>OZ023226.1:1012848-3412848 GCA_964006125.1 Cryptus viduatorius
GGATATTCTTATAGAGATATTCAAATTTGCATTGCAGGCATAGGTCTGGCAACGGTATGGGCCCTCTTTCTGCCGCCGGTCGGCAAATCACTGTACTTCCATCGTACCGAGGCGTACGAAGAATCGGAGACCCAACATATTCGAGTGGCCGATAAATCGTCGTCTCTGCAGGACATCGATTTTCAGTTAAAAGTATCCCAACAAACGCTTCAGGCCGACAGCCCTCATCGTAAAACGAATTTCGTGACCAAAGTGAAAAAAGCGTACATTTATCTGTGGCAAGATTTTCTACGCGCCTATACCAACGGTCACGTCGTTAAATGGTCAATCTGGTGGGCGTTCGCGACTGGCGGATATTTGCAAGTTGTCAGCTACGTTCAGCCGCTCTGGCAAACGGCAGTAGAAAAAGATGCAAAAATTTATAACGGCGGAGTGGAAGCTACTTACACGATAATAGGCACGATATATCACTCTATATATATTCTTTTCTCAAATAAACACTTTTTCACAAAAAAAAAGAAACTAAAGCTAAAAAAATATATATTTAAAAAAAATTCGTTAAGTCAATGGTGAAAGTCAAAATCTATAAAAGTGCACATTCATCTTTCAAATCATTGCGTAAATAACAAAGAATTCTAAGATACGATAACATGACAATTTTGCCGCCGAGAGGTTTCCAAGATAATTGTGTAACGTCGCATGCCGTAAAATCTTCCGCTAATGTAACATCCAAGCGATTCCATATTCCCCAGACATTTGGTTCCGATAAACGATGATCGTAATGTTCTCGCAAAAATAATCGTCTATCGTAAATCGTAATCTGCACACGCGTTTCAAATAGTCTTATCAATCCCCTATCTCTCATAATGTGATAAAAATGTCGATTAATCATTCACAGAAGTCAAAGATTGTCTCGATAAACCGTGCATATTAATTACCACAGGTGCTTTAGCAGTTTTCGCTGTTGGAAAACTGAGACTCAATTGGCCCGTTCTCGGCGAAGGCATACTATCGATATTCACGATACTACAAGCTTTCGTACTTACTGTCAGCTCCCAAAGTTACAACATATGGTTTCAATACGGAGCTTATATATTATTCGGCGTGATTTACCACACAGTAATTACGGTCGCCAGGTTAGACCGCGCATATCATTGGTTTATATATCACCCACGTGCGCATCGTTGTGGCTAATGGTTTTTTTTTCTTTGCAGCTTCGAAGTAGCGAAAAATTTGGCTGACGACAGCTACGGTCTTGTATTTGGAATCAATACGCTGTTAGCTTTGGCATTACAGAGTTTATTAACATTCGTTTTTGTGTCCGATACATGTTTTGCATTGGAAATCAGAGCTCAGGTATTACGATAAAAATTCAAATCGTCTCTCATCTTTACACAACTTAGGGTAGTTGCGTCGCTTCGTGTTCATTTCGCATGAGTTTCCGAAAAAAAGAGAAAAAATTGCAAAAACTTCTCGATGGCATAAAAATTTGAAAAAATGCATGCATATTAAAGGTCCTGAAAAGATTTACTTTGCGTAATAATAATTTCAAAATGTTATTAACAAATTGATGAAAAATTAATTGATCAACAAATTTCCCGGAAACCCAATGCTTTTTTTTTATGAAAATGATTCGTTCATTTTTCGGAATACGTATGCATTTTGTCAGCTTTTTCAATATACTTTGAATTTTGTGTTTTTTCGCTTTTCGCATTTTCATAAAAAGAAAAGTTGGGTTTACGAGAAATTTGTTGACTAATTAATTTTTTCAACAATTTGCGAATAACATTTCGCAATTATTATTATACAAAATTAGTAATTTCATCAGTACCTTTAATATGCATGAATTTTTTCAAATTTTTATACCATCGAGAAGTATCTGCAATTTTCTTTAATGTTTCTTGAAGTTATGCGAAATTAGAATTTTGAAAAAAAGAAAAATTAAAGTTCCTAGTGCTGTAAAAGACAATATCAATCAATGTAACCTTTAAATTTTCAGTTCCAAGTATACGCAGGATATTTCATGATACTCGGTGTAGTATTCTTGTTGATGGCTATATACACCGCGATAAGATTCTGCCGGAGTGGACAGAGATTCAAGCTGTGGTTGGGCACGGAAACCGCAACGGGAGTCGTGGCCCGCAAAACGAGTAGACTGTCGTCCAGAATCGAAAATCCAATCTGAAGCGATAATAATTTATTCGACGAAATTAAAATTCGGACTGACATACAGGGAAATATTTTATCCGAGAAAGAAAGTTGCAAAGGAGAATAGTGAAATATTTTATTCGGGAATGTGGAAATTTAACAGAACGTCTGTTCTTTTTATATGAAGTTTTAACCGATAGTTCAATAGCTATCTGCTTAGAAACAGTATTCTCAATAATGATGCCATATCGCTCAAAAAATTATGTTTGTACAAATAGCGTATGCGATTTTTATAGTTTATTGTTGGTGTATACATTATATTGTTGGTTTTATTTTAATATTGTAAAATAAAAATTTATATATAATTTTTTTTTATCATATCGAACATTTTTTTAATTTATAGATCTATTGCGATTGCACTGTACATACGGAAAGGGAGGGGACAAAAGAACGAAGAACGAATAAAAAAAATAGCCGTGAAGTCAGATCTCCGAAAAGAAAGACTCGACAAAAGTTATTATTCCTCAATTATTCGGTGTGACTGAAATATGAAATTCTTCTCATCGACGATTATCGATTAGTTCGATAGTTTTTGTTAATCATATGAAAAAAAAAAAATACAAAAACGTTAAGATTTACGAGAATTTAAAAGTTATGTTGCGTCTCTCATTATGACTGTAACAATTTTAAGATGCTGTATATTGGATCGCTGTTTTTTTTTTTTATATAACCAGAACCTCCCGCGCGAAAAAAAGTGTTACTAAGTGTGTTATGGCGATTTTCTAACCCTTTCGACTAAAATCGTTGACGCGATTCAAATCACTGATTGAGAAAATGAAATATTTATTCAGAAAGAACGCTAATATTAATCAATGTAACATGTAAATTTGTCAGTTCCAAGTATACGGAGGATATTTCATGATACTTGGTGCAGTATTCTTACTGATGGCTATAAATACTGCGATAACATTCTACCGGAGCGGTCAGAGATTCAAACTGTGGTTGAGCGCGGAAACCACAACGGACGTCGCGTCTCGCCAAACGAACAGAATTTTGTCAGGAATCAAAAATTCAATTTGAAACGATATTAATTTATTCACAGAATTTCAACTTCAGACTGATATATAGGGAAATATTTTATCTGAAAACGATAACTGTACGAAAAATGAGAAAAATCGTGAAATGTTTTATTCGGGGGTTCGGAAATTTAATGTGACGTCTGTTCCTTTTGTATGAAGTTGTCGTCGATAGTTTTAGCTATCTGCTTAATAATCGTATTCTTTGAAACTCAAGTCATATCGTTCAATAAATCAAGAGACGCGGTAGCATCTCGACGCCAAGAATACGTCCAGTTAAGGTTTCGGCGTTTCTGCGGCTTTCGGCGAAACAGCATTTTTCAGGCGCGTATCCATAAACATTTCTCGCATAAAAAGTGCGATGTGGCGATTCAAACGGGTATCGAGGGCTTGCAATTTCATCGTAATGGATGTAAGTAGTTGTGTCGTTAATTAATATCAATCTCGTAGCTTTACGAATATGGCAATCGAATGGGAATGCGCATTAAAGTGCCGTTTGCGCACGCGCGCCGAAAAAAGGATGCTTTGCTGAAAGCTGCGGAAACCTTAACGTGATGTGAAACACATTGTCAGTGTGTCTCTCTCGTTTCGCCGAGAGCGCCGATCACGCTATCTTTCCTATAATTGTTTTAATTTTAATTTTGTAAAATAAAAATGAATATTTTTTTTTTTTCAAAGAATCGAACATTTTTACAATTGATTTCCTACTAATTTCGATCGTAAGTGATCGCGGTCGTACTTCGGAAAATCGATAATCTTATTTGTCAGCTATAAATCGTTGTATGGAACACGTGATATTGAATATTACGCGGATCTATTGCGGTTATTGCTAAACACGAGGAAAGAGTCTTTTGTCTACGGTATTCGCATTATTTAACGACTTGTAATGAACTTATCGATCATGCGATCTTTCCGTCAAATAATGGAAAGAACAATTGCAAGTCGTTTAGTTTTCGTTCTATTTGTGGAGCGATGTTTAATCACTTGCGAGAACCCGAGCCGGCGATGGTCATTCGTGTACACGGAATTACCCGGGGTACTTGAGAGCGTCGCTCGCTGTGTTCTCAAGCCTTGCAGACACCTGAGCGTCCAATTACCAAGAAAAAAAATTGTCAATGACCGAAATTGGAAATTCCGCAAACCGATTGTTCTCATTTCGATTAATATTTATTATAATTTTTT
The DNA here is from genome assembly GCA_964006125.1 of Cryptus viduatorius. Lineage (NCBI taxonomy): Eukaryota > Metazoa > Arthropoda > Insecta > Hymenoptera > Ichneumonidae > Cryptus > Cryptus viduatorius. The sequence continues at coordinate 1,017,255 of OZ023226.1, forward strand.
GTTCGCTACATATAATTTAGTTTACGCAGAGATGTCCCCAATGCTTCATTTCTCCGATAAATGCCGTAAAAAATCATATAAATATATGGAAATTTCCGAATGCAATGCTAGTCCTTTTAATGGTTTTTCGATTTCGGTTTTTGGTTATTTTTTAATTATTTAAAGAATCATAATGGATAGCGAACATCGTACCGCCACTTTTTCTTTTTTTTTACGACATACAAAAGTTTGATATTATATAAATAATGAACGTAAAACTTAATGAAAGGAAGTTTTGCATTCAAAAGTTTGTATCACTGTATTACGCAGACAATTCCGGGAAAACCTTTATCAGAAGAATAATAAACCATTCCGCGTAATTGTCCACATTAATAAATTGGAGCGAAGTCAATCGCGTGTCGAATCGATCCGAAATCAAAACAGGAAAAAAAACATTATCTCCAATGCAATTCCGTCGATTGTTCGGTATAATGAGCAATTCGGAGTTGGGATTTCCCTCGTCGCACTGACGACGATTCGCCTCTACGGACACTCATTGGATGTTCGTGTTATACCTATAGGCTCGTCGGCTGTACTAACCTCACGTGCGTGTAAGTTGTAAACGTGATTCTTCGGTTCTACCCATAGTGTCCGGCTGTTATATCGGCGAGAAACACCGAGAGCGATGAAGAAGGGCGGCACTATCCGACAGCGTATAAAGCTGCCAGCGAGAGCGCATAACCGTGCAGTTATAGTCGCAAACACATAACGGAAAGTGTTCGTGAACGTGACGAACCGTACGACAGCAAAGTTTCTTCGTTACATCGAGAAATTTTCGACGATTCATCCGCGATATTCAATCGTTTTTTTACCGCGAAAGACGAAGTGAGAGTTTAGTTTTTTTTTTAATTTCGAAGAAAAACGTGAATCGGTCGATGTAAAATTTCGCCGCATCTCGACGGGATTTTTACGAAACTTCGAAAGAATTTTGATGTTCAACATGAAGTCCAAGGTAAGCAACTCGATAATTTCGATAAATTCAGTTTTATTAAATTCAAAAATAAGTTTAAAAAAAACGATATTCGGAATTTTTAATTACGAGGAAAAAAGAAAATAGAATGTACAAAATTTTAGTTATTATTATTGTTCTCGATGAATTAGAGTTCCGTCGTAATACGGCCAGTCGTAATCTTACTAAGGGGGTCGTACACTCTCGTTTATCATCATCTTTATCATGGCATTTACTGACGTTCACTTGACCCCGTCTGAAATTAAAGCGCCAAATCGCTGCAAATACAGCGATCTATATTCTATAGTCCAATAGTTTTCATGAGGCATCGGACTGTATGAATTTTTTAGGAATCATTGAGAAACTAAAAATATCACGAATCCATTTCTTATGATCTTTTTTACTGATAATTATTTTCGATTGACAACAATTCCCAATTTAATAGAGTTATCTTTATTTTTTTATTTTTTTTCTAATCTCTAATTGATTATCTCGTTATTGCACAATCAGAATGAACTTGGGGAATTACCAGGCCTTCGCGTGCCATTGAGGTTTTCATAGATCGCGCGTCTCGTCTCTTAATGTCTCGTGACACTCACGAGAATTTGAATAAATTTTAGAGAAGGTAATCGAGTTAAAAATACAACGAAAAAAAAGGAAGAAACAAATCGCCGAAGGCTGTCGAAGTGCCCCGGTTGCATCGGTAATAACTCGTCTCGAGAGCGAAAAAGCGACGGGGCGATCCCGACGCTATATATGCGCAAGTAAACGAGAAGTGTCTCGAGTTTCCACTGTCGGACACGCCTATCCTCGGGCTCTCACTACCTTCGGTGAGTTCTCGAGACCTACTTGGCTCTCGTCAATGATCTTGACCCGGCTGGGGCCGGATCTTCGGCAAAGGGGAAGGAGCGACGACGAAGTAGAGTGTCTCGGGGATTGACAAGCGCGAAACGCTTTCACTCCCCCTCGCTAACGCCGCGAGTCGCGTGAATAAGAATGGAAAAATATAATCGACCAGTGTAAAAAAAAATATATATATTTTTTAACATAAAATAGAAAATAAGACAGGTATACACGTCGTCTTGAAGGATCAAAAAAATGTTAATGCATTTTTTTTTTTTCGATTTATTTATTATTTATACATATGCCATTTTAATATAATTTATTTTAATTGTAATTTCGACATTTCGAAGCGCCACTCGGAGCATATAATCGAAAAATGAATAAACGATTTTCGATACTTACATTTTTTTTTATTGTTTTTTGCGAAATCGAAAATATGATTATAATAAATTTTCAACTACAGAAAACATGAGGAATTGCCTCAAAATTATCGTAACGAAAGATTGAAAAAAAAGTCAGATAACAATATGGATAATGCCGGGTATCGCGCGGGTGTAACGAACTCTCGTGAGAAAACTTCGCGTCTATCGGAGCCACGAAGCGTGGCAGTGTACACGAGATCGAGAAAAAATAAAGATATTTCACTCGCGAGCGTATACGTTGCACTTAGGGTCCGCGTACTTAATATCGTCGAATAAGACCAGTAAAGCACCTGAGCTAAACATCGCGTGTTTAATTTTCCGGATAAACTACTTGCGAACTATTTTCTCATTTCGCTTTCGGATTCGTGTACTAAGCGTGGAATTATCGCGCAAGGTTGCCTTAAAGAGTTGTGAAAATGACTCACGCGATGAGAATAGATAGCGCCCAATAAGAAATACTTCGCTATGAACCATTCGTTGTGTCATGCAGCTTGCGCACTGTGCAAACCATGAAATAATCAACGAAATCATTGTAGTCGGTAATGTCCCCGTAGCACATATTCTTACGCACGTTTTCTGCACACTGATAGCGATATATACTTCGCGCTCGTAAAACGCTTTCATTGTGTTCACCAACGCGAAGGTGGGATCTCCGCGGCAGAGAATCTTGCGCAATCGCACAAAGATTGTTTTTTTTTAAATGTTAGGTTATGAATGTCGCAGTTACGAACGATTAACAACATCTCTTTGTTACTTTCGGTCCGTATACCGAGTCGTTAGAACTTTTAGCGATAAACACTCACAATAGCAATAGCTTCGACAATATTATTCTCACTTATCACGTCGTCTGCTTCGGGCGATATGTATTAACACTGACCTTGCGAGAACCTTCGCCCTTTGTTGCCGGTTTGAGAAACCGGAGATCTCGCGTAACATAAGTACTGAGAAGTCCGACGTTACGCTTGGGATTCTCCCAATTTCGAACAGGAAAACCTTGAATATTTTATATTATCAGACGGAACTTGATTCTGGAACGTACAACGAAATTAAAAGTCGAGAGGAAAGGGGGGATATCTCTCTCGAGACTCCGAGCGTCGTAGCGTAGTGGGGCGTACGAAAGAACCGCGGAGAAGTTTCTCACTCAGTGAACGCTCATTCAGTTTTGCTTAACCCACAGTCGCGACACGCTTCCGTTCTCGACCTCTTCGAGTTTTCTTTTCCGAACGAAGTTTATCAAAGAGTTATTTTTAATATTTTTCACGAAGATTTTTTTTTTTTACGACACGCTGAGGGTTATTCGTTTAGCGTAATTCGTAATGCGTTTCGCTGTGGTAAGTGAAAACAAAATATATATATTGCTACAACAGGGAGCGAATGGTTCATAAAACCGGAAGCCTTCTGTTAATAAAATAAATTAATACACCGATGAGACACGCGATAAACAACAAAAAGTCGAAACATTTGCGTACCGGTAGAACGAGTAATGGATAAACGATTTAGGAATTTCCCGTGTGCAACGGATAAGCAACCGCTGCTCGCTTCCGGAACTTGTTTTCATTATCAACATGACACGAACCGCGAAGGTCCTTTTGTAAAAATTCTTCGACTGTGAAACGTACAATGTGTTACGCTTGAAAAAAAAAAAAAAAAACGCGATCGATTTTTTTTTTCGTTTGTCACTAAAACAAAGCTTCAGCTTTCGGTTAGACATTTTTTTTGTTCGACCGGCATTTTGTTTTATACGGGACGTACAATTTCTCCATTCCGATCGACGGCGTCATTCAATTTCAAACATGAAAGCCGGACCCAATGACGTCACTTTGCACTACGGAGACTTTCACTTTTGCGTGCGTCTTCGCGTGTTCAACCGCCAAGTCGGACTCTTTCTTTATTTTGAACGTCGATTGCCTACGAGGAATGTACAAATCGATCGCAATATACTTACAACAAACTGCTCAGTCATTGGCACCTTATCGTAAGATTACGAATGAAAGAAATTTGAAAAAAAAAAAAAATTCTATTGATTGTTTTGGAATGATTATTATTTTTGTAGAATTAAAATCCAATTTTTTTTTGTAATGCTATCTCTTTTAAGGGTTTTTTCAAAATTCTGTCTTTTAATTTTTATCGATGTCGATAACACGTTGTTATTTTATTTTTTATTTTTCGCTTGTTATTTTTTGTATCATAACAAATAAAAGTTTGAATGCCAAAAAAAAAAAAAAAAAATTGACACTCTGTTGGTATCTTTCATATCTTCGACCAATAATGAAATTTCTGCTGACATTAGTTAAAAATGATTGTTAATCATAATTCCATGAAATTATTTTTATCGTCGTCTTCCCTTGACGTGACAATCACTGTCTCCGACGAGTTATTTGCAATTTTCACGGTGCCGGAAAATCCTCGATGTCGTGTGAAAATTAAAACCGGAAAAGCATATTTACGACTACGCTATTTTCCGGTCACAAACCCCGAACATTCGATTTGCCTTCCGAGAATTGAGTGATGTTTTTTTTTTTTTTTTTCTTAACTCACTTAAGCGATTCCACGTAAATCACGCGGTTATACGGGGTGTCAGTGTCAATAAGTTGTCTCACAACCTTTTGCTATGAATCATCATAACGATAAGATTCCCGCTGCGTAAGATTCACAAAGATAAACGGCTATAATAATTTTTACCGCGGGACGGGCGCAAATCGATGCGTTCGATCGCGTGAGAAAAAGGCATTTATCTTTGATGCATCTCTCCGATGGGCGATCGTTAACGATGTTTTGTAACAGGAGCCTAAGCGAGTTATATACTCCTTACATTTCGAAAATGTAGTAACTGATGCGGATCGATGTGGAACACGACCTTCAATGTAATCGATTCGGCTGCTTTTTTAAATTCTCGAAGCACTAAATGCGCAATCCGTCAACACGTAAAGCAAAAAAAAAATCCAAGATAGAGTACTGAGAAATTTTATCAACCGGCGCCTCTGTTTGCGCGATACCGATTTTAGTACAGAAAAAAAAAAGAAAAAAAAAAAAAAAACATCGCGTCGCGGCGCTTTCTCCGAACGAGAAAGCCTTTTTCTTTTCCTAACAGCAAACATCGCCGCGACTCTCGATTCTCGGAAGCTCGCCACGCCACCTTCGAAGACACATCGCTCGTCTTGGAAGCGAAAAATAATGAAAAAATGAAAACGAAATTTGCGAAATCTTCGCGTGTACGATATAATTGAATAACCAGACAAGTCCTCGGTGACACAAAACGATTTGGCAATCCATGTCTCGTCCCGCATGAGTTTGTTCCCTGTTCCCCACGCATCGGGGGGAGGGAAGCATTAGCATTATTTCGACGATCGTAGAGGTAGAAATCTCCCGCGTGGTATCATGCGGAAAATTATTATACGCCGGTAAGACGTTTTCGTTACGAAATTCATCTTACAAACGGTGTGTAAAAAAATGAATACACGACGAAACTTTGTCGTTTCTTGTGCAAACCTCTGTTTTACGAAATTTATTTCGTTGCGATTAGTTCGTAGCAAACCAAGTAGCTGTGCTTACAAAAACTCGAAAAATTACGTGAAATTTGAGATTATTCAATTTTCTGAAAAAAAAAATTAGCAAATGCAATAAATCCGTTCGATTGCCGTTTTCTGGAATAATTAATTTGTCAAAAAACATTAAAAATGATTATTATTATTATTGCTGTTGTTATTGTTATTGTTATTAAATTTTTTTTCGATGTTTTACAGAAAATGTTGGGTCTGACAATGACGCTGCTGGTGAGCAGTTTCTTCGGATCATCGACGGCCCAATGTCTGACCGGAAACGATAGTCCGGCATTGATGAATCCGAGATCCAAGGCAATGATGACTGAGGCGCGTTTGAACTTCGCACTGGATGCTTTGAGGAAAGCATCTCTCATCGAGGCCCACGGCAATCTATTCTTCAGTCCGCACAGTCTTCATCAGGCGCTGACCCTCGCGTATTTCGGTTCTCGTGGCACAACGGAATCGTCGTTGAAGAACGCATTGCACGTACCCGAGGAGCTATCGAAGGTCGACGTTCAGAGGGCTTACGGCCTCGAAAAATCGCTTCAGCAAAAGCAGGAATCTGAAGTGAGTTTTTTTTTGCGTTTTTTTTTTCGATTTTTTTAACACGCAAATGAAGTTTTTGAAGTCACATCACGTACTCGTTGATGTCATCGCGACGCGAATAACCAGCGAGATTGAGGGACGTGCAGGAATTTGGTTTCGCTTGTTTAACTTTAAGTTTTCTTTATTGAATTTTTCAAATTTTTCTTTTTTTTTTAATTCTTATTTTTTGGTGTTTTTTTTTCAGGCAAATTCGTCACCAAGTTACGAGTATAAAAGTGCGAACCGTTTGTGGATCAGCAAAGATAAAAAAGTACGAGAGTGCATGTTGGATCTCTTCAGCAACGAACTCGAGAAAACTGACTTCCGGGGTGATCCGACTGCCGCTCTCAATCGCATTAACGATTGGGTCAGCAACACGACGAAGGGTCAGATAAAAGACCTCATTCCCGCCGATGGCGTGACCGAGGACACCGACCTCGTTCTCGCTAACGCTGTTTACTTCAAGGGACTGTGGAGGAATCGTTTCGACAAAGCCAATTCCAAACGGGACATTTTCTACGGCGCACGAAACGCGTTGGTCACTTTTATGCGACAGAAAGGAACCTTCAATCACGGTAAGTGTTGAATAACGCGCCTCAAAGGTATAGTTAAAAAAAAAAACAAAGAAAAAACAATCGGTTATCCAAACTGAAGTTTAGTTCTCCAAACAATTCTTTTTTTTCAATGATTTCATTCGTTTTTTTCGATTTTACTGAATTGCTTTATATCAATACATTTTTTTTTTCGTATTGCAAAACTTCGTCGTTGTTAGTGATTTATTTTTAAAAAAGATAACTATTAATTGATGTATAAAGAAAAAAAATTAATATCTTCCGAAATTTTCCACAGCTTCATCCGAAGAGCTCGGTGCGCACATTCTTCAATTGCCGTACAAAGGCGACGAGATCTCGATGTTTATACTACTGCCGCCTTATGCTAAGTCCCGATCTCTTGAGGACGCATCGGCCGTGCAAAATTCGACGATCGACCGCGACGGAATTCGTCAGTTGGTTGAAAGGATCGCCGGAACGGAAAATGGAAATCAGGCGTTGCGTGAGATTTTGAACGAAGGAATGTTGTCGAGAGAAGTGGAAGTTTCGCTGCCGCGCTTTACCGTTGAAAAGGAACTTCAAGTGGCGCCGCTGATGAGAGCCCTCGGCGCTGGCGATTTGTTGACCACTAACGCCGATCTTCGGGGTTTCGTTGCCGACGGAGAGGAAAGTCTTCATCTCGGTGACGCCGTACATCGCGCTAAGGTTGAAGTCAACGAAGAAGGAACCACAGCCGCCGCGGCTACAGCGCTCTTCAGCTTCCGGTCGAGCAGACCGGCAGATCCGGCGGTATTCACCGCCAATCATCCGTTCCTGTATCTCATCTACGATCGGCCGAATCAGGCGATACTTTTCGCCGGAATTTATCGCAGTCCCGAAGGACCGAGCGAACCCGCTGCCGAAGTTGCCGCCTCTGCTGCTCCCGCAGCCGTCGCCCAACCGACTGCCTAAAGTTTCTTTGAAACAAATTGAAACGCAATTCTCACGCGCAGCCTGAGTCGACCGCGTTAGTTCCTTTTTTTACCGTTCGCTTTTCTTTGGTTGTCAAACGCACCGCGAAACGTTGCCGACACCGGTGCGCAAACGCGAGCCGATTTTATAGTCACGTCGAGAGGATTGTTTCGGAACAAAAAATTCCACAGTGTACGAGAACTCAGGGCCCGCAGCGAACAACCAAACAGCTTCGATACATATATCGAGTCATGACAAATTTTCGAATCTTTACGGTTAATTATTATGTATCTCATAGTTTTTTTTTCTTAAAAGATAATTTCATGAGATTTTTGAAACTTTTTTGGCGCGACAACGGGTAGAGATAAATTGTGAAGACATTTCTATTTTTTTTTTTTTTTTTTTCGAGACGTCCATAGTGATCGAAGGACCACAAAGTGTCTCCCAGTCAGCACTACCCTCAGAGTGTAGTTTTTTTTTATTTCCGTTTTATAGATTAATTAAAAAAAAATTGATTATGAATTATTTTAATCCGACGACGACGCAATCGGTCGGAATTTTATGATAACTTGACTTTGGCATTAGAGAATCCGTTAGATCGGATGTTAATAGTTAATATATATTTATTTTGTATGCATACGAATAAAAAAGACCGGATGATTATATTTGTCTTTTTTTTTTTACCGTAACGCTATTGCGCATTCTTGACAATCGGCATAATTCATAATTCTTCGCGAATACTGTATACGTGAGATCGTTACATTGCACTTCGCAGTGTCAATGGACAACCGCAAGATCGGTTACGGTGACTGGTCTCTCCGAGCGCTCGATAGACCGATATCGCGGTAAAGAGACCGCAGCTTTCATCATTCGCGTGTACGCGCAGCTTAAGGCAAAAATCATCATTGTGTCTCTGTACAATGGCAGTAACGATATTCATTAGCTGTTCGCAAGCGTCGCGGATTCTCGGCTATCCATCGCGTGACTAAAATCAAAAGTGATTGGTAGCTCGAGTTTTGAACATAGAAGCAATAAGTCTTTAGAAATTTTCTCACGCGATATTCAAAGCCGCGTACACGAGGAACAATGATCGGTAAATCTTAGATTTTTATATGCAGATTGCAAAAAAATCGTATTATTTGCTGGAAATTCTGCAATAATTAAAGCAATTTTACGAATTCGCGATGTTTATGTCATAATAATAATAATAATAATGATTTTATAAAAATTATTATAGAATAAATATTTTTTAAATTATAATAATTATTGTTTACGATAATATTTTTTCAATAGTCATTTTTATTGAATTACACTTTTTTCATAATTTTTTAATATCGTAAAATAATACGATTTGCAGTAAAAAGTTCAACGATATCGACTTGTTTTTTTTTTTTTCATAAAAAAAAAAAAAGAATGAAACGCGTGGTCCGAGCAATGAATCGAGACGCTAAATTCATTATTTCTTTCATAATTTTTATTATTTCTTTTATCGATTCCCCGCATTATAACTCTTGAAACCGGAAATCGTAAAAAAAAAATCTCATTAATTTTAACAACCTTCGGCTGTTTTATCGATAAAAACATTTAAACAACCAGTCATCGATGGAGCCGAATATTTTTTATTGGAAATCGATGGTTCTCCGTGTGCTAAAAATGCTCGAAAATTTATCGACCCTTGTGAAGCGTTTGAGTATCGATTTTATCAAGAATTTGCATTGTGCGCCTGACGATTGCATTGCCATTCGTTCATACATCCCGAAGTTTTTCCCATTCACTGTTTCTGACGTCACGCGAAAGAGTCGAACACCCGAGTAATAGATTGGCGCGGTGTTCGACTCGAGTATAACCCGTTAGTCGCGGCTCGGTAGCTCGCAGCATCTTCGCTTGCGAATATATAAACCTCGTGGGCTTTATACCGCCCCTAAGCTGCTTTGCATCATTCGCGTTTCTTCCTCCTTTTCGTCTTCGTTGTATTCTTCTTGTCTCGTATATCTTCTCGCGTTGAATCTCATCGGTATTCAGGATTGCGTCACGAGGCGCGGCTCGAGCGCGAAGATGTCCTGTTGCTCGGGGCTCATCATCGAGTCCTTGGATCGGTCGGAGATATAAAATATATCTGGCAAAACGTATTTCCTATACTTACGGATTCCTCCTGAAACATCGGCGTCGTGATTGCACGCGGTCGAATCTCCTTCGTCAGTGGTTTTGTCGAACATCGAAGAATTCCGCGGAAATCAAGCAGCGGCGATGCTTCCTGAAAGGCTTCACAGCCCGAGCTAAATAATGCCGCTTTATGATTTCCCGAGGCCTTCGAACGATCCGGTTGGTCGCGCGGGGACGGACGAGCCGGAACTTTGCGGCAGCACTTCGCGTTTCTGGTGTGTTTCTCTCGTACCGCCTCGTCGATGTTTAGATTATAATTGATACTTTGTGGTATAACGAATGAGTTTCTTATCGAGATGAAACTCAACTTCCAGAGGTGTGCGCGAAGTTATGTGCATACGGAATAAAAAAAAAACATGAAAAAAACTTCGTAGCAGCAAATGAGCGATGCTTATATGGATGCAACAATGTTTAATGGTATACCGATTTGTAATACTTATATGGTAATCGCTTAAATCACGTATATATTATTGTTTGCTAATAATAATTAAGATAATCGGCGGGCGGTCAAGCGATTTTGTGAAACATCGACGAAGCCACGAGATACTTTCTCGCGTCGATTCGCAACGACGAGTTTCGGACGGTCCGATCTCTCTTTTCTTGAAAATTCATTGTGCAGTATATTCACGATAACGTTCGAGCTTTTTTTTTATTTCGGCCGTTGATGGGCGGCGGGCAATACGGACCCGAAAGCGTTTTAAAGAAAATTCAGCTGAACATTCCGAGAAAAAGTTTCCGAAAAAGCGGTAATAAAGTTCGATAACAATTAGCATGGTTACCCGGCGAAACCATTTTAGATCTCTCGATATATTAAATAAATTATTTTGAAACTATAAAAAACAACATGTAAAATAAAAAAAAATTAAATTGAAAATATTAAAATTTTGAAAATTTCATCCGAATTATTCCGAAATCAATGGTTGGAACTTCTATATATATTTTTTTTTTGCTTCGATCAATGGACCACGTCGATTCGTGTCTTTCGATTTCGAAGAGAGGTGATCTTTTTTTTACGACGAATATAGAGAAATTCCGATATTTATCTTCAAAGCGGCGGTCTCTTGTACCGTTTACTTTGTACATCTCGAGGAATGTAACGCAAGATAAGCTGTGGCATCGGATACACTTATAATACTTTGTATTTATGCTCTTGTACGTCGCTTAACTAGACTGCTCGGCGGAATTGCACTTTTGCGGGTAGCGGTAGCGCGGCGTTACACGTTGCCATGCAATAATGTTTTTGCTCGTCAGCGTTCGCGGTATCTATACGACCGGGACAACTGCGAGCGAATAGTGATTATTAAGTATTGCGGGCGGAGTTGTTAATTTTTTTTATTAATTTTTTTTTTTTTTTTTTATACATTCATACGATTCAGGCCGCTCGTAATACGCCGCGTTTACGCACATGCGTACATCATTCGAACGATCCTACCGTTTTATTTTATAGTCTATATAAAACGACCCCGAGGTCGGCGACGATCATATCGGCGCGGTTTTTACTCCGCAAAGAAGAACTCATATACCAATATATTTTAGTTTATATGCCATCTTCGAAAATGGGGTAATAATAAACAAACGAACGACCGCGGCTACGAACAGAGTCGTATTTCAATTCTTTGGGACGACGCACACCACTGTGAAACGTCTTCGCCGTCATTTGCACGCCCCCAGAACATTTTTTTTCCTTTCCGCCCTGACGACGATTTCACTTTAACGTTCATATTTCTTCTCTTCTGTTCTTCGCGGCGCTTTCGCAGCCTCCCAATGGGTCCAGTCGATGAACCGATCGAACGACATTTTAAAAAATTATTGTCTATTTTCGAAACGTACAAATCGAAAAACCAAAAAAAAAATTGATTCTCGAAATTTTGCCGACTATTTCCGACAAAAATTGTTATCGACTAAAAAAAAATGTTTGCAATAAAAATTCTAATGATAAAAAGTCAAAAAATAATTTCCGAAAAAAAAAAATGGAATTTTAAATGGAATGAAATTTTTTTTTTTCGGATTTTTTTTTTTTTTTTATAAAAAAATTTCTTCTTTGTTGCAACATAAAAACTGCTTGATTTTGCTACATGCTGTATAAACGCGCGAAGAACATACATCACTTTGAAATAACATTCCACCAGAGGGTTTAACGAGCTCGACAATTGCTAGAGAAATTTAAACGCGCGACCACCCCGAAGGAAGTCGAAGGACACGTAAACGTACTCTACCGTTTCTTCTGTCTACGGGCGCTGAAGAGACCAGACGCTCGAAACGCGAGAGTCCGCAAATGTTAATTCTCTTCTTCGCGAACAACTTGGAAGCTGAATCGTTTCTTTGGCGATCGGTTAGCCCCGAGGCTGGGCACACAGAAGACGAGTTATGTATCTTTTCTCTGTTTTCATCGTGAAGATATGAGGACAGAAAGGAGAAAAAAAGGAACGAAAAAAAGGACTCAACGCGAATATTCGGAGGTTCTTCTTCTTCGACGTGCGCAAGCAAAAGCCGAGGGCCTTGGCGCGCGCGTTCCACATCCTTTGTCCTGCGTATAATTACTTTACCGCATCGAGATATCCTCTTCCTATTATACATCCCCGGCAATGACTCCCCGATATACCGGTCGTCTCCACCATTTCTTGTCCTCCGCCGCTGCTCTCTCGAACAACACAACTATAGAGATTCAGCATTCTTCACCGTTATGTAGCTTCGAATTTTTGTGTCAGGCGTGTTGCACGCGTGCGTACGCTGCCTCCTTCTGAGGCTCCACACAACTTTATGGTATCGTCTTTCGTACCTTGGAACGCAACGAATAAGAAAAGAACGAAAGAAAGACTGACGGAGAACAAAAAAAAAAGAAAAAAAAAAAAGGAGAAACGACCAGACACTTTTTATATGCAAACCTGCGGTTCACGAGGCGGACACGCGAATGAATCGCCAACGAGAGATCAGGGTCAATCGAGATCTCCAAATGCGAGCTCCTTCCTTCGATACTCGAAGACGGAATGCAGGATCGAAGATTAAACGAAAGAAATCTTACGAAAAAAAAAAAAAAAATGTGAAAAAAAGGATCGAACAAAAGCCAATTTTATGCAGATGGAAGATTGAAGCTTTGGTTTTTTTTTTTTTTTTTACTATTAATGGTATTATTATTATTGTCGATATAGTGTTACGCGAACCAGTTAACCGTATACAGTTATTAATCGAAACACATGTAAAAGTCTCGATGGATCGGGACGAACTCGATTAGTTGGTCGACAGGAAACTATCCGGCAGTCTATCTTTGACAAGCGCAAAATCGCAAGAAGAGCTTCTCCCGGATACCTTCCCTATGTATGTATAGATATATAGATTCTCTCTCTCTCTCTCTATATATATACACTGATTTTTATAGTCTCGTCGCGGCTGAATATCTTTACACAAACCGTAACGGATCGCAGGTGCTCTGTTATTATTTATATCGTTCGGTGTTCCTCGATTTGCTCAGCCTCTTCACCTCGTCATCCGTGCAACGGTAATGTTTATGAGTTAACCGAACGAGAGAGCGAACAAAGAAGTTGGCGAATGGATCTTTGAGTTACGAGGAGGTTATAGCTCGTCCGATTTCCTTCCCCCCTTAAAGCTGTATTTATACTTAAAGATGTATACGTCGGCGTGCCAATAGCCATTTCAATATTCGAATCGCTTCATCCATCGCCGCGTCCTGCGTCGAATGGCTTTACTGATTACTAACTCTGCGCACTGTCGTTAATCTTAGTTTTGCTACTCCAAACGCGTAGAAAATGTGTGAAAAAAAAAAAAAAAAATTTATAGTGAAAAATTATTCGGAATAAATCGAATTTTATCGCTCGGATTATATTGAAAATATCATTATTATTACATCGAGCCGATTTCTCATTTTTTTTTTCCGACAAAAATAAACACGAAATTATATCGAGAAGAAACACAATAATTCAGTTTTGTCTAAATTTTTATTGAAAATGAAAATTTTCCAGGTGCAACGAGTTTTATTGCCGATAAAAAAAAATGCTAGGTGTCCGAAGCGCACAGTTATATTATCTTTTTTTTTTATCGTCTCCGACAAAAAAGAAAAAATTGAATTTCTCGGTGGACCGATTACCCATTAAATGTTTACTATACGTCTGACATAATTTTTTATGGATTCGTTATTTATTTTTTATGGGTTTATGATTGAGCAATGGGGTCACGATCGTTTGTCGAAATTCGGTTGCTCCGAAAGAGATCATTACTTTACAGCGTGCAATTGCCAGGTGGAGATTTTAATTCGAAACTCAATTTCGTTATCTTGGAATATACCGAGGATTCTCGATTGGGATTATTTCGGAGTGTCCTCGTTCGTAAAAGATAAGACGACCGCGCGCGCGCGCCTGCGCCTGCGCCTGCGTCCGCGTCTCGCTGTCCTCACCGATGTAATTGACTATTTCGCTTTGCCCAAGGAGTTCGCCACGTTTCGTGGAAGTTTAACGGGAGCAAAAATAAGAAACTCCGTTGGTGTGTATCTCCAACCACGACTATTTTATATCTCCTCTGTGGTTATAACAGTCGGTGGAATGGCGCGACAAAGGCATTGTTGCGCATGGCTGGTCCTTAGCCCTCGCCGTGACTAGTTCTTTGGCACATACCTCCGAGCCTCTGTACTGCCGAGACATTCGCGAGGTATATACCCCTCGTTGCATTATTGCAACTATAAGTCTCGCCGCTGGTATTCTGCGAGTTGTGCCACGTTTATTCAATATCGTCGTTTATTACTCGAACGCCAACCTGAGATTAGCTAAAATGAGGAATGGGACAAGAAAAAAAAAACTGAACGAAAAAAAAAAAAAAAAAAATATGGCACCGTTTCCTTGAGAATCGACGAACGGGAAAGAGGATTTGCGGGTGGATGCGTTTTACCAACCCCCTCGGGGGGCCAACACGCTTAAACTATCGTGTTCAGTTCAGTCATTTCCGGTCACCGCGAAATACACTCGACCCCCATTTGCAACCCATTTTGCCGTACTACATAATTCCGAAACTTTTTACGATTTTTCCTCGTCTTATTGAATAATTTATCGATCGAAAATTAATTTTTTTTTATTGTAATATTATATATTAAATAAACAAAATATTTTTTAAATATATTATTATTATTATTATTACGGATGATCATTAAATAATATATTATCAATAAATCATTATAATGATAAAAAAAATTAACGCATCCTCGGCGCGAACTGTAACTAATTTTTTTTCATAAAAATCGCCACGGCGCTGTTACACGATTGTATCACAATTGCATCGCGTTCGCGTGATATCAGAGCCGAAGGATAATCGATCCAGATTCCCAGCGTTGATTTTTTCCACGCGATTGCAATCGATACGTTATTTAATTTAATAGGTGAACGTACTACAATGTAAATGCTCTCGTGTAAACTTTGCCTCATAGGTGTAATATCGATTCGTCTATCCGTCTCACTCGCGCTTTCCATTAATAATTATAATGCAACTGACGGCTATCTAGATAGCGCGGTCGGAGCTGCGGATAGTGTCATATCTTCGCAATGCTGGGTACTCGACAGCTAAGCATTATCTATATACTATTTATATATTCGCAATCGTTGTTTCATCGAGCTGAAGTGTCGTG
Source organism: Cryptus viduatorius (assembly GCA_964006125.1). Classification (NCBI taxonomy): domain Eukaryota; kingdom Metazoa; phylum Arthropoda; class Insecta; order Hymenoptera; family Ichneumonidae; genus Cryptus; species Cryptus viduatorius. The sequence goes on from OZ023226.1 coordinate 1,032,926, forward strand.
TCTGTGCATAATGGTCTGTGACCCCTTCGAGTACGCGGTGTTTCGCGCGATGCAAAACGCCGCGTACGCGTAATGACTACGACACGAATTCTCGGCCACCCACAACATCGAACGCATGTGCGAAAATCTTATATTCTAAACCGATACATTTCAATATTATTATTAGTTTTTTTTTTTTTTTTTTTTTTTTTTTTTTTTTTTTTTTCGAATCGAGAATAAAGCGTAAGGGGGTGCCGCTTGTATCTGTCCGATAACATCGCGAATTCCGTTGAATTTTCCGCGCCTACAATACGCCAGCTGGACCCGCTGGATCCGCGTATAATCTCCGCGGCGACGACAACGGACGACGGTATAAATAACGTCGTAACGGCAAGAATAAATCAATTTAATCGTGCGTACAATAAGATAATAATCTCGAGTGTACGTTAATGTAATCGACTTAATACGTTAAGCAGCTATCTTACCGACGAAACTATTGCCGCGTATATATATGTATATATGTATTGTGGACATATATAGGTACGTAACAGAGTATATGCATATCGAAGTTATAAACCTACCGGAGGATACACACAATCCACTTGCGAATTCATCGAGATGCTTGAGATCGGAAGGAATTACGAATAATTCGTAAACAGTTACTTCAGACGAGGAGGAGGATAGTATTATAGACTATGCGCGGAGTATTACGCGTACAGTTAGGATAATCGATTCGCTGCAATTAACTTCACTGGGCTCGCGGTATAAACTTATTATTGAGAATTCATAAGATACGTCCTTGTCGATAGTTGAGATATGCGTCTGCGATATTACGATGGAACTTTGTAATATAAATGGACTCCGCGAGAGTTTTGAGATATTGGGGTAACGATGGTCAACAGTTTTTATACAGACGAGGAATACATCGATCTTTATGATGTGTAAAACGAAATCATTTGTTTTTTGAAAATTTTTTCGATTTTTCGATCTTTTCCCGCATTTTAAGTACTCTGCAGTCACTGTAGTCACGAAATCATTTGTCGGCACTACGAAATAAATTTCCACAGAAATTTGTCAATTTCGCTTAGCTGACCCGCATTACCCGTACTATTGTTAAAGTTCGCTGTTTTTTCGCGTAATATCTCATCTCCCGTTGGTTCCGCGCGTTCGCGAACCGTCGAACTTACGCGTTGTTGAGGTCTCAGCGAATCTGATAGCCGAGAAACGCGGAATCGTTGGAAACGTAGAAACTCAATGGCTGAATCTCCCCGAGGGGCAACCCTAACTCTTCTTGCATGGAGACTGCGTTCACTAACGCTTTATTACAAACCTCTAACGACTTCTAAGTCAAAGCGGTTGAGCGCAGCATATAAATACCATGTACTCCGAAGTCGTAGATTGTATGGTATACGTTCGCCAAGATTTAGCGAGTTGTGGTAGTTACGGAGACGGCGAGAGCTGATGGCTCTTGCCTGCATCCGCGCACTCGTTAAAACCTCGGCGCGGATTCCGCGAACGGATAGTCTGGGTCAGGCGACAAGACGCGTCAAAAGCGATTAATTTTGAGTCAAGAAAAAGACGATAAAAAAAAAAGAAGGAGCAAATCAACAGCTCGGGGTTTCGTTCGCTAATCCGAATATGGAAAAAAATGAACAATCGTTCGTAAGTAAATTGACCCAAAAAAAAAATCAATGATTCCATTCTATTGTAATTGAATTTTTTTACCCAATGAATCCGAGAAATTGCGTAAAAAAAACAGTGACGTACTGCTCTCGGGTCAAAAGTTGCCGAATCTGCAGACTCCCATTCCTCGGTGCAGCGCGATCGTGAATATAAAAACTGAATGTATATAACGCTGAGCTGTTCGGAAGGGGAGTGAAGGAGGTTAGCAAAAAGAATTCAGCGGCGTCTCGACAATTAATAACAATTAAGAATTAATAACGGAGCCCCGCGGTGTTCGAGCTTTTGTTGATCTTCTCGTTCATTTACAACTCGACGATGAGTCACGACTCTGGGATACGCAAGCATTTCGTATATACGAGAGTTCGAAGGAACCGGCGAAGAAACACTCCTGTGTGCCGACTACACGGTACGCCACCATGGAGATCGCTCCGCAAGAGTGCTGAATGACGTGCCGCGTCTGCTAGAGACCGTCACGTGAGACGACGCATTAAAAATACGTCTGATGCTTGATGAGTTAAATACCTATTAGCGAAGCGAGAAGATCTCTTGATGCTCGTGAACATCGCACAATGACAAGGCTTCCACTCCCCACCCCCGTCGACCTCGCATGAACGATTATCTTTTCTTTTCTTTTTCTTATTCTCTCCTCATTTTTTTTTTTTTTTTTTTTTTTTTTCGTACCCCAAAAACTTTATAACCGCACAAAGTTTTAATGTTTCCTTATGGCGTTTATAATAGCATTGTAGCGAAAAAGGAATATACAGTCGGGACGGAAAGGCGTAGCCGAGGTCTCGAGACGGAATACGAAAATTCGAGACGCGGAAGAAACCAAAGCTCACAGAGTTGATGACGCCCAACGAGGATTTCGCTAATGTGCAGGCAATCAAAACTCAAATCGTTCGTTGCCCTTTACGTCGGTTTTCTTCACGGCGCGAGGAACCGTGTTACTCGAATTGCACGCAATTACCTTACCTCCTCTCCGTTCTTTATTTGCCTCTTCTCATTCTTAATTCAATCTTACCGAGGATTTTTTTTTATTTTTTTTCCTTCTAAAATGAAGGGAGGAAGAAACGGACAATGAAAATTCATTCGAAATAATTACATAGCGTTAACGAAAATTTTTGAAAAAAAGGAAAGATGTAACATTTTTTTTGTAAATTACAGGGGTGAAACGGACAATAAAAAATTATTTGGAGTCATTAGATCGGGGAAACGAAATTTTTTGAAAAATAATAAGAATATTTGAATAAAAAAAAAAATGGTAACCAGTTATTCTGAAAATTACGAAAATTACGAGATAATTAAACTATTTATTAATTATCTGTTTGTCATGTATTCTTTTCTCATTCTTAATTCAACCTTAAAGGATTTTTTTTGTTTATTTGAAGCAAAAAGAAACTAAGCGCCGCAATTTTTTAGGCCGAAACGTATTATAAAATTCATTCGAAGTAATTGCATCGCGTTAATTAAAGATTAAAAAAAGAAGTAAATCTTTATTTCTAAACGAAAGTCTAACCACCAATGAAAATTGCAAAATAATTAGACAACTATTTATTAATTATGTATTTATTATATTGCCATTCTCTTCGTCGCGTATAGTTTTCGCTATCCAACACGATTTCGCAAGTCGGCTCCCGTGAGCGATCTTTAAGTAATTATGTGTAACGCGCGGTCGTTCGTGCATGTAGCAACGTTAAGTATAATAAAAGGAACCCCCTTCTCCCTTCATAAGAAGAGGAGAGTTCGCACGTGCGAAGCGTGCTAGAGATCGCTCACAGCTTGCACTTAGTTACATGAACTGTGTAGCGCCGGCACTCAACGTTAAAACATCGCTGCATCAGTGCGGAATCGTCAGAAGTAAAACAGGAGCAACACGCGCGGTTCACGTGTCCCTTTCCCTCGCCCTCCCGCCCCTCCGTAAGGAGAAAGATGCCTTTTGCTTCGAGCAGCTGTAAAAGAACTTCCCCCGAGTGAGAAAAGGTGTCGTTCATTATTTCGTGTGGAATCTGCAGTTACTATATCCCGTATGTCTTTTACTCATTTTAGTCCTAAGCGCGTGTCTCCCCTAAGTTGGAAACGTGTCGTGTTTCTCCTTCTTTCAGACCGTTTTGCGCGTTCGCAATTAAGGCGTACAAAAGGCAAAGTGACGGGTGACCCAATTAGATGGAAAATGGATCGTCCCGAGAGAGCCCGGGGCTCGGCACCCGTCGGTTCTGTACTTCTTATAGGTGTTAAGACGTGGTTGCCATTTACATACCTCCTCGTACGCAGTCGGAACGAATTCCACACGGGAGTATCAAACTTTTTCCCCTCGACGATTAAGGCTTAAACGTAAAAACCCCGAGGCACGGGTGAACGGATGCACAAAGTGCACCCGAAGCATTTCATTTGCGTGTACCGAGTAAACGTGGCTATTTCGTAAATCGTTGCGAAGAAAAAGCTTTTTATTATAATTCAATTAAACTTTCTGTTAGATGCGATTCGTACTATTGTCAAGGGTGCGTTCCCACGAAGTGAAAGCCATTTCGTATTAAAACAATATTTAGTGATGATTTTTTTTTTGCGCTAAATTATTTTTGCAAAAATGTTAATTTATTAATAATTAAATTTATTGATTTATCAATTTATTAATTATTAATTATTTCATTTTTTTAATTTATTATTAATTTATTTAAGGCAATTCAAAACAGATGTACGATTAATAAAACATCGCAGATATATATGGAGAGACTGCAGCTAATGTTCGGAATTTTCCTTTTGTTGCTGCGGTTTCGAAACGACCTTTCTTTATGTCGTTGGATTCTTCCTCTGGCGATGCTGGGCGAATGGGAACACGACTTTTAATGTTTAACTCTTCAGAACTCAATTCTTTCTTCTCGTTTTTCCTTTGTTCGTCGTGTCACGACGAGTCACGATCGACGATAGTGACATATAGAAAAGAACTGATCTCTTCGGTATTAAATTGTCACAGCAACGCAGCAATATTCGAGAATTTACACGCAAAAGGCATCAACACATAAACAAAACAAATTATAAAAACAAGAAAGCGAAACATAATGATCAAAGGGAAAAAAGAGAAGAAAAAGATTTCTGAAGATTTCTAATTTGAGTCGAAAAATTGCGCCAATTTGCTTAGTGGGAAGAAACCATATTTCTTTGTCTCTTTTCCAAATCATCACCCACTTCGAAAAAAAGCGGCAATTGAAATAGTATCCTAAACTTTGTTCAATAAAAAAAATACGTTTGTAAAAAATTTTAGTTCGATATTTGAAAAAATGTGACGTCACCATCCATTTTTGAAAAAATTCAAAATGGCGTGGAAACTGAACGATTGCATAGATTTTACCCAAATTCAATACCGATCATTGCTTTATAACAGAAGAAAAATTGAAGGACACAACGAAGTCGCATGACGAAACGAAAAATTGAAAATATCTATTATGTCCCAAAAATAAAAAATGTTTGACAAATTAAATTTTTTTCTCTCTTAATTGCGTTAGCGGCAGCAAGTTCTGGTCTAATGCATTCTCGTAACTCTCGTTGAAGTCCATCGCCTCTCTCACATGTCTCTCTCACACAATTTCGAGAAGCTCTTTGATTAAAGTTTTATAAACGTTAAGCGCGCTGATTGTGTCAACTCGTTTGAGGCGAAGACAGCAGAGAAACGCCGAAGAGATATAGAGAAAAGAAGCTATTAGTCATGGGGGGGAGGGGGGTGAGGGGGTGCTATCGCGCGTCATACACAAAAGTCATCAGCCTCTCCCGTGTGACGAGTGAAAAGTGTTGAGAAATCGTTCACGTCAATCTGTAACAGCCTCGTAGACGGCTTCTATATCGCTCAGCTACTATCATAAGGGCGTATCTCATATGCTTATTACGCAGCAAATACGCCCTTTTCATTTTTATAGCTTCGCGACATTTATATCCTATATACATTATCGACAACGTAGTCGCGCTCGTCGTCGTTGAAAATTGATGCTCGGAATAATTTTGTCACGCTTCCACGGAGATTCCTTAGCGTGCGAGATGGATGATGAATAAAAAAGCGAGGAGGAGGAATCTATCGAGTGCGCCTTAGGGGCGTTACACCGTTCGACGCGCTGCGCAGATCCTATGTGTCTATAAGTTTTTTTTTTTTATTTTATTTATTTTTTGTTTCGTGTTGGTCCTTTATTCGCGGTCACGTACGCGACTTTACAACAAGAACATGAAAAGATCCGGGAGCGCGAAATAAAAAAAAAAAAAACATGACAAAGCGACCTCGTCGAGCGATGACAAAATTATTTTACACGATTTCGCACCTCTGCGGTTATACACCGCTCACTAAAATTAACCGCACAATTGACTCAAATTTTGGATTTCTTTTTTTTATTTACGAAAGCGCGAATTTTTTTTTTTTTTTTTTTGTATATTCCTAAGGTCCGTTATCCTCATCAGACATTGTAACCTCAGACGTAACCTCAAGGCTTCGAATGCACGGGGAGTTTTGTGCTTTATAGACCTATAGAGAGACGCGTGATACAAGAAACCGCTCTAATGAGTTTTCGTGATTGCGCAGCACAAAACTAGATATACTACCGGCAGCTCCTTTACAACATACAGTTTAGGTACATACGTATATATAGCTATGGATTATATACATAATGCACTATAGGTGTACACCGCTATACAGTATAACGAGTGACAGGGAACGATGGACGACGATGAGACATTATAAGTACCGTTCATTCGGTTCCGTTTTACAAAACTCTATGGCACCGAACCTAATTAGGTGCCTCGAGTCCATAAATCCTACGGGATTCACACAGAGACTGTTGGAGAACATAGGAGAATTTTGGTCGGCGCCGTTTTCGGCTTATCTCCGTTACGACGAATCTTCCGCACCCACGTAATACTCCATTTTTTACCGAGTAGTTACCGACTTGTATTTTCAATAATAATTTTTGATCTATCGCTGTTGTGAACTTGAAACGCATTCAACGAGACAAATGTTCATCCTGACGTTACTGTACCGGAAATTGACTCGACAATGAGACAAATGCTTTTGACAAAAACTTTTGGCTTCCTTTGCGTTTAGCATTTTTTTTTTTCTTTTTTTAACGCAAAGGTAAGTATCGACGTTTTGCAAATGAGTTGCGGGGTGTTGCAAACTGGAAGATGACTCCATTGGGCTCCTGACAGTCGCTAATTAAATGAAAGTACGCTTCGCTGTGACGGATTTAGTAGGCAGGCGGATGGTACAGTAATAACTTGCAAGCGGAATGAATAAATGCTTTAGACTTTTTGTCTATGAAAAGCATTTGCATATCGACTCGTAATAAAAAAAAAGTCTTCGGCAGAACAAAGTTCTCTTTAGCAGGAAGCAAAATGGAGTAGAAAGGAAAAACGAAAGAAAAATTATACTGAAGAAATATGGCTATTTATAATTTGATTTTTTTATAAATTTTTTTTTTTTTTTTCAAGAAACATTATACCGAAGAAAAATGGCTATTTATAATTTTATTTTTCTAAAAAATAAAAAAAAAAAATTTCATCAATATAATTTTTTTTTCGTACTTCTTTTTTACTCGATTTTTGCTTCCTCGTAGAGGGAACTTTGTTCTGGCGAAGAATTTTTTTTTTTGGATTTTTGGATTATCTTGGATTTTCGCCTTTAGGCTAAAAGTTTTTTCGTCGCAACCGCAAGGCCGCGGCGCAGCTTGATATTTGCCAATGAAGTTTGAAATAAATAATTCTCGTAAAATGGTGAATGCGCGGATAAGCTTCTCCGAGAGATGGAGATGCATTCGTAGGTAAAACGAAGCGAATATACCTACGCAGTGGATAGATGAGCCGGGGGCGCAACCAGCACGATATTTTATGGATAAGCTAAACGCTCGCGTCTGACCCGTTAGCCTGGATTTCGTATCATAATATCGAAGAACGGTCCACGAGAGTGTAGAACTCGCGCAAGCGTTATATCCACGACACGTGCGATAAAGTCTCGAATAACTTCTCTATGGTACAGAGTATCTCTGTACGCGATATTTTTTTTTCCATTTTTTCCATTTTTTTTTTTTTCAAATACGTGTAATTCAAGAAGATTCTTCTCTCGAGTCAAACGCATCGTGAGATTCGAGAGATTCGTAAACAGGAGGTTTAGCAAATGTTTATGGGTTTCAGCATTGAGGATAGGCTACTCGCAATCGACTCATCTTTCCTATATTACGCGTATATATATTTTACCCGCATTCACGATTTCACGCTACGAGAATATATGTACATATAGCTAACCAGCACGTGGAGAATGACCGTCAATAAAATATTCCAGAAGTCTCAGTCGCGCGGGTGTTGCTGCCGAGCCTTAGGTATAACACGTATATCGTTCATCCGGGTGTAGTTTCTTCGTCGGTACGAAGTCTCGTATCGCTTCATTTGTGAATCATAGAGGTGTAACTCGGATTCTACATTTGTAATTTTCCTGTTTACGAAACTTTATGTATTATCTAAGCAGTTCGTTACTCCATGGAAACATTTCACCAAAGACTAAAGAAAGTTTGCGTCGAAAAAAAGATAAACATCTAATAAATAATAAAAACGAAAAAATAAAAAGCAGCATAAAAATTTTGCAAAAATCTGCGACTTAAAATTGGTTAATCTTCGAAAAGTTAAAAATAATTTTATAGATTAGAGAAATGTCTCCGCAGAAGTCGGGGAAATGCCTGGTGATTTTTTTATTCGCGGTTCCTAACTTTTTATATCCCCACAATTGTTTTAAACTTTACGCTGATTAACCTATTTTCAGTCGGCGGTTTTTTTTGCAAAATTTTCATGGTTTTTTTTTTTTTCGAATGACTTTTATATGTAAAATTTTTTTCGGCGTTAAGTTTTACCGTTGAAGATTATAAAATTTTATCGACACCGCGTCCGGATCATTCTTAAATTTTTATGCATTTTTTCCACAGCTTCTTCGATACGAAATTATTATTTTTTTTTTAATCATTAATCGAAGGCTCCTCCCCCCAAACTGTCGCTATATAAGGAGTTCAATCCAAATAAAACGCTTCGAAGTTTTTGTGACGAAGTCTTACCCTCGTTCAACTCGCCCGCCTCGTAAAACCTTCTCGCGCGCGCAGATGCCCAACATTTTACAAGATTTATAAGATTTACGAGATTCCTTTCGGAGCGCGCGACCTAAAAATATGACGTGTAAACTATCGTCATTTATATCCTCCCCTTTGAATGTTTCGTAAAAAAAATCCTAAAAAATACCACTATTCCAATGCGTATCGTATCGTAAGAATATCCTACGCGAATAGTAAGGTGCCAACGTAAAATAGGCCTTCACTCGATAAATCCTATGAAACTGTGCAACATTAACTGTGCGCCAACGGGAATTAGATGAATTACTAAACCGCCATTCATCGCGATTGGTTGCCGAACGGAATTATTACCTATCCGAGACATTTATGACGCTTGGCTGAGATTGTCGGATAGACGCAAAGAGATATACAGTTGTTGTGTGTGAACTGGGTTTCCGCGCGTAATTTTTTTTTTTTTTTTAACAATTTATTCCTTTCGATACCGCTTACCGTTTCGATGCAGCGAACACGATCGATGATGAGTTTAGTTGTATCGGAGAACTTGTGAAAGAGAGGAATTCGATCGCGGAGCCAATTACCGCAGTAAGCACTCTGTGTGTTTTCTGTACACCTAACCGGAGGATCCTCATTTCTCGATTTTCGATCGTCTCGCGACGGCGCGCTCGTGTCTCGGATTTCCTGCTGAGGAGCTCTGGCCTCACGCTTCGTTTGTGTATACGTACGTCGATGTGTGCCAAAACTGGGTAGAGACCCCGAATGTGTTGCGGTAGCGAGACTTCCCACGGAAAGAGAAACTCGGCTGCAGCTCGCGCAGAGAGGCCAATTAAAAACGTCGTTGTTCGAAGGGCGCCGCGCGTACGACGTTCAGTTATTTTATTTTTTTTTTTTCGTTCTTTCCTTCGCACCGAAGCCACAAGCAAAAGTATCGGTATCGGTTCTCGCAATAACGAAAAATGCAAAATTCATAAACCTTTGTGGGTTAAGCGCGAATTAACGTTGCACCGACGCTTCGTGACTCGATACGGATTGATTGTGAACAAATTAATGTCGCCTCTGTTGCAAGATAGTTACGCACCGCTTTAAGTATCGCGTGGGAGACTCGTGCGAACGAAATTTACTCCGAACTCCGCGGAGTTTTTTTCTTACGACCGACGAAATTAATTCTACAAAATGTCTCTGAAAAAAATTTTTTTTTTTACGAATTAATCAAAATTTGTTTTTTATTCATTTTCACGTAGTGACGTCTTGATGATAAAAAAAAAAAAAAACAAAATTTAATGCAATTTGTTTTCGGAGCCCAAGAAACGCCTCGTCTCCCTCTCTGTACATATCTGTTCGGTAATTCATTTCTTCGGTACATTTTTTTCATGCTCCACTTATACACCATTGCCGGGTTTGCTTCTTACGTTGTAGAATTACACGCTTTAAAAAGTTATTGCCGCGAGGTGCTTTTATTCTCGTGCATGCGGAATATTTACCGGATAATTCTCCGCAAGGTGCGCACGCGGGTTCTTAAATTCTGCATTTTTTTTTTTTTTTTGCGTATACATACGTACGTATATATCCTGAAAGTTCGAACAACGGGTAGAGGTACATACACTCGTGGCGAGTATAGCGCGAGTTTTGTATGCAAAACGAAACAAGGTATCTCCGACGTGGAGTTTGCATTGGCAACATAAACCAACCGACCAACTCCCGTAGTTGACAATGAGGCTTATGTAAATGGCAAGTAATACAGTGGTCTCCGCGAACGAGGTGAAGAGTAGAGTTTTTTCTGCTCTCTTTATTTCTCGAGAGAGCTGAAACGAACGAAAAAAAAAAAAAAAAAAATTTCCGAGACGCAAACTCCGGTGTCTTTGTCGAAGACGTTCGTGCGCATGCACTTTGCGCCAGGTGCGACGTTGTCGGGACGCTTATCTCCGGTATGCAATTATGTGCTCGTCGAACCAAAGGCCGACACCTCCCCCGGGGGCGGGGGAGTCGTGGGCTCGGCTCGCATGCACCGAGTACTAGTATTCACCGAAAGATGCGGCGACGACCTCGTGTTTGACGATACCACGTGCAACAATAGTATATCGCATATAGTGTTATCGATATATCGATTTACCTTCTTTCGTGAAAAATATTTTCGATTGGAATATACGAAATGTCCAATATATTTTCCATAAAAAAATGAGGGGCATTCTTCGGAATATATTTTTGAAAATTTATGTCACGAAATATATAACAAATTATGTCATTGATATATTAATTACATAAAAATTCTGAATTTAATATATTTCTCACATTTTTTTTTGTTTTAATGTGAGTATTTTTGCGCAATGCGGCGAAAAGATTGAATTCGCACTGACCAACGGTAGGATCGTCAAGCGGGCAAACAGGACTCGCAGACGGCGACGTCAACGTGTCTCACTCATCGTCTCATTACTTACATATGTATATGTATGTCTTTGCTATATAATGTGTATCCGTATGGCTCGCTAAGTTACGCTTCGGTGAGCTCTCATACACTCCTCGACTTTACGATTTCATAATCATCCGGCGGCTTTGTCGATTTCAATGAAAGGTTATCACCTCGAAGCCCATAGGGTTATCGTCGTCACACTGGTGAACACCATCGATCCTTCGATCGATCGATGTATCAAAGTAGGAAAATCGAAAAATTGAAATCAGCTGTGAAAATGATTCAATTATTTTCGCAAAAAAAATTTTTTTTCGAAAAAAATATTCAGAAAACATCACATTTAAAAGAATATTTTTTAAATTAATTTTAAGCTTTTTTACGGTGAAACAAAGTATATGAAAAAAAAATACTAATTTATAATTGAAATATTAATAATATTATTTGTTATATATTTGGTGACATATTTATGCTGAAATATATTTTCAAATATAGCAATAATAATCCATTTATCGCAGAAAATATATTGAATATAAGAAAATTGTATTTATCGATATATTTTTCGTCCCGTGGGTTAATCGATTATTCCGAAAATGTCGATAAATTCGATTAGCGATGTATATATTTCTATGCTTGCATATCTTGGACTAAAAAAAAATGTATTCAATAGCAGTAAAATGTAACGATAACACGATAAAAGTAACAATCCAAATGCAATTTCGACAGATAATCAGTATTAACACTTCGAACCCATAAATAACAGCAATTTATAAAGTTTTACCCTTCCCACCCTCCTCGTCGTTGGGTTAACAAACTGTCTATTAATATCTTGTATAATGAATAATCATCGATAGGCAGCAACGACCGCAAGTACCGCACCGCGGCATTAGAGGCAAAGTATTTCTTCGATTGATTTCATTTTTTTTTTTTTTTTTTTTTTTTTAACGATAAAATTGCGAACCAATGCTGACGAGATTGAATGAGTGATTTTTCCCGGGGCGAGATCGTGCGACTGGCCGGTCCGATCGTTCAGGGACTTCAACCCGCGGAGATAGACACGATAGAGTATACAACATAAGTCTCTTTTGCTGGGATATAAGTAGGTCCCCCCCTTTCAGGTTTACGATATTCACACAACACTATGTATATGGCATCGAGAGGCAGAGTGGATTAGCATATAATATTTTATCAAGTACCTACAGGCCGTAGAATCGTTAATAATACAGTCACGGCGTTGCCAGAGCCGCCGTACCCTTTCGGCCGGCTGTGGTAGGGTACAACTTTGCTCGGTTTGTGTTGTGTCCTTCTACGATTTACTCGGCCAATAAAACAAGCGGTTCAACGGCTTTGTGTCTGTATAAGTACGATATACGTACGTATAACGTTCTCGCGATATGTCTTTTAGATTTTCTATCGTTCACTCGCGATTCTCGGGAGGAACGTCATGTAGCGGCGCATTGCACGTATTCCAGCGAGGGTTTCGCGTCTCCGCAGCCTCGGACTGAGATTGAAATAGGGATACAAGCTTCCAAGTTGCGACGTTTATATTGATTAAAAAACACACATACAGTGTATATATATGTATACAGATATAGAGTACACTAGCAGCGCGTAGAGATCGCTGCAGAGCTTCGCATTCGCATGCACGCGGTTTTTCAATCAATGGTATTTTATGCACTAGCAGGCAGGCTGAATAAGTAGGCGGATAATTGCGTTTACTTTGAGAGAACGAGAATATGGACGAAGCGGGGCGCGAAAAGTTAATCATGCGTTGCTTTACTACAATTTTTTAATTTTTTTTTTTTCGATCTTTTATTTGTTTTTTTTTTTTTATGTTTTACTAATTCTTTGAGAGTTTATGAATCCCCCGCGAGAAGACAAAATCGACTTTTATGTTGACGTAAGAGAGGGTTGATCGGTGAAACCTTTTAACGGTGGTCGATGGAGTCGGTATGACACATTTGTTTACTCTCGACTGCTCGTCAGGAAAAAAAAGGGGAGTTATCTCTGCGATATATTTTTTCGACTCCGGCAGCTCGCAAAATTTTTGATCTCTGTGCGATATAACCTCAAATTCACGGAAGTCTTAGTTGAAATTTGACTTCTTTAAAAAAGAAAAATTAAAAAATTAGAAAAAATTAACAAACCCCCGAGTGAAGAAAAGAATGAAACAACAATTACGTATTCAAATGTTATAGTCGGGAAATTTCCATAGTCAATGACGAAGAAATTGCATGGCTATAACATGTAAATAATTAATTGTTATTTGACTCTTTTTTTATCGGGTTTTTTTTTTTTTCTTTTTTTTTTACCGTTTTCCCGCACTAGTGCTAAGAAAACAGCAGAAAATCGGGTTCGCGTCGTGTGCAAGAAAAATCGATTTCTCTCGCACTCGTCATTTCACTTATTGTAACATAAGAGTTTCCATTCGATCAAATATTGTGGGTATTCGGAGGTCAAAGATAGTATCGATATAATTGTTGTTGTCGTTGTCTGCGTCGTTCGTCTTCTCAATAATATTATTATTATTATTATTAAACGATCAAATTTATTTTCCGACGAAATTTCGGACGCGTTTTTTTTTTTTTCAAAATGATTTTGATAAGAAATTAAGACGAGAAATTCTCGATTTTTCGTCCTGTATGAGGCTCGGTGCGCATAAGCTATTATGCCCGCAGCGCTATATACAGGTGCAAAAGTGTGTTGAGTCGTGCAGTTATATAGGCACAGTATGAATTTTCCAAGTTATGAGTATAGGCTGCCATTTTGTCATGATTATTTCGCAATCCGTTTGCATACCGGGTCCTCCGGTACGGCAACTGCTATATTTATAAACGCGCGGAGATCTCGTCGAGTCGAAGTTTTATGCTCACTAGTAGCACCGCACTTGCTTCGTTCGCGCGCTTTTTAATTCCTGATTAGCCGCCCGAGCAAAATACGGGAGTTATTTTTTACCGAAATCTTATCATTTTTCGCGCAAAAAATTGATATATTAGTTCTATAAGTCATGAAATGTGCTTTAGATTATAAGTTCTAAACAGTCTGCATGAATTCGAGGAGATGACGACGAATTTTTAAAAAATATACTCCTTTCTGAATCGGAAGTTTATTTCTTCTTGTTAAATTTTTTTTAGGTTTTTCTAGTCTTTGCGGCTCTCCCTGATCCGCGCTTTTGCGTTTAAGTTTCAGTTATCCAAACTTCCGTGAAGATCTTATCAAAGTTATCCCGATCGATTTCACTGCGCCCGCGGAAATTTGCAGCTTTTCGAAAAAAAAAAATTAAAAAATATGGCAGCGGACTTCGAGTTAATTCGATCGACTTATCGACGGCAAACGATCGCCCAGGTTCTTCGAGCGAAAACTGCGACTCGCTAAGCCGAGGACCGCGTAAAACTTTCGAAAACGTCGCAGGGATCAACGCCGTTGATCCCTTTCGTGTTGCACACATGCAGCAGCTGAAGAACCGCAGCGGTTTATCTCTTCTGTGACGAATTCAACGTCCAATGGGTGAAATCATTTTTTTTTTTCGATACCTCAACCTCGTCGCGATCGCGACGTGGTTCGCAATAATTTTTTAACAGGCGAGAATCTCGTATAATTTCGAGATCCATAGCGCAGAGATTTCGCGAAATATTGTGTCGTACGGATCTCAATCAATGAGACACGACCATCGCAAAATATCCGGGCTCTCCATCATCCGGTTAGCGAAGGCGCCGTATTACTGTAAGTCGCAACAGCGTTGATATCTCGTCTCAGGCCGCTTGGAGGCGATCAAAAGACACTTCCGTTACATTATAAATAATAGTGTATAAATAAATGGACGGAGCTTTTGCTTTTTTTGCGAATACATGAACACGAAATTGAATAACGTTTTTTTATATAATATATTTTATAAATCATTTTTTTTTTTTTTTTCTATTTTTTAAATATTTTGTCATTACACAGACTTCCAGTAAGCGAAATGGACTCTTTAATTTAAATAAGTTTCTTTGATAGCAAAAAAATAATATTTAAATTCCGGCCCCCCGAAGCAATCAAACGTAACGAATTTATTTTGATTTTATTCAAATATTTTTTCGCGAGTAAATATATCACGTGACTGTAGAAATTACTGAAGCAATTTTGTATTTTTTTTTCGTCACGTACTCGTAGATAGGGGCAGCGCGTTAATCTTTTCTCCCGGAAGTGTCTTTTCGTCTTCTTCGCGATTCCCCGCTACCAGCAGAATTTCCACAAGACGTACACACATACAGCTCTTGTGTCGTCTCTTCTTAATTTATTAATTTTTTTATCTGTTCTCTCTTCCTATATTCATAGCTCTTTTTCTTTATATATCTCACACACGCTCGCTAACACTTGCATACACACTTTTACGTTTTTCTATTTTATCGTTTTTTGCATTATTCGTGTGACGCTCGCGTCTGCGTGTGCGCGTGCGCGCGCGCACGCGCTCGTGTGTGTGTGTGCAGCAAAAGCGAGAGGTTTCGCAACACCTCGAGGATTATAATTTTCATCGTCGATCCTGCGTGCGCGTTCGAGACGAGAAATGAGAAACCCGTTTTCGCCGGATAGCCGTGCACGCCGAGTCCGCGGAGCGTTTAATGCCCGGAATCGAGCGATTCCAGTTCCACCGCGAGTGCGAACTTATATGATGAATAAAAAAAAACAAATGAAGTCAAATCGATATATAATACGTAGAAACGATACCGCATATATTTATATGTATATCTGTATATTGAAAGAAAAATTTACCGAGATTGATACGAACGATCGACGAAACGTATGAAATTCCGTGATTCGAAATTATTATATATATTTGTAACAGAGAGACCGACAAGCGCGAACAGCGCTCGAATTGATAGACGCAATAATCAACTTGAAATATCGTTCGCTATTTGCGTTAACTGGGATAACTCCGCATCCAGAATAGTTAAGCACTTTTCGCGATCAGTGGGAAGGAAAACTTGCGGAATGCATTAAAAAAAAAACTATTTGTTTGAAAAAATTTTAAAAATTATTATGTTGTAGTGATAAATTTTATCGACTGCTGTATTACAAAGGTACCGTTAGAAAATAATAGATTATACTTTGCACAGAGTTGCATTCGATATTATTAATTATTTTAGTTGCAGTAAAATGTTAAAATGTATTTGCGATATATGCACTGTATATTTTGCAAAAAATGGTCTATTATTTTGGATTTATTTTGGAGTACATTTCTGAAAATCTATGAGACCAATTGTATAATAATGTATATGATTAGTATATTAATTATTTTAACATTTTGATTTCATTCAATTTCACGCGGAATACAATTTCATTAGGAAAAAGAAAGTGAAATTTTTTTTATATGTAAAAAAAACATCGTATTTTTGTATTTTTAATGTCATGCGATTATTTGTTCATAATTATCTGTTGCAAATGTGAAAACATTCTAAGCTTCGAATATTAAAAATCCATTTGTTATTTTAAGAAATCGATTATTTGTTTCGCCTCTCGTAAGCGCCGATTTAGTGGGGTAAACCGATTTTTTTTTCGTTGAGTGGTTATCTGATATTTTAGTGCGAATAAAAAAAAATGAAAAACGTACCCTTAAGATCAAAAAAAAAAAAAAATATTATGTCAATTTATCGATATTTGTATCGATAATCGTGTCGATATCGACGCCCAATAATTTTATTCAAAGACAATTTTACTGGCATCACATAATCCCATCGGAGCTTTATTTTCCTCATCAAAAGGTTAACGAAGTACGAAATTTAAAACGCGATTTCATTACTATATTTCTATTTTACGAAAATCGTCAATATCTCCGCATTTCGTATTTGACACCATAGATGGAATCTCCGTAAGACTAATACGAATATAAACGATTATTAGAGACTTCGAAACGTGTGGGAATGAGGCACACAGCGGTGGTTAATCGCGATGGGGAACCGGCAGCCGGTTGACGCACTGTGCGCGCAAGGTGGACGGCCTTCAGGAGATCGAGGATATTTCACACAGCTCGTGTGTTATCCGTAATAGCGGAGTATTTTCCTCGTAGGCATGCAATATTAGTAACGCGAAGTGTGACACCGATCTCGCGTTTTTTTTTCTCTTTCTTCGATTCATCTTTCTCCGTCGAGTCAATTAGCAAAAACCAAAGTTCGAGTATACGCGGCAATTCGAACTGTAGAAATATAGATAGTCGTATCAATTAGCGCATATTTCTCTTAATCACGGTAATCGTGAATGGGAAATTATCGCGAAGCGTCCTGTTGATAATGCTTTGCGTAGTTAATCGCGTGTAAAAAGCTTCTTGCTTTTCTGTTCACTGTGCGGATTAAATATACATATACTTCGATATATATGTATATATAGTATATTTGCATATATATCTATATATACATATATACTGTAAGAGGTAACGGTAAATCGCGTTGAACGGGCGTGTGCCGAGAGTGTACCCAGCGATGCACTTAGATAGCAATAAATAAATGGAGTTTCGAGGGATAAACCCCACAGCCACCATCGCGGAGGATGGTTGCTGGAGAATCTCCGCGCACTGCGGTGCACCGGGCCCCGTACCTCGTACAATCAATTACAGTCGAGGACGAGCCGGAGATACACGTCCGCGAGTACTATACTATATCCTCTCTCGTGGTGCTTCGTGAGCGCATCTCGCAGCCTGTTTTCACCGCCAGCGAAGAAAAGGAGCGGCCTCTCGCACGCCGTATATACTCTCTTAAGTAGGTCTCGAGAACGAAGAAAAATAAAAAGAAAAAAAAAATATATATATATATACATACATATCAAAAAAAAATGGTAAAAAATCGGAAATGTATATATGTAGATAAGAAAACGTACGAAACAGAAACACAATCGTGATATCGTTCACGGAAATGTACTTTTCCCCGGGATTTCGTATTCAAGTGTTTCGTATTCAATCGATATATAGAGAATATCTGCTAATTTTTTTTTTTTTTTAACCATTCGTGTTAAAAACTAAAAAAATAATTATAAAAAAGCGCCCCCTGGTGTTTGTCATTTTTGTCCAATAGTAATCAGGAAGTTCAAAACTCGCCAGAAGCAAGCGATATCGTTGCATAGTGAATTTGATTTTTTTTATCAGTCTCGCACTCTGATAAAAAAAAAAAAAAACGCACTATGGCGCGCGACGCACCAGTGCTCCTGGCGTTAGGAGCACCGCTTCCCCGGCCGAGCGTAACCAATAACTAATCTAATAAACATCCACAGGACGATTAATGTTATGTCTTCTTGGCTCGTGGATTATGTATTCGTGAAATAATAAAGCTTCGGTTGTATATTAGTAGCAACAGATTTGTATTGCTGGGCATTAGCACGGGCCGCAAGAGTTGCCAGCAGGTGGACGCAATTTTTCGCCTGTTGCTTGTGTACCGCAGGTACCGGAAATTAGTTACTTTGCCGCGTGTGTCGTTTTAGGTCGGTGTGAAAGCTATACGACGTTATCTCTAATTGAAGATATCGGGAGTTATATATCGTACGGGTTATCCGCGCCCGTGGCAACGGGCATTTATATGCGCGTAGCACCGTGCAAAAGCTCCGGTAACAGAATTATAAAGTAACGACAAAACAAAAGGAAGAAAAAAACCTTCGGTAATACAAGACTCCGTAATTTAGCCTCTGGCGAGCTCTTCACTCATTTTCCCACAAACCATTCTCATTTATTTGTACATTAAAAAACTTCCGATAAACGAAATGCGAAAAAAAAAAAAAAGTTGAAAAAACTAAAAAAATTTGGTTCGACGGGTTCTATAATAATGAAATTTTATTTAAAAAAATGAGTGAAAAGACGAAATCTTCCGAATATCTCGATATTTTACTCTTTTTTTTTACGCAATTTTTTTTACTTTCCTTTTTCATTCGCGAATTTATAAATTTTTTCGAAAATACTATAATGGAATCGTTTAATTGGTGGAAAAAAATTAATAAAAATGATGCATTAACAAATAAGTAGTTACCGCCCTTGTAACGCAATTTCTGTTCCACAATATCCGATCTTCCGATCTATATATCAATGTCCGTGATATGACACAGACAGCAACTTAAAATATGTAACTGTCAATGGAGATACTTTGAAGCACCTGCACGTTTCGTAGATGCGGTTAATACGTATTAAAGTTTCATTTCATTTGATGCCCAGCGAGCATAGAGAGATATACAGAGAGAAAGAGATCGGCAAGGCATGCAAGAACCATGAAGATCGGTATCTTTAATCTGCGTGGCACGAACTCATCCAGATGCAACCAATCTACAATGGGGATTTTATCGAGCGCCAGCATCGATTCTTTTATCATCCTCTCTTTCTCCTATTTTCTTTCTCTTCGTTTCTGTGTACATCCTTGTGGCCTAACTATGAACCTATCATCGGCAACGCGGAGTTAACGGGTCACGTCTACGAGGAATGAGATTGCGAGAAAGACGACGAGAAGGAGATGGAAAATCTGGGCGGGTATTATAGATATGACGGTCAAACGCGCGGAGATCGAAACTGACGGAGTGCGGCGGTCATCACGACTTCTCCGTCGTTTCACGGTGGGGGAAGGAGATCCAACGATATCTGGACGTAGAGAGAGGCTTAATGACAGCATTAATGGAATTTCATCGACGAAGGACCTCACTGTCGAGCGATAGAACCGAAGATTTAGTACGGCAACGAAACAACATGGTGGAAGTACATCGGAAGGGTATATATGGTACATACTTCATAATGATTGCTTCAAATGCGGTCGAAGACTGATGACATTGGCAGAGAAAATAACAAGTCTATTGGAGTGAGAGTACCGTACATGTATCCTTGATAGGCTTTGCGGAAGGGCGTATAAGGCATTCTTACATGCGCCGTGTGAGGATTAACCAACGATTGGCAATGCGCGCACTTCTCGGGACAATCGGCTAATTGGTCGAAAGGGGGCAAAAGAGCAAACTGAGAACACTTGGCGCAAACAGAAATTCATCGCTTTCTATTCGACTGTCATTTCGATCTATGCGCTTTTGCAACTAGAGAATGCGAACGCGCTCTCCACTTTGATTTTTGCTTATCGTCGTAAGGATTCTACTATCACGATACTTCGGTGAAGGTTTCTTCCTATTTTTTTTTTTTTATCAAAGCATTCGTGCAAAACTTCAGGCGGAACGTCGGCGATGTTAGAAAATCGTATTCAACGTCTCGGATAACTGTGAGCCTTGAATTTTTTTTTTTTTTTTTTTAACTCGCTATGAATGCGATAGGATAAATATTGCCGGATGTGTTTCTCGCTCACTGTGTTTATTCGTTGGACCATAAGAGATTGTTTCGCTGAGGAGGACAAAAAAATACGCGGTTGGTACGGAATGACATTATAATCTTTGTGACTGTCGAGGAAATGGGTATTAGGAACTTGTTTTGTCGAGGATTCACGAACGTCGCTGATTGTATCTTGTATTGTGTTTATCAGATGTTGATAGCTCTATGTGCTGAAGAACGCTAATTGGGAAAAGGCTTTATACCAGATAGAGAAAGATCGAGACGAGGAAGTCGATAAAACTTCGCTTCGGGTTCATACATTTTCATTGTAGGAGTTGCGTTCGGAGTTGATGATGCCTGATGTTTATAGTTCTTTCTGCCCGGTGGTGATAATGTCGGGAGAGGCGGAGAACGCCGAAGAACTGACCGACACAGAAGTGCTGCCGCAGGGTTAGAGAGGCGACTTGTGTTTGTTCGCTGAACCATATAAGATGGTTTACTTTTTTTTTTTTTTTTAAATTGCAAACCCTTTTGTGCTCAACCACGCCTGGTGAACGGAAGTCGACGAATGAGGTTTCTCATGATACGCGATTTCGGACTATGCGCCTTCTGTAACTCCGAGAGAACTCCCAATAAACGAACACAAGAGGGCGATTCTCGAAAGCTTCTAATCCGGATTCGCGATTCTGTTGTCGTGAATCGTGCAATTGCGATTCACGGTCCGCATTGGGCGCGCGTGCAGACATTTAGAATCTTAAATGGTAAACGGTCGCGATAAATGGCGGGGGGTTCGTATCTCTTCTCGCGATAGAGTATTACCTATATACATTGTGCCATGCTGTATGTGTGCGCGTGTGTGTGTGTTAGGTCTACATATACGTATATAAATCTGTGGGTACAGAACGACAACGAAACCCATTGTAGTTGCGGCTTCACGAAAGTCACACCGTGCCAGATATCGAGCACGAACCGGTACGAACAATCGAGCTTGTAGAGTCGAAAAAAAAAAAAAAAAAAAATTGCCAATGGATAGATCGTATACGAGATCGTGCGCGGTCACACTCGCTAATTCGCTTCTTAAGATCGCGCGCGAGAGCGCCCGCGGAAGCTGCGGATGGGAAACGAAAGGATAAGTCAAGCAAACTATTAACTGCTCAGAGAACGTTGCAATTATTACATTTTTTTTATACTAAAATAATTTTTCAAATTTTTTTTATTGGTCTAATGTTACGAACGCATGGATGGCTCTAAATTCAGTTTAAGATTTAAAAAAATTAAAAAATTCTTATAATTAGGCAAAAGCGAATCATTGTGAAAAAAAGATTTTTTTGATACATTCAATGAAATTTTTTGATGATTTGAAGGTTTTAACATAAATTTCTGTGACTCAAAAAAAAAAATAATTTTGGAAAAACGGATTGTGCTTCTCGCGCACACATCTATTTGAGTAGCATGAATAATTTATTTCGCGCGAACTAGCGAAAGTGTTTTTGGAATACAGTGGTGAAAGAAACGATCGGGAAGATTGGTTCGAGGTTATGTCGGGAGGAAGAGTAGCCGGGCGTTGCCCGCGTCGTACAACAGACGACGGATGAGACATCGTATGGAAGAGAGGAGTGTATACATTTTTGCGGCAGGTCAGGGAAATTTGAAAGTGATAGCCTTCCGTCACACATATACTCACGTGTCTCGTGCGGTATAAATTCTAATGTGTGCGCGAGACGCAGCTGGCGGTCTTTTAACTCTTAACTGAGATATAATATACGAGACGCGGTATAGAAATTCTACGTTAGTATTAACTACAACACCGGTACAAATCTCGTCGCTCGAGGATCGTACAAGTCGTTGAGTTCGAGAGCCTCAGCCGCTCCGTGATCACACCGTTCGCACTTTTACTATATAACGCGTTACTTTTACAACAGCGTTGTGTGTACTTACAAGAGAAGAAGTACGGTGTTCGCGCTTCTGCGAGTTTACACGTATCTCACAACGTGTGTATTGATACAGACAGACAGTGTACAATGTACCTTCGAGACTCGTTTTATGTTTCTAATCTAACGGCCTTCATAGTTCAAAGACCATCCACACTTACGCCGTCGCGGAGGGAACAGGGGTCGATGCGTACAGACGATAGATATATGTATACATCGAACGATCGTAATGCTCGAACGATGGACGTGTGTTATTGTGCTTATTATGCGCATATGAGACAATTACGTGCACCAAACAGAATATAGTTATGCGAAAATCAATACTACCCTACGAAACATCGAAAAAAATGATGTGCCAAAAATACGAAATATAAACTTTAGCTTTTTTTTTAAATGCGTTAAGTTTTACAATTACTAATTATTATGAATATCCCATTGTATAGATATGTAAAAAGATTACGTCACTGTCGCCGCCCCCGTCGTGTACATTGGCTGTATTGGAGACCTCGGCGTGCCGCGGGGGGTCTGTGAGACCCCCTGACGTCTGGAGTGCTTAGCTGCACTAGAGAGCTCGGAGGTCCGAGGAGTCGTGGCGCGTAACATTCTAAGTTGCTTTTTGAGGGATGGAGATTCCGGGAGGGTGAAAATGCTTGCAGCGTGAACTCCTAATATTTGATATTCGAACGTATTTGTGATTTTTAATTGGGTAACTCAAGCAATGAATTTAGAATTCATTGGCCCGAAGTTTCTGGCGGGTCTTGCAATTCTTTCGCCATCTTCCGTTTCTCAAATCACGGAGAAGCTGCAGTCACGGAGGGGTTGAAGTTGCGGAAAGGCTAAAGACGTGGTGGGGGGGATATCATAGATGGGCTAAAGTCGTGGAGGGGGTAATATTACGTAGAGGTTATCATCACGGAGCAACTAATGCCACGGAATGGCTAAGAAGCACGGCGTGCTAATGTCACGGGTAGTTAGGATCACAGAAGTAGCTAATGTCGCGAAGTACTTAGAATCACGGCGACGCTATCATTACGGCGGAGCCAATATCACGAAATCTGTGTGTGTGTATCATGATCTTTATCGTTGCCGTAGCAACGATTGCCATAGCAACTGCGTCGACGGCACCACGGCAACAGCCGGTCATTTTTGTAGTACAGACAAATACACCGATTTTTTCGGCTGGCAGGGCGGTTGAGGGGCAGTAAAGGAAAGTATTGAATATACTAAAAAATGCTTTCATTCATAGAAACGACGGGTATTTTTTTTCCAATTAAATTTTAGAACGGGTAAACTTTGCTTTACCGATCATCGATCGAAAGATAACTCGCCTACAAAAACAATCGATCGCCTATCGCATCGAGTTCGAGGCGCGAATCTCGAGCAGATTTTCCTCTGCTCGTGTTTTGATCTATCGTTCACATCTTATATGTTGTTTATCCGCCGACCATCCAAGCTATAAAATATAGTTTATACGAAAAAAAAAAAAAAAATCGATTCGTTGATCGAGATGAGAGGCTGTTACTCAAGTCATCGAGAAAATTGACTGAGGCATTTATCGTCATTTAGAAACTCGTTTCCCCTCCTCCCTTCCCCGTGCCTCACGCTCGCTTGCCGATCAACCGATCGTCCCAATTACCACCCTATTCGTTTTGACAAAATTGTTATTATTAGCGGCTTCCCCGTTCGAGATACCGATCGCCAGTCGAGTTCCTTCGATGCTTCAAACTTTCTAGTCTCTCTCTCTCCCTCACTCTTCTTACCGTATTTCTTCTATCCACGTGCATTATACTCGCTACATATGTATACAAACTTCAAAATCACGTGTCTATAGGAAACCTCCTACCAACATTATGCATATCGATGGAATCGGTTGAAACGAACGAGAGATACGACACGATAGCCGATTGCGTCGAAGTTTCAAAAAAATTTCTAAAAATATCCACGAGTCGTTACGAAATTATTGCAGCGAACTATCATTTTTTTTTTTTTTTTTTTCGGAGCCATACTTCATCACATCTGCGGACGTAACGAGAGACATGTAATGTTCGTGAAACGGTAACCTTTTTTGACTGCGCAACTCGTATGGGTTAGTTCTTTGGACAGATATATTTTGCCTTGGAGAACCTTCGTCGTGTATAGCACTAAAAATATTAATGTAGGCATTAGAAAGTTTGTGCAGGTATTACATGTGCGTCAGTGTGCGTACGCGTCTGGAGCAGAGGCGGTACAGTGCGCGCCCTCTTGGACCCCATGCATATTATGAGATACACGAAAAGGGATTACACTGCATTAATCATTCGTTTGGATTCGTGAAGGAGTTTGTTGCACCGAATGTATCAAACGGTGAGAAGGAGAAGAGCTTCAATCGCTATCGATTTACGCGTGAAAAGATATTCATTACTTTTTTCAATAGATATATCGGCAAAAATCGGTAAAATGGAATACATTTTTTTTATTGATTCGCCAAAAAGATGCAACTAAATTCAATAATTTTTTCTGCGTAAGTAACGAAAACAACCATTTTGAATTCTTTCGATTTAAAATCTCTTTCATCGGTATTTAGCTTTGTGTCACCCCAATAGAAATTAAGTAAAACTGAAATCGATATCGAATTTTTTTCCGCAAGATATATCATTTATGGATAATAATTTTCACACATTATGTATATTTTAAATATCCATTTTTATACATTTTTTTTATATATCTTCTGACATATATACTTTTTTTTACACTAAAAAAAAATCGGTTTAATCGACTAAATCGATATTTGCGAGTAGCGAAACAAATATTGAATTAATCGCAAGAAAATCCTAATTAATCGTACGAACTGTTAGTTAAATTGACTATTTTTTTATCAATCGATTATTTATTTCGTCACTCATCTCAACCGCCGATTTAGTCGATTCGATCGATTTTTTTTCGGAGTATCTCGGGACTGCGATCTTCCGCACGTGTGTCTTTTCTACGGTTATCATCAGAGATAATTTGTCTCACGCCGTTCTTCCTCTTCGAAAACTCTTCCGTTTTCGTAATCTGAACTTATGATATTACAAAAATTATGCATGTATCTTCGGTCGAAAGCCGAAAAGGCGTATCATCTGATACTTCTACATAGCGTCTATGAGGCGTTAAGTAATCGATATGATAATTCGTTGCAGCTTTCAACGTTGACGCGTGAAAGATAAATCGCCGCTTTTGATTTAACGTTCGACACAACGACGTCGACGTCTCGAATTTTCGAATGAGTCGCTTGTTCAATGCATAGGTTTAACGTTTTTTTTTATTAATAGATATATAATAGCTTCGAGGTTAGTTAGCATATATATATATGTATATAGTGTATAGTATATCTATAATATATATGTATACCTCTCCCGAGACCCGTTACACTGGCCGGGCGTTATTTCGAAACGAGTTTTCACAAAATTGCTCGTGTATATTATCCCCGAGCGGGGAGTGCAACTAGGCAACGGGAAAATTTCCAAATACGTTCGTGTAGCTACTTATATCCGAAGGATATACGCGTTTCTCTCGTGAACTCTTAAATCTATTATATTATTAGAGAGAAGTAAATTCATAAGTTTTGCTCCTTCCGCGATATGCAAAGCTCTCGAAATCGACTTATATTCGATTGAACAAATTGGGAACAAAATTTTCTACGTGATTTTCACGATTACACATTTCAACGGTGTTATGTATTGTGTTGCATACGTGTGTATGCAGAACCGACGATACTCGTTCTCGTGGCCAACCATCATCCGCGAGTCGCCGCGTACGTGACACGGATGAGATTTCGCGCGCCTACGCTCTAGAAAACCGGGAAGAACGAGCCCACGATGCGGAGGTGTGCGCTATCCGCAATGAACTTCTAGCGTATCGCGTTGACTTCGCTATGCATGCGATGAAATTCTTGGTCCCGGAATATTTCGACGAGCAGAGAACTGCGACTTTCTCGTTTGTTGAGAATTTCAAAAAAATTATATTACGAGATGTTCCAATTATTTTTATACCGAATTCCAGCGAAGATATACGATGCGAAAAATCATATTTTCAGCGATTTATGTGTCGGCAAATTTTTATTATTTATTCATTACAATCCTTTTAAATATTTTTTTTTATGTCAACTTGATGATAATTGTTCGTTGTTTTTACTATTCTATTTCACGACAATAAAATATTTTTAATATTCATAATTTTTGTTCATTAAAATGGAAATAAAAAAATTCGATCGGATTTGATGTTTTTTTTTTACAATTTAATTTTACGAAAATGCAATATTTTTCGTCTTTATAAATTGAATTCAACAATGTAATTAAAAAAAACGAAATAATTATTGATATTTAGTATCGAATGCAAGGCGGCGTAAAATCCGATCAGAAGGTACGAATGTCACGATAAAATAGCCGTTGATACTTATAGCGCAATTTCGTTTCCGCATTGAGAAAACTGTTATTTCCTGAAAGTGGTGAATTCTCTTCGGCACATCGTTACACTTTAGCGAATTGTATATCGTTCAGTATATAATGCGTATCCAACGGCATGAGCACGTAGTACATATCCGTGACATTTTAAACGAACGATCGAACCATTTTTATCACTGTTCTTAACCGTGTGTGTTATACGCTTATGGTACCGCCGCGCTGCGCGGCGATGCCATCAACTGCCAACGACGAGCCAAGTACGAGATATTCCGCGTAAGATTGAAGGAGAGTGCTTGGACATGCCTGCTTCTGGGTTAACGGGGTGTGCACGGCTGTGTACGAACATAGTACGCGTTTTACCGGTCATCATCTCAACGATACAGGGATTAGATTCTTCTCGTCCGCAACCGGCGCGAAAGTTAAACCGTTTCGGACTAATGGAGCGCGAGAGGAATTTCTCGAAGTACACACAGAGTGCACATCGTCTGATCTTCGCGTCGAACGAATTTCCAACATCACTTGCAAAAAGCCCGCCGTGATAAAAACCCACAAATTTCATCGAGTCCATTAAAAGGATCGAATTACACGTGCCGTAAACACGTTTCACCCAATTTTACTCATTGTAAAATCTTCGATTTAATTAAAATTCACGCAAACTTGACACTCGACAATGTGAAGAAATTTAATGAATTACACGAAAATACTTCGCGGCGATCGAACTTTCAAAAGCAGCGAGAGATGGCGCTTTTTTTATTTTTTTATTTATTTTAAAAGCGTTCGAGAATACAGTTCTCCGATTTCCAAAAGTTACACGATTCGATTCATTATAATAGTAAAAATAATGATAAATTGAATAATTAATTATTAATAAATTAATTACTTTTTTTTCATCTTCAATATTATTCATAAATAAATTACCAATTACTATTAGTTAATTAAGTGATTATAGCTATCATTAAACATCTTTTTTAATTACAGAATTTTTTTATTCTCATTTCGTTGCCGATCTCGAAAGTTTGTATAACATCCTTTAATCGTCGGTTAGTTAATGAATTAATTATCCGATCAACAGAACAGATAGTTAGAAGTCTTCTCTCGAACATTTTTTTTTTCTCTTTTATCATCGAAAAAATTAAAAAATTTAAATTTTACCGAATATTTTTTTAATTTCATAGAATAAACGCGAGCAACTCGTGATCCACGAGTTTCACCTGTCAAAGGATAAAATGTCCTATAGATAAAAAAAAGAATGATTATCGTTACCACGCCGAGGAGTTCAACGGATTAAGCGCGTTGGCCATCCGCGGGCGAGTCAACCATCCGAAAGAGCAGAGACCCCGATCGTCATGTATATGTCAAGATAATTTTTATCGCTGTCCCCGTCCTCATCCTCCTCTATATATAAATATATCTATACTTCTTATATCTTCCCGAGCGTATAGTGTACCGCGACATGCATTCATACCGCGGGATGTATCGAACGTGACACGAATTCTCACTGATTTATATGCGACCACGTGTACCGCGGGTATAAACGGACGGTCTCCCGGACTCCGACAACTGCACTTCTCGCATTATTTACGTACGAAAGAATATAACATCGACGTTAATGAGCGGACGGCTAATCATACGATATCCAATAAAAGTATCGTCGTCAAGTTTAACTCACAAATAATCTCCGCTCGGCTCGCGTTCGGCTGTTAAAACGAAGCTGCGATGTTGTCGGCGTTGTCGAACGAAGTAGAAAGAAAAAGAAAACGCAAAAGTCCGAACCGCTGGTGAGTTTTTGTCGACGTTTAATTAACTTCCGCATGAGGCCGCGGAGGCTGCTTGAGATGGACCGCAAAACGAGCGACAGGCGCGAAGACCGGTAGCCAGCGCTTGTGTAGCCTCTCAAAGTAGATCGAAACGAATGAAGGACCGAACGGTAGCTCGATCCATCGTCCCCGAACGCCTTCGATCATCTTGATCGAGGCGTAAAAAAAAAAAAAAAAAAAAAAAAAAAAACCCCGAAGAAATAAAATACCGAAGGAAGAAAAAAAATAATGCTGTCTTATTTCGACTGACGCCAAAGACTTTATCTCATATGCATATGCACGTCGAGTGGTAAACTGATGGCATAATTGCAAGGTGGGTTCTCGGAGATCGTCAGAGCGCGCGCGCGTGAGTTCTCGCCTGAGACAGGGATGAAGATCGAGCTGCGGTATGATTTCTCGCGCTCACTTCGGCGCGGGCGGGAATAAATTTTGTCCTCGAGCGAGAAAGATATATATATATATATATACACGCAGATGGATAGTAAAACAGAACGAGAAAATATACGGTAGAAAATAGCCGGCGGCAATAAACGCTCCAATCTAAAAGTCGCGCCCGTGGTCGCGGTAGTTCGCGGGAATATATATAGCAAACTTATACTATACGGTGTTGTATATACCGTAAGATCCTTTTTTATTGTACCTTGAGCGTTGCACTTGAGCGGCCTTGCCTCTCGTCGTCCTTCAGGGCCGTTGCTCGTTCCTCGTGTGCTGCTTGTAGAAAAAAAAAAACAAAAAAAAATATATATACGACGAAGAGAAAGAACGAGAAATGAGAAGAATTAAAGAAGGCGCGCGCGCGCGCTCGATGTACCGTACGATGTTACGTGACACGTTACGCGACAGTTTTTCATCGATTTTTCAATTTCATTGGTAAACAAATTCATTCGAGGAAATGAATGCCCGCGAGACACGAAACAATTATATATTGTTTGCGAAATTTAATTTATCGATATGCAGTGTAAGTATTATATATTATACATTATCGCGTGATGTATGAATGTTTGTTTATCGAAGTTAAAATATTGCGTTCAGAACATAATACCGGAGGTTATTTTTTAAAGGGGTTTTCCTATTTTTATTTTGGTCTAAAACCTCTGAAAAGCAAAGAGTTATTGGACTATGTAACACTCTTACGGAAAAGGAAGAGTGTTACGCGTTTCACATTACGGTTACGGTTTTTCGTGTTCGTATGTACTCTTCCACCGTCTAAGCTGCTGAACAGATCGTAAAATGCTCCACAGGTAAACTGCAGAAATTTGTTTTCTGTTTTCTTAGAGACGTTATTCGTTGTTACGTTAAGTCGTTTTTACATAAAAATTCGAAAAAATTTGAAAAAATTCGACCATAAAGAAGATGCTAAAAAGATTCACTTTCCATAATAATAATTTCAAAAAGTTATTAACAAATTAGTAAAAAAACTAATTATTTAACGAATTATCCGGTAATCAAACTTTTCTTTAGCGGAAATTTATTTGCTAATTTTACAAAACAAATTTCACCAATTGCAAATTCTGAATTTTTACGAATTATTTGTATTTTATTTTTACGAATTATCCGGTAATCTAACTTTTTCTTTAGTCGAAATTTATTTGCTAATTATTTTTTTTTTAGCATTTTTTATAATTTTCGAATGTAAAATATTATTTGATGGTCCTTTTTTTTTATGAATTTTAAAATTTTCCGTATTAACATACTGTAACTTTTAAAGGTTTCAATAAATTCAATAATTTATCTTTTCTTTTTTTTTCTTAATTCCATAAATTAATTTATTATCCGAAATAAGAAAAAAAAATTGAAAATGAATCTCCGTATTATTTAGTAAAAATAATGACACGTTATCCATAAAAAAAAAAAAAATTTTCAACAATCGTCTAGAGTACGAGTTACTGTCTGAGGTTACAGGTAAATGCTCACTACCCGTGATATACGTATTCGCTTTCCACTTCAACTTTGACCGCATCGATTTCCATTTAATACGGTTTCTATCGCAGTGACCTACAAAGCATTAATCGAAGTATGAAAAGAAGTTGCGAATATGCTTCGCGTTAAATCAAAGGGTTAACGGTAAGTTGAGCTGCACGGTTGATGATCAAACTTCGCTATACGAAGATGTTGTGTTTCTGTATCTGTTAGTTAAGAAGTAGGTACAGCGATGGGCCCATCCCATCGCGCCATTTAGCTCAGCTTCAGGCGCAGCGGCGTGAGGGCTATCAATTAGACTTGCAATTCTACACGGCATACGGTAGTATGTATACCAATAATAATAGCTATGTACCATCCAGTTGCAGTACACTAACACACAGTCGATACCGTTGATAAACTGAAAACACGTATACATCGGTATACGTATACGTATACATGCTGTAGACTCCGTAATGCCGCGATCTCGTACATTCATTATGTTTAGATTTCGCAACGCGTGTCGCTCGATTTATGGGGACGCGCGAGTGCTCTCGCGCGCGCCATAGCGCCGAGATGAAAATTATCGGTCGGCCAATCTGCTCCCGAGCAGCGAGCGCGAACATTGCCGTGACGATCATTCGACTCTTTCGTTAGCGCTCTTCGGTTTCTACTGTATGCAACCACCGTATCTACTTGCGAAGAGAGAAATCCCCTCTCGCGTTGATCGTCTATACGCAACATACTTCGAAAGATACCGAAAGGGTTACGTCGAATACCCTATGTACACTTACGCACGACTGTCGAGATGAAACATTCTGAAGCTCAGCGTTCTCGTACCGAGTAATGGTCGGCAAAGCTTACGTATAAATGAGTGTTAACGGCGAATTAATAAAAAAAAAAGTAAACACGTTTTTTAAAAATGCGATCGATTTGACGATTTTTTTTTCATCTGAATCATTATTATTTTTTTTATTATTATTATTTTTTTTTGTAAAATTATTATAATTATTTTTTTTTATAATAATTATTATTAATTTTTGAAAAAAAAGACAATAATAAATCAACTCGGTTACTGCATTTTACTGTTAATTAATACGTCAAGGTACGTGTCGGAAAATTGCAATAAGTAAAACAAATAAAAGTAAAGTTGGAAGAAGCGCTTTCGTTTGCGAATATTTCGTGTTTATCGTGCTGTCAAATAAATAACGAAAATAAATAAAAGCGTTGCAAGCATAACTATCGAATGTGTGTTAATTACTACCCTATCGTCGTTAAACGATGAAAATATGAAAACGTTAAAACGAAGCGTACGATGATTGAAACTCGCTGTGGCTTTTAAGACGGTTGAACGTTATATCGTCGATATCGACTTCCTGGTCAGCAGGTTTTTCTTCTTCTTCTACTGATACTTCTTCTTCTCGCCGTTCTTTTTTTTATCTTCCTTACTCTTCTTCTCTTAATTGAATTCCTCTTTGCCCTGAGACTTGGGTACGAAGATCTCGCGGCGGCGGGAAGAGAGGCGCTATATCTTCCTCGTTCTGCCCGACTCGCCAAAGGATTTTTTTTTTTTTTTTTTTTACAACTGCTTTAACCCATATTCCTCGTAGACATCGCGAAACGAATCGTCGGAGCAGGTAAAGAGAGAAGTTGCTCCGGGGCTATCGGCCTGCGCTCCTCGAGAACCGCGTGGACCCTCTTCGGTTGCTCCACTGACGGTTCAACCGGAGTCCGCACACGATAATACCACGCCGACGACGAGCAGGTTGTTGCTTACTCACACGCGTTTATCTACGATTCTATCGACCACATTCGTGTTGCTCTTCCTTGCATTCGGATTCCATACATATATTACTTATATACATACATACGGTACGTATATATAGATATAGACATTTATGCATACGTATAGTTAGGATAATGACGTACGCTCTCGCTCTCATTATAAAGTCCGCTTCGCAACTCTCGTGGAAATCACGAACGCGTCTCGTTCGCCCGTTTCATTGAGTCACCGCGAGACGCGAAGGTGAGACGAAGCGAACGGCGATAACGAAGAATTCCCGCCGGTAATACCGATTTCGAAATATACGTCGTCGATAATGATAATGAAGATCGATAAAAAAAAATTTTTGAACTTCCGAAAAATGAAAAATAAAAAATCGATACATTATTTCTTGCTTCGTATATTACGGTGTTTATCGCTGTTTTGTCCGTTAGTAGCGTACACCAGAATGCACGGAGAAATCGGTTCCTTATCTAATGCATGGATTTTTTTTTTTTTTTTTTTCAAACTTCGTACGCTTAATCGCCAATAGCTAAACCACTTCGACGATGTGGGTTTATCTCGACGACCACGAGCTGTTTTATCGGGAATTAATATAGCAACTTATCGATTAGAGAGGTGCGCCGAATGATGTGGTAAATTGATGAAAAGTTTGGATCGTAAGAGAAGTTTTACAAAAATGAATAAAAAAGCACAAAACAGCAATTATCCCTCTATCGAAGGGTATTCATCGCAAAAGTTTCTACTCTCGTAGTATACGAGAAAGCGAGAAAGTTGTTCGTTTGTCTAATGCAAGAAACTTTTTCAAGCTGCTGAGACACGAAAGCATCGCGCAGGTCAATACGCTTCGTTGAAGTGGATTTATCGCGGTGTGTCTGCGCAGCATTTATGGAGGATTATTAATTCTACTTCCGGATTAGAAAACACTTGAAAATCATCGATGCGAAAAATTCTATAAAATTAATTCTTTAACAATGAATACTAATTGAATAAAAAAATTTATATAAAAATGACATAATGATAACAATAATAAAATAAATGATTACATAATAATTTAATAAGAATTAAATAATTATTATTAATTTTTTAAAAAATGGTTACTCGTGTAAAAAAATATATTTTGGTCCATCGTAACGGAATATAATTATATAATAAAAAAATTGAAGTTGTTACACTGAGAAACACGATAAAAAAAAAAATTGGCTGCACTCTTTGCGTGTTGCATGAACTTTGCAACCCGAAAAGTATGTAAAAACGAAGTATCGAAAACAGCGTGACTTCCGCTTCGTATAATCACGGTATGTTCACGTGAGCATCGAAAAAAAAAAAAAAAACACAAAAATCGAGAATATGCAGGTAGTAGATAGCCATCGGTGAATTCATCACGATAAAATAAAATATGCAACTGTCCAGTATTTCGAACGCCTGGATTCTCGCTGAATCTATTTATACAGCGCCGTAGCCGTTATCGTCAAAGTATAAAAAAAAAAAATCAGGAAAAAGAAAAAAAACGAAAAATACACGAAATATGCCTCAAAAAATAAAAAGTATAGATATACATCAATGATGCCATAGTGTCGGTGAAACCCGAAGTCTGAACCGTAGGTGTCTTTAACATGCATACCATCTATAAACATGTGGCATCCCGCATACATGTATATACTTATATATATATATATATAAAATCCGTGAATTTTTCGATACTAAAACACCTCAGAGAGACACTAACCCACCTAATCCACGGTCCGTTGCTCGGCTCCATGAAGAAATAGCCTCGGAATAAAAATGCGTAAAGTCATAAAAAAAATAAAAAAACACGATCTCTGAAGCCCTATAGAGAAAAGGCGGCGAAGAAGCTGCAGCATCTTCCCCGACATGTATAGTTGATATGGGGAGCGGTATCAGAAAATCTACCTGTAGAGTCCCCGCGAGAAGATGATGAAAGAAGAAATCCACATGGATTAGCCTCAGATGAAGTTGAGTACCATAGAGAAACAAGTTGGAAAGTCTACGATCAAGTCTTACAGCGAAGCGGAGATAAATAAGAAGAAAAAAAAAAAAATTATAAAAAAAAATATAATAATGATCAACTACCAGTACCAAGCGCTGTTGGGCTGCGCTGGCGTGTAAGACGCCGAGCTGCCGTGATGCTGTGGGATACCTACCTACCAACCCACCTACCTATCTACCTACCTTCCCACTTCTCCTACTCTCCTCACCTACACCGATACAATCGAAAAACTGCAACTGTATATCCCCTATAACTTCGTTCGCTTACACCTACGTATGTACCGTCCATACGTCTATATACACGTGTATCATAGAGAATCTACTCCGCTGTGCCTCCGATCGAGTATCTGCGTCGTGCAGAGATACATCCAACTCTACCGGAGTTCCATCTCCGTTCGAAACGCCGTCGATCTAACGGTACCGGAACTCAGGTGAACGAAGAAGTGGCGGATGTTCCTGCAGCCCGGTTGCTGCGGGGCAGCGAAGGAGGGCGTATGTAGGTCTCGCAAGACGATTGGCTGTTTTACGCGGGTAGAACCAGCCTGACGAGCCCCGCGGACGAATCTCTGTTACAGTATAGTTACACTGCACATCTGTGTGCGTTTATGTATGCGATGAATACAGGATACCTGTATCCATCGCACACGTTCCCGACGGCGCGTTCGGAGTCACCTGTTCCACCGGTGTTCTGTACCTCACATATCTATCTATATATCTATATATATACTATATACATATATGCAACTATCTGTGTAATCTATATATAGGTATACATATAGACATATGTATGTAAAAACTAAATAGTATACTATGCCTTGGCGAGGCACCGGAACCCTCCGCCGCTTCGGGGGCCCCCCCGGTACGGAATTTCTCGCTCTGCTGCACCCACTGCGACCACTACGACTCCACGAACTCACTATACAGTATTACACACACCGATATACCCCTATATTTGTGTGGCTACTTCTAGCTGAAGTTATTATTTATACTTCTACATAAAATCGTCCAAGTGTAGGAAACAGGCTACACGAAGTGGACTCTCCGCCACACCGCGCCTCACGCCGGGGATCACTTTCGAGAAATCTACTACAACTTCGAAACACGAGAAGGCTTAGTCAAGCTTACGGAATTTTGACGAGTGCTCACACAGTTTCGAAGTCGGAGTCTCGTGTTTCGGAGTCAAAGTTTCGAAACTGGATCAAGGATGAAATTTTTTTTTTTTTTTTTTTTTTTTTCGATTTACGGCTTCAATCTTAGGAATATATAATTCTTTAGATTTCATCGGTTTCACCTGTATCGAGATAAAATTCAAATTTTTCTCGAAATAATTACTCGATTTATTCAGTGAGAAGCTTGAGTTTTGCGTAAGATAGATTATTATAACCGGGTTTCGATATTTATTGCATGCATTTTGCAGTTTGTTTTTTTTTTTTTTTTCTTTCGTCGTTTTTAATAATCCGCGATTAAATTCATGCGAATTATTTATGTCGGGAATCCGCAATTAAACATTTTTAGTTAATGCGCGCGATAGAAGAAGATGATGAAGGGGGCAATAGGCAGCTCGGGGCTATCGGTCTTCTCTTCCTGGTGAAGCACGTAACAGTTTTATTTTATATATATATGTATATATGTATGTATATGAGATGTATGCATATATCTGATGGAAGCGAGAGGAGAAGTTTGCGTCTTGATTTACGACGACAGTCACGAGTTTCGTAGACGTCCGAACGGATTGAACGTTTGCTCGTTGCTTCGGATAAACTTCGCGCAAATATATGTATGTATAGTCGGTAAACCGGCGATATCAGCAATTACTCCGGTTGCCGGTGATGATGAGAGTGTACCGGTCTACTGAAAGCCAACGCATCTCAACGACGCAACGACGTTCCGTGCGTTAGCGGATTACGGTTAGGCTGAGGTGCGATAACGATAATTTGCAACATGAAAAACTGCACATATAAAGTGCATCTCGAGTGGGAGAGAGTGCAGATGACGGCGACTTTGAAGAAGCGAAAAAAAAATTTAACTGCATTGCCATTGGTCATTTTACGGAGCGCGAAGAGACATCGAAAGAAAAGTGACCCATGTGCCAATGACTGAATGTTAGTCGATATCTTAAAAGGTTAATGGCGGACGATGAGAAATTTTTCGTCTTAGTTCTTCGCGCGCACGCGTCTTATCGCGGGAACTCGGGACATGCAAAATGCGACTTTATCACGTGTAACTTCTCCGCGCTGCGCGGAAAGATTCGCATCCCGGTAGTTTCGCGTCGACTCCGCGCTATCCGCGACTATATACGCTGTACATCGCTGATGATGACAGTGGATAGCATCAACACCGTTAAATTTCCGGGTTATATTTATCGTATGATGCGCGGCGTGTCACGCACTACACTTGCAATACGAACATTATCGTGTATATTAATTAAACTAATACGAATTCGACTATCATGATTAAACGTCATGTATCGGCGGTGAAGATGCATCGTTTTACGAGAAAAACAAGTTGTGATTCCTTTTTATTTTTTTGCGATGCAATATTTCATCATTTCTTGTAACGAAAAAAAAAAACAAAATCTCAGGTAAATTATCGATGAATATGATCGCAAAAAATTGAAGTTACATTTCAAAAGACCGTTTCATAGGTCGATAAAACACATCAATTTTCTGTACGATCGAAAGTCTCTGCGAAAAGTTATACCGATTTCGCAAAATACGACGACGCAGACAGACGGACAGACTTCGTATTTAGCGAACTCCGATTTTTGCATTTTTTTTTTTTTTCGCAAGATATATCTTTTCATATATCATTCATATAATAATAGTAATAAGGATATAATTATTTTTTATTTTTTAGTACAATTAAAAAAAATATATACGCGATATAGAACTTTTCGGCTAATCAACGATTTTA
The DNA here is from genome assembly GCA_964006125.1 of Cryptus viduatorius. Taxonomy (NCBI): domain Eukaryota; kingdom Metazoa; phylum Arthropoda; class Insecta; order Hymenoptera; family Ichneumonidae; genus Cryptus; species Cryptus viduatorius. The sequence goes on from OZ023226.1 coordinate 1,070,095, forward strand.
CGCACAAGAGAGTCAAAGTTTTAAGAACCGTTTTCGAAGCACATAATTACTATAGCCGTTGAAAAAAAACAGCACCGTCAACGAAAAAAACTCTTTCAATTTTTTTTGCCGAACGTAAAATGAGGTATCGCTGTGAATTTATATATTTTTAGCGGAGGTATCCATTGGGCTTCAAAAGCTGATGAGTTTCGTCTTACGAGCGAATGTACGCGCAAAATTAATATAATTTATACGTACACGCGAATATGATGATCTCATGACGGACGAGCGGTTCTTCGCACTTCTGGGAGAGTTGCGCGCGTGTCACGTCACATCGCAAAGTGACGTTGACGGGGCCAACGGAGAGTTGTTCCCCTCGCCGGATGAACACGCGAGTGAGACGAGTGGCGCATCCTCGTCTCGGTGTCTCTCATCCCAGAGAATATAGCTGCTTTGCGACTTAATCCGTTGAAACGTTGCGTTGAAAAAAAAGGATGATAAGAAGAAACGACGGGACGCAGAGCGGTGTGCGAATATATAGGTGAACGGGACGCAAAAACGGTGCAGGTATGAGAGACGCCACGGTAATTTATAACACGGCCAGTAGTGCTACAACCCGAAGGAGGCTAAAACGGGGAAAAGATGAGCAATCCTCACGCACGTGACTCTCTCGCTCGTTGAGCTGCGCGCGGGCGCGCGCGCGCGCTCCGGCGCATTCTTCTCGTCTCGTTCGTTCGAGAGCACGCAGCAACACGGTAACTTTACGGGGGAAGAAAAAACTTGCAGCGGCATGTGTATATAAACCCTCAAGCGTGGATCTTGCCGCGCGGTGAGTCGAACAAAATGGAAAAGAAAGCGAAGTCGTGTGAAGACGAGCGACGCTCACGGAAGCGAAAGAACGGCAATGAAAGAGAAAGAGACAAAAAGATCCCGGAGACATAGATTCATTGAATCATCGTACTTGTGTTTCGTGTCCGCGGGGGTCTTCGATAGTACCGGTGTAGAAATTAATAATTGAAATAATGCATTTATAATAATTTCGTAGAATATTTAACGATCTACAATTATCGTACGGAGAAACCCAGTCGATCGATCTTTCAAACGGTACTGCAAAATATTCGTCTCAGCGAAGTCATTTCGGAGAGTGATGAATTATTATTTGACCATCAAAGGTCATGACGAATGTTAAAATTAACGAAAATTTCAACTGTTCGCACAGCTTAAAAAAAAAATTAATAATTTGTACAATTAAATAAATAAATAATAAATATTGTTATTGATATAATTTTTATAACAATAATAATATTTTTTTTTTGGTAATTTATTTTTTCGGTATTTTTGAACGATTACCGCAAATCACTCATCAATCGCTTTACAGATTTTAGTTTTTTTTTTTTTTTTTCTCGTATACGAAGCATTTTTTATAAGGAAGCAACTTAAAAATAAATTTGTATTAAAATTTTCGGTATTCAAAACGATAATTTTGTTTTAACTGTATATACGTTGTATTAGCGAAATATCAATCGTAAATAAAATTCTTTGTGAATCTCAACGAACCCAAACGATACAAAAAACGGAAAAAAACCCATAGGCCGGAGACCCCGAGACGAAGGACATTTCTCCGAGAGAACCGCGTGCAGTGACCTCATTTTATGTTTTTTTTGTGCTTAACAACGAGGGATGCGAGACTTCGGGCAAAAGGATACGATGATATCGAAAGCCCAGGTAGGTAGCGTCACGGTGTAACCCGGGGATTCGATACTCTTGATGGAGAGAAACGAGACGGAGGGGAGGTGTGGAGCGTAGGATTTCGAGTGGAGACACTCCGGGACCGGGTCTTCAAAAACCGCAGGTGTATTATATAGGTACGAGACTCACGCCAATCGAGTATTATTATTATTCTTATGATTTATAATCGTACATTAAGGGCAAAAAAATGAAAAAAAAAAAAAATCTCAGAATAACAAGTGTTTCAGATTTCAGCAAAACTGATGAATAACTTTGTAGAACGCAAAAAAAAAATCAACAAACGATCACTTTACAATCGGAGTTTTTTTTTGCAAAATCTCATTTTTTCGTAATTATTGGGTATTACAAATTTTTATTTTTTTTTCGCTGTTTCTCGCGTTATTTGAATAAACTATCGATAAACATTGACAAATCATAGAGCAACTGATCTGATATTAAATATCCGTATGTTTTTCGGTATATGAATTTTTTCATTACGAAGTTTAAATCAATGCTCCGATACGCGACTAATCGGAGTTTTATGATTTACGAACGAACAGCTTCAAGAATCAACGAACAATCGGGCAATTAACACTCAGCTAAAAATTTTAAACATTTTACCTTTGGGGCATTTTACGATCTGTTCAACGGGTTAAATGGTAGAAGAGCACCGACACGAAAAGAATAAATTCACAGCAATGTCAAACGCATAACACTCCTCTTTTTCATTCGGGCGTTAAAAATCATTCGCCAAGATGCTTTTAGAAAGCGTCGAATTGAGAGTAACACGTTTTCGATGCGTAAATATAGATAGAGAAATGCGGGTATCAACTTTAATCAAGTTCCGTGTTGCCGAAAAAAAGACGGGGGCCTCTGTTATTATCATTGCCTATTATAGACTCGTTACGCATCAACGAGTCCGATAACTCTTTGGCGAAGCGAAAGATGACGGGCAGCGATCTCGAGACGAGATCCGATTCAGGTGAACAACGTCACGAATAGTCCGGTGGGCTGAATTGAAAATGGGAGTAACCAAAACCGTAGAATCGCTTCGGTTAACTTGCAGCATCTTTATAAACGTTGAGATTCCCAACGAATCGAATCGATCAGGTCAATCGCTTACGCGGAATTCCAATGGGTGGGAAACGGGGCGACTCTTCAACGACTTTGTGTGCCTTCGGCAAAACAACTTACATCATCACTGGCGCCATATATACCGCGTTCACGCGATGAAGTGGACGGGAATATGTTAATAACGTACTATATAGAAATTCTTCGGCACAAAACTGTAACAAGCTGATCAACTTCACCCCAAAATTGTATATAATTTCGTGCCGAATTTTAATTACACAAAAACGAGGAGTAAACTCTTCGGAGACGAATAAAAATTTGGTTCACGCGCGGCATTCGCGCGGCAAAAAAAAAACGATCGGACACGTGACGAAGAATAAGGCGTTTAATAATACTTTAACGTGAAAAGAAAGTATTCAAGTGTTGTTTTTTCGAGGTGAAACAAAATATGGAGAAACTTCATAAATATCGAACGCTCGAAGTACACACATCAAAAGATACCGTGCGCCTCGCCGATACATAAAACAAAAATTTTGATCGTTTCGTAATTTTACAATCGATGATTCTGCGCAATGTAAATTAAAAAAAAAAAAATTTTTCGAAATTCGAAAAAAAATTCGCGAAGTGTAAATTTTTTCGAAAAAAAAAAAAATTGCTACGATTTGGAGCGCCGTATAGAGTTAATTGTTTAAAAGTCTGATATGTTAACTTCGGAGATTCGAAAGGTTAGTGGATCAAGATAACCGTTTGTGAGAAATTTTGGACACATTGGAGTGTAACGAATAAAATTTTTCGGAGTTCGAAGAAACTTTTCACTTCGGAGCAAAACATCAGATCTCGAAAGATTAAAACCGAATTATTTCCCGAGTCGACTCGCTATTAATTGAAATGTTAAAAATTTCCATTTTTTAAAAGCGCTAAGCGGCTGCCATATTGTTATCTACAAATTTTCAATCTCCCATTTTGACGACCACCGGTGTCGCATAGATGGGCGCATAGAAACTGAAGGAATTAAAAAAATTGTCGGTAAAATTTGAAAAAAATTACGATGAAATTTGAAAAAAAAAAAAATTAAGTAAAAAAATTGAGGTACAATCTAAAAAAAAAGATAAAAATAAATGAAAAAAAAAAATAGCGATTTTCCTCGGCAATGCCATGTACGCATTTCTCTCGCGCCGCCCTAATAAAAAATCAACTGACCATCAAAGCCTTTCGCAAAGTCGAGAAGGTGTGAGGTATTTTCGTTCGAAACATCGAAGTCTCCTGCACAGGCAGAGTCTTCGTCAAGGCCCTCGGTAGCAGGCGAGTAACTCGCTTGTTCCGGCGTCGGAGTCACTCGGCCCGTACGTTACACTCCGTTACGCATCAAAGTCTCCGGAGGCTTCCCGAGCGACTAAATTCCAAAGAACCAAAAGGTTTCGAAAAAAAAAAAAAAAAAAAATCACGAAGCTAAAACGACCTTGAAAATGCACATCCGGTGATTACATCGATTAGAAAAAAAAAACAACTCACTTATCGTTAGTGATCACCTAGCAGTACCCCATTCCGGAGAAAAATAAAAATTCACAAAAAAAAAAATCCGGAAAAAAACGCGCGTAAAATTTGTACATATAGGCGTACGAAGTAGTGCGTTGCGCTCGTGGGAGCCGAAGGGAACATAAACCCATTCTCCGCGGCGGCGACGTCAGAATAATGATTTTTTGACGAACAAGAAGTGGAGAAGTTTCCCGGAGGGGAGGAACATCTCCGCAGGAGTAACGAAAAAGAAGTGGTGGGTTATTGATGCTCCCCGTGACTACATGCCTGTAAAGCGTATCGATGATATATAGCGTCACTGGGAGGCGCTCGGGACCCACTTCGCCGATCGAGTCGGCGATTTTCAAGAAGAAGTGGCGGAGCTTGGCTCGGAAAAAGAGAAAACGAAAGACGAAAGAGGCAGAGAGAAGCGTCTCCGTTGGTGTAGCGGAGCGATGCGAGGGAAAAATGGCGTCTACGGGGTTGCGATGGGTGCACGAGGTTCGTTCTCGTCTGTACATATATACGTTATATAAATATATATATATACATACGGACGTAATACGAATAAAGCTTCGGGAGAGGAAGAAGGAGAGAGATAATGAAAAAGAAGAAACGCGGAGGTGAGGAAGCGGCGGAGAGCGGCGGCGCAGCAGCAGAAACTATACAACGACGGAACGACGACAACGATCAAGTGGTGGAAGAAAACCCGCGCGCTCGCCGCGAGAGTCAGAGAGGGGAAAGACGCGAGAGGGATGGAAGTACCGCTATACCAGGAGTAGCCTCAGGCGAAATACATACCTACCTACCTACCTACCTACAGCAAAACTTCTCAACACAGACGCGTTGTCTACCTGGCGTGCACACGGCTCTCCGGGGCTCGCGCTGTGCTATACACATACTACTGCTGCTGCTGCTGCTGCCGCTGCCGCTGCTGCTGCGGCTGGCTGGTTCTCGACTCCGAAAGACTCGGTTGTGCGGCTGCTCCTGCGGCGGCTCCACGACTCTCGGTGTCCGCTTCACAGAGAGTCGCTCGGCCGTGCATAGCGTTTTACACGCACACACACCGACGCGAGAGCGACCGACACTATCGTGTTATTGAATATATGTTATTTTTACGCTAAGAAGAGTAGCTAGCGAGAGTTTTAACTCTGAAATATTTAGAAAACTCTACTTGACTCCGAAAGATTCTAAACTTCGCGAAGTTTTTTTACGACTATAATAAAAAAAATAAAGAAACACAAAATTTTAAGGACATTTTATTATAATCTCGAAAACTTCAAGTTTCGTTTTAAAAAACGAAGGTGAGATTTTATCCGAAAGGGGGGGAGAGGGGTCATTTTTTAGGATTTTTAAAAATACGACGAAGTTTTTAATTATTTCGTGACAAAAATTTTCAAGAAACAGGTTTTTTAAAATTCTTTATTCGAATGGTGGTTGACATGCAATTAGATAAAAAGAAATGCAAATCGCATTATTACGATTTATGAACGAAGTTAATGGACACGAAGGACATAAAAAAACTGCCGATAACTGTGACAATGCCAATGACTGTGGAACATCGATCGCGAGTGCGACTACCAGTAAGACGGCGAAGTTAATATATACCGTAATTCTGACGGAGCCGGTTCGACGCGCCATAGGCCGGCACTCTAGTCGCGCCCGTGTCGCGAGCTTCGAAATTTTTTTGTAAAAATCATTTTTATTTCGTAAAAAAAAAAAAAAAATTGTAAAAAATATTTGGGATTTTTTTTCAGGTTCTGATTTTTTTTTTCGTTTTTGCGCCCATTATATAGCTATCGTTAATGCCGTTGGACACCGCCGGTAGTAGAACTACTGGCAGAGTCAACGGGCAAACAGCGACTACTACGCGCAAAGGATTTGAACGCCTCGCCATGCCGTCCCCCGTAGTAGTCTCTCAACCCGCTACCGCCGAGCGCGACCAACTCTACTCGACTCTCTCGACTCGGGACAGCGCACCTCACCGCACCGTTCCACGAGAGGACTTCGACTTTGTTTCTTACGGAACGGCCAGTGTTGCGGGCGGACACTCGAGCGCAAGCCGGCCGACGATACGGATCGCTGAGCCCTTGCCGCAAAGTCTATATCTCACATAAGCCAACTTTTGCGTGTCCAACTTCTCCATATTTCATATATATATTAATATACAACGTTATTTATAAAAAAAACAGACATACGCTCATTTATAAATAAACATCGATCACTTATTTGACCTATAGGCTTACGAACGCATAACGGAATAAAAAGAAAAGAAAAGTATACGGTGTGTTTCTTAATCAGCGTGAATGAAAAAATCTCGAAACGGTGGAAAAATACGAGTGATTCGACAATACGAATAATCAGGAAGATATATAAAAGATTTAACCTCAAATTACGAAAAAAAAAACGGTGCATTCATAACAGAAATTCCCGTGTGACGTTCGCGAGTGTATGAGGATATGATCGACGAAAAAAATCAACGTTTTTGGTGCGCCGTTTGATCAGTGCACGTGATTCCCACTTACCTTGTGACAGTTATTCAAAAACCGAAGGAGAAAAAAACATTCCTAACCCCCGCGCCGGCATCCGATACGAATTCACACTCGTCTCGTCCATCTGGATAATCCGATCGTCGAATTCGCGCACACGACAGTATTAATCACTCGCACGTTATTATTTTTTGTATACATGAGCGAAAAAATAAAACTAAAACAGGAACACGGGAAGTGAGCGATTAACGCGCGCGCACGAGGGGGGTATCTCGGCATAGCAGCCTCAGCGCGTCCGGGTCGCGAGGGCATTCGCGAATGCCGCGTCGGTGTCAACATCTGTTAGCGGTCAGGAGCCGCGTGTGCGAATACGCGGATACGTGGCGCCTCGAAACTCATCGCAGCCCTCCGTGGTTTCGTTAACGCGAGAGTGAACTCGATGTTACGATAAATGGTTTAGTGTGAAAGAATAAAAAACAAAAGAAAAGAAACAATTCTTTGTCGGATCGAAAAAAATTGATTGTGAGAAAAAGCGTAAAAGTGACTTCCTTCGAGAGATTTTTTTTCTACACGTAGGCCGGAGAGCTCGATGGCCGACCGTATGGGTGAACAGTGCTAAGACACGCAAACACGAGGGACCCCCCTTCTCTCCCCCTCATACATGCTTAAAATACGTACGGAGGAATAAATACGCACACAAGTGAATTTTTCTTCTCACGTCTTTCTTTCTTTCCCGTTCTGCGTGTTAATCTTTCTCTGTCCGATTGGCGAACTCGTGCGCACGCAATACCCGGTTAGAGACTACGGAGAGGAACCGCGCGAGTGTCAGCGCCACACGGCAATATTATTATATATAGAAATATATAAATACGTTAAACAAAAAAACAACTGTGAATGTGCCGCGAGTGTATGTGACAGACCGAGGCACAAGATGCTGAAACCCAAGTGATATTAACATGCCGACGTTAACTATACTACGATCAGCGTCTTTCACGTTTATTCTGATGCATCGGATCGTATGAAACATCGCGAAACTCGTGTGTTCTTTGTTGTAGTTTTTTCATTCGTTTATTGTTTTTTTATCGTTCGTAAATGTGAGAAGCGGGTTTTATTGAGATTGAATTATTATTAGCGAATATCCGGTGGGGACAACACCGACAAGGATTTTCTTCTGTGTATTGGTGCCAAGGGACGAGAGAACGATTAGGAGGAAACGTGAAGTGCCTGGATAGGTTATATTTCATATTCTACATGCACGTGGAGGTCCCGGACACGGATCTTCCGGCCTTTTCGATTGGCGTGAATTTTTCATAAAGGTTAGTATCGCATGTTGCTGTATACGAATATACATCGAGGCAGTTATTCGTAGGAAAAATCTTTCTTTTTTTATTCAATCAAAGATTAAAGAAATGGTATTGCGAAACGAAGTAATTAAAAAAATGCACATTACGGTAAATGATTTTTTCGATATTGTTTTCGTTAAAATTAATTAAAAAGTCTCCTTTCCTCTCGTAAAAGATTTTTTTTTTTTTTTTTTCGGAAATAACGTCGAAGTTTTTTTCTACTAAAAATACCGTTGTTCTTACGAAAGAAATACATCGATAGATGAAGATCGTTAAAATCTCTATTCGAAACTCATAATTCGTTTTCGGCTTTCGGAATGCTTGTGTTGTAATTACGAAAAATGAAGTTAAACGCGCGAGCAAAGCGCTTTATGGCTGTAGGAGAACTCGAGTAGATAAGCTCACGTGAACCGTTAGAGAAACGTGACACACGTTAGCATTCCTAATAACGAAGAGACACTAACGCGCGATGTGACTTACCGTAGTGTAGAGTTCAGTCGAGAATCTGAAAGCATTAAGGGGGGTCTGCAGCGCGTTATAACTCGCCAAGTATTCTCGTAAGATAAATCGTGACACCTAACCTCTGTACCGACGATTCGATGTTTGACGAGACACGGTGATTTCGATCGATCTAAATTCTTCGATCTATAAAACATCGCGAGAAAATGAAAAAAAAAAAAAAAAAAACATAACAAAACCTAAATACGTAACGTGCCCCGGATTCAGGGTGGTTACCGATTCTGTTTTATACACGAACGAGTGCGTTGATCCCAGATCGCTAGTTTTGATTTTTCCACGGGGGGGGCCTCCACGAGACTCGAGCGTGACTCGATGTGCCACTTTCACAATCAATGCCACAGCTCCGCCACAAGAATAACGTACTTTTTATTCGGAAAAAAAAAATACACACATCGCGTACGCGCTGTAACGTGTGCTAATTACTAAATTTGAATTTATATCCGACAAAACGTCTAAAAAAAACATCGATGAACAACGAAGATAAAAGAAAAAACAAAGGGGTGAAAGAATATATACTCGCGTTGAACGCGATTTTATATAGAGTTCCGTATCTCGTGTAAAAAATCTCTTTGTCGGAAAGAAGATGCGCAGACACGCGCGTACTTCGGGACAAAAAGTGTTTTCTCTCGGATGTCTGATGGATATAATAACTCTCTCGTGTAATGATCGATCGTTCGTTATGTTTTTGAAATTCCATCGAGGCACGTAATGAAACAAATGCAACAATAACTCAATATAGAGATACGCTGATGATAGTCGAGAGAAAAGTTTGTTGAAGAATAATCATTAAAGCACAGTGTGCGTCCATCAGAAACCGGAACTGAGAGTAACACGTGCGTCTCAAGGAAACCATTATGTATGATGTGCACTCGTCTCGAGTGAATCATCGCGCGCACCGATTTGTATTCGTAATTTTTTATATCTGCCGATTGAGAGCAGTTTTCCGTGAATCAGCTGAGACGGCAAATTCAACTTTATTATTTTGTCGAAAAAAAAAAACAAATTATTAAAATAAATTAAAATTGTAACGAGTAAATTTTTCAATTTTTTTGTTTTTCAAACGCAACAAATTATGTGAATTCCTTGCTGTACACTCGATAATTGCTAAGCAAAGAAATTGCGTTCTTCTTCACCGACCCTCAAAATTTTAACGTTTTCTTTACTCATTCGAAATTTGATAATAAAATTAAATTCAATTAAATCGTAAATTATAATTTTCCGATTTTTTCGTAAAAAAATTGAATTTTTTTTTTCAAACCCAACAAATTATGTGAATTCCTTGCTGCACACTCGATAATTACTAAGCAAAGAAATTGCGTTCTTCTTCACTGCCCGTTAAAGTTTTAACGTTTTTCGTTTACCCGTACTAATTCCGTTCGTTAAATTTTTTTTTTTTTGGCAAATATTTTATGGCTTCGCTGCTTTGAATTTCTTCCGAAGGGTTACCGATTTTTTTTTTATAAATACCGTTCTAAATCATGCGTCTCGAAGAGATTATGATCCATCAACTACGTCAGTCCCGAGACGCACCTGACGCCTTCACCCCGACGAAACTGGATCACTTCTCCCGTGTCGTCGACCCCGTATTCGAAGACTTCATTTCGGAGCTCTAAGTTTTCGATGTATAGTTGTCGGTAGGTGAAGAGAGAAAAGAGAGAGAGAGAGAGAGAGAGAGAGAGAGAGAGAGAGAGAGAGAGAGAGAGAGAGAGAGAGACAGAGGGAGAGAGAGAGAGAGAGAAGGGGGGCAGAGGCCATACAGAAAGAGAGCTCAGTCGGGGTCCTCGAGCGCTTGGGTTATGTTGATGATGATAGCTCGCCATCAGGAACCGGAACCGTTCCACACTCCGACGAGTATCCCTCTCGTCGATTCGTCTTCGGTTGCCGGGGCTTTGACCATAATGAAAGGTTAAAGCGCGCATCACGCGGCGCTGATGCTCTTGCCACACGATATAAATTAACTCTTTGGTATAAGCACTTTAGAAAATAAAAAAATAATAATAATAAAAAAAAATTAAATAAAAAAGCATAAAGATCTTTATTTCGAAAGAATCGTAACTAAGGGTATACCTGCGGCACGTCGAGTTTTAAGCGATGGTAACACATCGGGGAACTCGTCTTCGAGAAGTGCGTCGGTTCGAGAGCAGCGTGAAGCCGATCGAGAGAACAAAGGCGGTCGTTGCATCGTTCCGCGGACTCCGGCGCCGGGCGGAATATACACACTACTCTAATGCCGCCGCATCGCCAACGGCAAACGGTATTGCGTAATTCCGGCTGCGGTCCGCTATAATCCCCGCGGTGAACAGCGGCAAACCTCTCCCATACTTTTCTTATGGGAAATGGAATACGCGATCGATCACTCACGACTCATTCTTAAATGCCACCGAACTGACGCTCTGCATCTATCGTCTCAACTGACAATTTACGCACAGCGTGGCCTCCGAGAAAGTGGAAAATAATACATCAAAATTATTCTCGAGCGTCTCTCACATCCTTTCAGTATTTTATATCTCCATTTCGGAGTCTTCGTGAATCGTGTTGAATGTTTAGTTTCGATCGAAAAAAAAAAAAAAAAATCAATTTACGTGACTATTGATCTTTTGTAACAACGTAGGAGCAAAAAAATCGTTTTTTGACACTAAAGAAATAGTTTCATTGTCGTTGCAAGACGATGTGAAGAGGTCATAGAAATGGCATTTTTTTTTTTTTTTTTTTTTTTTTTTCGAAAAAATGATTATACCGGATTACGGTCTGCAATTCTACTGAAAAATTTTTTCAATTTACAATACTTTAATCGCTGCATGTTGAAAAAAAATGGAGTTTTTTTTTATGGGTTATACGTCCGAAATTCGAGTGTAGGACAAGCAACAGCTCCATCAACGTTGAATTGTTGAATTAAGAATCTTCACTTTTTTTTTTAAACGCGTCGATCTACGAAGTGTGGATATAAAAATGTCTGAAACGGAGTGTCGAGGAATAGATCGATTGTTGTCGAAAAAAAATCAATTAAAATCAACCGTCGCAGGATTGACGTATCGTTGATGATTTATTGACGGGTTCTCCGCGCGGCGCTCCGTCAAAACTTTTACGAACGATAACTCACGTGAGTTGTGATCGATAGAATATTCTCGTTTCGGACTGACGAGAGATTTATATATTCATAATCGTAAGAGAAACGCCACGATCTCGCAAGTTAAATCTTCGATGTTAGGAAAAAAAAAAAAAAAAAAAACGAAATGTGTACAACTGCATTGTATCTATGCTAACGCGCGGTCACGAATCCCGAGTTCGTCGATTAGCATAGAAAAAACATTTGTTACATTACGAAAACTCGATGAACGAAAACTTTCGTCTCACCGCGGGAAATACCATAATTGCGATAATCCTCTCTCGTTGTCTATGGGTTCCGAAGCGAGTCGATCCTTAATTGATCCATACGAAGTGACGAATTTCGTCGTTGTGTAATTGATATTTAACGAGCTTCGAGTCTCCGGTGTGTCGGGAGCGGTTTACGATTTCTCATCGTAAATTCGCTCGATCGAGCGTCATCGGCACGAATCCCCGTAAAATCATCGTCACACGCAAACGGGAATTCCCAAAGCGAGTAGCGAGATGTATAATTAGGACTTATAGACAAACGTTGGAGCGTCAAACGCCGCTCGGTAAACGACACAGAAAGTCTTCTACGGTATCTTGTTCCACTCAAAGTTCCCAGATAACTTCGAATACGTGAGTTCTATGATCGCGGCGCGCCAGAAAATTCACGCATAAATCATAGATTAGCAAAAAAAAAAAAAAAATATGAGGATAAAATGAAATTGTTACGTTGCCCCCGGGCGGCGTTATTAGGATCGAAGGATTGATAAGATTTGTTATAGAATTAGAAAATATATATATTCCGACGGAATTATCGTATTGCGTGAGTTTGTTTGCCGCGCGCGCACCATGGATATAAATATTCTAATTGGCTAAAAATTCCTGGTGTCCACAAACCCGCGACCGTGATGCGCGGTATTAATTAGCATCGGAATCATAGTGGTAGCAAACTACTGCGATAGCTGATAGACTGGGGGATACATGGTTATCGGCACCGTACTGCTACTGCTGCGATTGCTACGCAATTTTCTGTGACTCTGCGTCCGTAACGGGGTCACACCGAAACTGCGTGTCGCTTCATGCTGCACTCGTGTACGAGATACTGTTCGACGCGCTGTCGTTAAATCCGATTGACGATTCAATTTTTTCTAAATTACTTATTCTTCATTTCGATGAGAGAAAAAACATTATTTCGATACTCGAAAATGAGAAGATTTTTTTTTGCATACATTATAGGTGTAAGCAAATTATTAATATTACACATTTATTGAGCACTATAACTATAATATTAACATTTATGTAAACGAGAAGATGTAAAAGTCGAAAGTTATACGAGTGTAATAAATATATATATATATACAATTGCAAACATCGGATTTTTTTCTACGATCGTTGATTGATTATCATTTTTTTTTATTAAACAGAAAAATTGTTTATAAGTAATTAGAAAATGCTGCAAAATTTTATTTTTATTTAAAATGAAATCTTTTCACAATGCGGCGATAAAAAAAATCATTTGAAAGATATTTATTTTATTCGTATTTAATTCGTTTCGTAAAAAATTCATTTGTGTTTATCTTCGAAACGCGATCGAGATATCGCTGAAATTGCGAGATAAGAGAGTAGGCGGTCGCGCTTCAATTATTACACTCCTACCGCATTTGCGATGGATAGAGGCGGAGAAAAAAAGGAAGAAAAAAAAATTTGCCGAGCAATTTGCATAGGTATCCATGCATACGATCGAAATATGTTGCTTCCATACGACATACGTGCAACTCGGAATATATATTATGCATCGTGTCTACCTGTGCTCCTTATCCTCCCCTCCCCCTCCCTCCCTCCCCCTCCAACCTGCAAGTACTGCTCAGTGTATTATGCATCATGGCGATCGATTTACATCGAACCGGGAACCGAAACTCTCGAGTATAGTATGCGATGCGTGAACCAGATATCGCATACCGTATTAACGGGCAGACGATTTTGCTTTCCCCATAAACCCGGCCACTCTGTCACGTTCTCGTTGATAAGCCGAAAAAAAAAAAAAATCAAAATTTACGTCCCATGTTCCAGAAAACTATTTTTTTCCACAGTCGCGTATACAATTTTTTTTTTTTTTTTTTCGAAGATACAACAACGCGAAATTCTCGATTCCGAAGCGCTGACGCATATTCCTGCGAGCATTTAAGTTTCTGACTAAAAAGAATAAAAAAAAGATGCAGATAACGAAAAAAACGGAAGAAATGTTCCACCCGAAAACTGGTCGTTCGGCTTTCGCCCCGAGAACGACCAACCCGCAAATTTTTTTTTTTTTTTTTTTTTTTTAACTACGAACCCCTGATGGTCCTCCCTCAAGGTAGCATTGAAATTTATAATTCAATCCTAAAATATATTAAATTCTATATAAAAATAGTATTTATAGTTTTCACACTATAACCGACTGCCAACATCAGTGGCGTTCGTTTCCTTTTCGGAGTTTGGGTCGTGTGAGTCCTCGATGTTTAAATCTTTCTCAGCGGCTAGAGATACGATCAATAAACTGTGATAAAATATCCGCATATAAAAATTCGTGTCCGGCATATATCTGTATTTTTTGCTGTCCGATAGGTCAAAGAATCGTCTTGCTAACCTGCTATTTCGACAGCCCACGTTAATGCCGATACAGGCATTTATATCTTATGTATAGTGGGAGAAACGTGTAATAAAAAATAAAAAAATGAAAAATAAGTTTAAAAAAACAACTAGGTAAGCGCCTTGATACCGGGGGCCGTGGCCTCGCCTCTTGTGGATCTTCCTGTCAAAGGATCGCAGCTATTATAGGCCGAGACTCGCTGGAAGCATCCTTAGTACACACGGCTAACCAGCGCCGTCGCAAGGCATTTATAATACATTGTACACGACATCCAAGGAAGTAGCGTATGCGAACACCCACGCCAATCGAGTTTCGCGCATAGGAGAGTTGAATACAACCAGTCGGAGAGGGGGAGGGGGCGGGGGGCAAAGTTGCCTGCGGTTCAGCGCAAACGCGTAAGTACGTAACGTTGAAAATTCAGGCTTTAGGTACAAATATACACATGTCTACAGGACGATTCAGAATCGATCCCAATATCGATATGAAATCGTCGAAAAAATATAATACGCAATAAAAAATACATTATGTAAAAAAATAATAATAATATTATAATAAATTATATATTTAAAAATAATGAAGATAATATATATTATGAAAAATCGAAAATTCTTTCGAACGATGATATATATTAATTATTATTTTTTAATTTTTTTTATATTTACTCCGATCGATTCTGCAAGGTGTTCCGCGATGTTTAGGTCCGATATTTCGACGATTTCGTAAATAGTGTAATGATTTCGATCACTCGAAACTTTGATCCTCCGAAAGTCAAACATCTGTTATTCTTATATAGAATTTTGTATCTCTGAAAGCATTTTAGCTTTCAGCATTTTTTCTTTCATTTTTCGACGTCATCTTTTAATGTAATATCGATTTTTATTGGTAAACTTTTGCAGATAAAAAAATGCGCTTTTCGCGGTTTTGTTTTGTGTTCCGTTCGTTAAAAGTGATGTTTATTCTGAATCTTCCTGTACGCTGGCTGCGCAAGTTACATAGAAATAGTATGTGCATTAAGTATCCGTACACTTTGCCAGCTATAGGTGAACCACTCCGGCTATCAACCTGGCAAATGTCAGAGTATCTATACGCCGTATACTCGCCGGTATACTACACTATCCAAGGCGCACAGTGCGGCTTTTAGAGGAGAGATCCGAGCGACGAGAGAACCTGTCTTACCTATACAGTGTTGAGCTTCACTCGCGAGCTCTCGAAGAAATATTAGACGCTAATCCCCCGCGAGTAGGTGCAGCGTGTGTGCATCCGACGAGCAATATAATACACCCGGGAGCTCTCGGGCAACAGCAACGCTCGGGAAAACGTTCGAAGATAACTCGAAGATTCTTCGAAACTCGTTTTTTTTTAAATATTTTTACTCCCACCGAATACGAAAAAAAAAAAATCAATCTCCGAATTTCTTTTCGAAAGATATCACTCGATCGGTAAATGTTCGATTAAAAAATCGTAATTATTTCAATTTTTTTACCGACAATTCGTTCGACGATTTTTTGTATCCTGCGAGAAAACACATCGATGCAATCCTCAATTCTTATCTCGTCTTTTTTTTTTTCTTTCTTAATGAAGTTTCCGCGACGACGAAACTACCGGAAACTACCGGAATAGATGTGAAATTGCGATAATTTCATTTTTAAAATAAAAAATCAAGAGCATCGCATTAGGATGACAATAAAAACTCGAAATCTCGGCGATCCTCGCAATTAATTCTTTAATGACAAATTAATGTTTTGAATTTTTTTTTTTTTTTTCGTTTTTTTTTTATCATTCGAGTCTTGTTCGCGTCTGGACTGCAGATCGCCTTATTGCCGCCTGGAAAATCCAGTAATTCAGCTGCAACAAATTCGGAACTCGTTGTCTATATCTCGTACACGATAAACTCGAATCCGATATATATAATTCAACGCGCCATACACATAAGCGCGTGCGTTACGCAAGACACTTCAGCGTCCAACTTTGTTACGGTCACTGACTCCTGTTTTCTCGGAAGATCGCGTTTTAAACTTCGTATATAACTGCGACTATTACGCGAAAGACCCCGTAACCTATACCGCCATTTTATATCGCGTACTAAAGTCGATCAATTTCTAATAATATATAAATCGATCTATCATCGTAATCGAATATTTACTGTTTCTCGGTATATGGCGACCGGTATAACGCGACTAGGGAATCCTTATGTTTCTGCGCTTTAAACTTTTCTCTTACCGCCAACTCTCGCGGTTATTGTTAGGTGGGATATATATATATATATATATGTAAGCACTTTATGGCTCCGACAACCTCGAGATCCCACGCTGTGGCGGCATTACTCGTATAGAAGAGAAGATGATCCTTATCTTCTCGACTCTTTGGTAGTTTGGTAGTTTCCTTTGTTTTGGCCGCTGTACGGGCCGCGCGCGACCGACTTCCTGCCATTTTCTACATCTCCGTACTGAGGTCGAAGAAGAAACAGTAGACAAAAGTAGATAACAGAGTGTATACAATACAGCGAAATTCTCGGGCAATACGGTTTCTTCTCGTTTATCCTTCACGAAAACGAAGTCATGAAAGATACCATACGGAGACTTAAACTCTTTGGCCAATGGGGGAGGAAGTCGGGAAGAAAAAGAGGAAGAAGCAATGTGAAAAAAAAAGCTGAGAAGAAACCGCGGCAAGGGAAAAGAGATGGAAGGAAACGAGAACCGTTATAAACGATGGAACTCTCCTTGGATTCAAACCGAGCGAATTCCGTCGACTTTAAGATGCACGAGGTCTGTAGTTGAGTTTGTGGAAAAAAATTTCGTACGCAGAAATCCAATTTTTCCGATGTTAATGGATAAATAATGGAAATTGCGGTCTTTTTCTTCTGGACTACAATTTTTTTTTTTTTTTCGTCGTTCTCGATGTTATTGTGCAATTTTTCGTATACACTGAAAATTACTTTTGTAAAACCGTTAAGCTGATCGCATTATTTCGTAAAATAGATATCTGTTCCGTTGTAAAATAAAATAAAAAAAAAAAAGAAGTATGTCGATTTTTTTTTCTTGAAAATTTCTTGTTGGGTTCGGAATTATTTTTAAGCTTTTTCAGTAATTTTTTATTTTCATTTTTTTCGATCGATACCTCTCTCTTTGATGCAATTATTGATCAGCGAATAAGTCTAACAATCAATAGCAATAAACGTGTGTCGAGTAAAAAAATGTGTTTTTTTTTTTTCATTGTTTATCGGTATTATCGTTCGACATTGTATTTGCATGCAACACATGCATCCCTCGAGGCGCCCCGGTTAACAACCGGAAGCTCAATAACCGCGAGAAAATTATGATAATCTTGGACTCCGCGCGCTCCGGCGCCAAGCGAATTATCGTGTTGCAGTTGTGTGCGTTCTACATTCGTATATACGTTGAAAAAAAAATGTAACAATATAATAGTTAATAATAGTAATTACGCCGATCGAGATGGCGTTACTAATGAAACTTCATTGCTTCACAGACTTCGATAATATCTACTTGTATCTATAAATCTTTGAAAATTTTTTTCCTTGTACGACAGTATGAAAAGTATGAAGTCGGAAAAGTTAGTACGAAAAAAAAAAAAAAAAAAAAAATTCATTCATTTTTCGCTCGAAAATCGGACGCGAAAGAAATGATGGGCCGTTTTATTTATCGAACCTAAATGAAGTATTGCCGCTATTATATCGCAACTGCCTCTATATATAGTCGTACTTATGCCCCGTTGGGATAAACTCGTGAAACATTACAGGAATAATAGTCCGATCAGATAAATACTCGAGGTCCCGGGGCCATGTCTATTCGCCGGTATTCGAACTCCGCGAGGTTTTAGATTTCTCGATTTTGTGTATATCGAGACACGCGGTGTATGTACCGCAGTAGGTAGAGTACGCAGAGCGGTACGTGTTATAAGTACCTTACGACTGAGATATACACACGAGACACAACGAGTGCTGTTGGGTACAGAGAGCCTCCCGGGCGCCGAGGAAATAAGAGAAATGGGACGCGCTAGTCGTACTTAGCTGCTGCACAGAGCCTCGGCGCGAGTATATCGCTGATGCAGCGTAGAAAGCACGACGCACATGGATCTCGTGTACTTACTTCGTAGTCACAACGCCACTACGATGTGTGAGAGCGACGCGTACATGTGCACTCAGTGTACTTGGATTTCAACGTTGCGCACTGAATTCCGTTAATAGATTCGGTAGATATCGACGATACGAAACGAAACGAAACAAAACAACGGGAGAAAAAAAAAATTTGCACACCCAAAAAACCGGATTTTTGCGGATAAAAATATTCTTCGAAACCAAAATATGGTTTCATTTAAACGGTTTTATTATTATGATGAAAAATATATTCATATCGATTAATCATTTTTAATTAAATTAATTTCAATTTCATTTATTCCGGTGAACGGTGTATCAATCCGCGAATGTTCATCGGCAGACAAATAATACATATTAAAAAGGATTTATCACAGTGATTGATACATTGCTCGGTATATCGATATTTTGCATATAATTTGCTTCCAAATTAATTTCATGTCGAGATATCTTTAAAATTGAGGTACAATATTATTAAATTGTGAAAAAAAATTGGTTTGAAAAAAAGTTGAACTAATGAACAGAGTTTTGAAAGACGATAATTATAGTGAAAGCTTTTAATTAGTATTTTGATTTTTTTTTAATTATTCGTAACTAATTAAATTTTTTTTTCATTTTCATATGGGACTGTTATGAATATTGAAATTAAACATTTGTTTACGAAAAAAAGTGTAATAAAAAAAAAACATTTTAAGTAATAAACTATTGGAATCAAATCATTTTACTGAAACTTTCTAATTCGTCGTAGTAGCAGTCGTTTTTTTTTTTTTTTTCATGTATAGTCTGTTAGGTATATGAAGATTCCCTCCTATAGGAGGGGAATATATTAGCTTTATTATAAATTCTAATTAATATTTTAATTTTTTCTTCAATTTTTTTTCAATACCTCTTTGGTATATAATTTTTTTTTTTTCATACGAGTAATTTTCATCTCGTCTTTTTTTTTTCTACTACGACGAGACAAAAGACCGCGTGCTTCTCGTGGAAGCCCCCGATTTCTCGTAGATCCTCCAAGCGTTTCGCATAGCTACAAGAGAGTTGCAGAGTGCGAGAGCGTTCACGAACTGTTGCGCAAGTAGAATCGAGATCGCCGTGGCTCTCTCGGTGCCACGGTTGCGGTGTTAACTTTAACGAGAGACTCTCTCGGAGCGCCGTATTCCGACGGCGTAGTTCGACGAACTCTTTCGATAGTGTCAACGAGAGTCACGAAACGGCTAAATGGCTAATGTTTTATTGTGTCGAGTTCGTCGGGTGATCGCGTTATCCATAGGTCCGGAATATATCTATAGCCATTCAGGAATCGAAGCATTCGCAACTCGGTACTTAGAGATTCGATGCGAAAGACTACGGAATTAAATTCGAGAGTCACGGTTGGGGTTTTAGTCGTACCAGCGGCGTACCTAATTCAATTCAAGTTTGTGAAGCATAGGGTGGGGAATGGGGGTCGTACGCTCAAACGAGATCGAGTCTATCGGTCGCTCGTTTCAATATCTACACGACGACGTCGGACTCGAAGTTTTGCCGAACCGCATACCCGACGGGCAGGTTTTCCACCGCATTTGCACCGCCGGCGAGGAGCTCGCGAAACGAGAGAAATTTTGCGGTTGTTAGCCTCTGCACACACATCCAACGCTAAGGTGTACTATATAAGAGCAACAATCTACTTGGCTGTGTACAGCAGCTCTATAGGCTCGGGGTTTATGCGCAGCTGAATGCCGAGAGACTTCCACGAGGCTCCGGCGATGCCGAAGAGAGTAGAGACCGAAGAACCGGACCGCGGCCCATTACTGGATGGGGGATATATATAGTTGTAGCTGTTGTGCAGCAGTAGTAGTGGATAGATCCAGCAAAGCCGGCTTCGTCGCTGCACCGACGACGCGCCGTATCTACTACGGCAACAACTACCGCCTCGATGCAATACTGACCCAGTCGTGGCAGACCCCGGCCGCGAGACGTGCTGCACCGCAATAACGCCGCGGCGAGTGTCTGCCGACTGCACTCATCCACTTCTTCACGCATACCTATAACTCTATATGTACATACAGTCTTTTAGATCCGATTTATGCGTAGTCATAAGCCTGTTTTGCCAACACGGCATCACCGGGGAGAGAATCTACGAGAATCAGTTTTGCGTATTATAATTTACTTTCGAAGCGAAATTCTCACTGCGTAGCACGCAAATTTCTTATCGAGGTTTTTTTTTTTTTTTTTTTTTTTTTCATTATATTTTTGTTGGTTTATTTCGATTTTATTTTCTTTTGATGAGACACCGTAGCGTCGGGAGGCTTGCGAGTTTGTTCCACGATGGATGCAACATGATTTCTCGTGTAACGCATTATAGACGCATGCCAAGCGCTCTACCTACGCGAGATTGTCTTCCACGCGACGACGAGTCATGCCAGAGATTTTCACTAGCTTCGCGTGCCGCAACAATGATTCGTTGCTGCGGTGCGAAACTTTTTTTTTTTTTTTTTTATTATGTTCATCTTGCGAAGTAATGATGAGTGGGCGAAAAAAAATACGAAAAATTGAAGCGAAAAATTGTGTGGGATATTAGCTTTTTGTGAATTATTATAATTTCTTATACTTGTCGACCTCTGCGCTTCAGTTTTGCTGGAAGACGATTTTCGTCAGTGCGACTTGTAAAGAAATACATTTTATTAACTTGAGACACGGAGATCTGAGATTTTTTTTAAATTTTATTTTACATTATTAACAATTTTTAAAATCAACATTTGCCGAGAATTGTGTCAATTATTATTGTCAAATAATTAATTGATTACATTTCTTTGCATATATATTTCACAATTAACGTATTTAAAAATGGGAAAATATTTAAGAAATTCAAGAGAATTGACGATGTTTAGCTGAAGTATTAGATCGATAAAACATTTGATAAAAATTTTATTGCTGCACACGGTAACTAATATTCGATACGTACGACTTTATTCGTGTTTAGAGTGTTGTCAGTGATCGCGCCGTTAAATGTCGAAGTCTAACAAATTAGATAACGAGCAAATGGGAATAGAGGATAATTTACTACTATCGGTACCGCCCGACGCGCGAAATCGTTTACGAGGTAATTTAATTCACGCTACATATATATATGTATGCATTTTCTCTGCGATTATCACGTCGAGAGTTACTTGTGAGACGAAACGCACGCATAATTCAATTTATGAGATCATTTTTGCGCGTATAATTAAATGTTAATCAATTTTTCGCGGGTGAAAAATGCCAATTATTTTTCAATATATTATAATTATAATTTTTTTAAATTGTTTACGGTAATTATCAGTTTCAACTAATGATTACTGTGTCTAATGGAATGCGAAATAAAGTTTTGAAAAAAAAAAAAAAATGAAAATAAAATCGAAAGTCAGTTGTTTCGACGCTTAAACAGTACAGAGACTTCGATGCATGAGAAGACCGCGACGTCTGGAGATTTCGACGCACGAAAAGACCGCGAAGGCTGGAGATTTCGACGCATGAAAAGACCGCGAAGTCAGGAGATATCGACGCACGAGAAGAGCACGAAGATCGGAGATTTCATAGTTTCATCTACTTTGACTTCCCTTTAATCGCCCTGACTGTCTCGAAAATGTGGTGAAAATGTCCTTAAATTTTTTTCGGACCTTTCATTACGATTTTGGTAAAATATATAAAAATTGGAATTACACGGAAAAGAAAAATGGAAATAATACGAACGCGAGACAAAATGAATAATATTTTTTTTTTATTTAAATCGGTAATAAGAATCACAGATATTGCGCGTTGTATCGAATACGAAAACTCTGCAAGTTATCGAAAGGAACTTAAACGTTTTTCAAACGACGAGATCCGAAGGTATATAAACAGTACAAGAATCGCCAGACCGCCGCGCGCTCCCGAGTCCCACAAGCAATGCGGCATATAATAGCCTCCTACATAAAATTAGCTCTGGAACTGCAGCGAATTTTTACGGCGTTACGAAAGACCCGTATACAACGATTATCCAAGCGTCGTAAAAAGAGTCTGAGTATAGAAAATAGTCGCGGGGAGAACGCGGGTGTTTCTCCTGTGGCTATCGTCGTTGTTGCAGACGCTGGACACACGCAGCTCGCTCGCTTGTTCAGCACACAAACGTGCTGCCGCTCGAGCAGGATATAGCATTATGTATACGTACTTTATTTATAAGTAGCCATGAAAAACTGTGCGTGTGTCCCGGACCTGCAGTCGACGCGAGATTCTCGATAATCGTTCGATATTATTGTTTACTACCGGGAATCTCGTTCGAAAAATGACTATTACCTGCGACGAATTATACGCTCGACAATGTGCAACATGAATTTTTTTTTTTTTTTTTCGAACGTGTCGTATACGTTATTTTACGATTTACGTTGGCTACGACTTCGAATACGATTGATAATTTTTTTTTATCGATATAACTATCGCACTGTGAAAAAAATTTATTTATAGCTAACAAATGGATAGTTGGAAATGATGAAATAAATGTTTTGTTATTGTTACCACACAGCAATTAAACCAAATATGATTTGTTAAGAAGGGTATTTCGTTGCTTTTGCAGCGTAAAGTGAGATTCACGGAATTTGGGATATTGCCTAATGGGATAATAATCGGGGAAATCAACTGTGGAAATGGTGCTAAGAACATTAATTTCGCGTAATAATAATGTCAAAAAGTTATTAACAAAATAGAAAAACATTTTTTTAATTATTCACCGAAACTTTTTCATTGTCAATACATCTTTTTTTATCAACAATTGAC
Organism: Cryptus viduatorius; assembly: GCA_964006125.1. Taxonomy (NCBI): domain Eukaryota; kingdom Metazoa; phylum Arthropoda; class Insecta; order Hymenoptera; family Ichneumonidae; genus Cryptus; species Cryptus viduatorius. The sequence continues at coordinate 1,093,339 of OZ023226.1, forward strand.
TCGTTAATTTTTCGGAATACATATTAATTATTTTGTATTTTTTTTTACTGACATTTTCAAAAATTTCGAAAATAAAAGCATTAAAAAAAAAATCCATGAGTATTTCGAAAAATTAACGAATTGTTGATATCGCTTCGGAATTATTATTCCGGTAAAGAATGTTCTTAACACCTTCTATATAGTTGACATTTGTCAGGTGGTTACTCCATCGGAATTCTCTCTGAATCTCACATTAGTCAGGCAATGTAATGAACCCTCTTAACAATACCAACTGTTGTTAAACTTCAATTACTTATTCCTCAGCTGAGTTGATATTTATTATCGACACTTAACCATTTATTTCGCACATATCTAACAGTACAGAGATATTAGCTACAAATAAACTTTTTACTGAGTGACGAAAAAAATTAATAACTTTTCCCAGATTCGTATAAATTTTTTTTTTTTTCGTGCGCAAAATATTAATTAAAGTTTCAAAGAGAAAATAACTCTCAGATCGAAAAAAAAAATAATCGAATGACACTTAAAAAAAAAAAAAAAAAAAAAAAAAATGGAGCGTCTATTGGTACGAAATCGAGGAAAAAATGTCAAACGCCTGTAATCTATTGGGTCGATCTTGGTATCTCCGAGTAGTCGAGATATCGCCGGAAATCCCACGCTCGTGTAACGAGGCGAACGAATCGAAACTGAGTCGTCAAACGTGGCTTAGGCCCAGGCATTGGCTGGCTCCTCGGATCTTTCGGAGGTAAAATGGCCCCGGGGTGTCAGCCGGAGCGCCCAGCCGCCAACAGTCAGCGGCACTATAAGATCGAGTACGACCTACATTTTTACGTTTTTGCTTCGGTTCCGAGCGGGCAAACGAGATTGCCGATAATGATTAAACCCCGGGCGAGAGAGCTCGACCAACTCTACTCGGTCTCCCAACTGCGCGATTGAAGTTTCGTAGAAGGCGCGCGCCTGTGGCGAGCGATTCTTCACGACGGCGTTCGGCTGTTTCTCTTTTACCTCTTTGCGTATATAACAATAACATGTATATCTATATACATGGATATTATGAGTGTCCGTCGTTGTGCGATGTGGCTGCCTACCTTAACAATGGCTACGACTCCTTCCGAGAATCGTTTGGCATTCATTTTTTTCAACTTCCTTCGACACATCTCTTCATAATGCTCCATTCGTTACGCTGTACATAAAGCCTCGTTAACTCGAAACTCAAACAGTGCTAAACGGATAACTGCTCGAAATACCCACTTCCGATAATTGACCAAAAAATTCGAGCGTATTTAACGAAATTGCTCGGAAATAGAGTAATTTCCTCCGCTGCACATCTACCTTTCGCCATTGAGATGCGAAGCAAAAACCGCGATGTAAATAGGTCAAACTTACATGCATCCATTATTCGTTTCTTCGTCATTTTGCATTTCTCTCTCTCTCTCTCATTCAACACGGGATTGATAGCTTGGAATCCTATACGTCTACAGTTCGATGCTACCGCTATAACTGTGACCAGAGTTCGTGTAACTATCGAGGGATTGTTACACGAACACATGCGAAACTGGATGCAAGTCTTCGCGGTGGTATACACAATAGTTTCGCGAGAGGCTGAACGGTGGTGGGTAAAGCTGTGTCGAACAGTGATCACGAAACAAGCATCCAAGCATCCAAGGCAATGAGACTGTAAGGGAGCTCACGATTCTTGGGCCGCTGATGCTGATGCAGAGAGCCTCCGGGCGATGTAGGCGGGCTGCCGCCGCCTTGCGCAACACCCCGGTTCTCGGTCTAAGGTTCTATCTCTCTGTGTCTCGGTGTCTATCTGTATTCACTGTACCGTGGTAAACCTTCTACCTATAACTATCTCCCCCCTCGATGCAACCCCGGAGAATCGTTTCGTTACTTCGCTGTCCGATGTTTTCTATAGTAAATAGGCTAAAGGCATATTGGACTCCACTGCGCAGCGTTATGGCATAAGAGACCGGTCTGCGCACATGGGAGGTTTATGTCTGTTCGCGGTGTCTACGTGTACAACGCTAACACTGCACGGTAGGTATGTACCTGACACGTTACTCGGGACTGCCATCGACGACCGCATTTCAATAGCGCGGACACCGCCGCGGAGGGCATTTATATACGAGAGAAGTCATCGGTGAGCGAATGAGAATTATCGACCATTCAACGGTGAAAAAAAAGCCGACAAGATTTATACGATCAACGAATTCTACGCATATCGCGCGTGAGAAAAATTCTCATTTTTTTTACGGAAATTCTGAAAATTTTATGGGCTCGGTGATCGTTTTTTTTACGCATCATATGGACAATTTAAAAAATTCTTTAAAAAGTTTTCATACTTTGACGGTATATTGACAATTTTTACTTATTATTTTGTTTACTAATTTTTTTTTTTTTCAATCGACTTTTTTTATTCGCCGTGAAGAACGTAATTATAATTAACTTTAACTTTGGGAAGTGTCAAAGGGTAAAAAAAATTGAGTCAGCGAATTGGGTAATGAAAAAACAGGTGTCGAAATAATTCATTCGTTCGTCACGCCAGAGTTGCCAGCAGAGCATTTTTTTTTTTAATCGTCTATAGCCACAAGAACAACGGTCGAACGTCCTTCGCGAGGACGAAATAGCGAATATATTTCGTTCGCTCATATGCTGGATTTACGATGTGTAGTAAGAAGCGTGAAATGAATTTTCGTGCGGCCACATGGTTGCTTGTGCTCCAATAATTTACCGTTATCCGGCCGACATCCGTCACTCGCGCCAAAGCGTGCATTTTCGTGTATCCGTCGACGCGTGAGAGGGTGGTTACGGTTATACTTTATACCCCGAAAAAAAAAAAAAAAAAAAAAAAAAAAATCTGCAACATCTGATTTACGACGATCGTTCGCTGATTCGACACGATGAGCCGTCGTGTCTCGCGCGCGAATGAATTCGTCGCGATTAACGAACCAACTACCTACTCTTGTGCCCACCGGGGGCCATATCTCGGCGAAAGTGTCGACGATCGTTAAGGTGATCCACCAATCTCGAGAAGATCAAAGATCAAACGATCCATGTGCACACCGATTTCATTCAGTCTTATCGAGGGAAGTCAGTAAAAAATTTCGTATCAAAATCTTATTATTATCTTTTATCTGCGTACCTAATCTCGGTATTGTTCCAATAGGGAACAACTGTACATTTCGATCAACGAGATCCGATCGATCATCATCGATCTTATTTCTACTCCTCTTACAACACTCCGACGAATTTCCTTCTACGAAATTCGTAATTCTACATTGTATCTACATGTATACGTAGTCTCGAGAATAATCACAGACAAGAATGGTGAAATCCTCGAACTCCGTATATTCGCCCATTTCGATTGGGTAATCGTAGTTTTTGTACGACTGGATCACGATATGGGCGATCTGTTTTTCAACAAAAAATTCTTCAATTTTTGTCAATTATTGTACCGCACCGTGCAATCGGATAGAATTGCTATTGGTCTGCTGAAAAAAAAATAATTAGTTGGAAGAATTTACAATTAATTGCCACGATTACATTTTAAGAATAAATCGGTTTCGATGGCTAACCGAACCCGAAAAATCATTTTTTCAGTGTGGTCATTTTTTAAATGGCCAAAAACCAAAAATTGAATCAAAATACAAAATTTCAATTCAAAGTTTTTTTTTTTTCAAAATATTGTTTTTCCATAATCGCATGATAATCCTTCGAAAGTATTTACATAATTAAACTGGATGACTTTTTTTATTTAATTATATTTTCCTTGAACCGTTTCGGTAATAAAAAAACGGTACCTCTACCCTACGTATACGCAAGTTTTATATACCGTTTTTCGCGAAAGATCGACCGGTACATACTTCAGATCTCTTAACTCCATTCTGCATCCACCAGCTGCTAAAATGAGCCTCCGGTATGCGTTCGTTGATCAGGTGAGATCGATTGAAATCGAGAAGCTTCATCGTGATCACGAATATGTATATGCCGAACGCCCAAAGACATCGTTGTTTGAACATCGTCTCGGACAAGATACAGCTCTGTACGCTATAAAACGAGAGGCAATAAACTCCCGAGGTACGCCGATGTGTAGCGCGCGATTCGAACGATGTTACATCGGGTGCATCAGCCTCCGGGTAATACCGGGCCGCTCCTCTTTCGTACAAACGACCGCGCATAAATCATTTAATCACGCCACGGTTTATGCGTAAATAATAAAAAAAAAATGGGAAAAAAAATAAAAAGGCACAAAAATGATGTTCCTACTTTTGAATGGTTGCCTCGCGCAGTGGGACAGATAAACTGCTATCTTAAATCACACCGGCATAGCAGTACATCGAGAGTTCTATCGAAACGAGAACGCTCGTCCTTCGCGTGGGCGGTCTCGTTTGGCCCACATAATGGCTACGGGGCTCTACACACACGTAAGCAACAGAGGAGTGTTCCCGCACCTGTTGCTTCGTCCCGCAGTACGGGGGTTCCCGTTAATTCTTTAATTAATTAACGATTAACGAGTCGGGTAGAACGGTAGCTGTGAGCTTCCCGCGTGTGTATATTTGTATGTCAGCTGCTGTGCTTTCGCATCTCTCGGTGGCAATTTCCGTGAGGCCGTATTTCCACGTCGATCGTGTGTACATATACACGATGGCGGAATGAGTCATTAGGCTGTGCCAGGCGCGCGGCAGTCGAGTATTCAAGAAGTAAAAAAATTAAATGAATAAAAAAAAAGAAAGAAAAAATACGACAACCGAGCCGACGATAAATCTACTCGTGATCGTCGTCCGCCGAAGACGCACGAGAGAGAGACGCACGGGAACATCCGGATGCTGTTGAAAAGTCGACTCTCCGGTTTTAAACGCAGACTATTCTTCCTAACTCTTGAGGTGGTCGACTCTGCAGTATTTTGCTCCTTAAAGAATTTTTTTGTCTCTTGTTTCGCGGAGAAAAAAATTTCAAATGCACAATTTTTTTATTTGCAATTTTTAATCTGAAGAAAACGTTTAATTAGTTCGCCACTTGTGTGAAAATTAATTATTTTGAAATGTAAAAAAAATCTAAAATTGTACCGATCGATGATAAAAATAAACTATTGTATTTACAGTGTATTGCGATAAAAGTACTAAGAATTAAAAAAAAATTCTTATCAATTTTGAGAACGGATTTTAGATGTGATTGCATCTTTGGCCTTTGATCAAACATATGTACGAATCACCTTAATCGACAGCGACTATTATAATTTTTTTTTTTTTTTCATACAATGCTCGCGGCTTTATAAGACTGCTTGGTCTTTCAATATGCTTATACGATTTATTGCCTGGTCTCGAGCGTTTAGCATCTATAGCAGGAAGTTTGCGAGTTGAAAGACGCTTTCCCTACTGCCATTGATGATAGCATAGTCTGACCAAAGCGCGTGTTCGATCACACGCTGCGCACTCTTCTTCCGCTTTGTCATCCTCTTTATTATTCTTCCACTTTACCATCGTCCTCTTTGTTCTCCTTCTTTAACCTTCCCGATTCTTTTTTCTTCGCGGCCTCTTCTCCTTATTTTTATTATTTTTTTTTTCTTTTTCGGCGACTGAGATTTTTGCGTACACCGCGCAAGCGCACACGTGCAGCAAACCCGTCGTCGTTGCCGCTGCTGCTGCTCCTGCCGCTGCTCGCGCACGGAAGAGTACGCGTACGCGAGGCGAAAATAAACAAAATCTTTCGAGAACCGTGAACGATAAATATTCATGAACCCGCACGGAGTTACTGCGGAGCGGGGCCGGCGATAAATCGACCTCGCGAAGTCAACGGGTCGTCCGTTGTCGTGGGGCTGGTATTACTCTGCGGCGAACCCGCAAGAGCGGCGGAGTTCCTTCGACCCGGGAAGCATCAACGACGAGTTTCCAAAGAGGAATCCGCCGATGCAAGCGTTGCGAACATTTCCGGTGTCTGCGATAGTATAACCATTTAGTAATATCAAAGAAACCGCGTCCATTCTCCATCACCACAGTTTTCTACAGCTGTTCATTATTCTTCACTTTACAAAAAAATTCGCAAAAAAATTCCCGAAAAAAAAGGGTTAGAAAATAATTTCACATAGGCTTCGGAGTTTTTAAAATTTATTAATTTTTTTTAATCTATAAATCTAAAATAATAATAATAATAATAATAATAATATTTTTTACATTAAAAATCACGTTAAAAAAAAATGGGAAATACTTTTTTGTGGAACTCTGCGTCAGCGGAATGGCCCACTTGAGATAAAATAAGTCATATCTGCGAAAAAAAAAAATGAATAATAATAATACAAATCTCATACATATTATCTGACCGTCCGGCATAGTTGAGCATAAAAACGTGCAGAAGTTTTGAGGAACCGGCTACCAGGAGGTCATTAAGAACTCTTTCCCCCGCGCGGTTATCATTTCGATCATTCGAGCGTCGAGTTACTCTCATTACAGCCTTCACGGGAATGCCATAAGAACACTATACCTACTTTGGTATATATATACGAGATACACGAAGAAAAGTAACTGTAAGTCTCCATTCCTCTCGAAGGAGCTGAAAGTCATCCGAATATTGTGGTACCCGAAGCATTACCTATACATATACATATATACAAATATATTAAACGCGTATATACGTATATATATGTGAATACACGTCGAGAGATAGATAATGACTGCGAGGACCCCGACGTATGATGGAACTGCGGGTAAATAAATAGCATACAAGTTTCCTCCTCCGTCTCGTGAAACTATATACAACGAAACTCGTCTACTATACGCCGACGATATGCGTATGAAGTTTTTACTCGCTTCCCCGGCGCATTAACCGTTAGATCGTCTATAACTACAATGTTCCATGTGCCTCCCAGTCCAATCCTTTGAAACTTTCACGACGTTAGCTTGCACTTTTATTTTCACAGCCTCTTCCCTTCGCCGGCTAAGTTGCTCGTCGAAATAAAGACGTTGACAGCGTACTTAGTAAATCACTTATACAAGATATCGAGAGAGAAAAAAAAATAAACACGATTTCAGGATAGTTATTTAGCTATTGATCGACACTTTCGACATGGAAAATCGTATTTTTCCGATGTTAATGGAATAGAATTTTTTTTTTTTTTTTTCATACCGATATATCGTTCGTATAAGCATTCGGCTTATTATACTTTTTTTTTAAGTGTGAGTTATTATTTTTTTACTGGGATCTCTTGTTAATTACGAGGAAATAAGTAGCTTTCTTTAGCAACGTTAAAGGGTTAAATTGCCAAATCATCGCGCTGTGATTTTTTACAAAAATTTTTTTTTTTTTTTTTCGTGTCTCCATGACAGTCAGTCACCTCGGCGAAACACTCGCACGTTGGTATACCATTCCTTATTCCTTGTGAATAAGCGCGCCGGGGTCCTTCGTGATTGGGATACTTACGGTTGCCCCCGCGCGTTTCAATCATCCGCTATGACTGGGCGCTTATTCGAGGCCCCCCTGAGTTGGGAAGAACTCTTAAAATAACAGACGAACCTCTCGAAGCGTCGTCACTGAGGAATTCTTCGCTGAGAGGTTTACACAGTGTTTTGTTATACTCGTTAGAAGGCTTTCTTCACATTTTTTTTTAAGCTTCGCAGTCGATGTTCATTACGGTCTTTCGTCGTCGTTGTCGTCGTCACAGTTTCTCGATGACCGATTTGCAGCTCCGTGCGAAGTCGCATATTCCGAACTCGTATAACGCAAAATTTGGAAAATAGTTACTTCGATACGAACAAATTCCAATCCTGAAAAAAAAAAAAAAAAAAAAAAAATGTATAATCGCCGAAGACAAGGAAGTTCCGCGAAGATTCTTCGCGATCGCGCGTACGTCCGGTTCGAACTTCCTGATTGTAATAATTATTAATAAAAAAAAAAAACCTTGTTTGCGCGTGAAAAAATTACGTAATTATGCTTAACGAAGGTGTTCTAACTGTCCGACCGTGTATCGAGAAAAAGAAACCCTGCATTCTAACATTATATCATGCGAAGTATAATTGAAACTGAGACCTGCATAACCGTAATTGATAATTGAACGATTTTTTCCCGTGGAACCTTAAAAAAAAAAAAAAAAATTTTCTTCATTCTTCAGAGCTTTTTTTGCCAATATCTACCTATCGATCGGTATAATATTCTCGCGCATTTAATTATCGAATCCGAACGATGTGCGAGTTGGAAAAACGAAAAAAAAAAAAAAAAAATGGCAAATTTAACGAGCGCACCGGTAGACTTTAAATATGGATAATATAGGAAGCGTAAATCAATTAAGCCAGTTTCGCATAGTACACACCGACTAGAGACACATATCCGTGCAATAAGACGATAATTGGTGGGGACGTCCGTGCGGATTGCGCACTTAACCGTACTCTCCTATACACACCGCGTGTACAGAAACGCGCATGAATAATATTAATTGTTATTATTATTCATGAAGGATACTCTTTGATTACTCGCAATTATTCCTTCGGATAATTAAAACACCGGAGATCCCGTAACGCGCGCGTGGGTAAAAAAAATAAGTCTAAAAATCGAAGCACGCGGCGGTTTTTCTCGGCGAACGCGATAGACTGATCGATATCCTGTGGATTTATGGACCCGCGGCTCGCGCATAAGACAGCGATGTTTCGTATGATTCCGTTTTTTTTTTTCTATCTTTGCCTCACATCCGATCGCACCCATTGACAGAGAGATCGTCGTTGTTGTCGTCACGGTGATCTATGATGCGCACGAGAAAAAAAAAAAAAAAAAAAAAACATCGATCGATGCTCGAAGCTATTCATGCTTCGAGAATATATGCATGCATATGGTATATTAAATAAAGAAAAGAAGAAGAAAAGGAGGAGGAGGAGGAAGAGGAGAGAGAAAAAAAACGAATCCGGTTCTCCCGGAAGTGGGTCAATCGAGCCCCGAGCGTCCGTGTCCGCGTCATCGTATACCCGTCCACGCGTTCCCTCCAGTCCATGGGCTCACCGTGCGTGCCTCAGTCTCGTCTATTCACTCTTCACGAATGATATTATTGCCTCGTAGCCGGGAGCTATATAAACTCGTGGGCGAGAGACTACGGCGTCCGCGAACCGATGACCACGACTAACAGCTAAAACGAGAACTATACCTCTATCATTTGTATATATATATATTTTTTTCACATCTCACGACAAGACGAGGAAAAAAAAAAGAGAAGATGAAATAACACGAGTTAAGCCTAATGACCTCGATGAGTCTACGAATTATGGAAAATACGGAAATAACTTTGATGCATGTTTTCTATTGCGCAAATATCCTTAAAACTTTTGGAGCGAAGTATTGCTACTAAACTCTTTTACAATAATTTTCAAGATTCTGGAGGCCAACTTGATAATTCGGCTTAACAGCCTTAGAGAATCTTTGTTTTTTGAATTTTTTGGCATTATTTTTCGATCTATAATGCTTTTTTACCGACTGAGTGAAAAGGGGGAGCATTTGCGTATAACATTGCCGCGAAGTGATGCTTTTCGTGTTTCTACTCTTTTACCATCTAAACTGCGCGAAGAGATCGTAAAATGTCCGACAGGTAAAATGTTCAGAATTTTTTACAACGCATTCTTAATCAGTTTGCTCGCTGATTCATTCAGCTATTCGTTTAGTCGCGGATTGGGACAACGATTTAAACATCGTAATTAAAATATACGAATAACAAAAAATTTACGGGCATTCGAATTTAATGTCATGTCCGTCGCACTTCGATACGAGAACGATAGTTTTTTTTAAATTCAATTATTCGCGTTCTCCAACTGCATCGGAGACTTTTCCGAATCTGTAAAATCCGTTAAAACATTTCGCAGATTTACGATTTTTCGATCGAAAATTTTTTGTCACAAATTTAATTTCGATTTTTTTTAAAACGTCAAACAGTTATCGCAGAGTCTTTATTCGAGTCTCACAATGAAAATTTACATTAATGAAAGAATTTTTTTTCCCTTACGGCAATACGGTTCATTCGATTCCGAGTGACGCGATATTTTGCAAACACTTTGCTCGACCTCGTCCTTGAAGTTGGCGATAATGAATAGTCCGAATCCGATTCATTGGAGCGCAAAGTTAACACGCAAGAGACCTTCGCCTTCATTCAATTTGATTTTTTGTTAAAATTTTTTTGTCCGCTCTCGTCACACTTAGACTCTCTTTTCGCTTCATTGAAACAATGCCCGTCGAATAAATTCAGCCGCGCGTGTCTCGTTCGACAATCGAATTGCGTCTCGCGGTCCGCGCCGTGCCGAAAGTATAATCGCCACAAATAATATGCAACCGTCGCGAATAATCGATCGCGCTAAAGGGAGGCGTGAGAAAATTGTAGTCACGACACGCTGACAAGCTTCGCGCATTACATACTTCCCTCCCGATGTTCCCTATATATTTACATTATCCTGTAATGATATACGTACATACTAAGTACCGCGTACATACCTACCACCGTCGTTTAAACTATCTCCGGAGTCGCGTGATCTTAAGTCGAAGCCGCGCCTCGTTAATTTCCAAATTAGCCTTCTTATCGCCGTGTCTACAGCGTCCAATACTCGAAGGCAGTTGCAAATCTTATCTCCATTGCGTCGAATACAAGACGTCGTTTTATCTATGCATTAGGTTATCCCATACGGTCTTTATAGGTAATATATATGTATATATATCCATATATACCGTCGATATATGGGTGTGTCAACGGGTGCTCCCGTTGACTGCTGTTGCAGTGGCTGATGTTACACAGCCGCAGCGAAACTTATATCAGATTCGCGTGACGTCGATACAAGGCACGAGCTCTCCAGCGAAAAAGCGACTCTCGAGTCTCAGCTCAGAGTCTCTCTCGGCTATGAGTATCACCGGCAGTTTTACTGGAAATCGATGCCGGCCTGTTATAGGTGTCGATTATAACGCGTTGGATTAGCGGGTGTGTCGCCTGTCCCTCTTCAGCGCCGTACACCAGATTCTCCGGTGATTGAGATTCTTGCTTTAGGTTAGTTTAGGTTAGTTGGGGCAATATCGCCATTGGTGTAAGAAAACTCTGAGGTTTCAAGAGATTTTTACGATCTATGATCGTATATATGTATATAGGTACTCCGGTACAGTGTGAGCCGTGAAAATAGCGTATCCGACTTCGGCGCGCGATACAAATCCGATGGTAGTGCGCAAACGCGTACAGTGATGTGAGTTTGCGGAAAGGTGTGTTGGTAAAGAGTTGAGAGTTTGTTGAGGAGAGAACGCGAGCGTATGTGAGAGTTTGCGTTTATGTTTATGTGCTAACAGGGCCCCGGGATACCACAAGGACGTCAGGCCTCGGAGGCAGACACGCCGTGTAGATTTATGGGATTTATCGATCGACTTGTACCGAACGTTGTAGATAGCCATCTTGATCCTATGTCCTGCCAACGTGGTTAGAGTATCTATATACCTATTGCTTCTACGTATATATCAACGTGAAAGAGAGGCGTGTGTGGTTATGTATTATATTATATATACATATATATAGATGTATATCTATTGAATGTGCCGTTTTCTATGGGTCGCTACGCACACATGCGTCAGACGAGAACACGGAACTCTTACATAATCGATATATATATATATAGTATATAGTATATAAAAGGGATCTTTGAAACCCGTGGATTTTATGTACTCGAGATACGAATTGAATTCGATAATAGAATCGAAACTTGAATCACTTTGGTTGTTTATTCATTAAGATTTCTTCGGTATGTTTTGGTAGGAATTTTTTTTTTTTTCTATGTTTCGAATAGGTATAATGTTTGTCGAGCAAACATTCGGAACAAAAACAGTCGGTGGATTGATAAAAAAAAATTCCGGTTCTTAAGTGTTGCGAAGTACGGCAAAAAAAATGATCGCGGGAAAAGATATTTGTCGCGGTGTTATATGTACATATGTCGCATTAAAAAAATCGTAACAATCGTACTATGTGATTGGATTTTCTATGATTGGAATGCCGGTTGGAGCAATCAATTGCGTAAGTTATTAATAAGATTTTTTTATCTACAAGAAAAAACGATACTCGCATTTGAAGCCGAAATTGCCGAACTTTCCACTTTAATACATTTTTTTATTAAGACCCTTCACCTCCGTAGGAATAGTTCATTTTTTTACAGTAAAGAAAAAGTGGGGTGGACGTCACCTCATTTACGCGTTACGCAGTTAAAAACATTATTCGTGCGCTTCAGGATTAAATAGCGTCGTCTGCAACGCATCAAGTTAATGATTGGATTCGAATTCGCCGATTAATGTCGCTACTCGACGAAAACCGCGAACAACGTTGACAACTTAGTCGTTTCTTCGAAGTTTATAAAAGATCTCGATACATAGCGTTTCTAACAGTACGCAGAAAATTTTCTTTGAACAAACGATAATTTTCTCTTCAGAAAAAAAAAAAAATAGACGAAACAATCGTGAAAATAATTTTTTTTTCTCTGAAACAAGGTAGAGAAACTCACGGCTCGCGCGTTAATAATGCCTTCCGATGCCGATAAACCGCCATATCGCTCTTAACTCGGGCATCCCATCTTTGGAAAATGTTTCGCTCGCACCGTTCGCGCGCATATTCTATCTGTAATACGTGTATTTGTGCGCAAGTCCATGCAAACATTGCCGGGCATCGGGGCCTTTCTGCATTAAAAGCCTTCATTGTTTCTCGCAAACTATAAATTACAAAACTCCACCCCCTCTCCCCCTCTCTTCGTCGCGGGGTCCACCGTGCCGCGAGTGTAATTGATGCAGATACGCGGTTGAGATATCGTTGCATGTATGGTCACCGGAGAGCCCCGTTGTTCGCTGCAAAAGAGCGCATTTGCTCGCAGCGCTCGTGTTAAAAAAAAAAAATAAAGTCTCAAAAGCGCTGGTTCCGGAGCGCGCGAGACGGAGAGAAAAAACAAAGGGAGAAAAAAAAATGTATATAGAGAAGAAACGAGAGAGTGGATGAAGCGCGTGTTTGCACGTACGTCCAAAGATGGAAGCAGCTAGTTAAGAACGAGAGAGAATTTCGTATGCCAAAGGGACAACGTCTTGCCCCTCTGCAACGTGAATCTTTCACGTGCGCTGCGGACGTCGTTGCTGCGCGCTCGAGCTCCCGAACGTATATAGTCGGAGAGCTCACGGCGCTGGTAGCGCGGGCGGATGTTGGGCCGATTTTAAATGCGCAACGAGTAATCCTCTGCTACTTCGCCTCGTTGTCTCCTCTTCTTATTCTTCTAACCCCATGCGAGACGAGACGTCTTCAATGATTCTTCGCGGACGAATTCATGAATTCGTGCTGTCGTGCACTGCGATGCCCTCCTCGGTCACATAACTTATGTATTTACTACCTACCGATTCTTTGCACAGAAAAACATAAATTTTAGCGAGTGCTCAACTTTTTTTTCCTTATTCTATCGCGTAGACCGTCAATTTCTTTCGTAGACGCAAGAAACATCATTCTTTCGATAAATATAAATATAAATATAAATATAAATATAAATATAAATATAAATATAAATATAAATATAAATATAAATATAAATATAAATATAAATATAAATATAAATATAAATATAAATATAAATATAAATATAAATATAAATATAAATATAAATATAAATATAAATGTAAATGTAAATGTAAATATAAATATAAATATAAATATAAATATAAATATAAATATAAATATAAATATAAATATAAATATAAATATAAATATAAATATAAATATCGAGTTACCATATTCATTTCGAAAGAAGAGATAAAAAAAAAATTCGAGACTCGCTGTTGTCTCACTGAACGAGAAATCGTGGAATTTCGGGGTCTGGCGCAGCAATATTAATGTAGAACTTTACGGAGTCTGAGCACCAGGTGCACGAAGTTCAGTCTTCTACTAATATGTACTTTGGCCGCTACTGCATGCTCGTGAGTATTACCCCGAGAGCTCCGTTCTCTCTAATTAGCAATTAGGCGCTTGGGGTTTAAAATACAGCCACGAACTTCAACACAGCCCGCGAGAATTTAGATTCGCGGCAAGTTATGGTCTTTCTAGGGCACATTCTTTGAAGGAATCTCTTGTAAAATCCTTGCGTTTCTGCCGCAATCGTTAACGGGGCGGGGGCTGCACTCTGAAAATTGTTACCGCCCTCCAAACAGCAACCTGATAATAATCCTCTATTACCCATATGTATCCTCTTCTTGCCTGTTTATACATACAGTAGACACCCCGTTATTGCGCTCACAAAGTTTCTTCGCGAAATTCAAAAACCGTAAAATTATGTCGAACAAAAAAGAACCGAAAACTTCTCATCGTCTTTTTAAAAATAGTAAAGTGGCAATTTTTGGGAGCGGAAAGTGAAAACTGAGGTTACAATTTTCTATCCCAAAGGACGAAAAGGAAACTCTCCCATGGGACAAAAAGTGAACAATCGCGAACTGCGCATGCGCAAACCTAATTTTCCGAACTATCAAGAAATCAGCCACTTTCGTCCCGCAAAACTGCCATGAAAAACGCCGCTTTCCATGCACGAGGTACAAAAAAGCGTTATTCATAGTTATTTCCGAAAAATAACATATCGCACCAATCACTATCGCCATCAAAAATTATAGTAATAATAAAAATAAAAATAATAATTTTCGAATTTATTTTATATCCATTTTGATTCCATTATCAATAAATACATCGTTGCAGATTTTCTTATTTGCAAAAGTGTATTTCTCGAGTTTCGACTGTATACCGCCCAACAAAGCGACGCGTTTCTCGAATCGGGAAAGAGTTTAAGTGAGAGAGGTAGAGATTCTCTGCACCTGATACCCCAATAAAGATGATTCCAAGTCATGATCTTTCGCTGCAATGAACCGCCGACAAATCGTTGGCTATTTTATATCAATGCTCTCTTTGCCCACAACAGAGCGAAGAAACTTCGGAATACAATATACACGTAACGAGCAAATTATATATATATATATACAGTATACGAGGATAACCACGATGGCACGCCGCGAGTACGGAGTGTGTCTACCAATCTCTCGGCAATCGAGTTGTACGTATTCCCAACACGTATCTCTATCTCTTTGCCTTGTTTTTCCTCCGAGGTTAATCCAACTTTTGCGTGGAATACCCAGTATACGAAAGCAAACTATATCCCTATCGCTATCTACGATTCGCATCCTCCACACCCGGCATTTATATACATATATATACATATATACGTATGTATACCTACGCTCCGCCGTGTTTTACTCTCTTTTTCTCTCGAGCGTGCGGGCGTCGAGATTTTCGCATGCATCTCCTCTCTCGTACCTACAAGGCTCAGCGAGCTCACCGCTGAGATAGATATCCGCGTGGAACGGGCTGCTGGTACCGAGCTGAGAACTAACTGAGGTCCACAACCTACTTATTTCCAACAATCTTTGCTGCACTACACGAGTATTATCCCAAAGATGTATATGTACCACGTGTATATATAAACACACGAGAAGATCGAGGGATCGGTTGGTACATAGCTGTGTACCTGTTCCCTTACGTTTTCTCGCGTTGCTTCATTTTCTATCGCGCCAGATACCAGAGTTCCCTAACCAAACGATCACGTTAGAGAACCCCACGCTTCGCTGCAGATAAAGATATATATTCTATGCTATACTTGACCAGATGTCTGTAGTAAACTCACACTTAAAGGGGTTGAGGCGGAGGGGTGAAACCGGTACAGTAGGGATCGCGGTGCACTGCATTTACCGCGTATACGCGCTTTCGTCGAGTCCGAGAATATTCTAATTCAAAAATCATAACTTTATAGAAGCCCACGACTACGTGTGCATAAACTGCTTTACAACTATCCAAGTTTACCATTATATCTTACGTGATACGAATACGAGCGATTCGCGGTTTTGCGTATCCAGACACCGCGGTAACTCGAGCGCGTAAATTTATTACGCGCCCGTATTTTTGTACCATGTTCTTGTATAGCGAACAAACAGGTATTTGGGCATCAGATATGCAACATTTTAGATTTTTTTGCAAAAAAAAATCATTTGATTTACGAATTTTTAAGGGGCTCCGCATTTTTTTTTCGGACTGATAAAATTTATTTTGCGATTTGTGCGAAATGAGAAAGACTATCGTTTCGTAATGATAATAACAAAACGGAAGAAATAATGATTGAAAATAATAAAAAAAAAAAAAAATGATCGATCATCCTACGATTTAAGATCGATGATTCGAATTGCCCCATGCGCCTTACACCTGTATCTCGGCTCCTATACTCCCACACAACTTCACGCAGATTTTTTTACCCTCTCGCGAACACCTATGCGCGCGCATAAACGTGTGCACCGTTGCTTCGTTCGATAACTATGCGAACTGCGATCGCCGGCTCGATCCACTTGCCCCGGCGTTCACCAGCGGCGACCGGTGCACCAGATCGCCGCGGAATAATTGCATAATACTTTGTTACTCTCGCGGATACCACGGTACACCGCCGGGGCAGCTGGGCAAACCGTGTCGTTTGCCATCGTTGCGATTGTGTGTATACGTTGGAAAACACGGATATTCAAGCGGCACTACTGTAACACGGTTTCTGTAACGTGTTGTTTTTCATCGTTTAAAACACGAAACTATACCGGTATACGATGTTCGCGGCAAAAGCCAATGTTCGTGCCTATTTGCACGTGAGATCGGCAGGGAGAGAGTTCCATCTCGGATACACATTTCATTCGGTTTCAAAGCGCCCGTGCAAAGATTTCCATATTCGTATGGGAAAAGCCGCGCGCCTGAGTTCCTCTCCTATCCCATCGAAGTTTTCTGTATATCGCCCTCTCGTGTGTATACGTGTAACGATGGAATTTTCTTCGTTCGCGCCACACGATTAAACTTGTAGCCGATCGTCGAAGCTGTCGCTGTTCGCATGCATCCCGCGGCCCCCGCATACTCTCCATACCTAACTCGCTTATTTTTATTTTTTTTTCTGCTTCATCTTATAATTCTCGTTTTAGTCTGTGAGAAAATGTATTCCCCGCAACTTTTGCGATAAACCTTTCCAGCTGCGTATAACAGTTGCCCTCTTTTTCTCTTTTTCACGAGAGCGGATTACACCGCAGGATACTATCGATTCGATGGGATCTCTATTCGCGGAGTGCCGCGATGCGCAGAAATTCTTCGGCATCTTCCGCGAGCGTTTGCTTTTTTTTTTTTTTAATCTCTAAACGAGCGAACGCGGTCGATTCTCGTTCGATGGGTTGAAATAGAAAAAATGAATTCTTCCATTTTTTTTCGGACCCACGAGGAAAAAATATGACCAATATATGAAAATCGCCATTTTTATATAATTAATATAATATATTGTAATAAAAATAATTGAATATATTAATAATTTATTATTTTATATTAATCATATAATTTGTTACATATATTGGGTGCATTTTCATGCCAATATATTTTAAAATATATCCGGCGTATACCATTTTTCAACGGTAATACATCGGATATATCATATATATATTTCGCGATATATTTTTTTTCACATCGGCACAGTGTCGATTTTGGCGCGCGCGAGAATTTGATTTTTGTATAAGTTTTGTTTATTATTCGCTGCACGAACTTTTTTCGCGTCCGGATCACGGAATATATATAAATACATATGTAGTATATATAGTGTACGCAGTACCCTGAGCTGCTCCAGTGCGCACGCACCGCGTAATACACGTCTCGTATGTCCGCGACGCTGGGCATTTCGCGGCACTATAATGATGTCCGACAAAAAAAGAAATATATATTTCGTAATTTTAGCCGCTGTCCGCGTTGAGCCACGGATATGTATATATGTATAGTATATTACATATATATACTTATATGTACACGAGATTGGAGGGTATTATGCATGTAAGTGTAAGTGTTTCATTCCGTCGTTCACGCGCACATGAGTTATAGGAATTGGGACGTGCATCCGCTTCCTTCGTTCGAACGGTCGTTTATACTTCCACGACAATTTCTTGCTTCGGCTCTCCTTGTCAGTGTTTATTTTTTTCGTTTTTTTTTTCCGCTAATCCCCTTACAGTAAATGAGAATCTAACCATTTTCGTACGATTGTTATGTTTCGTGAATTTCCTATACCGATCTATCGACCTTCTTTCGCGTAATGACGAAGACCCGGAGGGTTATTAAAGATTTTTTAATTTTTTTTTTTTTCGTTATCGAATTATCAAATTAATATTGTCTGTGGGTCATCCGCGTGTGTACCCGACGGTATTTCGTGACGAGATGGATATAATTGGCAGAGGTTATACCACGGGTTGTGGAAAATAATGAAATGAACAATTTGTCCGAAGCGGTACCCGCGATCTTTTGATGTCGTTCGCTCGTCCGGAGTGCCCACGAGGTATAATATACCGTACGCAAGAAATGTAAGAAAAATGAGAGATATATAGAGGAGAAGAGACCCCGAAGTGACCGAGGCGTCCGTTCGTTCGTTCGTCTAATTGCACGAGGCAGACAAGTGGGTTAAGGGGTCTGCGCTTCAATTACGACCAGTTTCATAATTTTTTAATTGGCCCCACCGACTCTGTCGGTGCACCTACCGACGACCGGGTCCCCTCACGGTTCGTTCTTCTCTACCGTCAGTGATTTCTTTAATTACAGTTCAACAACGACAACGACGACGAACTTCTGCTTTCCCCTCGTCGCCATAGTAGAATGAAGTACGATAGAGAACTGCAAGGTAAAACCAGAGGCACACGGGGGACGGGAGGGACACTTGCCATAGCGGAAAAAAAAAATGATGCCTCGCCTTTTCTTGAAGCATTTTCTAAAGCATGCGTTAAATACGGTGTCGAACGAAGTGAAAACATCTGCATTTTTCTGCTCGAATAAAAATTATTTTATTTTCATTTTTTTCTTTATTTTCCACCAGTGACACCGTTTCCCGCGTTAACTTCACGCAAAAAAAAAAATTAAAGTGCGACTTATCGTCTAATGGCGCAGCATCGCCAGGTTTTCAGCAATTTCATTTTGATCTTAAAAAAAATAATTATATGAAAACGTTGCGATTGAAATATTACTATAATGAAAATAGTAATTTAATAATAGTAATTACTATTATTATTATTATTTAATTGCTATAATAATAATAACAATAAAATTTTATATAATGGATGGGGAATCGCAAAGAAACAAAAAATCGCAAAATTTTTGCGCAATTTGGTCTGTGAATAATTTCGTCTTTGTAATCGAACGGAGCCATGACAAGGTTACAAGACCGAGATCGGTCCGCGTGTGTAAGAACGTTCTCGCGCGTCGAGTCGATCGCGATTAGTCACCCCGGTGCGCGTTGGGTATCAGGGAAACTGCTGGACTGCTCTCCGTGAACACCACAGCGGCAGCGATGGCAAACAGTGAGACTGTACAGCAACTGTGGAGACCGGAGATCGGCAGCAGCAGCAGCAACAGCAGCGCGAGTAACGGCGATTCCCGAGACCGGCCCGCGCAGCGGGCGCGA
Organism: Cryptus viduatorius; assembly: GCA_964006125.1. Lineage (NCBI taxonomy): Eukaryota > Metazoa > Arthropoda > Insecta > Hymenoptera > Ichneumonidae > Cryptus > Cryptus viduatorius. The sequence goes on from OZ023226.1 coordinate 1,112,832, forward strand.
AGTCCCTCGACCCTCGGAGAAAGTACCGAACGTCGGGCGAACGGGTTCCCTTCCACTGGGTCAAGGCTGGCTAGCAGCGAGCGAGCGAGTACCCGCGAGCTCTACTCCGCGCGATCGTTCTTGGGGCGCGAACACCGCACGTACTTTTCTATCCTACATCGCAGCCGCGCGCGGCCCTACAGCTAATTTCTTATCCGTTGATCTCCCTGTAATTAATGATCGATATACACGATAAAAGATCGATAAAAGTAATTAACATAAAAAATATTAAGAAACAGCTGTGTTATCACCTTATTTTTGTTCGAAGGGTTATTCTCTTTATATTTAGTTTTTTTGTTCTTTTTTTTGTACGAAAGTGAGGAGAATTTAATTTGAAAGCATTTGTAGCCATTTTTTGCAGTCATGTGTGCATTTTTTTTCTAACAGATGCACAAAAAACCCCCCTTTTCTTGCCTGTAAAGTGTGGCATAAGTGGCACATTTTAGTATGGTATGCCGAAAAAATAACGCGCATGCGCAAATCGGACACTTTTGTATTTATAACCCGCTAGTTACTTTTTTCGCATATTTATAACACGCTAGTTACTTTTTTCGCGCATTTGTAACACACTAGTTACTTTTTTCGCGCATTTGTATCACAGTAGTTACTTTTTTCGCGCATTTGTAACACACTAGTTACTTTTTTCCGTGTTTATAACACGCTAGTAACTTTTTGCGCGTATTAATAAAACAGTGATTTTTCAGATGTTGCGTTGACTCGTAGGTTATTTTTGCGCACTTTTACCACACTTTACAGGCGCAAAACGGGGGAGTTTTTGTGCATTTTTTACAGAAGTATTATGTGATACTTGCGCAAAAAAGCGGACTCTCGTCGTAGACTATAAAATTAACTGCTCAAGCCGTCAACCCGTATAACAGACAGTAACTTCACAGCCTACACTGATTGTTTGCTTTTTGGCACTTAAAGTTTGACGAAGTAGTGAAATTTTATTGAAAAACTTATTTTTCTAGACGAGAATTTTTTTTTTTTTTTTTTTTTTCAAAAACCAAAATTTCTAAACATACGATATTTTTTAAAAATGCAAACATGAGTCCTGTAAATGAAGTCAGCGCCTCAGTTTTCGGAGCTTCACGCTTTGTTTGTACAACAAATTACTCGGTTCGAATGTAAATTTTGAAAAGCGTCGATAAAGGAAAAAAAATTGGAACGCATCACTGAGGAGTAACTCCTTAAGGAGATGCTTGTTGAGAAGTCAGGCGGCGCTTAATTGGCGAGAATTCCATCCTCGTGACGAACCGAAGACGACAGAAAGAGAGACTCTCGTTTGGCTCACGTTAATATGTAATTATATCGAGAGACCGGAAACTCGTTTCAGGGCGTTTACAATTTTTTATTTTTCTTTTTTTTTTTTTCACTTGCTTCGTCTCGAAAACTCCGGATAATGTTTCGACGGTTTAAGCTCGCGAGTCGTATTCCTTTCAAGCGGAGATACACACTACTCTCTTGTCGTAGATCGGTGACCGGATTTCCCTCGAATTCTCGCGAAAATACCTGCAATACGAATTTACGCAGCACTCCAAAGAATTCAGAGAGCTCGTTCGCTCGTTCTTTTCACTTTACCTGCATTTTTCTTCCTTTAATTTTTTTTTTTCGCCGCAAATCCCTCGTCGGTGATTCTTCACTTCGACACTCTCGAGCTGTCTCTCCGACTCTTGAGTATGTGCGACGAAGTTTATTGTGAAAAACAGTCTCTCTTTCTCGGGAGAGAGACAGAAGTACGCCTCAAGGCTCTGCGGTCTCTCGCGCGGAATTCTCCGCGCGCGTTCTCTGTTGTTCTTGCGATTCACGGCGCGGAGAGCGTATAACAGAGAACTACGAGAGATTCGTTCAGGTAAACTTACAAAATCATCGAGGAAAAAAAAAAAAAATCGGTACAAAGAGAAGAGGAAAAAAGAAAAATGATCTGAGAGAAGATGAAAGAATACGAGGATGCGAAATTCGTACAAGTGAGACGGTAGTATACTTTGGCGCGGCTCTTGGAAATTATCGTGCAAATGAAGCGATAAAGTCGAGCGGCAACCCGTCATTAAGGCTTATAAAGCCGATCGTTAAATTTGACCAATTCTGTGCCTCTTTTCATCTCTCTTTCACCTCTCGCTTTTTCGTTATACATACACATCATTTGTACTTACGTACACATGAATATATCTATATACATACGTATACAGTGTGTACATACAATTCTGGAGGAAAAAAAAACCCCACGTACCTGAAGCGATCTCGTATTTACGTATACCTCTCGGATTCGCTCACGTATTCCGATCGTCCGGAGTCGTAAGGTACGATATACGCCGGTGAGGGAAGAGAAATACTCTCTGTTAACTCCGCGTATATATACTCCGAGAGTAACTCTCTCTGTGGTCACTTGCGATATTACTGCTGATTGACTCGAATCACCGAGAGGGCCTCCCAGGTAACTACTGATGGAGCTCTTTGCGAATCGGCAGAGAGAGATCTATCGGTATGGCTACAGGTGCCCCATTTGTATCGAATCGACAATGTTAAAGTACATTTACCTTACGATACGATCATTTTTTCGTTTCAATGACTCTTGATTCGTAGCTGCTGACTGACTCATTGCCAATGAAACGACAGAAAATTATTAGGGTATCCCGAAATTTGATTGGTCTCTTCCTCCTCGTGGCTCCTTATTATTATTATTTTTGGGCGGTAGTAGCATCGCGTGGCAATTTTGTAGTCAGGAAAAAGTGGTCCAATTAAAAAAAAAAGGGGTTCTACTGCATTTGTGCTCCAATTTCGTAAATTTCGTTTATTGCTATTATTTGCCATTCCGTGCTCTTCGCGATAAAATTATTTCTTCGCGTTCCGAATGAACATTGACTTCTTTTTTTTGCAACAAAAAAGGAAACGGATCTTTCCGATCGTCGATACATTTTTTTTTGGGTCATCAGTAACATTATACTTTAAGGTAATGTGCGATTTTTTTTTTTTGCAATTTATCGACGGGTGCGTAATTTTTTAATCCTCATAATTCTTCAATATTTTTTTCGGGCCCCATATGCATAATTGATGCGGCAATTAATGAACAATTAATAATCGAAACGATAATCGGTTGGCAAAAAATGCTGTTTCGGAAAATTAACTTTTCAATGAGATTTTTAATTTTTTTTCGTAATGCTCGATAAAAAAACGATTCGAATCGATTTATCGTATTTTTTTGAAAATATAAAAAAAAAAGAACGAGAAAACACGAGGGGCGCCCGAGAGCGTCCGCGAGACTTTTTCTTCATATTTCTTTTTGCTTCCATCCGCCTCTCCTTTGTTACCCTCCCTTTCGCAATTTCTCTGCTCTCGGCTACTGTTCATCCCGTTCCTGTTAGCGCCCGAGTGCGGCCCGTTGGCCCCCGGAGAGCGCGATGACCCCCTTTCGCAGGATCTCCACGTGCCGTGAGCCTCCGTGGTGTTCGTCGTATATAGCGAATCGGTGTCCCTCTTCGGGGACGCGCACTCCTCCCAATTCATCCACCTCGCAGCGATAACCGTATAGCCTCGTCGTGTTCTTATGCACATATATTCTTTTCGTTTTTTCGTATATTTTTCGTACCGATTCCTCTCTCGGCGCTGAATCGCAATGAGCAAATTATGCTTATCGATCCCGCAAGTGTTTGCGGAGACCAAAGATGAGTACTTCCACCCGCCTTTCTTCTTCTTCTTCTTCTTCTCCGTCCTCCTCGACGCGTCCGTAAACGCCGCGCGCGATTTCGATGCATCAGCTCATTTATACTTCTGCCAATTTTCACCGAACGACTCAAACACGAAACCAAGTCTCGCATTTGGAGAAACTACCGCGCGTCTGAATGGAAGTTACTTTTGGCCGTTCGGTGCGCTTCCGCTGCGGCAAGTGAGGTCGAGCTCATTAAATTTTTCGCCAGACTCCTTCGACACAGCCGTACCACCGCGCCCCGTTGCTTATTCTTCGAGATGCTGCGCGCACCTCTTTCTTTTTCGTTGATGTTGCCCGTCAAGCCAATCGTGACCATTATCCCGATCCGGGACGCGGCGAGTATTGGCAGAGGGCCCACCGCGTGTACTCTTGTCCTGTTTGAAGAGAGCCCCACCGCACGCGCGTGCTAAAAGACAACCCGAGAGTTTGGGGACCGTAGTAGTAATCATTTGGACAACGAAGAAGAACAGAAGCAGCTGTGTGTCGATCTCTCGGCTTGCGATGTATCGACACACAACCACACGAAAGACACGAAATACGACGATTATTTCGACTGCTCGTGTTTCTCTTTCGGGTATTATCTTTATCTTGTTCTCCGTTTGCCCGAGTCTCGAGACTTGTGTGGGGTTTCTGTGTCTCTCAATGACGATCTAAGAACTCGGTAATGGTACCGCGCCCGACGCCCTACTCTCTCGTAATTACTGTCGACGAATAAGAAGAGAGAGTAACCGAACAAAGTCATAACAATTTACTCGGGTATTTTTTTTTTATTTTTTTTTTTTTGCTTTCTTCTTCCTCTCTTCATTCCTTTGCCCCTTTTATTGTGTGACGACGTCGGGCCACCCATTTGACGATTAAAATCCGATTCTAAGTATACAGCTGAGGCTCATGGTATTATATATATATATATGTATTTTTAATAGGGAAACTGAACGTCATTACTCCGGTACTAACCTTACAAAGGATAGACAAGAAAAAAAAAAGTGAATGACAAAAAAATTGAGCGTTGCATTGTTAGGAACGTAAAGTATAGCTAGAAAAATAGCTATTTTAAAATGCATTTTCCTTTATCCTGCGTTACGGCAATTAAGCGGTTGTATTATAGTTCTAGAAATATTTTCGAACGAACAGCAGGCTTGCGTTATTTTTTTTTTTTTCTACGAGAAACTCTGACGTACATAATTTTTATGTTTAAAACGCAATATCGAGAAAAGCAACCGTATCTTCCGAATCGTTCTCAACGAAACATAAAAAAAACCTCTACTGCATAAATTTGAAATTTTTCGGAAATTGATCAAATTTTTTTTTTTCCACTATCGATTTTTATAGCTCGATATATCCAATTTTATATGAAAAAATTAAATTTTGTTTTTTGAATCATTTTTTTTCGAAGGAATATCGATTTTCACAGTTCACATCGAGGTATCGAAATTTTCCGAAAAAAAAAAAAAAAGCACTTCCGCAATTTTAATTATTCTAAACAATCACCGTAAATTGGAGACAAAGAATAAAAAAAAAAAACCTTCAAACACCTGACTCGAGAATTCACTAAAGCCCCTCGGACGTTTCTTCGCTCCGATGTCCTTTGAGATATACCCCATAGTTTCGAGATCGTCTCGTCTCGATAGATCGCCGCGCACAGTTCAATTGCCAGCCGAGAACCCTGGCATTTACCGTGGCATGCTTCATTCCGTTGGCTCTATAAAATCGCGACGAACACCGTAGTACATCGGCTACACTCGCCCCACGTATATACTATATACATATATAAATCACAGCATTAATTTAGCACAGTATATGCGTTATAGTCGCGAATCAAGCATCGATAGTTCTTCGACGACAACGTCGACTGCGACGACCATCGTCGTCGTTGTCGTCGTGGTCGTCGTCGTGGAGAGGATTGAGGAATATAGCGTTGCAAGTTGCACAACTCTCCTCCTCGGCTCGGTTGGCTTCGCGTCTATATATCTCGTAGCATTCGTATACGTTTCGTACTTACAGATCAGCCGAGAACCGTGTCAGTGAGCCTATGGCTTCGGCACAGACTCAGCCAAGCTATACCAATCCTATTGCACACCATTCCGCGATCTCGCGGAGTCTCTACAAACTTTTACACACACATACATCGATATACATACAAAGCATACAAATACAAGAAAAGATCAAACTCACGTACATAATCGTGAATAAGACTGTGTGGATGTACATTGAATTTATACTCGAGCACTGTGCGTTCCCACGCCTGGGGAGTATGCGAGTCTGGTCTTCGGCCTAATGCCCGCTTGGTACCGATCCTCGACTCTCGCAGGCCCGGCCACCAAGTATACGTCCAACGATCCTATTTCCCTCGCCCCCTCCCCCGCCCTCTTCTCTTCCCCAGTGCACATACTTCTCTACCTCATTCGCTCGTTGCACACTGGTGCAACGTGCATAAAATATGGAGCACCGCGAAACCAGTGGATATATACGCTCTGCACTCGTCTATATACGTATACATAGACGACTATTGCTTATATCTATTTCTACGTGATCTCTGCGCGGTTCTCTCGCTCGGGAGAACCGCGCGGAGAACCACGCGAAACGCGCTTTTGCGCGCGGACCGTGTTTTTCAAGGTTTTATCCAGCACCCCGATACCTTTCGAGACTTCCCCGCGGCGCATGTTACAGAACAATTTCTTCTTTTTTTTTTTTTTTTTCTCGAAACGTTTTGTATTAATATACGACGTTATAAATAATCCTGTATTGTTTGCTCAACTGCCCTCTTTGAAATTCATACGAACACCCCGAGAGAACAATGAGCGATAGGCATCAAGAAAATTCTTCGTTATCTTCAGCATTTGTAAGGTACGAATGTTACGCGACTGCGCGCGCGCGGTAAACGTGTGTATTAAAAAGATCGTTGTTAATCTCGTTGCACTTTTGTATTTTAACGTCATTCGCGTCGTGAGGAGATACCGATATACTAACGGCATGATATTTCATATTTAATATACGAATGATATTGTAACTGTTGGCAAAGAGTCGTATATTATGACGCTGATAAACCGGTTCTTTCATTCCCTCGAACTTTTTTTTTTTTTTGCGATTTTTTTTTTTTTCGTTAATCCACTACACTCCTGAATTAACCCGTCCGCGTATTGTGGATTATGAATTTATTCGATCGATTGGCTTCGTTGTGTACGCAGTTTATCGGTAATCTGTGATTTATGAGATTCGACGGAGGAATTCTCGAATGATTGATAGGAAGGATCTCCCCGGATTTGTTCGGGGAACACTATCGTTCCTCGGACGAGGAGATTCACGCGCGCCTCGCGTGGTACGATGCGCACTACGCAGCGCGATGGGGCGCGAAGTTTAAATTTATTCAGGATTCGAACAGGACATCGAAACGACGCCAGACAGGTCTGTCGGGTATCGTCGATGTGCGCGCTTGCTGCGCCAACGCGAGAGACGCGATTGAACGTCACTCGCGGCGTCTCGAAACTATCCTCATCGTCCTCGTATTTATAACGATTAACTGTGAGGATCGCGCGCGCGCGGCGCTCCACCACCGACTGCGAGATAACTGTATCGCGAGCTAACCGAGAGAAGCCTTGAAGCGATTCCGTATGTGCTTCTTATTACAGTATCCTGCATAGTTTGTCGCGCGATCGTCACTTTTTTTTCAGCGACATTGCTCGCTACTCGTGAATGACTATCAAGTATATTCGCCGAACGAGGAATTCTCAATTCATATGAATAATTAATATTAAAAAAAAAATCATAATTAATGCCTTCGTGTTTTTGGCACTTCGACTCATAAAATACTTTTTGCAGAATTGCATATAATGTACCATCTTTTTTTTTTATTGGTTTATCGCTTATATATACCCTTATTAGCGTTTTAATTAACTTGAAAATTTGAATTTTAATCACCCGCGTCTTTGAAAAAGATGAAAAAGTTTCATTAACTCGAAGCGAGATCTCTGTCCTTCAATCATCAATGGAACTGATTAAAAATAGTAACGCAAACGCGACAAGGTTAGCAAAAAAGGAATAAAAAAAAAGTATAACGGTGCGCCATTAATTTCTCGCAAACTCCTTCTGAACTACGCTAATCCAAGGATTTTAATTTCTTTGCAGAAACGAGAAGGCTCCGAGAGTCAAGGATGCCGTGGCCGATCGGGCGAGAAGATTCTCGTCTCGCTTGAAGGAGTCCCCGCCGAGAATCCGGATTCATCGGTCATCGTAAGATTCCTCCAATTTCCTCTAAATCCTATCAATCTTCTGGATAAGTGAACAAAAAAGACCCTCCGGTGCGGTGTAAAAAAAAAAAAAAAATCGAAAAATCGTTCAAGTGTCGTATCGGCGCAGCCGATAAAAAAGAACCTCGACTCGTGTGATAAAAAAAAATCTCTAAAAAAAACTTAAGTCAGAACGACGTTCCCATATCCAAGTTTGAATGATGGACCTCACCGAGGCGTTCGCGCCCGGTGCGCCGGGTGAGGATCTCGCGAAAACGGATTTCTTCGATTTCGTCGTATCGCCGCCGCCGCACTGTACGAGCGGCAGCGGTGGTGTCGGTGTCATAACCGACGACGATAGTTTCCTCCACCGTACCTGCGGGCGCAGCATGAGTTTTCTTCATCAGGATCCCCGTCATGACGATCACGACAGTCGCGACATGCATACGAGTTCATCAACGTCGTTCATCAAGGAGACCAACAACAACACTCTGACGGCATTGCCTCCCGTATCGACGATCACGGGATCCCTTAGTCACCACAATGCCGTCCGCACTCACGGATGCGGTGTAACGGGGACCGAACAAGTGCCCATGGATCAGTCGGATTGCGATTATTGGGGCGGCGACGACGGCAAAGAACAAACGTGCAACATACTCCTCGAAGATCTAAACAAGTATTGCTGGTCGACTCACACGAACAGCCAGTCGCATGGTGACGGTGTAAATGTTCACGGAAGCGAATCGGTGCACAGAAGCGGAAGTGGTGGCGGTGGTTGCACCGGTAACGACCGCCATCAGAACACCGACGGTGCAATTTACACCCTAACGGTATTGAACAACGAGGCAAACTCGATGGACGCTCTCGACTGTTGCAAGAGTCCTGCGGCGCCTTCCAACGACTCGTGGACCTTACGACCTAATCTCGATCTGGACGCGATCCTTAGCATGGAACCGAGTCCAGCCGATCAGGAGCACGAAGTCCAAAACACCGTTGGGGACGTAACGAGAAACGAGAGGTTCCACGTCATACCAACGCCGACTTCACAGTACACAACGGACGACAGTGGTTTCGTAGAGAGCAAAGAACTCTGCGGCAGAGGATCGAACAATCCTCAAGGTGACAACAACAACGATTGGAAACTCTCGGATCAGAATCATCTGCAGGACGCCGTTGCTGCCGCCGCAGCTGCGAATGATTCCGCCGAAAGTCTCTTACGCAGCGCGCTACAAGGGAAATTGTACTCTGGACCTTCGCAGATAGCTTCGCCATCGTCGTCACAATCGTCGACTATGTCGATGTCCGTTACAAACAGCACGACTGGCAGTCTGCAGATGATGACGGAACATCAGCAAGTCCAGCAGCAACAACAGCATCAACAGGACGAATCGATGCACGGATGCACCGAGGAAGATCTGCTGCTTTCCCAATTGGAAACGACGACTTACAGACCCGGTGATTACGAGAAATTGAAGAGCATCGCTAACGAAGTTGTCGAATCTTACTGTAATCTTGAACCCGTATGCAACGTTTCGGCGACGACGGTCATGTATACGTTGGATCCGACGACCTGCAGTCTCGGGACCATCACACTTCCTGCCGATCTCGGACCCGTTGGAACTGTGACTGTCGTAACTGCCGCGCAACAGGAACTGGTGCCGGGAACAACGACGGCGGAAATAACAACCGTTGCCCCGACGAGCACCAATCAGATACAAATTACGCCCACCAGAGTCGGTACTGGAAGTACCAAAGCACCCAAGAAGTACAGCAGAAAGCCGAAAGGTGGCGCTAACGCTGCGAACTCGAATAGCAACGGCTCGGGATCTTGCAGCGGTAACGGCAGCGGAAGCAATGGACAAACGCAATCTGGAAACGGCGGATCACCCAGTTCCGTACCCCGTAAAGAACGATCGCTTCACTATTGTAGCATATGCAGCAAAGGATTTAAGGACAAGTACAGCGTTAATGTACACATAAGAACGCATACAGGTGAAAAACCATTCGCGTGCTCCTTGTGCGGCAAGAGCTTTCGGCAGAAAGCACATTTGGCGAAACATTATCAGACGCATGTGGCGCAGAAGCCGAACGTTGGTAGCGCCGGAAGTAGCGGCAGCAGCAATGCTAGCAACGCTAGCAATGCCAGTCCAACGACCGATAGTACGACCGCAAGGAGTCTCACGGAATCGGCTACGTGCAATCCGTCCAGTTAGTTAATTTGGTAGATTATCATACATATTATTGTTTTTTTTTTCTGTTTTTTTTGTTTTTCGACAATTTTATTCTCGAATCATTAGTTTTTATTTGCGTGTGTGGGTGTGTGTATATATGTACTTTTTATAGTATATACAACGTTTTTCATATTCTCGACAAGTAGGAAGTTTGCAATCAGAGGAAATATCGTTTGATGCGATTTTTGCTCGCGGAATCAGCGGAGAAAAAACGTTTGGGAGAAAATATCACTAAATCGAACTTTTGCATGTCGGCGATGAAAAATTCGAAGTTTTATTTACTTTTGGATGCCGATTTACGAGTCTTCAAAGTCGAAAGATATCAAAGCTTTTTTTTTTGTCTATGTGTCATTTTAACTATTTCTCGTTGGAGATATACGTAATTTATCGTCTAAACTGGAAGAACGATTTTTGTTTCGTTTTTCTTGTATATTTTCTCCGAAACGTTTTTTTTTTCTGGTTTATCGTTCGTTTCGCATTCCTCGGGGGTTTCATTGGACGGCCGCACGATTTATTCAGTACGTTGTATATGTACTCCGTGTTGCGCGTACACGGAACTCTCCGCTGGAGGATTGTAACAGCGAAACACCAGAAGCAACCGTGAGCATCATCAGGCACACGCGGTTTCTCCTCGTCATATCTCACGAAGGGAAATAACACTATCGCGCCCGCGTGCGTTGCGACACGAGCGAACCATGACTAATAACGATCGCACGTGGTACATACAGAGACATATATATGTATACGTGTATTTACGTATGCTGTATATAGGCGCGAGAGTTTCATGGCGAAATGGTACTCGCACGATCGAGGACTCGGCGTCGTGTCATTGCGTGATTCGAACTCTTGACACAGATATGTATCTCTGGACCATTTTTGCGTCGTTTAACGAATTCTTTGGTATTTATCTGAAAAAAAAAAAAGAAAAAAACGGTTTTTGAGAAATTGAAAAAAACTTCGAATGGCAATTATTCGATCTTAAAATTAAGAACGATAACCCTTACTTTTGAAATTCGCATCAATGATTTTTAAAAATTATGGATTCGGGTCTATTTAATGAACAAAAAAATCCTTTTCCTCGACATGGAAGTCAAAAAAATGTATCAAATGGAAATTTGTTTTTGATTACAAAAATTCGATTTCCACGATAGACGTTTAAAATCGAAGATTTTCAATGAATTTCTCATGAGGTGTAATGAATTTTCAACTGAGATAATTAATTGTTCTTTAAGATACAAAAACATTGATTTCTCGGATCGCAGGCAGATTCGTTTGCTTCAATAAATTTATCGACGAAAAAAAAAAAAAGAAAAAAAAAAACGCGTAATCGCGGCGTTCCAATTCGATGAACTACACCGATATTGCCAATAGCCAATTAATTGTCGAAGTTTCGATCGTACCGAAGTATTTTATTTGAGGCCCCGAGGGGATCAACCCCGAGTTTCATATATCGCGGCCCATACGGTGTGGTGTTTGTACTATAAATAAATGAAACTGCAACATTAAGTACCACGAAATTGCCTGTAGCGGAGAGATCGATGTCACGTGTCAGCCTCGACACGCGTGTGCCTCGTATACATACGAAACCACTGTTATACATTGTCCACGTATTTGTACACTATACATTATATGTATTTTAACTGTAGTATATTTATTTGAGCGAATCTTTTCTTTTTTTTTTATTATTTAATTCGCCACTCTGCCCAAGCAGCCAATTGCTCTCGTTTAATTGTCTTTTAATTTAATTGTCGTTCGTACACAAGCAGCAAGCGTAAAACCTATACAAATGAACGGTACGCGTGATGGATGAACGTTGTGAAATTTTTGTTCCTACGATGATGATGATGATGATGATGATGATAATGATGATGATGGCAACGACGACGATAATGATATTATTATAGAAACGCATGTCTGCCGCGATGATACACGAAAAAAAAAAAAAAAAAAAAAAACGCTAACACAACGACGATAATCCTTAATCATGAAATCATTCAATGCAAAAACATGTTGAATTATATCGAGAAATGTTTCATTCAGCCTCCCGTTTTTTTTTTACTACTTTACATAATTTGTTTTTTTTTCTAATTGTAATATTTTTTTTCGAGTAAGTAATTAGTAGCATGAGCTGTGATTTAGATACATACTCAATGAGTGATTAGACGTGGAAAGGCGTTAATTATGCAATTGCTATACTAGGATTAAAAAAAAAAAACGTATAAATGCTCTCCTTTGTTGTGTGCATTCCACGCAATTGTGTAATACATCGATCGATCGAGATAAAAAAAAAAAAAACACAACGAACGAGGAACGTGACATCGTGGTGACTCGCCTAATTTCTTTCGTTCAACGAAATAATGTAAAATCTAATCTAATTATCCGTCTCATTCTGTTTCTATATGTCTACCGCTGTCGCGGTACCCGCAAGCGAAACGAATCGACAATACATTTTTTTTGTTATTATTCTACGATCGAAAAAATAAATTTCAGATATGAAAAATTGTAAAAAAGAAAAAAAAATCGCCAAAACTGAAATTCAAAATAAATATTACATTTTTTTAAAAATCTTTTTCACTAAAAAAAAATTTAATTGATACGAAAATTGTAAAAAAAAAAAAAATCGCGTAAATTGAAATTCAAAATAAATTAAATTTTTTTTTATCTGGTTCACTTGGTCGTCACTTCGTGACAATTTTCGTTGTCCCAAAACGCTTTCGTGTATCTGAAAACACGATAAAGAAGAAAGAGGAATAAAACTCATTATATATCTATATATACGACGAAGAGTCCGAGGGAGCAATTGCACGTGAGAGAGCTCTCCGTGCCATGTCCGTCCGCTTCGAATCACCGCTGTCTCTCGGGCTCGCGTCGTTGCCCAACTAACGGGGAGGGAGACAATTTTGACGTGCACTATAATTTAGGGAAAGGTGGGAAGCCCTCACCTCTCGCACACGTGTGGGAACGTACCTCGCGTGTACGCCAACTTCTTTTCTTCCTTTTTTTATCTTCACTCTTTTATTTCTTCGTTTTAAAAATTTTTTTTTAAGAGACCGCGTGACCTTACACGCGTGGTCCAGACCATCGCGCGGTTCCTCCCTTCTTCCTCGTCTTCCATCCGCTCAACAGCCCGAACTTACGACCAAATTTGCTCTTCCGTAAAATTATCGCAGAGTAAAAAAAAAAAAAAGAAAAAAACATCGTTAAAGATTGTTAAATCGCAGGCAAACGTACGTGTGTTCTATAAATGTTTAGTCTCTTGTCTATAAAAGCTTCTGTCTCCATCTATATCTATAGTTCGTAAAACAGCGCTTGTACGCATGAACGAGCATGCATCGGAGGTCAAAGTTTTCGAAAGAGTTCTCTCTGTCTTGTTGTTGATGTTGTTCGGTAACGTGCTGTATCCAGTGTAATTACACGTTGGCACCGACATACGTGTTGCGTACGCGCACGAGATCGTGCATTACGCCCTAACTATTGCGTAGGTACATAATACGAACGAGCGACAACGACGCTTGTGTATAAATGTGCACAGACGCAAAATCTCGTCCGATGCATATCTTTATACCCGCGAGACAGCCACCGTTACCTTTTTACCATCTTAATAATGATTTTTTTTTCTCGATGAATTCTCATTACCGCGCCGAGAGACCGATGCATGACAGATTACGAATAAACTAAAAAAAAAGCAATTTACCAATAATCAATCATTACGGAAGATAATCGAACGGGAATTCGATCTTTTATGCAATAAATTGCGAGGTATCGAAACACCTGTAATTCTATCAATATTGAAATTATTATTTTTTCCGCAGGGAGAAGATAATTTTTGGTTAAATTTTACGAATTTACAAGTGGACATGTTTAATTGTTTAATTAACAAATAAAACTCAACAGCATTTGCGATTTTGAAATTTTATAACAATAATTAATCATTTATTTCGTGAAAATCATTATCGAATCATTTGCAAATTTTTGACGAATTGGATAATATTTTTTATTTTTTTCTTAACTTTTTTTTTGACATTCACACGATGGAGTACCGCAATGAGATTACGACAATAATTGCAACGAAAAATTAGGGCCATAGATAAGTGGATTAAAAAAAGTTTCGAAAAATCGGGGACAGGTTGTGATGTTTTTGAAAGGGTTAAAATAGAAATTGCCCCACGGTGACGATTATGGATCTAATATTATCTCGGAAATTCCTAACCGAGAGTCCCGGATGGTCCACTCTCGGAACGTAGACGTTGACCATAGTTCATCTAAATTGGTCCCGATTCTTGTACCGTTTAATCCCCTCGAACCGCACTCGCGTCACGCTATAACACCGGAGAGCCTCGTTTCGTTTCTATCTTAACTCACCTTCTCACTCTACTGATTCACGGTTAAACCGTGTTTAAGGCCCCTCCGGTGACTTTCTCCAATTTAAAGACGGATTACGGTATCCTGCACTATACCTTCGCCATATCCTTCCCCAAAGATCGACTTCGATTCTCGAACTCTTTGGGAGAAGAGAAGAAGAAGAAGAAGATGAAGCAGAAGAGTATCTTCTCCTTCCTCCACGAGATATAATTCGTTCGCTCTCATCTCGTTTGATCCAATCACGCCTCGTTCTCACTCATTTATTCTTTTCCTATATTGAACGATCCGTAAGAAAACGGTATTCAGGGTAATAGGCCGATCAACCCTGTGCACGTGCAACCGATGTTGCGAATTGACGATCGTGTGTGCTCGCGATTCTTCAACGTTCAAAAAGTAACGGGGGCTTCTTACTTGCACTGTAACACGATGAGTGTTCCAGTTACTGAATCTTCGGTACCAATTACCGATCATTTTCAAATCCGTTCTTTTAGAACTGATACCTTTCGAAAAATATTACTGAAATCGAGAATATACGTTTTTTTACAGGTTAACAACAAAAAATCAAGAAATTCCAAAAAAGAAAAAAATTCGTAAGAAATTCGCAAAAAAAAAAAAAAAATCGTTTAATCGAAGAATTTTTTGATTTTTTTTATCTGATACAAAAATAAATATTCTCGATTTCAGTATATTTTCATTTTCTTAATGGGATCGCCTTCAATTGAAGACAAAAAATTGAAAGTCGATAATTTATAGTCGAAGAAGTAAATGCGATTCTTTTCAATCGATAACGGTGATACGATCAATAACTGGGATGACTCAGTTTCGCAGTGAAACGCGCCGGTACGTTATTAGTTAAAGTTTCGAAGGCGAAGTGCATAGTCATAGATACAACGATCCTTTCGTGTACCAAGCCATAGCCTATTAACCTTCTAAAGGTGGTATAGGTGTGGCGCGCACCCTTCATTCCGGTGCGCCGAGAGAGTATCTCGGAGAACCAAGCCTCGACGATAGATCATGCGAGGTAAGGTGAGTCGCGAGAGTGAGGAACATAGATAAAGATCAATAGAAAAAAAAAATTAAATAAAATTAAATAAAAAACAAAAAAAAAAAACAAAAACTTCGCGAACATATCGAAGAGCCTCCAGAGTCTCTGGACCGACACGCCGGAAACTATATATCTTCGATAAAACGTATAATAGTCTTTCCTAAGCTTTCCTTCTCGTGTGTGTAAAACGATAAAACTCGTTGCGTATTCAATACTATAAATTATTGGAATATTATCCCGCGGGGAGTAACATAAAATAATTTATTGTCGATCGTTTCGCTTGACTCTCGATTCTCGATTGCGGATGCTGCCTTTGGTACCCCTATATACACCTTAAAAAAGAAACTCCTCGTCACCGAGCATGTAAGAGGTATAATTAACGAGAAAGCAAAACAAAAAAAAGGTACAACAACCATACGTGCATTTAACAGACTCGCAAATATTGTTCTAATTTGCTCGAAAGAAGATTAAAATACTCGATAATCCCGGACTATCAATTTCTCGCCTGTCTCTTCCCTACTTTACGATTTTCTTTTTATTTTTTTTCCGGTAGACGTTCCGCTTGTCGATACTTTGAGCTATTAATTTTCTTCGAAAGAAAATGTACGAAATGTGTTACACTTGAGATTAGGATTTGATTTTTTTTTTTTTTTTTTCGAAAGCGACGGTCGACGAACGGGACATCTACCATTAACGCGATATACCTACTTCTCGAGCTCATACCAAGACGCAACGAATCGTTGGAGATTATATTATGATTTTTGTTTTTTTTTTTTTTGTGAAAACGACAGGGATTTATCCGCAACCAAGTTACCATGGTAACGAATTTTAATTTATAAGAAAAAAAATATATATATATATATATGTATCTATTAAAACATTTGATTTATATCGCTCTCTAATCGACAAGATAATACTCAGAGGCCTGAACGGAGAGCCCGAACGAAAATTCGGCCAACCGGCGAAACTATTTGTTGAAAATAAAGGAAACGAAAAAAAGCGTTATACGAAGCGTTATGTGAAAAAAACGCGTTAGGCAAAGTCTCAAATGTCTACTATAATTCGTCGGCCTATCCAGTACAAAACCAGATCGTTATAATGAATAAGAGAGCACGGATTATTATGTTATGTGAATAATATTACATTTTATATTGTTGACGAAGTCGTAATATATTATTTTTATTTTTAATATTATTATTATGATTATTATTATTATTATACACCACCAATTATATGAATTTATATACAATATTTTATATTATATTTACAGATCCATCTATTTCTATTATACACGCATAATTCTCCGTACACAAATGTGTTTTATTCTTTCGTGATCCGCACGTCGAGTACCAGCTGATCCATTTAATAGATTTTCATTTTCCTCCCAATGATAATCGTCTCATCAAATGATTACTGAAATTAATTTTTTTTTATCGACTTTCTCTTTCGGAACTCCAACATAACCGCATTTTATTATCGGTTCGATTTTTTTTTTTTTCGATTCTTTTTATCCACCGGTTAGACGATATCGCGGTTTTTTTAAATTGATTTCATTGTAATTTGATTTTTTAAATTATCGACGCCGATTTTTTATTTTAGTGCTCATTTGATCCGAATTGCCTTCCTTAAGCACCTCGAAACGATCGAACGATAACCGGAAGAATGAGGAGAACAAAACGTGACACGAATCTCGAGAGACAAATGCAATTTTTTTTTTTTTTTCGTTGACGAAAGATTGATAAAGCGAAACGTAAGAGAATACAATAGCGCCCACGCATACACACACACACACACACACGTGGACTCGTCTAGACGACTTACTAACAATTGCCCCGGTGTACAGTGTTCGATGATCGTAAGTCGATCGTCGCACGGATAGTGCACTTTTGTTATTTGATTTTATTAACGTAAACGTACGCGTTAATTATTAACCAACTGTTAGTAATACTTACCGTAGGTAAAAATGTTATTGCGAACGAGTTGCACGAGAGAAAAAAAAATCCTTTCGTCGCGAAAGGTCTGTATCGATAAATTTTTTGCCAAGTACTATGTATTTGTAGATAATTTGAAGGAAAAAAAAGATCGAGAAGTTATTTAATTGTGTTATAGTAAATAGCGAATAGTATAGATTATATTGTGAAATGGTTTAGAGACGCACGTCGAACGCTCGACACGTTGATTCGTGGAAGTTGAAGCTTTTCTTTAATCTCTTTATCTCGTTCGCGCATCGATTCCAACGGGTTGGAACTGTGTGTGTATCCCTCGACGATTGTCCGACGGAATTTTCCATAACGAAAGTAAAAAAAAAAACGAAATAATAATAATAATATATTTAACCGACGAGTCCCCAAAACTTATACTGTTATCATAGGAAATTATAAAATAAATTTCATTCGCGATCGAAGCGAGTCGGACACTCGTTATACGAGAGAAAAGAAAAATCGATATATTTTATTATCACTATCGATGTATTAAGATGTACGCGAGCCATCGACGAATTTAACAGATTTTAACGTTTTAACGATAGAATTTAATCATTTAACAAATTGTTTTCATTTTTCATTATTAGTCCTGATCTCAGGCTCGATAAGCACGCATCTCTCTATTAGTTTTACCCTCTTAGATCCCCCGTATTATTCGCACACCGGAAGTGTAAACGGATTATTTTTGTTGTCGGTGTTTTTTTTTTCTTTTTTTTTCTGTTCGTATTTATTCATACCAATGTTCGAATAAACGATGAAACGACAAAAATTTCTCGAACGGTGAATTAAAAAAAAAAAAACAAAAGCTTGGGTAACGGCGATACACGAGATGCGTTCTCGCGTATAATTAAAAGTGATATTTTTATTCGATTTTATTGATTAGAAAATGTGATATACTTCGAGAAGTATTCTAAAGCTTGTATCTAGAATTTTTTTTTTGTTTTGTTTTTATTGAATATATTTTTCACATCCTTCAATGTAATTGTCATCAAAAAAACAAATATATATAAATATATATATATATAAATGAAAACTGTAATGTTTGCGCATCGTTGGTCCTCGAAGCGAAGAGCGCCGGTCGTGATAAATCACGTCAGCTTTTCGATTGCAAACCAACTGGGATAGGAACATAATTTAGACGAAACGAAACGAAATGTACCTACTATTTTTGTACTTAGATCTAATAAAAGTTTGTATGCTTTTTTTTATTTAAAAAAAAAAAGAAACAAGTTAAATATTTATTCCTCATTGTTTATCCCTCGAAATCGTTGCGAAAAAACTTTGCAGCGCATGCGCAGTGAACAAAAAACCGTCAACGCGCACGACTGCGTGATAAGCTCTTCGGACCGCTAAATAAAAAAAAAAAGCTGCGCTACTAACATCGATAGAAAAAAAAGGAAAAACTCTCATTTCCGCGTTCGATGAAATAATTTATTTACCAATAAAGAACAAGAAGTTAATACAGCGACAGTGTGCGAGGATCGCTGAGCACAAATAGGCGCAATGATATATCGATAATTCGTAGTTTACAAGATAAGAATAAAGTCGTCCGTTTGCGGATAACAATTATTCAAAAGTGGACAGATTTCGAGTTTATTCTTTCACCATTTTTTGTGTAATTTTTTTTTTTTTTTCGTGTTTAACACCATCGAATTTATTCGTAATATAATAATTTCACACACAGTAAGTACGCGTTTTTTTTTCTTTTCAATTAATATCGTTTACATTCTGAAGCGGCAAGCGATACGCGCATCTGCCACAGCGGTGCGGAATTTTCAACTGCGGAAATTTCGGAATAGAAAATATTCTTTTTTTTTTTTCATTTATCGTCGAAACTATTAGTCGATTCATTTGTATGTTAATTCTATGTTTTTCACGTCTGTGTGTCTGTAAATATGTAATTGTGTCGGTGTACCCTTTTTTTTATATTTGTCGTGTTTATGTTTATTTTCGCTTGTAGGCGATCGCAGTTTTTAGAAAGAATATAATAGTTTATATTGTCAGAGGACGGTTATACCTCAGGCGCTAACGACCGTTACGACCGAACATTCATGTCGATAATTATCGACAAGCGACATCGATTTTTTATCCTTAATGCGTGTCCTCTGGGAATGGGAGGGAAATTCAATTTTTTTTCGTTTATTTGAATTTGCAAACACATTTCTATTATTTGACTCCACTTTCACGATTTTTTTAACCCGAATCCTGTGCGCGATATTCGAATATATGCCGATCGTTTTATACAGAGTTGGGAAACGTTGAAACATCGAGTGAAATCAAATTATCACTATCATCGATATACCAATTATCTATTATTTTTTTCCTTCCTTTATCAAGAGTTTTCATACGCAAAGAACTAACGTAATAATCATTACGACAGGCGGTTAAATAATAATTATTATTGATATTAGTTGTTATCGTGATAATACATATATAAAAAAGAAAAAAAGATCGATCCCAACTCTGTTACTTAGCCGTGAAACTAATTTGACCCGTTAGACCGGATTGTATGAAAAAGTCATTGGACCCTTCCGAATGCGATTACAGTGAATAGTGCTGCTGGTTGGTGAACCGGGATTGTCGATCGATCTATGCGAATCGCTTTACGAATTCTCGACAAAGATATTATCGTAACGTAAACGGTGATATCGTTTTGAAGGATTCGACAGCGGAAGGCGGATGGAAGTCGAGAGCTCTAAGACAGAAGTTTATCCTCAGGAATGGTGGGGCTCGTCGCCATTGGCGCTGCCGATGCGCGTCTCGTTGCCTCGGATTCTCGCAACGCTTCGTCGAAACTCTGAGTGGAATTGGATCTCGACGGCACCACCTTTGTCTGGAAGAAATAATGAAGCCAATTATTAACAGTCGAAACAACACACGGGCATTGTGTTTGCACCGTTTACGAGATGGGGAACGCGCCTTAGATACCTTGACGTTCTCGTACGCCGAACCGACGCGCTCTTCCAACGAACGGAAACTATCCGAATTGCGCATCTGCCCGAGTTTCATGGAGATACCGCTACCGAGACCCCCGAGAATGCTCGTTGTCACCTCTGCGGTGTTCTTGAAAACGGATTCCGTCTTCTGGAATCTAATTTATTCGTTCAATTAATGATTCGTTTGTACAGATGTCGTGTATATCATTAATTTTCTAAATTAAAAAAAAATATAATGAAACGTGGTGGATCGGCAGTGTTAATAATGAAAAAAAAAGAAAAAAAAATTATGATCGCGAGTCGCAAACAATTTCTGCCGAAAAAACCAAAATTCGTTATTATTCTCGGAAATTGAAGAAATTTTAACCCATTTTTTTTCTTGGTATTGGCATAACATTTTTTTTTGTTTTCTTCTAAACTCTCGTCGTCGAATCGAATATGAAATTGATTTTCAAGAACAGTTAACGAAAAAAGCAATGAACAGTCTGAAAAAAAGAAAAATTAGTATGCTAACTGAACAATGATCAGTGGAAAATAACAGCGAAGCTGATGCGATGCATATGTACAATAAAAAATTGTTATTCAACGTGACTATATGGTTATTTATCAAGAAAATATAATGTATATGCGACGAACTGTAGATATATCTTCGGTACACACCGGCAACTGGGAAAAAGAATTTTTTTTTTATTTTCATGCTCTCGTCATGCCGAACAGGTCAATCGTATAATCGAATGCGTTAGAAGCAACAATCGCGAAAGACGGTCGTGACGCGTAGCTGGTCAGCAAGAAACAAATTCAAGTCCTCCTCGTGGGGTCGTTAATTCTTTAATACTTACAAACTGTTCTCGGAGACTGCCTTGGTAACTCGACCGAATTTCGCACCGACGTTCTGATAACTGAATATGAAAACCCAACCAAAAGTAAAAGAAACAAAATTTTTTTTTTTTCATCTCTTCACGTTAAGGTAGTTATGTCGCTTCGCGTTCATTTTGTATAGCTTCGAGAAAAATGAGAGAAGATTGCAAATACTTCTCAATGGTTTAAAAATCTGAAAAAATGTATGCATATTTAAGGTACTGAAAAGATTAATTTTACATAATAATAATTCTGAAGTGTTATTAATAAATTGATGAAAAATTTGATTGGTCAACGCACCTTCCGAGATCCCAACTTTTTTTAATGAAAATGATTCGTTCATTTTTCTGAATACGGATGAATCTTTTCAGATTTTTCAATTTCCTTTGAATTTTGTGTTTATTCACACATTTTTTTCATATAAAAAAAATTCAAAGCAAATGGAAAAATCTGAAAAAAATCATACGTATTCAAAAAAATGAACGAATCATTTTTCTAAAAAAAAAAGTTGGGTTCCCGGGAAATTCATAGACCAATGAATTTTTTCGTCAATTTGTTAATAACATTTTAGAATTATTATTACGCGAAATGAATATAATTTTCAGTACCTTTAATATGCATGAATTTTTCCAGATTTTTATACCATCGAGAAGTTTTTGCGATTTTCTCTCACTTTTCTCGAACTTATGCGAAATGAACGCGAAGCGTCATAACTACCTTAATAAGGAGCGTAAAAAAACGTAAACACCGTCACCGTTTGTAAATCAAATCAATAAAATTTTCCCGTTTTGCGTGTGTGAAAACAAAAATAAAACCGATCCTGTGCAATTATTTATGTTACGGAAAAAATTTGTCTGAGCCGCGAATTGCGAGGATACCGTAGCGATATACGGGCGAAGCGTGCAAAAAAAATTACAAGAATAAAATAAACAAACATCGAGACGTACACTTGGCTCTCTTTGACGGTACGAAGTCCTTGATTGACGTCATCGGAGAGTTCCCTCCAAACGCTTATTCCAAGTTTGCGTTTTAGCACGTGGGACACGCTGACTTTACTCGCGAGAACGTGTCTCAGTGTTTGGATCTCTTCCTCGACCTGAAATGATTCGGCAGTCATTATTAGATTTTTTTTCTTTCGTTACAAGTTGAATAGACTATTGAATCATCGCGTTTGAGATCTAATAATTAACGATAGGATTTACCTTCGCGAGTTCGGCAGCCCATTCGGCTTTCTGACGTTCCTGTTCCTCGAGGGTAAGTCCTTGAAGCTCGTTTGCCACATTGTCGGCCGACGGTGATAGCGATCCTGAGTGCAGGGAAGCATCTTCGCCTAAAAGTTCAAAAAAAAGAAGAGTGTTCACAGCTGCGATTACAGCTGCTCACAAAAAAATTGTGTGAAACATACATCGTAAAAAAAAATTCTGCAAATTCAATGAACCGATACTGGAAGTTTTCATTAATTTATTCAATTTAATGTACAATTTTTATGGAAAATAAAAAACTATAGTCGATACTTTGATTTTAATAAATTACTTTAATTTTTTTATAAGTCCTTTAAATCCGACAATTCACTTAATTTTTTTCCCTTTTTTTTTTTAATCGATACTTTTTATCGATTTTACTGTACAAAAGTACATTTATTTTTTATCACCATTGCACTTTAAATTTAGTTTACCTGTTTATGCATAAAAACTTCCGATTTTTTTTTACGATGCAACTGCACAATTTTTTTCCTCAATTTTTTAAAATGGCGTAACGCTTTGTAAGAACATTTTGCATTTACACGTATCGCTCAAAATATTTTCAAGTTTGAAAAAAAAAAAAAAATCTTTTAATAGAATAAATTCTACACTGCGACGTGATGTAATCGGGTGTTTCGCGTTGCAGACTGGAATTGCAATCGTCAATGAGTCATTATGTAGTGCAGAGATCATATTTCACATGCCTGCAGCTCTACACGGAGATTTGAAAGATTATTGCTATTGTTATTTAAAAACAACAATTACAAATATATTGAGAATAGAATGGGGAGGTAAATTTCCTTAAAGCGAATCTCATTTTCTTATTTCGTTTCTAAATAAAACAAATTTCATTTCGAAAAATTTCGAAATCGCGTCTCTCTTGAATTTTTTTCGAGAAACAAATATTTTAATAATTCTTCTCGTAGTTCGAAAAAAAAATTCTGGTGAATAAAAATTGCAGAATTATCGAATTATTGATTTT
Source organism: Cryptus viduatorius (assembly GCA_964006125.1). Lineage (NCBI taxonomy): Eukaryota > Metazoa > Arthropoda > Insecta > Hymenoptera > Ichneumonidae > Cryptus > Cryptus viduatorius. The sequence goes on from OZ023226.1 coordinate 1,136,437, forward strand.
TCGAAGGAAATGAGAGGACTTTTCATTGTTAACTTGTAACCCCGGTAAACATTTGTTCCCCGTTGACACAATGGCAGTAATATTTATTTTATTATCAATCGACAAAACGTAAAGTATAATTTATGCGGAGTTTCTATACATCCAACAAAAAATCGATGAAGTCTTAACAACGTCCTCTTGTTGTACGAAGCCATACAATACGTTCGTAACGTTTTACGAGGTTCAATTCGCCTTTGAATATTTCATCGTAAATAGCAACGCAACAACTCGGGAGAGGGAGAGAGAGAGAGGGAAAGTAACGATATGCGCAGTCAGTCGGGAAATGTAATATTAGCAACTCATGCAGTTTCACGAGTTATCGGTAGAGTTCGGTTCACGACTCGACTTTGCAATGTTATGATGTCTCTTCGGACATCGATGCCATAAGCGATTATACGCTGATGACGTCCGCGCGCGCAATCAGAGTGTTAAATAATTTGCCCGAAATATTGCATAAGCGATACGAAAGGATCGATGAAAAAGTTTAACATTCCGTCGGTATCGTTCGATTCGCATTCATACATCAACCGATCCGAGAGCTTTAAACTTTTAAAAATAAATTCTCGCGCCCCATGCGGAGCTAAAAAAATCGGATGCATTATTTCCAGTCAGCGATATTGCGAAACTAACGGGTCATGGATAGGATTGTCGTGATGAAGAAACGCGGGAATCGAGAATCGAGATTGCGGGGTCGTGTGATACACCTGAAACGGTTTTCATTCTCCTCAAACCGCGGAACACGAACGATGTAACTGCGAGGCACTATTATTTCGCGGAAAATTTTGCCGGTGTAAACTCGACGGCAAACAATGATTCTTTTTTTTTTATCGAGTTGCAGTAAACAGTACAGTTCTCTGCATTGAAAATTGTAATAATAAAGATACAAGAAAATCGGCGATTTAATGGATCGCGGTAAATTCCACGTTTCTTGACTTTCTTTTAAAACTCCCGTTTCGCAACATTCTAAGTTTTTTCAGATGTGTCAATAACACATTCTGCATTCTTTCGAAGAATGGAATATAATGAACTTTCGAATTATAAGAAAAATTGCTCTTTATTTCTCAACATTTTTTGCGTCGCGTTAGAAAAAAAAACTTCCGATCGAGAAAAACCATTTCGCGATATTTTTTTTTTTATGGAATAAAATATGATGGGTTTTATAATCACAAAAAAATACAAATACTCGATAAATTGTTGAAAAAAAAAAATGGATACCTTATAATTTGCGATTCTCAGAAATTGCGATGTTTGTTATGATTGTAAATTTCGCCATATTCTATTTTACTATTAAAAAAAACTTAGCTATTGATACATAAATGGTTTTTAGAGATCGACATTTTTCAAATTATAACTCGATTCGCAGATTTAAAAAAAAGTAGTTGATGACCTATAAATGGTAATAAGTTATTTTTATTTTATCATAATGTAAAGAATCTTCGAAAAAAAAAAATTTAATCACAAATTTTACCGATGAGATTGCGAGTTTTTTGATAATAAAAAAATTTCTATTTTTTTTAGTAGCATTACAACGCATTTTTGAATAACGAAAAAAAAATTGATTTATCATCTTCTCCTTCGTGTTCACAATGCTCTATACGTTTCTAAGTGGTAACAGTCCGCACTCGGCAACACAACGAATTCCACTGGCAATCCTTTCACTAACCCAACGGTCAGAAAGTATAGTTACGTTCGATAACGAAGAAGAAAAAGAAGAAGAAGTTAATAAACCTTTCATGAGTTCTAGAAATTTCTTGTAACTCGTGCTGTTGGTGATTTTCGCGAGATAAGATTTGGAGAATTCTTGAAATACGATCCGAATAGAGCGTTTTTTTCTCCGTCGATTCGGCAAATTGCCATCGGTACCCCGTAGAAAATCATCATCAACGCAGAGATCGTTGTCGTCGACAATGATATCGTCGATCTCGCCGTTCGAGTCTCTCCAGCAGTGAACGATAATTTCCTCGCTTCCGCTGAGCTCATCGATGTCGTCGAAGCTCGGCGTTGCCGCCAAATTCGAGTAATAAACGTCCTCCTCGTACTCCAGCGACTCGAACTCTCGTTCGTTTTCGCTCGGGCAATCATCTCCGTGTTCTTGACACGATCTCTTGTTAAGAACTCTCGACGATTCCGGCGAGGAGCTTCTTCCGTGCGTTAAATTTTTCGTTGAATTGCTCGCGTCGTCTTTCATGATCTCGAAGCTTTATTAATCTTTTTCACCAATAAAAAAATAGATTCTTCGATCATTGTTCGTCAATTGTCGATTTTCTTCGATCTATCGATCATGCGCGTTCGCGACACTGTAACCATCTCGACGTTCGTTCGCGAAAAAAAAAAAAAAAAAATAAGATCGAAGCGGAAACTCGCCGTTCACCGGATAACGAAAACTCGGAGGCAACGAAACGGGGCCTCGGCACTTTTTATCGTTCCCGCCGAGCAAGTAGAGTGCGAAGCAACTGACTGACGTTCAAGTCCAACGAATAGCTGGTGTGTTCCCGTTATATCCGTTAGTTTAAGGACGACGTCGCGACACAGGCGTAGCAAACGATAAGGTAAGCCACGTGCGATAAGTTCGTGCTGTGGTACCGATCGCAGACGACGGATAAACACCGACTCTGTGTAACAGCTGGGGGAGCCAAAGGCTCTTGGCACGTAATCCTCGACGATCTCTTTCGAGTGACGCTCGATCGTGAATCGTGAAGCGAGGGTTGGTAGTTCGCGAGATTGGTTAACGATGGCGCGGTTCTCCGTTCTTCCACGTCTCAGGTGGGAAAAAACGATCTCTCAACCGGCTCAGGTGTGCGGCGCTTTGGGTGGGAGATTTTGTAATATAAAGAACACAACTCTCGACCGAGCAAACGAGAAGAGAAGGTGGTAAAAGGGAAGGGGTTAGAAACGCGACGTAAGCAAAGATTCTTCGTTCTTTGTAATGCAGGAATATACCTACGGTGAGTCATACCGGAGTTAAAACTTATTTACGTATGTAAATTGAAAAAATTCGACCGGCATTCATGATTTTTTTTTTTTTCATTTACATATTTTTCCGACAAATTTTTCGATGTTTTGTTTGTAAAGGAATTTTTTCGGAGTTTTTCATAATCTATAAAATAATGCATATATATATATTTAGATTAAAAAATAAATAAAAAGAATAATAATATTTACTATTATTATTATTATTATTATTTTTTTTATAAAATAATATATATGCATATTTCGATCATATATAATCCGCGGACTTTTTCATCCGCATATTGAGAAGTGGATAACATCGAAAAATAACTACGACAGAAACATCAAACTACCAAAACTACTAACTACACTACTACAGAGAGTTAACTACGTGTTAATAAAACTCACCGAAAAGAACACCTTCGTCTTCGTCCAATCCTTGACAGCAGAAAAATTAGATCATTAACGTGTCCTGACGAACATTTCTATGCGGAAGTTTGTCAGTGAAAAAAAATGAAAATAAAAGTAATGCGAAAAACTTGCGAGTTGCGAAGTATCGTAGAGACTTCGAATGAATCAAAGTCGTCTCATTGAAATCGTTCGTTCAACGCTGCGGCATCGAACAATTTATTTCCTACAAATCAATCACTTGGCCCTCGCCGACCCGCAGCAAAACAGCGGCGAAGCATCGGAGTCGGGAAAGCATCGGACAATAAAAAAATGTCCGACTTTCTCCTCGTCGAAAAAATAACGTTGGTATCGGTTTTGCGATCGAAAATTGTATGAAAATAATCGATTAATCATTCGCGGCACGGATAGCATTGGATAAACTGCGAAAGTTTATTCAACCCGAGAAACTTTCCCGCGCGTTGGCATTGTGGAGTAACTCCGCGTGTCGAGTGCATTTTGTTCTATAGGGTTGAAATGATACAACGACTGCATTTGACGAGCTCTCGACGTCGTCGTCGCGGGGAAAGAGACCGAGCTGAGTGCACGTCGGTGGTAATCGATACTCCGAACGACCGTAAAATCTATCGACCCATCACAACAACATAGCCGCATCACGAGGAAAAACACGATTTTCATTGTTTTCCAGCGCTCGCGACGGGGAAAGGGAGAGAAATAACTTCGGTGAACTGAAACGGGTTTCCGAAGAACGCTTCTTCGAGGAACTAATTTGGACACGAAGGCGCGGTGATCCCGATACGGATTCCGGTTTGTATTATCTCGTCAAACCGGAAGTCCAAGGTCGGCCGCCGCCATTCTCTATATCGTTACTATCGCTTCAACCTTAAGCTACGAACCCTCGAGTTCCGTAGAACTCTTGACCCGTATTTACTCGAGTTATTCCGCTGACTCTGAGAATGTATTTCTTCATCTCTTATTAAATTCGTTACACGTGGAAAAATTATCGGCATTTTTTTTTTTCAAGTGCATTTGAAAAACAGTACTTGTGAATCAATATTAATTGCGATTACTGTATTAATTGATTTTTTTTTACTTTTTGTTTATTTTATTAATTGTTTCGACGAGTGTCGGAATTCTAAAAAATTGTTACGAAATATCGAAAATTAAAAAAAAAAAATTATTGATATCTTTTGGAAAATTGTCGAGTTTTTTTCATATGCGCGAGAAAGTGCGCAAACTGCGATACACTATTATCGAAACCAATGGAAGGTATCGAGTAACTTGGATTACTTCGCTGATTAATTGTTAGCTATAGAGAAATTTTCAATTCTCGTGATTACGATAGAAAATCGATAAGACCCACTTTTCCAGTCAAAGCACGTAACTTTGAAAGTTTGATTGACGAAACTGCCTATGCGTATATCGCTCCGTTCATACAAAATTCAAAGTGAGAAATTCGCGACGGGGTTTCGTGCGGCGCGAGTCTGAACTCCGGGAGGGCCACGTGCGATCGATGAGACGACTACTACTCGTTGAGGGCCTCCCGAAGGTTATTACAGCCAACCGGAAAATAGCGAGCGAAGTTTAATTACAGTTTCATAGTGTCGTAGGGTTATATACCCACACCGATCGTATCATAGGTATTTTTTCATTACTCGCGACTTGAAAGTGAAAAAAGAAAAACGGGAAACGAGACGAGACGCGAGAATGGATCACGGCGCGTACCCTTGAGATTAGATGCGCCAAGCGGAAATTTCATTATCGGAAACAGATACTTCCGGTCGGTAGAGTGAAAGGATCGAGCTTTGTATGGAACGAATTTTATCGCCTTGTAATTCAAAGAAAAACTCGATCGCGTCGATAAACTCGCAAACAATTAACTAATTTGGAAGATTTCAAGAAATGGATTAAAAGAATCCAATAACGATAAATTTATTTGTCTTACAATTTTAGACTAATCCTTTTTCTTTTATTCCCGTTTTTATCGTCGGATAAAGGAGTGTTATCTATCTAATTTTTCAAGATAGAAATTAATTCTATCGATCTACGATTATACGTGTTAATTCGCCAAAATCAATCGAATTTTTTTTTTTTTTTACACGCGAAATTATTCGCGAAATAAGTCGAAATATGATGCATAACTGCATACTAAAAAATTGGGACTTTAATTCTTACGATCGTAATATTGCAGCTTCGGTTTTTGTGAAATTTATCTGCATTCTTATGTTTTCATATTATATATATGTTTCATTAAGCTAATCGTGTGTTACGCCGCAAAATCGATATAGTTAAATCCGTATAAATTGCAGTCGTGAATAAGTGATTGCGGAGCTCACCAAAACGTATGTGCGGCTTTATCGGTGCGCCAGCAAAATATACAATACTCGAAAAAAATATATTTTCGTGAATTTTCCCCTACGATGGATGTATGTGAATTTTTTTTCTTAATTAACACACTCTGTGCGAATTTGTGGTTCTCTTACGTACTTCAACCCTCCCAGTGGAAGTTCAACCCGAAGTGGTTTTTTTTTTTTTTTTTTTTTTTTTTTACGTCGTAGAGAAGGACGTTAATTAACTTTGTACGCAATTAACTAACGCTTCGGGCGATTCGCCGCGGAATTACTTTTTTTTTTTTTTCTTTTTTCTACGGTGGGATCCCATTTTCTATCAGTAAACCAACTTAACAGGAGGAGATCCGCTTCAACCAGTGGCTTTAATCGAGAAATAAGCCTTTGCAAACATATTTTTCCCATGTATAGTATCGCAGCCCACAGCTTAGTCTATCGATCAATCTTCGAGGGAAGGATTCCTGCTGAATTTTCGCGTCTAGACATCGCGGCACCTTGAATTTCTTGATTTCAAAATAAACGACACGAAGACACGCGACATGCTACCAATTGCGATTGGATTTTGTTGCAAGTCGACAAGGCGAGTAAGGAAATTGTATATTAGGTATTATTAAAAAAATCTTCGAATAATAACTCCAAAACGGTCAAATTTTCATTGAAATTCGTTCCAAGGAAGTTACACGCTAAATTAGTTAATACTTATTTATGATTAATCTGTATGATAGTCGCAATAACATTTTTCATTATCATTAAAAAAATGAAAAACTAATGTGATGATTAACCGATAAATTATTAGTAAACAGTTACCCCTATTATTTGTTTTATTATTATTTTTTTTCTTAAAAAAAATTTGGTTTATTATTTTTTTTTCTTTAAAACAATTTTTTTGTCGATTTAATTTTTTTTTATATATCTTAAATTTTACATATAATTCATAGAAGTTTTACGATCGACTAACAAAGTAACGATCTCTCAGATAAGATCGTTAGATCGATATGTACCAAGAAAAAAATCAATTTTCGTCAACCGTTCTTCGAAATCGAGATATCATCTCGAATATCGACGCCGTTGACGCCGGCGGAGTTCGATCGAAGACCGTTACACATTTTGATGAAGTTTAAAAAAAAACGGTGAACTTTCTATTCTCCCACCGCAAAACAGGGCGGATAGAGTAGCAGTTGGCTGATCGCCGGTCTCCGGGTACCGAAGCATTATGAAAGACTCTGATCTTCTGTATACCTGTATATACGGTTATTTAGCGCTACTAACGCTACGAACGCCCAACACCCGCGGCTTCCGATAGCCGATGAGTCATCCGATCGCCGTTGTCGGCGTTCGACCGCGAGAACTCGCCGATATACCGGTATACAAAAAATTTTACGTCTCCCATGCAACGAGATCTCCTAAAGTCCGAGTTTCGTTCTCACGTGCCACACGTCTACTTATATCGCCGCGAAAGCGAAAACGAGAGTAAAAAAAAATGGACTATGCAAACAACGATTCACGGAGAAAGGATCCTCTCTCCGCTTTGACAAACAACCGAATGTTTTCATTGAAAATAAAATACACGAAACGGTTTTGGAACGATCGCGACTTTCGAGAGATAAATAGGTTTTCGGGGATCTAAATCGAGCCGCGATGTTCCAAAAGCGTACGAAGGGGCATAGTGCACACGCGGCTTTAGTTTAAAGAGACTTCGAAACTATTTGGGAGACAAATATTTTCGTCACTAAACTATATAATGGACTTTACGTCGATGATAAAGAATACGAAAGATCGTTAATAATTTCCGCTCGAATCTAAGGGGAAAACGTAATTTATAAAAAATTTCCGAGCGGCGAGAATCCTTCGTTTTCTCGTGGAACTCGAAACACGTAACTGAAACTTTGTGTAAGATAATCGCACTGCGAAGTTCGAGCGGAACAACAGCTGCGAGTAGATTCGCTCGTGTTGGAGAATAAAATTGCTAGTTGGCAATTAATGACCGTCGTGATAACGCGCCTCGATTTTCATCAGTTTTATCGATCCCCATGATTTGTACATTACGACTCCTTCAGAGATAACGTGATACTATTTTTTTTTTTTTCATTCGCGATGACTCGATTGCGGGTATCGGAGGAAAAAGCATCTGGAAAATCATCCAACTCGGAGAGTCGCACGAATGTTATATTGAATCGGTCACGCCATCGGCACATTTAAATTGTATTGCCAGCTGTGTACATGTCCGCGAGAAGGAAATAACAAAATCTCTATAATAATCGCGATACATTCGTCATTAATTTGTCTCACATATCCGCGAAGATATAATTATCGAAAATATTATGATTAATCGAATATTCGATAAGACAAAATATAGAAAAATGATTTTATTGCGTAATTTATCGATTTCCCGGTACTTGAGACTGAATCTATTTTCGGCACTCGTATTTCCTGTTTTTTTTTTTTTTTCATGGCGATATTAAATAATTTTGATCACTAAACCTTAATATTCAAAAATAGAAAAATTCAACATATATTTCGATATATTTATTTTTAACTTCGGAAAACTTCGGATTGAAATAATTGGTTATATATAGACATATATCTGACGCGTACGCGGAAATATGGTTGAAAAAAGTTTCGATTATTCACGCCGCGAAAAGTTATTTTTGTAAATGCATTTTTATCATTCTTTTTTTACGATTACGTGCAGCGAAAAAAAAGTTTGATTCAAAACTTTACACGATGGAACATCTTTTCGAAAAACTGTACAAATTTTCCCTAATTTTTCAATTAATATTGAATACGTGTAAATGCGAAAGAAAAATTAGTTCCGTTGAACGTATATGAGTGGGCGATTTCTAATTACGATAATCTAATTAACGTCCGGCGTTGTGCCGAGAAAGGAAGCGCAAAACTACGGCAAAGGGGTTACGAAGCGAACCCCAGAGAACTCGAGGAACAAGAGAATCCCGTGGTGACGTGTGTGCGTGCAACGGCTCAATGAACCGCGTAATTATATCGAAAATTTGCATCGACATTCAGTTAGTCACAAGTCGCGAATAATATATCGTTTTATCGATTCGTCCGGAAATCAACGTCGTAAAACGTCGAGACACAAGTCAATTGAGCGAATAAAAAAATAAAAGATCTCCCCATTAAGTGAAATTACACTTGAATGCAAAGACACAAGTCTGCAATTTTTATTTAAACGTTTATCATCAAATTTGCACGATTCCCTGCCGCGGCAGCCCGGTAGACGATAACGCGGAGATAAGAAATTCTAGATTGGCCACTTGTTCTCTATATGATTTACGCGGAAATCACGCTGACGCGAAAGATCACGACGGCAATTTTTTTCGATCTTTTGCTTTTTTTAAGGTTAATAAGTTGCGCGGCATATAAGCATTTTATAGATCGAATTTTTATTTCGTATGATACTTTGTATTTTGACGATGGTACCGCTCAACGCATTTCAGAGAGATTCAGAGAAGAATAAGTTAATTTTAAGAAGTGACAGTACGAAGTTGGATTGTAGGAAGAGGAAAAAAAAGAAATAATTGTTCGAGGTTACTACGCTTTGCCGAATGAAGCTCACCTGTTGGTACGCTGCCTGTACGCTGCATCTTGATTGACTCGGGGCTAATAGATGTTTTTCAACGAAACACGAAACACAAATTATTCGATCTCTGAAAACTCGTTGTAAATCACCGTTCGTCACATGCACCGCTCGTATGCTTTCTTTCTATAAAACTGTGGAAATAACGCTCATGACGTGTTCGTCCGATAGCCAACGGGGATCGATGGCTTCTGATTCTCTTGGGAAACAGGAATACCGGCCATGTTGGAATTGTTCGCGCGCCAAGCGCTACCTGTCGAGCATTTTTAGCATTACAATTTCTATTCAAACTCCTCTACTTCTCGAATAAAACGTACGCAGATTCTCTCGTTGCAAAGTTTTTTCTTTTCGATTGCGGGACTTTTTCGAAGCAGAAAAGTCAATGAAATTCGTGAGTAACGTGTATACCATTGTAATTTGTAGCTTCAACGCTGCCGTAACAACATTTATTTATTTTGCTCATCGCTAATATAATATGTCATCTATTTACAATTACACATGACTTTTTTTACGTACGCAAAACATAACTATTACATCGTGTTTTTTTTTTCTACTGGCTGAGACTGTTCTTTCTCGTGATTTTCTCTAACGTCGCACAAAGTAAAATAATCATCGTACTACAATCTTTAATCGCGTATTTTTCATTTTTTTACGCTTAACGATAAACTGCATTTCGATAAGGTTATCTTAACCGAAGATGCGCATCGTCGAATTATATTTTCGAATATCAATTGATTTTTTTCTAACACATAATTACATCATATCCATTACTAAATAACACCAGGTACCCACGGTCTTTCGCGACCTCATAATCGATTCGTTTACAATAGTATCTTCTTTTTTATTCCTTTTATTAGATATCCTCTCATTTGTCGTAATTACTTAAATAATTCTTTGATAATATTTCGTCGACGCACACACTCTATGGGTTTTCGATAAAATTCCTTACGTGAATGTGTCAAAACGAGGTGAAGTAATTATCGAATTTATCATTGGTACTGCATACTTCATTGATCGATGCGTGCAAAATAATGTGTATTGCCGTTATGCGGTGTTTTCTTTTCTCTTCAATGCCGATGCCCACTACACTGTGCACGAACTATTCACGATTTTTTAAAATTTTTTCATAAATTCTATTTAATTTAATCTACTAAAACGATTCGTTCAACGAATCAATTAACTTCTCACGTTCGTTCGAACGATTCTGTTTTTTTTTTTTTCGTTTACATTACTTACTATCATATAAACTACTACACTTTGACGGTCTAATTTTTTCTCAATTCGTATTATTATTTTCTAAGCTCGACGCATTTATTCGGAGCTGTACGTGTGACAATGTAATTGAATTAATCGAGAGCGTATACAAATTTCGATTGGATGGACACAGTCGGTCCGGTATCAATAAGAAAAGCTGTTCTATATAGTTTTCATTGGCACATGGAGTATAAAAGAGACATTTTCCAGAAATTATAATAAAAGCATTTTTTTCTGTCTTTCACACTGACTGCACGCGATCGCATCAGGAAGCGTCGCGATTATTATGAAACGAAAAATCACTGATTAAAACGTGAAGATTCCTCGATGTATCGATTAATTGACCTTAAAATCAATTGAAACGACGTGACGCATTCAATTTTTCAAAATCTTCGATACGTAAAAAAAATATATATCTATCGAAAAAAATTACTTGATATTAAACTTTTTTTTTGATACTGTAAAACCGAAAAATAAAATCAAACAGCCTGAAAATTTTCACGATTTCGTCAATGATTTTTTTCCCAAATATTCGAAACTGTTACATAGATACAATCGTATATTATTTATACATTGCGTATATATATGTACATTGAACTGCGATATAGAACTATTTCAATTATGCATTGGAGGAGCCGTTAAAGACGGCGGCGTGTAATGAGATAATATTTGGATGTGGGATCGGGTTGAATAGTTTCGTTTATAAAAATAGCGACAGGAGCAATTTTGTGAAGCGTCGTGAAAAAATCGCAACAGAGAATCGAGATATTTTTTCGTCGTTGATGATGTGTTTTTTTTTCGAGACAAACTCTTATCGCTGCCCAAAGGAGGATCGATTTCCTAAAGAATTATCTCTCTCGTTTTTTTCGAAAAAATCCCGAAATACCCTATAAGCATCCTTATCGCTCTACCGACAAAAAAAAAACGTAAGTAACGAACCAATGTACAGAATGATGCTATTGTGTTTTTTTTTGTTCACATTTGCGCGTATGTACAATTCACCCAATGAAAATACAGTGTACAGTAAAAGGAACACTTGCAGCGTGTCTCGATTGTTCTCATTTCCATATATCTGTTTTTTTGTCTTCGTCTTTGTATTTATGTATTTTCGTAGTTTCAAGAATGTCATTTCAAAAAGTACTTTTTTTTTCACATTATTATAGACACTGAGTTTTTCTAATTAATAGCAATGCTCTTCTTGCGGCAAAACTATATCGTAGAATTTTTATTTTTTTTCTCGATATCCCGTTATTCGTGTAGGCAATGGATTTTTTTTTTGGTTCCGGCTAAACTATGCTTAGCGAGCGAATGTCGATTATATGCCGCTCATTGCCAGTATAGCGCGGATATTCCCGTGCCGTAGCCTCGCCGAGATATTGGGTTAATCACCGGAGATGATATTCTCGATTAATCGAGTTTCTCAAATCGGTGATTGAGACTCAGATCGTTAGTTAGAATTCAAACGACGACCATTACACTCGTTCCCGGGGTACTATCGTTACTTTGAAATTATAATTTTTTTTGCTTCCCTTCCGTTTTTGTAGTTTTTTTTTTCGCTACTGCGTCACTGACAATGAAATATTATTTTTTTACAAAAAAAAAAAAAAAAATGTAGATACCATGTATTTCTTTTAAAATTTTTAAATAAACTTTCGTATTAATGGAAACAAATAACTGTAAACCCCGTGAATAACTGTTCAACTAATAGACGAATTTCACAGAAACCATTTGATAATCGATAAATAATATGCATAATTAACAAAGTTTGTACACGTCGAAGTAACCACAACTTTCCATCTTCGCACGTATAATAATAATATCCGTGTAATTGAATTTATCCGCAATTTCTATGCCATTCAGTCGAAATTGCACTTCGAACATCGACGTCAACGTCAAAGCTTTAATTAACGCATAGACCTTCCGCATGCGGTATAACTTACCACTCCTGCGGAACATTACATTTCACAGATCGATTCTCAGCGCGATAAATATTTGTTTTCACGTTTCCTATAGATTTTTTTTTCACTTTACAGAACAATACTTTTATATACTCGATGCGTTTCCATTTCTCTAATTAACGATAAAACTTTCTCGTAAATTTTGTTATATCTTTTTTTGGTTTTATGGGGTTTTTTTCTTTTTTCTGTTAACCCTTTTTGCCGGCGCAGAGCTCAGCTCTCAATGGCAAATTTCGTTTTCGATTGCATCCGTTTGTGCATCCTATTTTTTTTTTTTTTTTTTTAGGATTATCGAACATTATTTCATAACTCACATATCCGAGTATTAAAATATGTCTTCGATTTCGGAGTAATTACGGTCCCAATATCCACCAGTGTACAGCCAATCCTCGTGTCCCGTGTACGGATTTATACCCGCTTGGAACCACCTATATTTAATTATTTCACGAAACTCGTTAATCAATAATTCAATTGATAGAATGGCGAAAAAAAAATTCAGAAAAATTACGAAAAAAAATTGAAAATTTTCGAAAAAAAACTGAAAAATTACGAAAAAAAAAAACTAAAAAATTCAGAAAAAATTTTAATAGCGAATAAAACACGAACCTTGGCAATACTTCAGGTCCTTTTTTGTGTTTTCTTGATTTGCGTGAATCACGCTGTTTCTCTTCGAGTCTCACTTTCTCAGCGGCCGCACCGTCCTGATCTCCCATTTCCAATTTCCGTATATCCGGACGCAATCTCGAATCCGTCGGGCAAAGCGTCTTTCCCATTCCCGCTTCCATCTCGTTCAGTGAAATCGCGAAACTCGTGAATTGATAATACTGCGGAATCACAGATTTCATGTGATGTCAATCGTATCGTAATAATAATGAAAATAATAATATAAATAAATAAAATAAAATGATAATTTAATTATTACAAAAAGGAACGTAACATAATAAGCTATTGATTACGAGAACTTTTTTTAGCTCATCAAATTTGGCCTTTTGAAGTGCTCTGTTAGGAAATCAGACTTACGAAAGGTTAAAAAAGAAATGAGTTACGAAATTTTTTCAAAATTCTGATAAGGAATTAACATCTATTTGTTAATAAAAAAATCAATTGATTTCCCAAAAGAAAACATTGTTTTCCACTTAAAAAAGAAGATTGGCTTCGGGTACTCAAGTAAAACTTCGAGGTATTTTCGACGGGAGATCGAGGTAATCCATTTACGTTCTAAAAAGTTAACTTACATCGGCACTGTTCGAGGGTCTCGGTGAAACTTCCCACATGGTAACAGAACCAGGAATTTCATCGACAGGCAAACAATCATCGGCGTCGGCGGAGCCTTCGTCGATCGCGTCTTGATGCGACGGCTTGAATGCACCGACCTTCAGACTGTGGAGTTTCGCAAGAACTTTTTTGTGCCCTGGACTACCCTGAGGACTCTTTGCCTCACGTTTTATCCTGTCTATTGTTTCCTCGTACAAAGTAGGATCGCATGCGCGTAGACGTTCGGTCCATTTGCCGTACAGGAAGACGAGCTTTTTTTTACTGTTGGAGAATAAAGTCGAAGAAATACTCGAGAGACTTATATACGATGCGCGTCTAGGTATTTCATAGTATTACAGGAAAAGCCGATTATGCGGGAAGTCCATTACGGCGTAAAAAGAAAAAATGCGAAAGGAAAAAAGAAAAAAATTAAACTTACTCGGGATCAGTTATAAACCCTTCTACGCGATGGAGATCTTTGCCGTTCCATCCCGCGCTCTTGAAAGAGAGGGTTGCTTTTAAATTTGCACCGCCCACTTGCTTGATCTCGAGGGCACCTAATTGTTCCATCCAAAGCTGTCCCACCAGCACGTTGTGGAGAATGCAATTAACGTTTTGCCAGGTGTACGCTTCTTTCCATCTGAACGGAATATAAATTAATTCATTAATTAATAAACAAATTAATGAAACAACAATTACGGATTCTATGAAGAATTATTCCGATTCGTATTTCGGAATAATTATTACAGCCGCATGGAAAAAAATTATATCGAAAAAATGATTTATTACGGATATATTTTAGAATATATGTTTCTGCAAATATATGTCATCATATGTATAATAAATTGGATGATTAATGCATTAATACATAAATATATAAATTATATGAAAACGCCGAAAAATCAATGTTCTTCGCACTTTTTTCGTGATTGAAATTTTACAGATTTTTATCACTTATGAAAGTATCCGAAATTGTCTCTAAATTTTAGTTTTATATTGATACTGAAATTGATGAATGGGTTTTTCGATACGCATATATATCGATAGTTCAAACACTCCGGATAACAACACCGAGAAATTAATGACATTATCGATTTAATGTCGAAAAACTCACTCGGGTAATTCAACCGTCACGATTCCCTTCGGATGTATCTCGATGGATTTCCCCCAAAACTTGAGTTTGGGATGAATACTTCCGTGAAAGACGAAACCTTCGCTGTCGGCATGAAAAGCCGATACTGGCGGATGATGAGACACCTGTTCGCACACTATGCTGCGCGAAACGAAATTCGTAAAAGCGAATTAAAACTGATTTATCAAATTTTGACAACAACACTTTTCGTTTAACAACGATAAATAACGGTTTAAACTCTACCGTATTTTCCCCTCTTACCGGAAATCTTCCCGTTGCAACTCGTAAGTCTCGCCGAGTAAAGGGTTGAAGGGTTTTCCAAGTCTTTCCCAATTCGATGCCAAAGCACTTACAGCGAATGCGGCGACGTACTAAAATAATTATATATATATAAACGAACACCGCACTCAATGTAAAACTGTACTTTTTTTTAACCCTTTCGCTCACAAAGCTTTTTTTTTAATACTGAATTATTAATTTTTTCCCCCAAATTTAAAGAGTAACAAGAAATTTTTCACTTATTTTTTGAGTTAAAGGGTTAACGATAATAGTGACTCGGCAAAACTTCGCTAACTCCCTTAACCGGCGAAAAAGACGAGTTATCAATATTTCTTGATCGTCGACTTGAAAAGCTGCACACACACACACACAGGCGCTCGCTTGAGTTTTGTAAAATTTTATATGCATGCAGACGAGAGCGCGAGCCGCTCAGCGACAAATCTCATTTACCTGCAATCTTGTGACGGGGCTCTGTTCCATGGACGCGAGTTTCAGTAACTTTGCGTATTCCATGTACTCGGCGACCCGTTGAAGAAACGACAGTGGCTCGTTGAATACAACTGGCATTGTGATTTTGCTGAGATCCTTGCCCAGCGATAGTACTGAGCACAGATTCACCTCCGAGTGTCCCGTAGCTGGCAACTTAGTCCTTTTTTTCGATCGCATAAAAGAAGAGACAAAAGTTTGGATGACTAATGGTCTGCTCGCTTGACCCGTTGAATATGATAAAAAAAAAAAATAATAATAATAAAAGAGAATTATTTAAATGAAGTTTAAATTAAATAATAAAAAGAACTCTTCTCTATTATTATTTAAAAAAATAAATAAATCATAATAAGAATAACAACAAATAAAAGAAATTGTGCAATGTCTGTACTGCAGATATATTAACGCGGTTTTTATTTTTTCTCGATTTCGGTACAATTAAAAAAAGTTTTTGGAGCCAAGAATTAAAAAAAACGTGTGACAACTGTTATGATTTTTTTCGAATTTCGATTAACGAGAACAGCGCATTGTTACGGAATTAAGAGAAAAAAAAAGATAAACACAATGTCACGCGGCATGTCTGTGGGCGTTGCAGCGCTAATAAATCCCTTTCTAACTTGCAACCCCCCAAACCCTCCGAACGCCTACGCGAAAGCTGATGGTTACATAACGAATGAAATACGTGATGCCTCTAAGCCGGGTGATTGAGATCACGTTCACTTTCGGTGACAAATTACATTTCGTCGATTTACCGATCGGCTAATGCGAACAATAGACGATCGGATAGCTAAAGTTTTCAAGGTGCTTAACATCAATATCAACAATTTTAAAAAATAACATCCATAGTAAATTAATATTTTTTTTTTCGCAGAAATCGTTCATCTCCAGTTGAAATATCAATAACTTAACGTCATAGAGAAAATCGTTTTCTGTTAGATTACGCATATTATCGTAAACATTGATTAAGTGGGGGTTACGACTATTTCAGGCAAAAAAGCGTATTTTTTTTTATAAGTCAAACAAACCGAATCGTATTAAGAAATATTAAGAAAATTCCCATATCGATACATTACCAATTTTGTGAATTAAAAAAATATTAAATAATATTGACATAATGGAATTTCTTCGTCACGTTCATATATTCTGAACTGAGATTTTTTTACGTTGTCAGGACACCGGTACCAATAACAATCGATCACATGGCTTTT
The DNA here is from genome assembly GCA_964006125.1 of Cryptus viduatorius. Classification (NCBI taxonomy): domain Eukaryota; kingdom Metazoa; phylum Arthropoda; class Insecta; order Hymenoptera; family Ichneumonidae; genus Cryptus; species Cryptus viduatorius. The sequence continues at coordinate 1,153,350 of OZ023226.1, forward strand.
TCAATAAGCCTTTTTTATCGTTAAGAAAAAATAAAACGTTTTTTTACCTGTCATTGCCGAGCTTTTCCGTCTTAATTAATCACTAAGAGGTTATTTTTATACGGAGAAAAGGATGTTTAAAAGCCCAACGGGTATACAAAAAATAAAAATTTACGACGATCTCTTTTTTTTTTTCACAGGTATCCGCAAAAATAGAAAAAATTTTTAAAAACACAAAAAAAAAGTTCAATGAATCTGCAATCTCACTTTGCGCATTAAACTGTCTCACGGACACAAAAAAACCCGAATCCTGTAATGTAAACCTCAGCCGGTATGAGTAATTATTAAAAATCGAAAGCGTTTTGAAATAATGTAAAATCTTTAAAAGAGAATATTTGCTCGTTAATTCAAAAACTTTTTTTATAGCCGCCTAAGAAAAACGATAAGCACGAAGAAAAAAAAAACAAAGTCGTTGATACCATGCATCTTCATACTGCAGACACTCAGTCTGGAGCTGATGAAAACCTCTCGAGACAAACTCTTTCCCGGGGCTACTCGAAAAACTTCGATATTCAAATGTCGTTTTTTTTTTACTGAACTTTAGTAACCGGTTTTATATGATACCTGTTGTCGTACGGCAAAACGCGTGAAACCCGTTGACTTTATTACGTAGCACTGAACGATGTCATCGATTATATCCAATATGGATTTGCCAGAGGGGAAGATACGTCGATGGTATACACACGAACGGAGGTGCGTGTGGAGGGGTGACTATTTAACTGCTCATCTACTCTCCACGCACTCGACGTATCCATTTTTCGATTTAATAACTAAACTTATTTTTTTAAACTTATTTACCAACCTGTGCTGTAGTTTTTCACTGGCCATTGTACGTTACAGTTGCAAATATCGAGATTTCCGAAGACGTTGAAAATCGAACGTAACGCTGATCTTCCCTTACGATGATTAACAATTCTTTTAACCGTCCAAAATTTATTCGTTCCTATGCGCCTAGTCTTGTTTATCCCGATGGCCAACATCCGCATTAATCAATTAATTTTTTTTTCAATTACCGAAACTTCATGTTTTCGTTACCAAAATGATCGAACGTCGGCGTTGGGGAAGCAGACTGAGGCGATAGGTGTGTTTTCTTCTTTCGATACTATTTCCTCCCGACCGATCGATATTTCATCCCTCTCGTCACTATATATATGTATATATCACGCGGATTTTTCGACGAAAAGCAAACGCGATCTATCACCGTTTCTTCGTCATTTCGGGATAAACACGCGTTATCGGCGCTTTTTCTTTTGTATTTTTTTTTTTCTCGGGAAAGTAAATAAAAATAAACCACCACAGAGAAAAGTATCGATCGATTAAACCAGAACCTCGAGGTATATCACTGTGGCATTGTTAGAGATGGAGTCTTTGGCGATCAGCTGTAAGCACGACTGCACGTTGAACTTTTCCGACCGGGTGGCATAGCTCTCTGATGCTTTCAACCCCGCGATACCATCTCTTCCTTCCCTCCCTCCCTCCCTCCCTTCCTTCCCTTTAACACTCGCCGGGCTTTTTGTCCTGTCTTTCTCTACTGTTTCATCGTTATCTCTGTTACACCAACGTTACTGCCTAATTTTCCATCTCGAGAAACTAGAATACTCCCTTTGAGTCGGCGGTCTCGACTCTTTCCAACAGCGATGGAAAATGTCGATAAATTCGGGCATGAGTACCAGGGTTGGGTGGTGTGTTTCCAGTAGAGATGGACGCTCATTCGACGCCCCGTAACCAGGCATGCGCGCTATGAATATCTTCAACGGGCGAAGCGCCAGAGATAGATGATCGTTCGCGAAACAAAAAATTCAACGGACGAAAAGTCGTGTTTTTATTTCAAACCCAAAGATACCCCAAAAATCTTGTTCCGAAATCTCAAAAATATCACTGAATTAAACACTTTTTTTTTTTATTTTACAATAATTTTAGATATTTTCAAAATAAATACTATAATAATGAATTCGAAATTCGCGATCGATAAAATTCAATTCGGTATTAAGAGTCGCATATAGAAGAGACGCTTAAAAAAAACTTTAAAAAAATATAATTTTACCTCGTGATTTTCATGGAATGGAAAAATTAATTTTTTTCTATTGAGCAAAGAGTAGGGTTGGTGGGAGAAGCACTCGAAAAAGATGACTGTTCATGGAACAAAAATTTAATACACGCAAAATTGTGTTTGCATTTCGAATGCGAAGATATCGCAAACATTTTATTCTCGAAATCTCAAAAATATCCGTGAATTAAATACTATAATAGTCTCGATAATAATGAATTATATACGGTTTTTTATATTCGAAATTCACAATTGAGAAATTCACTTTGGTAATAATGTTGTTTCACAAACAAACGAAAAAATATATTTCGTTTTTTTTTTTTTTTAATTCGTGAATAAAAAATTATCTCAGAAAAATGTTATTCTGTTTCGTGATTATGAGTAATCGGAGAATTTTTTTTTTAATATAAAAGCGAAGCGAAGGGATTTGCGGCCGATGTGTTTATCTGTTGCAGTAGCGCGGCCTATGGTAGAGTCATCACACCTCTCCCTTGTTAATGACCTCTAAATCGATCGATAATTACTGAATAACCGTTGAGGCTGCATGATTGACTATCCATCAGAGTTTAATTAATCGAATTATCGCGCCATCGTCTGATGCATGGTTCTCCGACACTCTCCCTGAATTTACGCGGAATAGTTGTAATAGCGCGCAATCAATGCAACGATCCTCGTTCTATAACGAGATCGCGATTAACTATAGTAATTTTGTGGAATCCTCGATAAAACGCCACCGCCTCAAATTTCTTCCGTCCCAGCGGAGTTTCTATCGCATTTCAAGTTCATGAAAATTTAATAAAAATCTGTAAATTATTGTACAATAGCGATTAATAAATTTATTTATAAATAAATGAATATCCAAGAAAAATTATTATTATATTGTCATTAATAATATCATTAACAGAGTAATCATTTTTTATTATCCTTATTTATTTTAAATTTATTTCATAATATTACGAAAACGGAATAAGAATTTTAAATTACCTTTTTTTCTTTTTTTTTTGTCGATTATATTTGTGCAGCCGAAGGGTTATCTCCTTATGAAGGGTCTCACTGCTTATAACAAGCCTTGAGGTCTGTAAGATAAGCCATCCATCAGGCGGTACAGTTAATACCATTATTATGTCATTCCCACCAACATCGCCTTCCGACTACTTGCAACGAGCGCTACTGAAGATATTAAATCCGCGGGCAACTTATAATGGATCGAATAAACTCAACGAGACGCTTCTTCAAGACGTTGAGGCTAAACTATGTAGTTAGGTATATAAGAGAATAATAGTCGTGTAACCCACTCCCGGGTGGGCGTTTGGTCGATCGCCCGTTAACTCTGATTCGAGAGGGAGAGGGATAACGAATACGCAGAGAAAAAAAATGAAAAAAAAAAAAAACGTATATATGTAACACTGGTTGTTCCAGTTACAATGATAACTTTATTGACTCGAATTCTCTGCGGTTCGCTAACTGCGAACGAATACGCTTCGACTCCGTTTCTCTGCATTATCGTCATACAAGATTCATGCAATCGATATATACTTTATAAATAATTTACGAGACAATTGCTACCGAGCTGTCGATGTATAGAAATATGGAAATTATGTTCTCTAACGCTGTTAAAAATAAAAATGAATAAAATGTGACGCAAGTATACTAGGTAATTATATAAATTTTCTTTATTTTTCAAATGAGAAAACGAGCGAAAAAATTACATGTCTCATATTTACATGAATTTTTTTTTTATATAACTACGAAAAAAAAAATTATTGAAGGGAAATTTTTTTTTCTGGAATACAGACTTTCGTCTGCGAATAATTATGTAATCAGTTTCGACGATTATAGAAATGCCCCTCATTGGCTCCGTAGTTAACGATGAAGCACAACCACCTGCGGGTAGCATATGGGACGATTCGCGTAGCCTAAATAAGAATAAAGTTAAAATCTCTCGCTATTGATTCACCTAGAAACCAAATCGATATTCGTACGTGGCACACAGCGGCTCACTTCGTTTCGTCGGGGATTTGTGTTGTAGGCTATGCTATAACTTTTGTCGAAATCGTTGTTAGACAAGCGAGAGTCGAGCACACGTCCCGTTCTACGCCGTCGTAAGAGTCTTCGCCTTCGCGCAACTCTTTCGCCGCCTACCCTCGGACCACCGTCTTTCAAAATTCACCGTAATTGTTCGCCGCGCTGTCCCAACCCTCGTACAATCTATCCGCGCTTCCGAAACTTAGTTTATCCCGACTAATGAAATAACTTTTAACGGCTTTTCTATGCAAAGTCACGAAATTTTCCATTGAAGGTTTTTTTTTCTTCGTCTCGAAAGGATATAACGGATATCAGTGAAATTCAGTGAAATTATCGATATAACTTCGAGAGGATCGATAAAATTATGGATCATACAGAAAGAGGACAACAATCGTCGGCGCCTCGCGATCTCGTTGACGAAACAGAATTAAACGTCAATAAAACAATCGAAGATATTGCGGATAATGGCGATATAGGAAAAACTAATATTACGAGAAGATATCGTACGAAACACATGAAAATGTATCCGGAACTGTATAGAAGCGATGTCTCCATTAATCCGAGTTATTCGACATTGAAGAATTTGCCTTAGTAAGAAAAAAAAACTCACCTTGTTCTATACAAATACCTGTCTTGCGAGATTTTTTAAACTGCGAGTTCATTTTTTTTTTGTTCTTTAATTTTTTGTTATCGATGTTTTTATTATTAATTTGCAAATTACTTGAATAGAAAGAATTGTCATAAAATGGTATAAAGGCGATAGAAAAACGGTAAAAATATGACGAATGGTTATTCGGTAATTCATGAATAATTTTTTCATTAGCATTATTTTTTTATGAAAAAAAAAAAAATTTAACCACTTACAACAATATTTCGCTAATTCAGATAATTATTTCAAGTTACGTAGTTTGCCGGCGTCGAGCGCTGAAGAAAAAGAAGCAAATAACGCGTCAACTGAATCGCGAGATAAAGCACATCGCAATGATGCAGAGTTACGCACTGGCGAGTGTCCGAATCGATCGGATCTTCAGCGTCGGATTTCAACCGGATGCTGCGACGGTACCGGACTTCGCAACTGCGGAAGAACGACGACGCATCAACGACCTTATGGCCGACAGATGACTTTTTCTTCGGTCCAATTGAATGTCAATTAAAATTACGTATCCCTCTGACGAACAACGAAAAAAAAAACTGATTTTTTTTCGCCGATCAAAAGTTGAAAGAAAGAAATGTTACGCAATTCTCCGTTTTCCTGACCCGAGACAAACGAAGAAAGCAAAAAAAAACAAACAAACAAAAAAAAACGAAACTGAAATATCGTTGTCATCGTTCGAATAAAGTTATTGGTTATCTCTCGAGTTTCAGGACGATTTTTTTTTTATTTCCCACCCGCGGCGATGTTTCGTAACGCTTATCAGAGCGGATTATTGTCTGTTCTGTTCAGCTGCGGCTCGGCGCCCCTTGAGCTCTGGGGAATGGAAGTTCGTAACGATATACATTTCTCCAATAAGTGCAAACATTCGTTATATTTCTTCGCGACCTTCAACCTCACTGTGAAACTCATTAATTCCTTTGCCTTCGTTCATCGATCGATCGAACGATATATCATCTCCCATTTTCCGTTTGCGAATAAACTATTTTTGGCGCTCGTCCAATAAACGGTGAAACGAACGCGGTAACCGCGGCCTACCGATATTTTGAAGATTATAATTCGTTCGTCAGGTTAAAAATGGATATATAAGACGCGTTACCGACGAGGAGGTCAAGTCCTTGGCACTGGAGATCGCCGGTACCAACGTTGCTACGACTTACATATTCGCACCGAAAAATCCGAAAACCGTTCTCGCGATAACTTTACCATTTCTCGTTATGGTAGTCAAGAATATGAAGAGATACTTTACCTTCGAAATAACGGTGAAAAAAAAAAAATTACCGACTATATAAAAGTTACGGAATTTATTTTTCGGTGTTAATTAATTCTGAAACGCGTGTTTGGCTGACGTTTTGTTTAAGATACTCGACGATAAACGAATGCATAGAAGATTTCGCATAAGCAACTTTCACAGCACGACGAGGGTGCGACCCTTCTGTACTTCGATGCCAATCGGACTCGGCGATGGATGGCATCAAATACAATTCAATCTTCCCGACTTCACGAGACGCGCTTACGGCTCAAATTACTTGGAGACAACGAGAATGCAGATACACGCGAATTGTCGGATTCGACGAGTTTACTTCGCCGATAGGTGAAAATACGAGACGATTAATCGTATCTTTTTTTTACCTTTTTTTTTGTACGCGGAAATTTATTTTTTTCGAATGATAAACGTATGTGACGAATCACAGATTATATACCGATGACGAACTGCCGGAGGAGTACAGACTGCTTTTCCCGAAGCGTCAGGATGAATGCGTAAGAGAAGAAAGAAAATCAGATAAAAGGACACCGAAGCAATCGCAAACGAGAATACCGGTCGAAGCTGTTCCGGCGGACGAACCACCGCCGTTCCGCATGGATTCGAATCAGTCGGTTGCCGAAGAGGAAAGACAAACGACACCAATACCTTTCGACGAACCGACGATCGAACCATCGACATTCGTCGTCGCGCCGGAACGTGCGTCGAAAGTTCGGCTCGAAATAGAAGATGAAGAAGCGATAGAACATGAAATGGAACACGAAATCGAAGCTGAATCCGATGCGGATGAAGAGGCAACAGATGCGGCCGACGAAACAGCAGAGGAACAACAATCGACTCGTTTCTCACCGGTCGAAGAAGAAGAAGAAGAGACTGATGTCGAAGCGACGGATGTTGAAGTGACTGAAGTCGAAGACGAAAACGAAGAACCGGAAGACGCAGCTGAAGATCAAATCTAAATGAATTTTTTGTATTACGATAGAATTTTGATTAAACAGCCGATAGACACGTCTTGAATTTAACCAGTGGAAATTTATTACTGTTCGGACGAATTAAAGATCAACTTATAAATTATGATGAATGTAAAAATATGTAACGAGAATAAGAGGGTTCGGTTAGTGGAAGATTTTTTTTTTTCTATACTCTATTACTCTATGGGACGTCGTAATCATCATCCTCGCGCTTTCGCTTCGCCGTTTCGTCCGTTTCCATCTTAATCGTTGCAGCCGATTGGCCTGAAGATATTTGAATTTTCGGCTTCGCCATTGGCGCCTTCCCGGCTCCACTCGTTGTCGAACCTTGGAAAATAAAAAAGTCTTATATTCTCGTGTTCTACTCGTACTTTTCGCGATTCTCAGAAAAATCATTCTTATAGATACATCATTTAAAAAATTTTTTTTTTTTTGGAATGTATGTTCTCCGCGACTTGAAAAGTCGGCGATGCCGAAAGTTTTCGAATGAAACATTAATATTGTATTCATCGGTTGATTGTCTGGTTGTTAATGAATTTTGCAGTTGCAATCGCAAAGAAAAACTTAATTTTTTTCGCAACTTTGAAGAATAATAAGTGTAGTTTTACGGATGAAAGACTTTTAATCTGAAAGATTCAGAGTTCTTAGTAATGTTGTTTATTTTTTCTGTTATTAAGATTACCGACGAAAAGAGGATGCATGAGAAAAATAATATCAATGAATAAATTATTATTTTCGTACATTAATATTTCTATGCATTCTTTGCGCGATTTGATGAGCTTGCGGTACCAGAAATTTGAGAAGACATTTGAGAGATTTTTAGGCTGCAAAAATGAAATTCTTTTTGCTCCATTTCCTTACTTTTTCTGACATTGAGATGAATAATGGGAAGAGGATTCTTGATGGGACTCCGAAAGGCTCTTGGATCTGACGGAAAGGTGATTGATAAATATTGGTGAAATGCAAAGTGCAAAATAAGCGCCGCTTACCCGTTGAGAATTTGAAGACAGGTTTCGGTATCGATATCGTCTGAGTCCTGGCAACGGTGGCCAGAGTTCCGGGTCTCTTGACGATTGATAAACCTCCTTTGTTTGTATCAACTTTAACTCTTGCCTGTGGCCCTCCCGTCGCGTTATTTCCCGCCGAATGAACAGGTTTTCCTGCCGGTTTTTTTACGGCATTCTTGAGTTTGTAATTAGTGGCGTTCAAGCAATAACGATCGGGTGGTATTCTCAATCCGTTGTGCGGCTTAACGAACGGCAGTGGAATATTGTTTTTGGCTCTTGCGACGTCCAAAAGAACATCGCGAGGCGGAGGATTCGTGAATGTGCGATCCAACTGCATCTTCACCGCCAATCTCACATCATCCAAATCGATAAATTTTTTCTTTGCGTGATTCGCGTAAATTCTACTGTCATCCAGAATACAAGTGATATAACCTAAAATATGAAAAAACAAAAAAAAAACACATTTTTTTTCGGAACGCAAAAAGTGGGGGAAGAAATACGATGGGAAATATATTGTTGAAGAGCGTTGTCCGAAATACTCACGATACGTAAACTCGAGAAGTTGATTAATAACTTTTGGCTCGTAATCCGTAATGCCCATGTCTTTCATGATCGACATTATAACCTGAGCATCTTTCGGTATGTGCTTTACGTGGCTCATATTTTTCGTTTTTTCCGCCATTATCTTTCCTCAATCTTTCGCGAAATATTTCGCCTATGCACGATCCGTAAAAGAAACAAAAAAAACTATCACTGTTCTTTCAAGAACCGTTAAAACCTTGATGTTTACATAATCCACTGGACTTTTTTCGTTTTAAACAAGTAATCGCGTTGTTCAGCAACATCGACGGCGGGCCATCGTCTGAGATCTGAGACTACCCCGCCGTCGCTTGAACAGCGCCCTCGGCGTTGTTGACGGCAAAATATGACAACTCGTTCGATAATATCGATGGAGATACGTACTCGACATTTTAAACTTATTCAATGTCAGAATAAATTGTTGCGTATATTTCCTTCGAAACCTCCTTCTGCAAGGAGGCGATTAATTTAACCGAGGAGGAGATTAATTTTTATACATCTGTATCTTTACGGGACGTCGTAACAGACGATAAAAAAAGAGGGAATTATTTAATAAATAAAATCGTCACGTAAGCCAACAATGGTTCATTATAAATTTATTCGGTATTTATTCATAGACGAGGATAGAAGTACCATTATTGCTTAAATTCTAAACGTACGTGAAACCGATCGTTTCTACAGTCTCCCGCAGATCGGCGTACGTATTTCATTTGTTTTTTTTTTTTTTTAGCGGGCACTTGTTTCGGTATCTTGAAAAAAAATATAATAATAACAATATTTATGATGAAAATGTAATTTTAATCACTGAAAAAAGTGTCTGTTCCATTTTGCAAGATGAAATTTCGCGTTATGGCTTAACGATCGACGAATAGGAACGCTTTTTTTTATTACTGTAGTGACTTTACGATGGAATTTATCTTCTCAACGCATTCTTCCTTCTTCTTCGCGATCGCAGCTTCCGCTTCGACGAATTGTTGACGACCAATTTTTCCCGGCACCAGTTTGTCCACGTAAAGGGTTTGTTGCTGATTATAAAGGTCCTTCAATGTTCTATCGTATTTCTGGAGCTCCTGCACGCGTTCGTAAACATCGCCGGAATCGCCTTTGAGTTTTTGCGCCAATTCGGCGACTGTGCTTGTCGCATTTTTGTACTCCTGATTAATGCTCTTCACAGCGGTAAGAAAAGCGTTCGCGTCTTTGTTGGCTTTAAGATAAACGAGCTGATCATCCAAGTCGTTGTACGACGAAACGCGACTATCCTGTGCGGCGAGTATTTTCTCGCACTGTCCGGCAATGCGCAATCGGCTTTCGGATGCCTCGTCTTTGTCGATCGAAAAATCGAGACGCACGTAAGCGATTACCATCAAAAACAGAAGATACAACGCTATAGCGACGAGCAACGGTTCCTGAAGCATCAGATACCGCGGGAACGTGTATTTGAGACGGAAATTTTGTATATGATTTTCGACGAGATTTTTCTTCGTTATCGAGATAACGGGGCGTCCGGTCGTGTCGAGGTACGCGTAGTGCAACGAATCGGGAAGTCGTGTTGCCGCGTACGGAAGATTGAGTTTGAAATCTCGCGCTCCCTCGGGAAGTATGATTTTCACGACAAGTTCATCGACCACCATATCATCGAAAATGTGATCAACGAGACGCATCTCGAGCGTAAAATCGTCACCGGAATGAAAGAGATACTCGTAACTCGGAACATTGTACCCAATTGTGTAGTGCGTTTTCCAACCGCCGAAAAGCGGAAATCTCGGACGCAAATTAACTTCAACGGAATCTTTTTTTACGCGGGTATGCGATGTCGAAATATTGCCGATATCGTCGCGATAATAAATATCGGAAGCGGCGGCCGGTAATATCGTATCGAAGCTCTGTATGCTCGCCTGTCCCGATTTCGATTCGCGGGAATATTCGTAACGCGAAAACGAACCTTTGAGGAGAGCTCCGGTGTGGAGAAGATCCAGAGTTTCCTCAACGGCTATGTTGCCCCAGTGAGAAATTTCTATAACTCTTTCGAGACGCGTGACGGTGAGAAATTTATTATTGTTTTCAAAGTGAACAGAGAGTTCTTCGAAGGCGAAGGGCGCTCTCTTGTCGTAGGGACCGTAAGTTATCGTCGAATCGCTTTGCGAAACGGGTTTTATTCTTGAAAAAGATTCAATATTTCTCGACGGTAGAATAACGGTTGTTGTTTGTTTGGTCACTGGATAAGGCGAATATATGTAGACGTTGCCGGCGTAGCGGACGAGTTGTTTTTCCTTCTGCGTTATTTCCTTGGGGTACGGATCGAGTTCATGAGTGGAAACTGTTTCTACCTCTATGGATGTGGTGCGTCCGGGTTGAAGGGGATCCCTGAGATCGATTTGCCAGAAAAGACCGGGCTGCTTGTCGAAAGTTTTTGCGTGTACGAGGAGTTCCGTGCGTCCCGCGTCACGCGTGTGCGCCGCCACGTAACTGAGACTATCTTTCTTCTTTGGATCGAGTGCGAAAATAAAATTGCGCACAGGTGCTTTGCCATTGTTCTCGAGAACGAGTTTCGTCGTTATTTTCGTCAATTGCGATTGAAGATCTATCGTACGGTCGACGTTCTTGAGCGCCAGATCGGGATCCACGAGATCCGGTGCGGCCGAAGTCACGGTATGGGCCACGACGAGAAGCGTCAGTGCCGATAGAAAATTCGTTTTCTTGGCACGAGCCATTTTTTTGTTTTGTTGCTTCCTTCTTTACTCTCTACGATCGCGCACACGAGGTTTTTGTTCTTTTGGTGAATATAACTCAATTAAACTGGGGGTGAAGAAATTGTTTTATGTTTACCGGCAAAATATTGTGTGCCGTGTCGGCGTACGACATGGACGTGGCGGGCGGACTTGCTAAGCCAGAGACGTGGCTGCACCGTGCTTGACCAACGATATCACTGCTGTCTCGTTACTTCGTTTGGAACTTTGATACTCGAACGGCATTCGTTGGTTACAACGGAATTTTGTATATTCGATTAACCAACGAAGATTTTATTATTTAGTTTGGGAATAAATTTCCGTTGGGGATGTAAATCAACAAGAGAGAGAGATGCGGATTATTATTATTATGGGTCATTTTACGAAGTTGTAAGATCGAGGAAAACGAATCATAACTGTTATTTTAATAAACATTTAAATTATTCCATTAAATTCTTCTTGTGCGACCTCAACAATGAGAAAGTATTACCAGATCGGATAATAGTTCGTATTTTTAGAGTTTGGAATTTTGTAGAACGGCCAGTAGCAAGCATAGCGAGACAGTAAATAAAAGGAAATATAAATGATCTTGAGTGCTAAAATAATAATCACGACATTTAACAGTAGTTAAATAATATCCATCATTTGATATCATTGCATTTTTCCCAGCTATTTGAGAAAAAATAAAAGCTTCGTAGTTATGTAATTCCTTACATAGTTGGTATCATTTGTTAGCGGCGCATGCGCGTTCCTTCTCACATGATCCCTCTGAATGACGAAACCCGTGGAAAGGTTATACACTGTTCATAGCCGGTAAATCGTTGCTCAGTGCTATTCGCAAAACGTATTTTTAGTAAATTAATGTTGAATTTAAAAGGTAACGATTGTTCGACAAGTATCAACGAGAATCGTGAGATACCAGTGAAATGAATTAATTATGCTGACAGTGAAATATTCATCGAAAAAAGCACATCGTTGATCAGACGCATTCTACTCTTCAAACGCCGAAAGGTAAAACACGCGGACGGCCCTTCGCACGAGCCTTCAATTTTTTGATACTGACAATAATCCAACATTTCGTAATTTCGTTATTGACAATCTCTCGAGTTATCAACGTTCCTTTCACAGAACCGCAACAATCGTTGTCAAAATGTTGAATTGCGGAGCAATTTTCACCCGAACGGGTCCACTCAACACAAGGTTCGTCTTTACAATGATTTTGTAACGCAGCATTATCTACAAATTATTTCATTCAGAAAACAAATACTTTTAATAACTTTTTAATAAACATTTTAGTAATCAAAGTTATACTAATGAGTTATAAAGAATTCAATTAAAATTATGGAAATAATGAATTTTTGGATAAAGAAATGGAATAATAGTTTTTGATTTTTTGGTGTCTTTTTAATGAGATTTTCATTACGCGACCGGCAAAAATTATGTTTAGCACAACAATTGGATTGGCAAGTAAAGGAACAAACCTCCGGAGACACGCATCAACTATTTCAAGAAACAAATTTCTCAAATCACATTTATTGGGCGCGACATGGCAGTCACTGTCGGAAGTGCAGAGTCGAGTATTGGCGCCTCATATTATGTTCAAATGCATCAACACAACGTATGCGAGATCTCAATGTATGAGAACAATTCATACGCATCTTCTCGCACAATCTTCGGCAAGTACAACAGACGTTGCGACAAAAACGGATATCAGACACATTTCCAAGGTAAATGGAAAGTTAACGCACATCTAAGAAAATTAAAAATAAAAAACATAAAAAAGTTATTATTATCATTTTTGTTTACATTTTTTGTCAATTAATAATTAATAATAATTATAATAATAAATCAATAACTAATTAATTAATGATAATGTATTATTAATAATATTAGTAGTGATAATAATAACCTTTTCTTTTCCATTTTTATCATTAATTATTATAAAACTATCACTATAACTATGTATAAGAAACTTTATATAATTTTCAACAAATTACAGGGTGACTCTGCTAACGATGAATTGAAAAATCTCACAAGCGGTGTTGAACTTAAAAATATCTTCGACGATATCAAGGACGGCGAGCACGAGCACCAGCAGCCAAAAAAACGCGAAATTAAATTTGGAGGTAAAAAAAAATTGCGATTCGGTTTCGTCGTTCCGCAGTTGCGATCGATTTTATGTATAATGTTAATTTTTTTTTGTTTATAGACATAGAGCGTTTGTATCCGCAACCAAAAGGCTCGTTGAACGAAATCTATCAATCGGTTGGTTCGCAATTAAAGTGTCCGGTACCGTTGAGCACGGATTATCGCATAATTAAGAAGGGCGGAAATAAAATTTGGAACTGCGAGTACAAAGTCACGTGGCCGGAGTCGATGACGATATCGGCAACAGCAAGCAGTAAGCCGGGTGCATCGCGCGCCGCTGCGCTCAAAGTTTTGCACTGGTTGCACAGCAGCGGAAAGGTGAAGAACGGCGCGCCAATCGTATATGACTCGAAGGAGATAACGGATTTGTACAACAAGGCGACACCCGTTGTCGTTAAGCCGGACACATTGGTTCACGTTCAGGAACTCTTAAAAACTTACAACGACGAAATAAAGGATATTATAATGAATTCGGGTCGCACGCACAGTGTCAGAGATGTACTGTTGTCGAGCGAAGAGACGGTGGACCCGGTTGGTCGATCTCACGCGAACAGCTGGAGTGACGAACATTTGGAACGTCGTAACCGAGATTTGCACGCGAGACTGGAACATCGTCGACTCCGCGAAACACAAGAATTACCAATAACCGAATATCGAGACAAAATAATCCACGAAATCGCGAATAGTCGAGCATTGCTGATAAAAGGCGACACGGGATGCGGCAAGACGACCCAAGTGCCTCAGTATATAATGGATAGTTTCACCGAGAGGGGCGAAGCCACGAAGTGCAATATGATCGTCTCTCAACCACGTAGAATATCGGCGATTTCGCTCGCCGAGCGTATCGCTCACGAGAGAAACGAGAACGTCGGCGACGTTGTTGGCTATCAAGTACGATTGCAACAAGTATTGCCGCAAACGCCGGCCGGTATGTTGTTCTGCACGACTGGTATACTTTTGCGAAAATTGCAGAGCAATCCGTCTCTGGAGGGTTGTTCGCACGTTATCCTCGACGAGGCTCACGAGAGAAGCATAAACACCGACATGCTTCTCGTTCTGTTAAAACGCGCGTTGCAGAAAAATCCGGATCTCAAGGTGATCGTAATGTCGGCAACGATAAACGCCGATCTTTTTCAAAGTTATTTCAATTGCGGCGTCGTCGAGGTTCCCGGAAGAACTTATCCTGTGGAGATGAATTTCCTCGAGGATATCACTAAATTGGGAATACTGCCGAGGAAACACTACGTCGGTGATAGCGAATATCCCGAAGTTCCGTTCGTCGATTGTGAACAGATTGCCGAATTGATAACGTGGATATCGCGGAAAAAACCTCCCGGCGCTATACTTTGCTTTCTTCCTGGTTGGTCGGACATAGTGAAGGTCAAGAAATATCTCGAACAAAGTGGCGGTCGACACAATCGCGATATGATAGTACCGGTACACTCGAGAATGTCGCATCAGGATCAGCGCAAAATCTTTCAACGCCCACCGGACGGATCTCGAAAAATTGTTCTCGCTACCGATATTGCGGAAACTGGGATAACCGTCACCGATGTCGTTTACGTTGTCGACTCAGCGACACGCAAAGCCATGCGATGGCACGCGAAAAAAGGTTTGGCTACAATGGACAACCAGTACGCTTCTCAAGCCAATATATTGCAACGGTGAGATTTTATGATGATTTTTTTCTTTTATTCTTTTAAGATTTTTTTCTCTTTATTTTATTTAATTTTTCTTTTTTGCTTTTTTACTCGCGGTCCATTCATTTTTGTAGTTTTTTCAGCGCGAAAAAAAAATCCTCGCTTATAAGCAAAATTTTGTCTGAATTAATAAAAACCTTTGTTATTTTTCTTTGGATATTCAGGAAAGGACGCGCTGGTCGTGTACAGCCGGGAACGAGTTACCACTTCGTGTCGCAGGCGCAGTTCAATAATTTGGAAGTACATCCATTGCCCGAAGTATTGCGAAATTCTCTCGAGCAGACGGTACTCGATTGCAAGACTTACAGCAAAGAGAAGGCTGTGAGTTTTTTGGAAAGCATGCCGCAGCCTCCGACGACGTCTGCGATACAGAAAGCTCTCGAAGATCTTTCGGAACTCGGTGCCTTGGATGCTGATGAAAATTTGACTGCCCTCGGCAAACGCATAGCGTTGTTCACCGTACATCCAAAATTAAGCAAAGCGATGGTTTACTCATCGATATTTCAGTGAGTTCGAGAGAATTTGCTCTTCTCGTTACTGCAAATTATTCTCCGACGAGAAACGATTGTTTAATTGAAAATTGCGTTTGCAGATGTGTTGCACCAATGGTCACGATAGCGTCGGCGATGTCGGCTGAGAGTGAAATATTCTCCGGAACCCTTTACGACAAAGAAGCCATAAGGCGCGTGAAGCAAAAGTACCATCCAACGAGTGATCATATCAGTATCGGTTGGTTGTTCGCCCAATGGGCCGAGTACGCAAAACGTGGAAGAGAAGCGACGAAGACATTCTGTTGGAATACAAGATTAGTTCCCGAAAGAATGTGGACATTGTCCAGTAAGTTTCCTTCTCTTCAACGGATCAAAAAAATCGATTGGTCTTTAGTATTCAACGTGATGTGAAATATATTCTCAGTGTGTCTCGTTCGCTCCGCCGGGAGTGTCAATCACGCTATTTCTCGCCCCTATACAAGGTTCACATTATCTTAAAGCCAATTGATTGGACGATCCCAATTATAACGTGAAATAACTCGGTTTTCAATACATCGATAGCGATTATATTGGCGATAACTTGTGAAACAATGTTATTCCTTAACTTTACAGAGGTAAGAGATCTGAATGCCGAGCATCTTATGCAGTGTCGCATGCTTCGAAGTTTCGATGATTATGCGAATCCCGATAGCGTCGACAACGAATACTCGACGCTCGACGAACTCGTCAGGGGCGTATTGCTCTCCGGACTCGATCAGCTTCTTCAACACCGTGACTTTGAAATGCGAAAGGGAAAGCTAAAGAAAGGAACAAACGTTTTTGTAATGGAGTGAGTTAAATTTTTGCGCACATAATGAATAATTAATTATCCCCATTTCAACGATATTTCGCAGACATCGCGTTAGTTCTATACGTAAATTAATTTACCGTGTCTTTTTTTTCACTTGAAGGGATGGCTTTCGCGCGACTATTACACCGGAAACTGTAAACTTCAAGAGGAAATCGTTTCCCAGTCCATTTTTGACTTACGTTCGAAAACAGCACAGCGAAGAGAGACGCACTTCGCTGATACGCGAAACCAGTATAGTTTCACCCGTTACAGCTCTGCTATTTACGCAAGCGCGAGTACACGGATTCGAGGTAAATATGGGATGATGAAAAAGAATGATGATGTACAGTGGAACCTCTGTTTTCTTAACTTCGCTTAACTCAAACGCCCGCTTATTTAGAGGCGTTACAATGGCAACGATTTTGCTTAACTGAATTTCCATTATTGTTCGTTCGCCCCGCTGCGAGCGCTGCACATGTGCAGAATCGCGCCGTACCTTTGTATCTAAGAACGCGGAAACCTCTCGTTGCTTCTGCTGACGGCATCTGTCCGAAATTAGAGACTGCTGGGGAAATACAGAATAACGAAAGAGTTCGGTTCCGTTGAGTTGAAAAGGAGAGTTGTACTGTACACCAAAAAATTGTTATTTCATCGAATCGTTGTTCGACTTTAAACATTGTTTTTTTAACAGCGACCGTCTGCGAATGGACAAGCGGACGACAAACAGATATTGCTTACGATTAGAGGAAGAAAGAACTTTAAACTTTCCTGCGAACCTGCGTGAGTGTTGCAGACAATCTTCCGTTGATAAATGACCTCATTGTGTTGTTTGAAATTTATATTTTTTCTATTCAACTTTTGATTTAATTTCGTAGCCTCGCGGGTACACTTTTGCAACTTCGCGACTCGATGTGGAACGTCGTGCGTTATCTTGTGGAATATCAAGGACTCGTTGAGATGGATAACGAGGACGATTATCAAAAGGTCGAGGGTTACAAAAGACGAATGCTTCAAGTCCTCGGAAAAATGCTTAGTGAGGCGGCGGAACAGATTGACGAACCGGAAAACAATCTCCGTCGACAATCGTCCGACGAGGATGATACGGACGAAGAAGATGAGATATAGACGTCGAAAAGGGTTGAAAAAAACTGCTTACCGTAAGTTTCATTGTCGATAAATTCATTTACGATTGACCACGACGTCGACTAATTTGGTACAAAAAACAATACACCAATGGCGTGTAAAAAAATGTTTGCATAAATTCATCGAAGAAATATTCTTCTCAATTTCCTTCGCTCGCAGTCATACAAAGTTTATTTACAAATCGCGATGATTTGTGTACAAAAAAAAAACTTATATTGGTAAAAATACGTGAAACCGGAAATATGTCGATGAATTGATGCATAAATAGTAAAAAAAAAAAAGGAGAAAAATGGCGAAATAAAATGTATTCTTGTGAATGGCAACGGCGTTAACGGCGAAAAACTGTACAGAAAAAAAAGAATCCCGACGACACGACGATCGTACCAGGAATATTGTAATAGACAAATTTAGGGAAAATGTGACGATTGAATTTGCGATTCTTCGTCATTTAATTGTTACCAAACTTAGGATATGTATCTCCGAAAAATAAAAAAAAGATCTTTCTAATCGATTCTTTTTCTGCGTCATCTTCCCTCGAAAAAACGGTGAAACACATCGGAGGTATAAGAGTTGCATATTTTGCATTGCGTAGTTTTTTCACTTAAATGTTAACGCAGATACGAGTAAACTATTAGCAGTAGAAGAATTATCGGCGATAGTAATATCGAAGTTGCGCCGCTGGTGCACACGAGGTTATCGTACGAAATCGTGTACTTCACCATATCCGGGTACCGGCAGTAACGGTCATCGTTGCATTGAAAAACCGCGTTGGTCGTCGCGTTAACGGACACCGACATGTAGAAAGGATTGCATTGGTGAATGTAAGTCGCATCGCTGCACGATATCTTGACGCTGTGAGACTCGCTGCTGATAGTTGTACACGAACCCGACGGTTTTTCGATATCGAGAGCCTCGCGAGACGTGCATACAGTCAAACTTGCCGAACTCGGTCCTTGAATCTGAAAAAAAAAAAAAAAAAACCATAAATTCCGAACCAATTTTTTTTCTTTCAAATCACAGAATGCATAGAATCGATAAGCTTTTTATCAGTTGCCGAGAGATTACTTACTTTTATCGTGGGGACGTTATCGGTATCATCGGTGTGGAAATAGTTTGCGTTCATACGGTAATACTTGATGCCCGAAGGCTCCAAATAATCATCGTAAGAACTCGACGATCCCGATTTCGAGTAACTTGCGCCGCATTGAGAATTTATGACACGATTGGGAACTAAAATTAACATTGATAAAATAAATAAATGCTGCGACCTGACTTTGCAACGAGATACACGTGTTTTTTTTTCGATCGTTTTACTTACCTCGTTGTATACTCGCGACAAGTCCATTTATCGGCACCGAAATATCCGGCGTAGTAATCGTGGTGGGAATTGAAAAAATATCGTTGTTAGAATCCTTGACGAGATCGGCCCACGTGTCCTTGGATCCACGTGTTAGAAATTTGAATGTTACGTCTGCGGATGAATTTATCAGTTATTGAAAGAAATAAAAGAATTACACATCGAAAAATTATCGCAAAATTTTTTAAAAATTTTTGAAAAATTATCGAAAAATTTATATTATCGAACGATGATTATGTATAGCTGTGAATCGCAGTGAATACGAAAAAAATGTAAATTCTTACCGGGTGCATCTTCGCGTAGGTTTTTCAATCGTTCCAAACAGTATTCCTTGTCAGTATCCGAAATCGTCGACGAATACGGTATCATCAGTATCACTTCGGAATTTTTTCCTCCCAACCCGCGATCTTTTTCCTCGTTAAGCTTTTGCGTTTCCAGCGATTTGATTTTATCGAACGATTTCGAGATATCGAAACCTTTGCTGACTACGGAAAAAATTATGAATTCAAATAATCAATTTTGATTGTTAGCAGCAGAGCGACGACGTGAATTTTTCGATTATTCAATTCTCGTGTAGTATTACGATTTTTTATTTTTTTTTACGAAGTTTCCGAAAACAAAGCTTAAAATATTACGAAGAAGAGGAAATCTTTCATTGCCAATACTTACACGTGGAATAGTAACTCTGATTGAATTTTTGAAAGTCCAATATATCGTTGGTGTTTTCGATTATAACACGTCCATCGTGAGCGCTTATGATAGTGAAGTTACTGTTAAACTTGCTGATTTCAAGTTTTCCCAAAAGATCGCTAAAAAAAGAAAAATGAAAATTTCGATAAGCGTTGGTTGAATAAACGCCGATAAATCGTCGATATCATTTACTAACCCAAGGATAGGATTGATTGCCTCATAAGGCCATTTGGTATCAATGAAAATCGTAATATCGGTGGAAATGTGATTGGTGAATCTACTCGCTCTCGCCGCGTCACCGCAAAGAGGATCGTTCAACGAAGAAGCTATAAAACAAAAAAAAATGATCATCACATCATTGGATTTCATCAAAAATTAATTTTTTTTATGTGAATTACTATCAAATAAAATTATTAATAACTAATTAAACTATTAATTAATAATTCACAAATTATTTTATAATAATAATGATAAAATAATAATTAATAATATCAATGTTTTTTTATTCGTTAAAGCAAAAGTTACTTACGAATAAACGCGAAAAGCTTGTCAGTTGCTTGAACAGCGAATTTTTCGATAGTCGCCGGATCGATCGTAACTTTTGCTACGCCGGGGCTTAGCACAAGCGCCGATCTGTAAGTCTGAAAAGTTGCGAAGATTTTTTTTTTTACATAATTTATTATCGACTGTAGTAAACTTCTTTTGATTTTTACGAATTATTATTACTATCATAAACGACAAAAGGTTACCTGTTCGGTTGTCGTCGAATTTGGTGCCACAGATGTAAGCAAAGTTTTTCGATTACACGCCTTTATCGACGAATTGAATACACCTCTGTCGCTGTAATACATGTCGATAATCTGCGATAGTTTAAGATTCGGAACTTTCGCGTACCAACCGGCGACTTCGCTCGTGAGAATCAAACCATCGAGATCGCCGCGAATCTCAGCGGCCGTGTAGAATAAATCTTCGTTCGAATTCAAGAAATACCAACGCGGCAATTCGGACGAATTCCAGTGGCCGTCGACACCGATATTCAGAGGTTTGTCCGCCAACGGACCCTGTCTCAGCGCTACTTCCGCCAGATTCCCTGAAATTTTTTTTATACTCGTTGATAAACATTTCCGAAATCGAACCAAAAATACGATACTCGATCTCTCGATTTTTCATCGATCGAATCACTTTTTTCTGGTCGTCGGTTTTTTAGTAAAAAAAAAAATTACGAATGACTTTTTATTTTCACGAAAATTGATTTTTGATAGGGAAATTTATTATTAATAATAATAATATTTATTAATAATAACACTAATAAGGATTGTTGTTGTTATAAATTGTTATTATTATTAATAATCATTATCAGTTGTTAACATTATTACGGTACCTGCCATCGTAGCCATCCATTTATTGTCCAAAGTGGTACTCGACAATGCATCACGGGATTGCCATTCCTCTTTCAACAAATCGCCGAGTCTGACGTTCTGCGGTTGAACGCCGGCGGCGATACCAGCGAGTACCGAGCCGGCGGCTACTGCACCCCAATCAGTTTTTATAACTCCATTCTCAACGGGACATTTGCTCGCCGGTGGTAAAGCGAATACTCTCGCGCTATCCGGATGATTCGGCGGTAACGGTGGATACCAAGAATTTGGATCGACTCCGTTATCTTTCGTCTCATCTTTGTTCCCCATAGTTTCACTGAAATTCGATGTGTTTCCGGTATTCAATCTTTACAATTATGCGGTACTATCAATCGTCCGTATGTTGGAAAATATATATTTACAGCTGGTCGTCCGTCAACGTTTCGACGTCGTCGACTATTTTGCTCGATTGCGTCGCCGAATATCTTCTCCATCTTCTCGAATGTCTGAATTCTGAACTTCTTATGCGACACGTCGTTGATTCGTCACCGCGTTCGATTATCTCGATACTACTCGATAACATAGAGTGCAGTGAACACTATGGAAAAACGAAAAAATTTTATTCGTAAAATTTAATATATTAGACTTTGAATTTATCAAATTATTATTTTTATAATGAAAATTTAAAATTTTTTATAATTTTTTTCTGATTACCGTAACGATAGATTCGAATATCATTAATTTCGGGTTCCGAATTAAAGAATTCCAAGTAGTTCTTAATTTGTTCCGATTACGCGAAAATATAAAAACGAAAAAATTAATTTTAGACTCACGCGTTCGGCGCGGGAGAGACTGTTATTGGGAAACGCCATAGCATTTCCCGGTATCAATCGCAGTGTCTCAGCATGACGATAAAATTGTACTCCATTCGGTGCGTATGGTGTCACACCCGCCTGAACGGGAACGAAAGGATTTTGTACGATGCCGTCTTGACGAAATCTGAAAGTCGATTAAAATCAATAAAATAGTATCGTTTGGTCGATTATCTACAAACATCGATAAAACTTTGACTACATCGACATTTGATACAATTACGCTGAATTCTATAAATAATCACAATCAACCACTCTAAATGATCTTAAATGATCTTAATTTTTATTATTTTTCGTATTATTTTTGTTGTAGTATTTTTTCATTTTTTTGAATTGTCTTCAACACCGCGTGTTGTTTGGTCGATTATCTAGAAACATCGATGAAACTTTGACTATATCGAAATTTCATAGAATTACGCTGAATTCCATAAATAATAATAATCGGAGACTCTAAAAGATTTCAATGTCCTCCATTTTTACAATTTTTCGGAATAATTTTTATATACAATTTTTTCTTTTTTTTTAATTGTCTTCACCGACGCGTGTTGAATCAATTGTCCAATGCGCGATTAGATTAATCGGAAAGTAATTAAAGTAAAGTTACATCTTAATTTACGATTTTGCTTACATACCTGTGTAATAATGCAACCGATAGAGTACGTAAGTCCATATTGAGACCGGGTGTCCCTTCGATTTTTCGTATTATTGCGAGTAAAGACGGTATGTTTTGCGGTAACTTATTGTTTCTATCGAGAAGATAAGTATTGTTGTAACACTCCAGAAGCGATGTTGGCACATTGGCCATAGAATTTTCTTGTGCATAAACGGCTGAAAAAACTCAATAATTAAGTAAAAAAAAAAATTTTGAAAAATTTGTATTAATGTGCGATCGATCGAAAACATCGATTATTCAATATCGCGTATTCCGATTATCTTTAGCTCACCGCATAGGCCGACGACGAGGACGCCGATTAACTTATTCATTTTCTTGAATGAAAATCCCGAAAGATTATGCACCGATTTTTTTTCACGTTGCAGTCGATCCGACGGCTCGTATTTCACAAACTGTCAATCACACCACCCGATTCAACGAAATTAATTAAAAAAATAATAAGAGTTTCATAATTTTTGTACTAAAATAAAAAAAGTGTGTTCTGTTCATATGTGTCGAACAGGTACTGCAACCACACCTTACGGCTTGCGTACAAAATTCTACTATCACTATCAATGATAAGATACGTTATCCTATATGACTAACCGCCCCCCTCTCTCCGTTAAACGGCAGATGAGGCTTTTTATTTTCATTGCAATATCATCGGTCTAATTTTATAAACTATCGATGCGCGTCTCGATATATTGGTTAATCCGATACTACGAGTCGATGAAGAAACGGAAAGTAAAAATTATGCAACAATATTTGCAATCGACTAAATCGGTTACTTTTTTTTTCGAAATCGACGAATGGACTATCGATTCTGCGACATCAATATTTGATTTTCAACGTTGATAGATAAACATCGAGTGTAACACCGGAATGCAATTTATCACTTGCAACTTGGACATCGAATGAAAATTATTATTTAATGTGAAATTTTCGTAGGAAAACAAGAATCGATTGAAAAAAAAAAACCAAAAGGGACTATACGTGAGACATTTGACATCGTTTTCCGTTATCTTATCGAAGCCGGAATGGGATGTTATCATAACGAATCTTCACTGTTTTTTTGTGACTCATGGTGAAAATTTACGTTGACTCGACTCAAGAGGCGTTTGTAAATCACTTTATTCCATGAATGAGCTGTGAATTATTCACTTCGATCTCATTATTTATACAGATGTTACAATCAGCGATTCTATTTGTTGGATAGCGTATTTGCGATCTCTGCATCACGGAATGATGACTCGTCGATCGAAGAGTCTCGAAAAATATATATATGGGTTACTGGCCGCGTGACAAACGAAAATTAAATAAAATTAAATAAAATTGCGAAGCAAAAACGCGTGTTGATACAATACGCACAATAGTAACACGCAAACGCGTGAAAAATTTCAAGAATTAATTAAAGTTTTTACTTACCTCTTCAATCCTTCGATTGTCCGCCGAACTTTATTTCCTATAATTTCCGCGTATTGCTATTGTCTAATATCTTCCTTTTGTTGTTCGATTTTTTACGTAGCAATGCAGTTTTCGGAGAATATACTTTCTTAAAGTATATCCTATCCTCGATATTCAAAGTACCAAAATTAAAAAAACTAATTAAATATCACAAAAAATTTTAATATTATTCTTATTCTCGCGATAGACAATCTTTTTTCGAATAAAAATTTTTTTCTCGTTATTTTTGATTTGCATATTCATTGATTCTTATTTCACAGATCTTACCGATTATTTTTATTGATTATCGTTTCATTTATCAAATACCAGTTTATTCATTGACTCGTATTTCATTTTCTCGATTGCGATTTTATTATCACTTCTTATCTCGACATTTTCCGCGGCAATGTCTCGTTAACTCATTAACGTGTATAATATATCGTATATATCTCGTAGAAGAGTTCACAGCAGCGGTAGATTCAGGATAGTGAAGGTTAATCAGATAAATTGGAAAGGTCGTGTATTATAAAAAAAAAAATTATTAAGTACACAAAAATATTCGCATGTATAAATAATCACTGTTAATATTATGTATCTCGGCAAGATGCAAGGCACGTACACGGCACTTGGATAGAAAATATTTCTAATATTTACATTTTATTATTTTTTTTTCTTTTTTTTCCCGTCGCCTTTCGTTGCATTCTTCATTCACTTTCAGCACAAATATGGGGACATGCGGTTGCATTAAAAGTACGTCGCGTTTTCTTATAGTTAATTTTGCGCCCAACTTTACATCGAAAAGAAAACCATTACATCATATATATATATATAGAGATATTTGTATAAATATATTCCGTAAATAATAGCAACCGCGCGAGTCTCAGTACATTATGCTAAAATATTTTTTACATATTTCTATTTACAATTTCGAACAAAGTGCACACAGACGCTATCTAATGTGCCGGGAAACAAATCTTCGTAAACAAAAAAAAAATAAAAACATTTACGATGGCAGGGGATTCCAATCCCAGGATTTGCTGAGCGCGTTACTTTTTTTTTTTTTTTTTTTTTTTTTTTTCGTAACATGGATGGCAACTTCGAATACGATTTTACTATGTGTAGAAAACGAAGGAAAAATTTTACATGAAATATTTCGAATTATCAGAAAAAGTTGCGACGTATTCAACTTATCAGATGATTTTTTTTTTCGTGATTTTTCTCGTTTTTCAATTAGATATACGATAAATAATATTTTTTCATTTTCATCAGAACAAACATAAAATCTTAATTATTAATCTCGATTTTGCAAAAAAAAAATAATATTGGCAAATTTTTCAAAAGAATGCCTTTTTTATCGAGGACACAACCAAATTCTCACTTATCTTTTTCTTCCACTTCCTTTTTTTTTCTCGATGCTTCTTAATTTTCTTTCGTTTTCGCGTCAGAATGATGCAACTCTCTCGAGTGTTTTTTGTTGTTTTTTTTTTCTATTTTCTTTTCTTTAAGCACTAGAGGTCCACCGACTAGTCGGGTTAGTTGAATAGATTAAACGCTACGAGGATCTCATTACTAAAGTAAATAGTAATTATGTAGTCGTAAATTAAATTAAGAACAATACTGTTAGCTAAAGCGGCTGCAGGGCGTTTGCTTCTAGTGCTCCAAAAAATGCAATATAATTCGCACAAACTTTCGTCGTACCGAATTACTTGACGTAAAAAGAATTTTAAATGTCGACATTCCATCGAAATAAAAATTTCGATCAATCGATCGATTTCGAATTTCGAAAAATTCAATATTTTTATCGCCGACTGATTGAGGAAAGAAAAAAAACATTGATTTCGTCAATTTTGGCTCTAATATGCATCTTACGTAACTAACGAGTTGAGTCCCTCGTGTGTACCGAGAGGTAATACTTCGCCGCCATCGAGGCGCGTAAATAATTAAAAATATCCGAAAACTTCGGACAAAAGTTCGAGTCGTCGGTGTATTTGAATTTCTTTCTCTCGACACGATTCGATAAATGTTTAACGATTATTTACAAGCGGAGGGAGAGTCGCGGAATTCTCCTAACGGCGAATTATCGTTTGAAAACGAATGGGTCGCACAGAGCTGCCTGACTGCGACTCCCGTTTTTTATATATATATTGTTTAATTATAATACTACTGCATTTAATCGCTCGTATAAATTATCGTCGATGTATAATAATGTTAGGAAGCTTAGTTAGCAGTGGGGATCGGGAAAAACGGGTCCAACAGTACGGACACACGTTCGTCTTAAATCTATAACTATAATCCACTCGGAAGTCTTATAAATGTCATGTCTTGTTGTTGCGAATTGTTGAGCGAATTTCTTCTATCAAGAATGACACTGTGTCCATAGCGATTTAGAAGGATTACAACGGTACAGTCTTCAGTCAAATTGAGAGCATCGATCTAAGAATTCTTCGATCTTTCGCCGAGCTGAACATTATTAATTGGCAATTTTTTTCCGCGTCATTCGCGTTGGAAAAATTTCCAATAAAGTTTTTTCAAGAAAAAATAACACGACAAATAATTAAAAATTATGTTTATGAAAAATATTTTTTTAAATAAATTGAGAAAAGAAGAAAAATAATTCTATATAGCAACACCGATCGTCTTTTTGCAAAATTAGTGTACACTGCTATCGGTTTATTGTAATAGGATCGAAATTTTTGAAAAAGTTAACTTTTTTTACAATGTGTAATAATTAAATACTTTTACTTCAACTTCGTGCAGTCGTTTCACTCAGTAATTCCGATTATTAGCGAGACGCTATCACACAATATGTAATTAGAAAAACTCGAAAAAGTTCCACTGTAGTTGCCTTGATAGCGTATATAAATTTACGCGATGAATTAAACAGCGAACAAATTTTCTCGAAGTCCATAAGATCCGAGTCTCGTTATCTCGAAAATAAAGTTATAAAAAAACGTTCAAAATATAATTCGTAAAAAGATAAATAGAGAACAATGTTATAAAAATTCCATGAATTTTATACTTTTTTTTTTTTTTTGAAAATACAACTCTATATATTTTTTTTGGATGCGCAAAACGGAAGTCTGCCGATTTGCTTTTTGGAAACTTCGTAGACAAATCTTTTCAAACTTCAATCCTCGTTCAACGAAACTGTACCGTTGTAAACTTATTTAAAGGAAAAAAATAATAATCCTGCATACCGAATCGCATCTTAGGCACTCCTATCTTTCTGGAGCCTTTTTAAATGCCGTGTAAATATCGGGTTCGCTGGAGCGCTAAAAAACATCGCTTATTTCACGGATCAATCTCGCAAACAATGAAGTACTCATTACCAGTCATCAACGAGACGATAGGAATCACGCATTGGCTCTTCGTAATAACTCTAATTTTCTCTCGGACATCGCAAAATGTTTGCCAATGAAAAAAAAAAAAAGAAAAAAAAGAGAATCGTGCGAGAGAAGAAAAAGTTCGTCGTTTGTGTTGTGTGTATTCAACGGATTCACAGAGGTTGTTCGATCGGCATCGATCCTTGCAGTAGACTCGGGTCGTTCATCGTCGCGTTAACTCCGCCGCTTCCAGTCGATTCCCCGTTGGTGTTGTTGCTATTGTTGTTCTGACCGTTAAGAAATGAGGTCATTTCCATCGACGAATGTTGTCCGCTCTGTTCAGAAACATGCGTGTTCGTTCGCTTCTTTTCAGATCTACAGCGCGTAGGAGTAACGTACGTGTGTGTCGTGTTTCGGAAAAAAACAAAAGAAAAAGCGGCTCCAGAGAGAGTGCAAAGAAAGCGAGGTAAGAGAAGTGCTTAGAGAGTAATTTGACGAAAGGCTCCGAGGATCGAGAGGATCTTCGATCGATAAATTATCCTCTTTTTTTTTATTTTTTGATCATTTGCGTTTTTTTTTTCGCAATTTTGTCATCAATACGTTCGATCGATTGTTTCAACTAATCTTAAATTTGATCCTCGGGACCCACCATTCTTACGAAGTATCTACATCTTAGCCATTTAACGATACTAACCTTAGGCTGCATCGTGTCCTCAGTCGTGTCGAGAACGGCAAGGGGATTCGACGTTATGTTGATCTTTGAATCGTTTATACCGCCGTTCATCACTCGACCGTTCGACATCGGTTTGCCTGTGATACAGAAAACTTGTCAAATTCATCATCAAAATAATTTCGAATTTTTTTCTTTTCAATAATTCGATGAAAATAATGGTGGCGATAAATTAAGGAGGATGTATTGTTAAATTCGCAGCCAAAATTGAGATTCCGAAGAAATTTCGAAGATTTTCCGATGGGATAAAATCTGAAAAAAATCAACTATATTTCCTTCAACAAATCATCGTGAATAAGAATTTTTGGTTTTTGTTCAATTCAATAATGTTCAATTTTTTTCAGATTGTTATCCCATTAGGAGGCATTCGAAATTCGCTCAGAATTTCACTTTTATTTGCGACAGTAATGATACATCCTGCGTAAAAGAATTATCAACGATGTTTGTCCACTAATAATATTGCCAGTAAAAAAAAACCGAAATGGTAAGTAAAAAAAAAAACTTAAATAAAAATCCATATATTTAAATGAATTTATCAATCGGCGTGGTATCACCGGGAAAAAAGAAAATAACGATAAAATGAATGAATTACCTTCATTCTGTGATGATTCGCGGCTTTGTTTGATTTTGCTCCTCTTGTAGACAAAAGCAACAACGGCGAGACCGCCGAGTAGCGTTGCACCGCCGAGTGCACCGCCGATGATAGCGTACATATTTCCGTTTCTTCCGTTGTCGGCATTCTTCGGCGCACTATCGGGAAGTACTTGTTGCACGGGTGGCGCTTCCGTGATGGCTTTTAGGGTTTTTTCGCGTATGATTTTCGAGAACTCCGATGCCGCGTCGACGGAGAAACTCTGAACTTTAAATTCATAAGTGGTATCGGGTTGCAGATAACCGATCGTTATATTAGTCGAATTTTTTCCTTCAACGGTTGTCTTTATGTATTCACCGGCCGACGTCGAGGCGCGATGATAAACGTAGAAACCGTCCATATTCGCGGTTCTGTCGGGATTTTGCCACATCAGTAAAACGCGATCGGGTCCCAGTGCTTCGGTATTCGTTAGCAGCGGTATCGGCATTTTGTTGCCCTCGAAACCGGTGACGCGATTCAATGGAAAACGGACGGAATTCGGACTAAGCTCGTTGTCGTTGTTCGAGTAAACAGCGGCGATGCGAAATCTGTACGTGTGATCGGGCTGAAGATCCGTAACCTCGAAGGATCTAACGTGCTTCGGTATCTCCATATTTGCAGTCATCCATTTCGATTGCTTGCCGTTCGGTCCTCTTCCGAGTTCGCGATATTGTACCTTGAAGAATTGTATCGACAGTCCCTTGTTCTCCGGCACGGACCAGCGCACCATCACCGATACATCCGACAGCCTCGTCACGTTTGGCTGATTCGGTGGCACCAAAACTGCTGAGAACACAACGCTTGTTAGTACTGATTATTTTGATTCTATCGTATAATCCGCGTATTCGACGAAGCAATTGAGAAAATAGACGTTAATGAGAAATGTATTATTGCAATAAAAAAAATGTCTAAACTTCGGTCAAAAATATTTCGTCCCCGTAAATACAGGTTTTTGATTAAAAAATAAAAAAAAATGTTTTTCGGAAAAATGCTTCAAAATCATTCCAATAATAGAGTAATTAAATAGACTACTGTGATGAGAGAAAAAAGATTTTGAATCTCATAAAAAAATATATACAATTATTGAGATCGAGAAAAATCGAAAATAACGGAAAATTGATCGAATCTAAACATTTTTTTCTGCGACATTTAAAAAGAATCTAAAAAATGTAAGAACACCAAAATTGATTATTTTAAAAAAATATCGCGAAAAAAATTATTTGCCAAAAATTACCTGTTCCCTTGCGATGTCCCTCTTTGGGTCGTCGCCTGCCGCCGCCGACCCTCGTGTGTTTGTGTACTCCACCGTTCGGTGGTCCGTGATCCCGCGTTTTTCCACCGCCACCGCCGCCTCCCTGATGCTGTTTCGGATTTACCCTCAAGAGATTATATCCCGAGTGGGAGCCGTAATCATTGCTCGCAACGCACTGAACGAAACCGGCGTGTCTTTTCTCAACGGGTGATATCGACAGCGTTAAGCCTTTGATTTCGACGTTTTTGCTGTTTACGAGAGGCTCGCCGTTTATCAGCCACTCGAGACTCGGTTCTGGCTGTCCATCGACGCCGCAACTTAACTCGAGTCCACCACCTTCCGAGAAGGTATCTTCCGTTGTCTTGGGTGGTCTTACGACTCTCGGCGGTTCGACTACTTGAAGTATTATTACCGATTTTATTCCTGTCGTACCGCCGTTACTCCATACGCAATGGTACTCTCCGCGATCCTCAGGCTGCACGTTAACGATACTAAGACCCATCGATGTGTAACGCGATCCGGAAGGCAATTCATCGCCGAGTCTCGTCCAATTTACTCGCGGCACCGGGTATCCAGCAGCGAAACACTCGAGAGTAACGTTCATTCCCCTTAATACTTTGTACTCCGTTTGCGGCTGCTTAACGAATGTCGGAGCGACGTATGTATTCTCGTTGTAAATCTCCAATATCGTCTTGTAATTGCTTCGGAACGTCTGCGTTACTATGTAATTGTCGGCGGTGCAATCGTAAGCGCCGGAATCGGAGGGTCTCGCGTTTTCTATTACCATTGTTTTGCTACCGGTAATATTGACGCTGTGTACCGGTTCGCCGTTTTTGTAAAATTGCACGACCGCTTCCGGTGAGGAGTACGGCACGGGACACGTTATCGGCACCGTGTTCCCCGATGGCACTCGTATCACGACGTTACTTTTATCCGTAAATTTTTCTATCGTTGCGAGACTCAGACGCGCCGGATCCGACGCCAGACCACTCGTACCTACGAATAATAAATTTTTATTAATAATATTTTTTTTTATCGAGGAAAAGAAGCGGCGACCATTTTTTTATCGTAAATT
The DNA here is from genome assembly GCA_964006125.1 of Cryptus viduatorius. Taxonomy (NCBI): domain Eukaryota; kingdom Metazoa; phylum Arthropoda; class Insecta; order Hymenoptera; family Ichneumonidae; genus Cryptus; species Cryptus viduatorius. The sequence goes on from OZ023226.1 coordinate 1,184,354, forward strand.
TTTATTTTCACGGAATTTGCGAAATTTTAACTACGGAAGCACAAAACTTGTTCGTTAATTAAGTAATGAGAATTAAAATAAAATCATTTCGTGAGCATAAATATACGACGAAAATACGCCTCGAAGGTCTTTGCAGAAAAAAAAAATGATAATTAACGATCCGCGATATCATTAGTCCGGGGAAATTGCATCGTAAAAGTAATTTAATTAAAATACAAGTATTTAAATACAATTTAATTGAAATTTAATAAAAAATATTTCATACATTGAAACGTAATGAAACGTAAAAAAAAAAGTCGAAAAAAGATTTTATCATAAAAAAAAATGATTGCTTCATTGGGTAATAAGGCTGCGGGTCTTGCGCTTCGGAGCTATAAGACGAGCCGCGAAGGAACATAAAGTAGTCAAAAGCAATTTCTGTATCAAACAATAATAACAACTCTTCGCGAGAAGTGGCCGGTCGCATGTCCGAGGAGAAGATGTATAAAATCGTTATGGCTGTTGGGGTCATTAAGCGGAGTGCCGAGGATTTCATGCAACTCGTACAACTCGTTCTATAAAAGTTACAAGAATCTCATAGGGATACTAGAAAAGCTCATTGCGTCGGAGAGAACAGCTATAAACTCCGTTTTTCTCTTAAATCTCTGAGGTTTTAAGGTTTTTGTCCTTCGGCAACAGTTATCGTTGTACCCGAAGACTATGAGAGTGAAAACGAAAAAAAAAAAAAAAAAAAAAAAAAAAAAAAAACGAAAAAATAGACTTCTTACCGTAAAAAGCGATGCATCTGTAATCCCCGGCTTTGGATGGATCGTCAAAGTTGACCATGTGCTTCGAGGTCTTGCCGCCGCTATTAGGTGCATTTATGAGGGGACCCCAACGCTTCGAACCCAATGGCCTGTGACGCCAGGCAAACTTTTCCGCCGCGAGATTCAGACTACACTCGAAGTCTACCTCGTCTCTAAGCGGCGCTGCAAGAGGCCGAGGATGACGAGTGAAGGCCATACTGAACTCTTGCTTTTGTCCTGTTTTTTTAATCACATTATTAAAAAAAAAAAAAATTAAGTTGTTATTTCCGAATATTGCAGTCGTGAAAAATAAAAAAAAATCGGGGTAATGATCAATTTTTTTTTTATTTTTTTTTGAAAATTGTTATTATGAAAAAAAAATCAAAAAAAATTTAGGAAACGAAATTTTTTAGTTTTTTTCTTGTATGATACAAAAAAACTATCAATATCAAAAAAAAAATGTTTAAAAACAAAAATCCATTATTCGAAAAAAAAAAAAATTATATCTATAAAACGTTTGAAAATCAAAATTTTATTGCATGAATACGAAAAAAGGAGTAAAAAAAAAAGTTCACTTACCCGAAGCGCAGCATCCCAAAGCATGTAGAAGAACCGCGAGGGGGCCGAACAGCAGGGAAGACACCGGCCGCATCTTGACACATTCTGCAAGAACGAGAGGTATATACATACATATATATATATATACATGTATGTATCGAGACTGTGTTTACTCGGTCGTACGCGAAGCGTTACGTTATACTACTCGGTTTGCGATTTGCCGTGTGGCAGAATCCGCACCCTTTCTTCCCTTTCCCTCTTTCTTCGCGTTCATCGAACTATACATATCCTCGATGTAAGAGAGAGCAGAGAGCTTCCCAGTCGAGTTGTGTAGATCTGCGTCTCTTTTGCTTTCGTCCTCACGGTTTCTCGTGTACGAGAACACAATATCTACATGCATGGAATCGTATGTTTAACCGGCTATATATCCTACCCGCGCAACGAAAGGCGAGGCCTTTGCAAGCCGAAATTTTAATGGCACAACGGGGGAGACGACGGCTCCTTGTCGTCGTTGTCGTCGTCGACGGTTTAACTTTAGAATCCGGAGAGTTCACGTGAAAATAGAACGCATGCCTGCGTGCTTGGCATAGAATTCTAGTCACTCCTCTTACTCTTTCGCGTCTCTGTGTTATTCACGAATGCGATATATATCTTTAAAGTGGATCGACGGGACGACGGAGCTTTGCTTTAGATTAAATGAAAAAAACAACTTCCGGTTGATGTCCGTGGAAACGATATACATGACGGAAGAGGAAGAAGAACGCGAGCACTCGAGGATCCGATGATCCATTAAGTGCCAACATATGCATCGAACCCCCACGTGGCTCCGATTATTTTCATATCGGAATATGCAGTTAATAAATCTCCGAGGATCGCCTACGTGCCGCGATTTTATCGGCGTTTTCTATTACGAATTCCGGAGCAATGACTGAAGAAACAAAAACTATTGCGCGCAGTAAGAAACATATCGTCGTTATATACTTGAAAAATAAAATAAAAAAAAGGTAAATATAATTAACTGTTTCCGGAAATTTTGATGCGTAAACTGATTCGTTAGATTTAACGTGCAATAATGATGAAAAATTAACGTACTTTATCTTTACTATTTTTCGTACATAAATGTGCAAACATTTTTTTTTTTCGTTTAGAATTCTTTTTTTTTTTATTTCTACGATTTTTTTTTCCTTGTGGAATTTAATTAATTTTTCGGAATTTATTATAATTAAATGAAAACAACGGCTGAGTGATTTTCTTTACGATAGTTACCATTTAATTTGAAACAACGTGTACATCGTCTTTATAAAAGGTCAGAGGGTGCATAGAGAACAGTGTACCGAGGAAACGACCTTTAGTTAGTAACACGACATATGTTCCCGAGTAGTATGAAATATCGAATGTTTCACTCGATTACCTCGATGTATTTTATTTTAAATAAATAGCATTTTAAAGGTCTTTTTTTTATTGAAGGAAATTATTTTTTTTTATTACAAATATATTTAAACGCTAATACAACAGTTTTTTTTTTTTTTTTTTTCATTTACTTCGATTGTAACATGCGCATCGTTAGAATTATCTATCGACGCGGCTATAATTGGAAGCACCGGCTTGTCTTCCTCCCGCACTAAGGCTCGCGAGGGCAAACAAACAAGAATGACGACGAAAAAAAAAAAAAAAATGTCGTCAACGAGTGTATAAAGGGACTGACAGACGTTAGACAAACACTTATTCGGAAGATTTCCGGGGGAGTAGGGACTCAGAAACAACCCACTCGTTCGGAGTCTCTTTGACGGACATTTTTGTTTTTCATCTCCATAACTTTCTTCTCACACGTCGAACTTTGTTGATTTTATCGGATATATACGTCTATCCGTTTGTACGCGTAATAGATGTTACAATAATCGAAACGAAGTATCGACGTGTCGCCAACTATCGCCTTCACATTTGTGAATATATTTTTTTTTTACGTAGGTATATGATAAAATAGTGTAGAGCTCATAGGTCTTACGAATGAACGGCCTTATAGGGTAAGGAATAGCTCGGGCGCGCCGCCCTCCCCGCCGCCCCTCTCTCCACCTTTGCGCCGCGCGATCTCTCGACGTCGGACCGTTTACACCCACGTGTTGTTCTTTGCCCGGGGACTAGGCGTTCGCGCAGGTAACACACGACTATACGGAAAGCTTTAACAGTCCGTTCCGGTACCGAGCGTGTGCCACAGCGAGAGAGGCGCGTACGAACATAGGCTCCGACGATGTTACGATGAAAGAGAAACGGAGAAAAAAAGCGAAAGAAAAACACGAAGGAAAGAGCGAGAGAGCGAATGAGGGGAAAAAAAACATAAAAATGAAGATAGATGTATAGCTTAGTTCTATTCGTTTATTAGGCAACCCCGCGAGCGTAGGCAGACTCATTCATAGATCGAAGCTACATACTACAAACTTATCTCGCTCTCCGCGCGCTCTCTACCATTATATTATTATATATACACGAGAACGAGCGCCGACACCCACGTTGCATCTTACGTCTATCTAAAGTTTCTTTTTCTCGTGTTTTTTTTTTCTTTTTTTTTTTTTGCGGCTTTTCAACGATCATCGACGATCCGAGAACACGTTAAAGGCATCGTTAACCCATTTCATATATTTGCCGTAATGAAGCGATTCGAATTTTGTTTTCGCGGGGTAACTTATCGATGTAAAGTAATTATTATTTTTTTTTTTTTAGAAATTAAAAAAAATACAAAGTCAACTTTGCAGATATAAAAAATAACTTTGACACGTCATTTGTTATTAAAAAAAAATTGATTTCAAAATTTGGATTGGTATGGAAATTTTTTTAAAGAATTTTTTAAAATTCGTAGGAAAGATTAGAGTTATTCTGATTAAAAATAATTTTTTATTTTTCGACGATACGGAATGTACGGAATAACAGGAAGTTATACCCGCCACAGCCACCGAATAATAATTTTATTGGTATAGTCGTAAAAATGTATAGGACTACGAGGACAAAGTCGACGGGGAATGAGATGAAGTAAAAGAGGCAAAGAGAGGAACTGAAATGGTAGCTGACCCCCTCCTACCCCTCCCGCATGCCATTTCGGACATTCGAAGATGCGAAGAAAAAAAAAAGTAGGTTGAGCTCGAATCCCCGGGTTTACTTGTGCGCTTGTATTGCCTACTTCTCTACCGTATCTTCGTCTCGTTCGCTCGCGCCTCGCGATTCTTCCCCGTCTGGAGATGCCCGACATTTACCGTACACGACTTCCGTTCCACGTTTGCCTCACGTAACGGAGACGGCACAACGCCAGATCGACGGGGAAGGAGTCGACGTAAGAGCGCAAATCGATCGCTGAAATGATTCCGGAGCTAAGCGTAAAAACGCACTGTATACATACCGGAAACACATCGCTGATCAACAAGTTTCGAGTAACTCTCCCGGAAGTTCTTGAATATTTCTATGCTTTCGTATTCGAGCACTCGACGTTAAAAGAACAAGAAAAACATCGCGAAAAAGTGTTCCCAAATTTAAATCGCTCCTTTTTGGGTACACGAAAAAAAAGAGCTTTCGCATTAAATTTCTTCAATAGCGAAAGAATGGCGAAACTTTTTTTCGTAACGTATTAAAAAAAAAAAATTTTAATATATTTTTCAATTTTTATTTTGTTTATTATTACATTAAAAATTAACGGGTAAAATGCTATGCAATTAAGTTTATTAATATTTATTCACATAAAAATATCGATTGTGTATTTTGTTGTTCAAGAAATTAACAAACGAAATTGCATAACATTATAAATAATGCCAAAAAAACGCTATTAGAATCTTCGGTTTCGTTGCTTAAATAAAAAAAACAACTCGACATCGGACCGTTTGTAAAACATATAAAAATTCTCGTTTCGATTATCTATTCGATCGAATAAACTCGCGGGAGCAGTTTCTCCCCTTGTAGCTGCAGTTTGAGGTAAAAAAAGGAATGAAAGATGGTCCCAGAGGAATTCGAAGATTCGTGCTCCGATCGTAGAAATACCGCGTGGCGAGGACTCTCGGAGATATAGAAGAAGTTTAAAAAGTTTTCGTGTATTCCTCGGATTGTGTGTAAACTGGTTCGGTTTTCGCGGAGCACGCGGTCGCGATTCGCGATCGTTTGAGATTTTTTTTGGGTATAGCTTCGGTTATATATAGTTGTATATATGTATATGTATATATATATACAGTAGTAGAGTAGGTACACGAGTTTCAGCATCGCTCCCGGTGGACCTGTGAGACGCTTGTGCTCCTGTTGCGCGCGATGGCTGTTTCTGCCGCTGCGTGCAGGTCGCACGTAACAGGTGAGAAGGAACCCAAAGCCCCCGAACACGGGCGCCTCGCTTTCCGACCTTCCCTTCGTGTAAAAATGAACAACTCGAATTCCATAGCAGGGATCGTCAACCTCGATTCTTGTTCGCTTTAGCGACTACACGACTCCGCGGGTACAAATACACTCGCCGAGGCAAAATTTACTGGTACACGCGGCAAGAAAGATGAAGATGAGGACGCGAAGTCCGGAGGATTTACGTCGTTGTCGGACTCGACGTATGGAATCGTTACACCGGTATATCGAGAAGGGGCTCTTTCGCGAGGGCATTAGCTCTCCCCATATCATCGAATCGAACAAAAACCGCCATAGCTCAGCATGTAAGACACTATACGAGAATTTCATTAAAAATTTTATAACGTTAAACTACATTTTTCGATCAGCTAAATACGCCAATTTGACGAATATGAAATAATAAATGACAATAATTTTAATAATAATTATTAATTCATACTGATAATTCATAATCATAAAAAAATATATATATTTAATAAATAAATTTATTTGTAATTATTACTTTTTGAAAAATCACATTTTTCGCGAACTGAATTCGTAGTTTTTCTTTACAGTTCCGATGAATACGAAAAATAAATAAAACGTATTATTATCATTAATTATTAGTAATAATGAACAATAATAATAATAGTTTTATTTATTTTTCGTAGTCATCTATGCTGTGAAGAAAAACTACGAATTCAGTGCGCAAAAAATAATCAAAAAATATTAGAAATTTATCGATTATCGTCATTAATTTTTTTTTATCTTTGAAGATTTCGATGTTTTTTTACCGTTACTAACTGATGGTCTTCAACCGTTACGAAGTTATGAGATTTAATTTATTTACTCGCGGATTGACAACATAAATTAACGCCGAAGATATCATATATATATATCACTCCTATACGCGATCGCATTGATATTAGCCATCCATAGTGTAGTATTGTACTGTAACTGTATTGTATTTGCACGTCGCAAATGTACTGTACACACGTCGATGGTTGGTAGTAATGCCGACGTAGGAAGCCCCTCGGTGATAAATTTGTCTATAGTATATCGAAATCGTTGACCCTCGACGAGACTGCGAGAGAAGAACAAACGACTGCGAAGCGGCATCGGTGGAAGCAGTGACTCGAATAGACACCGATGATCTCGAAAGATTTATTCCCTAATCCGCAAACATTTGATCGACTGGTTATACATATAAACGAGTGGACTGTATCCATAGACAAGTTCCTACCTTTGCACGATCTTTAGTCAGTTTTTTATCTATAGCCGCATTTTTGTTATTAGCCGCGTAATTTTTTCAGAAAATTCGTTATCGAGTTTAATAAATTACGATATATATTTTTTTTAATTTTATTTTATTGTATTTTATTTTGTTATATTAACGTGAATTTTTTTTTTTTTTTTTAGCCGCGATGTTATTTTATCAAATCAATTACTTTCTCGTTTCGCGTCCGAACGCTCTGTACGCCGCTCCGATATGATTTATATTTAATTTTTCGTAATTTCAAGCATTTTTTAATCATTGTTACGAAACAATGTAATGATACAATTGTCTTGCGTTAAAGAGTTCATTCTTACCTGCGATGAAGTGTGAAGTTAATACCGTGAAGCTGACCACAGATAAGAAAAAACGTTGTGAAAGCAAAGCGCAGAGACGCGATTATCACGAGAGCTCCAATGTTTAAAATGTATCGCTATTCGCAGTGTTCGGAGGACACGTAGGCACACGTAGTAAGTATTCCATTCCGTCTCTCGTTACTTTTTTTTTTTTTTCTTTTTTTTTCGACGAAATTTACCTACCTAACCTCACCTCTCCGTTTCGTCGGAGACATTTCTTGTTATTTTTTTCGTTCTTTATCAGAGAGACCACGCGCAGTGACATCGCGACTCGCGTGTGTCGAGAAGCCGGTCGATGCCGATAACATTCGTCGTCCTCGCGTTTCGTTACTCGACAGTCGCAGAGACAGCGCGTCTTGTTTGATTTTTCGCTATTGCCATATATACTAATCTTTATCTCGTTCGGCTTCTCGACGAGGCGTCAGTGTCAAGACCGTGAATTTGCGGAGACACTTCGCGAAGATCGAATCGGGATTCACGTATATTAAAAAAAAATACCAATATATTTTTTTTTTTCAGGAATTCCTTTATTTTTTAATTATTATCAATGTTGCAACTTATTTTCACTTAATCAATCGCGAAATCAATAATAATTATGATAAATAAAAATTATTCGATTTTCTTCGAAAGATTTATTCCGTTTGATTATTAAAAACTGAGAATCCAAAAAGTTCATATATCAATAATTTGAACATCGAACTTTGAGGATATTATGCAAAAAAATTTTTAAAAATCGTCCAAATTGTCTCACAAGATTATTTGTAATTATTTATTCACAATATGAATACATGAATGAGCTGAGGTCAGAAAGACAATCAATAATCAATTCTGGTAACGACTTCGTGATCATTTTTTTCCGCTTATAATTGTTTTTAATTACTCAGCGTCGGGATAAACGTGTACTCGTCGAATTTCAATTTAAAAAACTGATAAAATACATCGATATTAATAATAATAATAATAATAAAATAATAATCGTCAATCTTCTCGAAAAGTATAGAAACTCCGAGATGACCTGCGAATCATTGCGAAGTTTTTACGAACCACTCGACAAGAGAAATAAATCATTTTTACGAAACAATTGGGTACAAGTAATTTTAGTACTTTTTTTTATACGTTCGCTCCATTCGTATATTCAACTTTAAGACGTTTAAGACGCCATTACGCTGCGCGGGTTATTCCGATTCTCCAAATGAAGTAAATAAAGAAGAGTTAACGGGTTCGTAAAATGAAATGAAACTGTTGGAGGAAAGAAAGTGCGAAACGACGAGAGTGTATAGTTTTGTAGAGAAAGAGAAATGCAGCGTGAAGAATTGAAAGAGTTTCTCGAATTTTCTCGAAGTTTTCTCGTACCTGGAATCGACTCGAGGATATTACTGTACATCCACCTGGGTGGCCTCAAGGGCGGAAAAGCCCCCGAGCGCGCGCAAGTATACCCTCGGGGAACTCGGACACAATGCGCTACATTGTCCCCCGCCCCCCCCCCCCCCTTCCCTTCGCTCTCAACACAGTTCTATGTGCCCCACGGTACAGGAAGCACTTCAAGATTCGTACAGGTCGATAGAGATCGATGAACGGATACACCATTAGATTGTATCGTAGTGAACTTTTTTTTTTGCGCATTTTTTTTTTTCGCTGTTCTCAATTCCGCGGCGGAACTCACACGACGTCTACCAGTAACGAAAAAAAAAAAAAATTGTCGCGTCTTTAACAGTTTCTATAATGGTTTTGGGATTAAAAATTATCGATTCTTTATAAACAAATTCAAGAATACATTAATTTTTTTTTCTTTGAAAAACGATGAGAGATCGGGTTATTCGTGTCCTTTTAATGTCGAATGTTTAAAATATTTCGAAAAAATTGTATTCATTTACTAGAATTGGAGATTGGAATGTCGACTATGCATTGAAATTCCAATTTTTTACGCAGTGAGTTATTTTCATTCAAAGTACCCAACGAGTACAGTATTTCGTAATTTTCGATGCCTCGAGGTACGCAAGCGCGTAAGTTACGCTTGCGTACGTCACGAGTATCACCAACAGGTATCACCGACTTTTCGAATCTCGCGAGTCCCGCGCTTTTCTCGCAATATAAAAAAGTGTGCGAAACCGAAACTTCGACCGATATCGCCATTTTTTTTTCTTTTTTTTTTTTTTACGAAGAATCATTTTTTTTTTAACACAATAAAAACACTCAGGGAAACTCGTCTCGATAATTACGAGGATTTGATTTCAAAGTCGTGATAGGGTAAGGGTTCCGTATTGTGTTTCGCTTTCGTCAGGTGCCCGTTACGCAGCAAATTTTTTCGAAAGCACCCTCGAAATATTTTTTTTCTTTCGGCCCTAAATTCGTCACACTCAGCATCGCGACCACAATATATCGTTTCGCCGTTAGAAACGGAGGGAGATACATCATTATCTGTAAATTCCTAGTCCCAAACTTTCTTCGCTATAACCTTTTTTTTCATCATCTTCTTTTACGTGTTTAACTAACCAAAATTTTGTATCTACGAGACCTCAAATTTTCGTCACTTCGATCGGAGTTAATTGTTTTGTAAATAATTTCAAAGAAACATAGATTTATCGATGTTTATCGTAATCAGATTGTACGAAAACGCGTATCGCAAAAAATCTCTGAAAGGAAAGTCAGGGGCACACGAGCCCCCTTGACCGTGTACGGCAGGTGTCGGAACTTATTAGGAAGGTGCCTAGGATATCTCGTGTAGTTATGTACGCCACACATATATATACGCACGCGGTGAACATCTACACGAGAATATACCGGTAGTGAGCGCTTCGTCTTTGCCTCCGTTGCACATTAAATTTTTTACTCCACTAAACTTTAAATCACTTACGCGCAAATCGTTGTTAAGAAAAATAAAAAGACGAAAAAAAAAAAAAACACAAGCCCTCGTGCTCGGCTACAGAAATCGCGACGATTATGCATCAACCGCTGCGCGTTGTGAGGCGCAACGAAGATAAAGAGAAAAGAAGAGGAGAAAACTAAACGCCGACCCGGCGTAGGGAACAAGAGCGAGAACGAAATACTGAAAAAAAAACAATGAAGCGAGAACGAAAGATGGTAAGACGATCCGCGTCGTCAATGCTTTCGCTCAAGTGCATCATGTTTTTTGTTGTTTCTTTTTTGTTTTCATTATCTCTCAGTTATCACGATCGAAACTATCGTGATTTCTCTTAATTCGAGTTGAGAAAACTCAGAAACCGATCGATCTATCCCGAAATACAGGTCTGTTTTGTCGTTGAATTCAAATCAGAAAATAAAATGTACTCACCCTTTCGCCTCCGACCGGTCACAATCCTCCGTTACGAATCCCAGTTCGTTTGTTTTTTTGTTTTTTTCACGTCTTGAATGCGTTTTTTTTTTAACAAACAACGTTTCGAAGAAAAATTGAACACTCAAACGCGTTGAAACTGTAGCGCACGTAGACGCTCTCGATTCTAACACCAACGTTCATTACGTTTATATTTCAACGATTGGGTGTATTTCTCAACGATTCCATAATTAATCTTTTTACGCGAAGGTTTTATACGTGCATTATAATATACCGCGGATAGAAACGACGTGTTGTTCGCCGATGATATAGTGTAAGACACTGTTACGAGTAAAGCCGCGTAGCCCCGGAGCTCACGATCAACGCACGGATGCTCGGCGTCTCCACTGGCGTCCACCAGAACACTGGAATGCAGACCGACGGGTTTTGAACCATGATGGAAGGGAAGTATAGCAAGGCCCGCGGTGCGCTCGGGGGATCTATTCTCGCGCAGGCTCTCGGTTATGGTGGTCACCTGACGTCACAAATATAACCACGTGACTCGGCCAAGAGTTTTGCCGCAATATTTAGTTTTTCAAACTTTCTCTCGATGTTTATCCGAACTTATTTTTTCTTTCTATAATATTTAAAAAAATAGATCCAAAACAATTTGACGAGAACTTATGTGGTTCTCGTAAATTTCGATCGTAAAAAAAAAATAAGGAAGATGTTGATGAGATTTAACGCGTTTAAGTTTGTGTTTTATTAACGAAGAATAATATTATCGATTGTTTACTTCTGTAGCTATATCGAAGTTTATCGAAGTTTATCGAAGTTTTTCATAACAATAAATAACTCATTGAGTATTAAAAAATGATATTTCTCGCGCTGAAAATCACATTGAAACTCTGTTTTTGAGTTTTAATTATCGATGAAGAAAGAGTTACGGATTATTTTTCAGATCGAAAATTTTAACCTCATATTCGTGAATAGATAAGGTACCCAAAATATTAGTTGACTTTGAAAATATATGTAATAAAGAATATCTGCAGAAAACTGCAGGAATTTATTTCTCGCAATATCGTGGTCCAAGTCGGCACCCGTCGGTTCGTCAGTTTCATCGGTGACTGCAAGCCAATGGTAGTTATGGAAAACAACCTCCCGCTCTTGGGCTGAACACTTCCGGAATGCGACGCGCGCGCGCCGACAACAGTTCGCTCGTTTCGTCGGGGCGTTGTGGCGCCAGGCAACTGATTTTAACATACTCGCCGGATAGGAATCGCGTGTTACCGATTTCGGCCGATGGAATACCGATCGCGGAGATATTTTAATAAGCCAACGGTGTTAGCCTCTCGTTTCCTCTACGAATTATTACATATTTGATAAGAAAAAATTTGCAATACTATTTTTAACTATTCCATCACCGAGATGGTATCCCGCGGTCACATCTCGAAATCTCGAAGCGAATATACGATTAGTTTTTTTTTCCACGATCAACTTTGCCACGCGGAATACAAAAGAAGCTGCGGGGCTCGACGTTGAGCCGACACATCCGACATAGGTGTTACCTGTGTCGTAATAATTTTTTTTTTTCATTGCCTCCCAATAAAAAAATAACTTCGGAATTCGTACAAAAGAAAAATTAATTATTGGATAAATGATGTATATGCTTTTCAATTCAAAAAATCTCTTGACATTGAAAATTACCCTCGCAATGTCGATAACGGTGGATCTCGACATTTCAACTTTGACGAATAATTAATGATATTCCGGTCACATGTCGTCCATCTTTTTTTTTTTCTCAACGATAATTTTTCGCAGATATTAAATTTCTGTCGTCAAGGCGGAGAAAATATCTCACTTCGGCGTAAAATATTAAAGAAAAACAAAATAATTGGACATCAAGGTATTTCGACGATTGAAAAATAAAAATGCTCGTAATATTTTTATGTTTTTTTTTTTTCTTATATCCTTTAGATAAAGTTTCTGTCGTAGTTACAGCCTAAAATATTACACTCAATTTGTATAAGCAAAGGCCAAAAAACTTAACAAACATTTTACAGTGTGGTGTGTTCGTCTGAAATTTATAATAAATCAATAATAATATTATTAATAATAATAATAATAATAATAATCAAGAATCAATAATAATCAATATTACACATTACGCCAACAAAATTCTTAAAATGTACAATATACATATATATAATATTTCATATATATATATCTATATATTATATATATATATATATATATTTACTATAAATAATAGCGGTATAATTGAAATTCATTCGAAATCTAAATAAAGGATTTCTCGATTTGGCACAACGTCATGCAACAGAAGTAAATGAAACACCACCATTGTGGCATTTTGATTGTCCGTGGCTGGGTGTGTGTTTCTCATTTGTTTGCTTTCCTTTTTTTTTTTTTTCATTTTTTTTTTCCATCTCTCAAGCAACATTTTTTCGTCAATGCTTCATTTACGTCCGTACGCGGTGCTTCGTTATTGTTTTTCATTATTCTTATATAAGGTTTGTTTTTGTTATTTTTTTTGTTTTTATTTATTTATTTTTTTCTTTTAAAGTAACAAAGTTGCTTCGCACGTCAGCCGGCGCTATGCTACGATGATTATCGGTTTTCGCCGATCGAACGTCGATCGATCGATACAACTCGATTACATATGAAAAAATATGTGTCATAGATCGAGGGAATCCGCTAAGCATGCCGAATATATTATCCTGAATTCTTCGATTTTTACGATGTTCGATTGACGCGTTTCGACATTTTTTTTTTTGCGTTATCGATGATATACGAGCGAAATCGCGCGCTCTTATATAAAAAAAAAAAAAGAACCGGCCGACTAGAGTATTTCATCCGATCTCAGGTGTTCCTGGTGTGTTGTGTATATTGCTTTCATTTTTGTTATATTTTATCTCTCTCTTTCGTCATCATCGTATTTTAAGTTTCGTCGCTAATCGTATAACTATAGCGTTAACTTAACTCTTAGCTACTGCTAATTATGTTTGTGTATGTTTTCTCGTGTTTTAATTTATCTCTTTTCTTTCTTTTCATGATGTTCGTCGTTTCGACGGGTTTATGATAATAAATGGCCAACGCAAACCCCTCCCCCCTTCCTCCGTTACTTCCCCCCGATGCCACCCTCACCATCACGAATCCGCGGCCACCTAATCAATTAGTTTAGAATAAGCTACATGGAAGAACAGACCTTCAGTCGTAGCGAACGAAAGCTAAATAGCTTTGAAAAAATTACCCGTCTTCGATCGCCAGACTCGTCACACGTCATCGATCTATCTAATTTTTTTTTTCTTTTCATGGTAGCGCGACCCTCGAACGATTCCTTCATAACTCTCGTATATTATCGGTAAGAATTAAAAAAAAAATTGATCGCGTCGTTATACGACAGGTAAAATTTTGTATTTCTTTAATTAATTTCAAGACTTCGGAGGCGGAACACTGACTGTAAAAACATCAAAAGCACGTGAGCAAATAAATAAAATCGTATAATTTAAGCGTAACCAATGATTTGTGATAACCGACCCCTTCACTCACAGAAAAATGTTAATTTTTTTTTTTAAGTTATCGACGTTAAAATTGTGTGTTTAAAATACATTGAGTTTATAAGAATGTTATTTACAGGTTTTTTTTTATTGCTTGTGAATTGCTTGTCCGTTACTCGCGCAAAGTGACGATTGGGATGACTGTTGGCATGAATACCTGTAATTGTCGCGTGAATATAGATATCGGAGCGAAGGGATTATTACGAAGCGGTATTCGTTTCAATCGATGGAACGACATTGTTCGGGTTGCGCTACCATCGCGTCTGTACAATTGTTCAAACGTTTTTCTCTTTCTATTCTTTTTTGCTGCCTTCGTTAGATCGTCGATATTTTCCAAACGGTTCTTTGCATTTCTCACGATTTTTTTTTATTTTTTATTTTTTTTCGATTTTTCTTTTTTATTTTATTTTTTTCACTTCCTTTATCTCTTCGTGTTTAAGCTAATGAACTGTGTATCAGCGAATCGTTAGGAAGAGCTTCATATCACGCGGGCAGAGCCCTGTAAAAATATACCTTCTTTCTATATAGAAACTAACGACGCGCAAACATCATTAACATGCGACACCGGTCGCTCACTCGCCGCTAAATCGAGAGCGCGATTGTTCGCTATCTCGTTTTCTTTTAATCCGATGCGTAGCGAATCTTACATGCGTTATATGTTTTTGTTTCTCTCGCCTCTCGTTTCGTTTTTTTTTTTTTTTTTTCGTTTTATATATATGTATATTTTTTTTAATGTTATTTTTTATTTTTTTTTTTCAAGAATAAAATATGTCACTTTCGTCGTCGACGTGTCAAAAGTATCGCGAATGAGAGACAGGGAAAAAAAACCGAATCTAGAAGCGAGTAACGAGATGACCGGCATTTTTCCAATGCGCCGCGCGAATAGGGTACCGCTACTTATTTTTACGTTTTATTACAGCACAATTGAAAATTATCTCAAAAGCCCCGCCACGAATAGAGTAGAAAAAGGCGAATAATTTGATAGATCTTCGATTTACCTCATTCATTCCCATTATTTCTTTTTTTTTTTCTCACGCGTGGACACGTTAACCTTCCAATATACAAATGGGATCCGTACGAAAATCATCTTTAAAGTGACTTTTATCGACATGTTAAAATTTCAACGAAGTAACATTCACGAAGGAAGCGGTATTAAGAAAATAGGATAATTTCAGCTCGAAAAAAAAAAAAATCGAGGGTTTTAAAAAGAAAAAAAAAAGGAATTTTTTACAAAATCAGATTCCATTATGCAAAACGATTGTCTCGATGTCAGGAAACAAAGTTTCAATGAAAAAGCAATTGTAGTCGAGTTATTGCGCAAAATCTTAAAGTGTTTGCGATTTATAGGAAAAAACGATAAAAGATTCGGAAATGTATTTACATTAAATTTTAACGATGAAAAAAAAAGAAAGCGTCAAAAGATGTTTATACGGTTTTGGTATGGATAATGACTTTGTCCAATTTTTATATATCGGAAGGTTAAAAAATACGTCCGCGGGTAGTTTTGCATCCGCGATATCTTGAATATCGCTTAAACTTCGTCACATAACGTTATGACACCTGTGCATTACGCGTGTACACCGTATATATAAATATATAGGGTATATTCATATATACCATACGCATCATATTACACTCTCGTCGTTTATCTTTCAAATATATTATATTAAATTTTTCTCTATTCGAATAGTTATTCAATTGTATATATATATCTATACATATCTACAGGGGAAAAAAAAACTAATATAGAACTCTATTATCATTAATTAAACTCTCTATCAATTAATATGTATAATTCCTCGCAACAGTTCTAAAAAGTTTCTTCCGTTTGCATGCCGCCTCAGTTTTCCCGTTTTCTTTCTTTCTTTTTTTTCGTAATCCCTCGATTAAGCGACGAGGATATGCTATTCGTCGAGTTTACATTCCATTTTTTCTTCATCATCGCGTTTTCTTTTTTTTTTATTTTTACAGACCGTTTCAAACGCTCCGATAAGCGTTCGATAATCGTCAAAATCGTCGTTCAGATATAACTGAACCATTTTTTTCTTCTTTCCTTTACTTGTCTATTATTGCTTTGTAGTTTCAGTGCTACCGAATTCATTTTGGCATTTTAGCGAGTATCGGAATCGCCCGAACGCGTTTATTTATGTATAATATAAACCGATTGCTTTTCGAAGCACCTGCCGACGCGACAGCTTTCGCGAATGTTTAAACCGCGGATAATTATTCGGGTTTCGCGCGGTTCGAATATCAAAATGCATTCGAGTTCTTTTTTTTTTCTTAATTTAAACGACCTTCTCGGTTCAACGCTTCGTTTAACGAATAAAAACTTTACACCCCCATCCCAACAAACTTTCGCTATCTTGTCGAGAAAAAAAATTGCTTTGGCCGCTACTTCGTGTTTTCTTCTGCCCAATAAGCGTGCGACGTAGTTATTTTTTTTATGAATTTTTGTGTTTTTTTTTGTTTCTTTCTTTCACTCGACGCGCTCCATCATTGCGGATACGTTAACCGCAAATATTTAACCCCTAACTTGTTTGAGATACCTGTTCCCTTCGCCCCACTCTCGCCAACGTCTGCGTCTTTTGTCCGGAAGGCTCGAGAAATCGTTCGACGTTGATCGCCGCTTGGATTTTGGTGTTACCGACGGTTTTTGTAGCACCGACGGCGCTATCTCGGTTACGTGATGATTCACGCGGCCAGTGCTGCTGTGACTTTGAGCGGTGCTCACACCCGCGAGATTTAACAAGGCATCGGCACCTTCGGCAATCTTTCTTTGCTCGTCGACGTCCGGTATTGTCGCCTCCACACCCGGCCGTTTGCTGTGAAGCAACAGAAAAAATATAACATCTGTAACATTATTTTCCAAACATAACGATAAATCGGTAAAGGATTTTTAACTCACCTATCGAGCTTAACGGAGGTGATACAACTGTATGTGTGATCTTCGCTCGAACTCCTCGTTATTATTGGCACCAACTTTTCCGGATCAGCGACTTTTCTCTTGCGATCTATGAGTAAAATTCTATTAATTTCATTCTCTCGGCGCCTTGAGGAAGAAAACAAAATTCTTAATGTGTGCGGTCCGACTTTATAATTAACTGACTCACGACAATGTAACAATTGTGCAGAAATTGTACATTTTTCATTCGAGAATCACAAGCAATTTTACGCGAATTTATTTCGTAGTTATCGCAATTTTGGTTTTTGCTAAACAAATTTTTGATGGTTGTGCAAACAGAGCTGTGTATCGATTCTGTGAAATATATTTTACCTTTGTTATGGTTTAATATTATAGGTCCGTGTTTAAAAGAAAGCATTGCGACAGCGGCTGCGTCGACGTCGCTGTCGAATTCGATCTCTGAATTGTCACCGATATTGCTGGATGCGAGTCTCTTCGAGAGATAAGGGAAGAGAACGGGATCGGGTAATCTCGTGCTCGTGCTTTTACGTGGCGATTTGTCGGGCGACGAAAGATTCTGTGCGGTCGGAGGTGGAAACGGTGCCCGTGAAAGCGCCTGAATGAGATTCGGACGATACTGGGCGTCCACCATCCAGAGGGAACCTTTTCCCAAATTCTAAACAAATTATATTCATCGTTGTTTAATTACTCAATAATTAAATGAAACGGAAAACGACATCCATAAAAATAACATTTTCGTCACATTTTATCAATGCCAGTAAAAAATAAAAAATTACTTCAAATTTGCGTCGCGTTAAAAAGTGGTGCATCGTTACATTCGCAGCTAAAAGAGAGATTCGGAGAGAATTTCGAAGACTTCCCGATGGGATGATAAGCTGAAAAAAATCTCATATAGATGGTACTAAGGATTTTACATAATAATAGTTTCCAAAAGTTATTGGCGAATAAGTTTTTAAAAAATTGTTCAACGAATCATTCGGTAATTTGACTTTTGTCTTTAGCAAAACTTGAGTGGTCAATGTTTTCAATTGCATTTTAATTTATTTCGAATTTCTTTAATTTTCGAAAATCCTTTTTATTGTAAAAAATTTCGATCGATAAATGGAAAAATGGTTGATCAATTGCCGGAAAATGTATAGTGGAATTCGCAGTATTTCAATTAAAAAAAAATCAAAAATCAGAAAAAATCCAAAATAATTTGTATGTATTCAGAAAAATGAACGGATCAATTACGGCGAAAAAACAAATTAAGTTTTCGGATGATTCGTTGAACAATTTTTTTTACCAATTTTTTAATAACTTTTTGGCATTATTATTATACAAAATGAATCTTCTCCGGACCTTCTATACGGTTGATTTGCTCAGATTTGCATCCCATTGGAATGTATTCGAAATTCGCTCGGAATCTCATCTTCGGATGGACCTGTAACGATGCACTCTCCTTAATAAGTTTTGTTTTAAACGAAAAACGATGTATTTTTATTGAGTGCCGTTTTTTCCGCTTCGTTTCGACAGGTTGCGAGATAGAAATTACCAATGAACTTACGGGAGCTTTCTCGACTTTGCGAAAGCACTTATTCAAGCTGAGATTGTGCCTTACAGAGTTTTTCCATCCGGTCGGTGCGTTCCTGAAGTACGGGAAGTGATCGAGTATCCAAGCGTAGACTTCCTTTACCGGTAACGCTTTCACGGGACTATCCTCAATCGCCATGAAGATAAGACAGGAAAAAGAATACGGCGGTTTGCTATTTCTATGCAAATGAGGGTCGTAAGGTATGTGGGTCGGATGTTTGTTACGATTCGAAACCGGCAGATTATTGTTGTTCAACGATATCTTCGCTTGATTACTTTGAGTTGTTGCATAATGGCCGACACCGCCTTTCGATGTATCCTGGAATATTTGCGATGATTTTTCGTGAATCTTACCGGGACTCTGGTAGCTTTGGCAATTCTGTCCCGGAGCTCGCGGCGTACTCGTGGCGCCGATCTTCCCATTGCTGTCTGAAAATTCGACAGTAAAACAAACATTATTATCTCAAATTAAATTCCACAACGTAATATCGCGATTCAACGTCTTCTTTGTCGGATGTTAAAAAAATTGATTATATTAAATTTTCAGTAAAGTTTATCGATCAAAATGGATTTTTTCCGTGAATTTTTTTTTTTTATTGGCGATTATCGGTACCTGGAAAATAACTATCATCCATACTGGATATCGAATTGGTGTTTTCCGAAAGTTCGGCGCTGTCTTCGCACACGTTATTGTTGTTGTTATTGTTGTTGTTATTAATGACATTGTCGTTTTTGCTGCTCTTCGTCGGACTCGAGAGTTCGAGACCTTTGAGTAAATTTTCCTGGTGCAACCAGCTGAGAGAAGTCAAATCGTCGTCGGGTTGACTCGTTTGGATAGGACTTTTGTGAATATCGGAACCTTTTGCCGTCGCTACCGCATTTTCCTCGCTTTGCTGCTCATCGACGGAACCAGTTTCCGTGAACGCACTCGCGTTGTCGCCTTCCTTGACGGTAAATACCGTTTCGCCAAAGCTTAGTACTCGGGTTACAGTCAGACCGCACGCGGCCTCTATGCCCGTTGCGTCGGGCCTATCCGGTGCCATTTTTCACTCCAACGTCGAATTTTCGACCGCTCTTTTACACCGTCTATTATGGTCACTGAAATATCAAAAAAAAATTATCTATTTATTTATTTTCATTAATTTAAATATGTAAAATCTCATTATCGTATTAAAATGTAATTTTTTTTAACCAAAAAAAAAACATCGTGGCAATTTTTCCGTATTAATCTTCGAAAAAACTTTACATGAATTCGCAGTGAAATTTGATAAAAAATCGCAAGAAAGTATTTTTTTTTTTTTTTAAAGTTTATTCTAAAGTCAAGCATAAGATTTATCATTTCATAGACACGAACGAAAAAAAAATTGACTATTTAGGAAGAGTTTCGCAATACGGAGCGGAATAATCGCAGCGTTATTGGTAGAAAGATAAAAAAAATGAAGTTGAAAGACAGAAAAAAAAAATTGAAAAATTGAAGTTGAAGCGTAATAGCGCCGCCGCCACATCGAATTTCATTCCCAAGACCGTCCGCGGTTACTTCGGGCGCTAATGTCTAATTTCAGTCGAAGTCCCACGTATCTAATTTTAAGATTGTACGGACCCGCGCGCCGATGAGAAAAAGCCGCGTGTCGCCGTTCAGAAAATAGCACGACAGTGTATGCCGCGGCGATACAGGGAGGTCGCAGGGGAGGTAAAAGAGACGTTGACTTGAGAGATGCGCCCGTTCCGGGCAAAGCACGACTCTGGTCCTCGCGACAAAGTACCCGTGTGCCTTGCAAGCGTCGGCAAAAGCTCAGAAACTGTACTATAAACCGAAGTTTCGGCCGTCGCACATCGCGGTCGTCATGGTAACCCGCAAGCTTATCGCTATTCCGTATTCCCCAGTTTTGCGACTACCTACTTCACCCGCTCAGCCTTCGCGAAGTTATAGACTTGCAACGTCCGTTTGTCGTCATATTTCCCTTTCAAGATTCGATAACATCCGGTAACGCGTCTCGCGAAATTTTTTGTCAATTACAAAAAAAAAAAAAGAAGCGACGAAGAATTTTAAAACTTTGTAACTATCCAAGTTATTTCCTTCGATCTAATGTTAGATTCATATGAAAAAAAAAAAATTTAATATTTTCCATCCATAAATTAGTGACTTTCGGCCAAACCTCATTTTTTCCAATTTACATAATTGTTGCAGCATTCGTCTTTCTTTTTTTCAATTTTTTCCCATTTTCCAATTTTTTTAAATGTATTTTTTTTTTTGCATTTTTCTTTATCATGTTGCAATATGCAAAATATTAATTAAGAATTTTTATATTTCGGCCAATTAATCAGTTGATTTTTTTTCCCTTTGTAATTTTGACAACGAATTGCGTATACGCGGTGTTTACGAAGTATCGTAAATTGATATCTCCCAAAGGGTAAACCGTGCTGACCGCGATCGTTGCCGATCACCTCAAAAACATATCCGTTCGGCGCACGGTGAGCGATAACGAAACTTTGCGGTTGAGCGTTTACATTCGATGTCCCCCCCCGTTCGCCGATCGTAATTTTCCTCGAGTTTCCACGGAAGGCTGTAGCTTTCACGAATTCTCAAAGACCTCTCCTTCCCCCCACTCCGCAAAATAGTTTTGAACGGTATATCCACAGACAGACTTCGCTTCCGTTCATTCACTTTTTCGTCGCATAGTTTCCGACTGTGTGCATGCGACTTTGACCTCATTAATGCTGATTGCTTTGTCTCACTCGTTCCTCTTTAGCGTCTGTGCGTTTTTAATGTGCACGCGACTAAAGCAAGAGACAGCGAGACGGTTGAGGGAGGAGAAGCCGAGGCGTTTTAGTAGAACGCGTGTTATAGAAACGAGACGAAGAGACGAACGAGTTTAACACGCGCCGCATAGCGGGGCCCGATTACGGCCGGTAAGCATGCAGGCATCCGTAGGAGCATCGATAGCTTCGTTCGGCCATAAAACAGGCAGAAGAGATGCTGTTGCCAGGCAACCGGCGACCGGCTCCCTATTGCCCTAGCAACACCACACTGCGTCGCTACGCTACGCTTGCCAAAGCGCATAATCCGCGATGAATATTACTCAAACGTATCAAAACGGTCATTAAATAAAATTTTTTAAAAAATCGAAATTTTTTTGAAAAAGATCAGTTCGCAACATATAAGAACGATTAACGAGTTTTTTGAGACACGATAAATTGACTCGTTCGAGTATCGTAGTTAAAACATATTTGAAGCTTACGCGGGTATCGCGATAACGTAGTCTCGAACCCAGCCGTGCCAATAGCGTCATTTGTTTATCCTCTAATAAGCTACAAAATGGCTGACGCGGATTTCGTATACGCGAGCTGCGTCGTCGATTATAAACCATGGAGGGTTTGACTCGTGTGTTTACGTTGCCAGCAATGTAACATGCTACCACTCGACGATTTGTTGTTTTTTTTTCTTTCGTGTATCGCAACGATAACACGCTGTAATATTTGGAAAAAGATATGTTTTTCTATCGAAATGATACACGAAAGATAGCGAAGGAAATAATCGTTTTTAGCGAAACACTCGTTCGATCGCGATTTATTTTTTATTATTATTTTTACTTTTTCGAACGCGATCGCGAAAGCTGTCCACTCGCTGTAACATGCACGACGCGTAAAAACTACGCAATTTGCGCGATTCGATTGTCGTTTTCAATCGGCACTTGTAACTCTACTATTCGTCGTATTTTATTCCTTTGCACGAATCTGTTTTAATTAACGAACATTTTTTCACGGGGCACTGATATTGATGAAAAAAAATTTCCTCGATAATTCAATACACAACAATTGTCGATGTTTCGCGAAATGAAATTCGGCTAACTATCACGTGTCGACGTACGAAACCGTGTACAAACGTACCGAAAACGGTAGAATGTATTCTTCGGTAATATTATCAGCCATGCCGTCGTTGCCTTCCTGCATAGGAATAGAGGCAGGCAGTTTCGCGGTGAAGCACACGGAGGCTACGTTACTTGTTGAATTCAAATATGGAGTTGATAATGATTACGAAACTCGAGCAAGCATGAAAATGGCCACGGCATCACTTGCACACGGCATCAACATGGTGTTCGTCAGTTATGATGCACTCGACACTTTGGCGTTGCTTTGAATCGTTTGAAAATTAATGAAAAAAAAAAGTCGTTGTACGAGCAGACGATTTTCAACACGAATATCTTTTTCTGTTATAACCCATATTTTTTTTCGGAAAATCTTCCTTTTAAACGCGTTTTTTCATCATATTCGTTACACAAAGAAATTAACGCGAAATAATTGTTAATCGACGACACGTTTTCGTCTAACGCGAGCTCGGCGTTATTGAATGAAAAATCATAGTCACAACGTACAAAACGAAATTTAGTGGCGAAAATCCAAGTGGGCCACCGAGCACATGAACCAGCGTTTTGCGTCTTCACGATTTATTCCAACGTGATAATATTTTGTCTCCTTTACACGTCGATAGAGCTTATTGCACATTGAAGCATTTTCGATGAAAAAAAAGATAAAAATGTTCACGTATTTAAATTAAAAAAAAAAAAACTTACGTATTCGAGAAGACAGACGGTGTCCTTAGCGAATTTTCTCAAGACGGGCATCGCAAGCACACTCTACACAACACCCAGCTGATCGGGACGCCATGTTATGACGTCATTGCGTGGCTTAAGAAACGTCACAGATATCGCGTATCGAATTGCGATATATCGAACTTTTGAAATATATCTGCGCGGGAAAAAACTGTTTCGCGAGATCCATTTTTTTTAACGCCATTGATAATATTTGTTATTTAATAAATAGTCGTATACAGCACATAGTATACAGTACGACGGTACGTAATAAAAATTGAACATCGCAAAAATTAATTTCCTTCCAAAATTAACCTCCGAATAATGTCCATTATGTCAGGTTGAATGCTATTCACGGAAGATGACACTGCAATGATTGCGCATAACGCGAAAAAGAACACCCAAAATTCCTGAATAATTGTGAACCCATTTTTCCGATTTAATACACAAAACTCCCGATTTTACCATAATGCCGAAAAAAAAAAAGCTTTTTTCGTGTGATAAAGGAAATTTAGGAAATGTATTAGGATTTAATTAAATATAACCACTGAAGAATTCAATCAAAGTATCGTCAGTTTATTATTTATTGCAATTTCAAAACAAAAAAAATAATATAAACATATGAGTAAAATATATATATCGGTATACAATGTAATAACAGAAGGATTCTCCGTGGAATGTAGTTTACGCGGGAAAAGGGGGGGGGGGGGGGAAGAGGGTTTTCGCGATTTATTAATTCCACGGCGTCGAAGGAACGTTGACAAAAATGCGATTTTCTTTTTTTTTTTTCGGAAACTACTGTGTCACAGCCAGGTATATCCTCGAATATTGTTTTTTTCATTCTTTTTTGTATTCAAATAGATTTCTCGCACAAGCGCTCGAACGTCTTGTGCCTATTGTACTGTGTGGTTGCGATACCGTATTCTTTTTTTTTTTTTGTAAATCCATTTGTTTTTTCGTTTCTTATAATTTCCAAGCTGTTTAATCGAACGCATAATGCGGTCACATTGTCGAACTTGAAAATTGTGAAAAGACGAAATTGCAAACTACACTCATCTGCCGTACAAACGCTGTCCACATGCGTACGTGCAATGCTACGGGACATCGCGCGAAACGCGACTTCGACTTAATTCTAATAATTATACAAATACGTATATGGCACAGCCCCTTTGTACATATATATTTTTCTTTTCATTTTGTATAAAAAAAAATTTATCTCGCAATATTCCGAACGAATCGTAAAATTTTCAAGTCCTCCGTTTACTACTGTAGATGAAAAAACTTCGTCGTCGGTGTAGAAAAAATAACGTGCCAATGTAAATATATGTAACACGAATAAACGTGGCAAAATATTTTGTACGCTTGTTCGGAACGTTTCGTCGTCATATTCCTGTATCCAATATATCACATCACAAGACGTTCGAAAAGACCTTTTTTGTTTTTTTTTTTATCTTACAGATTAATAAGATATATATATAACTCTGACTGTTGAAAATCTATCGTTCTAACATCGTGGCAGGGATATAGTATCTTCGGATATCCAAAAATTCGATAAGGAATAATTTTGCATAACGTACGTTGTCGATTTTTGTTTTTTTCGTCTACAACGCGCGATCTTTCAATCGATCTTTATACAAGAGTCGCAAACTCTTACAGGCTTATCCCAGCCTCTTCGTGGCACAGGTTTTCGATGTTGCGAACAATTTTGACACACACCGCGACCGCAGTCGCGACAGTGATGAAGCGGAAGAACATCGGAGAACAGTTGTTCGCACACGCAACAATTCGTCAATTCGGAATCGGGAACCCAATATGTAGGCCGTACGGTATCCTTTATCAGTGCTGAAACATTTAATTAACATAATTTGAAATTTGTTTGTCGCCAAAAGCGCTCAACTCTCATTATACTGTTTCTCAAGCATTTTTAAGAGCAGTGAAATGATTATTTTCCGTCCAAAATATCGATAAATCTTTAAATAACGCAACTTTAAGATGAATAACCGAGAGATTAAAATACGCTAATTCTTTTGTGAATTAAAGCGATTTGTCTTTTCTTCGTAATCTTACATTTGGAATAAGTGAGAACCGTTCCAACAGCGTTGAGCGTCGATACGACGTGTTCAGTGACCTTTCTGACGCTTACATCCTCTGTATTGTCGACCGGTTCTTCGTTAGAATTGGAATCTTTGGAGTAACAGCCGTCGCACACGCGAACGGGTGTAAACCAGTTTTTCGCGGGTACGCATTTCGTGTTTGACGAACATTTAGCGCAAAATCCCTCGCCGCACGAACGACAGTGATGCTTGCTATCCGACGGTCCGAACGGTGTCTTGCAAGTGTGGCAGTGTTTTATCTCGTTATTCGGTCGCCAGTAAGTCGGCGCCACCTGATCGGCCACCCACGCCGACAGAGCTTTCGTAGGTTGCAAAGAAGCACTCGTCACCGCTTCCGTTATATACGAAACACCGTCTATGACTCGCTGAGCTGTGTTCTGATTCGTAATGGAAAGATTTGCCTGTTGGAAGGGTGAAAACATAATTGTTATTCGGTATCATTTTTTTTCCTCGACGTTAAAAAAAAGAAAAAGCGTTTAAGCATTCGAATAGTCGCGGCGCTCGATGAAGATTTACGCGTTCGCAAAAATCCTCAGAGTAAATTTTTTCTAAATCACCGAAAAGTCTTCGAAATTCTCTCCGAATCTTACTTTCGCTTGGAAATTTAACGGTAAACCTTTTTTTTTAATTTTCTTCGTATCGAAATCTTACCACATTCCAGACGTGATTAATCTCAGTTCTGACTGCAGCATCTTCGGGATTTTTGTTGCCGTACCAATACTGTCGGCTGCGATAAATTTCACCGCAGTGCGGGCACTCGATCACGTAGCCGGACCACGCGTATTTCGCCAAACCGTACCAACTGTTGTCGCTCTGCGTCTGTGTACGACTCGTTACAACAACCTCATTGCCGTTGCTGTGACATTTTTTGCATACGTACATCAAATTCTCGTATTGATGCTGATAACGGCACCTGCTTCGATCACAACTTTTTTTAGATACGTCAGAAGTTAAAACTTGTCGAAGCTACAAATTTGGACGAGCGACGACCCGTGAGTATAGTATTATTCATACCTCAACAGCAGCTATATACATTTTTCGTCGTATTTCGCTAAATTATCATTCCTAATTTTTTCATACGTGTTTCGTAAAATTTAATTAGCAGCATATTTAATTTTCTTATTTTAAAAAAATTTATTCTAATTCACGGGTAATTCGCTCGTCCTAAATAATTAAATAATGGTGTTAGGATTGCAATCGTACCGAGTATCGCTGCTATGAGGCTTTCCCTCGCGTATGTGTCCCATGCTGTTGCGACAACGACAACCGCAGCTCAGGCACTTTACCGGACACGTGAAATACTGATCAGGAAACAGTATATTCGAGACGTTCTCAATTTCGCCAGAAAATTTGTCGTTTAATATTTTCAAAGTTCCATAAACGAGATTTGGCTTTCGTGCCGATCTGACGGTTGTGTTGTCGAGTTCGTTGCCTATGGCATTGCGCAATGGATTGTAATCGGTCGGTGGATTGAGCGTTTGCACGCCGACATATTTTATCGAACTAAATGCCTCGATCTCGAGTTGCATCTGTGCGAAACGACTTCGCAGTATGTCTTCGGCGCTCTCGGAAGTATCTGCAAAACAACCGGATATATATTTAGTGGGCATTGATCCAAATTTGTTTGAGTTTTTTTTTGAGTCATTTCGGTAACGCGGTTTGACCGTTTGATCCAAAAATACTTACTGTTACTCAAAGTTCTCGTGTGTCGTGTCTCGTGAAATACTATTACGCTTGGACCGAGAGCGCTGGACGAACTCGGTACGCCTTCACGTTTGCCCAACGCCTGCAGTGCTGCTTGGAAATGATGACTGTAGGCTCGCGACGCAGCGCCAAGAAACGTAAAGAGATCTCTGTGAAGCCTCTCCGATCGCGTCCTGTATAACACTATGTCCGATACTGCGAGTACTTTAAGCAACAATCTCGTACGTTCATTTTCATGGACAGTGACTCCTGAAAAATGAAGAAAAAAAATTGTATGAAAATAATAAAAAATTTAGGAAGGTTAATTATTAATTTTGAGTTTTTTTTTTCTTATAATTTAAGGAAGTAATCCATTTATTTATAAAGACAATTTCTTTTTTTGTTTTTTTTTTTAATTCTGTTGCAATAATCAATAACATTATTGTCGAATTATTTTTTACCCAAGAGACCCTCGGTATCCAAACAGATGACATTGAGACTCGGATCGAACGCCGCCCACACGCCTAACGTGCAAGAATTTTGCTCGTTCGACGTGGGAAATATTTCTCTTCCGCCGAAAAACGTTTGATTAAGCGTGTGGCTCTTGCCGTCGCCGGTATTGCCGAATATCGAGACGACTTTGACTTTTGAATTTTTTCCGCAATTAAGTTTGCCGACGAATTGTTCGGGACTCGAAACTTTGAGATGCTCCTTTCCGTCGATGAGCAGAAAACTTCCGGTCTCGTCGTACGGTTGTACCGACGATTTGGCGTCCTGACTATACAACGACGGAACTCCATGCATCAGTGAATTTCCGTGAAGGGTCGATGATCCTTTGACATTGCAATTGTCATCGTCGTTGTTGCTGCATGGCATGCTATCCAAACTCTCCATTATCGCTGGACTTGTGGCGTTCATCCTGACACCTCGCCATACCGTCTCGTCTCTGTTGAAGTGATCCAGTGCGCTCATCTTTTCGGTGAGGATTCGCCGAAATTCTATTCAATGATAAAATCGATATTATTATTTTTTTTCTACAAAAAATTTTACGATGTATTCGATATATCGCTCGGCTTTTTAGCTGATTGCCGAAGGTAACTTTTGATCTTATAAAAAATTCGGTCGACCAGAATTTTTCAAAAAAAAAATTGCAAAAGCAGGAGAATTTATCAGAAAAGTTATAATATACTCTAAAATTATGAAAACGGAGATTTGCATAATTACCACATCAATAAGATCCATGTCTCCCAGAATTATTTATAAATTTTTAAAGACGCCAAACGCAAATTTTTTTTATCGTTAAATTGTATTAAAAAAATTTCCCAATGGGTAATTTTATTCATGGATAATGATTTATTGATTCATTGCTATTTTTACCTAATAAAATGACAATAAAAAAAAAAAGACGCCAATTTTTTAAAGCAATCGTAAAGAGCGCAATTTTTTTTTCCCTTATATCTCCGCCGTTACTGCGTAAGATTAATCGATAACTGATTGTTCATACAAACGCCGCTTCCAATGTAAGCAAAAAAAATGTAACCTGTACTTATCGGTATCAACAAATCTTTGTGTCGTCATAATTGGTAAACAAAAAAAATTGTTGACTCCTTTATAAAAAGAGTTTGGCGATTACTTGTGCGTATGTTTCGAAGAAACATCTTTATCATGAAGCGATTAATATTTTCCAGTAAAATTTTTTGGAATTTTTTTTGTATTGTACCGGAGTCGGTATTGCGTCATGTTGCAAATTGAACAGTACAGTAATTGTCATTAAAGAACATAATTAAATTGAGGAATGGTTCGGAATCATGGAAAGGTTTGAAATTTATTTTACTCCGAAACAAAATTAGTCGTGAAATCGTAAGTATTATTATTCTATTTTTGTAATTTGTAAGCGATGTTCAGAGGGCAACGTTTCGTAGTTAATTAATTGATCACAATATCTATTCACATTTTCCACACGCCAGAGACAACTCTCATCAACTTCAAATTCCATTGTTGTTTTTTTTTTGGCGAGGTTAACCTATAGCTACGACAAGATACACTGTATCGGCGCGAAGAACCGCGGAAAAACTTACATCACAGCTGACGAGGTGCAGGAATTTATGGACCGTCGACAGTTCAAAGCATTGCAACTTAAAACGTGCCGTTTGTCACGATCGCCAGAGTGACTTTTAATTTTGACAGTTGAGAATTGTTGTTGTTACGGTGTTGGAGCGCATCTGACCCACTGGCGAGACGACGTTTGGCTCGCGTGATTCTACTTCCTTCTCCTTCTTCTCCATCCACTCGCTAAACCGCCGGATCGCGAAACATTTGATGAACAATTGACTCGTCACCGTTTGCACTTGTTCTTCGCTGTCATTGAACGACGGTTGAATCGCCGTGCGAGATGACTGCGACGCAGAAAATCGCGGACTTGTTGAAAAAATAAAGAGATAATACGCGGTGTCGGATAGGTAGAGGCGCGCGTTCGTAATACACGCGAACAGGGAGACTCGAGAAGCGAACTCGTAGAAGCGGCATACACCAACTGCGCAAATAAGTATTAGTATAACACCGCGTGCGCACCAAAACAATTTGCGAGAAATTATAAGTGCGTACGGAACATAAATGCAGAAATATTTAATCACTCGCTTAAAATCTTTTTCTATGAACTCTGAATTATTCTGGCTCTAAAATTGATCGGTTATTGGTGTTTCCGCTGACACAAGTTTTTTTTTTTCGTCGAGATAAAAAAAAACGTACGACTCGAGGCTAGCGGCTTCGATTCAATGTCAACGACGTGCTTTTCTCATCAATATTTATAAAAATGTTGTCTGATGCAATATATTGAGTTTTCTTTACTGACAATTTTAATTATCGCGAAGTTATCTCCGTAATTAATGTAATGACGGCTACGCTGAACTTTCGAGAATAACCATTCAATCCTTTCCGAGTTAAATTGTTGCAGCAAAATCTATCAGAACATTGCCCAGTCACGGTTCTGATGCGGCAAGAGTGACTCACAATCGAACGGTACAAGACGATCGATAGCGGGATTGGTTTACTAACGATCCCTACTACAGAATAAAAAAGAACTTTTACCTCGACATTATTTTCTTTAGACTGTAACGCGATCTCGTTCGAGATGCACTTTCATGGCACAGCAATGTGACGATGCACATCTCCGAGCGTCGATTACGAAATGTTCGCTGAAGAATCGCAACGAAGATATACGCATTTTTGCAACATTTTTCGCAACCAAACTGATACGATTATCGAAAAAAAAGTCGTTAATTAAATCATAAATTTCAAGCGTACGAAATTTTTTTTTTTCAACAAATTACGATACATTGAACCATAGATTTTTCCTTCCAAATACTTTTTATTTTTTACAGTTTTCTCGTTTTACAGTACAGTAATTACGTTGTTGTTTATTCTTTTTTTTTCGTTCATTATTCTAGTACAGGAAGATGAAATTGGCAAAAAAAAACAGGTGTAATATTCGAACGACTAATGCGATGCGGGATATTCGATTGACGGTTGAGAGGAAGAGGGGGGCTTTTAAATTAAGTTATAATTACAATGATTAATTAAAATTAAGAGAATGATAGTAATGCGTATTGTGCGAGCGTATGTGTGTGTGAAAGTGTGTGTGTAAAGGTGAACGTGTATTTACGTATGTCGTCTCAGTGGCTCACGGGTTACGATAGCCAACCGTTGTGTCGTTGTTGCTGTTTTTCCTTTTTTTTCTTTTTCGTTTTTTATTAATCTGTCTGCTGTAATCCGTATTCTTTGGAACAGAGAATAGAGACAAGAAAGTAGAGAAGGAGGAGTACATTAACGAGAGTCTCGAAGAACGTTAAGACGGACCTCAAAAAAAAAAAAAAGAAAAGCATTATTAAGCCTCAAAGCCAAACAAAACTTACACGGTATGTTTTTTTTACTCTTTCGACGATTCCGAGTTCTTTTACAATGATTCGAACGAATGACTTGACTTGACTATCCTTTATATTTATAATAAACGTCGCGACGCGGACAGAGAAAAATAAAAATATATCCGCGTCTTATTCAAAGGTATACAATTGACCGTACAGTTCGATTGAAACTTCCCGTACAGTTGGTTTTTTTTTTTAGACCGGTTCTTTCGGTGTTATACATATATCGTATAGTGGACCTTAAATTACAAGGTGGTCCGTCGTTTCAAAAATATTTATAAAAATAAATACTTTGAAAAAAAAAAAAAAAAAAAAAGAAGTAAGACAGAGTTCTCGTTTCGCTATGATTATATTTTCATATCGTTACGATTAATAAATAAATCAAATAAATAAATAAATTTGCTTCGTTCAGCGTGTTTGCCCCCTGCGATTATTACTTCGATATAGGATTTACAAAATACAGGCGCGCGGCTCTCGTTTTCTGTTTTTCTTTTTTTTTTTCTTTCTTCGTCGTCTCGTCTGAGAGGATTCGCAACAGCCGCTATTCGTAAAAAAATAGGCTTTTTTTTTAGTTTATATTCGATTTCATTTTCTTTTCTTTTCTCGACCACACGAATCACTGATTTCGTTTGCTTACTCTTCACCGTTCTGCTTGCAATTCGCTGATTATTCCCGATCGATACCACTTTTTTATTTTCTTAGTTTTACCCGCCTGTCGATAGGCTCGACATTTCTCTATGCGACTCGTTTCTTCTTTTTCCTTTTTCGCTTCTTAAATCATTAACCGTATACAATCTGATCGATCTTCGTCGTCAACTATCTCGCGACACGCGCGTACATCGTCGTTAAACTGTATTTCGCAAAAAATTGTATATAAATGCCCTACAAAAAAGTTTTTTTTTTCGTTTATACGTTTGACACATATCGTTGGAACAATTCAATTTTTTTTTCGTACTCGCGTATTCAATTGATTATTGATTTCGTATAGAAAACACGTTGATTAGCTGTTGTTCCCGTCAGCTAGATATGGCAAATTTTAATTTACAATTGTGTGATATCTTTTTTTTTGTTTTTTTTTTTCTTCTTTTTTCAATTTTTTTCATTCGATTTTTTTTTTCGTTTTGGCATACCAGTTGCCAAAGGCCGTTCTACGAATCATTTGCGGTTCGTAGAGATATCCGTTGAACGGAATATTCTTTCTCAATTCAAGATATTTCAATTCATCTTCGTTTTCTTTGTTTTTTTTTCTTTTCTTTTTTCTTTAGTTGTATGTATAAAGTCGAGCGTATCGTTGGAGGGGTAGTCGGCGATAGTCGAAACGGTGTTAAAAAAAAAAAAAAAACAAAAACCTCGATTACCACATTCCCATCGAAGTAAAACCCAATTTGAAAATCACTTCGCTGCTCCGATTAGCTCGCGTTCGTGACATCTGAGAAGTGACGAATTTTTTTATTTTTCCCCACGGATTCCAATATTTTTTTGCCGTATGTATCAGTATTACGCGGTTTTTGCAAACATCGTGCCGAGTGGAACGAAAAGGACCTATAATATTCGGAAACGATTTTTCGGCGGTTTTCCGTTCTATCTTTCGCCTCGTAGCGATTTATCTTGTAGCTGTTTATAAGTGTGCGTATGAGTGTCGCTTTTCGGTGTTTGCGAATGTCACCGCGGGGTTAATTATGTACGTATATTTCCCGAATGTCCGACGAGACCCCGAGCCGCGATAGGGCGGAGAGGAGGGGATTATCTTAGAGGTCGGATTCGCCGTAAAGAGCTGTCGAGAAGGAACGATAGTCGAGGGCACCGGGTTGCGCGTTCTGTCCCTTGTACGGCGGCATTCGTTGGATACAGTACTCTGCTTGGTCCGGTGGTAATTCCCTCCTAAGCTCGTCAGCCAGAATGTACGGCTGTAAAGTTCGAATGAATTAAAGATCGACGCGTAAAAAAAAAGAAAAGTTAATTGTATCTTAAAAAAGGATAATTGAAAAAAAATAAAAATATTAAGCAATGACATACCTTGTCACCGGCGAGAATACGGAAGCTATCGATGACTTGTTCGGCGGTGTCGGTGTCGGTGGATTCGCGTGTCATAAAGTCGAGGAAGGCGTCGAAGTGAACGTAACCTGAGCTGTTCGGATCGACGATAGCGAGAATACGTTGGAAGTCGATATCGCCCTGTCGATCCTTGCCGATCGAGTATCCCAGAGACACGAGACACGACTTGAACTCGTCGGGCGCTAATCTGCCCGTTCTGTTCTTGTCGAAGTGATTGAAACTGCTACGGAACTCGTTCAGCTGCTCTTGCGTTATACCCTAAACATTTGTTTTTGTTATTTATTTATTTTCATTAAATTATTTAATGATAATAATAATTTCAAGTATTATCAATTTTTTTCAATAATAATTTCATATATTATTAATTTTAAGTAAAAAATGAGTAATAATGAATTAATTACTCATTTTTTCGTATTTTTTTTATTTAACAATTCTTTTTTGCGTTTGAAAATAACTATTGGAAAAAAATGAGATATTGTACCTTGGAATCACGGGTCAGTATCTGATTTTCGACCTCATTGATGTTACGATTGATGGAAGTCAATAGCTGTTCCCAACCGACGCGTAGAGTTTCCATGGTGTACTGAGTGTAGCGATTCTCGAAGATCATACCCTCCTGTACGGCTTGATGAATCTTCTCCAATTCCTCGAGATGAGCTTTGTATTGATAGACCGCCTGTTCGTACTCCTTGAGTCGGTGCAATTGATCCTCGAGAGTACCTTGAAGTCCGAGACCAATCGCGGTGACGGCGTCCAATTGGCGCTCAATCCACGGTCCCACGGCGTTTGCCTTCTCGGCAAATTGTCTTCGCAGCAGTTCGTTGTCTTAAATGAACAAATTAACGAAATTAGACAAATCGTTTTCTAAAAATGCGGAGCAATAGAAAAAAATATAGAAAAATATCAAACATACTTTGCTGTTTGCGAAGTTCAGCTGCCAATGTTCCGTCGCGCTGGGGAACGAGTTGTCGAACGTCGCTCCATTTCTTGGTGAGATCCTGAAGACAATAATGATTGAAACTTTATGTATCGAATCGATTATAAAAATTGGCGCAATAGTAATATTAGTCTGAGGGGAAAAAAAATTAATAAAAAATGTACCAAAGCCTCAAACGCGAATTCGATTAATTCTTACCAAAGCCGTGAGAGTGGTGTACGGATTCTCAAGACCTCCAGGAATCTGGAATTGCTTGACAATAGACTCAACTTCGCGTACGAGTCCGACGATGGAGTTGTACTCCTTGTCGGCTTCACCGAGAGTAGCTTTGAACGCTGCGTGAGCGTCCATCAGTCCCTGGATCTCCTCCATCGTGTGAACGATGAACATATCGACGAGATCCTCCCGTGTACCATCCAACCAGTTGTTGAACGGCTATAAAAGAACACAAAGAAAATTATAAATCTTAATCCTCCGAGAATCTTCCGTACATATACAATTAAGAGGAGAGATACCTTTATCGGCTTAAAAAATACAAAATTTTGCAACAGCAGCGAATGCAGGAAAATAAATTTTTCGAAGAATCTAAAGGCACATTGTATGGCGCCGTAATCGCATCTTGGTTAATGTTTTGCATACGAATGTTAATAAATTTTAAGAATTTCATTGGTTTTCTTTCAAATTAATTCAGCCGACGCTACACGTCACATCGTCTAACGGCATACGCCATTTTCAAAGAAAAAGAGATTACACGTGTAATAGCCAAAAGTCATAATAAAAAATACCCAAAGTTGTGAAAATATTGAACAATTCCGTCTTTTGAAAAAAAACCATGAAAATGAGGAATTTTTTCCTCGTTTAAAGATATCTCTCGCCTTAACACGTATGGAAAGTCGCCGATACGTACAGCAGCGCGCTTAGCGAACTCCAAGTGGAGAACGTCAATTTTCTCGAGAATACGTTCGGCTTCATCGAGAGCTTGACGTCTGCGTTGGGTCAGTGTACCCAAACGGTCCCACTGATCGCAGATGCGTTGGCAGCGGGCGTTAACCGAGGCACTGTCGTGGTACTCCAATGTACTAAAAGAAAATTAATCATCAAATCGTACCATTGTTTTCACAATGAAAAATACCGTTTCCGCTGTTCGTTTTTTGTTTCTTACTTGAGCTCTTGCGCGATAGCGGCGATCTGTTCGACGCGATCCTGATGAGCTGCGAGATCGGATTCGAACGCCTCGTGCTTCTTCTTCAACGCCTTGAGCTCATTAAGTTTACACTGACGGAAGTGCTGAGAAGTAAGCATCTCCTCCTTACCGGCGGTCCAATCCTCGTGAGCGTCGGCCTTATGCTTGAACTTCTGAGCCAAATGCTCGAGACGCTCGAGACGCATCATCTCCGAAAGAAGCCATTCCTCGAAGGACTTCTCTCCGAGTTCCAGACCTGCAGACCAACAAAAAGGGTTAAATAATTCGTTCTTACAAATGCACGAAATTTATCGATGTATCATAAAATTACTCGATCTTTTTGGATCTTTTTTTCCGATTTAACGGTCAAAGTTCTGTATTACCAATAAAAATAAAAAATAAAGATCGTTTATGAAATTTCATTGAATATTTTAATATCCTTCTGATTATCATATTTTTTGAGAAAAATTCGATTACCTTTCCACGCTTTGTTGATATCGGAGACCATTTTTCCCTCAGTCGGCATGTATGCCGGTCGATTACTGAGCCTCAACTTCGTCTGAAGGGTGTTGAAGTTCGTCTCGAGTTTAGCCTTCTGCTCGACACGCGGAGGCTTGTGCTTACGACGATAAGTTCTGTATTCCTCGAGTTTCTTTTGACAACCGGCGAGAGAATTGTCGGTCTGGCGACTCGCTAGCCACGGCATTGTTCGTCTTATCCATTCCAACAGATCGGAAGCCAAACGCTCGTACTCCTCCATGAGCCTCTCGTTCTCTTGATTCACCTTCAGTACCTTGCAGATTCTGTTTGCCGCGGTTTCGGCCTGTAAAGTCATCAAATCTTCTCTCTTAGCGGACGAACAATTCAACGAAACTGACAAATATTCATTAGAAATCTCAACACCCAAACTTTACTTGTGGGAAATTTGTTTTGCATGCCAAATGCAACGAAGCGTCAATAACTCATAACTCAACACGGTATTCGTAGTCTTGTATTCGTTGTTTACGATAACTGCGATTGTTTCATCGCAAAAACAAATTAACTTTTTTTAATTAAAAACTTAAATTCCATTTTATTAAAAGTTTCAAGTTAATTAATTACAAAATATTCTTTTCTTTGATTTACACATTTCTATGGTATATTTTTCCAAATTTCTCAGAAAAAAGGAATTTAACAAGTGACGAAAAAAAATTCGATGAAAAAATATCGGAAAACAAGACTTACGTGTCTACCGCTCTTTTTTAGTCATAAAATTAGAACGAAAATGCAATTGAAATTGTTATTAACACACCTTTTGCGCACCACTGAAACAATGGTAGTACGAGGAGACGTACGTCATCACTGCCCTTTCGTCCGGCATAGCCGTGTTTCGCATGTCTAAAAAAACACAGTCAAGAAGGCAACTCAAACCATGCGATGTTAATACAAACTTTTGGGGTTTGGGGTTTCGCATAAATGAAAAATCGGACACTCGGTTAATCGACAATGGTGTGTTATCCAAAATACGTAACCAGTCATTGGTTTCTGTTTTTTTTTCTTTTCGTAGACGCGAAGAATATCGATAAATTAAACTTTACGTAAAGATTTCGCGTCAATCGAGTGCTGTTAGGGTACAAGCGCACGTTTCATCGGTCGGTTTAGAGAAAAAAAAATTGGGGAAGTTGCGGTAGCGATTAGGGTAAAAAAAACAACGCGGCTCTGTTTGCGCTGACCTGCTGGGCGCCCTGGAAAGCGTGGTAGTAGCAGGACACATAGGTCATGATCGCCCTTTCGTCCGGCTTGGGAGTGTTGATCAAATCTATATCGAATCATCACATATTACAATTTATCCAAAACCAATTGGTTCTTTGAAATCTGAAACATTTTTTTTTGTTTTTTTTTTGTTCGTCCGATAAAAAATTCCGAAATTTGTTATATCCTCCGGTTTTAGAATCGATTTACAAATGATGTTTAACGGTCGCGAATTCCATACGATTGATGGTACAGCGACAGATTAACGAGTTGAAAGAGAAATTCGTCGAAAAAATTGTAACGGAATTCGCAACTTTTTCTGTCCGTTTACCCTGAATCCTGAATCATCACACATTACAATTCATCCAAAACCAATTGGTTCTTTGAAATCTGAAACTTTGATCCTTTTTTTTAATTCGTTCGATATTTTAAACATTTGTCGATTCGATGATTGAATGTGAAATGCTACGCGCTTAATGATCCGGCGAGAGATTAACGAGTTCTGAGAGAAGTTCGTCGAAACGATTGTAACGGGATTCGCAAGTTTTTTCACGTCGCGTGTTATTGAGTAATAATAATAATAATAATAATAATAATAAAACAACGACTCGTCGTTGCAGTCGTGATTTTGTCGAAGGAAACTTTCGCGACCGCAAAGAGTCTCGTAACTCACCGTCAGGATCCAACATGCGTGGAATGTCGAGATATTTCTCGGCGACGTCGAACGCGGTATTGAGATTCTCGAGGGGATTGTCCTTGCTGAGCTTATTGTAGTCGATGAGATCGGGACGATGACGATGAATTAGAGCGCAGAACGCTAAACCGTCCTTGAATGATAGATGGAAGTTTTGTACATTAACGTTCTTGTACGGTGCGGTTTTGCGTTGACACCACAGCAAGAGACCCTCCTTTGCGGTCATTTCCTCCACGGATATGTCTTGGATCGCGAAGCGCAGAATTATCGTCCATATCATACCCAACGTCATCTTCAAATTTCCGTCGACGATTTCTATTTTTTTTTTTTTTTGGGACAAATGAAAGAGATAAGTTAATGGATTTCTACGATATTCTGAATACGAACTACGAAATTGTTTGGTGGAAAAAGATGTTAATCTTTAAATGAAATTAAGATACCAACCCTCGGCACCGATCGACACGAGTTTCACGCCTTTGCTCGCTATGTAGTCCAACGCCTTATTTACATTGGCAATCTTGTGGAAGCGCATTTTGCCGCGATCGGGTCTCGGCAGAGTCTCGCCGGAAATTACTTCCAGCAACAGCATGAGTTTCAGTCCATTCCTGAAATCGTCTTCGATCGATTCGATGGCGGTGCCGGCTTTGCGAAGATGCGAATTGCACCACGCTGTGAAGGTCTGCAAATTAAAAAAAAAAAGAAAATGACGTAAATTAAATTATTTTTTCATTGATCCCCTCGCGTCTATTTCGAATTCTTATACTCCTAATAATATTTAAATATTTGTAAGGGATGAGCTTTAAAAGGCTAAAACCATACATTGGACTAAATACTCCACTGTAATTAATATTTTTTGTTTATTTTCTGGAAAATTTTATGTGTTAATAATATATTTTGATTTGTCCAATATATTGTCGAAATAAATTTTTTTACGATACGAAAAAAAAATCCTCTGAATAATTATTTACGTACAAAAAAAAGAAAACATCGGTCATAACTTTAATTAAAAATGAATTCTACGCGAGCGATACGAAGTTATGAAATTTTTTATTACGAATCCCTTAATTGTACCGTTGGTTTACAACGGTTTGCAGCTTCGAGAGGGTTGAAAAACGCGAAAAAAAAGCAGCAAATAAAAGTATATGTACCGAGAGTGCGAAATCTCTCGATTGGACGAAATTCGCTGACCCTCACGAGGTGCGAAAGTTGACACGGTGTGTTCCACGCTCTATTTCCTGTCTGGTATGCCTAACTCTCGTCTTCGCTCATTTGGTCTCTCGCACTCGTGAAAACTAGTTTAGCGCGCGGATTACGGCCGCTATTACGTTTGAATTCATTGCGCTCTCGACACCGTTACGAATTTTCTTAAGGTGAGAAAAAACATCGAGATAACGACGATTCGAGGTTCGGAGATTTTTGGGCGAAGGGAAAATACATATTGTGGAATAGAGTTTTAAACGACGATGCCGTCTTAGCGTATATTTTAGTAACGACCCCGATCCCTCCCGCTATATATATCCGGTGTCCTGGTTTTCGCTGGCCACCTATTGCCCATCGTACTTCTTCGTAACTTCGTTCCACTATTATAGTCGCCGAACGCGGAACGTTTAGTTTTTTAAAAATGTTTTTTTTTTTTTTTTTTTTTTTTTCATACGCGGCTATGTCACTTGCGATACGGTAAAACCCGTTGCAAGAAGATCGATTAATTAACAGCTAACAGGTATCGCGAAGTACATAAAATCTATAATGATACCGATGGTACTGTGCCTATTAGGAAACATTATATCGTAATGATACTTTCAAACCGGCTGTTCTCTCTTATACTCATCGCTCGCACGACTGAATCCTCTATAGATAATTTTCTCCTCGGGGACAGAAGGTAAACGAGAGAACGAGAAAATTCTCGAGAGTAAAATATCGCTGGTTGCGATCGTGGGATTAGATCTTATCGAAATTAATTACGTATTCAAGGGCACCGAAAGAGTGCCACGTAATTAGAATTTTTTTTTTTTTTTTTTTCAAGAAAACATTTTTTATACATAATTACGTTGTCTCTGAAATAATGATTTTTCCGGCATCGACTTTAGAAACGGAAATCGCGTAATAAAAAAGAAATTGTGAGCGATATTACGAATATAGAATTGCAAGTAGTCGACGATAAAAAATCTGAAAATCAACAGTGGCTAAAAATGTTGAATTTTTGATTTTTTTTTTTTTTTTTTTTAAGTTCGAGCCGCGATCGTTAGATCCCGTACGGGGTGCGAGGGGAATATTGCCTGAAACTTAATACGGGCAGCGTAAAGCGCGGCGGGCCAAAATTGGACATGAGCCATCCTAACCTCAACCCGCGTGCGGCTCTACGTTCTATTTGTAAAACATCGAGTCCTCCCGCGCCGCAAACGACGAACGTATACGAAATCGTCGAGGAGATCGCGGCGCGTTTCAGCAAACGTTCGCTCGGCTCTCGACGCCAATGCGCGATTGTACTACCCTCTCGTCTCGATTTATAAGATTTTTTTTAAATTAAAAGATACAACTCGTGTTCCTGACGGTACCATCGGGTTAACGTAAATTTGGCGCATAATTTTGAAAAATTGTTTACTCGTTTATTCGAATTTATGGAAAAATCCGTTTTTTTTAAATCACAGCTATTTAACCCTTGCAAATCGGACAAAAGTTTGCGGGACTCGAGTTAATTAAAGGAAATCGTTAAATTTTCAAAATTTACCGATTTAAGTCATTTTTAAACACTTGTAACGCCTATAGTTACATAATAATATAAAGCTTCAAAATATTTATTTTTTACGAAGTTTCGTAACGGTAAACGGGTCTTCTACGATTATGTATCCCGCATCCCGTTAAAAAGTTGCAAAAATAAAAACATCCGGTGATTTTAGTTTAATGCAATGCAAGAAACATACTTTAGTGATGCACAGCATTTGCTATAAAAATATCGTAATATAAAAAAAAAAACTTACGAAAATTCCATGTAAGCGATTATCGACAGAATTTCATAAAACCCAATAATTAAGGCAATTCAATCGCAATTTATTTTTTTCAATTACAGCGATATCAATTTTTTAAATTAAATTTATCTGAGTTTATAATGCGTTTGCCTTTTTCATTGAGTCGGTAATTACTGATTACTGTTATTATCGATACGCAGTGAACGTGTTAAAAAAAAAAAAAAAGCTCAACGCGATCCATCAGCTCGTCATGAATGCGGTCCGCCCACTTTTTGTACAAAAATTATAAAATTATCGGTCTCTCGGGTACTCGGATGACAGGTGTTTTTTTCGCCAAGAGGAAACGAACGGTGGGTAGGTGAGGGGACCAGGTGATGCCGGCTGCGCGTGTTACATCGTCGAAATGCATTGCCGTTTGCGGTGCTTGTGCGATAAACACGTGTTTATCCAGACACCTTTCACACGGTTTGTTCCGGTGTCAAATAGCGTTTTTCTCCGATTCTTCATGGCCGCAGGGTAAACCTATCTGCTGCTTTTATTACGTATAT
Organism: Cryptus viduatorius; assembly: GCA_964006125.1. Taxonomy (NCBI): domain Eukaryota; kingdom Metazoa; phylum Arthropoda; class Insecta; order Hymenoptera; family Ichneumonidae; genus Cryptus; species Cryptus viduatorius. The sequence goes on from OZ023226.1 coordinate 1,225,431, forward strand.
ATTGTACCGATTATCGCTTCACGGATTTACTGTTACGGACGATACTGCAGAGACCATTCGAACGGTTCATTTTACCATTGGAGTAACGAACAGATGACTAAAAAACGAATAAAATTCGGACCCATGTGTATCTTATAATAATGATAATAATAATAAATAACAAAAATAATAATGATAATAATGAACTATTTATTTAAATACGAAAAAATGTTCACCCAAAATGCGCGCGCAATCGTCAAAGGGAAGACGGCGAAGCCGCGCGAAGTATTCTATACGCGCTGAACTACAGGGCATAAGACCCTTTTGCCTTTAAACGCGCGATGTATCGTACTACTCGAGTCTGGTATCTGATTGTAAGAGAATCCCGCGGTATTCAGGCCGCACAATTTCCTAGTAGCAGAATTGGAGAGAAAGATGGAAAGACGTTGAAAAAAGAAGAAAAAGAAGGTATTAACGCCTCGTAGAATCCCGCAACCACAACCGGCTCCACACAATTCCGCTTTTTCCATGTTGACTCATGTTCGCTACTCTGTCGCACATTCCCATGGAATTACCGATAATCGCTAACCAATTTGCCAAACACGCGTTTTTTTTAACTGTTCTTCATTCGCGTCAAACTGTGATTTACGATGTTTTTGGGGGAAATTTTGACTATGCGAAGTATGCAAACAGTCGATTTAAAATCTATGAATTATTTCGAAGGATCGTCAGAAAATTAATATTTCCTAATGACGATTGCGATTTGTCGGAAACATTTTTTTTTATTAATGATTGGTATCAAGAATAAAAAAAAAGTTAAATAGTAAAAAAAATTGATAAAATTTAAATGAATGGAGAAAATTGAAACGTCCATTAAAAATGGAAAAAATGGTCCCAATAGTAATACGCTACCGTCCGAACGAATAGCAATTTCCTTCCACGTTTTGAAAGTCGGCTGCTGCGAATTATCATTCGATTAGCCTTCATTGACCCTGAAATTGCCGCGTTATTTGAAATACATCGGCAATACTGCAAAATATCCCCTGCGATCGTGTGACCGATTTTTCTTTAATCGTAAGTCTTCACTTATAATAAAAACTCAAATACTGTAATCTGATCCCCTTTACCTCTTTACTTATAATAAATTTCGATATGCATTTCTAGCGTCGAGAAAGAAAAATGTATTTCAAGGTCAATCGGTGTTGCGAACAAAGATCCGATGATTGCCACTTTAAAAAATTTCTTTGCTCCGAAAAAAAAAAAAAAAAAAAAAAAATCCAAAATGTTACATCGACGTGGATAAATTTTTTTTAATTCTCGTTTTTTTTTAATTTCATATCGTTGAGAATTTCACTGAAGTTTCTAATAATACTACAAAAATTAATTACGAGAGCTTAATGCACACAGAGATATCATTGAATAGTCACGTCTCCGCGATGTGTGTTGCGATATGATCAACGCGCAGACAAACATACGTAAGTATATGAATACAAGTCTTATGATAAACTCGAGACTCGGCAACGGGAGAAGCAACCTTCCCGTTTTCAAAAACAGAGTCTCCGATTGCGTGGAATCCCGTGGTATTCAGGCCGTCGTGTCTCCGAAGATGTAGTATAATGAAGCGAACTTGTAGATTGGATTGAGTTATATATCTATAGCCATTAGTTCGCTTGTAGTGGTATTATAAAGTAAAAAAAAAGTCAAGTCATTTATTAGAATTACGGAAGAGCCGCAGACCGCACTTCTGGTCCTTTCTTTCCGGTCGGCAGCAACGAGCCAAATATGCAACGATATGCGGACGTAAGTATAGCGACAAATTCTTTTCGCGTCTTTGCGATGATTCTGTAAATACCGACGAGCAGAAGAATGACGACGACTCTGTCGTCATAACGAGAATTCGGTCGTTAGTATCATTCCAATGACTAAACTTCGTCGACGCGGTTAATTTCGTGAAAAGAATAATTTCCCGACGATTTTTTTTTTTACGAATTTTTTTTTTTACGAATTTTGAGAATTAAAAAAAAATTATTCGATGCTTATTCTCTGATTTCGACTGTGTCCTCTGCCTTTGCGAAAGCTTTGTTTACGAAAGTCGAACGGAGCGGATCTGTGGGAAGATATTTTTGTGTGGCATCGGACATCGCTTTTAGACGAGCGTCGATGACGCAACGGTGTACGAGATCGTCGGCGCCTCCTCGGCAGAGGTTTCTTAAAAAGTTCCTCGGGATAGAATTCGGGACTCTACGCCGATGCGCGAGGAACAGTCTTCTCACATCATAAAGTTGTACCGATGTCGGGGAATAACAAAAATTTCGGTTATGCGATCGTAAGTGAAATATGTGATTGTGAAAGCGAATAAAGAAACACGAAAAGCTTTTATTTTCGGCGTTGGATCGAAATTCTTTCGTAACACGAAACTCAGAATAAAAACATCGCGGAGAAAATCGAATTCATTTTTTTTTACCAAAAATGCAGTCGTATCGACGATATATCGAAATAGACATTTAACGTTTGATGAGAAAATTTACGTTGATTTCGAAAATCGTAATACCAAAAAAGTAACTAAATATTTTTTTGAACAAATCCAACTTTTTTTTAACGACAAATTAAAAATTTCATGTAAAAAAAAAATCGATTAAATATCGAATGGAAAATCGATAAAAATTAAAATGAAGCCGATGCGTTAAAAAAAAAAAAAAAAAAAAAAAGTAGCGGAAGAAATGCGAGTTAAATTGAACGAGTTGAAGGAGAAATGGATGAAAAAAAAGAAAAAGTCTCGAACAGGAAGCACTTCAACAGTGTCTTGCGAAGTGCACGTGTCGCTCCTCGAAATAAAATCCTCTTATGATGGCTATAGCTATACGGTTTACAGCAAAAAAACGACCGGACTATAGCGGTCCGAGACCAGACTTTTACGACGATGATGCTAATGGTGACGAAAGACAAGCGAACGGAAACGGAAGAACGAATCACGACAATGGCACTTGGTGCAGTGAAAGCTTCGGTGGGAAGAGAGACGAAAGAAGATTCTTCGACGCTTCAAATTCATCGTAAAAATAGTTATGATTTTGCTGATAAGGATTTAAGAAATTCATATAAAAGGTCAATGTCCGGGCGAATAATCATCGCTCAGGCAACAGATATATCCAAATTTGAGACATTTTTTTTGCGATATGTTCCAACAATTTTCAGCAACGCGGCATCGAAAAAAAATAAATAAACAGCGAAAAAAAATGCAGTATATCAGACGTGAATTTTGAATTAACCGAAAAATAAGTCATAAGATCGACTAAAAAAATGGCGAGTACCGGATTTTGCGACAAAGTCACTCAATTCAATATTATTATTTATTTCCTATGTTTATTTTCTTATTTGATGAATCCCACCTATGCGAGATAATTTGCGGCTAAAATGAATTAAAAACGATAATTACCGATCAACTGCTAATTCGTAAGATCGAGATAAACGCGCAGCGATTAAATTTTCTCCGGCATCCAATTCATTCTCATCAATGAGATTTCAAAAAACGAGAATTAAAATTAAAAAAAAAATCGTTAATCGTTCTTATCGGAAATCCCAACATTCCGAAAATTGCGCAGATTACGATTTCGATCGATTTCTCATTCGGTATCTACACTCGTTGATGCAAATCTCTAAAACGGCAACTATTGGTCAACAGGAAAAGATCGAATGTCAAGAGTGCAGCCAATGCCAATTGGGTTTCTCTCAACGCCCTTAAAATCTCCCGGTATGTAAGTCATCAATGTACAGCGGTACATAGATGCATAGACCGTTATCATCGCATAACGATCGCGGAGGAGGGGGCGGCGGGGGGAGGGGGCGCTTTAGTAAACGTGTATATGGTCACGACGAGTGGGTCACCCGATTCCAATCCGAGATTTGGCGCGCGGCCTAAACCTCTTCACAAAGGTTAACGATCCTCGGCGTCATCGAAAACTAACTGCTAACTGTCCCAACTGGATGCGGATAGCGTTTGAGATAAACGCGTTGCGCGAGTACACGAATAAGCGGACTTCTCGTGCCTAACGCTCGGCGGCGGCGACGACGATGCGCTGCTGAGAGATCGGATACCGCAGCAGCAGCAGCAGCATCACAACCTCAAGAAAACACGGAGACGACGTCTCGCGCATTTAGGTTAGGACGTTAACCTTGAATCCACGCACACCGTTGATTCTCATTCGGAGTCCGAGGGACTCCCTCGCCATATGACCGCTGGTGATACCAGCGCGGTTGCTTCTTATGCCGTTGCAGACCGTTGCTTCGAGATCGAGAGCGTTACATTCTCATTTGAATAACGATCCGTTCATGTAAATATATATATATATAAAGTATATATATATATATCTATAGACATCTGTATCTTTCCATTTACCTAATATAACAGTCTTTCTCTTTAATTCGAACGAAAGAACACGAGGATGGAACGTCCGTAAAGACTTAATTTTTTTTTTTTCTTGCATACCTCGGAATTTTTTTTTATTATTATTATTTTTTTGCTTTCGTCGTCGAAGACTTTTCGAACTTTAACGATCGGAGTTCTATGCGCGGAGACGATGTCAATATAGCGGCGAGGCGCTCGTGCCGCTCGTTTTTCTTCGGCGTTTTCTAAATTTAAATAGAGAAAATCTATTTAACAGCGGATCTGTCTTTGCGCTTCATTTCTATCGGTTTTGGCGCTTGTCAAAGATTCGAAAATCACTCGGTGGCTCTTTGAGACTTCTAAATGGTTTAACGGATCGACGTGTTTACTTTGCAAACTTGCGGAACTTGGCTTCGACGACCGGACAGTGTCCACCGGCAGTTTTTATTACTCTTGTATGAAAGTCGGAATAATGAACGATCTGTGAGATTATCTGAAGGAAATTGCGTACCATTTGCAACGATGGTTCGCAAAGAAAACATCGATCTTTAGCGAATTTTTTTTTTAATTAATTGGACAAGAAATTCTTTTATATCCAAAAAGTTACAAGTTTTTAAAAATGTTCAAGGTGAATATTGCGTATTATCGGATGTGAAGAATTTTTTTTTTTTCGATTTTCGATAACTTCGATAAAAAAAAAATTCAAATTTTTTTTTTCCTTTATATATTCTTTACGCAATATTAAGACGCACTTCACGGTGTCCGGAAAATCGATAATTTATGTAATTTTGGAGCAAAAATTTAATTACGAAAATCAAACTAATTGTTGTTGCGAATTTGATTTTGCGATCTCCGCATCACGAGAAAATGTTTGTTAACGTCTTTCGTCACAAATTTTATAGTCTACAAAATCGATCGATTGTGTAAGATCGTTGCATCGATCTTTCAAAAAAGATTGAGCAGTGGAGTAACAGAAGCAGACTTCCTGTAAACAGCATCCAATCGAAGGTCCTCGACCTCTCCTCGGCTGCCGCTATTTATAAGTGACCGATACATCTGTCTATACATTTATTTATAACCGATCCTCGTACGTAGGTAATGATAGAAGCTACTCGTACATAATACTACATAGGTAGGTTACTGGTATACCGGGACTCTCTCACTCGGCATGCCTCGTCGATTATTCATTTGTCCGTTTCTGAATCCTTTCCAACGGCACTCGGCGTTAATAATAAAACCGGACGTGAATTTTTGACCAACACGCGCCGAAGAAAATAGAATATTCGTCTATACATGAAAATAATAAAATCGAAAATTCGTCTATTTTTAAAAATAAAAAAAGTTGAAATTTCGTCTATTTTTGAAAATAAAAAAAGTTGAAATTTCGCCTATTTTTGAAAAAAATTAAATAAAATAGGAAATGTTTATATTTGAATTAAAAAACATCGAAAATTCATTGATATAAGAAAATTCCTTTACATTTAAATAAAAAAAAATCAAAATCCGTTTTATATTCGTCATCGATTTTTTGCAGTCATTATTTCCGAAATTACATAATTTTTTTTTCTACAGATAAAAAATCCTGAATAGTCATAATTGAAGAATTTTATCTGTCGAGTCTTATGAATCCAAAGAAGCGTAATACTCTCGCTGTTTTTTTTTTCCTTATCGCGCGAAGATCAACAGCTCCGCAAAGATAAGAGAATTTCAAGTGTCTCCATGTTACGGTTAAGATCCATTCTGTGTAATACGAGAAAACCAACTGGAGGCCGTTTCGCGTGCGTTTAAGTTTGTCGCAAAGTTCTGAAAGACGCGACAAAATGATATCCGACGCTACTAAAAGTTTGACGAAATATCCGTTGCATCCATGAATAATATATCGTAGCGCTTACATACACAAAGAATATACATGTTAGCGACCAGGCGACGAAGAAAATGACTCAGGGGCCACGCAATTATTTTCGTCATAAAGTTCCAAAAATACGTTTTGCCGAAGGGCTGTGTGGTGTGCTGGTTGTCTACTCGATCGGGTAGGACGCGGGAGGGTGGAGTGGGGGTTGGGAAGTGCGACGAGAGGCTGTGATTTTAAGGAGGATCTGGGCGATCAGTTCGTCGAGAAGCCTTGAGCCAGCGACGTTGTCTGCCAACATTTTCGTGCAAAACGTCCAAACGTTACGCCAAGTCGTCGGGAGCCAAAGAGTTCTCGTGATAAACTCAATCCTCGTAATATAGAAGCGACAAGAATTCGATTGAAGAAACGAATTTTCAAAAAAACTCCGCGATTTGAGTCGCCGACCCGATTTTCATCGATGGAGAAACGGGTTCAACGCTCTCGAAATATGCGATTCATCGATGTTTTAGCATCGATGTATTGAAGAAATGAATTTTTCAACAACGAAAAAACTCCGCGATTTGAGTCGCCGACCCGATTTTCAGCGATCGAGAAACGCGTCCAACGCTCGCGAAATATGCGATCCAACGATGTTTTAGCGTCGATGTATTAACGCGCAACATCGATCGCCGACTTATTCGAACCTTTGTATGCATACGATTGGAGTCAAACGCGGACTCAGCCCCCGGGAAAATAAAGTTACCTATCCTTTACTATCTATACCTCTATATGCCCACCGCTAAACCAACTTGGCGCGACCTTTGCTGCCCGTGAGGCACTCTCTCGCGCGCACCCGCCTGAGTAAGAGACTTAGCTGCTGCTGCTGCTGCTGCTGCCCGACGGTTGAGATGCTGTTGCCCGGTGCCTGAACCCGAGGGCGAGAAAACGAGAGCGGCGCGCATTCTCCGCCTCGACGCATTGCGCTAATCGAGAAACTTTAGTCGTTTATATACGATCACTTTATACCTTTACGAGAGTCGTATTATCGTAGTATTAGAATACTGGGAATGGGTCTCGGAGATTTGGAATCGAGAGTATTGCACTCAAAATTTGTGATAATCCGTAAAAAAAAAAAAAAAAAAAAAAAAAATTCAGGAAAATAAAATAAATGGAATTATCGAGTCATTGATTTAATAAATCATTCAATTATTAAAAATTTAGTTAATTTCGATTTTGATTGGAATTGAAAAACAATTATTCAGAAATTTATTAAAATTATTCCGGAGAAAACTAAACTAAACTTTTTTTTTTAATTGATGTAAATTTTTGTCAAAAGTTGAATTCGAGTAGAAAAAAGTGTGTTAACGTCGGCATTCTAACTGTAGTCGAACTATTTATGAAGTGGCAATTAGTACGCCATAACGTACCGTTGACGCGTTAACCACTGCTCCGTAATGTGGATAGACATTCCTCGTAATTATTTCACTCAACTATGAAATAATAAACTCGCGAAGAATAGTTAAGTTTAGTGAAATTATTGTATTTATCGGTGAGAAATATGCAATCATAAAATTCGATTATTTGTAACGTTACTTTCAATTATTATTTGTCAATTTTAATAATAATATTTATCAATAATTCAATAAAAATATTTAAAACGAATTATCGTGTTGCATTCCTCAGTTTCGTAACTTTACGACGTTTCGAAAACATCGAGAAAAAAAAAACAATTTTTTCGTTTATGAGTGACGCATGCGAATTGCGATGTAAATAGTTGTGATATATTTATATTTGTTGAAATCTAAAAAAAAAAAAAAAATATCGATACATTTTTTCAGTCGATATATTTCTCGTTTTTTTTTTTTTTTTTTTTTTTTTTTCCATATATTCCGATATACTACTGTCATACAGATTTATATGGGTTCCACATGTTCGGTTTTACGGCAATAGCAATAGAATTCGTGGCAATAAAAAGTGAACTGGAAAAACCCAATACCGCGTGTTGAATTTTTCGATCTCTATGGCGCTGGAATTCTATGCCGTGTATACATAATACTATCTATAGGCTCTACAATACCTCTGAAAAGATAGCCAACGATATTAGAACGTGAGAGTGGCAAGAATTTTTCTTTTCGTTTCGTTACTATTTTTCTTTTTTTTTTTTCCTTATTCCTCGCAAAGTGAAGGTATACGCGGATATGCGCGACGAACGCGCGCGGCATGTCTCGCGGGGACAAGTCGACGCTTAGATAGGTACACAGGTACCGCACACAGGTACAGCGCAGATACATTACACTGTGCGCTAAACCCGAAAGAAATGTATGTGTAACACACACCGCAGTTGCCGCAGTAACGCCTTTCAAATAATAATCGTCCGATAAGGGAAGCTACGAGTTCTATCTTAAGAATTATCAGTGCCGCAGTGCCACAGTGCCACTCGCGCACTTTCGAGGTAACAACGGTAAGTAATCGACGAGGGAAACGAAAAAAAAAAAAAAAAAACTTCGTGAGTAGTTGCAACGGATCGCAAAACATTTGCGTCGATCGTGTAGAGCATTGATATCCGTGCGTGTTATGCCCCCCACCCCCACCCCCGCCGACCTTCGTTAATTCGTGCGATGATCTCGTGTTACGTGACCGATTATGCTACTTCAACGCGTAAATAGGTATTTTTGCGCGAAAGCAAAAAATAGTCTTCTCTTAATAAACGATCGTTGCAAAAAAAAATAGTGCAAACTGAAGTGGAATTCGGCAAAACACGGATATAGCGTGACGAGAGCGAAACCACCCCCCACCCTCCCCGCGGTTGTCACGTTGCAAAACACGCGATAATCGAAGTCAGGAAAGTTTCAATTTTCTACAAATTTCAATCGAGCGCTCGAAAAATAGTTATTTTTATCTCAAAATCGGAATTAATACGAATAAACTATTCGCGTTGTTCCGATTTCGTAATTTTTTAAATCGTTGAAAAACGCGCGTTTTTTTTTTCGGCGATCGATAAATCGACGATTATTGACGCGAACATCGTAACGTTAACTGTTGCCAATCAGAAATCTCACGTATATTACGATTTATGTCTTCGATGATACATGCGTTGCTACTCGCTAATGCGATTCAAATACTTTGATTTTCAAGAATCATCGATCTATTTTTTTTTTAATTACAAGTTTTGGATACGAAATAATTCATCGATAAATACTGATTTTCAAGTTTTTCGTAAATTCGCGTTTGGGATTTTGATTTTTAAATAAAAATTAAAATGAATCACAAAAGTTCGCGGATCTCGATGTTGACGTATTCAGCACGATTCTTTTTTATCATACGTCATATATAGGTCACAAAGATATTTATAGGCATTCAACGTTGGAGAAACGAATTCGTAGCATCATACATCAAATCTCAGCGCTGTTAACAGACTCGATACGGCGATCGTAAAATAATACGTCCGCAAATAACTCGAAGGGTTAAAGTTATCGTAATCGGTTCGATTACCTCGAAAACTCGCGCGAACCACGTCACGAACAATGTAAAAAAAAAAAAAAAAATAAGAACAATAATATCTTGTGTAACTTTCACTCACTTTTTTCTGTTGTTTCTCCCATGCCGGGTCCAGCAGTCCCTCGCGTTCCCACTCCTCCTCCGGCTCCATGTATCCGTCACCGTATGCCTCCATGTCGTTCATCCTTCCGCGTTAATAATCACGTTCCTTCAAAACCGAAACTATCGTTGACACACTATTTCGACAGTAGTATCAGTAGTAATACTAGTAAACCATCGGTACATTAGACACCCGATACTTATCGGAAAGAAAAAAAAAAAAAAAACACGAAATAAAAAAAAAAAATTTCGTCTATTTCGGGGAAAAAAACGAAAAAAAAGAACAAACGGTACCCGGCAGTTATTTCATTAGCATAATAGAGTAGAATAAGATCCTCGACACTATCGCGCTTACGGAGTGCCCGCTTACGTTTGAACAATGAAATACAATACGTCTCGAGCCGTAGAAAGGCCGAACGCAACGAGAGAATATGCGGAAGATTATAAAACGTGCCGAATAGACGTGAGTGACGAAGAGATCGGATGAAAAAAAAAAAAACTGTCGAAGTGAAAAAAATGCACGCGTGTCTCGGGGGACGCCGCCGATGTAAAGAGGTACAAACGTTTGCGAGAAACCACGGAAGGCAGATGTGCGAATTTTATAACGTTTAATAAACTTTGTTTGCCCTGCGGGATTTACTCGTGCGTATGTGTATCTGTGTGCGCGCGTGTGCTATTGCGGTATGCCGTTCGTTTGTGCGGGTGATACGAGACGAGCCGAGATAGAACTGCCGAAAAACAAAAAACAAAAAAAAAACGTGAAACGTACCCGCCAAGCCCAGAAAACGGTTCGTGTCGTTCTTTCCCTCGCGCTGACCCCTCTGCCACGAGTCTGACACACGATTTGCTCGCCGGCGCACGAGCGCAGCCCCCTCCCTGACCCCCCTCGTCCCCCACGCGAGAGCCCTCGCGTCGAGCTTCCATTACCCCGGCTAACCGTGCCGCGCGCTCCGCGAAAGTACTTCCCTCTCTCTGCGCCTAAATAATATCCCCCCACCACTCTTCAGCCCCCGCCCCCACCCCTTGAATCCTTTACCCATTGATGCCATTGACGTAGACGAAACTGCAATAGGTCCATTCCAAACTTAAAAAACTCTAACTACCGTTATTCTCCGATCGTGAAAATTAACCAACTCGACGCCGATGCGCGAACCCGAGATTCACCGGTTACGAGCATACATTTCGCGATACTATCGAAAATATACCCAATAAATCGAATAATACGACAGTTCAGCCGGTATCGAAAGGTTCAAGTTTTCTTCGTATTTGGTTTTCATCACTTGCGATGCGATCGATTCTTGTCAAATTGACAACCGATCGCAGTTTGTCGAATTGACGACAAAAACAACTGTGGGTAGTTACAATACGATAAATCACGGGGGTTTGGGGTTTTTAATTCCATTTTGAAGTATTCCGACTGAGCAACGCACGAGAAATTGTGTGGCATTTTCGAGATTTTTTTTTAACGAACATTTGCAATTAGGAAGATTGTTTTATAGACTGGGCCTGGCGAAGCACAAGAAGCGTTGTTGTCGCGGATTTTTTGTTTTTTCGATGTTATTGTTGGTTTTCGTTTGTTTTTAATTATTCCGAACAACCGCGCCTTGATAGCGTTGAAGTCTTTGTTGATTTTTCACGCATTGCGCACGATACCGGGAAGCGGCGTTATATCCCGCAGCGGTTTCCAAAGGATATTGTACTTGTATACATATATATATTGTATATATAGATATAGAATATAGTATTGTACTGTTGGGATAGACGAAGCCTGGCGACGCGGCCGGAACTAACCTCCTGCCTCGGAGATACTTCTTCTAACGTAAGCCCCACCGTGTTGGACCCGGTGGTCTCGGGAAAGAAACACGAATACGTCGAAAATAGGTAACGGGCCTTCGAGACCGCGGAGCCTCATTCACCCACGCGCGATCGAAATAGCACAGAGATATACGTGCGAAATTCCCGAAAGTGCCAGGCTGACTCCATAACCGCGGAGCGACGGCGGCTTCACGGGCACTCGGGCACAGACTGTGACCGAAGATGTAGATGGGACGACAGCTGCGCTGTGTACTCCCACTTTAAATCATTCTCTCGAAACACACAATTAAAAATGACAACCGTTGTTACAACATTGTTTAAATTGTCTCAACGCGTAAATTTTCATCATTTTATTAACATTATTCTTGTTGTACATAAGAAAAACAATAATCTCATTGTCGGTGATAAATTACCGATGATGGCGCTGGAGTCGTGCCCATTATTCCGACGCGATGTATTTCGAATTTTTGTAATTAGAATTGAGAGAATTGCCGAGCTACTGAAACTTTGTTACTGAAATGAAAATAAGAATTCTTGACTATGATTTTTATAAACATTAAATATAACTACTGCACTATTAAAGAGACCTGCATTACCGATTGATTTTTAAACATTGAAAGTTTCAAATTAAACGATACGAGAGTAAAAAGCAAAGTTGTTTTCACCTGTAAGTTGTTGATACTTGATTGAAGATTAAATTTTTTTATGATTTTTTTTTGTTACTAAAATATCGAAACAATCTTTGAAAAGACGGTAAAACAGTTTTTCTTCGAGGTTTGAGAATTAATCTTTTGTACCGGTTATTGGATTGGAAATTTTGTGAACATTTTGTAATGGTTGCTTCGAGAAAGTCGCTACGATAGAATTCTCTTGGTGATGAGGGCGGATTTACAGCACGCTTTCGACGTTGCAAAAGCATAAATGAAATATTTTTGGCCCTTTCGTTTCTTCGTTTTTTTTTAGTTTTGTTGATCGTACAGAGCGTAGATCAATGCGTATTCCCCATAAGGGGGCACGGCCCTGAGATCGACGATCTGTTGCGTACCGTTCAACGTCACTTACCTCGACGTCACGGAACCTTGTGTTGGCGCATATCAACTGGTCAAAGTCCAATCGAATGTCGACTCTCTGAACGCCACTCGAGTCGCATTGCTCGTGTTTCGGCGGACCGCGATTGAACGTTTTTCGTTGTAATAAGTATTAATCTCTCGTCAGTAGCACACGTACATAAGATCGAAAAATAAAATGATTTCCAACGTCTCGAGAAGTTTGGCTCAAGCGCCGAAAACCTTTAATAAATTCGTTAACCTACATTCGCGGTAAGTGATTCGTTGTTTTCGCACGATTTAGGGATCAATTTGTAACACTTATTTATGCGCGCAGACACAACTGTAACTTCGAGTTACACGCGTATCGATGGTAAATTAAGAATCATCGATTTAAATCAATTCGAATACAAGAAGTATATATTTCGATACCGACTTTCTTCAAGTCGATTTCTCAAGTCTAGCCGCTTTCTCTCAATTAAATTTTCTATTTCTCAATCGCTATTCTTATCTATTAGTTACAGTGTTAAAATGAAAATGACAAAGAAAAAATTTGAAAAATTCTTTCCGAGCTTTCGTGTGCACGTGACACACAAAATAACTCGAATCATGTTACAAATTCGAACACAATCGATATTAATGAATTTATGAGTTTAAAAAATGGATTTATAAATAAAGAAAAAATGTTCTCGTTCATTCGGAACGTAAGGACGATATTGAATTGTCTATTAAAATAATATTAGATGTTACGCACCTTTTACAACAATACTTTTGTCAAAAACTCGCGATATCCGTTGTTTCCTTAATTAAATGGATGGACCTTGAAAAAAAACAATTTCTAGTGGACTTTGCCCAACGATGAAAAAACTAAGCATGGAACTGTTCGCACGCGCTGTCAGTCATACGCGGCACGTTATTTGTTTTGTATTGCATTTCGAATAAACTTCAGTTATCGAACTTCGGACTTATTAATTCCCGCGGGGTGAATTTTGAATGATCTCTCGAAATGACGACGATTGAGGTTATGTTTCGTAATGAATAAAAAATTATTTAAAAACTTTATGAAACAATTTACCTATGGCGTTCGTAAAGGATTTCCCATGTTTCGAGTAGTCTATAGTCGCAATCGTCGATGTTTTCTTTTCGTTTGATACAACATGTTGGATTTTTGTTTTAATTGAAATGCGGACATTGGACTTCGATCTTATCACGGTCAGAGATTATCGTCATTCAAATGTGTAAAGATTAGAACGTTTATTGACACTGTAGCATTTTCATTTATCAATAATCGATCGCGAATCGAAGTTGTGTAAGCGGCTTAAAAATCCCGACGACTCTTTATGCAGTTTGTAGTAAAACTCGTAACTTCCCCCACCGATTGTGCTGCAGTTTCGCCCATTTACAATGGTGGCGGTTGAAAAAATAATTATTTCGAAAAACAATTTTTTTTAAAGATGTCTAGCGACACGAGCGGCAACAAAGTCAGCCGAAGCCGAAAGAAAACCAGCGGCCAAGGAATCGCAATCTTTTGTCACGAACATATATCGCGGCGAAATGCAAACTAGTCAAGTTTTTCCGTTTCCCGAACCACTGGACGAGGATCAGAACGAAACGTTAAAAATGCTCATAGACCCCATAGAAAGATTTTTCGAGGTAAAAAAATAGCCAAATCTCATAATTTTGCATAATTTTTTAACATGAAATCATTAATTAACACATTATCAATACTTTCAACTAATTTTCGTAAAAAAAAAAAAGATCGATATCGAGCGGATTTATCTGGTGGTTATCGAGATGCTAGTCGAATAAATTGTTTATAATTCAGGAAGTCAACGATCCCGTGAAAAATGACGAAACATCGATGGTCGACGAGAAAACTCAAGCGGCTATGTGGGAACTCGGAGCGTTTGCTCTTCAGGTGCCACAGGAATACGGTGGAATGGGATTGAACAATACTCAGTACGGTCGATGCGTCGAGATTGTTGGTGCCAATGATTTGGCAATTGGCATCGTTCTCGGTGCTCACCAAAGTATAGGCTTCAAAGTGCGTAACAAAAAAAAATTTCAGTATCATACGAAGTAAAAAAAAATTCAGTTTCATACGAAGTAAAAAAAATTTCAGTTTCATACAAAAAAAATTTAGTTTCACATGAAATAAAAAAAAAAGTTGTATTTTCATACGGAATCGCAATTTTTTGATTAAACATTTTCAACGACTTTCAGGGTATTCTGTTGTACGGAACACCGGAACAAAAAGCAAAATACTTGCCGCGCGTTTCAAACGGTGAGTACGCGGCATTCGCGCTTACGGAACCGGGTTACGGATCCGATGCGATGTCGATTCGTACGCGTGCCGTAAAATCGGCCGATGGATCGCACTACGTTCTCAATGGCAACAAAATTTGGATCTCGAACGGTGGACTCGCAAATATATTCACGGTTTTCGCCAAAGTACCCGTGAAGGATCCGGTGACCGGTGAGATGAAGGAAAAGTCAACGGCATTTATAGTCGAACGTGGATTCGGCGGTGTTACGAGCGGACCGCCCGAGCGCAAAATGGGTATCAAGTGCAGCAACACCGCGGAAGTTTATTTCGAAGATGTTAAAGTACCCGCGGAAAATCGCTTGGGAGAGGAAGGACAAGGATTCAAAGTGAGTCCCGCATAAAAAATCTTAAAAAGAAAAAAAAATTTAAAGAAAATTGAAAACATTAATTTAATTCAAATAAATAAATGAAAATTTAGTCATTAAAAAAGGATCACTAATAAAAAAAATGTTTAAAAAATAAATATTTTCAAGTAAAAATTAAATTCAAACATTAAAATTTAAATTTAAGATTATAATTTTTTTTTTAAGAAAAATTATTTTTTTATTATTTTTCTTTTGTTGCTTATTTAATTGTTGTGCAGCAACATTGTCTTTATTTCGGATCGTTTGGTAGACGCGCTATAAAAATTGAATAACTTTTTTTCAGGTTGCTATGAATATCTTGAACAACGGAAGATTCGGTATGGCGGCCGCTTTATCCGGTACGCAAAGATATTGCATCAAACGCGCAGTCGAACATGCGACGACGCGCGTACAATTTGGCAATACTTTGGACAATTACGGTGGAATACAAGAAAAAATTGCTCGTATGTCGATGCTACAGTACATCACGGAATCGCTCGCTTACATGATTTCCGGCAATATGGACAAAGGTAGTCAAGACTACGAGCTCGAGGCGGCAATCTCCAAGGTAAAAAATATGGTTACATTTACGGAAATAAAAAAAAAAACAAAGTAATAAGTACTCAAAGAACCATTACGTTAAATGAAAATGTTAAAAACCATCTAATCGATTGCTTAAACAAAAAAAAAAAACAATTTTCTATTAATACATCCGTAATACTAATACTAATAATCCTAATACGTTAATTAATAATAATAAGTGGATTAGTAGGAAATTAGATTTTTCTTTCGTTTTTTTATGTGATTATTATTATTATTATTTCCATTGAAGTTATTAATTATTTTCAATGTGTATCGTCATTTTTGCGTGCATCGCGATCGGGTTACATTTTACCTATTCGTAAAGAAAATTGTTTCCAATATCTGTATATTGTATGGTATTTTCTTGATTTGCAGTGTTTTGCCTCGGAATCGGCATGGTACGTGTGTGACGAGACGATACAAATATTCGGCGGTATGGGTTTCATGAAGGATACGGGACTCGAGAGAAAATTGCGCGATCTTCGTATATTCCGTATTTTCGAGGGTGCGAACGACATATTGCGATTGTTCATCGCTCTGACGGGAATAAAACACGCCGGAGCGCACTTAAATGAATTGCAGAAGGCATTCAAAAATCCGGCTGCAAATTTGGGTCTTATAGTCGAAGAAGCGACGAAGAGAGCAACGCGAGCGGTGGGTCTCGGCTCGACGCCGAGCATTGCTCACCTCGTTCATCCAAGTTTGGCGGAGAGTGCGGCTTTGTGTTCGCAGGTATGTGTTACACTTGGAATTATCGTATCGAGCGATTTTTTTTGAGTTTTTATGGTTTTTATTGTTTGATTTAAAACAATTTCAGTGCGTTGAAGCTTTCGGAAAAACCATCGAATCGACTCTCATTAAACACGGTCGCGGCATCGTCGATCAACAATTTATATTAAACAGAATAGCACAATCGGCTTTCGATATATACACGATGAGTATCGTACTGAGCAGATCCAGTCTGTCGGCGAGCAAAAATTTACCGTCCGCTCAACACGAACTTCTCATGGCTCAGGCGTGGTGCGCCGAGGTAATGCAATTGATTCATCACTTCTTACAATCAAATTTTTGTCTAATTTACAGTTCAAGCTCCGTATTCTTAACTCCTCTTATCTTAACGGCTCTCTTATTTTAACTCGTTACCATGGCAAGGATTTCCCTTACCTGTATTTCCCCTGAGTCCGTTTTTCCCATTCCAAGTGGTATCTACGGACGCGTATACTCCTCATTACTCCTACTCGCAGCAACTGACCGAGAGTAGCGCCGATATGGGAAATGGAGAAACAGAAGCGTTTCCAGTCCCGTCGAGTTAAGAATACGGAGATTGTACTGTACTACAATGGCCGTTTTTTTTACAATTTTTTTTACGTTTTTTTTTTTACATTTTCAGGCATCGAGCCGAACGCGTTACAATCTGAAGGTTGTCGGCGACACGAAATACAACGAGTTGTTCAACAAGTTCAGCAAAATTTCGCGTAACGTTTGCGACGCCGGTGGTTGCGTTCACACGAATCCTCTTGGTTACTGAGCTGATGATGGTTAACCTTCGGTTAAAGTGTTACTTCCGGATATCCCTGACAGTTTCACACACAAACTTTTAACGAGTTTCGGCGAGCAAAACGTATATACGCACTTTCGTGGCACACATAGCCGAAAAGGTCAAAGTCGAGAACGCGTATGCCGTTCTTCGACGAGTAACCGTATTGCCTGATAGTAGTGAAATTTTTATCGGAGTTATATGTCTTGAAATAAATATTTTGTAATCAGTATATATCGCGAGATTGACGATCCTCGCGTCTTGATGGTACAGAAAAGTTTTAATGAGAATTTAAACTTTGAGTCGAAGATATTTTTTTGAATGGAATTTACAACGATACGGAAAATAATCAATGCAATTTTTGAGAAAAAAAGAATTGAAACATTCGGTCCAACCAGTGATAATAAGATTAAGTAACTTCTATGACATTTGAATATAATGTGAAGTACGTTGAGTCTTCCGACGTGTTTTTCCCGTCGTTTTTATTATCACGAATCGATAGCTATTGTAAATAAAATGATAACGAGAGGTAAAAAAAAATAAAAAATGAGATTTAATAAACTTACACGACACTTAATTCGATATTCTTTATTCGTTACCGTTTTTTTTTCATCTCACAGAATAATAAAATAAATGTTTAGATAAAAGGACTGTACACGATGTTCAAAGATGCGAAGCTGACGCGGCTTTTTTTTTTACTTTTTCGATCTATGAATTTAAAACATTTTTTTTGTTGTTAAATACGAAAAAGGCTTTGCCTGGTCTGTTGTCGATCGCGAATAGAGAGACGATAAATGAGAATCTATCGTGTTTTCGACAAACTAATTATTCTTAATTTCGTTGCGACAAATCATTATTTTCGTATTTATCTCTTTTGTCACTTCGTTTTTCATTCACGATAATTCGAATACTTAAGTAAATAGGAATAATAAATAAGAAAAACTCTTTATCTTTGAGCATCTTGTGTACATCTATGCCGACATTGGAAGCACACGAAATCGCTACATCATTTTCTTGAATTTTTTTTTCCGTCGTTTCCTAAAGAATAGAGATATTCATGTTTTTGGGGATTATTTGTGAACAGTTAAGTGAATTATTATGCATCGAACGCGCAATATTTCAGAGTGTGTTACAGTTTTTTTTTCTTTTTCTCTTTTTATCATTTTTGTTAAAACAGAGATATCACTTTCTCCGAAAGGCTGATTTGGGTCAAAAATCGCGATTTTTTACCCAAATCGCCATGGAATTTTATTCACGGATCGTTATACTGCGCTTTGATCCATCATAACATCAAAATCCGACAATAAGATTCGTTTTTTTTTGCACATATAACGCGAATGGCCGTCTGCAAGAGGGTGTTTCGTTTTATCAGCGAGATAAACTTTGGATTATATTGTCCAGACAGCAGGTATTTCTTTTTTTTTTCTTCAATCTTTGGTGCACATTACGAAAATTGTCTCCAGTGCAACTTTTATCGATATAGGATGACAAACATTGCATAAACGTTGTTACAGCTCTTAGGCGTATTATATCGTTGATACGAGTAACGTAACACCAAGGATTCCCCAACTGCGAGACGAAACGTCACAACCCTAAACTTTTCTGTTATTTTTTTTTTCGTAATTATTAAACGTTGTGTTTTAGTTTTATTTTGCTTATCTGCTTCGCGTGAGTTCGTAGCTTCGCATTATCATCGAGGATATCGATCGAAGTTTTTTTTTTTTCGTTTCTTCACAAAAGTATAATGGTCTCTCGGTTATCATAGTTTCTTTGTTATACGACACACGCAGGAAAAGGGGGTGAGCTTCTTAGTGTCTATACATTATTATTTTTTTTCTTCTCAGAGTTATTGTGACATTATATATTCGGGTTTTCGACAAAAATATAGCATTTAGGTAATTGTTTTTTTTTTTTGTTTTTTTTTTTCTTTGTTTTCGTTACTCCAGGTGTGTGGTGTGTGTGTTTTCTTTTTTCTAATCTCTCGTATTCCTTTGGGAGGCTTAAACGGCACTTGTCACTCTGTTGCCCGTGTGTCATTTTGCTTTTTTATCCTATGAGAAATAAAATATTGGTTTTTTTTTCGATAAATAAGATAAAAAAAATAAATTATAGTAGCTATTGCTTGAGATTAAAACGAATCCGGAAAAGGAACACCGTAATTACACGATAATCTTTAGAAGTATAAAATATATATATGTATGAATATATATATATATATGTATAATATGGAAAAATGTCTCTACAGTATCTCTTTTTTATTTCGTTACGCTACGACTTAAGAACGATAAGATAAACGATGCATTTCAAATTTTATTTCCTGGATTCTCCTTCGCGTAGAATTTTTTTTTTTTTTCACGTTATAATATCTCTGCTGGTGACCCTGATTTTCCCCCTCGAATATGAAAATAATGTTACACGAGTTTCATGTGTTTTTTTATAATTTATAATCAGCTGCCTTTCGATACTTCCATCAATTTTTTTGTTTCTCAATCGATCAGAATTTCGGAGATCAAAACAGAATTTTCAACAGCGACGTGAACGCTTCGTAGTCGTCATTTTTCATTTTGTTTTCAAGTGCGTCACCGCGTGAATCGGTGTGGGAGATAAAACGAAGTTACAACGAATATGAAAAGGTATCTCATTATTATAGATTATATATAAATGGCAGTTAAACTAAATGATATTCTAAAAAAAAAAGTAAAAAAAAATATTACTCTGCTCTCGATCGCCATTAAGTTTACTACGAATCTCTCGTATTCTTAATTTATTTCTTTGCGTTTTACGGCTACTCTTCTACTCTCACTTTTACGTAGTCTCACTTCGTTGAAATTCATTTTTTTTTGTTTTGTTTATTTCTTTCTTTTTTTTCCTTTCTTTAAGTTTTTACGATATAATAATTGAAACTTCTTTGGAGAGATTAGAGACTTAAATTTTTACGGGGATCTCGTAAAATGGCCGTTGTTCTTAGAGAACATTGACGGCTTCGTCGTACGCAATAAGCACCACGGGATTGACGCAAAGTTTTTTACGATACCCATTGATCACAGAAAGGAAAGTACGAGCACGCGGCGCTTTGAAAATAGAAAAGATTAAAAAAAAAACATATATTTATATATTGTAGGACAATAGTTTCGATAGTAAAGTCGCTGCTGCCGCTGCATTCATGGGGTTTTTGTTTATTATTTTTTTCTTTATCTTTTACTTCAAACTTTCTTTTCTACCGACAAGAGTGAAATCAGTCTGCACTGAGGGGTATAATACGTTTTTTTTTTTTTTTATCTTCTGTCGTTCGTCAAAACAGTATAGCGTTACAACCCACTGTTATCACAATTTGCGCGGTTAATTACGTAAAATAACTTTGCTTATTCGTTCCAATCGAAAATACATACTTCGCTCGCAAATCTTTTTTTTTTTTTTTTTTAATCTTAGGGCATCGATATCACTACCTGGAGTAACTCGACGAGATATTGAGAGATCCGTGCCTAACCCTGAGCTATTGAAAGATTCTTAAACGTTTGTCCATTCCAAGCTATGGCGATGCAGTAGTGCTGCAGCAATTGCGTCAGAAGTTCCCGTTCGTCCAGCATCTCTATGCGCTCGATTCTGATTCTTTCCGATTCCGGCAGCGAATCGTAAACTTCGACCATCGTCCAGGCGTTCGAACCTTCCCATCCATTTATAGTAAAGCTGAAACATCGAAACGTTCGATTAATCCGAGTTATTTACTTATAATTCAAACGAAAAAAAAATATATCCATCAATCGACGATAAAAAAAAAAAATCCACCAATCGACGATAAAAAAATTACGACAATTCTATCGGAAACAGCGCAACATGCTTACCGTCTTTGTTGAGTCTCTAGTGATTCGCAGTCTTCGACACCGGCAAGCAGGCAGCCGCGACATCGCAAATTCGAAAGCATAACTTGTCCAAATTTGTCGCGCATGTTAACTTGTTCGTAATTGACGAATATACTATTGGGAAATTTTCCCGCAAGCCATTTGAGGAGAGTCGATGCGGCACTACTGTCGACGTAGACGAGTACGCATTCGGCGAGGAAAAGCGTCGGTATATTAAAGTCAACTTCCGCTTGGGTGAGTTTATTCGAGAGTTCTGATATGTGTCTCAAGTCCATTCCCATTAGATGATAATTTGCCGCATGCAGATCGGTCGTTGAGAAACTTATTTCGCCATCTAAAAAAAAAAAAAAAAAAAAAAAAAAAAAATTTTCGATCTTTCGCGATTTTGTTTTTCCGTGAAAAAAAAAAATCGATATAATTTTGGAGCCAATAATTACCTTCGGTATTGAGTTTGTCTATCAACTGCTTATGCTTCTTAATATGATAACATTTCTTCGCTGTTATACTGGGAAAATCTAACTCTACGAAATTCTGCGGACTGTTACCGGCATCCCTCAGTCGCCAATACAACGTGTCGAAACCAGCGCCCAAATTTATTATTTGACCTTTTCCGCCGGACAGCTGTTTAACACATAAAACAAAACCGTAGAGAAATTCATTATTTCAACCTCTCGACTTCGAGTCGCGGCAAAGTTTTCGCGAAGTTTGTTCGTACTATCGAGTGACTCCGGCTCTACACCCGCATTTCGGTACAATAAAACAAAAATTGAAGCGTAAAAAAAAATTACGTATTTGCCGAAATAAAAAAACCCGTTAACACTTTCGTGAAAATTAGTTCACGAAATATTGAGCGAAACTCATATTGCCGTTTCATAAATCGAGAAAAAAAAAGAAAAATGATTTAATTTGTCTCCAACGATATAAATATTAACCTTTGTTTGTATTTTCAGCAAAACTTTAAACTCCATTATACATCGTAACTCTATTTTATTTCGTTTTTCTTGTCGTCCTCATCGTAATAAACGGTAACAGTAATCAATTAAAATTAAATTACTTCCTGTTAAATAACAGTGATTATAGAAAAAACCTATGCCGGCATACGTTTCCGAAAACTATAAATAAAACATATGCATTTATCGAGAATTGTGCTGAAAATATACAGCTAACATCGTCGTCATTAGTAAACGTCGACGTTACGATATTTATTAAATAATTCCAATGAATATCAATAATTTTCTTGCCCATTTGGCAAAATTTTGTCGACACACATAATACGCGAGACATTCTGTTTTTATTTCAAGAAAAACGAGCGTTACGCGAAATTAAAATAGTTGACTCGTCGATTTGGTTGCACTGTTTCGCTCTTTATATTATGAGTATATTATTACTATTAAATAATGAAACTGCATGAGTTGCGTATTGCACGAGACATTACGTTTTACTTCAAGAAAAAAGAAAGTTACGCGGAATTAAAAAAGTTGACTCGTCGATTTGTTCGCATTGTTTCGCGCATATCACGAAAATACTGCTCGTTGAATAATAGAAACGCGTAAGTTGCGTACTGCACAGATATCCAAGAGAAATTCCGGTTTCCCGAAATTCTAACAACTACCATTGATTTTACATTGACCTATATCGAGAATTTGTCATAAAAGTGGATCTCGTTGGGAAAATTGGGGCAGGGCCTCGGCCAGGTCAAGGTTTCCGGCACTGCACACCGCCGCCGCTGCCGTGCATATCAGCTGAGTCCCACCGGAGTCCCCCTCCCCTGGTACCCCGACGTTTTTCTAGGTTATGCTATAACTGTCGACGTGTGTGTGTCTCGAATAATCATTTTTTCCCATCCCTCATTTTTTTTTCATTGATCCCGCTTGATACTGACCTTGAGAAACTTGTCGACGAATACTTCGATACCTTTCACACGTGCGTAATAACCGCGATTTATCTCGGGCGGTTTGCGTGCGGTTTGCTTGACGAAAAAGTTTATAAACGGATCGGTCCAGTAACCGAGTTGTACAGCGTATCTTTTGCACTCACTCGCGTCGTCGTTTGTCGCCTGAGTGGCTTCATCGTCAGCCATATCTTTGATCATTACAATCGTATTTATTTGTTTTCACGTTTAAATAACACAATTCAAATCATTACATATCACTCATGAGCCCCCGAAAGTCACAAGTTTGCGAATGTTGCGCGGAATAGCTGTCAGTTACTGCGACTCGCACAAAGCGGCCATACTGCCGGGAATATCAGGCTCGTGCCTAGATGTGCCTCTCTCGGTACCCCTCTGTACTCTCGCGAAACGTACCGGCGCCGTTATTTCATGGCCTTTTACAAACCTGCGCGTTTTAAACCACTCGCGAACACAACCTTTTCAAACACCGCAATGCATCTTCATCGTACTTTTTATTGATAAAAAGGGCTTTCCGAGATAACCAGCCGGTCAACAGCTCAAGGACACTCGAATTTGCATTTTTATCACAATATATCTGCGGTTAAATGAAATGCGCACTTCGATAAAATGGAATGAAAAAAAGAACTAACGTTCGACGACGATTTTGACTCTCAAGTAATTTGCACTTAAAATTAACGATTTTGGATACGTTTAAAGAATTTTTTACGCGCGGTCTGCAGGCAGATAATTCTTCGAACGAGTTACATCGAACTTTTTGTAGAAAAAAAATTACGATGTATTTTTGGTTCTGGAAATAACGAGCATTCCGAATCGGATGAAAAAAAAAACTATTGAAACGTCGAATCTAACTTTCGTATGTTATTCTTTATTCATAAATTCATATTCATTCGGCTGCAAAAGTTCGGTTCGTGGTTATGCGTAATTAAATTATTCATCATCGTGTTGGACTAAAATAATAAACAATAATAATACAATCTAAAGTCTATCGGCACGATTTATTCCGAAGTGAAGGAAAGAAAAAAAAAAAAAAGTTTGTGAAAGGAGACATTTAATAACAATAATTTGGCGCAATGCTGTTGTAGGACTAGGCAAACGTAAAGTAAAAATTCTTCGATAATGGTACAATAATAATTAAGATATGGGCGATCCGTACAAATCTTATCTATACAAATTATAGTAATACACTAATATTACTAGATAAGGGTGGTACGGCGAAAAGCGAACGTTCCTAATTGCTCTTATGAATAAAAAAAATGTGTAATGATAATTTCAGTTTTCCATGAAACATTACATTTATATTTACGTATTAGTGTATAAATAGAAATGTGAAAAAAAGGCGAAAACGCTTTCGTAGTGTAGAGTGAGTATTACGGTCAAACAGCTTTTCAAACTGCGCATCTATTACCACAGTCTGTAAAATAGTTTTCTTTTTTTTTTCATATTTTACGCATTTGAAAAGGTACAAAAAAACGACGTGTCGATCTAAGAGAATCTCGTGAATTTTTTTTTTTTTTTTTTTTCGAAAAATTATTATTATTTTTTTAAAGGCAAACTTGAAAAACTATCCAAACATAATTCATTATCAGGTATGAAAAAAAATATAATAATAATCGGCTAGCTGTTTCATGGCTCGGAGTCGGATTTCGCCGGAGTCGTTTTAGCGGTTGTTTTGAGTTTTCTTTTCGGTGGAACGGGAATCTCTGATGTACCGGGCGGCGGTGTTTCCGGTACCGTTGTATCGGCTTCGAGGTTTTGCGAAACTTTCGTTGTTTTCTTAACAACCTTAACAATCTTTTTTGGCTTTTCATTGCCGCTCGAACTTTCCGGAGCGGATGGATCGTCCTCTTTCGTTTTTTTCACGACCTTCTTCACCACTTTTTTCGTTACTTTTTTGCCCTCCGGATCGATATCGGCGCCGTCGGCAGCCGGTTTCGTCTCGCCGGTCGTTGTTTTCTTCACTACCTTTTTCACGACTTTCTTCGTTACCTTTGTCGGTTGATCTTGAAAACTCTCCACAGCCCCTATCGGAGGACTCGTCGGTGGCGTTGCTTCTATGACTATCGGAGTACCGGGAATTTGAATATCCTTCGTTCTCGATGGCCTAACAGGCGATTCCTCCGATGATTCGGATTGCGATGCTGCTTCTTCGGCCGCTACTTCTACATCTTTCGCCTCGTCTTTAGGAACTTTTTTTTCAATAGATTCTTCGATCGAAGAAGTTACGTCGTTTTTTGATTCGACGATTGGCTCGACTACGGGAAGTGACGATGATTCTTCAGTTTTTACCGGTGACTCGATTTTATCAACGTTTCTTTCTTGCGTCGCCGGACACACAACGGGCTTTGGTTTTGTCTCAAACTCTGTTTCCCCCTTAAGAAGATTGGAAACTGGTGTTTCCACAGGAGATTTTGTTTCCGCTGGTTTCTCAGTGGATGCAGTTGGCAGTTCCTTTTCTACGGGAAGTTTAATTACCTGAGATTTTTCCGGCGACTCGACTGCCGAAAGACTGACTTGCGCTGTTTCCGCGAGAAGTTTGACTTCCGAAGACTTTTCTATCTGCTCTACCGGATGTTTGACATCTTGAACCGTCTCAACAGGTTTGACCGGAAGTGGACAAGTTTCTTGTTTTTGTTCGATGGGTACAGTTTCTGGAAGACTCTCAACTGTTTTAACCGGAAGTGGACAAGTTTCTTGCTTTTGTTCGATCGGCGCAGTTTCCGGAAGACTTTCAATTGTTTTAACCGGAAGTACACAAGTTTCTTCCTTCTGTTCAACAGGCGCGACTTCTGAAACACTTCTAACTTCTCGTACCGGTAGCGGACATATTTCTTCCTTTTGTTCGATCGGTGCAGTTATCGGAACACTTTCAGCAGCAGAAACAATTTCCTGAGTTTGCAGAGAAGTTACAACTTCCGGTGTGACTTCGACTACAGCACTTGCCGGTGATATTTCGCCGGGCAGCGAAGACAGATTCAAAGAATCGATACCATTACCGATTTCCGTTCCCAAACAACTCGCGCCATTGGGCGTCGAAGTTGGCGGACCTACAGCCTCCATTGCTGTCTCTAACACCGCCGGAACGGATTCTTGCGCCGAGACGGGAATCGACGATATTACTTCTTCCGTTACCGGTCTCAGATCTTCTGTCACCGATTCTTTGACCTCTGCTTCCAGAACGGATTCAGCGACTTGTATCGGCACAGGACTATCCGATACTATTTCAGGACTCGCAGCTTTGGGTTCGTCGACTTTAACATCTTTTTCGGATTCCAAAAGTTTTGCCTCAGAAACGCCCGTCGCAACGGCCGGAGTTTCGGGAATATCTGTCTTCGCAGTTGGATATTCGAATTGCACATCTTGCGGTATCGTAGAAACTGTCGTGTGCGGTTGTGCGCCGGCGATTAACGTTGATGTCTCGTCGTCGTTTTTTTGAGATGGCGGAGTTTCAACAGTTTTCAGCGGGGATAGCTGTGGTACTGTTGTCGGTGTAAGCGCCACTGTTGTCACTGCTGCGTCGGCGCTCGATGACTGTGACGGAACTGTATGCGACATCTTATCTTCCGACGTTAATTCCGCGGAATGTGAAATTACTTTTTCTAAGGCGGGTGTAAGTTCACTTATCAGATCGCGTTCGTCTCTTTGTCGGAGTTCCGGTAGCACAGCTGAGTGACAATAAACATAAAATGAATTGAACAGTATGCGGAATCATTGAACAATGAGAATTTTAAAGATTTTTTTTCTAACTAACGTGCAATAGGAATAACATTATCGCTGTGAAGATATGAAGAGTTACACGTTGATATACATGGAAACTATTTAACTCGTACGTTTTATCCTTTGATTTATGATTTCGTTAATCTTCCGCTGCTAATGAGAACAGTGACGCGATATTTCCCGTTATGAATTATGAGCATTGAGACCAAAATTAATGAATCCGTTATAGCGTGCGCGCGATTAGTACGAAGCGTCGATAGCGTGAAAGATGCGGAAGCGAAACACGTAAAATAATGCGATTACGAAAAAAAAAATTGAAGGTACTTCACTCCCATAAAAAGTACGAAATTTAACCAATGAGTTGCGATTATTTTTGCAAATTACTGTTTAGATAAATGTTTGAAGCGACAATAGCGACGATTGTAGAATATTAATCTTCGGAGGACTTATTTTTACCTTAAAGTTGTTGATACATTATAAATGTGGAAAAGTAGTGTTTTTTTAATGGACTTTCGAATCTCGTGACTGATGTCTTTTTTTTTAATAACGTTTTTCAAATTATAAAACATCGTACAGTCCTCCAAAGATTTATTAAGCAACACACGACACACAGTTCAAGTTCAGCTTTTTTCGAACTCCAAATTTTTCACGGAAATTTTAATAAAAAATAAATTGTGTATTTGGATATTCGAAGATAGCGTTGTTGAACTTAAAAATAAGCTGCTCTTGTTTAGTAATGAGCACTTAAAAATATTTACCCCAGTCAAGCAAAACGACATTACAAGACGCAGCAATGCTATGGCGCCATGTTCTGTTAGTTGCTGTCCTCTGCTCCTGTTTTCAAACACTCGATCTTAATTCAATGTGTAAAAAGCCTAAAATCGAGTTGTTTTCTTTCTTTCATTTTTTTTTTAAGTACACATAACTCTGCTGAATTATACGAGTCACGAATGATTCGACTTACGTAGCACATGCTGTTGTAAGTTCAGAAGAGATGAAAATAAAAAAAAATCAAACAAAAACGCTAAGCATATCTTAGAGAAGTCAGTTAATCGCTTTGCAAATTGAACACTCTGAATATTTATTTATTTCTTTTATTATTATTTTTTTTTCACTCGATTTACCAAAATTCGAAATAATAGACGACGATTTTTCAATCTCAAACTCATCTGTAACGATTCTTGTCGTGGATATTTTATTCACAATTTAATCATTTTATTCAATTAACACATCAAATGTATTGCGTACATTGTCGTCAGAATTTCTCGGAGTAATTTTTCAGCTGATAATATTTTTGCGTTGGCCGGTCGCAAATTTTCTATGGATAGGTATCCGTGAAAAGAAAAAAAAGGTCTCACATACCAGCTTCGCTTTTCGCTGCCGGCGCATCTTCAGTGGTGACGACCGCAGGCGCAGCAACGATTTCGGTTTTTTTCTCGGGTTTCTCGACGGTCTGGAAAAAAGGTTTTTATTTTTTAATCACATTAACATCGAAAATTTTCTCGGATCGTGAAGATCAATGGTTTCTCTTACTTTCGGTGGAGACGGTTGCCGTTGTATCTGTTGTACCGCAAGAGTTTCACTAATTTTCTTCCAAATGTTTTCGAAACTGTCGCGTCCCATGTAATCTATCTGCCCTTGTTCCCAGCTTTGCTTTCTCATGTGTTCCTCGAAAGCCACTTGTTCCGGACTCCTCGCTTCGCCAAGCGTAATTTTCGCTAATGCTCCAGCGATACCAGACTATTAGGGGCACAGATTTTTTTTTCAGCGTTTTATCATCATTTCCATTGGCTTATTACACACAACTACTCTATTATGATTTGAAACAATTATCGGATTGTCATTTAGCGCATTTATGTGGCAAAAAGCGACTCTCTATATGCAAAATCGACTTTCAGGAGATTTCTGCACATTTTTCTTTCCGGCGTTATTTGTTTTTTTTTCAGCGCAATTTTTATCAAAAGTTGTAAAGATTTCTTATCTCGATAAAAAAAATGTGTATACCGGAAGTAATGAAAAAAATATTTAAAAATCTTACCGTTTACCTAACAAAAAAAAAATAAAAATGTTTCAACCCCCTGAAAGTCGAGATCTGTGTAACAAAAACGTAAAATCTAAACGAAGCGACTACAAAACTATATCGGCATTTCACTAAAGTTTCATAAATATATGTACAACAGTTAAGAAGGATAGAGGATTCGACGGAGTACCAGAAAAATCTATACTCAAGGATAACATAATTCGATATTAAAATAAGTAACACTGCGGCTTTGTCGCGTCGACAAATTCATAATTCATCGGTCAGCTGCGGTACTGTAAAATTAAGTGAACATTCAGCTCTTAAATCAATCCGTCCATTGGACAAATTTGGAAAATATAGAAGAAAAAGAAAATACAATGCGAACGATGAAAAAAAAAAAAAAAAGACAACGGCACGTCGCGAATTATGACGGACACATCATCGGGGGCATAAATGTAAGAAACATTTACTTACATCATTACTTTCTAGTTGCCCGGCAATGTTCGGTTCGGATTGCGTCGCTATGCATTTGGACTTTGCACAAGGATCGGGAGGGGAATGAGATATGTTTTCGCGTTCGTCAGTCGATTTTTCGTGACGGTCAATGATATCCTGATTTTCTAATCTATTTTTCTCGCATTGCCGTTTATTTCCATCGCCGAAAACGCAGCTCTGTGTAATCTCAGTTCTTTCCCTATCGTCGACAGTAACGACGTGAATCGACGCGTGTGTATCGTCTCGAGTTTCGTCGATTTTACGACGACAATACTGATGACTATCGTCGTTACGAAAATTATCTTCGCGATGCTGATGAATGTTTTCGAGCGAATGATCTTTTTGTCGATTTTCCTGTTCGTGTTGTACCCAATTATATTTTTCATCTCTTTGCTTGCTACTGTGCGAATCTTCGACGTAACTTTGTTGTTCGTTGCTACGATAATCTTTTTCGTGATTACAGTTGTTTCGATCGTTATGACGATATTCCGATTCTTGGTTACAATTCGTTTGAGACTCGTGATGATAACTTCGCTCATGATTCGTCGTAAGAATTTGACTAGGAATATGCGTTTGAAAATGTGTTTCTTGATGACGATTTTGATTAAAGTGCTCGTGAGAATGAGAGTTCGCTGCGGCGTGAATACGTTGTTCGGTCGATGACTCGCGATATATTTGACTATTATCTTGCCTCTCGTTATTCTGTCTATTGTCTAATACTGACGGCTCTTTGTACTCGTCATGGATCGCGCTATTTACACGGTGAATTTGTGAATTAAATTGTTCATTATCCGTATACTGAGGGGCCGCGAATTCTTGAGCGCAAACGTCGTTGCGAATTGCGAAAAAGTCTCTCGATTCGTTTTGCTCGATT
This sequence comes from Cryptus viduatorius, assembly GCA_964006125.1. Taxonomy (NCBI): domain Eukaryota; kingdom Metazoa; phylum Arthropoda; class Insecta; order Hymenoptera; family Ichneumonidae; genus Cryptus; species Cryptus viduatorius. Next base: position 1,255,744 of record OZ023226.1, read on the forward strand.
TGCGGATAATAATTATCATGCGATTTATCGACAGAACGGTCGGGAATGTTAGATTGTCGATTGTAATTGTCCCACGGATCTTGAAATTCCGAGAAATCAGGTACTTTCGTTTGTGAATCGTCGTTCGCGAAATCGTCGAAGTCGCGATGGAATGTTCTCGGATAGGAATTCACCGACGGGAGAGGATTCATTTCGTGCCAAACTGATGCCAAAGTGCTGCTGGCCTATGCAAGCAACATGCCGAAACAGAAAAAATTGCACACTAAATCGGTTAGTTACAAACACTATATAATATCCCGACAGCCAAAGTTGCGGAAGTCTCGCGGAGACAAAGTCTTCATGAGAAATTATTGCATCGAGGCGCGTCGGCCAATTGTCAAAACAGTTTCAACGATAAAATACCATTTTCTTAAAACATTGGCGATAGATTTGCTGTGACTGTTGCTCGCGAAATTAAATTGGCAACAGTTAATATCGTCGACTATGCATTTTACTGCTCGGAAAATTTACCGTTCGCGAATAGCAATAGTAACGGAAAAAAAACACAAGATATCGTTATTAAAAATTAGATGCAATAATTTTTAAAGAGTTTGACGCGACACGACAGCATTATTTGGCTATCCGGATAGGAATTGCAGGATCCATTTTTATTTTGTCATTCGATCTTTAGCTTAATTGATAGAAACCTTACGTATAAAATTACACAGCAATCCTTCGTTATCCGCCGGAATAGAGCGCCTTATACGCGCTTTTGTCGTTATTCGCGTACGAAAAATCTATTTTTTTTCACTGTACTTAAAATAAATATTATAAATTAATTTTATTTTTTTTATAATAAAATATATACATTTGTATGAAAATAAACTCGAATCAAGAAGATAATCGAGGGATTGCTGTATTTAGAAAAAAAAAAAGCTTTGCAAGAGTGCCACTTATAGATATTCTTATTATAGTTGTATTTCGTGTAAATTTTGAATTTTCCGTAATGCAGAAGAACTGTACATTTAGCGAAATACTACAAAAAATTGTAAACGAATAAAAGGTAATAGTGGTGAACATAAAAAGTCGCAGTAACATGGAATAACCATATAAAAATGGCGATTTATATTGACCAGTATTACCGTATCAAAAGTTAATTCAAAATGAATTGGAAAAAAAAAATAATCACACTTTTTAATACCGAAAAAAAATTAAGACAAAGTTCCAAGTTAACACAGAGTACATATACCTTGAACCCCAAAAAAAAAAAAAAACAAATCCCGAAGAACAATTAGAGAATTATCCACATTTACGATAAACCAATAACAAATGCAGTTAACAATAAAAAATATAAAACATTGTGATAAATAGGAACTTTGGGAAGATGATAGGGTTCAAAGTACGTGCCACGTGCCGGAACTTTTCTAATAAATAGCGATAAGAGTGCAGTAAGTAATAAAAACAAAACGTGTGCAGCTACGCGGATAAAAAAGTATATTTTCTTATTTTCCATTGTATCCGTATTTTCATCAAAAAGATAGTTGTAAAATTTTTGATAGGTTTTTCAAAATAATAATCGACGAAAATATTCATTTATTTCTGGCAATTATTTTTGCGATTCTACTTTAGAAAAACGAGTTGCAAAGATAACAGTTCTGCCGCTCGATTCAAAGATTCGCCCATCTCTCGTTGATAATTTTCTAAACTTTTGTTTTTCGCTGGTGTTGAATTGTCGCCGAGAAATAGATATACTATAATAATAATCGGCGAGGAAGAAATATATCGCGACAAAAATAGTTTTTAGAATGCGCAGTTTGTTGTGACAACGATTACAGGAAGGTGCCGTTGGTTGCCAATGTTGAACGCGTCACGATTCTCTGCTCGTTCGTCACTTCGCGCCTCGTGCAAAATACACGTATATATATATACAGTAATCATACCACACTAAACCCGTCTGTGAGAAGCTTTTTTCGCCATCTTTTCAGCGGTGCAAATAATTTTCTATGCCAATTTCATCTATTTTTTTTTTTTTATAAACAAATTTCAATATTTGTGCTAAAAGTACGATAAAAAAATCTATGAAAGCTATAATACAAATACGAAGCGAACAGTGGCGTCATTTATTATTTCTTACCTCGCGACAAGACGCATTAGATTCCCTTTGTTCATTGCTTAGCTTGCGAAATCAGTAAACGGGTGGTAAGCATTACAATTATCAGGCAACATAGTTGGTACATTTGTAAGTAATGTATATCCAGCATTTTTTTTATCTCGAAAAAACATTTTTCTGCTCAATGAAAACTTGTAATAGAGGTTTTTTTTCACACGTGTGTAGCAAAACAAAATCACGCCATCAACGTTTTTTTTTTTTAATCAATCGATAAATAAGCGGTTTCTTTGTGAAATACTTACCATCACTGGAGATAGTTGGGGATGAACGTTATCGCAAAAGATGTTCCACCAAAGTTGAAGCAGCGGTTGCAAATGATTGGATCCCGGAGCGGGTTGCACTTGTCCGCTCAGAGTATCGAAGTACTGGAGCCACGGCTTCGTAATACCGATGAAATGGATGATCCTGACGTCTTCACCGAATCTGAAAAATAAACGAGACATCGATAGTATCGGGTATCAGGTATCAGGTATCACCGATGTCTAATTGCCGAAAAACTTCGATCAAAGATTAATATCAGACAGATTGAAGTACAAGTGGTGCGGTAGCGCCACGCTGAACATTTTTTTTTAAGTACTTTGCGCCGAGGCTATGCGCCTTTTGATATCGCAAAAAATATCCTATCGCTAAAAAATCGCGAGAAAAATTGATTAAACGTACAAATTTAATTGATATCGAAAAATTATTTAATTTTCCGACTAAATTATAGAGAATAAAAAGAAATCTTCGCGGTTAAGTTTTTATGTTATTGGTTATAAATGGAATAACTTTTCATCGTCAAATTGCAAAGTTTCACTTTATGAAGTGAAAAAAATAGAAAACGTAAATCAATTTGTAATAAAAACAAAAAATAAAAACAAATTATCCTGTAATTTCGACAAAGACTTACTGTTTGAATGCCGGCAGATAGGAATAAGTGGCAGTGGAGCACATATTGTAGATGAACGGTAGATGTTTCGAAATATCTTTGTGAGACCAGTCGCTGAAGTACTGATTCAAAAGTCCCTGATCGCCGCCGTCGAAGGAACCCTTCGCAGCGGCGAACGCAGTTATCGAAGCGAAAGTTTGCTGCGACGGTCTGAACACGAAAACACCGGAGTTGAAGCAATCCGGCCAACCGACGTCCGGTGCGGCGGAGAGTTCTTCGCGTTCGAAGAGCTCATCGCAATTCCTGATCACCTAAAGTTCATTATGCATTTAATATCAACAAGTTCAACAAAAAAAACCCTTATGACGGTTAATCTACAAAATATACAAAAGAAAAAGAAGTTACGCGTACCAAAGTATCGGCGTCAACGAAAACGCATTTTTCGTATTGCGTTAGTCTCCAACAGTGCAATTTGGTGAATGTGATTCCGAGTTCGGGTCGCGCCAATAACGCGAGATTAGCTTCGTCCTTTGAGTCGAGAACGTTGACTTCTTGTACCAACGAGAAGACGGAAGCCAATTTTTCTCTGAAAAAAAAAAAAAAAACATCGATGTAATAATTAATGGTAATTTTTTTCATTTTTTTCATTTCTGTCGAAACAGCCACACCTTTTCGAAGCTCTTTAGTTTTTAATTCGTCGCGTGAAATTCTCGATCTTACGGATCGCGGAAAAATATAAAATATTTATCAAGAAAATTCCGCACCGTTTACGTTGAGATGTATTGTAAATAAAAAGGTCTTCGGAATTTTTAAAAATAAAATTTGTAATTTCCATTGATGCGTATCAAAGATTTTGATTTTGCGATAAAGTTGTTCCGGCAGATTTTCTTTAACAGGTGAACAAATTATTTGCGGCCCGAGGGTCGTTGGGGGCAATGACACGCATTCAGTATCAAGGATAAAGGTCAAGTTCGTGTTGTTCCGATGGTTGGCTTTCGCTCAGCTTGGCAACTGCCGTGAGCCTCACTGATGGGTATTACTTTGGATAATCTAATTAACTTTCGTGACCCATAAATTGAATCTTCGCATTTCTTTTTTTTTTACGCGCATTGACGAACAGAATTTAATTTAAAAAATACTATCCGATAAACCTGAGATTTTTGATAGCAAATATTAACTATCGGAAAATAAATTAATTCGTAAAAGATTTTCGGAATCGTTTATTCCAGCAATAGTCGAATATAAAATTTCAATCACAATTTTTTTTTTTACTTTTTCTTCCGAAATGCGTTCTAAAATTTTATTAATAATCAGTTTATTCGAACATTTATTGTATTTCATTTTTTGTGCTCCAAAATGCGTAAGTTGGACTAATAATTTGTTTATTTGGAAATCATTTTTTTTTTTGCACTGAAAATTTTTATTAATGATTCGTTTACTCGGACATTTATTTAGTTCATTTTCGAAAAAAAAAAAGTTCTAAAATGCGCTTCGAAATTTTAATAATTATTCGTTTATTTTCGAAATTGTGGTAATGGATATATTTACCTCATGGCACCAGTCACACCTGGAGTCACCAAAACGGCGAGATCATATTTCGTTCCAACGCGTCGCAAAGAGTGTGCCAAGACGAGAGCGCCCAACGAGTATGAATCGTTTGTCGCCAACGTAACCCAAGCGAAGCCTTCGCAAAAATAAAAATTAAATTGAAAAATCAACAAATAAAAAACAACTATTCAGTCGTAAAAAAAAAATTGTCAAGTCTTCGAAGTACAAATCGCGATGTATTTTTCGTCATTATCTTCAGCTTCTGAATGACGATTCACGCGTAAAGTGTCCCGAAATAAAAAAAAAAAAAAATTGTCAAGTCTTCGAAATACAAATCGCGATGTATTTTTCGTCATTATCTTCAGCTTCTGAATGGCCTATTTGGAACATCAAGCGGGTCATTGACGATGCGATATCGCGAGTGACGTAATCGCGTGATTATGTAACGGGAAAAATATTTTGATCCCATTCAAGTTATCCGAATCGAAGCTCGTCGGGCTGATATTATTTTTCGCACGCGCATTCCTCGGCTCGACGTAGAGATGCGAAAGTCGAGAGTCGAAGATGCGTGGGAAGTGCAGCCGCCAATTTAGAAATTACTGGCGAACCCTTTGGTTGTCTTACAATTCGGCAATTTCGATAGATCAACGACGATAGTGTCGACGCGTAGTTTCATGACGATACCAGTTTTTTTTTAAGAGTTATTTTTAATCGGTCCCCACAACTATCCCACCGGACTCCGAATAAAGCAGAGCTTCGCTGACTCCGGAATGAAATGAAGAATGTGCAGCGAGGTGCCAGAGAAGAAGAAGAAGAAGAAAAAGAAACAGAAATCGCGAGATGGCCGGGAGTGTGAGACTACTGGCAACGCGCCAAATCTTCATGATATATTTAGTTTCGTAATGTTGAATTTGCGTCTTCTCTGAAAGTATTCGTGAGACTTTTACACGCGAACTATTAAGCTTGTGTGCCGAAATCGCGTACCAAGTTCACAGACGAAAGAAAAACATAATTAAAGTTCGTGTCATCGGCTGAAATTGCATTGGCCGCGTCTTCTATAAATCATTTCTTCGGTGAACGGTGATTCATAATTAATTAATCGATATTCATAAATCGCGAAGTCCTTCACCGCTAAATTATTTTATTAATTTTTTTTTTTTGGATTTATTTTAACAAACGAAATTACCTTAATATCAAAAAGTTGTATAGGAGATTCGGTCAATTAAATTATAAAATAAAATGAACTAAAAATAGTCATAGTAATTTCTCATAAATTACGACAACACGCAATTCCGGACGGAAATATCTAACGACTTCCTTTTAAAGTTCTATGAGTTGCCGTTCGCGTGCGTCTCGATAAATCAAAATCGGATCAATTACGATCGATATTACGATTTTAATAAAAGAGTTCGAGTGTACAGCATCGCGATTTCTACGTCGTATCACTCGCGTAAGGCGCAGTTCTTCCGGCACGTGTAGAATTACGCGCGGTGTAGCTGAAGATGAAGAAGAAAAAGAAACCTGCGACTCTTTGGCACGCTTCTGTTTCCTCGCGTGTCGCATCGACTTTCTGCCGACACGTGGCTTTTGATATCTATGCCTCACAGTTTTTTTTTTTATAATTAAAAAAATTAATCAAATTCCTTATGGATATTTCGTATTTTTGAAAATACGATAATTGCTTACTGATTTTTTCTTTACAAAAAAAAAAAAAACAAATTTCTTACGGATATTTCGTATTCTTGCGAATACGAAAATTCCTTACTACGCACGAAGCCCGATGAATTTTTATTGCATAAAAAAATGTTCGACGTCAAACACTAACCTCTCCAATGTTAGTAGAGAGACTCTATTTCAATATCAAATAAACGAACGGGGAACGTGATCTACGAGTGACAGATTTGATCCCCGAAAAACGCCTTCTTATCAGTGATTATTCGATAACCTTTTCTAAAGTTTCGTTTGCCACGAAACCATCGCGTGGTCGCGTGAAAAAATAATAAAGACAAATTTTGCTGGGTATCCCAACGCCTCTTTCGTGGTGCTGTACAAACGAAACTCAATATTTCGTTTACTTGGCTAAGAAATAAATATTTCTGAATTCGATCGTAAAATTAAAATTATTTTCAATACCGAAATTGCGTAATAATTAAAAAAAAAAAGAACATTAAAATTTCAAACACATTTTTCCCACGTAACGAAAAATATTGAAATTGTAAACTAAATATTTTTATTTTAATAATATATCGCAAATTTCAAGGTTAAGTTGTCTTTATTGCAGATTAATGTTCAATTGGTCTGATTTTTTTTAATTTCGAAATACATTAATATCAATATCATTTTTACAGTATTGCCAACGATTCGAAAGATATTCCTAGAAAAAAAAAAGATCGATCGAAATATCAACGAGCGCAGCGATGTTATTTTTTTCATTGCACGGGGACCACCTCTGTGCCTTTTATCTAATCTGACTCTCCGCGGCGCTTGAATCAATCGTTCGTTCTCTTGAATAAATAATTGCATCATTGTTATGTCGCGGCAGGAAAGGGCTCGGTACATGTATTGTATATCAAGACCTTCAGAGAAGACCGGTACACGTGTGTACCAATTACAAGTGGACAAATGGTGAGAACAATAAGCGTTGTTGGACGGCCGCGAGGGGCGAGAGGAGGAGGAGGGGGGGGGGGGGGGGGGGGTTGTAGAAGAGGAAACAGAGAAAGAGAGCAAACGAGAGAGTGTGGCATTGAGTTCGAGTGCTTCTGTTAGTGGCTGCTGTGGCGAAGGCTCGTTGCACCTAAGAATATCGGATTTCCTGCTGCCGGTGTTCTCAAAATGAAATCTACGAGTGTTGCCGACAACGACGACGCGACTAACTCCAGATCGTCGCGGCAGCATAGAGCTTTTTAACTCGTCGGCGAACGGACCGAACGACCTTGATACCGCCACATCAGGTTTTAGATTAGCTGAGGTCAGATAGATATATATTTTATTTTCGTCTTCTCTGGTACAGGCATTGACGCCCCGGTGAATTCCTCGCGCGTTCGTAATATTTCTCCCGTGAAAGTCGTCTAATGAAATTCATTTCGAATTTCAAAATAACTTTCATCATTGTAATTGCGGATGGAATAAACGAAATAAAATCAAAATGCATTTTTTTTTTGGCGTATTTTTTTTTTTTTTTTTCGATCTTTTAGAAACATTGAAAACATTAATGAAAATGATTTTTAATGCAAAACGAGATTTTTACGTTCACGAGAATGTTATGTTTCTTTTTTTTTTTAATATCTTATGTAATCAGTTAAAGTAACACGCGTTTCGTTACTTCTACCGCTAAGTTTCAGTTCTTCTCTATATCTTCTTGTACTTCGAAAAAAAAAAAAAAGAACAAGGTAGACGAGTATTGCTTTGAGAGACCCGGAGACAGAGCGGAGGAGCCGTAGAGAATATTATGATACGGAGACACCGAAACCCGAGAGGCCAGAGTGCCGGGTACCGTACGTTTCTCGTTGTAACCAACGCATGCCCCCGGGTTTATATTTACACACACCGGTTCGGTCTCATAATAGCGAGATGGATGATAGAGACCAACAGCGTTGCTAACGCATTTGCTTGCGAACTCCGCGTCTACGCACCTTGGCTTAGGTCAAGCGCTGTCTGCTACGCTTTCGCGTCTGCACTTTTTTATGCCGTTTTAAAATAAACGATTGTTGAACTGGAGTAGAATTACATTTCGAATTAAATGAAAAGAAAAACATTTTTTTTTGCAATTAAAATTTTTTTCGTACCGTTTATAAATAAAAAAAAAACCGATTGAAAAAAAAAAAAACATTTATTTTCGCAGTTTAATTTTTTTCGTACTGTTTATGAATGAAAAAAATAAATTTTATAAAAAAAAATATATTTTCGGAATTCAATATTTTCGTATTGTTTATGAAAAAATAATGAATTGCAAAAAAAAAAATTATTTCGAAGGTAATTTTTTTTTGCTGTTTATGAATGAAGAGAGGTTAGGAATCTTAATAAATAGATCGATACATGAAAAAAAAAAAGTTGATAACACATTTTTCAACATATTAGAGTTATCCGCGGTCTGCAAACCTCGCAAACCTCGATTTCGTCGAAGAACACATGTCCGATGACGCCAATAATTTTTCTTCAATGACGTACATTGTTATCATCGTAATCTATGAAAGAATGGCATTCGACAATTTACATCTATCCGCTTCGCGAATCGGTACGGAACAACAAGTGGGTCATAATATATTTGTAATCCCGGTTTCCGATGCGGGGAATATATCGCGGATACAGTTTGACACACAGATTTTTTTTTATCGACACGTGTCCCCGACGACTCATTATCAATTTAAGTCGCGAACGCCGCGAGGTATCGACAAAGACGATGAACCGAAACGATGAACTATATATGAGAAACCATTCGAAACGAGGAAGTTGTACCATTAACTCGATGTTCGATAGCGCATATTTTATTCAAGGATCGTAAATCTATTTCGAGTTATTTCCGTTAGCGATGTTCATTTATTTATTAATTTCATTATCGTCGAAAAAAAAATCTTAAGATAGCAAAACGATCGTCGAGCTTTTTTACACATTTTTTTTTAATTCCCTATTTGCATTTGGAAAAAAAAAAAAAAAAAAAAAAACAGAAAAAAAATCGAACGACAATTTTCGTCAATATGATAAAAAAAATGCAAAATATTAATTTTTAACGTATTTTATTTGAGAAATAAATAATCGATTAATTCAGGAATCGAAATATATCGAAAGGGGTAAACGGAGCAGCAGCGAGATGCCGCGGATGCGCACAAGTATAGTGTTATACGCAGTTTATAAATTTGGCAAATTGCGTTTCCGGCGTTGAAGCGCGCGAATATAATATTTAAAAATAGGTCTGATATCCAGAGACACAGAGAGTCAAATGTTAATTTCGAGCAAAGCGTTAAGTCTCCACGGTGGCGCGTTGGTTGGATATATCTGTCGCGTCTAGCGTACAGCCCCCCAGGCGACTGGTAGCTTCAAAAGGGTTGCAACGAAGGTGTCTAAATTTAACGTTTAAAATCTAAAACTGTGCGCGCGACAACACGCGCCTGGAGTCACCTGAGATTTTATCGTATTCCGCGCTATTATAAAGGATAATCACTCGAAAACAGCCTATAAATCTGCATTTGTTGTTTTGCGTGTTTAAGATCGCGAGACACGACGAGCTGTTTTTGCTGAAAATTGATTCGAAAGAAAGTTATGGAAAAAAAAAATGGTGCAAACAAAATTTTATCGTATTCCGCGCTATTATAACGGCTAATCACTCGAAAACAATTAATAATTCTGCATTCGTTGTTTCGCGTGTTTAAGATCGTGAGACACGACGAGCTGTTTTTGCTGAAAATTGATTCGAAAAAAATGTATGGAAAAAAAAAATGGTGCAAACAAAATTTTATCGTATTCCGCGCTATTATAACGGCTAATCACTCGAAAACAATTAATAATTCTGCATTCGTTGCTTCGCGTGTTTAAGATCGCGAGACACTCCGAGCTTTCTCTGCTGAAAACTAATTCGAAAGAATGTTAAGTGAAAAAAAAAGGAAAAAAAAACGTTGCAAGTGAAGGAAAGCTTTGAAGAGAGGAACGTCCCGTGGGCCGTCCAAATAGCCAGGAATAACCCCTGAAGATAGAGAGAAGTGCTGCTGGCTTGCCGTCTCGACGAGGACTTAATCTTATTGGGTATAGCATACTGGAGATTTCGGGGAAGAGAGACAAAAAGCTCTGTACACGCGTGGATCGTTACAAAAATATCTCGAAGAATTCAAGTGCGTCTGTGAAGACCGTCGACTTTCGTAGACTATTGGCCTTCCGGGCGCTTTAAACCCTTTTCTCGACAAATAAAAGTTACGCTTTCTATACGAAAATAAAAAAATTCGAAAACTTCAGTGTTTTTTTAACACCGTTTTTTTAGTGCTTTAAACATTATATGAATAACTTTATTATTATATTTATTATATGATTGATGATTCGGAAGAAATTGATTGTCTTTCCAAAAAAGGATACGGAATGAAGTTTGGGAAATTTAGTTCTACGATGATCCGCGATGTTTGCGACGCTTCATTTCGTTTGTTCTTTTTTTTTTTTTTTTTTTTTTTTTTTTTTTTTTTTTTTCATTTTTCGCAAAGTTATATCTGTTCAAAAAGTATTTTTTTGATTCGTGTCTTCACTAAAAAAAATATATTTTAATGATAATTTCAATAATAAATTTTATGACAACAGTAAATCAATTCCGAAAATATGACTTAAAAAAGTGGTATCTTTGATTTATTTTTCGTTCGGTTTGCGTTATGAAATCAAACGATCCCCGCATTTTCTTATTTAACGCCGTCAACAATGGAAGGATGTCGAAAGTCTTGCGATGTTCACTAAAAGATCGAGAGCTCAATAAACCAAAAGTACAACCCGTAAGTAACGTCGTCCCACTCGTTCTGCGGTTTGAGATACATTATGCTTCTTAGAATGAACTGCGCGGCTCGTGTAATAAATTGGTCAGTGAAGCGAATAACAGGAGATGTGGATCAGTTCGAGTATACGGTTCGAAAGTCTGGTCGAACGAGTCTCGCATTGCTGCAGAGTTAGTATACTGTTAGCTCCCTTCATGCACGCGCGGCGTGTGCATCGATTTCGATGAACCGTTTTTCTCGCGCCTATATGTTAATTCGTGAAAAAAAAAAAAAAAATAACCTACACGCATGCATATCGGCAATATAGTTTTATCACATAAGAAGCGCACGCGCCCTAAACGAAGGCCACTCTAAGCGGGAATGATCGGGGTGCGGCGGAAAAATTCGGTACTCGTAGACCCAGTGTAACGTGGACGAGAGAGCGACGCGCGTTCGCCGGGGAAAGATGAGATATTTCGTTTCGCGAGTATCGAACGTACTAAAAGATTTCTCTGTCTTCGAGCCCTCGATGTTTCAAGGGTCGATAGCCCGAACTCTCTAACGCGCATATATATATATATATATATTCAAATATCTTTTAAGTAACCGACTCCCCCGTATGTAATTACGTCGCGCCGAATAAATCGTTTACGTTTGAAGGTCATTCAGTCGAGACCGGTTGCCGGCGCGACACCGAGCGTAACTGGAATAAACCGCACGCACTCGCACGCCGAGACACTTTACGGTTATTTGAGATAAAAAAATTAAACTAATCGAAACTATTCATTGACGAGTGATCGATGTATCGTAAAAAAAAAAGAAAAACAAGTGACTTACCACTCATGACTGTAGAGCCTGTTATCTCGTACGATTTTATTAATGAAAAATTGAACACACAATCACAAAACAAGTCAGTACTTGGCGAATTCTCGGGAGTGAACTGACCGACGTGTTGCCTCTGTCAGTAGCGCGACACGAGTGACTAGCCGGCTGCCGCAGCCACCGCCGAAGCGCCCCCCAACGCGCGATTATTCTCGTCGACGAAGACGACAAGACGTGAGAGACCAGTTCGCGATATCCTGCATTACCGATGTCGTCCTCACGACCGACGTCGACGCGGCGCCAACTTCGTAGTACGAAATGCATTTATCTTCGCGACACGAAATTTCCATTATACGCGTTATAATAATATTTGTAATAATTACGTTACATAGACAACTTTACGAATGTACGAAAGTCAAACTCTTCTGAAACGTGAATAATCAACACACATTTTACAGTAAGAATCGTTCAAAAGGCATGACACTGTATTGATAGAAAATCATATATAAAAAAGAAGGAAAACAAAAAGAATATTATTTAAATTTTATCATAGCTAAATTTATAGATCGGTACTAATTTAGCTGCAGTGATGATTCGGTATATTATTCTGCGTCGCAGACATCGTGTATTTGGATTGGTAAATATATATAGTGCTGTGAAATACGAGTCAGAATTCATTGAAACGCGATATTTATCAGATCAACGCACAGTGATCAACTATTCATAATTTTTACATTAATCATTAACAGTATTAAAAATAGAATTGTTTGCGTGCTGTAAATGTCATATTATAACGTCTTATTAGAATAATTTTCAGGTTTTTTCTTAACTTTGGGATATTGTTATAAATACGCGAGATAATATTAACTGCTAGACTAGTGGAGGGGGGTGGACGGCTGCTAGCATGCAGTCGGCGCTCGGACGCCACAAAGGTCGGACGCGTTATCGCGACGCTCGGAGATCAACACGATTGCTCATACTTTTGTCGTACTTTTCACGACTCACATGAATTTTCTATTGAATTATGTATATTGTGAAAAAAAATAGAGTACTTGTGTTCAGGTGTCAAAAGCATTAAAAAATTCCGGGGTATATCGCATCCGTAATTCCCGAATAAACATGAACTCGCGTCATGGAGACCGACTGTTCTCTCCCGCGATATAAAAAGAAGCGATTTACCATGACTATTTAGTATTAATCAATAAACATCTTTGTATATCATCGAAAACGAAAATAAAACAATTTTGACCCACCCTACCATATTTTTTTTCGTAAAAATGGTTATGTATAATGAATTCGACAAAGCTGACGATATGACTTTGTTTTGAAACTTTGTAAATAAAACTCTTTTCATTTCGTTTTTTATTCTCCCGGATCATAATTTTGCATCGAGGCCCTCACTTGACAGAAATTTGAAGAAAATAAAATATAACTGTTATCATTACATCGTAATCTTCAAAATTATGAGAACTCAACGATTTGCATTAAGTGCGGTATTGATTGTCGAGTTTCCGAACCTCTCAGCCAATTTTTTTATCGTCGGCTCAACGCCAAATTATGATATGCGTAGGATTTTATTATATGCAAGCTCTCGAAACGTTCGGCAAACCGCCGTAAATCGAATCAATTGAGCCTCCAGCCCGCGGGGACATACCCATACAGAAGAAGGTTTATCTGCTTCTGCGCGAAACGGTCACAGTTGCGCGCGCGGGGGTGCGTAGTTCGTTCCTAGCATGCGCACTGGTTGACTTTATCGCAATTGCGCGACACCTGCCGCAAGGACGTCGCGACGTTCCGTCGTCGTCGACGACGTCGATCCAGTTCCGGACGTTCCGTCACAATAAACATGCATCGTACCGAGACGAGGTCCGATGGCCACCGAGACAACCACGATTACAAACGTATCGTGATCCGTTACATTCGCGACTCCGAGACGAATGTATCGTAAAATGTAGTTGAGCAAAACACAGTGGCCCGTCGTGGTGGCCGACGACGTTATCGCGGCATTATTGAAAAACGTTAAATACATACGAAAAAAAAAAACAAAGGCGGGTGCTCGGACGAGCACGAACGTGCGAACGATATATCGTCTCGAATTTACTTATTTTACGATCGACCCGCGGGCCGATATATAAGATATAGAGAAAAATAAAAACAATGGCAAGCTCGCCGACGACAATCGAAAATCAGATCGACAGCTTTTTGGAACAATTCAAGAGAAGTGCCTCACGCGCCATGGAGGACACTCACAGATCGAGTTACAACGCTAGCAGCAGCATTAGTCGCAGTCGTAGCGGTAACCTCGACCTCGAGGTCTTGGAGGCCGGTAAGTTACGAATTTAAAACCTTCATCTCTTCGATGAATCCCGCATTTGTTTTTTTTTGTTTTTTTTTTTTTTTTTTTTGAAGTATCGCAGTCGACGAGAGCGCTGGTAATGCACCTTTGCGACGAGCAATTGTTACTGCAGCACCTCGTTCGGCTACGATATGAATTACTTAATGAAAAAAAAGTTTTTTTTTAAACTCGAACCGTCGCGCATTCTTGGGCGATGCTATCCTCTTTAAACACTTCGAATTATCCCCTCGGGGCGTTTGTTTCTGGGTCTCAGGGACACTGATTTTTTTACTTTCAACGAATTTTTTTTATTGAAATGTCGATCTATGGTTAAATCTTTTTTTTTATCGTCGTAATATAATTAGATTTTTGAAAATAAGTATTTTATGCAGATATGTCGATAAATTAATACAAAAATCGAGCCGTAAGTGTTTTTCATTAGGAACATCATGAGTATGCAATTTTTTCTTCAGAATCGACTGAAATTCACGAACGAACAGTTTTTTCGATTCATACTGACAAATTTGTTTTTTTTTTTTTAATTTTTACTAAAATCGAATTGTCTACGAATTTTTAATTTCCAAATTTAACAAAAATGCAATTCATAAGTTATTCATGAAAATGAAATACGTACATTTACCCCGCAATCGAAGGATTAACAATTTTTCCGACAAAACCTCAAACTATTCACGTAAAACATACAGAAAAGACGAGAAAACAAAATTGCTTTGTGTTTAATGACAATCGTCATTTAGTCTTCGTAATATCGTTAAATCGACTTTCCCAAAAGTTTCGTACCGTACTGCGGGTTGTAGGCTATAAAAATCGCTAAAGTTCAGGACGATTGACGAGCTGTTGTTTTTGACGTTGGGTGTCGACGGGTCAACACCCACGATGTTGACCCATTACGATGGACATAAAGTTTCGTCTGCGCGAAATAAACGTTTTACCGTAAAAGAAAAACACTGAGTACACGAAAAGCCATATACGACGTTGCGTGTTCCCCGCAGCGAAAAAAAAAAATAGGTTATTTTATTCGCGAACTCTTTTCGACGTGAAAGATTTCGTCGATTAAAATAAAAAGCATGCAAGATGGCGCATAGAAGCGCCTGCTCAGTGAAGCGCTGGTCCGGCAGTTATTTGGACACGAGTGCGCGTTTAGTGTTATGCAAATATGTGTATAGATGTAGCGATGATGGAGTTCAACACGTACGTCCGCGTTTAGAAACCATTGTCAAGTTCTTGCTGCGCCTCGTATCATCGCACCGTTGGCAGATTAAAAAGTCTGTTTTTCATTTAGTTTCGAGTCTATTGTTCGCGACCATTGTTTTCATTGAAGCTCTGCATGGTTTTGTTGTTTCCAGTCTCATTTAAAAACTGAATGAATTATCATTGCGCTGTAAAGCTGAAAGCTCTCTTAAGGGCAACTCTCGAGGAATAATGATAATGAATCCGCCTATGAACTGTGAAAATTTCGTAACATTTATACGATTTTTTTTTCACAACGTAACCACTTCGAGATTTTCAAAAACAGCATTATTATTATTATATCGTTGAGTTGTGAATATTAAAAATTGTTTTTTAATCCGTTTCCCTAATTTACGACACATTTATTGATTTTTCATTCCAAAAACGATTTAAATTGACGAAAAAAAAAAATGTATGTAATATAAAGAGTCGTATGTTTCCAAATTTGTCCAATTGCACGATCTCATAAAAATTGCAAATTTTGCACTATAGAGCCGAAATAATTCGTCGACGATATCAATTATGAAAGAGTTAATAAAAATGCATGATGCTCTCCGTAAATAACTTCGGAGCTGATATACATTCGAATTATTCATATCCCGAAATTGTTAGTAATTCCTTAATCTCCATACAATGTGAAAAGCGACAAATTCGTAAATCGCGTATTTAGTATGCACATACGAAGAGTCTATCGTATTAATTGTTGCATGCGGTAGTTACTAATTATAAATCTTTCGCATATAACGTCGGTGATCGATCGCGGGTCGTTTACCGCGAGCTGTTTCGCAACTCAATGACGTTCCGATATTAAGACTTAAAGTGGGTCTTCGCGTCATTGTTTCCTCGTAAAAACTTACGTAATATACGTAAAAAGAATCATAAAAAGTGCGATATCGAGACATCTTAATTTTTGCAATCGGCTTCGTGAAAAAAAAAAAGGAAGAAACATGCGGCTCGTGGATAGTCACGTGCGATCGCCCCACTATTGAGTCTCCGAGCTTAACGCCGATTGGCTCTTCGTCCAATTTCGTTCTCTCACTCCCGCACACGAATTTCTTGTTGTCTATCTCGCCTCAACCTCGCTTGCCCCTGCAACGCTTGTCGGCGTACTATGCGCCGCGCTGTATCTCTCCGGCATTACGGTAGAGGCCGTAGTACACAACTAGCCGCATTGTCAAATCCATTTCGTCGAGAGAGTCACGGGGGGCAGCAAAAGTTTTGCAGGTGACGGGTTGAAAATGCACAAGCGTGTTTTCGCACGAGCCGCAACGGTTACCGAGCGGCTTTTTATCGATCTAATGGACACTTGCCAAGCTCTCCGTTGGCCGTTCGTTCGCGCCGAAATGAGTTCGCGGACGTAAGAAAGAAACAAAAAATAACAGATACATAAACGGCACCGGGATTAATCGATGCGAAGTTTACGGACACAGTGATTAAACGAGTGACGCTTTCGTTGAATACAGAATAAACGGACAAACGCCCGTATAGATATAGATATTAATAAATCGTTTGTGAAGTGAAGAAAATACCGGCCGAGATGATTCTAAGACGGAAGTCAGCGCACAGCTGCAATTGTCCCTGTCATCAGCATTGTTCCACAGGCTGCGCGGGTTTTAGTAAGTTTTTTATTTTAACCTATTCGTCATATTGTGCGATGAAAAAACGGGAGATGACGTTTGCGACTAAACGATAAACGATAAGAGAATATATATGTATAGAATGGTTGATAATGTGTCGGGGGAAAAGACGTCGCCCCCGACGCTTCGATAAACAGCCAACGTTCATGCACGCGGCATTTTCATGCTTTAACGTTCGCGAACCCGATACGAGGAACGTTAATTATTGATTCGCGATATCTGCACCTGACAGGGCGAGAGCTCTCGATTGGCTATCCTCTCATCGAGACATTCTCCATTTGTTTGACTAAACAACACGAGAGAATATACTCGAATCTATGCTCCGGTCGTGCATAAGCGAATCGTGGAATGCCTGACAGGCGGATAATTTATGTTTGCATACATCGTGTATATCTGTATATTCCGAAGCTCCGAACTGAGCGTAATTGCTTGAATTCATGAGTTTACGAGACTCGCACACGTAATTCGTGATAATGGCAGATCCAGTCAGAGACGACTTGGCCCTTTGTACCATCAATAGAGACCATTGAAAAAAAACAATGCAACAAAAAAAACGAAGCGTTTGAAGTCATTGTGAAGCGGCGTGTTTACCTCGGCGTACATGCGGTCCCAAAGACTCAATCTACCGACGCAAACTTGGCCCCCCCTCGGAGCTCTTTTCAGGGCCGTAACAATTGTTTCCTATAAATCAATACGCCGAAGTACGCGGATAACCCTTGCGTACTTGTACTGTCCGTGAAACTCGATTGCACAAGGACATATAACAAAAAAAAAACTCGGATCGATAAGACTCGATACTGTTAAAACGTTCACGAAACTGCATTCGCTCAAAAAAACTTTTTTCAAACTTGTAGCGCGGAAAAACTATTTTTCTGCAAAATTTCATGGATACATCGTATTAAACCAGTTTAATTTTTTTTGCTGTTCGCAAAAAATTTTTTAAACTTTTCTCTTATATATCTCGAGATAACGACATTTTTTTTTTTCGACTTTCAAGGCGGATGTATTCGCTGAAGTAAAGTTTTTTTTTATGTTTTTCCGTAAAAAAGAAAACCTTCATGTGGTTGTAAATGTATTTTTATCCTCAATATAGGAAAACTTTAACTCGATATTATAAAATCGTAATTGATGCAGTTCAATAATCGGAACGACAATGGTAGACCTCATTCTAACCTCAATGTCCATTGAGAAGATTGTTAATTCTTTTCTGACCGTTATTCATAGTTATTCTAAATAAATTGCAAAATCATACATCGGGTCTATTAAAAACAAAAAATTGTACAAATTATTACGCCGGGTGGGAGCAAAATACATCGAGCGCGTAGGCACGGCCCTGGCGAATATCCCCCACCGCGCTGCGAGTAGGACGGATCTCGTGCGCCATAACGTCGTGCTGTGTGCGACGTAATTTACAACGAAATATATCCCCAAAAATGCAATATTTCGTGACGAAAAATACGATATTCAATCGTACAGTTATCTTGTAGACACAACATAATCGGTAAACATTGGAAAATTCGTCGAGAAAACGAAATAACGGTAAGTGAAACTCGATCAATCGTGCGCACGGTAGAGGCGAGAGTTGTTGGACGGGAGACCGTGCGAGCGACTTTCGACCTTTTTGTTTTCAACACTCGCTGTATCGGAAAAACAAATCGCTTTGTTTATCCGATATAACAACAATCTTACAAAAATTGCATATCAATATTTTTTAATTCTGCAAAAAATATTTTTCAAGTGTCGCGTTAATACGAAAATATATATTTTTTTTTATAGTATTCAATAAAATAACAATGAAGTATTATTCCCTCTTTGATGGATAAAACAACGCGGGATACTGGACAAAAAAAAATATAGGAACAATGAGCACCACAATGAAGAGTATCGCGCCGCAAGAACAAAAAACCGTAGCGGTCAACGAAACTGACGATTTGGAAGTGGACGACAATGATCTTGTGATCCAGGAATTCGGGGTAAAAAAAAAAACCTTTTATTCATTTACAAAAAAAAAAAGTAAAAATAATAATAATTCTGTGAGAGAAAGAAATGTACCAATTTAAATCAATTGACTTAAATTGCTCTCGTCTCTCGTCGAGAAGCTTAATTTACATTATTCGCTTCAAAGAGCGACGGTACACTCTCCGGCATATGTATGAATATTTTCTTCTCGATTTCAGCCGGACGACGAGGAATGCGCAAAAGATGCCATAATTTCGCCGAAAAAATCGGTCGTCAAAAAATCGAAGCAGAAAAAGAGCAAAGTGTACGGAGAGACGAGATTCGATCCGACGAAATTGGAGGACAGTCCGGTTCAAGTTTTGCAGAGATTCAAATACGGCTGCGAATGTCAGGATGATCAATGCTTCAAGGATTTAAATCCCGAGACGGTCTATCGTCACCGATTGAATATCGCGGAGCTGACGAAAGCTGAACACGACATGTATTTGATGGGAGTAACGATGGCTTGTCTTACGGATCCTCATCAGACGGCGAGACACACGGAGCGTCGAAGATTGCGCGCGCAATACGTTTATCAGGGTCGCCGCGTTTGTCTCGACGCGTTTCTGTATCTCGAGAATTGTACGCATTATCAGATAAAAAGAATACGCAAGCATCTCGTTATGCACGGCGTGACGCCGCGGGTCCATGGAAATCACGGAAAAGTACCGCACAACACGTTCTCCTTTGATATTTATCGGACAGCGACGGAATTTTTGAAGAATTTTGTCGCCCAACAGGAAGTCCGACTAAAGACGAAAGCCGTGAAAAACGCACCGTTGCATCTTCCGCCGGAGATAACGCGGAAAACTGTACACGACAAATACACGGAATATTGCAAAAAATTATCGCCGAGTATAAAAATAATGGGATACTCGACGTTTCGACGGTTCATGAAGGTACAATTTCCACAAGTAAAATTCGCTAAATTGGAATTTGTCGTTAGAACGCAACAGCAACAGCAGAACTGCGGCGCTGGAAATGCTCACGGATGCAACAGAGTCGATACCGATAAAAGAGAAATCGAGAGACTCGCGGAAACCGCGCAATTTGTTACGGAAAATAACGATCTCGTGCCGCTCGTCATAACGAGCGCCGAAGTTGAGGATAACAACACTTATTTTTTGACGCCTGTGGATAAGTTTCAAGAGGGTTTAAGCTATCAGCTCACCGAAAGTGGTCTGTTGGTCAATCGAACCGGTGTGCCGTTGACTGTTACAAATATTAGTTCTATTTAGATTTATGGCGAAAAACTAAATCGCGAATTTCTTATACCACTAACTTAATTAGCGTATTATCTGTGATGAGAAATATGTAATTTTCCACAACTTCTTATCGTAAATTTCAATACCGTAATTTCTAAAAAAAAAAAAAAAGTCTTTGAAAAATTTCTATTTCGCGATCGTTTTCAAGATAACGTTACTCTTGTTAACGCGATATAAAAATTCGATAATCCATTACCGCGGATATATTTTGAAAAAAAATCTGTTTTTTCTTTTTTCCATTTTCAAATTGCGTCCTGTCGTTGCGAAATTACGTGAGATGTTTAATTTGAAAAAAAAGTATAAATTTACAATTTCCTGTAACGTATTACGAATTCACAAATCCGTAGCGATAAAAAAAATCCGAACAATCATTAGTCAAAAATAAATTTTTGTTACATTTCGTAAATTCATCAAAGTATAATATAACTATCCGATTAATTTATTCGAATCTACTGGTGAAGTATTTTTTTTTAGTGTATTAAAAAAAGCGAAGTAATCAGTGAAACGATTATCGCAAGAAAAAGATACGTCACGCGTTTTTATAATTATTATTTCGTAAATAAATAGCGTTCATCGATAGAATAAAACATTTTTATGATCTCAACAAGCTTAAGCGCTGTTACGCTTGTGTAGATAACATTACGCTGAGTACAATGTAACAGTTTCCTTTTTTTTTTCGTGATACACAGTTTTATGTGAAATAAATAGCGAGAAAAGGTTACAACGAGTCTGAGAATTTTATTGCGCGCTTCTGCCTTTACATCCGTTTGGATATATTAAGTACCGTAATAAAAAGCGGTGCCACTGTTTTCTTTTTTTTTTTTTCTTTTTTTTTTTAATAAAATACAATTTTCTAACGCTGCTAATCCCGCGGGTGCACAATTAAACATATATTTTTTTTTATTCATACACATCTAATGAGAAAAGGTCAGGAGCCTCGGGCTCGTCGGTGCGGAGGAGTTCAAGCATTTCTCATATTTGCCGGATACCAGACATGCAAGTCGGGGAGCTAAATTAGCGAGCAGTGATTCTCAAACCTTTGAGAATCGCTAAAGTCGTAAACTCAAACGTAATATCAAAATCGCCAGTTTAATTACAAAAGGAATGATATTTGAATCGTAGTTAAGCGATTAGTGAAATAATGAAATTGCATCCGCACAGCGAAAATATGGAATGAAAAGAAGAAATTGAATGTCGAGACGCAGGTGCGCTTAAGAAGGAATCTTTCTAGCGGCTTGTAACGATCCTCAGGCAGTAGCCCTTCGGGGGATAGTGCGATGTTAAAAGCCTCGTAAATTATAACTCCCAACGACTTTGTTGCTGATGGATGAACGCTTTTTAATACTGCGCTACAAAACTACACACGAAGCGTTGTCATGCATCTGCCTTTTATTTTATGCGTAATTGATGGTTTCGTATCGTAAAAAAAAAAAAAATTCAAAAAATAGACAAGTCTTTGAAAAAAAAATTAATATTTTTTCGAAATTTATTTGCAATAAAAAATATTTTTTGTAAACAGTATTCAAGCAATGAATTCCTTAAAATATAGAAAACACCTGCGTTTTCGCAACAAATTCATACAAATCGCGTGTCTCATCGATAATTATAAATTAATCAGTCAATTTAACTGCTAATTGCATAAATATATATATTTATTCATATCGTTTATGTTACGGAGTTTTTATTACTGCAAATTCGATGTTTTTGGAATCAATTAGTTTTGAAAAGTTTCGATACTTTAGATTACCGTATGTACGATTTTTTTTTAGTTTTTTAATTAAGTTGTGGAAAAGAAGGATTAATTAATGAATTTAAAAGATATTGACCCACTGAGGTCGCGTCTGTGACATCGGAGAATTTTCTCTGTTCGGGTAAAATTCGGATTGAGAGCCTCTCTACTTTACAGTTACATCAGCGATATTGTAGGTAAGGAAGAAAACTATTTCAGATGGAAGGAATCAGCAAGGTCACTCGAGTGCAACCTCCGGCCAGACCCTTACATCCAGTCCTCGCGGAGAGTTCAAGCCGAGTGTTCAGTAAACATATAGTATGCCACAAAGCCACTGTCTCTCAGTGCAAATAACTCGCGCGAAACCACTTTTGCAAATTAATTTTCTCATTTCTACGATCAATCGCGTCGGTGACTTCACTCTCATTTTAACGCGAAAACGAATTCGGAGCAATTTAAGGAAATTTTCGAGTGCAGCGAAACATCGAGTTTAGTGAACGCGCGATTTTTTTTTTTTTTAAGTTCGCGGTAAACTTTAACTACCGTTTGCTGCAATCAAACAAAAAATTGACTTTTCACGAAATAAAAATAAATTAACGAAAATTTGCCGGTAACTCGGAGGATTTTTTCTTCGATTAATGAATCCTCGGTGCACCTGTTTTAGAATTAAAATGTGCGCGAACGATTTTTAATATATCGGGGAATTATTGTTTTTACCAGAAGTTTTAATTAAATAATTTTTGTTTAATTATAATGGTTTTTTTTTCAATTAATTGCAGAGGATGTTGAGAGTATGACTGGTGAGATAGAGAATGGAGATTTAGCAGTTCAAGACGTTGCGGACCTCGTCTTACCAGGATATGCGCTCATCACCGGTAAGCGGATAATAGCTACACACGCGTTCGCACTTTTTCGGCTTTCCCGCGAAATCACACGCCGATCGATTGTTTAATGGGCAAAACGTGGAAAAAAAGAATTCCGTATCCCGTCAAAATACCCGAAACGGTGGTCATCGGGTGATCAGAATTTAAGATAAGAATGAAAAAAAAAATCCGTTACAACCGGTTTACCCCACCGAAATTGGACTCCCAAAAATGTGCGTTCGCTACACACTGACCGGATTATTTTGGGACTCATTTGTAACAGTTAAGTGGGGGACTACCATTTCTCATGACGTATGTGTAGCAAGAAAAAAAAAAAAATACCGCGTGTAAATGTGAATTTAACGGTTCATTACTGTTTTTATTGATCTCGTCGCATTGTCGCGGTGAAATTTATCATCTCAGCTTCGCCGGGACATACTTTCGCTCGGTTTCGCTTCACTCTTTTCAATCACCCGAATGTGCTGCGTGAACAATTAAAAAATAACGAACAATAATTTTCTTAACGACGACAATTAAACGATTTAACAAAAAAAAAATTCCAAAATTATCGAAAAATTGCCACAACACGTGTTAAAACTTTGTAACAAAAAAAAAAAGTTGATACAATTATTTTATGGTTTTTGTTAAAAAAACAACAATTTTTTAATCGAAATCGCGAAGTGATGCCAAACGGAAAAATTGCAGTTAAAATTCTTACTCTGACCTAATGGCCGAACGACCTTAAAATCTTTGAAAGTTTGTCTTCTCGAATATCCTGCGGTGACAAACCGGAAACCCTTTACTGGATGCACTGCGAAGTTTAACTTTACAACGACAGAAAAAACTCACAATATTCACATATGTTTGACGTTCTTCTCTTTAATGCGAAATACAGGCGGTAAAACACGAGAAGGGTGTCCGATAATCACTTTTCCCGACAATGGAGATTTTCACAAAGTGACGGATTTGGATTATCAGCGTCTTATGTTGTATCTCACGTCGGTGCCAACGTGAGTAACTCAATCAGTCGGCTTTCTAAGAATAGCTTTTCGCTTCTTATAAATTAATGGATAACATGAGAAATTTATTGATTCGCAGGTTGCAAGAAGCCGATTTGGGATTTCATTTGATAATTGATCGTCGAACGGACAAATGGAACTCTGTTAAAACTGTTCTTCTAAAAATATCCGTAAGTTTCCATTGCGTTGCAAGACTCACGACAGATCTAAGAACACTTCGTTTGCAATTACCATTTTCTTCGATTAAAATATTTAATATAAATTTGCGTTTGTAATTGTGTTACAGGCATTTTTTCCCGGATTAGTTCACGTCGCCTATGTGCTGAGACCCGCAGGATTTTTGCAAAAAGCCATTTCCGAAGTGTCGAACAAGCTGTTTCGCGAAGACTTCAAATTTCGCGTTATTGTACTCGCGAACGTCACTGAACTTTACGCTTTCATAGACAAAGATCAACTGACCGAACAGCTTGGCGGTGACTTACCGTACTGTCATACCACGTGGATACGGAACCGAAACGTAAGTTTCTCTTTTTTCTTCAGTGATTTTGCCGGTACTTCCGTTGATGTGCAATGGAACCTATTATCGCAGTGTAACGATTCGAAAAATAGGATCAACATTGGGATTAAAAAAAATAATGTTTAAATGATATAAAATAAAAATAGAAAATTATGTTTTAATTTTGCATTTTTAAAAATTGAAATTCTAAAAGCTTCGTAGCGTTCTTTGAGGACTTTTTGCCACCAGAAGTCTCACAAAAGATGTTTTCACACAAAAAACTTAAATGATCTTAGTTACCCTTCAACTAAAAATCG
This sequence comes from Cryptus viduatorius, assembly GCA_964006125.1. Taxonomy (NCBI): domain Eukaryota; kingdom Metazoa; phylum Arthropoda; class Insecta; order Hymenoptera; family Ichneumonidae; genus Cryptus; species Cryptus viduatorius. The sequence continues at coordinate 1,280,478 of OZ023226.1, forward strand.
ATTAATTTTCGTTATCATTGTTTTTTTTCTCTTTAATGCTTACAGAATTTAGAGAAATTCTCATCCATGACACAAGACGTATCGCTAGCATTGGATTCTTTCACGCGACGTCTGGCGGAGGTAGAATTTCCCAATAGTGCGATTGCGACGACAACGCTGCTGAGTCAGCAGCAGGCCGAGTACAATGAATTGAAAGAGGAGATTCTCAGCGCGGCGAGACACGGCGAAGCGTTGCTCGACAGTGTACGCCAATTAACCGGCAAAGGTACTGCCGATCGGCTAGGAAATGTCGCGGCTGTCGAGAGGTAATATGAATTTTCTAGAGATACCCTCTTACGTCGGCACATTTCTTTTCGCTGTGTTTTGATCTCATGCCGCAGAGTAACATTCCCCGTTTTTCTTTTTCCTTCACCATAGATTGCTAGTGCAGCTCGAGGAAACTGAACGTACCTTCGACTTGTTTTGGTCTCATCACAGTTCGCGATTGAGGCATTGCCTCGCCCTCCGACAGTTCGAACAGAATTTTCGCGAATTACAAGCGAATTTGGATCAGCATCTCAAAACGGTGGAAGACATGACGGAAGTCGGAGAGACGCAGATTCGCGTTGATCAATTATTACGCGACACATCCGCCTTCCAAAGAATATGCAGAGTACGTAATGATTTTAATTGATGTTACTATTTCGTAAGTCACAAGTTACACTGCAGACACTTTTTCGATATAATGCCACCGAAACACTACCAGCAACGCAGTCTGAAATCGGCGATTTAAGACTATTCTCTTATTGTTTTTTTTTTCTTTTTTTCTCTAAAAGTAAAGCAGCGTACGACGCGTTAAAGCTAAACGTGAAAACAATTTGTAGAGATTGAAACGATTTTGATTTTTTTTTCATTATCATAATCATTTTAATACTCGTGGTGAGAATTACAATTATATCGCAGCAATGTTTATTTATTAAATTACGAGTTAAAAAGGTTGGCGTATGCAAAATACTCGGAATACAGGTCAATGGATGATTAGCTCGCTGCCCATCGGCGTTAAAACTGCACTGCTGGGAAAGTTGTCTCGAGTAACTCGGCGCTCATGTCGTTGTTAACGAACGAAAGCGAAACTTTCGCGATAAACACTCGAAGCTCGAGTTCGCGTAAAGCTTATTAGAAATTTCAAACGGTAATTTAATGAGTATCCGTCGTGTCGTGTTTGCAGCCGGTAAAGTTATTATTCCCCAATAATGGTACCTTGACGGAGGTTCCGTTTCGAATAATTAATTACGCAATACCTTGCATAACCGTGAATCTCGCGTACTATACGATACGTTGATTTACGTACTAACAATTAGGGAGAGTGCACTTTTTTTTTTAGAATAAATGCCTAAACACATGCAGCGTTAAAGAGCAAAACCAGTTTTTCGAGTTCTTCCCCCGTAACGTTATATCCGTTGCTTGTCGACGAGAGTTTACCGACATAATCCTCCGAAGGCTTCATAGCTCCATAGTTTACAGCGCAAAACGCACACGAGAACCGGCAGATCGGTTATAAAATTAACGATCCCGTGTGAACGTCGACCTAAACTCGGGTTTTGCAATCCTTGAGATGCACATATATATATATATATTTCCATATATATATATATTTGTAAGCAGTAAGATACACATAATATGCACATAATGCACAAATGTTACTTTGCACCGCTTCCACTTTTTGTCGATAGTCCTATTTGTTGCATACCATGTGGATTTGGGTCTTGGTAAGCAGCGAAATCAACAAAAACTTTTTCATTAAAACTATTATCTATAACTATTGTGTGATAGAAGTAAAAAAAAATCCGAAATTTTTTTTTTACATTATTATTGCAAATGTCAATTATCTTTAATATATTAATTCAGCGAAATACTAAAGAAATCTCAATTTTTTATTAGTTTTTTTCTTGTTTTTTTTTTTCGTATTCCGTGAAAAAAGAAAATTATATAAATCTCATCGATTGCATATACAATTGTACCGATTTAAATCTCTATTTGTATAGCATATAATTTGGTGTCTTAAACACGAATTAACGAATTGGTTACGAAGACTTTGCGTTTTAGCATTCGTCGACTTATCGAAATTTATGCAACAATTCTATCGACTTTTTTTGGTTATAAAAGTGTACTTTGGCCTTTTTTTTCGTCACCCCGATAATTATGGTAGTCGTACGAGTATAGGGATTTAATTCGCACTGAAGCATGTTGAATAATTTTTCGACGAAGAACCGATTACTTTTACATGCCAAAGTCGCACCATTACTATGCACTGCACGAGTTATATAGCCTTTAGCTTTTGTACTTTATGCCGACGAATGTTATGACATAAATATATATACGTTATACATGCTATGTATATCTTGAAGCCGCTATATTTCCGTTTCTTCTTTGTCTATCGTTCTTATTAACGAGAATATGCATAGAAAAAGTGAAAAATAAAAAAAAAGATGTTTATTGCCGATTTTATAGTGTTGGATGGAAATTACCTAAACTTGTTTAGCCAAACGGTCGGTATAATCGTTGATTTTTAGGGAGACATAGATCGGGCGGAGGAAGTCATATCCGCTGGACAACAATTGTTATCCGGACGTCACCAATGCCCCACCGAAGTCGTGGAACCAAAGTGCGCCGAACTGCAACGCGTTTGCACTATTCTCAGTCAGAGACTCGAGAGGCGGTTGCACACCCTTACAAAATGTCGCGAACTCATGGAACGAATCGACAAGGTAAATTCGAGTTGTTTTCGTTACTTTCGAAATCGAATCGATCGACTGATATCGAAAAAAAGCGAAAGCCGATTTTCGTTACATTTTTTTATTAGTCGGATAGTTTGGATTTTTATAACCGACGTACTATAAAGAGAACAGAAAATTATGCAATCTGATCGGCTTATCGTTTTTCCTTGGAGATATAAAGTTGTTATCGAATTTAAAAAAATATGTTTTTGAAATACGACTTGCCGGTTTTTGAAGGTTAATTGTTTAAATTGTTTAAATTATTAAAATTATTAAAAGTATTAAAATTATTAAAATTATTAAAATTATTAAAATTATTAAAATTATTAAAATTATTAAAATTATTAAAATTATTAAAATTATTAAGTAATATTGAACTAATTCCCCCACATTTTGCAGGCAAACACATGGTGTACACGAGGAATCGAACTGCTCGCAGCCCAAAGCAGTTCGACACCGGCGGATCAGGCGCTCCTGGAACTTCAGCAATTGATCGAAGCCGCTGAAGAGTTTCATCATCCGAGATGTATATTTCAAGACTCGATAATGCCGGAAACCAAGGCGCTTGTCACGCAGGTAATAATATTAACGATATTTTTTTAAATTAAAAAATCTTCGATTACTTAAAATACGAAAAAAAAAATGAACATCGAAAGAAGATTATTCTAATGCATTAATATAATAACCTTTACTCAGTTCTGTCATTGAGTTAACAATTCGAATAAAAATTAATAATTCGCCATAATTGCGCAGGTATTGCAAAGAATCGAAGATGTTTCGTTGATGTGCGACAAGAGGATAATGGCGCTGAAACAACAATTGATTAAACCCGCGCGACCGATTCAAACGGTTACACCGGAACCCGGAAAGCCTATGTTACCACCACCGCAGACTGTTAAACCCGGAAGAATTCTAAAGAAAGCTAATACCATGCCAAAGGTAAAGAAAACGAAATTTTCTGAACACAATTCACATTTTTTTAACACTACACGTTTCTTGCTATTTTATAGATGGAAATGAGTCCAATCGAAGGGGACACGTCGTCACCGGAAAGTGAACCCCGCGACGTCGAAGCGTCGCGTCTTAAACGCGGTCACGTATTGTCGGAACTCGTGGAAACCGAAAGAGTTTACGTTGCCGAATTGGGGTCTATAATAAAGGGTTACAAAATGGAGATAACGAACGATTCGATATCACATTTACTGCCGGCAGCGCTGGTCGGCAAAGCCGATGTGCTGTTTGGTAATCTCGAGGAAATATATTTGTTTCACGGGGAGACGTTTCTTCGCGATCTCGAGAATTGTATCTCGAACACGGAACTCGTGGCTCTCTGCTTCGTTCAAAGGGTAAGGACCATTGAGTTTGTAGATAAACAGCTTATAGATTCGACTCGCAAAGCTCTTCGGCGCGTTACGAAATCGCTAACCGGGATGACTAACGACAACTATTGAATTGTTTCTTTTTTTTTTGTCTTCAAATAATTTCTCAGCGCGAGGTATTCTTCAGACTGTACAGTTATTATTGTCAGAACATACCGAGATCGGAGAGATTGCGCGAACAGATACAAAGCGAACCGCAGTTTCTCGCTGCGTGTCAGCAAAAACTCGGCCACAAGTTGCCACTGGCCGCTTACCTTCTGAAGCCGGTACAGCGTATTACGAAGTATCAGTTACTCCTGAAGGATCTTCTGAAGTACAGTGACGAACCGACTTGCTGCACGGAACTTCAAGAGGCTCTCGACTGCATGCTTGTGGTTTTGAAATGCGTCAACGACAGTATGCATCAAACCGCTATAACGGGTTTCGGGGTGAGTGAAAAACGGTATTCTATCGTTTTATTCGTTTTTTACAATCTTACGGATGTTCCAAATTCGGGGTTTTCGTGTCATATCGAATCGGCAATGATGTGGAAACGTTCGAACAAATTTGAGATTTTAAAGATTTTTTTTTTTTTAGGGTGATCTCGGCGCACAGGGTGAACTCTTGTTGCAAGGTTCGTTCAGCGTATGGAGCAGCAGCAAACGAGAACGTCTTTTGAGACTGAAGCCGTCGCAGCGTCACATATTCTTGTACGAGAAATCGATGATATTTTGCAAACACAGCAAACCGCAAGCGCACAACAAAGCTACCTATCATTTCAAACGTTATCTCAAAGTAAGCAGTTAGAAAATTGGGAAAATGTTTCTCGTAAATTTCGATCGTTTCAATGCGTCGCGTAGATGATGATGGTAATTCGATATGTTTTTTTACTTTCACCACAGATGTCGCAGATCGGTTTGACGGAATCCGTGAAGGGCGATACGAGGCGTTTCGAAATTTGGCTGCAGGGCAGAGCTGAGGTACACACCATTCAAGCGCCCAGCAACGACGTCAAGCAATCTTGGGTTCGACAGATAAAAGGAGTTCTTATGTCGCAATTGGCTGAACTTAAGGGAAAACAAAATACGGCACTAGGAAAATCCAATCACAAGTGCGTATATGACGATTGTGCCGATTTTTCGAGTTATTAACTCCGATATGAATCCTGTAAATAAAATTCTTATTTCGTGGTGTTGATAATTCTATATTCTATTCACAGACCTCTGCGTCAGACGATATCGTGGGAGGCGCAGAGCAGCGTATCCGGATCGCTGCGAACACTTTCGGTCGACGGTAACAGCGTTATATCGCACATAACCGACGTTTCCCAGTCAACGGAAGACGACGTGGCGTGGAGTTCCGAAAATAGTAACACCGACGACGAGGATGCTTTCGGTGAAAATCCAGGACCCGCACCGGTGAGTTGAAAAAAAAAACAAAAAAAAAAGAAAATAATAAAATAGAAAATCAATGTTTATAATTAGTGAGACGTGTATTTTTTTTTGTAATTTTTTATTTTATTTGTCAACACTGGTTGAAGCACAGTTACTATTAAAATCACATCACACACATTCAGGGTGGGAGATACGTTGCATTAGCTGATTACTGCGCGGTTGGTCAGTCCGAAGTCACAATGCGAGAGGGCGACAATCTGGAACTACTTAAGGTCGGTTGCGCGGGCTGGTGGTTCGTTAAACTGATAGGTAACGGAGTTGAAGGTTGGGCACCAGCCGCATACTTGGAACCGGTCAGCCGAAAAACTTCTCGCAGCTCGCAGTCGGTTAATAGCCAAGAAGCTATGTGAAACAGGCGACTAACACACTAGGGACACCTCGTGTGTTAGATCAATCGATGAGCATTCTGTAAACAAACTAAGAAACAAGCAAACAAACAAAAAAAAATGCGAAACAAAAACGAAATAATTTTCGAGAGGTCGTTAACGAGGACAGTACGAAAAAAAAAGACAGGAACAAAAAAAAAACGCCAATCTTTTGCTAGAAGTGAAAGCGATTTAGTAAAAAAAAAAAAAAATAGGCGGCCGGATATTTTCCGAATGCTTCCCCGTAATCTGCTCGTACACTCGAATCACTTGGACGGAATAAAGGTGTGACATACAAAAATTGGGGTAAGTTTCACGCGTTTAACCAAAGCATTCAATGAAATAATAAATATCACGGTGGTACATGACCCGAGAAAAACAAAAAAATAAGGTAACTTTTATCTCGCTTAAGGCATCCATCGTGGGAACAAAGTTCAAAACTTATTATTATCGGAGTGAAGTAGCAATAACAACGGGAGTGGAGAATCGAGGACCTTCATTAGCGCAGTTCTTGCAGCCAATCTTTGTGAACCATAGTGACCATTTTAATTATTGTTTTATTTATTTATTTATTTATTAAGAGGTCATAAGTCTTATTGATGCGAATTCGTTTTGAAGCTGTGGTTCATCGAGAATAGAACGGTTGCGCGATCCGTAGGTTTACCACGATTAATCAGATGCGATCTTCGAAATCAGGAATAGGAAAGTTACACTGTACGGCGCCGAAAATTTAATCGAAGTTGTAACATTCTTTCAATGAGCGATTAGCTTTTCAATGCATTAGGCCTCGAAATATTTTTCTGCCAAAGTTTCCAACGAGCCTATCGAACTTTTTATTTTCACTCGTCAATTTGTCGGCATTTTTTCACACTATCATTCTACGAGAGATTATAAAGAAAAAAAATACAAACGGTCGTAAAAACAATAGGGTAATCAAAATAAAACAAATAATCGCCATTTTTGTCTTCTCACAGAGAAAACTTCGTTTTTTTGTCTCAAGTTACACGGGTCATGTACCTCCTGCAGCCGGGAAGGGTCGACGAAATTGCCGCGGCGTCAAAGATCGCTTGCAGTTTCAGTACGATAAGAGATCATTATAATTTTTTTTTCGAGTATTTTTGTCCAATGAATTGCTCAAAGGGAAGGGAATACGGTTTTTCGTTTCTTTCTTTGCGTTTCTACTGCATTTTCAATTGCATTTTTGTCGCTTCAAACGAACCCACGGATAGAGATCACAAATCAAATCTGCAACTTTCAGTTTTTACTTTAGTAATGCATATGTATATTTTTTCTTTAGTTTTCGTTATTATTATTTTTTGTTTTATTTAGTAAAAGATGTTTAAAGTCTGATGTCCGTTAATTCCCGTTTATAGCCTCAGTGGAATATTCCGGTTATCGAAGAAAATACCCTCGATACATCCGACATTGATTAAAGGGGGTCTCTTAATTGCCATCGGTAGAGATTAGACGAAGTTATGTTAGATAAATGAAAAATTTCGAAACGGATACTTCGCGTTGCCGGACCAATGTATTCGTAACCGATCCTTTGTGCAAAGTGACGGTATGCAGCAAAAACCATGCGATAGAACAACATGAAAATTATATGCAGTTAAATTGTAGTGTATAAATAAATGGCACGCGATTGAATAACGATGATAACGCACACAGCCAGACGCCACGTTGAAGGTTTAGTATCGCAAGAAAATAATAACAAATGGAAGAAAAAAAGTGAAAAAAACAAAAAAAAAAAAACGAACGTCGATAATATGAAACATACGCTATGAATCTTCTCGAGTTGTTTTTTTCAACAGCAATAACGAAATCTCTCGAGAAGTATTTTGTCACCGAAGAAAAACGAACCGGTGATCCTTATTCGAGACCAGTATATCGCGTTTGAAAAAAAAAAAATTGGAGTAAACATTTATTTAGAATTCAAATTCTAAATGTCTCAGAAGACGAAATAACGCGTCGGTGTCTAACGTGGCATCTGGAACTTTTTTTTATACATCAAATAATGTTCACCAACAGTGAGGAGAGTTTACCGGAGAAATAAAAATAAAACGATAATAAGAGGTGAACCGCATTTTAGATTATACTTGATACGTTAATAGACAATAATCTTGTCCATTGATAACGGATATAATTCGAATTTTTGCAATAGTTACGGATATTACAATAATGTTAAAGGATTACGAAAACAAGAAAAAAAAAACAGACCGCCACACTTCCCTTAGATAACTGACAAATAGAAGGCATTTCCGAGACGCGAACGATTGTCGCATTGTGAGTAGAAAAAAATTTTAAATATTTCCGAGATTGACGAAAAAAAAAGCGAAGGAAAAAGAGATAACAGTAATCCAATCTCGTTGCGTATTACTTAATCGATTAATCGACTTTTGTTTATTTTGCAAGCGCGTGAATAGTTTAGTTGTTGAAAACAAACAGCTTGTCGATAACGGTTCCTTTTATATCGTTCCTCGGTGATGATAAAAGAGAAAAAAAAAAAAAAAACAAACAAACAAACAAAAAGAAAAACAAAAGCTGTAGATTCTATTTTTACACGGCAAAGAATGAAAAAAAAAACATAAAAATGAAGCAGAGTAATCGCTGGAATCACTTCTATTTGCAGGTAAACGGTTACGAGTAGTAGAATCATCGTAGTTTATTATACGAGTAATAAGTCGCCAGTAATGACATTTTTTATGAGAAATGATAACAAAAAAAAAACAACTGCATTAAAAAAAAAAAGAAAAAAAAAACGAGCCGATCGATGTGAAATATTGCAAAATCGTCGATATTTCGAGAAGTTATACCGATTGTAAAATTCAGAAAAAAAATTGTCGTGAATTTCGATTGATGAAAAAAAAAAGGAAAAAAAATGACATTTGTATGATACAAAAAAAAAATTTGCTCAATCTTGAGTTTTGTTTCACGGATCGAGAAATCATGGTACATAAATCATCCTACTAGAAATATTATAATAACACATCGCAGATGTAAGAATAGAGATGAGGGACGTTGACACGAACACTAAACCGGTCGATCGTTTTATTCAAAATAACTGAGATAACTTACGACAACTAGAAAACTATCAATGTTCCATCCCGGCTTAATAGCGCAAATGAATTCCAGAGAAAAAAAAACGAAATACACATAGTATATATAAAATCTATATATATATATATATACAACTTACATGTATACTAAAATGTTTCATTTTAGGCTTTGCAAGCTTACGGAAAGCACTTTAACGATAGAAAATAATAAGCGAAAATAAAACAAACAAAACCGCCATTACTTTTCTCGAAAAAAAAAAAAAAAAATCTCGATACTTCCAAACCGTTAACGGAACATTTTAGAAAGGTTTCCGCCCAAATTTAGACTTCGCTCGTGCGAATGAAATTCGTCACGTATTTGCGATACTCTACCGGTAAGACAGTTTCTAGAATAATTATTTATTTATGAATGAAACAAATTCAAGTGAAACAACAGAAAAAAAAAGCAAAAAAAAAGTCACTTAAGATTAATTAACGATTACTGTCCGAAGCAATATTTGATGACGACGAAATAGTAAACGAATAAGACTCTCATTGCTCTCATAACCATTGTCGTTTATTGTAGACGAGTTAAAAAAATCATTCGCGAAAAACGGGAGGTACCTAATGCATTTCTTTTTATTATAATTTTTGGGACAATTTTATATTTTTATTTTAAATTGGCTTCGAAAAGCGTGATATCCTTCTAGGCGACGAAAGAGAGAAGACGAGAGGAACGGAAAAAAAAATTAATTCGTGAAGTTAGTCGAAAGAATTGAGAGAAAAAAAAAGAAAGAAATATAGGAGAGAATGTTGTAAGGGAATAGAGTTCTATTATTAGTGAAAAAAAATAATTAATTTCCCTATCTGTGATAGGTAATATATATATCTAAATATATATATATATATTGATATTTTTAACGATAACTGCACACACATATTTGACGGAAAGCATGAGTTGCAAGCAATAGATCGTTATTAGTAGATGTTCTCGTTACGGAAGGTTAACATTAACTATTGATAATCGATGAATTTCAAACTTTCATGGTCCACGGCTTTGCTAGTACCGCGCGCACAGCTACTGTATTCCCTTTGAAAAAAAAAAAAACAACAACAAAAAAAAAGTTCTACGATTATTAATGGCCCCCAAAAATTTGCAACTTTTGTATGCAGTGCCCCGACCCACCGCCCCAACTATTCCAAGTCGTCGGGTACAATGATATAACGGTTATTGACTCAAATCATATATTAATAACTAACTAATGCAGAGGCTGGAACCTTAATTCAGCTTTCCAATCATGTAATTTTTGTATATTTCTGGCTCCAGAATTCTGGTTGAAAAAAAAAAAAAGAAAAAAATTGATATCCTCGAAGTTTTCGCGCTTCGAGTCTTCTAACATTCAATTTTTACTAAATATAATAAATAACAGATATTTGAGTCGATAACTCGAAGGAAACATGAAATAATGTAATTTATAAGAGATCTGAAAAAAAAAAATGGTATGAAGACCGCTAGAGATAATATATATATATTATATATTAAATTATAGAAATCTTAGTACAAAGAAAAATCGTTTTTTGATAGATTTATATTATTTATACGACAAGGCTATTGAATCTGTTTGTTGTTTGTATTACGAATAAATTCGCTTGGTATTTTGTATAGTTAATGGAACAACAAGAAAAAAAAACAACAACATCCACACGCTGCTGAAACAAACAAAAAATAGACTATTAAGAGCCGACGAATGTTAATTGTCTGTTAATGAGGTGAAAGTCGTCGCAGAGAATTCGCGAATGAAAAACGCCATAAGATGCGTTTACGTCGGTATTATAATTGTTATCGCAGCGGACTCGGAGTCATTTATAAACTATTCTAAATACTGGAAGCGAGTTTCGCGACGAAGCGACCGGAAAAATATTAAAGTAATGCGAAGAAAAAAAAAAAAATTGTGCATAGCACATGCAGTTTAATAGCTTCTGCCGGAGTAAAAATAATTCGATATAAGAATTCACGTTGACTCTCGTTAGTGTTGCGCACATTCGCGTGTATGTACGCGATGAGATCAACGAGGTTTTCTTTGTAAATAAAGCATTAAAGAATATTGGAGTCGGCTGTTATTACTTGTTCCATCGACAGTTGTACTCTCGTGTAAATAAAAAAAAAATCAGCGTATGAATAAATAATGAAATATTTCATACAAATAATATTATCTCTGTGTTGAAATTTATTTTCCCCGACGTTGGAAAGCCCCTAATTAATTCCAGCGATTTATCGCTGGAAAATTTTGGTCAGTTGATTTAATTATCGTCAATATATTGTACGACGTAAAAGTGGGATTTCAGAAAAAAAATTTATCAAACACTGACGAAACATCGAAAAAAAAATCGTCAACTACTTTTTTATAGTTTTCAATCAAAAAATTTTTAGCTATTTTTTTATAGTGTGAAAACGAAATTTTTAAATAAATTTTCATCGTAATTTAAAATTGATGAATATGACGAGAATATGGAGAGGCGATTGTAGCGCAGCCACCGGCCAAAGGAGATACTGAGGGACAATTTTTATCCGGAGGTCAAAGTTCCCGGATGAAGGTGAGTGTATGTATGTAATAACAAAGAACGGGAGATAAAAAAGAAGCGAGCGTTGCGTCTTCTCGAGAGGCCGGGGGTCAAGGCGAAGGGCCAAAACCCCGAGAGTCTGTCGTTGATATGAAAATAATTACATAGCTGGCGCGGGGCAAGGCGCGAATTAATTAAGAGATACGTAAGTACTGTATACTTTCATATATGTATATTCGTAGTGTATATAGATATATAGACGGGTAGATAAATCGGGACCAGGAGACGCAATTACAGCGCGTCTTTGACCGGGAGGCGCCAAGACAGCGAGATAGCGGGCAATCGCTTTTAAACTATACGGCTTTTGTTTATAGTTGACGGCAATGACGGTCACTTGGCAGAAATTAATAGATTTACGTAGAAAACTCCATATTTCGAAGAAAGAAAATAATTGCAATATTATTCAAATGAAAACATCGAATATTTGATTTATTTATTACGTAAAAAAATTATTTTCCTAATTTATTTGCATAAATAACAATAAAAAAACATTGATAAAGTAATTAATACGAAATTGAGATTCGCGGCGATGGGGTGTAAAGAAGTTTCACAATAAAAAAGTATAAAAGGCTTTTCCTTGAATTTTTTTCCGTCCGTTTTAACGTTAAACATTATCAGCGAAAGTAATATTGAAAAAAAAGTCAATTATTTATATCGAAGTTTTTCTGAACGTTGCGAAATAAGAATTACCGATTTTATTCTTAGACTTGCATTATCCTTATCTCCCCTCTGTTACGAAGTGTAGTATAGCGAGTCCGCGAGATAGTAGCGCTGACAAAGTTATAGCCTCATATATTGCCCGGCGCCTCGCTATCCCTTAGTTAAAACTTGCGATAATTTTGTCGTAAAGCCCGGAATTCTATTAATTCGTATCTAACTTACTATTATTCTTATACTCGTATTCATTTAAATCATCGACTCATTTTGGTGATCACCGTCATTGTCGTAATCTCCTTTAATTTTTATTGTATGAATACAAAAAAAAACGCTTTCGCATGATTTACCTTTATTTTGGTGGACATATATAACACATACATATAGTTACGAAGTTTTACGAATCAACGTATCGCTGATGATGATTGTCGTTACAGGGACGTGGGAATGTCGTATTATATCGAAGGATCCATATTATCATCGCGTCAACTCGAGACATGAATGTCTCTGTTACAAAGTGCCGATTAGAATTAATGAAGCGACAATTGGCATTACCGTCGTCGTAGTCGACGCGATAACGCCGCACGTCATATCACCGAACCTAACGTAGCCAAACGAGTGGACCCTCTCTCTATTCTGTATACCCATTTGCTTAAACTTGTGCATCCTTTTTACGTACGCGACGTGTATGTGCGTAGCATACAAATACACGACTAGTCCCTGCGGGCGGTTACAGCCGAAAATTTTGACACACGGGAAGTAAGCGGACGCTTTCCGGTTGAACGGATATACGCTTTCACTAGACGCTGCCGCACGACGCTGATCCCAATCCCAATTTATTTATCTCGTAACTTGTAAAAACAGATTTTTATTATTTTACTGTCGATAATAATGACATAATCTAAACTCGACGAAATTTTAAAACAATAATTAGGAATTTAGAGATTAAGACAAATCTCTGCGGAAAATCCCGTATGTTGTATTTGTATATCGTGCAAAAAAAGCACTGTCGCGCAGCGTCAGCGCTCCCAACGCCAGCGGTGAAATGCATCACTAATACCTACGGTAAGAAGAAGATGATACATAGTTCCTCCTTTTTTCCGTTCATTTGTTTATATCGTCGCTATCATAGTTTACGTTGATTGTAAGACAAACTCGTACCAACGCGTTAATTTCGACGATTGCACGATCCACCGAATACATCTGAAGATTAAGGATGGACGCAATTAATTCGTTAAGCGATACTGCTGATATCAACGACATTACAATCGGCGATCGAACCGTGTAAGTACACATCGATTTTGGGATAATATTGTTGATAAATTGATCGGTTGGTCTTTAAGCAGCTGAATACGCATTGATATGAAATTTTGCAAACTATTTTCAAGATTATCGTGTAATATTACTTCTTTTGTGAATTATCGTTGATTCATTAGAGATCGATGAGAATTGGTCATAAAAATAAATTGATTTTTTCATGAGTTAAATTACTGGAGATATTTGAGTTATTTTGAAAAAGTTTTCACATTAAAGCCATAAATTATGTTATTTCTTGTATTATCTGCGCGAAAAGTTTGATTTTTCGTGTCTACGTTAAGTGCGTAGAAAGTCAGTTTTTTCGCCAGCGTGCGTAGAAAAGTTCACACATGCGCAGACTGCAATATTCGTGGTTTTCTGCGCACATGTTAGTGAGGTTAGGACTCTCTAAGTCGAAGTTTTCACGCAGTTATCACAAAAAATAGTGTGTACGGAAGAAGCGCAATAGGCATTTTAAGTAATTCGTGTGAATTGCATGTTTTTCGCGCCCTTTTTCCACGCAAATAACTATTTTTGGCTCCGTCAGCCCCCCCCCCCCCTCCCTCCCCCCTCGACCTCTCCAGTGTTTTGAAACTTCGACGAAAAGATAGCACGCCTCTCCGATATTTGCGATCAATGGCATAAATTTCCATTACATAAGTAATTTAGTACACGGTAAACACAGAATTTCAAAGAGTCGACTGATACGGAAAAATGCCGAACGCAATATTTTTTACCAAAAAAGCAGATTCTGTATTTTCGTTTACCGCGATATATTAATTTATCTCGAAGAATGTTAAGTACGTTTGATTTTTTTTCCAGGGAAGTAACCGGATATATCGATCAATTAGAAGTATCGAAAACGGTCGGTACTATAAATCCGACTGTTATCCAGAGATTTGTTCTCAATAATGGCGAAAATCGGCGAATTCGATGTGTCGTATGGGGTCGCGCGGCGGTTCTTCGAATTGAACGGCTTCTTAGGATAAGCATGGTGATAAGAATAAAAATACTATCGATTAACGAAAGATTTCATTAATAAAATATATAAATAAATTTATTATTGTTATTGATTATTTTTATTATTAATAATTATTGGTATTTCTAAGTGCACCTGAATAATAAAAGGAATTCACTCCTTTAACAAGTAAATAAATTATTTTAAAAAATTTTGTAAACTATTTGATGAAAAAAAAAAAATTAAGTTACTTAATTTAACTTAGAAGTAAGTTACCCTGTGAACACTGGAATCTTTTTTTTTAGATTCTACATGTGGAGGGTGCCACAGCTAGACCTCCGAGATACGACAGCGGTACTAATGTACCGATTGAACTTCGAATCGACCAAAGTACGATAATAACGGATTTAGGTGATTATCCTTTGCGGACCATAGAAGACGAGATCGATAACCCGATTGTGCCTCTCGTTGCGTTGGACGATGTCGCTAATGCAACTGGTCGTATCAGTGAGTCAAAATAATTCATAAAAAAAAATTTGCAAATTTTTTTTACGATCGCAATTTTTCGTGCGATTATAAAAATGCATCGTGCGAGAAGAATTTTATACCGAAAGTAATAAGAAAAAAAAAAGAAATGTGCCATTATTAATATATTAATCCGACAGAGGTACACGGATTCTTTAATATGCCGTTTCGCGTTATTACGAGAAATCAGTCGAGTTACACCATCGGCTCGATAACCGATGGTTTTTTCAAACTCGAAGTCCAACGCGCGACCTGCACACCGATCGACATCGAACGTGGTGAATCCGTCGAAGTAACGGGAATCGTATCCGACGGTACATACGCGAGAAACAACTCGCGAATCATTTTTCAAGATTTTATGGCAGAATTCAATAAATTAAAGTATCGATGATTGATTAATTGATTTAAGTTCCGAGACTTCATCTCAAACTGCGCGATGACAGCGAAATAAGAAAACTCAACGACGGCGAGAGAATGACGGTGAATGAATTGAAAGGGATATCGAAGTTCCCACAAAAACAGTATAAGGTAAATATATTAGTCGTCTTTCACTAAACCTTTACCATTGTGAACCAATTATTTCTTAATTGGACCGTTTTTTGAACTGCAAAAAATATCATTAACGATGAAACATCGGCATGTGATACGATTTCTTTGCCGATTATTCACAATAACGCGTCAATAACGCCAATCAATCGTTCAATGAATGCATTATTATTTTTTTTATGTTAATGTAACTGATGGGCTTCGATTTCAGAGGGCGCGATTGGAGTAAATGCCATCGGATCCAAATTCCGTTTTACAGTGAATATTTAATATTTATTCACATTTATTAATTTAACAATTTAATACTTATGGCGTTCGTATTTGTTCGTGTCTCGCGGAGTTTCGTCATAAAACTTTTTTTTTTACTTCAAACGAATATCATTAATGCCCCGAGGTATAGAATTCGGGCAAAAAATTCTATATGGTTTTTTTTTTGCATTTTTAATTGCTTCTTCCGTTTAATTACTTTTATTCAAAGCGCTGTGCACGCGGATGAAAAATCGGTTTTCGTCTTTAGTAACACACGAAAAAACGCGATATTTTTCCAATAACTACTCAATAACACAAATTTCATTGTTAATCATTTGCACAGTCGATACTACTGTTTCAAAAGCATTAAAAAAAAATATATATATAGTCGAAATAAATGGTTCGACGTACAAAAAAATACCATAATTGGATTAATGTTATCTATAATCGATCGTTTAATAATAATTCACTGTAAGCGTTGATCGAAATACAGACTGTCGACTTAATACCCCAAACGTGTGATCATTGATCCTTCACCTTTTGAAACGCCTCAACACTCCGAAAGCCAGAAAACCCCTTAATTTCCTTATATTACGAAACCCCTTAAAGTTTCGAAATTTTCTGCAATTTTTTACAACTAAATCGTTGGTACTTCAGAAATTCGTCGAAAACGTCTCTGTACTTTTACATCGAAAAAATAAAGGAAACCTTTTAAATAACGAGTGCCTTAAGCATATGACTTCGATAAGTTAAATAGTCGAAAAGGGGAAGAGAAAGTCATAAAAAAAAGAAACAAAGAAAGCCGTCACACACGAATAAAGCAGAATGTAGAGTACTTTTTGATTGAGTACATTTGTTACTCGCGTACCGCAACTAACCTATACAGCGATATGGTAGTAATAACTCCTCTCCTCTGCAGTTCAAGCCGTAGGGCCGCGTTTCCCGGTCCACCGGTTTCTCCCGTCTCTCTCGTTCCCGTTGACTTTATACTCAGTTGAAATTTCGTAGTTATACCATAGCCGGGAAGCGATATTCAAATAAGTCCGACGACGCGAACAATCGCGCAGCCTCCTCTGCTTCGTAAGCGTAATAACTGAAGCTTTCGAAGAGTGGGAGCAGCAGCTGCCGATGCGACGACGGCGGCGGCAGCGTGTTACATGCAGATCTCGAAGCTTCCCGGATGGATAATAGGGGTAGGTACGCCCTCGGTATTTTCCCTCTTTCCCTTATTCGTATCATCTCACCCTTACCCACCCCCGCGGTATATATCTCACGGTTAAAAGTGGGCGCGTCACTAAAACGTATGCGCACATTAGCATTTAGCAATTAGTGCCGAAACCCCCGGAGCCTCGAGTCTTCGCGATGGAAAACACCCTGTGACGTTTCACCCGGCGTTACGAACTATCGTTCGCCCCATACAGGGTGTTGAATTTTCATCTAAAAAAAAAAAAAAAAATTCGAAATTGCAAAAGATCGAGAAAATTTACATTAATGTTGAATCGACGCCGATAAGGAAACGAAAAAAATATTGATATATTTTCGTTGTTTTTTATGTAACGCCAGATTTTTTAAAGTTATTTTGGGATAAAAAACGACTTGAAATAAGGGAGCGGTTAAGTTAAGAGGAGTTAAGAATACGGGATGTGTACTGTAGTTGGAATTAAAGTTCAATCGATAGAAATTAATCAGCGAAAAATCAGAAGATCGATCTTTTTTTTGCATGATACTCCAGTTTTTTGGATTTTATTTTTTTTGGGATAAAATAAAGGAGCCTGAGCCCAGATTAATCAGTAAAAAAAAACAATCGCTAATTAAAAGTAGTAATTCATATTTTTCATAATTTCGTAATCATTACGTTTTTTTTTTTTTCATTTTTCATAATTATTCTGCGATCGTAAAGAAAAAATTGTAAGTCTTTAGTCGTTTATGGATTAAAAATAGAACACTCTGTATGCATAATCGGACATTAAAACATTTTCGGTGCATACATTGAGTACAATCGCATAAAATGTTTGCGATGTGCGTGTGAATGCGCCACGATAGTTGTGTTAACGAGAAGTCGTATATATATGCAAGTAACGCTTCCCGCACGGAACAACGATATTGCGAGTTACCCTTTCGTTGCACCCTTTCACGCGCCCAAGGATCGTTTTCCCATTAGTGTCACGCCCTTGTCGAAGCTTCGAACCCCGCGCTTGCTGATTCTGATTCTTCCATAGGCCGTGACACGTTTCTCACTCTCGAGAGCCTCTACTTCATGCATCGCGAGCCCTCTTTTTTTTTCCCTTGCACTTCGTATCGTCAATCATTATACATTTTCCTATTCCCCCAACTGTGTGTTAGACGCTTCTTCGTGTCGCTGTCGGTACCAGTGGTTACATCAATCATTGGGCTCTTTTCGCGTCAACGAAGATTTCAAAAACAGTGTATCGGAAAAAAAAAAAAAAATTTAACACTATTAGGTAACAAATTTATCGGCGAAAAAAAAGACATTGGCTGAATAATGAGTAGATAAATGTTTACGAGAACATTAATATATTATTCTTCGATATTTTTGTATTTTCATTAATATTCATTGGTTCTTTTAAATCTATGTATCAATACGCTGAATCGCGACAACGTCGATCGTTTATTAGAGTCGTAAGCAGAAAGAACAAAGTTCGATCTTTATTACGAGGCCTTCGATCTTTTTTATCGATTTCTTTCAAACGCTCATCTACGATCGTTCCAATTTCATTGTCTTCCTTCCTTATTATTTATTCATATTTCCGTCGTATTTCCTCATCGATTTCTACATTGCCGCGAATTAAATGCGACCGATGAATCTCCGAACGCGCACAATGCGGTGTGGTCAATTAACTCCGCGATTTTTTTTTTTTTTCTTTTATTTTCACACCCTCTTGACAGTGCGCCCTCATCAATCGACTTCTCGCATCCGGTGGGTCGCGGATCGTTGCGGGACGTCCCGGGGCTACACCCGCCGTCGTCACCTCGGCATGCATCAGGCAGTCAGGTTTTTTCCCCTCCTCCCCGCCGTCCGCGAACAAAGCGTGTCGACGAGAGAAACGAGATCCCCACAACGAGTGAGTGGAGTCCAACGTTCTTTCACGCACTTCGTGCGATTTCGCGCGCGCAAACACGCACTCGCAACGGGAATCACAGAAGCTGCACGGTTCTCCCACTGCATACACAGGGTGTTCGAGAATTCGGGATAAAAATGAAGAATGTGCCGAAACTCTTTGCTAAAAATGAGTTTAAAAACCCGCGGATGTCCCGTAGATTAGTAAATCGGTTATTCCTTTTTACGCGAAATCTTAATTCACGCAAATTGTAACGTCTATAATTATATCGTTGATAAAAATATGATTTTACTTGGGGTACGCGTTCACCCAGTATACTTAATGTGTTACGCAGAGCTGTAACAGCTGTCATCCGACACCCGGGACGTGACGAGCCACCGTATTAATCGTTTATGAAGCGTGCGAAGTCTGTACTCCCGAACGATTTTTTTTCGTCCCCCCCCCCCCCCCCCCCCCCCCAAACTTCGACGAGCGCCGTGCTTTTTGTCGTTTTCGGATCGCAATATAATTTATCTGGTATGCGATAGTTGCCGATCAGTCAACAGAGAAATACCATAAAAAGCTGAGTGCATCGGTAATAATAACAATATACGCTGTTTTTTGCGCTGCACTTCGGAAAACTTAACTTTTTCGAAGAAATTTTCGAGTTCATTAAATTTAATTATTTTCAACAGTCTACAAGTCTTCCAATATCATTAAAAAGCTATAAAAAAGCTCTTGAAAATGGTGTTTTATCCCTTATTATTCCGCCTATCTACCCGCCAATATCTATCTCCAATTATTGTTTCCCATTTATTCGTACGGCGTAATAATAAAAATAAACGAAGCAACCGCAAGAAGAAAACAAGATGCTGAAATTGCATCTATACCCATCAATTCAGTACGGTCATTAAACAATTTTTTATTATTATTATTTTAACGACAATTTGTTCAAAGGTAACTGAGATAATCGTGTTACTCTCTTTGTCGATAGTTACAGCTATACATCGTGTTGCATTAGCGTTTTTTTTTGTTTTGTTTTAAATCTTACCTCGTCGTATCTCCATTGAGATCTGTGTAACACGATCAGCACGCTATACATGTCGACGTTAACGATTAACTAGTAAACTAGTAGATACATCTCGCATCATCATGTCGAAGGCACTCGATCAGCGATCGTGTAATAAGAAAGGAACCCTGTCAACGACCGCTAATGTCAGTTTACTCGGCTCTCGAGTGCTCTCGGCATCAGGTGCGCAGTGTACGAGAAAAGGCGTTAGCGTGTCTTATAATGCGTGCAAGTGAGACCCTTACGATGCTGGATGGTGTGCCGCTTTTCTCTGTACGACATAGCGCTACCGCTATAATCCTGCCGCGGGACAAATTGGCTCTCGATGCGCTCAACCCGGAGGGGGGTACGATCAACGCGATCTCGGGCCGATCGAACCGCGACGCGCTCACTCGATCTACCGAGTTTTCGCGTGGCTATGTGCGCGTTTTACGATCGCGGCTTTCGCGCGATCGATCTCGAACGATCGACAGAAATGAGATTTTCGATTAAGCTCGTTGCACGCAGAGAAGAATATGAGTCTGTGTGCGTGCACAGCGTCGTGAAAACCGATATAATAATTATTACTGCGATTTGATGTTGCAGTTATATCGATAAAATCGAACGGGAGGTAGTGGACTATATCTATGGTATTTTACGGCAGGAATCAACCTTCTTTATTATGTACAAACATCTTGATGTTTAACATTATTTGATAATTCACGATTATCGATTGAAGGATACAAATTTGCAATTTCGGTAATTTTATTGACGAGGCGAAAGATGCTTTATTGGCAAACGCCCGAATGCAACATTATATTAATTCTATGTATTCAATTTTTACGAGAAACAATTGACGCTTTTTTTGAAGATTCGCGATATGGAAGAAAGGGGGCGTATACCGGCGACCTGAAGAAAAATTTAGTTACTATAATTATATAAATTAAAAATTTCATACAAATCGATGCTATTTAGAAAAATCTGTACTCTGTTTATTCGTAATAAAAAAAAATAATAAAAATAACTACCAACTACTTAAATTACAAAAATGTATAACCTATTAATTAATTTTAACGATTTAAATATAATATCTTCTTCATGGGTTTAAGGGAGTGTGTTACGGTTATCGAAAAACTGCTCCAATGATAACAAAGCGTTTTCCTTATTTTCTCCAAAATGGTTGACCGTCTGATCAAAAGGAAACGTTTTAATGCGATTATCGATATAGTAACTACAAAAATTTAATTTGCTTTTGGTCGTCACAACAAGCATTTTCGTTAAAATAGAAACGCCGCTTTGTTACCGACCGAGTGTGTATCACAATCTCTTAACGGGACAAATATTTGTAGAAAGTCTCGTGATTTTCTATGATCTTTCGAGCAGTGAAATATAATCTACAGATTCAATTATTCGTAATTTTGGTCAGTTTAATATATACGTTAAACTTGCGTAGTATCGTTTTTCGTATTTTAGCTACGATAATGAGCAACGCTAGGAAATGTTTTTACCGTGCAGGGACACGATACACCGCTTCAGCTTTGTAGGATATTACGTCGTAAAGGGAAATTTAATGGTACGGCACTCAAAGTAAACGCGGATTGCAAAGACTCGTATGCGGAGTTCATGCGGTATAATACAAGAAGGTCAGTTAAACTTTCGTTCGTTGACGAGTTTTACTTCCCCCGGCTGTTTTGTCTCCGACTTACCTCTGTTTCGAAGAACGAACGGTTGTGGAGCGAGTTGCGTTTTACGATGAACTTCGGGTCGCGGTGCTGAGACCCCCGATGCAGCGAGAGCAAACGAAAACCCATACATATACATACGCAATATCTACATTACCGACTATGAACTTATCCCATCGGTTGGGTTATATGCATAAGGCGGGAGCTCGTCGATCTGTGAAGGGCTGTGGAGAAATACGAAACTCTCTCTTCCGCACGCGTATTATATGCACCTTCCGTCGAATTGATTGGAATAGCGTATCGGCTCTATTACCGGACACGCTACGGAAGGCGTATCAGCCACCTCGCCGAATCGATCGTATACGGCACGATCCTCTCGTAAATTTGTACCTTCGAATGCGACCCCAGCATCGTATTCCGGTCACATTTTTTTACTTTTACTTCGATGTATCCTAAATTTATTGCTCGATTTTATTAACCCTGGAAGCAGCAGCCGCTGCCGGGAATATCGAAGGTTTTGGGTAATCGTCGATTTTTCTTTTAGAAAAATCCTTTTTTATTTCTATGTCGTTTCGAACGAAAATCTTTGTTATTATTGAATTCGTTTGTTTCCGAATATCTATTATATAAAATCGGTCGTAATTTCTAGGATCACGTCACCTTTTTTTTCGGTTTAAATCAAAAACGATAATAATTTTGAGCCGAAAGTTTTTTAAAAAAATTTTGTTTTTAGTTATTGGAGCGGCAAAAATTTTTCATGAATAGTTTACATTTCAGTCTCTTCCGGCCATCGATTTATATACATATGTATAGTACATCGAAAGTGCTAAATAATTTGCACAAAAATCTTTGACGTGGAAAATGCATTGATCGATGTAATTTAAAAAAAATTGGGTTTCTCTGAAATTTCAATGAAAAAATTAAAAAACAGCATGTCTTTGTACAAAATATGCAAAAACCAGAGCAACAAAGCGAATCGATAGCGTCCAAGAGCTTTTAAAAGCTCCGCAGTCAGTTATTTTAGTTAGAAGCGTAAACTAGCGGGTGGTAAGTTTTGCTTCTCGTTTCGAGTGTCTCAAACACGCGTTTGCCGTCACATCGAATTTCAAAGTTCCAAACGCACCGCATATAGAGGCTGAGAAGGGGGGGGGTATGTAGCCGTGCCACGTTCAGGCATAGCTCGGCAGCGGCAGTTCCTGGTGAATTTCGTTTTGAAGTTACGTACCCCGCGTTGTGGTTTTCCACTCGCTATTCCGGCCTCCTGTGCTCTTCCTGCCATCGCGCACTCCCGTAGCCGCAAAGTCACAGGGTGGCAACTTTGAGTTTCCTAATTCACGATAATTCACAACTTTGCCAAAGCCACTGAAGCTGATATTATTGCTTTTTCAAACGCACTTCCCCTTTATTTGCGTATATTTCGACCGACTAGACGATCGATAAAAAAAAAAAATGAAATTCGACAAAATTCTGGACAAACGTAAAACGTAACATAAAATGTTATGTATATCTTATGTTATGTCACAGAAATCAAAATAATGAGACAAAAAAATCTTTTGTTTGCTTCAGGATGTATAAATTATCTGACGCCAAAATCATTTAATTCTCGTATTCCATGTTTGCAGTCTGTGATTTTTCTGTCCCTTGTTTTTTTCGCTCATCCTTTCGATAGATTGGATTTTCCGTTCGCTTATTGTTTATAATCGAAAGACGGCAATTTAGCTGTGAATTGAAAGACTCGAAGTCTATATTGTATCGGCGATTCATTACAGATATTCGTGAACAATGCAGGCGTATTGATTGCCGCTCGTAGTACATCTATATAGTACAACAACACTCCGCAACACTCCGAGGCCAAAGTTGTACAAAGTTTCATTTTCTTTTGTCTCACGAGGGCCTTGAGAAACAATCGCACGAATCGTCCTTGATTTCAATTTTTGAAGAACAATAGCTGAACGATGTTTTTTCCATTTTATTGCAGATTGAAAAAACAAGATTAACTATGTAAATAGTATATTATTTATTTGTATTGCATCCTATTTCCGCGAATACAACGAAAAACAAAAAATTCTTTATCGGCGACATCGCTTTGACAGGATATTTCGAATAATTATTGAAGTCACGATTTTTTTCTACACGAAGATGTTCGCCGATTTAATCGTATTATTGTTTCAACTCACGGAAGCCTTTGAGTATAAATACGACGAAGCACACGAGTACCGTTATACCGTTAGTTTGCGAATCGTCGAACGAAGTACATTCGAAAACCGAAGAATCATGAAGACCGCAGTAGTATTCATCGGCCTGATGGTCGTGATGGTAAGTGCCACTGATTTGAAATATTCGACCGTTAACGGGAATCAAATTTTGCCGCGCATTTTTGGTCATCACTTATCCGTTACGAAGATTTCGAACGTAAAATATAATAAAAATATAAAGTTCGCTATTCAAATTATATTCTTCTATTATTGCGCTAAACTGCACTGTAACGCTGCGCTAAAGAATTACCATATTGTTTTTTTTTGTATTAAGATAGACAAAGCGCGTGGTGTTCAATTCACATAACATCGAGAAAAATGAGAACTGCAAACACTTCCCGAAAAAAAAAAAAAAAAAAAAAAAAAATGTCATGCATATTAAAGATACTCAAAAGATTCATTTTGGATAATAATAATCCCAAAATGTTATGAACAAATAAATTTAAAAAGAATTGTTCACCAAATTACTGGTAAACCAACTTTTTTTACATGAAAATTATTTGTTCATTTTTCTGAATACGTGCGAATTTTTTCAGAATTAAAAATTCAATTTGATTTTTTTTTATATAAAAAAAATTTGTAAAAAATAAAATTCAAAATAAATTGCAATTCTCTCTCATTTTTCTCGAACTTATGCGAAATAAATACCATGCGCTCTATCTACCTTAATTTATCGCGCGCGCTTTCTTTAGTTATGGAAGCTCCCGCGAGGGTCCCAATTTCATATGTTCGGCATTTCCGAATTCATTGATAATAAGAGTAACTAATTTTTAAAGTATCTTATAGCAAAATTTTCGTTCAGGTGAACGCCGGCATTATGCAGGACATGGTGACATTCGTTAAGCAATGCAAGGATGAGAATCAGGCGAAGGAAGGTGAAAATTTTGAAATTTTTTTTCGAAACGAAAATGTCTAAATGTCTATGTTATTTTATATTCAGGGACGATCCATGACATTGCAACGATGAAGGACCTCTCAAGTCCGGACGCCATCTCTGCCATAACATGTATATTGCGAAAAGCGAAAGTGGTGAGTGTTAGAAAATTAAATTTCAGACATACCGTTGAATGACGAATTGATAACAGTAACATATCGCGGTGCAGCTTGAAAATGGAAAATTCAATCTTGACACTATGATGACTGACATTATTGACAGTCATAAATTCGACGACAAAACGGCCGAGGCACTGAGAGCATTCACGACTGACTGCGTGAAAAAAGGTACCAAAAACTCCGTATAGCGATACTCATTGAACAATATGAATTGAACGGCTTCTATGCTATTGTAATAATCGATAATTTAATTTCAGCCGAACAAGAAGCCTCCCTGCCGGATAAAGTATCATCTTTGACGCAATGCATGAGTGCACTAGTGAGGAGACATTAAGCTAGTGGCGCCACTTGGTTGCATTAACGAATCGACCAATTGCAAGCTGCAAATTGAAAATACAACTTTTACAACTGGCAATGAATTTCCGTTTATCGAATTTTCCTAATCTACTTTCCCACTTAAACTGCACAGTACATGGATAACCGCATCAAAAACTACATATACTACAACGAATTTTACTACACATAATGCACACAATTTTAAATAAAATTATAATGCAATACGAACTGATATTCGTTATTTAGAAATCGCGTCCTTACAAACCTTTCAAATGAATAAAAATATTCCTCATTTTCCCTGATTCAACATCGGAGATCGAAGTTTCGCTTTTGTGTGCGAAGTGCTTCGTTCGAGGTGACGATTTTCGGTAGTGTCGATGGCGAATAAGTATGGCGGACCTTCCATCGTTTTGGAGTATTTTGATATAACATTATATAATAAGAAATTCATTTAACTGAAACTCTGGCAAACTACGAGACTTCAGAATATTATCGAAAAACGACTAAGAATGATCGGGTCGTTTTGTGCCAAAAATTCACCATAAACGATCGTAAAACTACCGATGGGCAAAAATAGGTATTTTTAAATACGAATAGGTATTTACGTCGTGTTTAGAGCGAAGAAAAAAGGATATCGACGAGTGTGATCCCGATTTTCTGCTGTTTTACCGACACTAGTGCGGAAAAGTGCACTTGCACTTGGCGCACTTGCACTTGGCGCACTTGCACTTTCCTGCACGCTTTCGCGGCCAATTCGCATCGGGTGCGAGAAAAATCAATCTCTCTCTCACTCGGGCGATAAATTTTGGGCGCTGTGTACGATAAATTTTTAGCCCAAAACTGATCGTTTTTTAAGGTCCTTTCACGGTCATCGAAAATGGCATCAAAAAGGCTAAGTGTCGAATCATCTTTAGTGTCGTCACTTTTCGATTAAATAAATTTTTTATTCTTATATCTTACGAAAAGTTTTGCGTGAATATCAATATCCTGAGAGAAGCGATGAATATATTTATTTTTCGAGTTGATGTTCTGCGTAAGAAGGAGTCAAGTCATCAAACGAATCGAACGAATCTAAAAGTTCTGAAACGCCTTAAAGTCCTTTAGTTTCGTCGCAGCTTAACTGTGCGACCAGTAAATTTGTTTATCTTTCGAGTCGGACAGCCGTTGGTTGTCACGTCAAAAGTCAAAGTAACAAATGCCTCGAAATACCCGACGTCCAGAGGTCGAGAACGGGAGTTATGACTTATGATCTATAAGTACCATGTTCACGCCTCGCTCGGTAGCAGTTCCTGCGGATTTCGTATCAAAGTTACATACGCCGCGCTGTAATTTTGCATTAGTTATGTCAGCCTTCCTGCCATTACGCCCTTCTCTAGCCGCAAAGTCAACACATCGCAGCTTTCTGTTTCCTGATTCAAGATAATTTAGGAGGTTACCGCAGCGGCGCGAATCAATTAATCATTTTTTTAAACGTATTATTATTTGTTCATTTTTCCAATGGAACAAAAATGATATTTTTTGACGCACGAACTTTATGAAAAAAAAAATTCAAAAAGTTCTTTGGTTAAGGAGTTATTTTGAAGTGCGGTGTACATGGATACTCCGGGAAAATAAAATTTTTGCAAATAATCTGCGATCGAAAAATTGTTAATCTGCAAAAAGTTTTTACTAATTTTATAGATTAGACGTATTTCATGCATTTGGGGAAACGACTGTCGAATTTTGTAATTTATAGTCCCCAAGCTGCAGCAAAGACTTTTTCCTAAAAAGTAACATTATTGCGAACCTTTCTGCAAATAAATCATTTTCTAGGCGGGGGATTTCGCAAAAATATGTTTTCTTTAACGTATTTCGTATAGTTATGATGTTTTTACGATGTGGAGGCGGATTGACCGTAATTTTCGGTACATCTGCACCGCAGTATACCACGTGACCGAAGTTTCGTCAAAAATGTTCGTCTTTACAAACGCAAACAAATTGAGTAGTTGTTATATCCAAATTATACCCATTTCGTTACGATCCGAGAGATTATTCCGCTGGGCAATCCCCGACACACGAACATACAGAATGCAATAGTTAATTGATGTTTTTTTTTCCCGATTTCCCGATTTGGCACGAAAGCACAATTAACCGATAGCTATTCCGTGACATATGTGTGTTTTTTTTTTTTTTTTTTTTTCACTTTTTATTTGTGTCTATTGTATATTATGCTTCCTGAACTACAAGCAACAAACACAAAAATCTCTTTGTCCAGCAGATACCGCGGATGTTTAGATTAATTATCGATGTTGGGGATTATGTTTTACGTGAAGATGTTTATCGATGTGATGGATACTGTCGCTCAGGTACACAGAACTCTGCTAATATAAATGCGATATGCTCGTGCATTTGGTCCATTCGTTACTGTTCCTCAGGACATCCGACTAAAAGTAGTATCATGAGGAGCACAATAATTTTGCTCGGTCTATTGGCCGCCGTCGCTATGCCCGTGAGTAACAGTAATCAATTTTGAGGCCATCGACAGTCAATATTGATGAAATTTGTTTTTTTTACGTATCGTCACTGAGATGTTAAAAAAAAAAGAATTAATCCTAAAAACATTCATATGTAAGCAGAAAAAGCAAAGAATAAACTTCTCAAAAAAATCAGTTGCCGGATGTTTTGATGAATCTTTTTTTTTTTTTTTTCAAGTAATTTGTTGATATCTTTTTGGAGTTTTTATTATAAAAAATGAATATTTCTAACACATTCTCGATGGTTGATTTTCATCCGATTTTTATCCCATTGGGACGCATACGAATCCTTAGACATTTCTTCCATTTTTCAATACATATCTACAGTCATTCAATTCGTTGGGAATGATAATAATCACGCGAATACTAGAATAAAAAATTTTCTAGGCGAATGGGAATGAATACCAGGAGCGAGCGATGAATGCTATAAAGAAATGCATCGGCATCCTGAATGCAGAACAAGGTGAGAATTAGGAAAAGCCATGTCAATGCGAAAACGTCTAAATCTGAATGCTATCTTCATATTTAGCAACTGTAAGGACATTGGTGTCCGGAAAAAACTTCGTTGACAAGAAAGTCGCTTGTTTAGCTCTTTGCGCAATGGAACAAGTGGGGGCGGTGAGGCTTTTCATGATCAACATTTTTACGCTCTCTGATTGATGAGGTAATAACAGCAACATAATTCTGCGCAGATAAAAAATGGAAAGATTGATCTTGAGACAGCAGTTGACGACGTTATTCAGAGTCAACGGTATAGCCAGCAAAATGCTCGGTTGTTTCGAGATATCGTGAACAAATGCAAAGTAACAGGTGAGAAAACTCAGCATGGCTTTCGCACAATAAGCAATATTAATTTAATGACATTTTTCTTTATCGTAATTAATGATATAATTTCAGCGGAAAAATCGAAAAATAAATGCTCCGTGGCGGGAGAATTCCTATTATGTTTTAAGGGTTACATGTAACATCGATAATTATGCTCCACCGACTGACGGTACTAAGCGTACTTTCTTGCATTCAGAGATGACAATCGACAACGTGTCAAGTTGTCGTATTGTTGACCGGAAACAAATAACACTGTAACAAGGAAATAACGACTAACCAGTCGGTAGCTAACGTCGTATATGTATTATAATAAATTACTATCAAAAACCATGTGAAAGGCACCAAAAAACAAATTGTAATACACGTTGTACCCCCGATATTAAATAATATTATACAACAAATTATTTTTCAGGCTTTTCGTATGCACACTGGGGATTTTAATTTGCGGGTAGATTTTCACAATACTCCGAAATATTAAGAAAAAAAAATGGCCAAAAATGGTACCTCTACCCTATACGATATGAATAATCTTCAAAGAATCTCATTAATCTGCTGTCGCGAGAAAATTTTAGTAAATTATGCAACCGGTTTTTTTTTTTCGATGATAATTCAACTGTACGCTTTTATTTACCGACCGCGACAGTTCGCATTACGTCGTTCGAAACAATAAAGTGATTTGCGGACTTTTCATTTTATAATTTTAGTTCTCTTTCAAAGAAGTGTTTCACACATATTAATACCGCTTTCCTATACACACGTGCAGTTATAACACATAACAATTTCCTCCCGACTACGACACATTCGTTCAATAGACTCGTTACGTGAACATCGGAAGTAATTATCGAAATTGTGAACGAGAGATCCACGCGTGGATATTTCCAACAATATAAATACGAGACGCAAATGCGCTTGGAACATTATTCCATACCACGTTGCACTGCCGCACGTCGAATCGCGACGTTTTTTTGTGCATATTTTCTTTTTTTCTCAACATCATGAAAACTTTTGTCGTATTGCTTGGAATATTTTTCACCTATGCGCCTGTAAGTACTATCTACAAATTATTGACTATTTATGATCGCATAATTTATTATCGATAAAATGTAATCGATGGATTGCGTATACGATACATTTTTTTTAGGCGAATGCGGAGGATGTACTGATACAAAATTTTACGCGAAGCTATGACGCATGCGTAAAATCGTTAAATGTCACCGAAGGTCACTGAAACGAAATATGTTTTTATTAAGGGATCATTCTCGTAAGAAGGGCCAAAAAAATTGCTGATTCGTGGGATTTTTTTTTGATGGATAAAATACGCTAATCACTCTGATTCTACTAACTCGAGAAGCTTCGTTTTGATGAAATTTTTTTTAGATTTAAATTAAAGTAAAAGTGTTCAGAATATATCAAAAAAATTGTCTGCTGACGGAGTACACTTCTCTGATCGTAAATATTGTCTAAAACAAAATAAAATAAAAGATTATTAATCAGTATTAAAGCCGCTATCGCGCTATGGAGGATTTTTTATCATTCAAAATTGACAAAATGGCGGCGATTTGAAAAAAAAGTATCGAATTTAGGCTTAGTTTTTCGTTAAAAAAATATGAAGATTAAAAAAAAAGCTGCTATAGCAAGATAAAGAATAGGTTGAAAAATGTTGAGACGGATAGACTAAAAACTTTTTCTTTGAGAGTATAAACTGTATACATCGAGTGTGAAAGGATTTTTTGAAAATTTTACACAAGAATGATCCCTTAATATTATCGAAAATATGTTTAGAAACTGTGGAAATCTTAAAAAAGGCTGAAAACTTCGAGGATGCGTCGGCAAACTGTCTTGTCTATTGCGTAGCTGAGCAACTCGGTATTGTTAGTGTGATTTGATAAATATTTCCGTACAATTACGGTGAATCCCGTATCGATAACGTTACCATCACTAAATGCAGATGAATGACACGAAAGTAAACTTCGTGAAGTTGGAGGCATTTTTGAAATCAGGTGGCGAGAATCCGAAGAGCGTAGACACGTTCATGGAAATTATGAAGAAAGAGTGTCCGACAGACGGTAAGAAAAATCCGGATCGATGTATTGACTTGACTTAACCTTTTTTTCCATTTTTTTCTGATCCGCGATGTCGGTTCGTGCAAAAAAAAATTATTTGTGACGAAAAAAAAAAAAGTGTGTAAAACTTTTGAACGCAAACTTATTAATTTATAAAAAAATATCGAGAAGAATTAATCGAGAAAAAAATAAATTTACAAGAATGTGAAACGCATAACTCTTTTCCTTTTCCGTCGCGTGTTAAAAACAATATATTTTGTTGTTCTAACAATATAAAGAAATTGATCGACCGATTAATATTCGCCGTTTATTCCATATCAGCCGAGCAGTCCAAAGATAAATGCGCTGTGGCAGGAAAATATGCGAAGTGCATGAAAGAAGTACAAACTAAAATGGCTGAAATGGTCAGGAATTCGAATAGGAAACAATAAGATTCAAACATTACTCTCCTCTATTCGGAAATCACCATGAATCAAACCGGATGAAGAAAATACTGCTACAACTCGAGGTTACGATTTTGTTGTAATATTATTATTATTATAAAACTTGATAGCAATTGTGCAATAATTTGTATGTAACGCGTGCTCGCGATACATCATTTTTAAAAATCATTGTTTCAAAAATAAATCGCATATAAAATTAAAGGCTTTCAGAAAAATGTGTTTCTTTGTCTCCTAATGCAAATACATCGAAATCGCGAAATAATTTTTTTTTAATCCAATGCGTCGGGTATTTTAAACAATTGGAAGTTATCATGAATGATAATCCAAATGATAGATCGAAAGTCATTTTTATCCGACGTTTTTTTTTTTTTTTTGGGCACCGAAAAAAATTCCATTCCTAAGCTATATACATATAAAGAACTACGGCGTTAAGCGAAGATCAAGTCATTGCTCCTCGCGGGATTTTGTTTCTTCCCCCTCCGAATTTCCCGTCTCTTGGCCCTCGCATACAGTTTAAAGAAGTGCCAGAAGCAAAAGCAGAAGCACGAAACGCGTGAAACAGGCGTCGTGTATGCGAGTAGCGTCGAGTCTTCGTCGTACCGTGGAGTTGTAAATCGCTCTGTCGTTTCAGTGTCGATATTAAGATCGACCAGAGCTCTTGCCTCAAAATGCACATGTTGTATCTATACTACATGTATGTATATGTATATACGGATGGAGCTTCCTATATGGTTTTTCGAGGCATGGGCCCCGTTCGCTTGTGATAATATTGTTTCAAGCCGCCAACGCTTTCGACACCACCGGATATAATTTACGAATCGTACGATATTATTTCAAGATTCCGCTTTCTGGTATCGCTTACAACGGCAACGTCTGTTTTTACTTTCCACGGAAACAAGGCGAACAAACTATCTTTCGAATTTCGCCATTTAAGATTTACAGAAGCCGAATTAAACAATTGTTAAACCTCACCGTATAATAACGATGATGTAAAAAAAAAAAAAAATTCTGAAAATTTAATGACGCGCAGTGGACATTTTTTAGGCGTAAACCGGAACACTAAACGTACATTTACGATGAAAATGTAGATGTACGGTATATAAAAAACTGTAATTGAAACATTTTCAAAATAAAAAAAAAATTAGATAAAAATTATCAGATTTATCGTAATACTGCAATAAGTTGTTTAAAATTTCGAGACACCTTTGTGCGAAATTAATCATCCGGTTTACGAGTAAAAGCTTTCAATACCAGTATTGGGAGGTTATTTCAATATTTTTTTTTAATGATAAATCAACGCGTAAAAAATATGTGAAAAAAAAAAAAAAAAACAAGAAAATCCATTGAAACAGATTTTTTAATAATATTGAAAAAAATGAATCACAAATATCAGTATTTTTCATACAGAAAAAGTTAATTCACCGCTGCGATTGAAATAAAAAAAAAAGTGGATATACTTATCGGAGTTTCAATAAATCCGACAAACTGTCCGGCATTAGTGGGTCGATGAAAAAACGCCACGGGTCGTTTAACCCTTCAATACCTAAACACAAACATTAAATATTTACCCGCGTCAAATCGCGTGGCTAATGTTGCGAGTACCGCTTGTACGGTAAACGTTGTTTTCGTTGCTAACCGGATAAATCTCTCTGCACCTCTGAACCGACTGGGGTCGGCGATTTTAATTCGAATGATATCGAAAGGGCCCACAGGCGAAAGTCACACTTCGGCTTCGGTCGACAAAAATTCGAATACTCGTTTTTATCACGAATGCTTCGAGTCGATCTCGCATTAGCCAATAGTCGATTCCGAAGTATACAACATAATAAATAAGCCGACGTAGGTAAGCTGAGGTACGATATATAAGTATCGAGAGATCGACGAACTCGAGGCGCGTGCAGCGTAAGTCGATGGTGTCGACTGACGCACTTATCAGCGTCCATATACTTTTATAATTAGGTGTTGCTGGGTACTTTAAATATTCAATCGACGCGACATTAATAATACTTGTGTGCGCTGCTATTAGGACTTTCCAACCGCGTAATGCATAAATATCGTTGATGTAAAATCAAAAGGGCGTATATTACATATTGTAAATATGGTATGTATGCCCTTTCGCCGTTGGATCAACGAATATGAAAGTTCACCGACACCGATGTTTGTGACACACGTACGATGAAAATTTACTGGACCCCGGCGATGATAAATAATAGGAATGAATGATCAGCGGTTTTATTATACCAGACGGGTTCGATTGACCACAGACATATTTACGAACGTGTATAAAATTTACGTAGATGTATATACGAAATCCACGAAATCTCTTGTATATACATCGATATATATGCATGTATGCGATATGTGGCACATAATCAAAGGGGTAGTCTCGATATGTGGGCAGTAAAATATATATCTCGCATGCAATGCGTAACTACAAGCCTGTTAGCTCACGGTCTCCCCTGTGTGACACAGCGGTCCAAGTTCATAAATTAAATTGCCTCGAGTATACGCGCAAAGATAAATCATCAAAGGCTATCTTTATATATGATTTTTTTCCGCCTCTCCACGTTGAACAACCTTGTCGGCCTCGCGCAGCTGTGAGAAATATATTGCTGCACGAATATTGTACAAAAATCTCTCGTATTTTCGCATCGTCGAATTTTCGCGGTTCCGCGGCTCAACGATATATTTTCAGTAAAAATGAAGTATCGCGCGAAGGGTGGTTTCGTACCGTAGGGATTGCAAAAAAATGTTACACCGGCTATCGAAGCAATAAAAATGTAAAAATTGTTGAAAAAAAAATCGTAACGAATTAATTGGGTTGTACCATTTTTTTATCTCTTCATTCGTAAAAAAAAGAGCAGCGCCTTGAATTTCAATGAAATAGCGAAATTTTTTTGAACCGAAAAGAAATAAAAAATAGAAACCGGTAAAAAAATTAATTCCGGAAATGATATAATTAAAAGATAGAAAGAGCGAATTAATTCAGTGATTACACTGTAGCAATGATTGCGGACCACCCCCGGCCTGTCCACCCTGTCCACTTCTCGCGCAGTCTCCTTTTTCAATTTTTTTTTTATCCTTTTATCTTTCATCTTTTTTTTTAAGTACTACGAATAGCCCGCAGCATATTTGTTCTGCGAGCGCTGAACTTCTCTCGTGTGTGAATACTAATTAGCCGCCACGGCGTATGAGAGAAGTCTATAGTAAACGTATACCGGCGCTATGCGGGGCGGACACGCGCGTCTCTCCATCGTCGTCGACGTCGTTGAGGTTGCATGTCGCTTTTCTAGTAGCACATGTACACAGAGAGAAAGGAAGAGAAAGAGAGAGACACGAGCGTCGCGGCGCCGCGACGACGTCGACCCCGACCATCGCAAACTCTCCGAACTGCTAACGGCAGTAGTCGAGCGACGAATGCCAGTAGAAAAAGGAAAGTAATGATCAGACGCGCCGCGACGCTCGAGGGTTATATTGTACACCTTACTCTCTCATATATCGAAGTACATACACTGTTGTCTCTCGACAACGGATGCGGAAATGAGAAATCTCAGTTGAGAAATTTTAGTTGACGCGTTCCGCAGACAAATTGTTATTTATTCAAAATACGTTAATCTCAAAATAAAATTTTGGAAATTTTGAAAATGGTAACAATTTTTTTTCATATCAATCTATCTGTTTCGTAAGACATGTGAAATCTCAACTGCGAGTTACATTCGCGATACAGTTAATTAAAAAATTGATTTTCCAATATCGCGTTTCTCCATTGAAAATTAAATAGAAATTGCAAATAGATTTTTTTTAATTCCCCGAAGTTGGTATGAAAAAAAAACCTTTCGTGTCGTTTATCATCAGAAAAATTAAATTTCCTATCGTCTTGAAATCAAATTTAATATATACTTACCGGCTGTTTTCGGCTCAAGTTTCACGAACCTTAAGCGATAAGAAATCAAATAGATAGTATAGAAATTGCGCGATAAGTGGACGGAGGCGTGTAGTTGGGATGATTAGGGAAATCATCCGGGATGCCGGCATACAGGGACCAGTTAACTTAACGAGCGTACGAATGACTAAGAGATTCCTATCTTGTGGAGGTAAAGGCCAAGCAGGCAATGTCGAGCCCGTGGTCCGCCATGCCGGCCGAACCGCATACGGCACACGGGGCGGTAAACGTCGCTTGGACGACGTATAAGTTGTTTATGGCGGTGATACGGACGAACACGGGGAACTACCCTTCCCCTCCCCTTCCCTGTTGTGCAGACCATAAATTCGAGGACAGCGAGAGACTCCGAACGCGGGTAGTTCGCCGGAGAATTTACCCCGTCGCCCGGAGTACGTAGCTAACCGTAAGCTTGGGTAACGCTTGCCGAAGTAAGTCTTCGGGAACTCCGTGCTGTACGTGAGCATACAAATGCTTTTGCCGAGTGAGTCATTGCTCTGAGAAAGCGTCCGGACTCGCGAACTATCAAGCTACGTGGACGATACAGAGGGTAGTCTCGCGTGGGTCAACCGGCCGGCTTTGTCAGCATTGCTATCGACCAGCTGTTCGCTTCCTGAATGTTCTTGTCCTTGGCGTTGAGCTGAAGATCCCCACAACTCAACGACAAGGTATGAGAAGGGCATACGCGTTAACAAAGATTAACTCTGTTAGTTTATTACCGAATATAGCGCTCTAACATTATCTCCTGACATTAGGCGTCATACGAAAAATGCATAAAAGATCGAATACAAAAAATGATCGTCAACTCATCGATGAAGGCGCGTGTGCAAAAAAGTTTTTTTTTTTTAATTGTCAATTTTTATTAATTTAATAAACTTTAAAAATAAAAAAAAAAAATTTCTACGAAAAATGCATAAAAGATCGAATACAAAAAATGATCGTCAACTCATCGATGAAGGCGCGTGTGCAAAAAAATTTTTTTTTTTAATTGTCAAT
Organism: Cryptus viduatorius; assembly: GCA_964006125.1. Classification (NCBI taxonomy): domain Eukaryota; kingdom Metazoa; phylum Arthropoda; class Insecta; order Hymenoptera; family Ichneumonidae; genus Cryptus; species Cryptus viduatorius. The sequence continues at coordinate 1,316,509 of OZ023226.1, forward strand.
TTTTATTAATTTAATAAACTTTAAAAATAAAAAAATAAAAATTTCTACGGTTTGATGACAATTTTTTTTTTATCATCGTAGAAAGGAATTCGTGAGCACAAATATTGAGATAACGTGATTTTTTTTTTAATAAATTATACATTTTTATTAACCGTTTGAAAAACGCAAAATTAATAGTTAGCGGTTTCGCGTGATTCGTATTTTTTTATTGCGATCGAAAGAGTCCGAGTCTTAAATTCGAACGCTATAATTCATCGGGCCGATTGGCCTGACGACGAAGAATGGCTTCGACCGATTGAGTCATTGCGGTTTGTTTTACGGCGGGGCAAGTTTTACGTTAGGGTAGGATGTGATTTACGACGGGGTTCGCAAGGTTGCCAGGTAGACAGGAATGGAGTGGAGTTGGAGATATCATCAAATAAATAAAAAATGCTTTACGAATTAAATAATAATAATTAATAAAGATGTATTAAAAAGTCGTATACAATTTTGATTTCCGTATTTCTGCGCTGATAAACGAAATTATTTTTAATCTCGGATTCGGCATGGACTCCGTTGCTTGCGCAACTGTGAGAAACGAGTCTTTCGATTACTTTTTTTTTTTTTGAAAAAAAAAAATCTCGTTGTTATATCGAATTTTCGATAATTTTTTTCGTACCGTTGTCAGCCGACACGCAATCATTTTCTTTTCACTTTTTTTCGCCCTCTTCGTTAATCTTATCGGGGAGGATAAAAAGAATGTAGAGGCGGAACTTCGGGAAGCGAGGGAAGCGCGAGATTATAGTATTAGCTTCTCACGCCTGTGTAACTTTCCCGTCCTTGCAGGACTCTGTCAGTCCAGCTATATATGTATAATATACAGTATAAAACGACGAAGACGACGACGATTAACGATGAAAATTATTGTTTTTTTTTTTTTTTTTTTTTTTTCATCGCGGATACAATATCACGCTACTTATAGTTTTACGATACTTTAATTTTTATTGACAATCATCGTGACAAAAAGTGGCTTACAAATAAGTCGCATATAAATTCCTCCCTCTCGTTTACTTTACTTTTTTTTAACGCGTTTTTCGTTTATTTTTATTTTCATCCCTTACTTCGATTCACACTAACCGGTCGTTTACGTCGTTACCGACGACGCGTCTCCCTTTTGTTTTTTTTTTTTTTTTTTTTCATTATTTCTCGTTACTCTCGGTGGTACACGAAAATCTCGTGAATTAATGTGCAGTCAGACTGCACGCTTCATTCCGCCGACGCATCGTTACATCTGCGACCCCCTTTTACGTGATATGTGAAGGAGACTAAAACTCTTCGTTAACTCTTTCTACTTTACATTTGTTTCGTATTTCTTCTCCCTTCTTTTTTTTTCTATTTTCTTCCTTTCATCTTTCTCGTTCGCGCGTTTTTTCTTTTGCTTTTTTTTACTTTAATATACGTGTACGATTTTTTTTTCTTACTCTTCTTCGTGTCAGTGTACGTGTCGTATGTTTGTTTTGGCAGAAGAACCGATTGAGTCATTAGACAATACGGTTGTTTTGAGTAATTCTTTGAGGCAGTATGAGTTTCTTTTTTATATCTCGTATCTCCATTTTTTATTCCGTTACCATTACTTTATATTATTTTTTGTATTATTTTTTTTTTCTTCACGTTTTCAGTTCCGATTGCGTGTGTTTTTTTTTTTTTTTAAGAATCTCGAGTGCATTTTTTTTTAATTTTTTACTCGGGTCGATCGCATCAATCGGGAAGCGCGAGCTTTCGAGCTTAAGATCGAAACGTGAAAAAAAAAAGATTCGATATAAATCTTTAATCGTAAATGTGTGTGTGCGAGCGCGTTGGAGTCAAAGGGTGAAAGAGACCGAAGGAAAACGTTTCAACGGACTAGCGAACTTGACTCTTCGTAAAAATACGTTTACCTTCGATGCTACGCCACATCTCGTCAGAGACGTCGAAAATTGGATTACGAAAAAAAAAAAATGACTTGCAATTTGTTGATATCGAAAAAAAAAAAAAAAAATCGGAGAGATGTCGTATAAAAGTAAAAAATAAACGCGATGATGAATTCTTGACGTAAAAAATTTGTGTTGTTCGAAAAATGTTTGCAAGTGGAAAAATCGTCTATCTCTGTCTCCTCGTGACTTACGCTTTATGTACTTAAATTATGTATGTTTATGTATTTCGATATTCGCGGGTGTTCTATAGAGCTATTTTCGACTGTGCGGTCTCGTTACACGGGTAATTTCATTAGTCGTGACCCGTGTGATGATTCCGCTCTGATACACGGGTACATGTTCTACGGTGCTCTTGGCTGATGCTCCATGTAATAATTCTATAACTCCCTTCCGGTTCCCCCATTCATTCGCGCAATAGATAGCAATAAATCGTAATATCGTCGCAACGATATTGCAGTGGGAAAATCATCTTTTTTTTTCTTTATCTTCATTTCACTGTCACATATTTCATATACTATCATTATACTTCATCTACGATCGGAGTCCTACAGAATACGAAAGTGCGTGCGTAACCCTTTGCTCTCATTTACGCAGTAGAAAAAAAAAAAAAAACGGCGATTAAAAATAAAAACAAGTATCAGTCATTCTCGCGATTCATACTAAACTTTTTTCATTCGGCGTTAACACTTTTCTCATTCCGCGTCTGAAGCATTCGCGGATATTGTTTTCTTAGGATTTTTTTTTTGCGTTTCCGTTTCGTAAGATCGCGCGAATTTTTATGTTTTCTAAGTTTCCCCGCCTTTTCTCCGCAATCGCGATATCGGAAATGAAAAAGAAAGAAAAAAAAAGAGAAACAAAATTCTGTACACTGACACCTCCATCTATACATACGAAGCGCAACGGCTGTGGAGCATTTGCGTCCCACGACGTTACGCCAAACTCCGGTAGGACAATCTTATTTACAACGATATACTATATCCTCTAATCGTATTATAGTTTTATAATATTTACAATGTGGTAATATTCGCTTATTCGTTTACTTTTTTTATTTATTATTTTCTTTTTTCTTCTTTCACTTTAAATTCGAAATCGGCTCTAAGAGTTACACACCTTTGCGCGCTACCGTGGAACCCGCATCGCGTCTGGACTCGCAGCTTTGCGTGAATACTTTCAGAGTTTTTTTAAAATGAGTTTCTTGATCCTTCGGTCAATTTTTCATCATCCATCACTCTTTCGTCTGGTAAAATGGTATTTATTAACTTTTTTTCGTCAATCGATTTAAAAATTGTTATTATCGTCGGAAACCTCGAACGATATATATCGACGTAAAAAAAAAAAAAAAGATCGAAATAGCAGTCCGTTCGTCCGCACGCGACACGAAGCCCCCTTAATAATCGCATTAAACACCTATTCTTTTAACGGCTAAGATAGATAAATAGACGAGACGGGATATACATTAGACGGACTTGCGGACACGCGCCAGGTCCGTGGTAACGTTTACGAGAGCGGCGGGACTTGTGATATAAAAAAAAAAAAAAAAAAAAAAACGACAAAAAGATGACATTAATTAGAGACCTTTTTCGTAGCTATACGAAAGACTCGTCTTCACGTTGCGTCCCCGGAGGCATTGTCGAGTGAAGCGTTTTTTTTTTTTTTTTTTCGACTAATACCTCTAAACTCTTCGATATAATTCCCTGTATAGAGTTTCGAGACGCATCGTTAAGGCTCTTCGATCGAAAAATTAAACGGATCGAGAAAAGTGTAACGCCCTCTTACAACGTTCGCACGTTACACGCGTTTCATTTTTTTTTTTTTTTTTTTTTTTCATTCGTTAATGGCATACATACCCACACCACATATACAATTGCACGTACACCTCTGCACGCAACAGACACACGCGTACACACGAGTTTACAAACTCACTAGCCAGAGAGTCTCGAAACGCGGCGAGAACCCGCGCAGCACACAGGTCCAAGTCGTCACGGACGGTGAACGTTTTTTGTTACCCCGGGTTCATGGATCCCGCGAAGTCATCGGGGAATACGAGGGACATCGTTGCTCCGCGAAAGCTCCGCGGACAACACGACCGTTTGAGGTTTTTTTTATTATTTTTTTTTTTTTCGTTTTTTTTTTTATACGTATATTCGGTAGTTTTACGAAGCGACGAGTCAATCGCCTTTGGTAACCTTGCTTCTCGATCTTTTTTTTTTTTTGTTTCCCCATCACCGTCGGGCATCGCGTTCACAGTTCACCAATAAACAATACCGTTCAGCATTTGTTAAATTAATTATTTTTTGGAAATCGATTATCGCGATCGTCAAGTCATTATCGTGGGTGTGAAAAAAATCTATTAATTTTTCTGCAGACGATTTCTATTTACTCAAAAATTCTAATTTTTCAAAATCACGAATAGGCGACATTGGTGTCAATCTGTTTAGACATTAATCACAATGTAAATAAACAAAAAAAAAAAAGAAATAGCAATAACCGCGCCGCAAATTACTGTACATCGTTGCGAGAAATGACTTCAAATTTCCAGTAAAGCGTAAGTCGTTTCTGGTGAAAGTTGGAGCTGTAATTGTTTTCATTGCTGGGAGAAATGATTATTTTTTATTTTTCTTCAACCCGATACCGAGAATTCCATTAAAGTCCAAAGACCCCACACGAATTAACTCTTTCCGCGTGATAACGGAGTACCAACGTTCTAAGTTCGCGTGCAGAACGGTTGAGAAGGAAATTATTAAAACCCGCAAAGACTTGGACTGCAAAAAACGGTTATTTAAATTTACCTACTCATTGCCATTTCTTTGTTTTTTCTCTCAATGAAAAGCGCCCAAAAACCGCAAAGACCCATTGAACTTTCTTTAAAAAATGGAAAATAACCCTTTAATGCTGATCGGTTGACAATTTTTACTGGTTGGTGAACCACTGACGTTCTCATACGTCGGTAGCCTGAGTATACGACGGTGCGAGACCGTGAGCCGGTGTCAGCGGCCCGGTGGTCGAAGCAAGGGAACGCCTCGAGTATATTGTTGCGTTCGAATGTGGTGTGTGAGGCGCAGTGTGGGGCGTATGCCTACGTGAGGCCGAGGCGAAGGGCTAAATGGGCCCGTAGTTACTCAGGGCGGAAGGCCTTTCTTGTTGGAGCTGCGATTGCTGTTGCTGCGTATCGCAGCCAGCGGTGCTCATGTCGCCTCCCGCCGACTGATGACGTCATACGTGCGAAAGCGGTGGTTGCTTGAGTACGTGATGATGAAGATGATGTTGCGAAGCGCTAGCGACGCTACCGGGTGGTAAAAGGGCGCTACCAGGTCCCGAAGGTGGTTGATACTGTGGCATGACGGCACGTCCTACGACTCCCTTTATGCTTGCGCTTCCTATACCGCTCACGCCTGTCACGCCTCCCATACCAGCGCCATTTCCACCTGCGCCGCCTCCGCTTCCTCCTGTTAGACGTCTCCAAAATCTTCGCCACGAGTCCAGTGTCTTTCCGCTCCATATCCATACGCCTGAGGTTATTCCAACTGCCAGTGCCATAAAGTACTTCAGCATCAGTACGGCGTAAAGGGGTCTCGATTTTGGTTGGCACGGGCACGCGAGGGATCCAAGCCACTCCTCCCTCAGCGTCGATTCGTAGAGATGACAACCAAGTACCGCGCTCGCCGGTACCGTGTACAGAACGGAGAACACGCCTATGCGTATCATTAGCTTCTCCAATTTGTCGGCTTTCGCGCCGGGCTGCCGTTTTATCACCGATCGTATCCTGAAAAGGCTTACGAAACCGGCGAGTAAAAAGCTCGTTCCCAGAAGCAGATAGACGAGTAACGGTACCAGGATAAAGGTGCGCACTCCTTCGGGGGCCACTGTGCAAACACCGGCTACAGGATCGCCGGCTATTCCATCGGCTAGAAGTGCCCATACCGTTTGAGCTGTGGGCACCAGCCATGCCGCCAGGTGGAAGTATTGGGAATACGAGGCTATCGCTTCGTTGCCCCATTTTAGTCCAGCGGCGAGAAACCACGTAAAGGCCAGTATGACCCACCATACCGATGACGCCATACCGAAGAAGTATATCATCAGGAATACGGTTGCGCACGCTCTCGATCCCTTGGCTCCCGAACGCAGAGCGTCTCCGTCGCAAACGATTTCCTTGTGACCCATTACGTTTCTCGCCAGATAACCCAGAGACACGACGAAGTAACATGCCGATAGGAATACTATCGGTCTCTCAGGATACTTGAAACGCTGGGTGTCGATGAGAAATGTGGTGACGGTTGTGAGAGTGCTTAACGCGCACAGGCCGCTCCACAGTGCCAGCCACACCGCCGCGAAGCCGCGTTCTTCGTTTGTTAGGAATGCGCCTTGGCACGGCAGGGCGCAATTTTGGACCCCGGCAATGACGTGACTCTGTGCGATTTCCGTTTGCGACGGTTGGATCGGTACCCCATGAACCCCGCCGACTTGCATGCTTCCCCCGAGAATGCTTCCGTGGCCGCTTGGTCCGTCCCCCAGAGGCACGAGGGGTGCTCTGCATCGGCACCCGCATTCCCTCGTCCTTTCCCCCGGGGGGTGCTGGCAGTTTTTTTGGTTCTTTCCCGGCTTGCATCTTGCCGGTTGCGATGTCTTCGACGGTCTCGTTGGTCGCGGACCCGCCGCTGGTATCGGTGCGCTGCTCGCTGGTCCGGCACCACCACCGCTGCTACCGCTTCCGGTGCCACCGCTGTTGGCCGTGTGATTGTCTTGTTCCATGCAAAGATTCTCCGGATCTCCCTGCATCGGTAACCTCTCGCAGGCCATTCTTTCCGGCCACGAAAAACCGTATTGTTGCATCAGCGGCGCGCAACCTGCTCTCGCGCGCTCGCAAACACTTCTGCATGCCGGCAATGGTTTACTGTACTCCGGCAAACATATCGGTGTGTACATCGAACAGAGGAAGAATTTCAGATCCGGGGAACATTTTATCTCAACGAGAGGCCAAAATTGATGCACCTCCAGACCCGCTTCGTCTTGGGTGTCCTGATTTAGCTCGTTTGGCATTGCCGTGAGGTTGTAACCGATACCGTGGCACATGGGTATTTTTATTTCTTCGCACCTGCTGTTTGTTCCCATTATCGAACCGCCCATCACTGAGTGTCCGCTTCCGCTACCACCGAGGCTACCGCCGCCGCTACTACCGAGATTACCGGAACTTCCGGCGCTACCGGGAACCACACCGATCGCGGATGAGGATGATGACGGCGATGACGACGACGACGAAGATGACGATGATGGTGACGAGGGTACCGATGAACCGCTGCCGCCCGTCATTGGACCGACATTGTTGACCGGACCAACTGCCGATTCCGATCGCACGTTCGGTATCGCCGTTGTTACCAGACATTCATTTACGAGGATTATCATTATTGGCAAGAGCTTCGCCATCGTGAATGAATCACGAGAAAGCCGCACGGGTCCCATTGCTGAGAACCTCATCGAGGACGATCGCTCTATGTTCTCTTCGATTGCATTACTCCAATCTGTAATCAGAGAATAAAACGAGTGTTGATTAGAGAATATGGCAATTGAATGAAAGGTTGATTGCGCGAAAGCCAGTTATCAATTAGTCTTGAAAACGTAAAGAAGGTTTAAGCCGATAAGGCGGGAGAGAAAGGAAAAATGGACTCTGCAGTTTCAGTTCTCAAAGACTTTCGCCAAAAGAATTTGTTGGTTCTTTTCTTCCTTCGAAAAATCATTTAAAAATTAACGGTAATATTATTTTATTCGTATTCTGTATATAGCTGTAATATGCAATATACTTTTTTAAATTTGAATTGAGACCTTTTTAATTACATGACTAAACATTTATTGTATTGCGAAAACTCAATAATTAAATCTAATAAAATTATTAATTGATTAATAACTATTAATATTAAATTAATATAATATATAATAATAATAAACATTTTATTAATTATTTTTCATCGCGTCATTTCTTCGGTTCAATTTCCCTAATCATTAAATTTTTTATTCTGGATAACGATCGGTTCTAATAAAAAAACGGAATCCATTTTAAATGTTCGCCCCTCGATTCCCGATATAGAACGGTATTCGAACTCATCCGGTTAGCAGTTTTATTCCGAGATTTCGTGTCTACGCGCGAATTCGAACGGCTCTCAATGTTAAGGTTTTTCGTCGTCGCTTTCGTCCGGAGATGGAATATCCAGCGACCGAAGACCCTCAGTAACGTTAGCGTGTATACCCCCTCCGTACTCTGTCTTCTATACGTATTTCAGTCGCGTAACTGTTGAATTTAGATTTATACATCTGGCCACCGAGCCCCGCCTTGGCGACGACGAGCCTCGTCGCCTGGAGAGATCCGCACGCGTTCGACGTCCCGCCAGCATCTTCGTCTCTCGCGTGTCTCAGCAGCGCGTAACTTCGTGGATACGCGGAGTTAAACTAACGCTTGTGTACCGACTATACTTACAAAACCACCGGAGAACTCAGTCACGGATCTTATAATAGTCGGGGTTCACGCATAGAGAGTAAAAGAGACCGTCGAAAAGGTACAGCAGAGTGAAATACGCACACGTGACCATAGCGAAATGTTATTGTAGGAGGTAACCTCAAAACCCCCCTTCCCATCCCACCCCTCTGTGTTAGTTTTAACTTTTGTTAACTGCGCTCGCTTTCTCCGGGGCTTCACCCTACCGTGAACGTAAATACTATTTATAGGATATAACGGAGAGGAAAACGTGAACGCACGGCGGTGTACTCGATATCGCGGGTATACAAGCGTATAGCCTTAATGTACGATGTGTTCCATCGCGGCCCAAGTTTACTCTCGTTGCACTCCGCACGCGTCGTCTGTGAAACGTCCAACGTGTGTGGCTCCTTTCGCTGCCTGGTGCACATACGCCGATCGAAACTAACCATCGAAACATACACTCGATGGGCTCACTACAGATACCATAGAACCAGCAGTTTCAATAGAAGCATCAACTTCTTCCAGCTTCTCTTCGAGTTATTCTTCTTAAGAAATATACGCGAGAGTAACGAAAGTGACCAAGCGGATTCATTCCAGACTCTCGAGTGTCCACTCGTAAAACGTGAACTCGTGTCCGAGAACGCTTGAGTACGAAGAAACAAAGAAATTGAATAATTGTCGAGTCATCGGGGATATCTCGTGGGAATAAGACGAACCCGAAGAACGAGGGTTCGTGAGGAATGAGTTGAAGAAGAAGAAGATGATGATGATGAAGAACGAAAGTTGGTATAATTCGAGTACATTGAACATCTGTGTGAATGGTACCAAGTAGACAGGAGGCTTGCATTTTTTTTTTTTTTTTTTTTTGAGAAGAAGATCGAAAAAGGAGAGGAAGAAACTTGTCGACCAAGTTTCCAGGTAGGAGGTCCTCCCCTTGTATCCGCGATGAAAACTTGGCACGGTTTCTTACTACTCGCGATTAACAAGAGTTTCATGCAGCATGGGTGGGTATAGCGTGTGCTCCGCGGAGACGAGGTCTGCTCTGCACAGCATATTTCTCGAGAGCAAGTAACTGAACCGTCTCGTTTCTACAAGCTCGCGATGTACACGTCCTGCCAACTCATCCATCTGCCTTTTTCACCTTCTTCTCGACACAACAGTATTTTCCTGTCTCCCCTCATCGCTCCTTTCTCTCTTACCATCTTCCTGCCTCGTTTCCATTTTCTGCACAAGACATTGGCGAACCGGCACGTGACTCATGCATGCTGCGGATCGCGTATAGTCTCTGCCGGGCATTCTTAGCTCTCTGCTGATATACGGAACCACGTATACCCCAGTGGCCTGATATCGAAGTCATTGACACGTTAACCCCTTACTGGCAATTCATAATTCTCTGCAGAATCAACGGGGTCGTTGCGACATGGACGTGAAAGCACCTTGGGATCGATAATCGGGAAGGAAAAAGAATAATTGACCGAACATTTTTAGGCCAAATTTGATAGGAAGGCAGGACATTTTTTTTTTTTTTTTAGATTTCCGATGGACTAAGCTGCTTTTTTATGATTTTTATTTTATAAAAAAAAAATTTTGGACTCGAAATTTTTTTTTTTATGTTGTTTTTTTTTTTTGTGAAATTAATCGATCGTTGGTCAACGACTGGTACTGTACTCAATTGTTGCCGATAGGGGTAACGAGGGATACACGCGTCTGAGTCTGCGCATGCGCAGCGCTTATAGTGGGGCAAGCGGACTCAGGGGAAATACAGTTAAGCGAAATCGTTGCCATGGTTACGAGTTAAAGTAAGCGGGCGGTTGAGTTAAGCGAAGTTAAGAAAAGAAGGGTTTCACTGTAGATTGGTTAGCTGATCGGGATGCACTCGGAGTGGAAGCCGAAGAACCAGTATTATAACTATGTAGTGTACTCGGTACGTCGAGAAAGAACCGGGAAATGTTTTCTCACAGCCGGTTAGAACATACGATCGAGTCTCGTGGCAAGTTCCGGTTCTAGATCTGTAAACCTCCCTTTTCTCTTCATCCCTCCCCCTCCCGATGATCTCGACAGTGAAACGTTTCAGACGTCGAACAGTCGGACTACTTGCTCACGATTCTTCGCGTCGAGATACTTCGTATACTCACGATATTCTTGCCGATATAACGTTTAGATTAATTTATAGCTTTTAATCTCCCGAAAATTAACATAGAGAGTACTCTGAATAATCGATCGATGTATCGATTATATAGCTGAAACATAATTTCGCGTTGTTTTAATTTTTTTTTTTTTTTCATAATTGAATTTTTTTTTTTATTAATGACTACGGAATAATGATTACTAAGATGCCTCAACGTTTTTAGACACAAAATATTTAAAATACGAAAAAAAAAAAAATTAAAAAATTGATTGAGTGAAATTGATTTAAATACGATTATAGTGAGCGATCAATAAATTTCCTTTTTTTTGTAGCCTCCAGCCGTGTTTACGTTTCGGTATAAATACGATGATTAATTTGCAGAAAAAAAAACGTATCTTCCCTGTCGTGATTACCGACAGCCCGACGATGTTTCAGGAGAAAAGTTCGCCCCTCACTCGCAGCATCCGCGTAGCCTCCCCTGATAACTTCGGAGTGTGTGCCGAGATCGAGATTTATGGGGAGATCCGTAGGCTGAACGAGGATCACGCGGAGGGGAAGGAAAAAAAGTGAGATACGAGTCCATCAGGTCGGTGTACCTGAGGCTCGCGATCAACTCGACGACTCAGCTCGACGCACACAAGAGAGATAGATAACAACTCACGGGGGCAACACACACAAAAACCTGACTCCCGCGATCTCTTTTTTTTTTTTGCATTTTTTTTGTATTCTCGAGGGTATTTCGGTTGTGCAATAACTTCCCATTAGAAGGAAGGCTTTCGGGGTCGTGAGGCGCTCGTTGGATATACCGACGGGAGGATTGCGAAAGAAAACGTAGGAGAGCAGGATAAGGGCTGAGATGGTATAAAGAATAAGCGGGGAGAAAGAGGAAGAAGAAGAAAGAAAGGAGTAGTGCGGAGTGCTATGTATACTGTGAGAGAAAGAGGAAAAGGATAAAGAGCAAAAGCAGACCCAGCAGCAAGTTGCACTCTCGGCAATGAATCAGTTTTAGAGCTCCGGGCCTCGCGGCATGCCAGGAAATACACGAGCGAAAACCCTCCTTTCGTTGTTTGGGTTATGATATACTCCTCTCGTATGTAAATCAACGTTTTGTGCGCTGGTGGCGGCATCGTTTTATACGCACACATACAGCGCGAACAAGAAATCATAAAGAGTAGACCAGCCTCTCCCGCTAGTAACGAAAAAAAAAAAAAAAAAAAAAAAAAAATGCAGAAAAAGGTCGACAACGAAAAAAAAAATGAAAGTTCCGTGTAACCGAACTATAAAAACTAAAAAATCTCGTAATAAATTTGCGAATTAATTCGTGCGACGTTACGAAACAACTTTCCCGTAATAAATGAGAGACGCTTTGTTTCGCGCGAAGAAAGCCATTTTTTTTTGTTCTGCTTTAATTTGAAGAGAGAATTAAATGCGCCAACTACCCTCGTAAAATCACATTTATAATTGATTCAGTGAATGCAGCATCATCGAAGCGAGAGATATGCAAGAACAGACCGCGAACAATGAGCATAAAATTTCAATCGGCTTCGTCGTCTCGTCATTGTCACCGTCGTCGTTATAAATGTGAAAAAAAAAAAAAAATTGAATATATATAAATATGAATGGTTCGCAACTACTTATACTATTTTATACCTTAGAAATAAAGAATTCTTGGGGCTTTGTGCCCTTGACGCTCGTTCCACCCTTATTTAATTTACCTTATTCTTATCCTTCGCCCTATTCCTTTTTATTCTCTCTTTCCCTCGGGTCATTTTACCGTTGATGAAGAGGTGCAAATTGAAGATCTTGTTGCCGAGACCGGTAACTCGAAGACTTTTATATAAAATCGAGAAAGAGTATAATTCAAGCATAGATCTTTCTGCTTCAAGTCTCCTTTCCTTCTTTTCCGCCTCTCGGAGATTCTACTCTCGCGGTTGCCGGCTGCCGTGAGTTACCGTGTCGCGGCGCGCGGTGGAGGACGAACTTTGCTAATTGGGCAGCAGCAGCAGCAGCAGCAGCAGCCAACCAGCCAAACGAAGAGAGATCTCTCGAAGGAACGAGCCGACGGGACGCCCTCGAACAGGCGAATATAAATTCGACCGAACAACCACCACAGCTCGCCTACCACCGGCTCGTTTCACCGTGTCTCGACGTTTTTTGCATAAATTACCATCGCACCGGAGGTGGTCCGACTCTCATACTCCGCTAAGCGCCTTACTATTATACTCTTTCTTCCATCTTGTTATATATATATACATTTTTTTCCCTTCGATCTTTTTTTCTTGCTGTTTCATCGTCGCACCCGCGTCTCTGTTCCAAATTGTATTTATCACAATTTCTCGGTTACTCGTTCAATTATAAAAAATTTAAGATCGTTCAACTTGTAGAACGCGTCGGTGAACTTAATTGAAATTTGGTAGAATCGCTTTCGATAGAATTTGATATTCAGTTGTGCTATTATTATCATTATTATTATTGGTTGAAAAAATCATAAATGTCTAAATAGATGATCGCAAAATTACGAAATTTATCAATTATTTATTATTTTTCGTCCGAAAGTTTATTAGTTTTTGCCGATTTCGTGGTTTTTATGCTTAAAAAATCGAAGAAAATTTTTTTTTCTCGAGTTTTGAAAAATATTAAATTTCATCGTAACTTCGGGAGTTTGAATTACGCGGTCGATGTTTCTACGATCTATAAAAGTTTACAAGCCATCAGCTAATAGCGATCGATCGAACGTTCCGAAAATGTCTATATCTATAGATATCGTTGAATTTACTTCCCCGTATGAAAATTTGCCAGCGAGACGAGTCTAACACTCGAGACATGAAGGCTATGACGTTATACATGGACCGTATGTGTACATATATATTATATATATATATATTTACAGACACGTGAGACTGGAACTTGTATCTCGAGAGTTTCACCAGCGCAAGGATCGCCGGTATCCCGCGGAGTCTCTTAAATAAACTACAGGTAGGCGCGATATCCCCGTGGCGTATCGAGTCACGACCCTATATCTTTCTCTTTTACTCTTTTCCTCATCTTCGCCAGAGGCCATCCCTCCGCCTCCTCCACCTTCTTCTTGTTCTTATTCGTCGTATGGTCTTAACAATACGTATACTCTATCCATCGCTCGCTCTTCGCAACCCTGTCAGTAGTCTCGCCTCGTGTTTTTTGTTGTTTTTACCCCCTTTGCTTTTCTCTAACTACGGCGAACGAGCGCCCGTTTACTCAAGCGTGCGCAGCCAACGTGTAGCAACATATAATACGTATGCGCGTTTATATACACACGGAGGCTTTTACAAGCTTTGCCAAAGGATATTCGGATTGCATATCATGCGAGACTCCGTAGTCGTGCCGAGCCACCTTCGGAGAAGCTGAAACTTCGTTACCTCGGCAATTACGATAAGAATCTGACGTTCGCACCCGCGCGAACTTATGAGAATTCTTCGTTTTGTTTGCCTCTTTCCCCATGGATCATGCACTCCGTTACAAGAAACATGACAGGTTATTGAAAACCTTCGGAGTTATGCTTGCGATTAATCGCTGATATCGAAATTGCTTATAAACTGCGATAATCGATATTTCATCCTTTCCTTCCCTTTCGGTAATCGTAATGATTTTTTTTTTTTTTTTTTTTTTTAGAATAAAATATGATAAATTATAGCCACGAATTGATAAATAATAAGTGGCGGAAGTTATCATACGAATTTGATTTTTGCGCGAATGCGCGCCGTAATCGCTATGCCGCTTTTACTCCGAAATCGTATGCACGAGTTATGCGGTACGAGAGAGATGAAAACACGAATAGAAAAAGAGCCGAGAGAATTTAAGATTTCTCGTTAGAGGAGAGTCTTTACGAGCGTTCGTAGCGAAGGCTGCTTGCTCTCGGCACTTCGCGGAAACCTAATACCGATTTATAACCTGTGCCCCGTATTATAGTATTAATGAAACACCGCCCAGACGGTGACCTACGAACGTGCAATACGATACGTTGTTTTTATTCCGAGAGATCTATGACCGTTCATTAATTATCGAAAAAAACAACAATATGACGAAATTAATATTTATATTTTTAAGAATAATGAAATTATCATTATTATTATATTATTTCGTAATTATTAATAATTATATTACGTTAAATTAAATAATAATTGTTTTACATTAACATTGATACATTATAAAAATTGTAAAAGAATAAATAAAAAAAAAATTAGCCATAAATTCATTAATTTTATTATATAAATCATTTATTATTATATATATTGTTAGTTGTTTTTTCGACCGTCTCGTGCCGATTTTCAAATATGGTCGCCACCATATTATTCTCGGTCGGAATATCCGTGGGATATATTCTCCGTAAGAATAAATTAATCGACGTCCTCGAGATATTTTTGTTTCTCGGAAAAAAAATAATGACGATTTCGTAGGCCGCGAAATGTTGTAATAAAAAATGGGTAACGTGGTTAGTTTCAATGTTTTCGGAGCTCCTCGTGAGATGAACAAGCGATAGAAATTTCGTGAATTATTTTGAACAGTTCCCGATGATTAAACGAGTGGAAAAAAAAAGGATTGAGAGTCACTGGAGATCGCGAGGCTTGGAGTACCTTCCAACAGACTCGAGGAGGAAGAAAAACGAGCGACGGTGGCGTCGTCGTCTACTCGTCGTTGGAGATAAAATATCCTCTTCGGACATTTTTCTGTTTATTTTATTTTATATATATATATTTTTTTCTACTTCTTCGTCGTTCGTATCCGTCTTATTTTCTTTTCTTTTACGGAGTACACGAACGCCGTTACGAGCGCCTCGAGTGTGTCTCGATGTTTCACGGGGACCGAGAACCGCGCGCGTCTCTGTGTATATAAGTAGTAGACATTGCGGAATAAAGAGGCTGCGGAAGAATTGCTGCCGGACACTACTGAAAGCTAACGGACGCACACAAACGCCGCGCGGCTCGTTGGACGATACCAAAGTGTCGTTTACTCGCGTGACGCCACTGGGTATCCCAGCGAACGATGAAAAATTTGTCACGTCACGACAGAATCTCTTTATTCTCTTGGCGCACACACTTTCTTCCTCCGCTACTTCTACGGCTTCGATACAGCAAACACCTCTTTGATTTATACCCACCGTCACGCGATTCAATTGACTTTTCGTTTGCGCGTTTTTTTTTTCCTCCTCTTTCGTCTTTTTTACTTTGGGCAAATATTTTCGAAACTTTGAATTGCCGGTTGTCCACTTCTACGCTATACGGAAAGCGAGATAACGATGACGAACAACTTTTCGTACGGATATCAAAAATACATTCGTCTTTCGATACTTTCGGCGATCTCAAGCAGCACGCGGTGTTTACTCAACGACGAGAAGAGGACTCGCAATATTTTCGATCGAAATTTTTTTCCGCATCAAGCAAACAACCGGATTAATAAAAAAAAAAATTAATAAAATGGAATTTTTATATTTATTAATATTACATTTATTATTTTTTTTTAAATCGTTTTGTTTGCTTGACTGTTCGAACTTTTGCCGAATTCAAGAAACTTGTAGTTTACTTCACGAATAATAAAAAAAACGGCGTTTTTTTATGCTCCGAAAAGAAATACCGAAAGCGATGACGAAGCGAAAAACTTTTCGAAAAAGTTACGGAAGAGTCTCTCAAATTAACGAGGGACATTCGTACGTCACGAACTCACGCCGGGTCTTCGATCAAAGTTTGCAATCGGATTGAAGAGTCTCTCGACGATCGGTGGAGGTGAGACTTAAAAATGTTAAACTCACGAACCTTCGAAGCCGATGAACTTTATTTTTATTTATTTTTTTCCACCGAGAGATAAGTAGATCTGTCCTCTTATTTATGACTCGAAGGCGAAGGCGCCTCGTAAAATTTTCGTCTCGAAACTCGCAAAGTCGTTGATCAAAGTCGATTGGGTTGTATGCTCTTTTAATCAGAGAGAATTGCCGACCATCAAATATCCCGAGAGGAGACCGGGCGCTTGCCGCTTGCAGCATCCCGTATAATAAAAAAAAAAAAAAAAAAAAAAAAACCGCCATCTTTTTTCGAGACTATATAAAACAATTTGACGGCAGTATATTATTTAACGTTCGAACAGCGGGAGGATCCTTTGGCGACGCGACTTCCTCGTTCATTATAATTATTTCTGTGGCTAACTGTTATTATTATGATATTATGGCAAAGGGAGGGGGGAATCCTCGGAAATAAACGCGACGCCGTGTCGTACGCCTCCACCTACTCGATCCTTCACGTCGGTCGCCGACGGTATAAATCTAAAAAAGGAAACAACAAACCACAACGAAACAGCGAGAAGGAATGAGCTCGTTAACACGCCTGTGGAGAGTTGTCCGCTGTTTCGTTCGATATCTCCGTGAGCAACGATGCTGCCGCAGCGCTTCACACGTATGTGTCAAGGAGTTCAATGAAATGGGGTAAATCGGATCATATAAAAAATACGTTTATGTTACCATAAAGACGCGATATTTTTTTAATAAAAATCAATTTGTGTTTTTCATCGATCTATCGAACGACAGATTTCATTTTGCAGTCTAATAAAAAAAAAATTAATTCGTTTTCGCGATTTTTCGTAAAAAAATTAATTTTTCGTTCAAAGATCGAAAGTTTTTAGAGCAAAAAAATAAAATAAAATTTCTAAAAATAAAAAGCGGAACTCGTATAAAAAAAACGACAAAAGATTTTCTAAAAAAATGTAAAGTTATAGATCTCAAACAGCTCTTTTTATTAACTGAAACGAGTTAATAATAATAAGATTGAACTTGACCCGCATTACCCACCGATCCGCATTAGCACCATCCTTACCGATTCAGCAGTGTGATACATGCCATTTATCCGTGTGTAGTGGCCGATTGCGGAGCTTGTGTCCGCGAATGGACCGATAACCGGAACTATTTATTAGAGCCCTCGGGCGTCTACTTTCGCGCCTCTTCGCATCTCTCGTTTTGACGCCGATTGTAGTGGTTGGAGTGAGACAAATACAGGGTAAGCGAGAGAACGAGCCGCCGTAACGCAAGAGTGAAAAAAATGAGACGTACGAACGTCTAAAAAAAAAAAAAAAAAAATAGAGAACACAAAACAACGCGATCCACAGTACTAAAGGCGACCGAAAATGAATGCTGGAGATTCAACTTTGCGTTTTTTCTATTATTAGCATTGTAACGAAGTAACTACACCGTCGTCCTATGTGTGTACTTCCTTTACGCTTCTTTCTCTTATCTCTTTTTCGGCTTCTATTATTATTATTATTATTATTATTATTATTATTTATTATTCTTCTTGCATTCTGTTCTCTAACTCTTCTGTGCGCAGAACCAACAAGCCAGCGGCACGCCGTTACTTTCACGATCGCTCTTTGCTCGGCAAGCGGTGGAAAGGGGGTTGGGGGTGGAGGGGGAGGAGGTGGATACTGAAACTACAGACTCGCTGGCACAGCCATAGAGTAAGGTTTTGTGGTGCTCTCTTTCTGGCATTATGTGCCGGGCGCGACTCGGTCGATAGCGGCGTGTGTTTCAACGCACACCTGGGCTTCTCTATCCCGAGGTTGGGTTCCTTTTATATCTCTCGGGTTTTTCTCGCTCTTTATCTCCGCTTACCGACCTATCTTTTTCTTTCCTTCTGTCTCGCAATGTGTGTTATTCCTTCGTCCACCTCTATCTCCGCTCAACGAATATTACAACTACAATGCGTGTTTACGTGTGCGCGTGCGCCGTGCGGAGATAGGAGGAGAGCACATTCCGGGCTCAACAGCTACACGAGCCCTGGAGCTACGTACGAAATAAACTTTTTTAAACTCTGTCAGCATTGTTCGAGTGAATTGAACCAAAGTTTCGTGATGCAATGACGCGGAAACTATGGCGCTTACCTACGTGCATTAAAAAAAAAAAAAAAAATACGACTCGATGTATTATTTATTTGGAGGTTAGATGTCGAACATCGATACTTTGGTTTGTTATTACAGCCAATTAACCGTCTCGTTCGTACGTAGCTTTTGGGGCGTATGTAATCATATTGCTTTCGAGATCATTCGATATTATCGCGATATGCTATTTGCGCGAATCAATATTAAAGTTTGACGATTGATGATAGCGAAAGTAACGGAGGTGACATAATTTCTAAACCGTCGAAATATTTTGCAAAGTTTCGAAAAGAAATTTCAAAAAATTGGAAAAAAAATATATATATGAAAGTAATAATAATATTTAACCAACATTATAATATATATACGAAATAAGATAATTTTAACTGAAAAAAATAAAAAAAATTTTTTTCGCGATCCAAACGAAGCAATTATCAAAAAAATCATAAAACTTTAATGTTTCTGTTTTTACGAAATTTATCGATTTTTTTTTGCGAATTTACAGCATTCTGATGCTGTCGTAAATCGTCCGATCGATAAGCATCATAATAAATAATTAATGTTAGCGTTAGTTCGATGTTATGTTGGGGATAATTTTACGAGACTGTGAATTACGCGAAAGGAGACGGCGAAGTCTTTTTAATAGACGATCATTAGAGGAGTCAGTTATAGTCTGTCGTTCGTACGACAGCGGTGGAGTTATGATTGCGGCGAGGCGTTTGATTGGGTAGTAGAGGTACATCTGTGTACAGCTTCTCTCAGGCTGAGGCTTTGACCTCGTGACGTGCGACGTCGTCCTTCTACGAGCGAACGGTGAGTACCGATATTCGCTCGGGTCCTCGACAGCGTCTCGTCTGAAGGCACGTACAGCATTCTCGGTATTAGATACGTGACTGCGATGATATTTTCTCGCCCTTTTTTTTTTTTTTTTTTTTTTTTTTCACGGTCCATACTACCGAGAAACGGTAATTCGCTTCTCTCGCGCTCGCGGTCCTTTGGTACGCATTAAACCGCTATGAGTGCGTAGGTACATTATAGTACCGCACATTCATTCGAGGATATGCGCAATTCCGCAGCACAACGCGCCGAGCCACGCCCCATCCGCTAATTAATTACGGATGAATTATGGATTCGAGAGCTCGTGCGCGCGGGGCCTCTCGCGAGCGCAAGTTTGCTTAATTGGATGCAATCCGTTTCTCGCTTCGACGGCTGTACGCTACTTTACTCTTCGGCAATCATATTGTCCCAAAGTTTGACTAATTTTCATTGACAAACTATGAAATCAAAGGGTTTCGTCGACAAAAAAAAAATTTCGAAACTCAAATTTCATCGCGGTAATGACGACCAGTGCACTTCAAAGTGACGCGAAATATGTTCGAAAAAAAAAAAAAAAAAATAGTTGGAAATTGAAACGATAAAAATTGCGCGGAGTTGCGTGGTAACGCAATAAAAATGTTGCAATGGAACATTCTATTGCAGTAGGGATCAATGACCCGTTCATGGCATACTTTCATCTCAAACGCCCAAAGACTGATGGATGGCCAACAACTGTACCATTTGCCATTGCGGGCGAATGATAAAAATGTTAGTCGTCGCATCCATCAATATTAACCGATCATTAATTTGCGGAAGGGTGACGCACGTCCGTTCGATATCGAAGAAATCTGCTTTTTCGCTGCATGCGCAACGTGTATCTATATACACAGCTTCGGGAGATGGAATACAAATGGGTGATAGATTCGATATGCGAGTGGATGAGAGATCGATATATATCGCAGGGTAACGAACGAAGGAGAGAACTTTAGAATAAGAAATATTTGAGATCGGATCAGTGGCGCGCACGTTTCACCGTCGTAAATCATCTCGTCCCACTCTCTCGTGTCGAAGGTGACGCTATGCAAAGAAATAAGGACGCAGCGGCGGTGGAAGAGGAGCCGAAGAAACACGAAAGATATATACGACGAAAGGGACGACCCGAAGAGGCAAAAGAAAAGTTTGATGCTGCGAATGCATCGAGTCGAGGAACAAAATTCTTTCGTCCTCTGGTTCTCTTTGCCATTTCTATCTGTTTCTCAACGTATGTGTCGAGTGTCCCAGTCGTTGACACAGTAATAAATACCTTAAGTAACGGTAAAAATAACTGGCGGTACTAATTGTACATTTAAAAAAATAAAAATTAATTTCTGAAATTTTTACTTTGTGTTTTATTAGAAATCGCCGAATGAAATATATTTGAAATTTTGGAGCACGAAACACATGTATCCTAAAAAAACGATCCGAAGAGGCAAAATAAAAGTTTGATGCTGCGAATTCATCGAGTCGAGGGACAAAATTCTTTATTTTTCTTTCTTTAGCTTCATTTTGCATGTATTTCTATCTGTTTTTCGGAATCTGCGTCGAATGTCCCAGTCGTTGACCGCAAGTTTCTCAAATAACGCTAAAAATAACTAACAGCGCCATCTGTGCATTTTTTTAAATGAAAATTAATTGATAAAACTTGATATTCGTCAATTTTTATCGTGTCTATTCTCACAATTTGACGAACGGAAAATATTTCAAATTTTGGTCACATACTGGGACATCGTTAGTTGCGGAGATGTTCGCTTCGTTCTGTATCCTCGCGGCGCATGTTCGTTATCTACCCCGATCTGTCGGCGACACAAGTTTCCATCCTCTCGGTTGCAGAAACAACCCACGAGCAGACCTCGGGGTGACTAAACTTCACCCGCACGGTCGGTGCCCAAGGGAGAGCTTGCATCGGAGAGCGAAGATTCTCAGCATAAGCGCGTTGCACGTACATTCACGATGCGAGACGCGAGAGAACCGCCAGATACCAGGTAGCCGGGGAGATACGTATTTCTGTGTACTTAAACCTTCGAACGGGAGCGAGTCTCGAGCTGCCATTCCGCTCCATGTATACGTTACTCCCGTATCGATAAGCGAGCGAACGGTGTGGAAGAAGGGAACAGAATCGAACGACAAAAGATACACGAACTACCGTGCATATGGTCGCCAAACATTGACTTTAGATTAAATTGCACAACGGTTTTACTGCGTTCGATTTACCTCAGCGTCGATAAAATTGCTGTCGGATCAAAGTCAATATGTAATTCAACCCTTTCGCCGTTATCAAACATCGAAATTGTAGAGATTTCAGCGAAATCTTTAAATCCTTAATTATCATTGTAGATAAACGAAAGCTTTCGATCTCTCGCAACTGTTGCAAATATAATACGAAAAATACAAATATAATTTATCGTATATTTTATATTAATATTTTATTTACTCGTTTTACAATTTACATTATCATTTCAGCGTTTAATCCATTTTATCCGAATTATCTTTTATATTCGTGTTGCGATAACTCCGGCATTTTTCGCTTGAAGTGATAATAATGTTTAATGGATCGATTTTGATGCGAAATTTTGCGAAAACAAAACGACGTAATTTCATTTTTCTTTTTTACCGTAAGTGCAAAAAATTTATTGACTTCACTACAATTAAAATTAAGAATTTTTATTTTCTCCGAAATTTCGTAAAGATGATGAAAAAAGTGCAAAAATACATGTGACATTCGGGTAAAAAAAGAATTTGCGGAAACGGGAAAGGAAACGGTATATCGTCGATGACCTTAAAAGGGCCGAAGAACAGTGTTCTGGTAGCCGAAAGCGGGTTACAGCTTCACCGTCGTCAATAGCAGGATTTCCTTTGCATTTACTCCAATAACAAGTAGAATGGTACCGCATATCACAATATCCGGAAAGATTCGAAATCAACAGGAGTACAGAGAGCATTCGAGTTTCACGCTGAACATTTATCGGTCGAGTTACGACCTCTTTCTTTCCCCTTAACCCGTCGCGTTGCCAACACCGGCACAGCGGAGCGGACACGACGACGAGAGGACCGTAGCAGCGGGAAAGTTTATCGCGAACGAAGCAACGAACGGTTGACAGCTCGGTGATGCATCGGTAGCGATCTGCATTGGCGTCGCGATAGATTATAAGCAGAGAACGAACAAGAGAACGAAACAAGTAACGTTGTTACGTGTGCAGACGCTATAGTTTGACTATGTATAGTACATGCGATCCTGTTGCGGGTGAAGTGGTGCATCAGCAACCGGCAAACAGCATTGCCGACTCTATTCCACGTATCCGCATCCGCTTCAAGCTTACGGAGTGAGAGAAAAAAAGAAAATCGTGCCGATTGGCCGCGGCAAATACGCTGCGCTCTTCGACACTCGTTGGTCAGGGTAGACGCTGACGTACCGTGTATAGTACCGACTTAAAGGTACTCGAAGCTCCTCAATCCCATATTTAACCCGAGTTGCTTGTTTTTTTTTTTTTTTTTTTTTTTTTTTTTTTTTTTTTTTCGAATCGTCTGGTCATGCGATCGAGTCGTCTTTGCCGCTCGCCATAAACAACTCGCGTTCGAGGGGTCTTGATAAACTTCGAGTTAATTACTTTGAGCAAT
The DNA here is from genome assembly GCA_964006125.1 of Cryptus viduatorius. Classification (NCBI taxonomy): domain Eukaryota; kingdom Metazoa; phylum Arthropoda; class Insecta; order Hymenoptera; family Ichneumonidae; genus Cryptus; species Cryptus viduatorius. Next base: position 1,339,415 of record OZ023226.1, read on the forward strand.
GCGCCGACTGTGTCCGACAGTGTGAAACTAAAGTCTCGAAAGATATAGGACACGGTTCATCAATCATTTCTCGAGAGACAGAGATCTACGCACGCTATACAGAGAAAAGTAATGGAAAAATAACGAGCCACTAGTAAAACGTCGAAGCTATGATACGTCGGGATACGATGAAAAAAAAAAAACTATTTCGGAGCTTTGTTCGGTTAAATCGCTTTTGAAAAAGTCGCCTATCGATTTTTAACCTCTGACTGCCCGACGGGGAAAAGTCGGGAGTTAAGGTAAATTTCCAATAATCGACAGTGCCATCGATGCATACGAGTCGTCGGCAATATATGCTTTGACTATAGTAAAAACTTCGAAAAAATCGCCCGAATATGAAATGCCTAATAATTAATTGTTGTTTCAGCTTTTTTGGTTGAGAGAATTTCTTCTTTACATCCATTCTTCGGCGCCATTTTTTTTTTAATTTTTGTAATTTTTTTTTAATTTGAAAATCTTTTTTTTTATTAAAGTCGCGATAAAATGAATTTTTTTTTTAATGTGCTTTACGATAATTTGTTTCGAGTTAATTTTACTCGTTTCATGATTGTAGTGTCGATGAATATTTAACACATCCTGTCGTCCCTTAATTTGCGCACGTAAACATTATGATAATGAATGAAAGTTAACCGATGTATACGAGTTGTATATCGCGGCACGGGGAGTATCGAGAAGTGAATACTGATGAATCGATCTTGTCGTAGGTCGCGATATATCTCGTCGCTTATATACAGGTGTGGTCACGTGCGAGCAATTTCCTGCAATCGGAGGCTCACACCGGACAAACACGGGCCCTCGGGACACTTCGCTAAAAGTTTCTCCATTATCTTTCGCGTATCGCAGTTAAGGAAGTATCAACTTTTTTCCGGGATCGGATAAACGAATAAAGGAGTAAACCTGTTTTACCGATGACACCAAATGAAAAATGAAAAAAAAAAAAAAAAAAAAAAAAAATTTCGAATTTATCGATAAAACTATATATCGTTTCGAAAAATCGTATAATTTAATTAATTATGACGTCGGGGCGTAATATTGAAATATTAAAATTCAGCTATATTTTTGGAGTGACGTAAATAAAAAAAATAAAAAAATAAAAAATTTGCATCGGAATATTTTATTATTATTTAAATAAAAATAACAATCCAAGAATCGATACCGATGGGGCGGAGTACAATTTTATGGATTGCAAAGACCTTGAGCAACGCGTGAACCGCCGTTGTTTTTTCGCTGTTAAACTCCACGCGGAAGGTTTATATACCTCTGTAGTATAAATGTACCTGCGCAACGCAGTTTGTCCTCAAAACTCGCTCTGCGGGGAGTCGACTCAACGAGAAAGAGACGGTTACGCGTCTCCTTTACCCGGGAGGACTCGAGCAGAACATATCCGAGAAATCTTGTTTCCAACTTCTGTCACGCAATGAGACTGCGGACGGGAGTGTTCGGAGTATATATACAGTATATACTCTCCGCATCGTTTCCAGAAACGACAAACAACATGCCGTGGGTTTTAACGTCTGTCGTTCCCTCGAACACGAGATCTCTCGTTGCAGACGAGATGTAAGTACACGCGATTAATTTATCATAACATTAAGATGATCTTCGAGAGACCCGAGAAATCCTGCGCGGCCTTCAAGCAGTTTTCGCAATCGTATTGATCTCCTCGTCGATCAACTTTTTCGATTTACTGGGATTTATAATCGATTCCTTTTACTTGAGAGATATATCGGTAGACGGGAGTGGGGGGTACGCGCTTCGTATTATAAAACCGAAGGTACTGTAAGTTACAGTGAGTTTATCATTTACTTGACTTCCTTCGTAATAATAATTCATATCGATAGGAAATACCAAAAAAATAATAATCATCAAATTTGATAAATGATTAAAAATTTTTTTTCGATATGAAAAATGAAGGGACGAGAAAAAAATAATGACGATGGATGGGTTTTTTTTTTTTTTTTTTTTTTTTTTTCGTATATTTTTCCGGTGTTTGGTACATACGGCGAAACTTTTAAATCACGACTATCGTCTTTTATGTATATACATATATATTTTTTTTTATTATCGCGAACGAATGATTTATTATGTGATAAAGTTGAAAATCGTGTTTGCGTGTGGAATGCACGAGTTTCTCATGGTGGTTCGCCCGGCGAACGGTCGATAGCAGGACGTATAACCGTCGTCAGCAGCATCGTTCCCGTCACGACGGAATCGACCGCCGGTACCCGACGACGAGAGCCACCACCGCCATCGAGACTCTGTCTCTCGGTCTCTCCCCCTGTCTCACCGCTCGAAACGACACACTGCGCGCTACTGCTTGGCAGAAGAGGGGGGAGGGGGGGGGGCACTGTGCTCTACTCACAGTGCCACGTTGGACTACTATCGACCCACTACACGCAGCTTCCCACGGGGCCGATAGATATATAACACCGCAACACGCTTCAAACTTCGAACGACCGAAATTTACGAGTTCTCTTGTTCTCTTGACGTACGAAACTTGACCTCATTGTTGCCGCGAAATATTCCGATACTATCGAGTCGCTTAACTCCGAAAACTAAAAATCAGTACGACGGCTAAAAATATATTTTTTATCATTTTAGTTTCAATTATTTACAACTTTTTGTATTATAGCAATAGTTTTATTTTCCGAGGTATCGCTTCAGTTGATTTTTCAAAAAATCTCTTTAGGTAAATTAAATTTCATTTCGGTAGAAAATAATTTTTAAAATAAATTTTTTAGACGATGTATAACTTTAAAAAAAATATTATTTTACAATTTTTTTTATGTTTGTTTCTCATTTCTTTGCTAACTTTGTCGCGAAAATTAATAGATTTTATTTTACGGTTGGTATTTGAATTTACCTTCGCATCCGGTAAATGTCTGATAAGAACGGAGGTACAGCTGAAGTCGTAATCTTAGGAGAGTTTCCCCGTCGTAATGCCGTATTAACAATTGCCATTGGCTATGAATTATAAAGTTTGATGAATTAACGATCGCAACGACCACGAAAATCTATTTCAGTTGACTTCGTTCCGCGGTTTGTTTTTCTTTAATCCTATTTCACGCTTTTGAAGTAACGTTTGAACATCGTGTTACGCGTCACGGTGAAACACGCGTGATAAATTTTACGAGCTTTCGAGTTTCAGAATTCGTGGCGCACCACCGCAGTCGGCAATGCGGTATTGAGTAACACGTGCCGCGGAACTTTTTTCGAAACTTTTTCGCTTCACGATTTTTCCGATATATCTTTAGCGCGAGACGACAAAATTACTTGAGAAAATATATAATTTTGGTTTTAAAATCGTTCTAAAAGTTTCTATACTTCAATCTCAATAAAATTTTCAATTCCACAAAACTTTCATCCCGAAACTTAGAGGTTATCAAATAAATTCGGACAAAATGTGATTATAGTCGGCGAGCGTCGAGTTAGCGATCAAATTTTGCATTAGAAATCGATATATATGTATATATTTTTTTGTTTAAATAAATTTATTTGTGTTGCGTAAAATATAAAATTTGTTAAAAAAAAAAACCCGAATTTCGATCGATAAGTTATCTTGAAAAAATTTAATTGAGCAAAAAAAAAAAATTTCTACGAACAATAAATTGGGAAAAGCGATGTTTGCGAAATTTTCCATGCAGCTATTCGAGAGCTAAAATAAAAGTGTTGAAACCCGCATGAGATTTCCGGGTCTATTTTATAGCAATCCGTTTGTTAGACTATACTTATAAGTGCACACGGACACACGCGTCGAACGGACGACGAGTCGAGAGTACGCGAGTGCGAAAACAAGAACGAGAAAAAAAAAAAAAAAAAAAAAAAGAACTGCGCTCCGCCGTCTCCGGCATTTAACACCAGCAGCCAAAGCAGTAGAAACAACAGCAGGAAAGCAGACAGTCGCGATAGAGTGTGGTGAGTGAAAGAGGCGACCGGCTGCTGCAGCAGAAACAGCAGCTTCCCTATCCGCTGCTCGCCGCAACTCGTGCGACACACTACTTCATTTTCTCTCTTTCGTATTCTCACTTCGCATATATACCTTTTCCCCTCCCCCCCCCCCCCTCCCCGCCCCGCCCCTCGCGAACCAGTTCTCATTCACTCGACATTATTCACAAAGCAGCGGAGACTCGTGGACCTCTCTCGTCGTACTTACGGAACGTCTAGTTTGCCGGCGCAACCAGTTTTTGGCCCTTTGCTTCACGGGGTATTTTTAAAAATTTCAAAAATTACTCGAAACAAACTAAAATCGTTAATTACCCATCGATTGATCATTTCCTGTGACGATAATCATTTCCCTATTAACTTGAGAACACGAGACACATTTTTGTACCTTTTTATTGGTAAACGTGAGTCTGGGATACCCGATGTGTTTATCGTTGCGAAACTTCGTGAAAAATCAATATTTTTCAGTTTAAAGACCATAATGATTATGCCGAACAATTATTAATAAAAAAAAAAAAAAATCGCAAATCATCGAACAATATAAGTTTTTTGGAGTAGAAATCGATTCGTGATTTTTCTAAAAATATTTACATTTTTTAAAATTTTTTTTTCTACATCTAAACAAATATTGGATACGTTTTCACAAAAAGTTCAGTCATTCACAAATACTGACCAAAAATTTTTAGACAACGGAAATTTCGAGAAAAAAAAATGTACCCAATTCTTCGGCTAAATAAAAAGATAGAACGCCGAATGGCTTATCTGTTAAACATTTTTTCATATGATTAAAATTTTTCGGATTTTAATTGAATAGTGAATTATTCGAAATTTTCTCCGAATTTCTAAAAAAAAAAAAATGTCGTGAAATTGTTCGATTTCAGCAGATTCACGCGCGATATTCTGGGATTAAAATTCTAACAACATCGCAAAATTTTCTCAACAAATTCAGTTAATTTAAAACCTCAAAACACTTTTATTATAGTCCTCATCCTCACCGTTTGCTTCGCTAATAACGTCGAATTGCATGATTACTAAGAGTGGAAAGTTGCGGGATTCGTTCGTTGAGTGTAATTTCGTTGGATGAAGTTTCGCGAGATTACATTCTCGCGTAGGACGGTAAAATACCGAATCCCCGGCGCTCATCTATCAATCACGCGATGGCTCGTTGGTCCGACTGAGAGACGCAAGCAAATGCGAAAAGTGTTAATGTACGGAAAATTGCCGGAAGTATCTTTTTTAACGAGTAGCACACGGCAACTCGCAGAAACCTACACGACGAAGGTATAGTTAAAGAGAATTAGCACATGTAAGTAGGTCTAAGTAATATGCAAAGCACGCCTCCACTTTCTGCTTACTTTTTTCCCCTCCCATTTCGCGTGGTATGTATATTCTCTTCGTTCGTTTCGTTCTTTTGTTGAAACGCGTTATAGATGGTTCGGAGTTCTGCGCGCGTGAAAGAAAATGTTTTTCTAAAGAATTTTTTTTACGGAAAGAAAATCTCATTAACCTCAACTTGAAAAAAAAAAAAAAAAAAAAAAAAAAAAAAAATGAAAAACCACTATTAACTCCTTTAGGTAAAAAATGAAGGACCAATGATTTCTTTCATTTCCGCAACTCGTCGTTAACGACCACGCAGCAGCCTTTTCCCGTCGAATTTTCACCGTGTAAATCCGTAAACTCGGTACTTATTCGAATTGCGATAAAATAGGTATACATACAATTGTAATCGCGACACAGTAGTGGAGAGTCGTAGCCGAAGAAAAAAAAGAAATAATACGCGGTCCGTGAACGGGAGCGTTGCTCACCTGATGTACAAAACATCGGGCGTTGCGACACACGGAGAAACCATTACAAAAGTCGGATATAGACAAAGAGCCGAGAGCGCGGACTCTGCCGCAAGGGACGTTTGAAAAGGGGTGTTGAACCAATGGAATGGGATTTGTTTGTGACTTTAACGCGGATGTGTGGGAATCGCGTTTGTGTGAGTAAAATCGCGAAAGCCTTTCTTTCCGACGTTTCGACATTTCGAGGTCTGGCGATGTGTTATACGGCGTGAACTCCGTGTGTAACACGTAAAAGGCGATATGGTGCGTTCGTGTATGTGGAGGTATATAGCAGGCGGGTAGGTACAGCATAATCGAGAAAGAACAGAGCCGACGCCCGAGGAAAAACGCTGTGAAAAACACGTTGTAACGACGCGACAACGTTAGTGCTTTTTCCCTTTTTTTCTTCTTTTACGCTTTTTTTTCTCACTCCGCGCAACCCAACTTTCCGAGTTTGGACAACGGAGCGCATTGTGAAGGCGAAGAATAATGCGGGTCTCGTTAAAAATAATTCATTTAACCACAATACACATTCGTGTGTACGCGCGCGCTTCCAAGACCCGCGCTGCAGTGCCTATGGGTGTCGAATGCATTCACGCGCTTCGTGTGAAACGATTGTTACTTACATCGAGAATCAGCCTGCTGCAGTAGTTATCTATTTTTCTTCGTTTTACGAGCCTTTAGGACAAATTCTTTTAACCTTTGATTACAATTTACAATTTATGTTTTTCACAGTTTCTTACGATATCTGGTGGTGCGCTTTTAGAAAAACTTAAAGTTAAACGCGACAACAGTTTGAGGTGAAAATTGCGACTTAAGAAATCGTTTGAAATACTTTCATTTATTTTTACTGCAGCAACAATTTATTAATTAAAAATTTATAAAAAAAAAAAAAATAAAAATATTCCGCGAATTATTTAATTAATTAAATTAAGTGTTCGAATTATTTAATTAATATAATTAAATAAATAATTATTTTTACTAAAAAATTGTTATTATTACGTTATTATTTATTGTATTTAATTTATTATTATCCATTTTGTTTAAATATAAAGTAAAATCTCGTTAATTCAGATTCCCTTTAATTCACGCGAATTTTCGTGTAAAAGTTCTAAAATTTCTTAAATTTTAATAAAACATCGACGCGATCGCAAGGACAATCTTAAGTCCAAATATCGATCCGCAAACTTCGCTAATTGGCTCTTTAAATTGCAACACGAAAAATAACATTGACGCAATATTTATTCTTAGTAACAAGGATAATGCTCGAGAGATACGGTTGAGAGACGTTAGCAATGAAAATTCTGGCGTAATGCTCGTAATAATTATGCTAATTAAGCGACGCGCAATCTCCACAGTTGTTTTGCACCCTCTTCGGCCTTATCGCGCCGTTCTCGTATTCATATATAAATACGAGAGAACTCTCGCGGTTAGTTAGATGGGTACGCGTAAGCAAGAAATTCAAGAGGTAATATCGCAAGAAGAAACAAGAGAGGGCGATAGATGTTAGATGAAAGGCAATGTGTTCGGATGACGTCTCTTTCTTCGTTCTTCACGAGACGGACGAGACTCGGGGAGGGATGGGAGGGGGCGGAAGGGTGGAAGAGGGGTACAACATGTGGAAAGACTGATGACTCGACCGTGCCACGCATTTCGCTGGTGAAATACTCGCGAGAAACCGTGGAACAAAGTTCAAGCTTTTACGGGGGCTGTATATACCGCGCGAAGACAAATTGCCTCAACTTTCGTTGTTGCGAATTCCCTCAGTTCGCTGCAGATACGAGAGTAGTAATTAAACTCTCGTGCACGGAATTTTTTGTCTTATTAAGGGCCACGCGGTGGAAGCGTCGAGCGAATACACCGATGGTAACGAATCGTTCTTCTCTTTTTTATCCCGGAGATCGTTGTGATGCATCGACCGAAAGCAAATTAACTTTTCGCGGAAAACACGACGGATGCCACACGAGAATTTAATTTGATTTTCGGTCGAAATATCTCGACGGTTAATTCGAGAAAAGTAGAAAAAGTGATTAAAGACATTTTTCACTGTGTTTTTAAACACATCGAGTAGATGAGTTTATTTCTACAAGAATCCAATAATTTTTTTTTTTTTTCGTTTTTATCTCGAATTTCGTAGCAGTTGGTCTAAAAAGCCCTCGTAAATCAATTTTAACACAAATCGGAGTAAATTAAACACATTGAACACTCATACTTCGAGTGCCTATCGATTTTCTTTTTAGGGTCTTTTTTTTTTATCTCCGCACGAGATTACGAGACGCACAGATTTTTCTACGAAATGCCATCGTAAATTGATTTTTTTTTTTTTAATAAACTCAATTTCGACGGAAGAATTTTTTTTCTAATTGAATAAAAATAATAACGGTGATTTTGATTCTTCAATAATTAGTAACTCGCTTCGACAAATTATGTTAATAGCCGGTAACTAGCAGCCTTTTTCCGCCCACGTGATAAAAGGCGGTTGATTATTCGTTGCGTGATTCGTATGTATATATATGAAGGGATAATTTACATACTTATTAGCGATTTCAGAATCGCTATTATTACGATCGGAATAAAAATTTTTCTCAACGCGCTCTGATTTCGAAGGTAATATATTTCTCACCGTAGCCGGTTTCGGACGCGTCGATTTTATAGTGTTGTTACACACCTCTTTGGACGCGCGGAGGAGGGCCGGTTCGACAGTTCTCGTCGTCGCTTTCTCGTCGCAATGCGATAAGATAACCTCTCTGCGTGAACGGGAACGTTGCACGTTATTTTTAATATTATATATATATATATATATATCGAGGGACGCGATATCTCCGCGATGTCGTGTTTCGATCGACAACGAATTTTCGGTGGCAGAACGATCAATTCGGTGACAAGAATTATCGACAAAGACGTCAATGGCAAGCGAAAAAAAATCGTGAAAATGTTAACTTTCGTATTTTTTTTTTTTTTTTCGTAAAAATAAGAAACTGCATTCCGGTACATATTTTTAAAAATAATTCTAAAAAAAAAATATAAAATATGAACGAAAAATTTATCTAAAGGCAGCTGTTGCAGATGCACGGCGATCGAATGCGGCGGTTAGTTTGTCGATAATGATAAAATTTATCGTCGACTTTTACGGAAATCGTGGATTAGATTGTTCCTCGATATCTCGTGTTGACGGTGTACGCGATAGACATCGGAACATTTGGTGTACGTAGATACATGCAAACGTGCCTATAATTATTATTTGAACGGTGTAATAAATTTCCGGGGAAATAATGTTATTTTTCATTAATTTAAAAGATTCGCAAAGCAAACGCCGAAGCAGAAGAAACTTAAACTCAAAAATACGACAAATACTTCGCGCGTCTTTCTCAATATCTTTATAGTTACGAAACTTTGTCAGAAATCAATATTTTTATGTTGAATTGCAATAAAATCGAAATACCAGGATATAAGATCGATGTCTGGAGGCGGAACGTCGGTAAAGTAGAAATTGAAGAATTTAATTCTAATTGACGAAGAAAATTTTTAAAAATTGTACGATTAAACGAACTTACTTGTAAGTGAAGTTCTATCGAAATTGTATGTAGAGCCTCTTCCGAAGAGATCACCAGGTAGTACCCCCCCTCCATGCCGATATCGCCACAAAGTTTAAAGTAAAACTAAGAGTTTTTCCCACCCTGTTCCGCTCGCGCAGCTCGCGTAGCTCGCGTCACTTGTCTGATCGCCCATAGACGTCATTTCTTTAAAGCATTGCCGTAATTTTTCTAGGGTTATGGGCTTTTTGGGTGGGAAGTATGATCTCTTCGGAAGAGGCTCTACATACAATTTCGATAGAACTTCACTTACAAGTAAGTTCGTTTAATCGTACAATTGTATTTCGAGCCTCTTCCTCGAGATCACCAGGTAGATGTTGAAAGTAATTACGGCAACTTCGTATTTTCGACTGCTAATGTATCGACAGATTTTTTTTTTTTTTTTTTTTTTTTATAACCGTCTACATGATCATATAACATAACTCATTATCAACATAATCGTTAACGTAACTGGTACAGGTTGTTAACATAACTCATGAATCTAACACGCTTTTCGCGAATAGTTCTGTATCTTCTGATACTCTCAAATTATAAAACTTTGCAAAAGTTTCTGACTTTTGAGTCCAACCTGCGGTCTTTTTTATCATGTCGATACTAACGCCAGCTCTTTTGGCCGCTGAAGTGGAGGCGTGTCGCGTGCTATATGCCGAAAAAATATCCGTGTTTATTCCACTCTCGCCTAGCGTCTTTTTAATCCAGCGACTTAATGACTGGGTACCTATCGCCTTATGTGGTTTTTTATGCGAAATAAACAATTTTGTTTCTGTTTTTCGCAATTCTTTAGTGCGAGTCATATATGATTCGAGCGTAGTTGCGGCACATATCGTTCTGTCTTGAAAATAAAACGGTAGGATTAAAATCGGTTGTTTTCTGTGAATGCCTGAAGTTTTTATTCGCGCCGGAATTTTTATCTCGATTCGATGATTGTTTATCTTTTCTACGTTTTCGATTTCGATGAGCGTTAGAGTTTGAATTCTATGTCCTGTTACTAATGCGAGTAGTGTCGCCAACTTCATAGACAGTTTTTCGAGAGGTAAGCATTCATTGGGAGACCAGTGACTTAGCAAATCGAGAACTTTTTTGGGATCCCACGTAGAATCGTATTTAGGCGCCGGTGGTCTTTGTTTCGCGGTGCCTTTACAAAATCTTTTGACTCGATCATCTTGACCAATTTCTGGTCCCAAAATTAAAGCAATAGCCGATCTATAGCTATTAATTGAACCATATGATGCGCCTTTACCGAATTCTTCTACCAGAAAGCTTAATACGTGCGATATTGAATTTTCGAATGCGTCGATATGAGCTTTTTGGCAAAAAGACCACCATTTTTTAAACGCTGTCTCGTATTGGCGCCACGACGAATCAGTTAAAGACGCGACCGCGGTGTCCACCGCCTCGTTAGGCATCCCTCTCAATATAAATGCCTGCCGGACAATATTCCTCCCACCAGGGTAAGACGTTTCCATAGGGGATGCGGTTCCCTGTTTGACGAACGTAATAGATTAAGATTTGGTTTGAAAACAATTGGCTCGGATTCAAACATCGACATGCATAGCGGGTACCAGGCTTGGGATGGCCATTGCGGCACGATTATTATTCCTCTAGCCTTCTCTAATCGAACCTTTTTTAACACTTTCAGAATCATAGAAAACGGAGGGAACGCGTAGAAAAAATGTGGCGACCAATCGATCGTGAAAGCGTCTACCGCAATCGAGCCCGGATCTTTTTGCCAAGATATATATATATCGCACTTCGTATTTATTCTACTGGCAAAAAGATCAATCTCGGGAGCGCCGAATTTTTGTGATAATTCATTGAACGCAGTTTTGGATAATCCGTATTCTGTTTCGCGTTCGAGCTTTCTTGATTCCGAATCTGCGATTATATTATCTTCAGATCGAATATAAGATGCGAAAACCCATAGATTTCGTTGTTCGCACCACTTCCAAATGTCCTTTGCTAACTTGCTGAGTGATTTTATTTGGATGCCTCCCATGCGATTAATGTAAGAGATCGCGGTGGTATTATCGATTCTCAATAATATGTCGCAGTCTCGAAGATCCGACGCGAAACACTTCAACCCGAAAAAAGCTGAAAGGAGTTCTAAGTAATTTATATGATTTTTTCGATCGATTGTGTTCCAATGTCCGTGGCTTTTTTCCCCTTTGCAGCTAACACCCCAACCGCTCAACGAAGCATCCGAAAATATTTCCACTCGATATTTGAAACCCCGAATTGGATTAACTATGGTTAAAATGTTTTCTCGCCACCAAGTTAAATCGTCGTGAATATTTCTCGATAACGTCATTGATGCTTCGTAATCGACGTCATTATTTTTTAACGCGTACATTTTTTCTCTCTCGAGGTTTTTCGTATAAACCCAACCATACTTTGCTGCCTTGCAGCAATCTCCGAGTGATCCCAGAAACGACGCAAATTCTCGAATTTTGCACGAACGTAATTTTCTAAATTTCTCGATTGCGGTTTGTATCGATGCGCGTTTTTCTGCGGGAAGTTCGACGATCATGTTTTTTGTGTTCAAGTAAAAACCTAAATATTTGCATCGCCGTGACGGTTGTAATACGCTTTTTTCTTCATTGATTACAAATCCCAAGTCTTGTAACAACTGATACGTTATATCGACGTTACGCTTACATGTTTCGAATGAATTACCAATCAAAAGTATGTCATCGAGATAAATAACAGACATATAACCACGTTCTCTCAAATGAGTTACTACCGGTTTCATAATCTTTGTAAAGATGTATGGAGCTACGTTTAGTCCGAACGGAAGACATGAGAATTCGTACATAGTCCCGTTAAAATTAAACCGAAGGTATTTTCTACTCGATTCGTCGATAGGTACTGCATAGTATGCGTCCTTTAAGTCGATTGTTGCCATGAACGAATTTTTCCTCAACAAATCTTTAGCTGTACGTAAATCCTCGAGTTTAAAGTGTTCCGTTACAATATTCTCGTTAAACTTTTTTAAGTTCAAAATAAGACGGTGAGAACCGTCGGGTTTTGGTCTCAAAAAAATCGGGGATAGGAATTCTCCTTCACACGTCGTACATTCGTTAATCGCGCCTTTTTCTAATAATAAATTAATTTGTTCGGAAATTTCGATTTTTTCTTCCGAGGACCATTGTGGTTCCCTAGGAATTTCCACGTTTGAAATCGTCCTATCAATAGGTATTACATAACCTTTTATCCATCCCAAGATTCTGGTGTCCGCAGTGATTGATTTCCATTTTTTAGCGAAAAATTTCAGTCTGCCTGACACTCTACTTACAGGAATCTCTAATGTTTCTTTCGAGAGTATTTCTCTTGTCTCGAATCCGATTTCCGATAACCCGAGTTTCGTTGTGAGAAATTCTTCTTTTGCCCGCTCGACGTCGACGGTCGTATCTTGAAGCTCTGCGGCCGCAGCGGGCTTTTGAAGTTTTTTGGCGTTTGCTTAGTCGATCCTTTTGCGACAGATTTTAGTTCTTTCGAAGAACGTTCCAAACACTTCGCTGTCTTGATATTTTCGTCTAGTTGCTTGCCGAAGAGCCACTCATCAACTGTCGTAGCGTTGAGAGTGTCTTTGATAGCCGCATTTAAATTTGCTAGTACTAACGCTCGTCTTGTGAGCGTTTCTTCGCGTTGCAAATCGACGAGTACTCTGCCTATATCGCTTAACGATCCGAGAAGCGTCAATTTATCGACGACCTCTCCTTTCAGGAGTTTCGTGAGAATCGATCCGAGTGCCGATACGCACAGCGTCACCTTCTCCTGTTTCAATACCAATCTAGCATCTCTGCTCGAGACTGCCTCCGGAAGGGACGCTTTTACTTCCGGATTTAATTTCGGAGGATTGATAAGCGAGCAATTCTCCGGCGTTCCATATTTCAGAGCAGTGGCCGTTTTTTCCTCTTTAGGAAGACCGACCTTCAAAATTTCGACCCACCTTGAAGCTATTTCGTCGGTGACGGGAGGTCCCGTCGGTTTCTCCACAGCAAGTCGCTTGCCGAGAACCTCTAGAACTTGATCGTCAAGTACTTCTTTCGATTGCGTTGTCGGATCGCCTTGTTGTTCGATTTGCTTGGCAGTCTCCCCGGTTTCCGGTGACTTTTCCGCATTTACGACGATCTGTGGCGCGTCCCCCTGAACAACAGTAAGTGTTGTTTCTGTTGGTTGATTTGTCAGGCTGACATTTTCAACTGCGTCTTTTGACGGAGACGCATAATCGTCAACGCTGGACCTCGACGTGGGTGTTGAACTTCGGCTCGAATTCTCACTCGAACTCGTTTCGTATCCTACACGAACAGAATTTTCCTCAGCCAATTTCTCCAAGAGAAATAATAAAATGTTGAGGTTAGACATTCGTTCAACCTTATTGAACAATCTGAGCCTGACTCAGATTCAAAATATCCTCTGAATGTTTTCCATTCTGTAGCTCTCCGGGTCTTACCCGTCCCGAGCAGGCCTAACCTGCTCGGTTGGCTACACTCGTGACAACGTTTGTCTATTCGATATGTGTTGCGACCTGATCGCAACGCATAATATAATTTTGTCGTATTCTAACAGACGAATAACGGCCTTGCCGAAACACGTCTCGATTTCCGCCATATTGTGGCCATCAAAATCTGTAAGAAAAAAGAAAAAATACTTACGGCGTTTCTTTTTCCGATGCGAGCGTTGCTTCCTTCGCATCCTCTTTTCTCGACGTTCTAGTCGTTTTAATCGTTTCTCGAAACGGTTTTGTTCCTCATCTTCGTCTTGAGAGCGACTTCGTTTTTTTCCCATTTCGAAAATACGTGTGGCTTACACGGCACAAAGAAAAAGAATGACGTCTATGGGCGATCAGACAAGTGACGCGAGCTACGCGAGCTGCGCGAGCGGAACAGGGTGGGAAAAACTCTTAGTTTTACTTTAAACTTTGTGGCGATATCGGCATGGAGGGGGGGTACTACCTGGTGATCTCGAGGAAGAGGCTCGAAATACAATTCGCGATTTTCTTAAACAGCTGCCGGATATTGCGACGAGTTGTAATTATGAAAATTGAATCGAACGAAACTATGTACTTTATTCCCGCTGAAAGGGTCACGAAACTAGAGATAGTCGCTGCTAACCACTGCGCAATCGAAGATAGAGTTCGTTACCGTCGTTAATCAACCCTTTGATTCGTATGCGCGCACTCGGCAATCGGGCGCTCGTCGAGTGGCTCGGGTAACGATATTGACGTCCTCGTTATCCAAGTATATACCTACGCGTCGATTCAATTAACTACCCGCGATTCCGTTAGAGTCGATTAATTGAATTAGAGCGGTGACGACGTAAAAGGGGAGGGGGGGAGGGAGAGATCGTGCCGATTGGACGAGTGTGTTAAGTCGACGGGCTGACCGATAATCCGATAAGCGAAATCTTTGTGCAACACCCACACTCTATGCAAACGAGTTTCAGCGTTAAGCGTCTGTCGTCGAACGGTATCGTTTCGATCGGTGTAACTTTAACGTGAAAATCCATGGATACGTTTCTATTTCCTTTTTTTTTATGAGTTTTTTTTATTGCGCGGTTCTCGTTGTCATCAAATGCTCGTAAGACATAGGAATTAAAAAAAAAAATTAACAATAATTTTTTGACTCATTATTTATGTTTTTAGAAATTTACGTATCTAAAAAAAATAATTGAAAAATTATAATTTTTAATTTTTTCTACGACGATAATTATTTTTTTCGTTCCGTAACATGCATTTTTGCAAGAGAAATTTTGTTCTCTTATTCATTGTAATAGAAAAATAAACTTCCGGTGTCGAAAAAAAAAAAAAAAAAAATCGCACTCCGGACATCGTGACCTATGGGATGATAAGTGAATTCTTTATGCACGCATACTGACGTTGTTTTATCGTTGAGTGTCTACATAAGATTATTTTTATCTCAATTGGAGTCATTTACATTCTCGACCTGGTGGTGAGCTTTCAATTCATCTGATTTCGCTATGCGTCACGCTGCATCTCGTTTCTGTGAAATATCGTGTGTATACATTCGCGGCGCGTATATATATATACATATAAATCTGTTTGCTGTACCACAGAAGCTTTAGGAACTTCCGGTATCGAAGTAACTACTAATAGAAATAGAATCGAAAGAAATTCGTGTCACGGACCTTTGCTTGAATAAACATTTCCTCGAACTCTTGAAATCCCACGTGTAGAAATAAGTATATGAAAAATATATTCCCGAAAATTCCGAAATTCGGAGTTTGCATATTATTAAAATATCAACCAAATAACTGATTATATACATATGTAGTGACATATATTTGCCGAAATATGTTTAAAAATAATCCGCGATATACCATTTTTCGATGTTTCGATGTTTTCGATGTTTTACGATATTTTTTTTTTTTTTGCAAGATATCGATTAAAAAATCACTCTGCGTCCCGTTATAATCCAAGAGACTGGAAAATTGAGTACAAATGTAATCATTCCTATTTTAGGGAACAAGAAATATGAATAAATTCATCCGGAAGTCCATAATTGATATCCATAAACTTCAGTAAGTTTTTTATTCATTATTTCGCAGGTTATAGTGCCCGGAAGTCATTCTTGTCGCGAAATACGATAATGTACTTTCGTCGTCGGGACAACGACGCTCGATGAATAAATTGCGAGTTCGAGCTATCGGCAGGCACGGGAGAGGGGGAAAAGTTTTCGTTGCTCGAAGTTTGTCTTTACCAAGTATCGCAACAATGATTTTCTACGAGATTTCTTGCGTGCGCAAGATTTACGATATTCATGCGAAATTGCGAAAAAGATCGCGCGAAACGATGAATTTGAGAAAAAAATTAAGTATCCAATATAAATAATGATAATAATAATAGTAATACATCGAAGAAAAAAAGGGAGCAAACAGGAAAAGTACAGCAGCAGCCGAAGACTATCGGAAGAGGCCGAGAAACGGCTGCTCCTCCGCTGGTCTCGTTTGGTATTCGGCTTACGAATGTATAGGGTATGGCGGGGTGCGCGCGTCCGTGCATGCGTTTCGACCCCCTTCTTCCTTACTCACGCACGCGTTCACAAATCTTTATTTTCTTTCATCCTCTTTCATTCTCGTTTTCTCTTCGTCACGCTCACTCGCGATCTCTCCCTGTGCTCCTAGCTGCTTGCTGCCGCCGCTGCCGCTGCTGCTGCTGCTAAGGAACAGACCAAACGAGCGCACGAAAGCCGGCCGGCCGGCTCGTTTCCATCGTCGGCACAATACTATATATCTCCGAAAGGACCCGGTGAAACTTACACACGCGCGTCTATACGCTTATCCGAGATGCAGGAGAAACCCACACACGTGTTTTTGTTACCATTGCGAAGGGAATAAACGACGAGAGACCCGTATTTTTTTTCTTCTACAGAGATAAAAGAAGAATGGCGGCACTGGCTTTAGAAGAAAAAAAAATGGACCTCGGAGAGATAAGAACGAAGAAAGATAGATTTCGTTGCTTCTTCCGGTATCAAAATTAAAACGATTTAGACGAATTAAAAAATATGGAAAAAATACGATTTGACTAAAATTTTCGATGTTTTTGTACCATTTTTTTTTCATTAATCATTCAGCAATTCGTGCGAAAGGGCGATGGGGAATGAATTTCGTATTTCGCGAAGTTTTTTCGGAATAATTATTATACGAGAGGCACAAGAGACTCGAGAAATAAAAACAATATTTTTCGATTCCGATTTTTTCTTTCGTATTTTATAATAAAAAAATTGTGTCAAAGAAATACACTTTTTATTAGACTTTTAGATGAAATTTTTTATTTCATGTAGTAAAATTTACGACTCTCGCAGACTATATAATGTATGGCTATCTGATTGATATAAAAATCAGCGAGTAGGTTACCACTAACATTTCCGCGGCAAGATAAATGCTATCGGAACAATTTATTTCGCGTGACAGGCTTCTCGCGGTGCATAATATTTCGATAAAAAAATGTCGCGTTCAAGTGTCATTGACACCCGATGCACGAAAAAAAGTTTTTTTTACGATCGATTAAAAACGAAAACACAAATTCTCACCTCATCGAAAAACGAGTGCGTAGAAAAATCCTTCTCGGCAAATGCGTTTCTTTCACTCACGAAAAAAAAAGAACGAACCAATTAATCCATTATCACGTCGTACCGTATCTTTATCTTTTATCCGCACTCGAAAATTAAAAACTCGAGATAATAACAAACTTCACCACTGCTGCGTTTACGTAGCGCGGCGGTATATATGAAATAACTCTCAGAAGGCCAGACGCTCGAGAAATCTCAAGAGTCACTCTTTCTCTGTGCCCACAATTTCTTTCTCACGAGTTACGAAAGCGCGTATTTAAAACTCTCGCACTAAAAAAAAAAAAACAAATTTTCACAAAAATCCTTTCGTCAACGCGTCAGTTGCAACGCGAAAACCAAAATAAACAGTTCCACAAATTTCGCGACTTCGGTTATTTTAACCTTCAAAAATAATTCGAACGCCGCTTCAATTATTCGTGCACTCGTTTCGAATCGATCGTTCGTTGTTTTTCCGTTGCACTTGTTATTTGTTATTTTTTTCAAGATTTTCGAAGAAAACTCGTTAGTGTTCCGACACGCGATTATTTATCGCCGAAACAGTTGTTGTATCAATCCTCTCACGACGCGAGGAAACGACTCTGTAATACGCACGTGCAACCGTAGAACCGCAACATTCAACGATCTTACCCCGACGATCGTGGAGCGCGCACTGCTAGCTTCGTGCCGCTTGCGCTTGTTCGACCCTTCGAGCTGCGAGCGATGTAGCAGCAGCAGCGAGCGGCAGCGGCAGCAGCGGCTGGCGAACGAGCGTCGAGACGCGAGAGTCCGATGTTGCGCGCGCGGCTCTGTGGCGGCGCCGTGAATGTATCGGTGTTGGTGTGGAGAAGCAACGAAATATACACAAGCGGTGTGTCTCGTTTCTCGTAGCTGTAGCGTGTAGCGATGGTGGGGGCAATATCCCCTACTGGTTCTGTCGCACTCGCGATCGCTACACGGCGCGCTTTATCTATGCAGCGATGCTGTTAGCAGTATAGTATATACATATATTACGATCTTCCATCGTTCTTCCTCGGTCTCTCGCCCCCCCCCCCCCTCCCCGCCACGCCAGCGCGCGCTCCTTTGCCGTCGTCTCAACGTTGCGTTGCCGCAGCGCTCTCGGGACTCGATCGCGCATCCCTCGTTTTCGTGGCACGTTTTCTGTGTGTAGGTACTATGGTTAAAATACGATATAGTAAGAATACTACGTATAGTAGCCTCTGTAGCGTCGTGGGCCTTGTCCAGCTGTAAACGGCCGCGGTACAAGCGTGTGGGAGGGGTCCCGAACGATACACAGTGAGTAGCATCTCAAGCGGACGAGAATTACAGCCATTGGCATAGTTTTGTCATCTTTCGAACAATGGAATTCATAGAGATATTGCCAATCGCTGTATCGAAGCAGCGAGTTCGACTAATGTGTGTTGCTGCAAGTGACCTGATTAACGAAGGCGGAGAATAAAAACGACAAAGTCACGATCGATCTAAATCGTATCTACATCGATTGTTTGTATATTACGAGAACGTCCGATAAATAAATAATTAATTTCGCAAATGCCACTGTTTTTTATTTCTCTATTTTATAATAACTGTTAAAAAATATTTATCATTCGATGGACCCAAAAATATTTAACTGAGTAATATGGTTAATTAATGGAAAATTTGTAAAAAAAAAAATCGATCGTAAAATATTTTGGCGAACCGCGGGAAAATTACGCATTTCTCGTAAAAGTGAACTTTTTTTTGAAAAAAGTTGAAAAATGTTTCTCAAGAAGAAATAGTACAATAAAACGGCACTCATTAATGTATAGTACAATATTAGAGGTTTTGCAGCTCGTAGCATCTAATGGAAATTAATAATAATAATAGTAATAATAACGAGATGCTGATAGCTACATACACGAGAGTCCCGGTGGCCGCGTGCATCTCCTTATTACTCGCCCTCATCGCTAATTATCGGCCTCGCGTCGTGACTCTCGGCAGGTAGATCTCTGGAACCTTTCAGGTTATCGTTTTTTTCAATTCCCTACCCTCGCATTTGTTTTTCCCCCTTTTTGTTTTTAAAACTCTTCTCCCATACCACTTCAGTCATCAAAGACGAAGAAGAAGAAGAAGAAGTGAAAGAGAGAAGATAACAAAAAAGAAGAAAAAAAAAAAAAGAAAAACAGTGAAGTAGAAAGAGGCAGAGCCCTTGGCATCGATTCCTCGTTACTCTCGTCCTCGTTCGATGTCGCTTTGTATTTGTTTTATCCCTCGTCGTATCTCAACCAAGAAGAGAGAAAAGGAGCGAAGATGCAAAGGGTTTGTGCACAACGGAGGATACCAAACGAGAATTCAGCTCGACTGTAATCTCGATGGGAATCGCCCAGAAGCCCTTCGACCCTACATGCGCCGTACGCTCTTACGAAAAGACGCCGGGGCAAAATAGACCACGCGAAAAAAATTTACTACCGTTTAATTAAATTTTTCAAATTCTATCGAAAACCCAAAAATATTTCTCATGTTGTCGAATATTGGATAATTTCAGATCTTAAATACGACATTGATTTTCGTTTCGAATTATTTTATGTTTCGCAGATTTGCACAAAAAATTAAATCAATGGTTGATTCATTCAATTTTTTTTTTAATTTCTATCAAATTGCTGTTCCTACGATGCCTAATGATTTTTCAAATTATTAGACGATCTAAAATTTTATGCAATTTACGTAATAAAAAAAAAAAAAAAAAAAATTGGAGTTTTATTGGAACGCTGCGTTGTTTTATTGCAAAATGGGTGTTCCGTTTTGCCCCATCATCTGCTGTATTTGATATAATACACTGTACCACGCTATGGAAAAGTATTCGGGACCGAGCGGAGCGCACGCTTTGGAACAGTCGTGACTCAGTGGCATTCGTAATGCAGGAAGACTCACGTGCAACAGGGGTCTACACACAACCGCGTGACCGGTTCCTCGGTTCTCTCCGGCGAGGTTCCCTTTCCGTTCGAAAGATCGAACCGACCGATCGGGTGCAGAGGGTCTTCGAAGAGTCGACCTCTCGGCAGCTTGCATACACACGAAGTCGCGTATCCTCTGTTTCCTGAAGTCGGGTCGCGACAACGACGACGACGACGACGACGACGACGACGACGATCGTACCGATGAGATTGTCCGCTAACAGCAGGCGCCCGAAGAGACAACCTTCGAAATAGGACACAACTTCTGATCGCTACGGCGACGAGACGAGAGACTTTGGGATATACAAGCGGTTATAAGAGAAGAAAAAAAAAGGAAAAGACGATCCTACGCTCGTGTCGAGCGGAACGCCGTGTGCGAGGAACCCTCGTTAAGCTCTCCGCCTCATTAATCTATGCAGATATATATCAGTCAAGTTTCTATCTTCTATATGCAGCATGTATAAAGTTTCGATCACGAAGTCATAAATCGTTCGGAAACATAAAACATAAACAATTTTTTTTTTTTTATAAAACAGTTATCTAAGATATATGTTTGTTTTTCAAACAACAAGAAACATAAACTAAACAATGTTTCGACTTTTTCGTATAGAAATTTTCGAGTTTTTTTTTATTTCGTTGCATTGCCATAAAGGTGAAGCGTAAAATATGTTTTTTTATTATTCGAGAAAAAATTAATTTCGAAATACGCAAAATTATTTAAAAATAATTATTATATTTGGCGCACAAGGCGTTCATAAATAATAAGAATATTATGTATATTGCGATTGTTTCCTTCATGGAGAAATTACGCGAAAAAAAAAAACAAATTCTAAGGTATATTCGTGTTTTTTGAATAACAGGAAGCATAAAACATAAAGAAGTTTGCAACGCGTTTGTACGCGAATTTAAGGTTTTTTTTTTAAATTTTTTACATTACAAGAAAGATAAAGCGTAAACAACGTTTTTTATTGTACAAAAATGAATTTTAAGATTTTTTTTTTTTTCGCTGCTAAATAACGTATATGTGTATTTGTCTCCAATGCTTTGATAATTACGACGTGATTTACTGCTCGCAGGAATCTTCCCAATGTGTCTATCCGACCGTTTAATGCAAACATTTTATCCAAAGAAATTGAAAGTCAACGAAAAAACCGGCATTAAAGAGTTAAAGAAAAAAAGAAAGGATCCTCGTAAAAGACGCGTAAGATATAGTAAGAGAAAAATCCGTAGCAAAAAGAAACCTTTCAAAACATGCCAGTCACACGGATACGAGTCGGCGTGCGTTCGGAATGGGATTCCTCGTAATTGCACCCTGCTGACACCGTCGGGAACGCCGAAGACGAAGACGACGACGACGACGCCGGAGTCGCGTCGTTCAGTCTCTCAGTCCGCTCGTTTTTCCGCGACGACGATCCCGGAATAGCGCCAATGCTGGAACCTCGCAGGGGCTGACTATAAACTTTACGTTTTTTATTTTTGTTTTTTTTTTTTCATTTTTTTTTTTTTTTTTTTTCGAGTGGTCGAAGAAGGAGTAGAGATGATGCTGCGCGAGGTAAGAGAAGGAAGATACGGAGGGGTCTTCGGTAGCTGGAATGACGAACGACCGAAGCATGGTTCCGATTATGATCTCAAGTCTTTCCCTGTCCGGACTCTCCCTCACAAGAAGAAAAAACGAATAAAAAAAAAAAATAAAAAAAAAAAGAACAAAACGAATGAGGATGAGACAGGAAAAAACGAAGTTTTATCCTTCCATTCTCATCGATGTGCGTGTTTCTTTTTTTTTCTTTGTTTTCTTAATCTCTCGTCTTGCTTCAGTCCTCGTTCGCCAGTCAATAATAATTGCCATGATGGATGAACGACCTGAACAGTCCTTCGCGTCGTTCTATCACTCAGCATCACGTGTTTAGCCTTACGACGCCTATGGTCCGTCTTTCTTTCGTTCTTTCTGTGCCGTTGTTTCGCCGCTGAAGAGAAAATCTTCCCGTAGTATAGACGGTTGTCTCAATGGTACTTCACTGTTTTTTTTACGCCTATATGCAATTTTTTTTATTAACTACGAGTGGATTTTAAGAGATAAAACTTAAGCCAACGGAAAAAACTTTCGGAGCAGTGTATACCTTTCGCTAATTCGATGTTTTTTTTTTTTTTTTTTTCATTTTTTTTTATTACTTCGTGATTATCCTCTTTGGGCTTTGATATCTCTTATAATTCAAGAGTTCGCTGTGTTTTGCTTTATTACAAACTCTTCCACTGACCGGCGTTTGAGGGGCGAGGAAGAGGGGGGAGGGGGGGGGGGGGGTGAAGGAGGGGTGCAGGTGAAAACTTTATAACAACTGGCATCGTGCTGCTGGGTACTCTAACCGTACTTGTAAATAATGTAAAAGTTGCAGAAGAGTCGGAGCCATAAGTCGAAAGAACGAGGATGAGAAATAATTCGAGTATCGATTGGAGGGCAAAAGTTCCGAGACTCGATATCGCCACGGTGCGGACTGCTCGACTTCCGAATGTTACGAAGTACCTTGTAAAATACCGAAAGTTTTTTTTTTTTTTTTTCTTTAGTCTCCCAGACGTTTGAATCTTCGAGCCAAGTGCGCGGCTGGTGCAACGAAAGGCGGCGGAAGCAATTCTTTGGATAGTCATTGGACTCTCCCGATGCAGCTACGTTATTGTTGTTACAGCCTCCTCTCCCATCGAGAGTATCGAAGTTTTTCGCTGAGTTCGAAGTGTCGCGAGTATCGAACTTGTGCAATGCAACTGACGACCGTTTCGAGAGTTCGCTCGAGAGGATTCGTAACTCTTATCTATTCGCGTCGGTAGATTTACCTTGCGGCGAGAAGTACTTATATTGAAGACATCGGACAAAAGACACGAGAAGCCACGAGTACGACGAATTTTAAAGCATCGCGATATCGATTTTCATAACGATCATACCGCTTATATATTAATCTATTTTTCCTGAAAAAAAAAAAAATTACGTAAATTTTTTTTTTTGTTATTCCGAACTTTTTTCCGCACATCAAAAAAATTTTTTTTGCCGAATAAAATGCGAATTTGTTAAAAAAAAAATGACCTAAACTCGACCAAAGTTCATTGACCCTCCGTTCCGGTGAGATTTTCACCATCGCCGTTTCGTGATGCCCCCTTTGACTACCCTTATCTTCACTGAATCGTCTCAAATCGCAATTTTTTCGTGGCTCTTTATTTCATAATGTAGAGTCCTCGCTACTCTTTTTCCGATAAAACGACTCGTTTATTCGCGTGCAGCAAAAATCAGCGAGAAGCCATCTTGGATAATTGAACGAAACTCTCTTCGCTCTTAGAAATAACTGTTTCAGTTCGTTTCAACGGTGGTTTTAAGCTTAAGTAAAAAAAAATAAAATAAAAAATATAAAGGAAAAAAAAGGCTATAGAAAACGAAGAACCACGAGGTGTTCAAATCGGTAGGGCGTTGCCAGGGGTGCGAAAGCAGCCGGTACGCAATATAATAAGGAGCGTTGCTTTCTTCGAGTTTTTGGTTCGG
Organism: Cryptus viduatorius; assembly: GCA_964006125.1. Taxonomy (NCBI): domain Eukaryota; kingdom Metazoa; phylum Arthropoda; class Insecta; order Hymenoptera; family Ichneumonidae; genus Cryptus; species Cryptus viduatorius. The sequence goes on from OZ023226.1 coordinate 1,363,328, forward strand.
AGTCCCAACCGTCCGGCGGTAGCTAAGTAGTCTTCCTGGCAGCGAGTCTTTCTCCTCATTGTCGGGTCACAGGGTTTACGTTCACAGTGTCGAAGTTTCGCGAGCGGCTAGTCGTATCCTTCGGGTGTGAGTTTTTGCTCCTTTGACTGGGGAATCCTTCGACGCCGGGCTTCGTCGGTGAGCCCAGTTGACACAAAAGGGAGAGCATCGTCGACAACGAGTTACGCCGCTTGCTACGATGTATAACCACTACTACTGCGGGTATTACTACTGCTACTACTACTACTACTACTGCTACTCGCTATAAGCGACCCTTCCAACTTCCTGCTTCTCGCGCGCCCAGTGGGACCTGCTTTAGAAATCTCACGAAAAGCAATTCATCTTTTAAAAGCGTGACAAGAACGAAGTGAGGTGCTCTCCGAAGTCCTATAGGCAACGGTAACCGGATTTAATATCTGTACCTCGCACGACGCAGCAGACTCCGCGGGCACGAGACCCGCATTAGGCATTAAGTCCGGAGCCCGTACTTTCGCTTTATTCGATGTTAAATTAACTTTGACGGGAGCCGCAACGCTGTACAGCGTATTTACTACATACGTATATACTATGCTGGTATATATATGCTTACGATGAACTGACTATATGCTATATGCCGGGATAGAACGCGGGTATTATCGATCGTTACTTTCTTTAGAACGGCACCTGCGATTCAAAGATTTATAGTTAGAAGATTCAACGACATCGATTTGCCACGTTTATGTCCTCTGAAAAACAGTTTTTTTTATGATACGTTATTATAAGACGAAGTTTTTAGGTTAATAACGATACTTTTACATCCGAAGGTGAAGGATTAATTGACTGGGAGATTCACGAAAATTGAGTACACATTTCCGATAGGATTAACGTAACAGTGCGAGATATCGATAAAAAAAAATTTATGTAAATATTTCGTGAAAAATTTCCGAAGTAAAAGTGGTGAATCTCCAAAAAGTTTGAAAAATCTCCAATGCAGTTGTGAGAGGCATTTAAAAAAATCAGCAGAGACTTTTTTTTTAATCGGTAAAAATTAGTCAAAATTTTTACGTCGACGTTGTTTTTCAATTTTTTCGCTTTGCTTTTTATTTTTTATTGTGCTGTTTACCTGTCTTAATAAATAATAGAAAAAAAAAATAAAATCAAAATAAAATATATATATTATAAAAATCGAGATATTGCGACGAATGTAACGAAAATTTATTACGAAAGAATCATCGTATATCGAAAGTGTTTTACAAATTTTCGGAAAAATTCTCTTGAATAATATACAATAATACGTATATATGAAATTCGTGAACAAAGTGAAATGAATGTTCATACAAACGTAGTACAGTGTACGATAGCGTTTAATATTCTAGTAGCATTCGATTGAATAGCCAATCGTGTTTTTCTTTGATCCCTTATTTATTGAAGCTTTGACCCTATAGAATACGAAATTACGTTGAGTCAACAAGAGCTCCGTTTCTCTACGAACACGTGAGAGGTTAAAGAAAAGACAAGATGCAGTCGGTTTTTTTTTTATTATATCAATTTTCGGACGTAAATAGGCAACGAAAAAAAAAAAAAATGTATCGAAAAAAATGTTATGCCGATTTTACATTTACTACAAATACGACTACTGTGCATTCCACAAAATCGATCGAATTTTTTTAAACGAATGGAAATTACGTAATACCAGAGCACCAATCTCTTTCGGTGGTACGTAAATACAGGAAACGTTAGTGCGTTACCTTGCGGGGTCCACTGGGTGGTCTGCAGCAGATAACGTGCTCCAGTCTATATGTTTTGCCATTGGGAGTGTGTATAACGAAAACATTCCACACACATACCCGCCCTCGAAGCCCTGTAGAGAAACTGGACGTGTGTTTATCGGGTAGCCGTGTGTTCGCTTCTTCCATTTAAACAGCATCACCGATCGAGTAAGAGAGAAAAATTGAGGCATCATTTTGCGGACCCGGTAGCCGTCCATCGACCTTCGGGTGTTTCACGAAAAAAAAAAAAAAAAAGATCGAAGACTTCCGAAAGTCGTGGAATTTACCCGACGATATCTCCGTTCGACGGCGTGCATTATTCAACCAGTGGAAAGAAAAATAATGTGCCCCAGACGACGTTTAGATATTCGAGGAATTTTTTTCACATCTCATCCTCTCAAAGATTTCGAACATTCTTGCCGTTAACCGGAAGTTGCGCCTGCGCTATTTCGGAAGCACTAGTTTCGCAAACACGTATCTTCTTGTGAGACTTTTTTTAGAAGAAAATATTTTTATAATAATTTTTAGCATATAATAATAATAATAAATATTATTATTATTATTATTAAAATAATAATTATAATATTGAATTAAAAATTGATAATGACAATGGATAAAGAAAGTATGATGACAAGTCTCGGAAGCCTCGAGACGCGGTAACTCGGAAGCTGTAGAGGGCGGTGCAGTATCACTCATAATTACTAATCGCGTCACAACAAAATTATACGTTCTCAGGGGTTACGAATGGGAAGTCCAAATGATTCGTTCTCAAAGCGTAATAATTCTCGTTTTTCCGGCGAGAAGCCAATAGAATTTTCGGTAATAAACGTGAAAGCGTTTTTCATTTTCGTCCGTCTTCTCGGCTGCAGTTCCGTGTAGAGATTTGGCTTTTTGCTCTCAGCGCCGCACACCATCCAAGTGAAACGAGCGATCGTGCAAGATAGAGGAAGAGAAGAAGAAAAAAACTAAGTACGAGTCAAAAGAATGAGAATGAAAAGCGATGGAAAGGGGAGGGGGCGCGGCGGGCTACGAAAGTAGCAGCATGTTATCCCTACCGTCGTACGGTCACAAAGGACAGGTCTATTGTGGGTAACGAATGAGTCGCATCCTCGGGCGACATTTGGCCGCTGCAGGGGAGCTTTGGCTTTGCCACCCCCGAACGATTTCCAGAACTCCGTCTATCCTCATTTTTTCCTCCTTTTTCCCCGCCGCCCTTTCCTTCATTCGTTCGTTCCTTCTCTGACCCAATGGCTTTTACTTTCCTGGGAGGTTTTCCCTTCGCCATGGCGCTTCTATGGTAGTCGACGGTAAAACGTGTACTAACTTTGTGCCGCGGTGGCGTGCTGCGAACTCTAACGTTACACCGCTACCCTTATACTATAGTATACGCAGATATGTTGAAAGAAAAAAAAAAAACTTCGACTTCCTTCCCCATTGTGCTCGACATCCGACGGAGAACGTATATCCGTCACGGAAGCGTCTGACGTTTTGCAGAAGTTTGTAAACATCGGTCATCCCTTGACTCGAATTCGTTTCAAATAACCCACATGTTAGGACACACCATCCCAATTATCGTCTACGCGTAACTGAAGAAAATTTTATAAAGCGATTCGTATTTCCGAGGTTCAGCGAGATTTAGAAAAAAAAAATTATTTAGAAATAAACATTTTACAACTTTTTCCCCTTGTTATCGGTTCGCTGTCGCGATAAATAAATAAATAAATAAATAAATAAATAAATAAATAAATAAATAAATAAATAAATAAATAAATAAATAAATAAATAAATAAATAAATAAATAAATAAATAAATTTAAATGTGGTTTATATTTTTGAAAGATTTTTTATTTTTATTAGTTTCGCGATATGATTTGACCGTTATGAACGTTAACCCATCAAAGATGTTTCATCGGGATTTCGGAGCTCGAGGCGCCAACGCTCCGCTTCCCCTATATTTACGTCCTCACATCCACGCGAATAAAAATCTTAATCGTGGAAATGAAGTCTCATATTCCGGATTCGTATTTCGCTTAAATTGTTTAACGCCGGGAGCCCCTTTGGCTCGGGGCCATTTTTTTATGCCGGCTGCGTAGTCCTCTTCGCATAAGTGTGCAGAGTTAAACATATAGCTTTATAGGTTGCAGTAAAAGCGGCGACGTGCGTGTTATAGGAAGACGAAGAGGAAAAGGAAAAATAAGGGATGTATACACGTTGCGTCGACTTTTTCCTATCCGAAACATTCTTTATCTTGTCTCGAGGACATTTTCGACAAGCTTCCGCGCCCGTCTATTCGCCTCTCGTAGAGGGTGCAGCGGTAGTTTGTATATCTCTATCCAAACCCGTGACGACTCTCTGACTCACTCGCGACCCTTTTTCACCGCAGCAGCGTAAATATACAGATTCGAAAATGTCGCACGGTCGGAAAAGTCCAAAGTTTACAGTATTCTATCCCCTCTCCGAGAACCCCCGCGGGGGCTCTTTCTCTAGCGGTCCTAAAACTCGAAGAACTCTGCGGATATATATATATATATATGTCCTCAATGTTTTAGAGTACTACACGAAGTCGAGAGAAATGGCTTTTCTTCTATCTCCGCGTCGACTCGATTTCGTCTCTATTCTTTGCTGACTCTTCGAAGAGTGATCGCTAACCAAAATCTTGTTAAATCCCAAAAAAAAAAAAATGTCGTCATCAACGATCGATGTTGACATGAAAATGTAATAATTTCCCTTTTTTCGATACTATTTCTGTATTTATTAATGCAGGCGCCACTTCGAATTTTTTTGTTCTTTTCGATACGTTAAAAATTCGAAGTATCGTCAGTTTTTAAATAATTACCGTTTTTAAATATTACCAAATAAAAACTTATTCAGTGTGAAGGTTTCTTTCGCACAATTTCTGTTTTCCTTAATCTTCTTTTTTCTAAATAGTCAACGAGGGTTAGAGCGGATAAAAGTTGTTTTTTCCTTCATCCGCGAATCGAAAAAAATTCTCACAGAAACTTCGAAAAAAAAAAAAAAACATATATACACTTTGAAAAAACATCGAAAAAAAAAATGTATATATATATACCTTTGGACTGCGGTAGAATGAGAAATGGTTATCGAATTGAATATTTGTGGGAAGAGAGATCAAGAAAAAAAGGTAAATTGTCAAAATATAAGGCGGTATGAATAGACGTTCCCTCGCCGAATATGAATACTTCGCAATACGAAAAAAAAAAAATTGAGAGAAATGAGAAAGCACCGTAGATTTTGCCAAACGATTATTCGGTGCCAATGGGTCACGACAGCTGACAAGAAAAATGGGTGGTCCTTTTATTCCGTAAATCGTGTGTAAGGCAACAAAAGAGGAAAAACCAGAAGAAGGTTGGGCACATAAGTCTCCGAGATGGCTGAAGACTGCGGGATGCGAGTGTTTCTTCGAGATGCAAAAAGAACCTTGAAGAGTCGACTGTGCTCTGCAGCATCAAAAGCTATAGGTAACTCGATACAAGAACGGGACCATCGTGCGAGAAAGGTGAAAAAAAAGAAAGAGATTTGAGAATGAGATTTAATAAATGCTCGGTAGGTCGCAGGTAGGCGACACATCTCGGTAGTTTTACAAAGACGTTCCCCGGGAGCCCTCCGGAGTTCCTCGAGGGGTTACATTGCATAGAGTAGTCGGGTTTCAGTCTCGAAGTTTTAGCGACCGAACTGCCTGCGAGTTTCTGTTTCTTTCTACTCTTTCGCGCGTCGATTTAACGAGCCTCGGAAGGGAAAAGATACCTTAAGCTGAGTTTTTTCGATGTAGAAGAAGAAAAAGACAGTTGTAAGAGAGATTAGCGAAACAGCGGGACATCGAGGTGTCGAATTGAAAGCTTTTTCGATGATACCGGAGTATAGTAATTTTTATGATCATTGTTATCCGTGATGCTCGTTACGCGGAGGCCTTCTTGATAAAGAAAATCATTTAAAAAATTCAAATTACATTGTCGATAAATAAATACTCTTTTAAAAAGATTGTAAGTGCGGTAAAATCAAATTAATTGAGTAGGTAACATTTTTAAATGATTTTTTTTCATAATTTACGCGAGAAACTTTTGCGAAGTAAGGTACATTCGGATTGCGGAATTACTATCTTATGTAAAAAAAAAAAAAAAATTGTAATGAATTATTTTAGAATTTTTTCCAATTTTCAGAATTCTCACTTTTTGAAAAATATTTAATCGGCATTCGTTTAATCAATTGCTCAGAGATGTTCTGAAAAACAGAAAAAACAGTTCCTTAAAAAAATTTACATTAACGACGCGCGATGTTTCATAGCTACCGAATTAAATCGCAAATCAGTGCCCACAGAACCCTTCGCGGCATTGACAAAGTCATAACCATTAAGAAAATATCCACAGGCCCCGTGAAAATTAAATCTTAATCGAAATTCATAAAATATTTATTTATTAATATCCGAAAAAAAAAAAAAAAAAAAAAAATGTCTCGTCGAAATGCAAGTGTCGCATATTTGTGTATAAATATACATTGTGCGAATAGAGAGACCGGTAATAAACGAGTAAAACTCGCGGATTCTCGAGTCTTCGAGTGACGAGAATTCTTTGGGTTTCAGTATAGTTGGACGTATAAAAAAACGGGCGGTTAATATGGCAGAATATTCGCTGCCGTTACCCCGAGAGATTCTCTCGCGCCTCGTGCCAACGGCAGAGACGGTGTCATAATAAAGCCGTAGAGACTTCGTTCGTTCGATCGTAAATTTGACAAAATATTATACATCCTGCGCGCAAAACTCGTGTGCGTCTCGTACGCGTTTACACGATCGGCACACAGTTGCCGCTGTTATGGAGGGTATCGAGTGTATAATACGTATATTCATATATACGCGTGTATAAACGACGCGAGGCGGGTGTCTCGTAATCAACGAGAAAATTTACCGACGCGTTCCGTTGTCGTGTAAAGCTACTCTCGAGGAACCGTGTCGGAGCCCAACTGCGGGTTTCACGCACTCCATATACATACAGAGGTACGAAGAGGTTCCCGAACTCCTGTTCTCCGCGTTTTGTGTTATGCATTTCGTTTTTACGAGGACAGCCATCAGCGGTCCGTATAGCGCCGCGAACTGCTGCTTAGAACTTCGCTCGATGCACGAATCAGATTGGCTCCTCGATCGTAATCCGACGATATTCCAGAGATATTTGTGTATATCTCACATTGATAACTCGCGACTTTTCGCGGTTAATTCCCGAACGAGGGGCGAGGGAAGGGGGTATAATATAAAAAGCATTTTTCTAGCAGCAACGACACAATTTACGTTACGAAAATCAAATAAATATTTCATTATATTGGAAGTGGTGAAAACTATTTACCCGCTTTCGCGTTAAATTGATTTTTGTTTTTTTATTATTTTTTTTTTTATCTTTACGAAATATATAGTGAAGAAATTTATCGTTGATAAGAAATAATTTATATTGTATACCGCGGATTGCAAAGGCGCAGATTGGGTATAGTGAGAAATTTGAAAAAAAAAAAAAAAATTTATTTTTCCATACATTAAATAAATGTAAGTATATTGTGTATTTTTACGTTTCTAGACTCGGGAATAAGAGTGCATGTAACGGTAAATTCACACCACGTTCCGTCGAATAAAATATGATTCTAAATCGAACTGATTAAACATTAAGTTTACGAGTTTCTTTCCCGATCGAGAAAACTGACGCTTTTGAAAAGTATACGGCGTTGTAAATGTTTTTTTTTTTCCATCGGTAATAAATAAATAGTTTACCCGAACGAAGAAACATCGAGTTTCGAACATTGTGTACGCGCGTAGGTGTGTACAATTGTGTTGAAATATCCTGGAGGCCTAATTGGTGACACAGATGTGCCCCATAGCCGGTGAGTCTTCCGTCGTCTATGGTGCGTGGGACGCGGGTTTCGGGATTAAACACATACCGCACGGTCTTTGGGTGACACCACGAAGACACGCAGCTGTGGCCACGTCAACGTGATCGAAGGAGAGCGTCTTTCGACCCCCGCCTCCCCCTTACCCCTCCTCTCCTCCCCTCAAGATACCGTCGTTTCAATTTTTTCGTTCGTCGACTTTTCATTCTCTTTCTCCAACTCGAGAGCTCTGGGGGTCGAAACAGAAGAGGAAAAGACGCTAATTGTTTCACCAAGACATTTTCATGGTTTTTTTTCTTTACTTTTACATTCTTCTAGAAAATGTATTCAAAGAACGTTTCGTGTAATATATCAAAGTTATGGTTTTTAGTTTCGAGATGGTAGGATGATATCCGTGTTTATTTATTTATTTATTTATTTATTTATTTATTTATTTATTTATTTATTTATTTATTTATTTATTTATTTATTTATTTATTTATTTATTTATTTATTTATTTATTTATTTATTTATTTATTTATTTATTTATTTATTTATTTATTTATTTATTTATTTATTTATTTATTTATTTATTTATTTATTTATTTATTTATTTATTTATTTATTTATTTATTTATTTATTTATTCATTTATTTATTTATTATTACTATTATTATTATTATTTTTTTTTTTTTATTAATATTTGAAGTTTTTTTTAATTTAATGGTATCGATCTATAAACGGTTAAAAATTTCCATCAATTGTGAGAGATCTGCGTCGTGAATATGAAAAGATGAAAAAAAAAAAGACGAAAAGCCTTCAGTCATTCGCAGTGCAAACGCGTCGTAGCCATTTCGTCTGTAAAACGAATAGCTTATCGACCGTCGTCTGTCTAGTTCGCGTGAAACGCGTCTCGTTGCCGAAGAAACGACGTAATATGCAGCAGGGAGAGAGGGACCAACCGAATCGCGCCGGCCACCCCGCCGACAGACGACTGCACCCTCAGCTCTCTCTCGCGTCGGTTCTACGTACATAGTATACATATAGAAAGCGAGTATGGAACCGCCGAAGAACAGGCGTTCTGAAGAGCGTCCGAGTGCGTCCAGAGGAGCTCGAGGAGCGTAGGGTGTGGGGGGAGAGTGTATTCCCATGAATAATTCAAATCTTACGACGAGATCCTAGCGAACGGCGTTCGTTCTCCCTTCGTGCCACTGCGGTGTTATTTTAATTCTTCTTCGCGCCGAACGCATTTTCATATTCAAATGTACGCGAAGGAGACGCGTACGCGAAGTATATACAGTATAGTATAGAGATATCGATGTATAGTTATAGTCTACACGTTGCAGTTGGAGTTGTGCTTCGATTCGGTGAGTTCGAGACTCGAAGGATCGAAGAACGACTAGATATATCGACTCTATACCCACACTGAATTATAATACTCTTTCGGAAGGGATGTGTTGGTGCGATGCACGAAAGTACACGACTTCGTGTCTGTAAAAATGAGGCGCAGTAGCGAGATAAACGGAAATGAGTCCTCGATTTGTAAGAAACGAATGAACGAGACTCTCGTTCGTCGATGAGACGAATTTTAAACGTGAAAATGAGTCACGGAGTTTGGAAGTGAAAAACATCGAATACGAAGTTACGAGATACAAGAAACTACAATACGAAGATAACGAGGGATATATACGACTGTATATATATATTACTTTTGGTGAATTTTCATTGTCAAGAGCTTTGTTTGGATGGGAGGTAAAATCAACAGAATCCTCGGTAGTAATTCATTCGTTCGCTCGTTATTTATTACGAGCGATTCGTAAGTATGAATTCAGAGACTGCAAGCCTCTCGATAACTTGTCTTATTTATACAAGTTGAAACGATTTTAGTTTGAGTTTCGAGAGCCCGCGGAGCAGTTTTGTGAGAGCGAAGACACTTTTCGACCCCCAAGACTTATGTGTTTAAGGTTTCACCACTGTGATATACTGCCCGGTCTGCTATCCCCGGAGCGCAGACAACCACCGCACGACGACAGTTATATCGCACTTTTTTTTTTTTTTTTTTTTTTTTTTTTTTTTTTTTTTTTTTTTTTTCTTGGCAATCTCGCCCTCGTTTTCATACCACGCAAAAACAGCTAAGCAAAGTACGACAGTACGTTTCACGACGTGGTCTACATATATCGGAGGGCTTCGTACGTATATCGAGAGTCACGTCGGTTAGCCGGCAGCTCTCTCGCGTGTTGTTACTCTCGTTCGCCCCACGTTCTCGTGAGAATGGTCCTCGCTCTTCAGATCGATTCTGCAGATGTTGCGCGAGAAGAAGTAAAGAATAGATATATATATAGAAGGATAGCAAACGCGGGGTGAATCGTTGCTGCAAATCTCGACACGTCGCGTGCAACAACGACCGGATTCTCACCCACACGAGGGGCTTAACTTTTACACTTCCTTTGTCAGAAGATCGAGATTTCTCGGAGTCTGTAAGAAGGCTTACGCAATACAGAGCAGGAAACGGTTTATAAAAATTTTGAAGTGAGTTTCTCATGATGATTGGCAAATTTATTTATTTATTTTATTTTATACGAAAAATTGATAAATTACAATCGAAAGATTTCCGTCAATGATCCGTTGTTAACGAAAAAAATGACACTTTATTTTTTAGTCAACAATTTGTTGTTATGGCTACTGTCGTAACCTTCTCGTAAATTTCGGAAATAAAAACAAATTTTTTTAATTTTTCTTGAAAAACAAAATAAAAAATTGATATTAAACACTTTTTTTATCCTTTGGTCCATTTAGTGGCTTCGTAATATTTGTAGAAGCGATTCTTTTTGTTTAAAAAAAAATATTGTGGAGATCAGAATTAATAATAATAAAAAAAATGTAACGGTGTATCGGAGTATCGAATAGTTTCTATCTCATCGATAACAACATTCGTGTCGAGTGTAACGAGGAAAAATTCGCAATTATTCGATTTCTTATTCGTCAATACGCCGATAAGCGATAAAATTATTTTTATCGATGGAAAAAGTAGTTTTCGAAGGAAAAACGTTTGGAATGTATCGTTTCCGTCGCGATAATGAACGAAGGATAAAAGTTATTCGTTCCAGAGCTCGTGAACTTTGAACCGGTAGCATTGTCTGTAGCGGCAATCGTGCTTCGGTTACGAAATCTCCTGTACGTCGTCTAAGACTCGAGAACCACTTTTTTCGATCGCCTCCCCGCGGTCTTAGCCACGGATGCCTCTCGACCACTTGGTCAAGGCGTGAGGTGGAAAGGATCGATTAAATATATTCCCGTCAGGGAAACACGAGATGCGAATAAACTGTTACACGATACTGCGCGCGCCTCGTGTCGTTCGCAGCGAGAAATGAGCATTTTTTCCTTCTCTTTTTTGAACTCTGTCCTCCCTCTCTCCTCTCTCCGACCACCGTTTTCGTCGTCGCTTCGCCTTCTTCGTCTTTCCATTCGTTCCTCTCGGGCTCTCTTCTCCATCATCCCTCTTCGTTCTCTTCTTTTCTCTCAGTTGCCTTGTCCCGTCGACATCCCTCTCCGGTCTCTTCTTCCTTTCCATCGGTTTAACGTTCTCCGCATCGAACCGCCTGGTGAGCAAGAAACCCGCGTTACCGTATGCACGCGCGCGTCCGTCTGTGAAACGGAAATTTGAGATCCGTGCGCTCGTATTCCCACCGGGGGATTCTTCAATTTACGGTGGAAACTGGAAGAGTCCGACGGAGCTACAAGAAGACGATGACGACGGCTCCTTTACCGCGTAATATTTTTTCATAGCCCCCGAGAAAATTACTAAAGTTTGCCAAGAAGAAAAACAATTTTTCCTTATTTGCGTCAATCTTTGTCGCGGACTTGCGTCGTAAATTTTTTTTCAGAAAAAAAAAAACACGATAACATCGCGTTCATTCGTCGTCCGCGAATTTATTCGTTTCGAACGCAATCTCGAGAAAGGAGGGAGAGAAAACGAAAATTTTATGCGCGGTTTGTATGTAAATTGTGGAATGTCGCGGGTGACTTTTGACGCTTCGGAGCATTTTGCGAAGCAACGAATTCACTTGGTGTGCAGAGAAAATTAAGGGATCGACAATTGTATAAAAAGGTATAAAAAAAAAACAAATTGTAAAATATATTCACATCGGGGAATTGATGTCACTTGAGAGGAGATAAACGAATTTTAATATCATCCCTTTAGCAATTCCATGAAAACAATTTTTTTTAACGTTCAGAAATAAAATTTAGGAAAGTTATTCATAAATTTGTTAATTGACTCCATAAAACATTGAAAAGAAAAATAAATTATTTAACGTTAATTTTTCCGGAGCGAAAAAAATTGATGACATGATCGAGAATACATTTTTCGAATTTTAATATAATCGCCGTGACAATTCGATGAAATAATTATTAATTTTTTTTTTATCGGTTTTGGATTTTTTTTTCTTCAATAATATCGTCAATTGACGTTATAAAACCATTTGGGAATAATAGAAAACATCGATTTTAATTTTTCTGTAGAGAAAAAAAATTGTTGGTACGATCGAAAAACAATTTTTACCGAAGGTAGAAGGAGATATTAGGGCCGAAAGTGGGAGGAATGTTAAGCCTGAAGCATGATAGTGTGGGGCCTCCGGAGTCGGGATGAGGTCCTACGCGACCGGACCCATGTTCCCTGTACGCCACACGCTGAGTGACTTACGACGCCCGATTCCGCCAGTGATTCTCAAACGCCCCATCGCGACAATTATTTCCATTAAAATCCGATACATCGTTTTTTTCATTTCACGAAAATCCATTTCCCTCTCCCTATTTTCCCGATTTGTTTAAATTCTTATCACAGACGATTTTTTTTTTTTTTAATAAATTACAATTCACGACTACGACAACGACGACGACTCACGATTTGCAACTATTCTCGATATGTCGCGTCGCGTCAAAATGCGAATTGAATTGCCGAAGTTCTCGATCGTCGGGGAACATGGAGCGCCGATCCGTGGGCAACAAACGCAAGCCAACGGCACTATCTCGCCGAAACGGCTGGCAATTTAATGGTGTGGAATTTTACGGCCTGTTTGCCGAATCCCCTTAGCAATATCGCAGTTTTTCTTTCTTACTGTTTTGTAACCCCGGGTGGGCATCTCATGCCTTTGATACAACGTTACGGGCTTTTTTTTTTGCACGCGATTTTTTTATATTCTCTTCTTCGTATTTGCGAACCCCACACACACACACTCGATATTTTTTCGAGAGTGTATATCTCCTTTCAATTTTTGCATCGAGAAAGAGAAATAATGCAAATGCCTCAGTAGGAATAATAAATTCTGTTTTTCTTACGCGAAAGTGCTACGTACGTCAACCCCTTTAGTGGGGATGGAGCATCGGATTGATTATTCTCGAGTGTATTTGTTTTTCTCGGGTGGATGCGGATGGAGTTCTAGCTGAGGATCTCGTTTGAGATCCGCTATAAAAGTTTACCTACTGACTATATATATATGTATATGTATAGCGCGATACCGTATACGTGGATCTCGTTTGGAATTACTGCAGCGAAACTGTGCTCCGTTGCGCTGGTCGACTCGTGGGCGTGTCTTCCACGTGCGTTTCGTACGGAAATCGAATGTCTCGAAGAGACCTCTTCGTTTATATACATCGTTCTTTTTCTTCCTTCAATTCTTTCTCTTCGTCTTGTTTTTCTATACCTCGACAGTTCGCGCTATCTATCCTATCCTTGCTTTGCCGTGTGCGTAATATAAATCGAGATTCGAATCTTGAAATTGAACTCCACCGAAGGATCTACCGTGTCGTTCGCGGATAGGCTTGCGAAATTTTTTTTTCGTCAGACTATCATTTTTTTAATATTCCGCGAGAACTTGAAGAATTATTATATACTCCGAAAATTTTTTTTTTTTTTTCGAAAAAACATCGATATCGAAAAATTAAGACACGAATTTTTTTTTTTAATTGAGAATTTTTTTTATTGTTATTACAAACAGGAAAGCGAATCTTCAACAAGAAAAATCGAGAATCGGTACTTTTATTCATCGATAAAAAAAAAAATTCTTTCCGAGAATTTTCAACCGTCGTATATTTCCGTACGTAAATTGAATGTGTCGACGGAGTCTATCTCCGTCTCGTTTGTCGATTTATTCTTATTCCGCCTTCCGAGCTTTCGCTATCTCGAAGTCTCACACTCCTCGCCATAATATAAATTAAGATTCGAATCTCGAAATCAAACTCCAGACTCTCGAGTCTCGCGGGTGCGCGCGCGAGCGCAGGGGTTTGTCGAGTCTCCGGTTGTTGTTGTTTGAGTATATATGAGACGCAGGTAGGCGATACGGAGCGAACGAACGAGCCATGCGGCGTCCGGTTAATCGTTACCGCGAATCGTCGTGCACACAACACAGAGAGAGATCGAGAGAGAGAGAGAGAGATTTCGTTCTCTCGTACAAATGCACCGATACTTTGTCCATCTTTCTCGCGTTCAGGAGATCGACGAAGAGTTCTTTGCGATCGAAAAAAAAAAAAAAAAAAAAAAAAAAATGTCTGCCACGAGAGAGGTGACCGCACACTTTTGCATACTTGTGTATCCACGACACATAGGACGTACGACATTTCGCTCTTACCACCCGCTGTCACGCCTCTCCTTCGGCCAACTATATTACATCGATGCAATTTATATATATATATATTCATACGTTTTTTTTTTATCCTTGAGTAAATATCGTTCGGAGAAGTCTGTCTCGTGTCCTGCCGTTAAAATTTGTATTTCATTTCGATCTTTTTTAACCCTTTTTTTCCATTTTAATTCATTTATTTGACTATAATCGTTAATCATACGAGATCGCGGATGGCATTAAGGTATGAGATACGAGGCGCTGGATTAAGTTCACGGCACTCCCAGAGTCGAGTTTTTGTGGGGGTAGCGAGTCGATCAATTTCTCGTTATTGCTCGACACGAGAATGTAGCAGTGAAATAACGAGAATCGTCGATTACGATATGATTGTTATACACGTGTAAGAGAGCGACCGGATCTATTGGAGGCATTCGGAATTACAACGTAATGTACAACGATTTTACAACGTTTCAGAATTGCGGTCGATAAATGAAATTATCCGAAAGTAACATGATATTCTTTTTATAAGCAGATAAAGATCATCTCTCGATGCCAAAGATTAACTTCATTTTCTGTACAATAATAGAGACGAGAAATTTCAAAGTGATCATAAAAAATGTAAAGAGATTCAGCAGAATATCAATTCCGGTAATTAAATAATTAAATGAAATATCAAGTAAAGCAATCAAGTAATCGAGTAAAAGTACCAAAATGCATCGAATAACAAAGTAAAAGTCGGATTTTCCTTATAATAGAATTTCTTAATAGCCCTCCAATAACCCTTCGATACATCGCGATCCGTTTATTGAACATCTGTTTAAAGGGTTAAAAAAAAATACGATATCGCTTGGAAATTGAGGTTAATAAAAATGGCGGAAAAAAATTCTCGAAGAAACATGTTAACCAATTGCGTTTTCCATTTAAAATTTATTTCATCGAAGTATTATGAAGTTACGGTCACTTGGATGATGTTGATGAGAAATTGGAGACGGATTACTGTTTTTTAAAGAAGTGAATTTTTTTTTTACATTTTCGAAAAATTTTCGACGCGTTTTATCCATTGTGCATAATACCCTCCACTTTCGATTATTATTTAAAAGCGCTTTGGGCGTAATGCGCATCAAGTGTGTCCTTAGCGCGCATACTCGACGTTAAAGATCTCATCCCTTGGAGTTTGATTTACCCTAATGGCATATCCCCTCTCCGGTTCATCGTAAACTGAACGAGTATTAGAGCGTCGAGCGCGACATTCCAACCGCGAAGACGAGAGGGTGTCGCGTCGACAACCTTTACGTATATAACACCGCGGAGGGACTGCGCGTTACGGCAAAGAGCTCTCTTATCGGGAGGCGCTTACACTTTAGGATATTATAGCATCCTCGCTCTTTACGTGACATATATAGTACGGATATTGTGGTTTTAACTCAGACCACTATACAAAACGATTTGTTCCACGGAAAAATTTCATCTGCGGTAGAAAAAAATTTCATTTTTGAAAAATCTGTATATTTCTTGATGGGTGTAAAAAAAAACACGGAACTCCGAGATGCAAGAAAAATGTAAAAAAAAAAGTAAAAAAAAATATTATGTTCGAAAAATCGAATTTTGGCTGATCGCTGATCTAAAAAAGTTACGTTAATTTTGCGTTAATTCGAATGAATGAAAAAAAAATTTCTAAAAATATGTATAACGATGATTTTCATTTCCATTCGATTTTTTTTTTTACTTATGACTTGCGTGATTGCAACGAGTTTCGATCGACTTGTGCTGAGGCTCTCGCAATTATAAGATCTTCGCATATTGCGGAGTGCATTACAAAGTACGGAAATGAATGGTAAGGCATACGCATTCCACTGCATTTATCAAGCGGGTAGCGCGTTCACCCTTTCTTTTTTTTTCTCATTTCTAGTTAAGCGAGAGTATTCTTCATTGTCGAAAGAGAATTCTCTCGTCACGCATCCGCACAGAAACGTTGGTCTCCCATCAGCAGTGCTGAGTCTCGACGCGCGTCCACTCGACTGAGGGTGCGTCGGAGGGAAAGGGGAGAAAACTTTACTGCAGGTACGCATTTTATTCTCCTCGTCCTGGAGACGCTGTACAGGGTGTCTTAGAAAAAAAAATCTCGTGTTTTTTTCGCATGAATAAAATTAAAATATTTCTTTTTGAGTGCTTGGAATTTTTTTATTTTTTTTGCCACTTGAAATTAAATATTCTGAGAGATTTTCGTATGATTCATCTTTATTTTTTGCTTATTATATCGTGAAATGATATATTCTCGATTAGCCAAACAATTAAATTGCAACTATTTCGTTTACAATTTTTTTTCGATAGTTTTTCGTACGAATGTGGAATCATCGATTTTTTAAAACTATTATACGCATCGATCTATCGACTCCAAACTACGTGCATTTTTTTTATTAATTATCGTTTAAGTTTAAAAAATATGGAACATTGGGAAATTTAATATATCGATATCGCATCTCGACACACATCTTTCTTCCATTGTGGCGTTCGGATTTCTAAGCTGAAAAATATCGAATTTTGATTTGTTCTTCGAGTTAAAGAATGTGTTAAAAATTCTTGGGGTTAAAGAATATTTGTAGTTTTCTTAGGGTTACAGAAAACTGGAACACCTCGTATGTGCGGAAGAGCGAATTTAGCCTCTGGCGAGTGCGTACCGGATGTCCAGGATGACTGAGTCACCGAGTCCTGAAGGAAAGTCGAGATACAGAAAGGGAGGTTTGCCTCATCGGTCTCGTATAGCCTCCGGTACTTCTTTCTTTTCACTGACATCTTTACTATCCCCATTCAACACCATAGATTCCCATTTCCCTCACAAATGCCACAGCACAGCGTTACCTATTGTACATATATATATATTACGACACAAAACAAGTTCATCGCTCTTTAGTGCGTATGTGGTATCGGGTTATCTGTAAAAACGCAAAAGTTCGCAATAATAAAAATTTAAATAATTTTATATTTGAAAAATTATTTAAATAGCCTTTAATATTTTTTTTTTATTTTTTCGTAACGTAATTGACGCGAAAGTGTCTTATGTACGGAAATTACCAGACGATGACGAATTTTTTTCTTTTGCTTTCGGTTTTTATTTTTTTATTCCTGGTATACGCTGCGGGCAAATGTTTCGACAGTTCTCGCGGTCGCGAAGCTTCATCTTCGTCAACTGCACGCAGAGGGGGCGGTGGAAGGGGGAAGGGCTGCAGGGTGTGAAGAACGGAAGAGACATGTCGGAGGGTCGAGCTCGAGGTGTGAACGAAGAACCGCAAGTGCTCGCGACCCGCGAAGGGATCAACCCCGGTAACCCAATCCCTCTGCTCGTGCACTCGCACACATCCACCATAACCCAGTTGAGAATTTTTTTACACGCCGATGTACGTTTGTTGTCGTTCTTATTGCTTCGCCTTCGCGTGCGCAGCCCGCGCGATCGAAAGGGAGAATAGAGCTGAATTAACGTCGATGTTGGGCGCTATATTCTGTACCCCTAACGCACGATACAGGGGTCGTGAGTGCGCGTGAACCTAATCAGCCGATCAACTGAACGGTCGATCGGTCTTATGCTCGACAACCCTTTTTTTTATTCGTAATTCGCATTTTGCACTCATACCACAATAGATTCTGAATTCCACGTCCCATTGATCGCGAGAAAACCGTTTCGAGGGGTCGAGCCAACGAGCCTTTTACGTCTGTGCGTAAGGCGCTTTTCTCGCCGACGCTTTGGCTCGTCGCTGGAGAGAATTATCTTCCGCGAAATAGACGTATAGACAGACGTCGTACGTACATGTGTACCGAAAAGTGTTCAATCGATCGATAGTCGAAGAGAAATATCCGGAGTGCTAATTAACTCTCTGTCAGCACTTTGGGAATTTTTTTATGAATTTTTAAATGAAAAAAATTGTTACAACTGTAATAATAAATAAATAAGTATTATAAAAATCGAAAAAAAAAAAAAAATCGAAAAATGGATTAAAATTTTTTCACGGTGATGAATTCAACGTGATTTTTAGCAATCGTTTACATAACCATTTTTTTTTATTATCATTGACCTTAAAAAACAATTTTTTTTCGCGTAAGAAAAATCGCGATCTATCGATAATAATAATAAGATGAAAAAGAGGATTTGCAAGCTTCGTATAACATCAAATAAAGTAGCGGTGCCAAGAAGTCTAGACGGCGTTGTAAAGCTCGTGAAACTATGAGATCTGAATATCGTTCACATCTCTGACCGAATCTTCTCGTTTCACCCCCCGTAGAGGATCTCGTAGCGGACCATAGCGAGCGCCAAAAATCCCTGAAAGGCCCTTTTGCTGCCCAATAACTAATACCGCTATTCGGTTTCGTTCGTGGATCGACATCCACGGTGGTCGGGTCATAAAGTAAGGTTGTCCACGGTACATCGATTTCGCGAGTCCTTGCAAACCGTATGGTACCACACGACATGCAACGTACACCGTTGCGCAGTATACATATAGAACTCTATGTTACGTATATGCCGTGACGACTCGGAACTTCGTACTACGATGGTTATTTCTCTCGTCGAAAAAGAAAGCCTCTACCGTGGGCAAAGTGAAATGGCGCGTGCCCAGAGGATTTCACGCCGCGTTAGCTACGGTCCTTCTTTCTTTCTCTCGTCTTTTACTCACCCGCCCTTTTTATTCCGTTTATCTTCTTTCTTTCGATCTTTTTTTTTTTTTCGTAACATCCTATCTACTCGGGAAGAGTTTCATCGTCTGTAAGTTCTCTTCCTTTCGAGTTTCTTCCCCTCTTATATATCTCCGCGTCTTTTACTCGAGCCACCGAACGAGAGTACTGCACCCATAGAGCTCCGCATTTGTACCGTCGATGTACGACCGTCCGACAACCATTATTTCGCTGATCCCTCGACAAAGTCTTCAACGTTACCGAACAGTCAAGATTAATGCGCAATGTTAGTTTCATTTTGAAATAACCCGCTATTCTTTTCGCTGCGGTCGATGTACGCTTTCTCGCGATATATGCCGCGATGTTTAATTAATTAATTAATTAATTAATTGCACGTTCGTGGAGCTCCGGCCGAAAGTTCTGACTATCTTCCGTTTCTAGATATTCTCATCATTTTTTTTTATTTTTCGCCAAATTATGTATAGCATCTTAAAATTTAATGTTTTTACGTAAAAATGGAAAAAAAAATCGGAAACGACTATAAAAAAAAAATTCGGGAATTTATATATTTTTTGATATTTAATACTTGCGTTAACGCTGACAATGTCTGGAAAGATGATTAGTTTCAGCATTGTTCGACTCACCTGGAAAAAAAAATTAAAAAAAAATTGATTAGTGAATTTGTATTTTTTTTAATCGACGAAACACCTATTTTATACCACTTTTTTTCAATAATAAAGTTATAATTATAATTTTTTGTGTAAGAAACTCGATCCCACGCAATTTCAAGGTGTATCCGAAGCTTCGGCTGATTCAATTAATCAGATGCGAAAGATCGGGTGCAGCGCTAACGACTACATGTTCTCTTAATGTGTCCACATGAATACAGTCGCCGTAGTGTGTCGTTTCACGACGTAATCTCATGTCAAACAAATTATAAATGCATAAGGCGCGATAACGAGGCTACTTAAGTCCCCGAGTACCGTAAGACTAGGTGTGTACGTAATAATACAACGCACACATTCTCTTTCTCTCCCTCGAAGCAAAAGAGTAAAAGAAGAAGAAGTAACAAAAACGAAAAAAAAAAAAAAAAAAAAAAAAAAAATTGAAAAAAAAAACGTCTCGACAGGGCGTGACCAGACGCTTGTTACGCGCGCAACGACATTTATTATTATTTCACCGACGTGTAACGTACGTAATATATCGTACGTCGAGATACGAGACAATGAGAGAGGCCCCGCGCGCGAACTCCGCGACAGGCATATAAATATCGCGTCAATTTATCCTCGGTTACGAGATACCCATCGGTCGCGCACAGTCCGCATGTCTGCGATATTCGAGAGTCTCGAGAAACTAAATTTCCTCTCGTCTCTCTCGTTCGTGCACCTTGTGTGATGTTGTGGGTGTAGAGATATTGGTCATATACTGCGTGTTGGAGATACGTAAAACTCGGTCCACCGGATCCTTACGATATTCTAACGACGCGCGATCTACTATCGAGATTATCGACGACTGCGTTCACAAATCGTTTACAGAACTCCCTGCATAACGTAGTCATAGTAATATGAGATAGCGAGTGCCACTTTTCTAGTATGTTGTACGATGGACGGCATTTATGCATCCATTCGATTTGCCTCTTGACGGCCGGCTGTATTTATCGACAGTAATACTTTATCATTCATAGAGTTCCAGACGTTGAACAACTGATAACATCGATTCGAATTAAATGGAGCAAAGAGGCTGTGATTTAATAAGTTTGTTGGATTCAGTACGCGTCGTAAATGCAAAAAAAATCGTTCAACATCGCAGCTGACGCAGATAAATCTCTCGTGAGTCATATGATGAAAACATTTTTTTTAAACGTATATTTTTCACTTCTGGCGATTGGACTTTTTTTTCAATAAATAACCGGGGATTGGACACTTTGTGGGCCATTTAAAATAATTAAAAAAATTTAATTGATATTATTCGATTAATAAATAATAATGATAATAATATAGTTAGTCGATATTATTCTTCATATTGTTATTATTATTATTATTATTATTAATTTATTAATACATAAAAACAATGTAAAAAAAATCTTTAGTATGAATCGAAGAAAGTTATCGTCATTGAATGGAGAAAATTGAGATGTTGCAAGTCACGTGACGAAAAATAAACATTTCACACCCCTTAAAAATATAGCAGCGCGGAACATCGTAGAATTGCATTAATATAGATACCATTATTCTTTTTTTTATACTTGTATTTTTAAACTTTTTTTTAATCCTCGATGTATGAAAATGTTTTCGTCTGTCAGTGGTCGTTATTTTTATTTTTTCTTTTTCTTTACCCAAATCAAATTCGACAGATTATAGGGGCTGTTAAAGTCGCTCGCGGATGGTTAGTTGTTGGAATCTACTCGAGAAAAAAGGTCGGAGGCTGAGTGAGAGTCGCAGGTGTGAGATTAGTCTTCGACGGCTAAAGAGGAATTAGGATCGACGTCACCCAGTTGTGCCACTCGAAAAATCAAGGAAATCGATTGACGAAAAAAAAAGTAGGGTTGCCGAGAGAAATTGTATTTTAATCTCGTGTTGTATAAGCAGAGCTCATCCGTTTGTCACGGGAATATCGTGTGAGAAATTTCATCGAACAACTTATATCGACGTCGCGGGAGATTATGATTTAAAAAATTAGATACGCTGCATCGGGATTTACGAACTAAATCGTTTAGCCCTCTAACTTTTCTATGCCATATAACGATTTAAAAAAAAAAATCGATTTTTTGAAGACGACATCGTGGTAAGAACTCCTGCGGTATGTTACCGACCGAACGAACTTCTTACGTTTAGGTCCGCGTATTACGATTTCTATTCGAAAAATACCGAATAAATTTCTCACAAAAGTGCATCCAAGGAATGCCGATAAGAGATAAAAATCGAAGATGATAAAAACGGAAAAGAGACTACGACAAAAAGTTCTTTGGCGCGCGATGTCGCGGTGTAGGGAAATTCCCCGTAGAGGATCATTGGGGACAGGAGAAAGACTCAGAAGCATTTCGTGAGAGACGAACGTCGCATACGAAAATGCCGTGGAGGCGCGGCAACGAATACTAAAGTTCATGATGTTCGGGTGTCCTCTCCGGCGGGATTATCCTGCACGCCCGCGCCTGCATACAGTCTTTTTCTGGTTGTACCAAAATGAAATGGACAGACAAGTGAGGAATGAGAAAGTAACAGACGTTCGTAAATTTCCATAAAAATATACACCGGTCAGACGGTGAGAAGTTCCAATGGAAAAAGAAGATCGAGTTCCTCTGATTGTAAAAAATATAATTCTATAAAAATAAAAATAAAAAAAAATACATCGAGAATTTAAAAAACTGAACAATATTGGAAATTACGATTTTTTACAAAAATAAAAAGTTAAAAAGTCAAAATGCTTAGGGACTCCGAAGAATGTAAAATGAAAAATTGAGTATTTACGATTTTTTAAATACGCAATAAATGCTTATTGTTTCTCGTGAGAATTAAGCTTATTATTCGCTCACATAGGTGCCAAAATCGAAAGAATGCAAAAAGAAAACAACAAAAGACGAAAAAAAATGGAAGACTACGTCGGCGGTCGTGAAAAATTTGCATAAAAATACGTTTTGCACAGAAGTGAGTCTTACAGAGAAATATAGTTTTGTTTCAAAGTCTCGTATATGTTACCTACATTCTTTGTACGTCTTTATGTAGAGTACACTTTCTTATTTTACATAATATAGTGTTTTTGACGGCCGACGACGAAGGTGCGTCTATGCCCGGCAGCTTTGTCGTATATGTCATGAAACAAATGCAAAGGATTCTCGACTCCGGTATTATGTATTATATATATGTTTTCACTGTGAAACGTTTGTGTTCCCCGCACGGAGAATATAATGCACGCGAGACGTGGGAGACTTTTAACGAGCGTACCGGGTGCCCTGTTCAACGTTCGTTTGGTCGTCCGCGTCGTTTGCCGCTGCTTAGCGAGTGACGACTACGAAAAGGGGTCTCGTTAATATTATTTATGCGACGTTCCCGATCGCGGTTGTTATATGCCCACATAATGTAAATATCCCGCAGTAGAGAGTTCGTCCACATGTTATTCGCATGAATATCGATACATGGATATCCTTCCATAAAATCGATATAAAAAAATAACCCAAATAAGGGTTGTTTGGCGATAATTGCCATGTTGGCGTCAATAAAAAATTGAAAAGTCTCGAAAAAAATTTCGCGTGATTTAGTCGTGAAAAAAAAAAAAATTTTGCTTTGTATTTAAACGAACAAAAAACATAATAATAATAAACAGTAATAATAAATAAAACAGCAAAAAAAAAAATTGAAAAGTCTCAAAAAAAATTTCGCGTGATTTAGTAGTGAAAAAAAAAAATTTGCTTTGTATTGAAACGAAGAAAAAACATAATAATAATAAACAGCAATTTAATAATAATTGTAACCAATAGTTTTGTCGCAAATTCACGATACATTTAGGCATCACATGAAAAACTTTGATAATCAAATTTTTGTTTTTCATATATAATTTTTTTTTAACCACATTTGATTCATTTTGTTTTTTTTTTTTTCTTTTTTTTTTTTTTTTTACGCTAGTGGCACATGCCGACAGTATCGCGTCGAAATGCCTCGGCAAATTTTCGATCGTACCGCAAGAACAAATTGATGAAATAGTTCGTGCAACGTACGCATGAACATCGACTGGGATGTGGCAATTCCCGATTTGCGCGAAAGCGTTTCCACGAGAGCCAATTCCTCTCGGTCTCCCTCCGTCGAAAGCGGAACATGCGTCGATGAATATCGATTCCCATCCCTGAGTGTATACTCCGCGTCTATGTGGGCTCGTCGAAGCGCGAATTTGTTTTATTGCGGATGTCGGACTTGTGCAATAGCCGCGGAGAGAAAAAAGTACTATATAGAAAGAAAAAAAAAAAAAAAAAAAAAAAAAAACGCGATCAACGACGCTGATCCAATGAATGGCCATACCGCTAAAATCGCGGTGGTGACGAAAAAATCGTCAAACCCATTCGTGCCCTACGGCCGATTGAAAATGGCCAATTTTGCGTCCGTTCCTCTCGTCGACGACAGTTAAAATGATTCACGAACCCCCTTTTTCGTATTATCACTATAACTGCACCGGTGGGGAGGAGAGTTTGCACTCACCGTAACGTTTGCCGAGAATTCCATTCATTTTTGCGGCCACAACGTATATTCCATTCGACTGTATACTGCCAAAAACGATTCTCGAAACAATTCAATTTGCGCGTCCCTTTCGATGTTTTTGGAGTTCAATACACGACAAAATTGAACTTCCCTTTCGACGCGATAAATTTCAATGGGGTTTCTCGGCGGTGTCGAGGATTAAACGAGTTTCGGTTGCATGGATCAAAGTTATGGGCAGCAGAGGTTGCACTATGCCGCTGTCGGAGAAGCCGCTTTGGGATTTGAGAGGGGAGTTTGAACTATGGCCGAGTTACGTGCGGAGCACACGTGCGTTTGCCATTGGCCTTAGGGACCTGATGCTGCCGGGGTTTTGTGACGTTGCACCAGGACCGACCGTGATGCACGCGAATACGATATATATACGCGCTCTTGTCTGCTCTCTGGAAGTCATGGCCCACGGTCTATCGTTGCGTGTTCGACTACCGTAACTCAAATGCATACAAGGGTCGCGGGGTTTTTAGCCCTCCTGACCGCACGCTCTTTGCCGTCGCGGTGTGTGTCTACGCGATCGGGAACGCACGAGATCCAAGTCGCAGCTACTTTATCATGCGCGCAACGGTTTCGCACATTTTACATTGTTTCGCAATAACACGGCATTGCGTAATTCTTCGGAAATTTCGTATCAATTTCACGCTACTCCATAATGCACGTACGAATCTCGTAAATTTCCTTGAATATTAATCCTGACGCTATTTACATCGCAAATATCGGTAGCTGTAGGAAATCGAAGAAAATTCCGGCTAAAAACATCGTATCGCTAGTGCTATGTAATTTTTTATTCATAATGATGTTCTGACTACGTATAAAATTTCCAGGTATGAATATAAAAAAAAAAGTAGGAAAATTTTAATTTTCGTTATACAGAAAATTTTCAAAAATTATTAAAACAAAAAATGAAAGTCTTTCAAAAATTTTTAATATGCGGACCTCGCGATTTTTTTAAATGATCAAAACACTATTGCAAAATAAATTATCGTGTGACCTTAACAATTCGATGTTTTTTTGTATATAAATTTTTTTTTAAAATATTTCCTGCGGTGTTACATTTTTTTTTATGCACTCGAACGGTACACACCCTTCATAAATGTAAACTTTTCGATCGGCAGATTCGGTAAACAACATCAGTTTTTCCTTTTTTCCGTATCTATGAAAGATGAAAGCCACAAACGACGAAGAAAATACTTTGAAATAACGTTTTGATGAACGCGAAATTCATTTCCATTTGGTTCTGATAACGGAGAAGCTCTCCGATCGGCGTATATGTATACCTTGCGAATCGACATTTGAACGACAGAAATAGATTCAACGGAAACGCGCACGCTACCGGATATTGCACCGAATCGTTTGTACGGACTACTCGATCTGTTGGCTTTCGAACCCGAGTTATATATTTCACGACTCTCCGCCAGGAGACTTCGTTTGATGGAATCGATAGACGTAATGGGATGGTAAAGCTGCGATATAAACCGGCGACTACTTCGCGTTGTTGAAAAACAGCTCGAGGGATATGAGTCGATACGACATTTTTCAATGATACTTTACAGCGGAGATACGAATTTTGTAACGTTATACATATCTATTCGTCTTTATTACAAATGTTGTAAAAAAAAAAAAAAAAAAAATTACTCACGAGGATAACAAAATCTCGAAGCGCTGTTTGTGACGTACAAAGGGGATAACCTCCCCCACTTGTCGGAACGAGCGGAAGAGCTTTTGCGAAATCGGTTGCGTCGACCGTCGACGTTATTGAACCCCCGGGCGTCGACGGGTCACCAGTTTTCCCATACGTGACATCGAGTGGTCCAAACCACGTCGGCGTTCTATCTCTCTGTCACTCGACTAACGGAAACGATGTCACGAAAGGCGAAAGTAATTTTCGGTACGTGGTCCCATTCCCATCCATCTTTCTCTCTTGCGTTTGCAATCTCGAAAAATCTTCGCAACTAGCTGAAGCCAATGGCGTTCGGACGCGAACTTTTCATGCTCTTGTCGATGCTTTCGCGAACGCGAATGGACGGAGGGGATGGGGTTGTCCACTATATCGATGTTTCAGAAATAGAATTGCCAACGGATATTCGATATTGCGACTCCGATAGAACGTTAATAAATATTTTCACTTCTTCCGCGAAGTGTCAGATATGTTTAATGGAACAACATTTTTCTTCTGTATTCGAAATATCTTGCCAGATGTTCGTTACTCAGAGACGTAAAAAAAAATCAGGCAAAATCCATAGTTTCAATTTTGTATTTATAGTAAATAAAAAAATATATTATTTATAGTAAAACTTTAATGCCTATGTTTCGCGTTAAAATTTCGAATAAATGCATCACTTTGGTTCAAATTTTAATACCGATAATAGAGGGTTGAAATTCCATATCGGAGAAGTGCTGAAATATGAAAAAAATATGTATATTTTTGCTATAATTAGGAATAATAATGAATTTCGTAAAATAAATAAATATATTTAGGATTTTTTTCGTAAATTTTCTTACTATTATTATTATTATTATTGTTATTATTTTAAGTATATATTTTTTTATTCAGTTTGAGAAAACTGAAAAAAAGATTCTTAAAAAAAAAAAAAATGTTGTCATTGTTAAAAAGATCGAAAAAGCACAAAAACGAGGATACTCTCTATATGTACAATGGACCGCAAGCGCCATTGTCGTTGGTATCTGAATCTAACCGAGTTCGCTATTTGAACTGTCGGGAGACTCGTGTCAGGATCATCATCGACACAGAGGAGGAGGGAGATGAAGCTATCGAGAGTCCGATGTCTATGCGACAAGCCCGAGAGGGCGTACATTCGACGAGGTTGCTTCTGCTAGCAGCTCGCTCAGTATCCCCGGGGCACTGCCTGTTCCCGCGACAAACGGCAATTTAACGCTGTCGACGTCTCGACGGTCGATACTTGAGTGGGAGAGCGCTGAAGAGGGTGAGTAAGCAAGCAAGCGAGTGGAAGTCGATGCGAAGAAGCGAGACAGCGACCCTTTGACCGTATACTCGCTAATGCACGGCCCGGCCCTTTATTTCCGGCTGTCACACTGTTCCGTAATACCCGCGCAAACTGCCTGATCTCTCTCTCACTCTTGCGGCTCCCGCTCAATGCCTTGTCTGCTTGTGCGGCTCTACGATGTGCGCTAGTTGTCGCGGTGACCAGGCGAGACGCGCGGCAATGCGCTCGCCTGCGACGATGATGATCGAGCCCACCCACCGTCGAACCGGGTTGAGTATATAGGAGTGAAGCGATAGAACGGAAAGTGATGGAGGCCCGCTGGTTCCATCGCTTCTACCAGCAACCACGCCTCTCCTTCACCTCATTCGCCTCCGTCTTACTCGCGACGAGAGAGACCCGTTGACTATTTAATTATCGGCTAATTGCGATGCATTGGCCGCGGGGCTATTTCGTTCAGTTGGTTAAATCCATCTCTTTGACGAGATCCATACGAATGATGCGGATATTTAAAAGGCGCATTTACAAAACTTTTTTTTTTTCCAAAAAAAAATTAATATATTTTACATTATTTTCAAATATATTAAATTAATTTATAAAAATTTTAAATGTATTAATTTATATGTTTTTTTAGGGTGAAATATTTTTATCTTTTTGCAAAAATTGAATTGAAGATAACGGAATTTATTGTTTTCAAAAGTTCATTTAAGTTTTTTTTTTTTCGCAGAAATTTGTTGCGTAATTATGAGTATCGCCCACCAAAGAAATTTTGATTTTGAAAAAATTTTTAAGTTTTTTTTTATTCCAATAAAACCTTTGATGGAAGAATGAGATTTTTCATGGGAACATTTTACTTCTCTTTCGATGTACCGGGTATTGAACTTCTACGTAAAAAGAAGTCCAGCAGAAGGGCAAAGGAATTTCGAAATCGAGAAAGCTCTTCTTTGCTGCACTGTGCGTGACTGGAATGCACTTTTTGTTTTGTTTTTTTTTCTGTTTTATTTCGATCCGGCGCACGAAATTCCTTTCGTCGTTCTCGAGAATTCAAACGGGTAGAGAGCATCGTTGCCAATGGTTTTCGCAAAAGAGTGGATTCACCGAAACCTCGTGGGGCTTTAGAGCTTTTCGCCTTTGGATCCACGGGGAGTTAATAGAAAAGCCACGAAACACAGAGAGAAGAAGCCAATAGACGAAAGAGGAGAGCGGCGCGGCGCAGATGGAGAGAGATAAAAAGAAAGCGACCGGAAACGAGACGAAGGGAGTCGTTCTATTTTCTATGCACGAACGGCGTCATGAGCACGCGACCGAGTGCCCGTTTATACGTTTTAGATTTTACAATTTCACGTTTCGAGACTCGCCCTCGCGTCTGTACGCGCGTTGGCATCAACCGCGTGGTATCTTTTATTTAGTTATAAGCTTATCGCGAGGGTTGTAACGGCGCGGATGAACCGTGAAATTGCCGATCGAAATAGTTTTTCGAGGATCGGCGTGTCGAACACTGTCAACCCTCTCGTTCCGTCTTCAGTTGCCTTGCAACTGGGGGTGACGTTACGACGTACTAATGCACATCAGGAGCATTGCGAACGATAGATTCCAAATGGAAAAAAAATAAACCATAAAATGCATCTATAATATATATAATATTTTTTCATCGAAAAATAGTTTTTTATTTCATTCGAAAGTTCGATAAGATCGAAAAAAAAATCAAAATTTGTGAACATTTTTCTATATTTTATATGAAATTCGATAAAAAAAAAAACACCCAAAAAAAAAAACGATTAAAAAAATACCAATTAAACTTTGTGTAACTTCGTTTTTTTCGATCTTTCCTTCCAACGCAATACTTTTTTTTCGCGCCTCGAAAGGCTCGAAATTTTTTTCGAAATCTGTAGAAACACAAAAAAAAGTAATCCGCGATATCGTAACTCTTTGGAACACTAGTTAAAACAAATTCTATCCAGTTATAGACTTGACGAAAAAAGAATTAACTGTATCGTTAAGCTTTCAGTTCCAATTTAGCCGATACTGTACCGTGCGCGCCGGCAATTTCGGATTGTGTGCCAGAAAACGAGATACAATTATCGCCGAACGAACTCGACATGTCGGGCCGACTACTCTCTGTCGGGGATGATCCCCGCATCCCCCAGGTGTCTCTGCATTCATCCGTGAAATGTCGCGCACGAGATACAATGTACCGTGACCCATCTCCAATCCACGGAATGAAATGAAGCGAGGAACTCGGTTATGCTACGCGACTCACGTTGGATGTGTATATCCCGGAGAGAATGCCTCTCAATGTCACTCGATTCAAAGGCTCGTTACCGCGACAACTATATATACTTAACGCGGGGGTGCATCGGGTTGTATGAAACGAGAACGCCGGTATTGTCCTGTACGTTGTATATACATATATACAATATATATAGGTATACATAGCCAACACTGGTCATCCTTCGATGCGGACAAAGCGATGCGCCACCCTTACTCTCGGTTCAGCTGCGGTATACATTAGTGCTATTCTGCGAGAGGGAACGCGACTTCAATTTTCTGAGTCTCATTAATTGAATTTTATTTTATTGCTGCTAATGAACTATAGAAATCGGGGAGAATTTTCGCCGCTATTCGACATAATAATGAAGTTCTTGCGAAATAAATTCAATTTGTTTTTTTTTTTTTCGATAATGATAATTATGAATTTAACCTTTTCGTGATGTTACTCAATTTGTTAAGATTTTATGGATTTTAAATCGGAATATCAATTTTTATCGGGCTGCTTACGTGGATTTGCGGGTGAATAACTTTTCTTCCAATTTATCGACACGCGAGTAGAATTTCGAACAATGGGGTTTTGGATGAGCAAAAAATTTCGAATCAAACGAAAAACCGCGCGAAAGGGAATTTCGATTTCTTACCTTTACTGGTTGCTTCTGTCGATTGGATTTCGGTAATTCTACAGCCCTCCGGAGAAATTCTCGAGGTCTCGGGGAGTCTCTTATCTTCGCGGTCTTTTTTTTTTGAGGTGGAAATCTTCTCACGATCTTTTTCACCAGAAATACAAAAAAAATCAACGATGCCGATCTCTTTCGGAGGTCGTTGGTCACGAGACTTCGGTAATAGGATAGAGTTGCATCAAATTTTCACACTGTCCTACACATCACCATTCACTGTTCCCATTCACATGGTAATTAATCACTTTCAATCAATGAAGTTTCTCATTAACGACAGTCCATTTGCGGTTTTCGGTAACTTCGGCGACGAGCAGAATACAAGGAAAAAGAAGAAAATCGTCCGACGACGACTGTCCGACCAATTATTTCGTTTGCATAAATCATCAACGACAAAGAGTCGCCTGATAGAGGATGAAAATATTCGGAGAGGTTTTTGTGATGAGTTCGCAATCTTCCGATAAAGTTCGTCGAGTTTCGGAGATTTTTAATGCGAAACTCATTTATTTACTTGAGATTGCTCTCGGGTTCTATTATCTCGTTTGTATCACGACGACCATTCGTTGTCGTTGGACGCGCGAGAAATGCACGCTCATCACCGTGGCTTCTCGCTTTTATCGAGAAGCCGTTGACAGTGCGCGCGCGTGTGCATGAGGCACTCTACCTCGCACTTGTCAAGTTGCGTGCGCGCCTCCGAATCTCACGGTCTCGCGCAGCAAATGTAGATACAAACTCACACAGTCATGAGACACTCGTTCGTATTACAAATTTGCAGCATTTGCTTGCAATGCGTGAATCTGTGCTCTCCAATTTACGCGCTACGTAGAGATACGCGCATCAAAATTTTATCCTTTTGCTTCGATGTTTATTTCTCGGCCTCCAAAATTTTTTTCATCTCGATAAATTTTGTATTATTTTTAAAAATTAAGATTGGGCGAAAAATCATTTTTTTCAGCAAAAAAAAAATTAAAAAAAGTAATTAATTATTAATAAAATGAATATTGTTATTATTTTATAATTTTTTTCATTAATTATCGTAATATTTTTTCATAAGACGGAAATATACTTATGAAAGTTTTGAAATTGCGCAAATTTCTCGGTAACTTCCGGAAACGTATAATAAGCTCGCGTAACACGAGTTACCCGATTCGTCGAGTCTTCTCCAAAATTGGTTACAAACTCAACCGCGAAACCCCATGCGAGAGTGTGCGATGATACCGGTAACGGAGTTGCAGAATTCGAGTAGGTAGAGAGTTTACAGCGCTCGCGCTCACGGCAAAGCAAATGTTTGAGGGGCCGATTAGAGATGCGTGGAAATAAAAATGTTTGCTACACGAATTAGTATGGACAAAGTGCGCCGCCCGTGCCGCTTATATTATCGTTCTCGATTAACGATGCCGCTCGTGCGTCGCACCACCGGCCTCATCCTCCTTAGCTAATTTGCTGCTTCATTAATTATTCTCGTTTCGCCCGGTGTCGGAGCAAATGAGCCCAAGATAACGCTTACAAGATTTTCGTCGTGATATCTCAGCGTCATCTTTCACATCTCATTAATTTCTCGAAGGATATTCAATGAAATTATTCTAATAATTCTCATGAAAATGTTACCAAATTAGTATCATCGTGAAAGATTATGGTAATAATAGTAATAATAATAATAATAAAAATAATAATAATAATAATGAAATTCAGCAGGTTATTTGACACAAGTCTTGTATATGATTAATTTTTAAATCAAAGAGAATAATAAACGATTTGTTTGATATAAATACTTTTTTTATTTTCTCACCCCATACGGAGTATAAAAATAAGAAAGTATTGTAATCGCGAGAAAAAATTTATAGACTAAATAATTATTTTCAACATTTCAAATTAAAAAAAAAAATATTTTCTCACTTTTTTCCTCATAATAACAACCCAATCTATCAGATTTCGAGATCTGAACAATTTTTTTTTGTTCAAAAATAATTTAAAAAAATGATTTTTCTGAGATGTCTGTCCGTCTGTACGTCCGTATCGAATTTTTTGTTGTAGACATAATAACTTTCACAATAACTTAACACAATAACGATAAAAAAAAATTGCGAGCAAAGTATTGATATAATTACGAGCGTATATCAGACCGAAGTTCGAATCTTTCGATAATGAGATGTTTTTCCATTGGACCGATCATTATCATGGCGTTTGTATAGCCCTTTTTTTCGCCTTTTTTCGTTTGTGGTTACGACAATAATAATAATAATGATTCTTATTTACATGCGAAAGTCTCTCGTGAAATGTTCTTTTTCTGTCAACGCCATTCGAACGGATTCAGGTTCTTATTTTTTTTTTTTTGCGTATTCCGTTGCACCATTCGTTTGCTCTCGAGTTGAAACTGGCAAAGGGGGATCAAGCATCAGGAGTGTCGGGACCAGAGACCAGACGTCCCCGCAAAAACTGAACGGTCGTGATTAAGATATTAATAAAGTCGAAGAGAGCGAGAGATCGAGAGAAGAATCACAGCTCGGCGAGAAGCTGAGTGGGATTTGTTTCTTAATCCTCTCGGTATCTTCGTAAAGTCTGCGACTACCGTCGGCGCTGCTACGCGATGTGTAAGTATAACTGGAGATATCTTGTATCTCACGATCTCGAGAGACACGCTGTGTTCTTGAAATCGTGAGATGTAATGCGCAGTACATTCAATCGATCGAGCTATTGAAAATTGTGGTCACGATCGTGAAACGTGGTTGGAGTTATCAAGATATGTTTCTCGAGATCGGGGACACCCTGTCAGCGGCGAGATTCACAGTTACATTTCGTTATTATACGACGAGTTTGATATTATTCTATGTACTTATCGGGAATAGGATATTCAATTTTCGTCGGACAAAATTGCCTCAAATAAAAGTACGAGGCTTCGAAAATTTTTTTTATTCCTCGCAATCGTTGATACGGAAGATTATCATTATTAATGCTAAAAAGTATCGAAGAAAAAACGGAATGCAACTGATTGAAAAATCCTTATCGAAGTATTGGATGGATTCAAAAAACGGTCCGGAGAACGATCGATCGGATCGAATGTACCATCGGTATAATGCACTTTGAGAAGCAACTTGTTTGATAATATCTTTAACTGGGAATGTTCTCGACGACGAAGTGAAAAAAAAATTCAGTTGAATCGCCGGTGTGAACTGGTGGAAGGGAAACCCTCGAGACAAGCCATACAGCACAGAGACCGTGTGTCCTAGCGGACTATCTATCCGGCGGCGAGTCAGAAATGCCTACTATATTACCGGGACTAATGGTAATGACGACCGTAACTCTCTGCGATAGGCGAGCGAGAGGACGAGCGAGTGCGCCGAATTGTATATAGTTATCTTCCTCTATGCGTCGCTTGCACCGCTCCGCGCCGACGAGAAACTCGCGGGCTACCAGAACGAGCAAAGGAAGTAAGGTTTCGGAGAGGGCGGTAGTACGCCCGAGATACCAAATGAATTACAACGACTCTTCGACCCAAAGTATACGGTGTCGCGCGAGATACGAATTACACCCGACCGTACCGTAGGGACCGCCCATTTTGGTATCGGTGACCTACGCCAACCGCGTGAGTGAATCACGAAAACGTGGAAAAGAAAAGAAAAGCTTCTCGTACAGTTTGTCGGAATAGATATAACGATGAAAGTAACGGCGGATGGACCATCGGAATATTTACGCGAAGAGAGTCAAGAGCGCAAGATATAGGCATTTTTACCCCACAATTACAGCACTTCAAGTTCTAGCGGATTCGGCTTTATCCTTATCGATATTCTGAAAATCTCGTTGGTAATAAATTTCATATGGGTTTCAATTTTTTAGTGGTAAAGTTTAAAACGCTGAACTCCGAAAGGACTCGACAAGATTTTTCCATTACCTCATCCTATTTTACACGAGTGCAAAATTGCCTATTGCGCTGATGCCATATATACAATTTTTTGCGCCGATTGCGTGAAAAGTTCGACTTTGAGTGCCCTAACCTCACTGCCCTGTGCGCAGAAATTCACGAATATAGCGCTCTGCGCATGCGTCGACTTTTCTACACACGCTGACCAAAGTGACTCTCTACGCGCTGAACGTAGGCGCGAAAAGTCGAACTTTTAGCGCATGCGACACAAAAAATGATTAAATGAACAAATAACATGAATTGTGACCCTCGGCAACACAGTGCTGTTCCCGGTAATTACAAGTTTTACACCCTATATAAATATGTTTTCGTGGATTCGTATATTTGTACCTTCCAAGTCGGGGTGTCGGCGACGATGACGCGCAGCGTTCTACCCACGGTAGCGTAAGCCGCACCGCAGCAACCGTCGTCATTTTCGGTCTTTCCTTTCCTCTTTTCCCTTTTCCGCGCTTCTATCTCTCGCTTACTGTATACTTCTATCTCTCGTATACTGTATTATACGTTACTCGCATCGTCGTTACTACATGAAAGGTTGGACAACTTTGCCGACGCCGATGCGGCAAGGGGATTCCTCCCACTGTCGTGTGTGTGTGTGTGTGTGTTGTCGGAACAACTGTGGCATTGCGCGTACACACAAAGTTGTTGACGAGGAATGGCGGTGGTGAACAGAGAAAACCCGATGTATACATGTACACAATGGAGTTAGATAACGAATACGCCTGTGAAGAGGACGCTTGCCGACAATGCACGCCCTGAATATGCTTTGTGTGTATACCAGAGAATTATTACTATATATCTAAGTATATGTATATTCTCTTTAATACCACTGTTACTCGTCGCTTTCTGGCAAAAGCAGGTGCATTGAAATCTCGCATAGCAGAGAGCTTCGTTGTTCACCACATCGGAAATGGACGCTTCCGCGTTAAAGCGCATCGCGATAAGCAGTACATAGTTATTCGATAGTACATACGGTTTAAAAATAATATTCGATAGGCGAATTTAACAACTTTCGACGAAAAAATTCATTTACGAAGTAATTTTTTGGTTATTTTTTAAGGGTGCAAAGGGTACCGATTTATAAATTATTGAAAAGTGCAATGACCATGAAACATCGTTTTGAAGCTCGAAATACCGATGAGGTCATTTTGAAAAAAAAAAAAAAAAATGGAAAAAAAAATTTCTAACTTTTATTAAATCGATATACTTGCGGGTTGTTGGGCGATTAATTTATGAATAATTGCGTCGATAAAGCTGTAAAGTAATAAAGTGGATATAGTTGAAATCCGCTTTCTGCAATGGAAGATCAGTATTTGCTGTATTGTCGCATTTACGTTTTCATTTTGGCTCTTATTAATTTTTTTCATTATTATTATCTGACATTTCAAAAGTGCACTTGTACATCGTTATCGGAGATTGCAGATGACCCTCGAACCTTTGATTAGCTTCATTGTTTTTTTTTTTTTTTTTTTTTTTTACATCGAGGATACTTCCTTTGGTGACATCTTCCACTTCTTAATCGTCGACCCGTACGATACTTTGGTGGCAAGTGGACTCGTCCGCAAAATCATAAGCGCGAATGAGAACGAATTGTATGAAACCTTAATAAGTACCCTTGAAATCTCTCGGAATTGTCAAAGCGAAGTTGGCGCACGCAGCTCACTCGAGAGTTCTCACGACAGCAATACCGAGTGGGAAGCTGTACAGTACCTGTACAGTATCCATGTGTCATTCGAAAATCGAAAAAAAAATAAAATGAAATAAACTCGTTATTAATTCGATACAAAGGCCATTCTTTTTTACCAATGAAGAAACGGGACTTCAGCAGGCAGAATACGAAACATTCAGAACACAGTTAGGGAGCGAAAGTTCGTATCATAACATCATTCGATTGTAAAACGATCGTATAAGTGTTGAACACCGAATGAAAAACGATCGACTGAAAAACAATGAATGTAAAACGATCAACTGTAAATTTTTCCGGCGGACGGGACGGTGGGCAGACACTCCATCAGGTATTAGGATATTGAACTTATCTGATGGTCCCTAATTGGCTAAGTTTCCGAATCTTCAACTTATATGATTGGCTACTGTAGTACGTCATCCTATCATCTTCTGTTTGCCAAAGATTCAACATCAAATCTCACATACTCCTCTTTTGTTTCGTATATAATCCCGAAAATTCCTCTAGACTTCTGTAAGAACTTTTTTTCTGTTCCCACAAAATACCAGTCTGAATGCCCAGCATCCTCATCTCAGGTACCAATAAGGCGTACCTTAGTTGGCACCCCTGTGCCAATAGCGTATACAAAACTTAAAAAAAAAAAAAAAAAAAAATGCGGCTCTCGCCCCGTCAACTCGTTTCCTTTCTGGTATCAGAAGCGATGAGCCCATCACCTCGAGTAGCCCACTTGGCTACCCGGGCGACTCGGCACAAGCGAAGATCGAGAGTTCTCCCCGTAGAGCACGTCAACGATTCGGCGTTACTGAGTCTTGCTGTATATTTCATTCCGTATCGTAGCTGCACAAGCTTCACAATATTCAGTCCTGTAGAGACGATGTATGGAAGTCCTTTTACTCCGTCGCCGTGCGAATTTCGAGAGTAGATGGGAAAGCCGGAGCGAAGTGAGGCGCGGGTAGATGGAGGCTGGAGAGGACGAGGTGGGTAATCAAAGGGGCCATGGTGTACATATTCGTGGGTACTTGGGGAGGCCGAGATGGATGGCAAAAGCGAGTTAAAGGGCCAAGGGATGCGAGAGCAAGAGAGATATGAAAACGCGCTCAACGCGCGCCCCAGCACTCGAGGAAACGCATAGCAGGCGCTGGCGAACAATCGTTTCGGGACTTTGAAGTTTGCCCGCGCGCGTGAGAGTAGGGAAGCGTGTGCATACAGTGAAGTGTACGGAGAACGTGTACGTATCTACACCCCGGGCGGTGCATTCTGGTTGGGCGGAGGATAGGCGTAAGAGGGTTTCGGCTCTAGCGGAGGGTTCCTGAAAGTGCAACACGATAATGTCGTAGAACACGACATTCTATCGATGATGGAATATGACGATGTGAGATGAAAGTTACGGCAACCTAAGGAGCTAATTACAGCATTCCTCTTCGCACCTGTGTCGCTGTTATTAGCTTAATGTGGACTTGATGATTGCCGCATTCGAGTAATGGCTGAAACGGCAATTGCCGAGTCTGCACCTTAATCGCTAGTTGGGTCATGTATATCATTGATAGATTCTGCTTGAGTACTATGATGACCTATGATGACCTATGTCACAGATGAACCATTGGTTACTATTGGTTATCATTATTTACGTTTTTTTTTCGGTCCATATAAACTTTCCGTTATCTTTCCGAAACTCAAAAAGTAAGAGCTGCGCGAGTGTATCTATGCACTCTTATGTAGGCTCTCGCTTTGCTTATCCTCCTCTTCAGCATCGTACTCTACCCTCTCTCACCTACCCTACTCTGCCTCGCACGGCTAATCAGCCAAAAGAATCCTCCACTCACTTTACCTTTCCTCACGCATACCGTGTACTTTGCATATAGTCGTCTTTCTCCGCTTTCTCGTACCTTATTTCCTTATTGCTGCCGACAGTGTGCACGGCACTCTCTCGACTTTGGTCGTCGAGCCTGATGCATCATATCTCCTCCTCTCCCCCGGACCATCTCATCTGCTTTTTTTTTTTTTTCGTTTTTTATCTTCTCTTTTCTCGTGAACACGCGATGCCACGCCTTTGCCTTGTGGCCGAAGCCGCGTATGCAGAAAACATCGCGAGCCCCAAGTGCCTCGGCCCACTCATTGTACCTCCAGCGAGGAGAGTACGTGGAGAACGCGCGAGCGCAGTCGAGTGTAGCTTTGACGATGCCGGAGTACGGCATACGACAGGGTAATTAGTTCGTATTATACTTTGTGACATCGACGAGCTGCTCTGCACCCTGCGCTCTGATGCTACATCGGGCCGGGGGATGGGGGAGGATGGGGAGGTCCCCCCCAACGAAAACCAACGGTGTAACGATGCACCGTCATTGCCTTTATCTCGACCACTCTCGTATCGTCGAACAGAATCAACAAAAAGGGTATGCGTTTCAGGACGGAAACTTTCAAAAAATTCTCTTGCCGGTTTAATATTCGTAATTGTCGGAGCAACGAAAATGAATTTAATTTTTTTCCGCGACATATATTTTGTAGAAGCAACGCGTTTTACAAACGAAAAAACGTTTTTTTAACGTTTTAGCATCGCTTTAGCAAAGTCAGCCGAAAGCATGCAATGTTTTTTTTTTGCTGTATAAATAGGGTATAAGTAAGTTAACCGTATAAGTAGAATACCCGGTTTCATAGTAATGAAAAATATGAAAAATTCGTAATGTTTTAAAAAAAAAAAAATATACATATATATATATAAGACATTTTTTTTAAGGTTTCGCCGTCTGGTAGGGTTTCCACTGCAGGGTTTACGGTATATGCATAAAGTCTATTTGCCTCATTCCATCGTCCATTTGAAATCCAATTACAATTTTGGTTCCTGAACGTCGAGACTTGCTTTCGCATCAACCGCAACTCCCTCTTTCCTGCACCCTCCCGCCTGCCAAGTCAATTGTGTGTGCACACGCTACGCTTCTCTCTTCCCGCTGCTTTATCCTTGTCTACTCGCGACTCCGCTCTCAAATAGGAAATACGTTTCACCGCAGAAATTCGTAGCGCAACGATAAAACATAGAGGAACGTTGAGCAGGAAACGCAGCGCCCTACGATACCTTTGATGGAAGTTTCTATGTTTTCCGGAAATGAATTTTCGTTACTAACTTGCGTCGAGTTTCCGATTGCAAGTATGTACCGAAAATGTAAGAACGCGTGGAAATTCGGTGAACTTAGAACGTAATGAAGCGCTCCGGTTTCGCAGGCAATTTTTTTCCGCTCTTTACGATAGTTGATTTTCCCCAATTTCCAGTTTCTTTAGTTTTGTACCAAGCGCACGACTTCACTCGTGCCTTGAGGTACACGCGTGCATCAAAGCTCCTCGCGAAATGGATAAACCGCTTTGCCGTAAACCCAAAAGAAGGAAAAAGAAAATGTAACTCTCCAACGCCTCATCTTGTGAAGTTCCGGAAGGGGTATCTTATCGCAAGTGTGTATAGCCCGCAGATGTGTACACGTTTGCGTGTACCGAAAAAAATGCATCTCTATGATAACCAACAACAAAAAAAGATGGTATAAAAAAAAACGGTTGGGGTATCATCGCGCAGGTCGAAGGCCCTGTCTCTCTTGACGTTTCTTTAGGGCCTTCCAAGCACCTGTGCGGTATATGCGAAGAGAGAATAAACATCCCTTGATGTTTTCCTTGAGTCTCTAGCGACAACGACGACACAGAACCAAGACCAAGAGAGAGAGAGAGAGAGAGAGGGAGAGAGTGACGGAGAAGCTTAGCGGGCTCTGGAAAAGTTTTTCCCTCATATCATCCCTCACTTCCTCTTTTAGCTTCTTGCTTCTCATTCCACGAGCGGTTCTTTCGCAACCTAACTCAACGTGTGCCGCAGTGCGCGACTATGGATGCGAGTGCCCTGTGCGGCATTCTTTGGCATCCGAGCCTTAGCATCTCTCTGAGGATATATACAGCAAGCCTGTGAGCCCTTGGATTTGAACCAAAACCTCCGCGTGTGTACGCCTGTCTTGAATGATGACAACAAAACCTTTACGGTGTCGCTGTATGAACGAAGATTGTTGACGATGCTGTGTTTTCCTCATGTCCGGAGGGGTTGCAGAAAACGGGACAGGAACACGTTTGTTTCGTCAGTCAGTTGAGCTTTTGAAGGGGAGAGTTTGAGTTTCGAAGGTGGCAAGACGGGGGAATGGAGAGAGGGGAAAGAAAAGGGAATAAAAAAGAGAGTCGTGTATGGCTCTCACGTACGCAAGCGGACCACTTCCCCTCTTGCAGTCCCGCGACGTGTATCGCATGCAGGAATGAGAGTGAAGCGCGCTAGGGTGCAAGGGCCAACGACGCCGACGTCACAACGTGCCTCCTTTGCGCCCAACTTCTGTCTTTTTCCTCCTTTCGCCATTCCAGTTCTTTCACCCCCTTAGCGCTCTCTTTCTCGTTTTTTTTTTATTTATTTTTTCCTCCCTTCGTTTTTGCTCTGCATCTTCCTCGGGCACAGTGGTTCTGCCGTGGCAGTCCGCTTTTGCATCTCATAGTAACAGCTAGAGGCAGGGGATAACGAAAAAAAAAAAAAAGAAAGTCAGCTCTCTTTCTCACGCACCCACACGCAGCCCGGCGTCGGCACGTCGATGAATTCTTTGATCCGCACTGTAATTAGTTGGTGGCAGGGAGAGCTCAGGGCCTCTTCCACCAAAGTGAGAGAAGCGGGTGGCGAGGCGAGCCGACGAAAGAGAGCCCGGGGGTGGAAGGGCGCCGGTAGCGAAAATGTTTGAGTGGCGATCAAAGTAGTTGCTGCGACTGTGCCTTGCACCGCCAACGCTACATCGGTGAGGGCCAACGCTGATGTATATTTTCGCCTTCTCTGATGCATAAGGCTCGAACGGCAGGGCGGGGAGGAAGGCACCAAGGGCAACCCTGCCTCTGTGTGTGCAGAGAGGAAAGAGAACGTGGAACAGGGCGAAAGGCCGTGCAGAGAAGAGAAGGCATTGATGGCAACTACTACCACTGTGCAGCGCTTCGTATACCGTTTTTTTCCATTTTCCGATCTTTGATATTGCTGATGTTGGAAATATATTTGGTACCATCGATGGTTTAGTGCAAATTTGCGTTTATTAATGATCAGTGGTATCTGAAAAACCTGCCGCTGCCCTTCCACACGTCTCGATGTCTGTCCCAGTTTTTGAAACGTCCCACACATGTCATTGTCGTCATATATATTTCATAAGCTCTTTGGGGCAACACAAACAATGCTTCGTCCACATTCGGGGGAGTAAACAGGAGTGCCAACCAACCCTAACCATTGCGTGCTGAAGAGTCTTGAGGGTCATTTCTCTCGAGGCTATTCCGCACTGAGTTTCTGAGAGTTCAAAGAAGAAAAACATACGGGGAGTAGGAAAGGAGGAGTCTCAACTGGTTGCATGCTCGGGGTAGTAGGCACGAAGGAAGAATGATACGGTAGAGCCAAAAAGCTTTGAACGAACACGAATACCATGTGCTTTACCGCTTTTGCACAGCAGGTTTACCCGCACCATGCAGAAAATCTTGAATGTATGAGATGCTCGTATTTAGACTCGTAACAAGTTTACCGAACTTGAAGACCTTAATCTTGAGTGTAGCATCATGACAAGCATTTGGAAATGGTCCATCAGCGGAAAGAAGAAAAATCCGACTAATCAGGAAACCTCACTGGAACGCTAATTCTCTGCAAAAGCTGTCTTCAAAATGGCCAAATGACCGTACGCAGCATCGAATTCGAGGGATGCCATGCTACCAAACAGGCAGCTGACGTATTTGCAATGAAGGTCCTAACTTGGATATGCTCTCCTTGCTTTTGACATCTCGGATCGGCAAATGGTCTTCAAGTTACTGATGGCATTCCAACAAGCCGGTAACTGTTTCCAGTA
The DNA here is from genome assembly GCA_964006125.1 of Cryptus viduatorius. NCBI lineage: Eukaryota > Metazoa > Arthropoda > Insecta > Hymenoptera > Ichneumonidae > Cryptus > Cryptus viduatorius. The sequence goes on from OZ023226.1 coordinate 1,404,874, forward strand.
ACTCCAAGACGGCCGAGAGTGGCCTCGAGACCCAGCAAGCAGAGAGGGCACGTATATGTATATCATTCCTGTAAGAGTCTTGGCTGTGGCATTCCTATGGAGTAGCCTAGTAGTACGATGGGGTGGGTAGGAGGACAAGGTACAAGGTAAGAGACGACAGAAGCATGGATGACACGTCGAGTACCCCACTCCGCGCCCTCAAAGCCGTTTCCGTCTTCGTGGAGAGGATCCAGAGCAATCTAAAGTGAGGTATACGACGACAGCGTATCCGCGTGCTGTACCAACGTATCTACAGCCTCGCTGGTTCCTCGCAGGTTGCATATACCGGCGTTGCCCTTGATCTTCCACAGTGTGAGTAAGTGAGATAGATTTTAGACGTCGCGCAATGGTCCCTCCGCTGAGACACGAATCTATGGAATTTAATGCATTCGTGAGAGATGGGCGACCGGAAAATGGAATGCACATCTCGGAGAGTTCCCGTTGACGACGACGACGACGGGCGACGAGACAGAGAGCAATTTCTCGAATCCCATTCCGTGAGGTATACGCCGGCACGCTTTCTTGAATATGCTGGCTCTCGCAGCAGAACGTGAAAAGCGTGCGCTTGCCGCTTTCCTCCTCGGCATTTCTCTCTTTCCCTCTCATCGAAAGATTTTCTCAAAGACATCAAACGCAGATATGTCTCGTAAACAGTATATTCTTGACTGCACATCTCAGGTCCTTCGTACCTCCATATGTTCCGCGTCTTCCGCAGATTTACGTGTGTTCAACCAGTGCACAAATATAACCGGAAACTCCAACTTGGCAATAACCACGCCAATTCAGTCGCGAAATAAAAATTAACGTGCTAAAATCTGTGAACCGTTTAGTTCATCATATTCATCGGAGGAAACAGCCTTTCATTATCGACATCGTGGGTATTCTTTTTTGGCAACTTCCGGTCTAAGCGAGGAAAGTCTGTTATCGATGATTACATTGCATTTTAAGTATTTTGTTAGGCGAATGGAACACGTTCGTGCGCCTCGAACAGTCTCGTGTCACGATAAGGAATGGATTTCGCAAAAGAAGGTATCTCTTCCGCTCATTCGTTCCTTCCGACTTCCTTTCTCTTCTGCATGAAAGCTTCTGCCTTTCTATGGCTGTATGTCTATATGCGCTATACAGACGGTATTCTACGTAGTATTGTACGAATGTACAATAAAATCCGCATAGACGTGCACACTGAGACTCGGGGATAAAATTCACCGTCGAAAGATTCACGAGTCTGACTCTTCCGACGAAAGTTACACCGCATACCTACGATGTACGGTGCGGGAAGGTACGAACGAGAGGCATGCACGCGATGGGATTGATTTCGCGCAGTAAGCAAGCAAAAGCAAGCAGGCAGGCGGCTGGCTTGCATGCAGCTCGGCGCGCATCAAGCGTGGGGTGCATCGAGCCGTGATACGACGTCTGCAAAAGCTCAGGGGGAGAGGGGGGGGGGGGCGGAGGGAGGCTTTACGCAGATTTCTGCAGGTGCGTATCCGCGACGCCCGCCGCGAGAGAACCAGATTCACCAGAGGAAAAACGAGGACGAGGCAGAGGTGAACGATTACGCCACGCTCGCGCACGCCGACTGGCAAAGCACTCGCGTCTTTCCAAGCGCGAGAATACGCGAGGGCGCGAAAACCATACAGGGTGTCCGGATATTCCCGGCTAATAATTACGAAAATTCTAACATAGACGCTTTCCTATTCAGGCGCATTCGGATATTTGCAAAAATCTTACACCCAAATTCTCATTACGTAAGATCGTTGTTTTTTTTTACATCGAATTTAGTGCTTTGAAGTCGCGTTCCGAATTACGAAGCTTTTATGGGGTGGTAAAAAAAAAAAATAATCGAAAGTGTATTGAAGGTATTGAACGAATGGGAGAACGAGACAAAAGCAACACTCGGAGCAACGATTTTTTTAATTTTTTTTAGTTCAACTCGAATAAAGCGTTAAGCTCGCTTGTTCTACGAAAGTAATATCTTAATCCTCTTAAAGAGAAGGGAGGAGAACGGCGCAGGGTTGCCAGGACAAGCGCCCGCAACTTTCGGGCCCCGTTGGCTCGAGCTCGCAGGGCTGAAAAAGGTTTGGCTTCGGAGTGGTATGAGCATTGCTGCTCTCCTGACTCTGTTTGCAAACTGTTCGTTGGTAGCACCACACCTCGACGCTTTCCCTTCTCCTCCTTCAGTTCTTCTCTCGCTTATTCCATGATGCGAAATTAGGGGCTTTAGCGTGTATAATAAACCACTCGGCTTAATATCTCGACAGATTTATTTTTCCCTCGACATATATATAAATTCCGAGAAAAATTGCCGAAGGGAACGCATATGGGGGGGGGGGGGGGGGGGGGGGGTGCATATAGTAAGTATAAATAAATATTATTTCATTTATAAATACGCAAAAAAAATTCTGCTGCTGCCCTTTCAATCATTTTTTTTTTTCGTCCTCATGCGGGAAATGCTAGTTAACGGTGATTTTCTTTGGTCAATCTTTATCCAACGAAGTTTTACGTTGATTCGCCAAAATAACGAGATAGTCTGATAATTTTTGTACCGCATTGAAGTGCTGTGTGTAATCTGGTAATTAAAAAAGTTCGCAGCTATCCACATCGAAGTTGGGCGAAGTTGGAGCTAACGAACTACGTTTCAACACATCGTAAAAATAACGAAGTCGATGGAAAATTCATCGTGAGGTTCTCCTTTTATCAAACCCTCAATGTCCACTAATTAGTTCGTAAAAATGAGTTTATATTGAACTCCAATTTTTTTACACAATTTTATCGTGATTTTTGTTGTGTTGTATTGAAAAAAAATCGTTTTGGAAAACTAACAATTACTTGAGAAAACTAATAATAAGTTGGCGTAATCAATTTTTTTTTTTACTAAAAGTCGTTTTTTCATTTCACTATTACATCCTTTGAGTTGTCAATTTTTTTTGTATAGTCATTGCATTGTTTTGAAAATTGGTATTCGTATGATACATTTTTTAAAATATGTTGTATAAAAATGCATTTTTTTAGAAATAGTGCATCAAAAAAATTTTTCTATAAAAAAACTGTTATATAAATTTGAACGAAGAAGTGTTGCACTTTGGAAACATTTTTTTTAATTTCAATTACACGATATTCTATTTATACATACATCGGATACGGAGGTTAGCGCCTTAATTATTGAGAAACCGTAATACGGGGTTCCATTAAAAATGTTTCGTCTGTCAGAAAGCTGTGTTGGTATCTTCGTACGAAGTCACTTCGGACGAAAAAACACTTTGTTTCGAGTTCTTTATTTCTGATTCTCGTGAAATATTCTATTTACACGTTGTCCGCCGAATGTTCGTCGAATTGGTAGAAACGATCGAATCTGTACGAAAGTGCAGCGTGGCACTTTTATCCAAGGGAATGCAATTCGGCGTTCACGTCCGATTGAAAATGACAGGGTGATGGTTGGGTTCGTCTGGTGCACAGTAGATATGGAACTTTGTGCTGCAGCCGTACGAATATAGCTTTCAGAGATGGGGGCGGGTGGGGTGCGGGTGGAGGTGGTGGATGAAAGCGACGATCGATATTTTGCGTCAAGGCAACACGACAGGATGAATTCCGTTGGCTAGAGAGGCAAAACCCGACATCGACGGCGCACAACGAAACGTAGTTACAGTTTGTAACTCTATTTCGTCTGGGGATCGGGGATGGACCGAGATGCTGTTGCCTGTGACCCCCTCTCCCTCTCCTCTTCTCGCTGCTGTCATTGCTATGCTTCCAATATATTTTGGGGGATGGATGGTAACACCGAGAACCGACAAGCTACGTTGCTCGAGTGTACAGGGGAATCCACTGAAGACTCGAAAAGCGAATTCATACGGATGAAACAGAAAGGTCTGCGCACTCTGTCGCGATGCAAGGGATACATAAATAAATAAACTACATCCCTAGTTATCGACCGTCGAAATCGAGTCTATTTTCGATATCGTCCTTACACTTTCTCATAACACTCTGTCGAATTATAAATAGAACAATTTACGAATTATTAAAAAATAGAAATGAATTTTTTGGCACATTTTATCCGATAAAATTAATTTTTTTTTTTTCTGTAAACTTCGACATCGAAAATTTTTATTTCGATAAGAATGCGAAGCTATGATCGATAATTGAATAAATTTTAACTTTAGAAATTTTGCAACAACTTCACGCGATCGATGATAACTTCTCGATAAAAATTTTGTGTGAACGTCAAAGAATCATTTTTTTCTGAAGTCATTATGACTAATAATCGAATAAATTCGATTGAAAACGTATTCGTTTGTTGAAATATCGAGTCGCGAATTGACGATACTTAAAGTCGCTTCAAAGAATTACGTTTCACGCGAAAGGGTTCCAATCGTTGCGCATGAAAATTCCAGCGAAGCAGAGAGAGTCGTGAAAGATATCAACGTTTTATGGCTGATTTCGGGTAGTTACGAACGGGGAAGTTCCCCTTGAGCGAGCAACGAATGCGGAGAAGATCTGATTCGACGTCGGCGTGGGTGATGACGGCAACAGTTGCATATAGGGAGTGTGGGGCACGCGACGTCGGGCGTTCACGTTGCGGGGTTTCAACCCCCAAAGCCCGCTGAACCGCCGCCCGAAACATCTGTGTCGCAATTACTGTAAATACGTCCGGATGCGCGGGGCGGGACCATCAGCTTCTGGTGCAGCAAGGATATGATTGACGTTTGCAACGAGAAAGATGGTATATGTATACACACCCTATCGCAGTTCTCGCGACTAAAACTATGTCTATACACGAGGAGCGATGATTACTTTATGCTCTTATGAATCTCGAAACACCGACGAATCATAGCCGAACGAATTGTTTCTACACCGCAGGAATGGAATTGACAATTTTTTTTTTTTTTTTTTTTTTCATTTTTACTTTCCTCTTCAACGAATTCGACGCATTGCGCTCCGATGCTGTGGCATTGTTCACTTTAATGGAATACAAAATAACGCTCTCGCTGCATTGCAACTTCGAGATTTCGTTGAAAAAACCTTACAATTTGCGATATGTGTTGGAAAAATTTGCGTTTTTATGCATCACCGATCTTCTTTTATGCGAGAATTCTTTGTCGATGGAGCTTCGAGTGTGAAGCGATGTGTGTGTTTGCGAATAGGCGAAATCGATGCGGTAGAACGGAACGTTGCCAGTCGCGAGAGAAATGACAAATTTGTTTGCCCTCAACCATTTTTCGAGCACTAGCGCTTCGCCCTATTGACATATGAGATGTCTAACCATTTGTATTTTTTGATGGACACGAAGTGATATGTGAAAATAAAAAAAAAAAAAAAAAATTTCAACGAAATCGAATACATTGTCAAGTGCACTCGTAAAATAACTAAAAATCGTCCTGCAGGTTTCGGAGTGGTTATACATATCGACGTTTTCATACGAGAATCTCATCCAAATTCTTCATATTTTCAAAATTAAAATTGGTAAAATAAACTGATGTTAAACAATGAAAATGAAAAAAAAAATCGTAATTGTGGCGTTATATGAAACTTTCGATGACATGGAAATGAAATTTATCAAAAATCGTTCGATTTGGTAAAATTTTCATGTACGTAGAATTTCGTATGGATAAATTGGTACAATAAACTACGGATGGCTCCTTGTATTATTTCGTGTACTCTGGAAAATAGTCGCCGATACCTCAACGATAGCCAAATAGAAGATCAATCGACTGTGTTCCCGGTGTTCGAGCGTTCGATCAGCGTTTAACATTTCCGATCCTCCTCCCGGGGTTCGCTCTACTGCATTTAATTCCGTATAATATATAACAAGCGTCGGTGTACAGCGGTGCACTCGAATTAACTTGCTTTCTATGAACTAACGACAATGAGAGCGCATTGTCCCGATGAGGCAGCCATCAATTTGGTCCCCCGTCTCGCATGCAGAGACGAATGACTGAGATAGAAAGTACAGTGGGGATACAGCGATTTCTATGTGCAATAAAACTGTCGTCGAAATTGTCGTGTAAGGGGATGAAAGCTTAAGTACGTTGCTGGACCACTGCCCCTACCTAACGGACTTTAGCTTAGGGTACGTAGGAGAAAGAGCGCCGCGATGGCGGATACACAGAAGGCACGATGAAGGCGCGTAGTTAAGGGGGGGAGGGGAGAGGATGGTCGAAGCTCGTACGCGAAATATTGATTGACATCCGGGTGACAGATTTCACTGGCCGCACACACCCCTTTAGCCGCGGCGTGCGAGCTCTCTGCAACGTATACCGCACAGCCGCCAGAGAGACGAGAGCGAAGCTCAGTGTCGCTTCGTCTATATCTACTATACGGCACATAGACTATTACAGTGTACTATATATGTCGGCTGCTACTTCTACCGTTGGCCCTCCCTTTCCGCATACTACCCCTTTGTCATGCTGATTTGTTGCCAAGCTAACAGCGGTGCTCAATCATATTGTGTATCATAATACAATATATCATTGTCAGGCCGTTTTTAACGGCGAACGGGTCGTTTATAACGATTCCGCGGAAGGATTATTTCATGAAACGGTTCAAGTTGCGATTGCGGCAATTTTTTTTTAACGTTAATGCGAATGTTACTAACGGCCTATTAAAAGTTAATGAAATAAAGAGCTTTGTTTCCGAGTCATTTTTACGCCAAAAATTCGATGTTTTTCCATTTTCAACGGAAAAAAATAAATTAAGTTATGGGGTCGAGGGAATTTTGCGCAACCCTTCGATGTGGCGTTCGTAACATACAATTTACCCTTTTAAGCATTTTTTTTTACGTTTTTCGTCGCCCGGTATTTCACCGGGAAGCAAATATTTGAAAACTCCGAAAAGTCGTAATTTTTCATGAAACACGTCAGGTAAACAAGATTTTGTCCCTCGTCCATTAAAATTTATGTTTAATGTATTTTTCCATCGCTAATCGATTATCCGTAATTTAATTTGCTTTCAAGAATATAAAAAATACACACGTAAAAATACGCGTTTTTCTGCACAAAATTTCGCGTCAGTTTCGTAAAAATCTTATTATTTGTTTTTTCGATGTTTAAAAGATTCCGGTATTCGATAAAATACAAAATTGTTTCCGGTTATTGGTTTATTCGTTGTTCATGAATTTGCCTCGAAGTATTTATAGGTTATGGGTTAATAAATGATAATTTCTTTCGGCAAAACGCAATAATTGAAGGGCAGAAATGGCTGTTATCTCTTATGACCGTTAAAGACTTTAATATCGGGAAAAATCTTCACGGATTCCGATTCGATAGCAGAGATGTAAAATTCGTGAAAGAATTCACTTGTATACGTTGCGATCGTCTCGCCGCTGCATCGTTTAATGTAGGGATCTCGTGATATACGGAAAAAAAATGATGTATATTTTATTAAATTCTCCATTATCGGTTATCGTCAGTGCCTCGGTCATCGCGAGTGCAGTCGCTCGGATACAGAGGCCACCGCTTCCACCGAACCGTATATTAATTTATTCCTCCAACGGCAGTCTACGAACCGGCGATCGCGCAGACCGGGTTATATATCTCCGTACGTAGATTATGTAGTAAAGTTAAAAATAAATCTGTTGGCCAATATCGCGGCGCTCCCGTCGACCCCGACCCGGTCGAGCAACGGAGCGGGATGCTGCGCTCGAGCCGATAGCGACCTCTCATCGTTAGACTGTCGACTCCATAAAGTATGCCTGAGCAGTAAATCTTTCTTTCATATTCTTTACTTCATCTCCCACTTTTTTTTTCGACTATTTCGATGTTTTCGACATCTCTGTAGTTCATCTCAGTCAACTATGAAATTTTTGTTTAGCGTTTTGTTAATCGTCTCTTTAGTATCGAAGTTTTCGTAATCAAACTTTCGTCTTTTCGAATTATTATAAATTTTTCATCGACAAAAGGCTCAATGCCCCCGAGCTTTCCACAGTCGATAAAATACCGTAAAAGTTACCTAAAAAAACGCATGGATTCGATCAATCAATACTCTCGTCGGCTTTTTATCAACTCACATTTTTCCGTAACATTTTTTTTGCGATTTCTCCCTATTAATTATTATCAACGCTGCTGCGCGAAATAAAAAACCAAAGAATACGCGATTTGAATGCGTGTCTTTTTTTTATTATCAGTTCCAAGCGCCATAGACTATCGTTTCTTATTTTTCATAATGGCGAATAGGAGTTTCATCTCGTCCAGTGCAGTGCAGTGCAGTGGCTTCGCTACTGGATTTACGGCATATACCGCATCGCGGCACTAGAGGGGGTGTAGGATGATAGATATGAAAACGGAAAGACAGTAGTGGTGAAAAAGAATTCATGAGTCGCGTCCTACGGAGGCGGAAAGCGCCCTCCTGCGTCCGTAGAGAATTAACTCGCAACGAAGGGTACTCGACATCGCGAAACGAGAAAAATGCACCGCACCGCTTTCCGTTCGTTCGTTCGTTCGCTTCGTCCCTCGGCGAAGCTACAGCCAATATAAAACGAGAGATGTACACTCAACGATGTTGTAATCGAGTTATATATTTCTTTTTTTTCCTTTTTCATTTTTCAGCGACTATATTTCAACGCTGCGGTATACGACGCCAGAGCGCGATACAGCATCTCGCTGGAGCCGAACGGAGAGGGATGTAGTAAGCGATGGAAAACTGATTCGCGCTTCTGCTGCCTATGCCGATCGATTGGTTCATCTCTCGTCGGTTCTCGGCTCTTCTGCTATTTCTTTTATCCGTCGTTATATTACAGCCGGATTTTCCCTCCTCCCCCACCCCTTCGTCACGAACGAGACGCATATTTATTTACCGTCAGCATTCGTTTCTTTGTTTCGACGAAAATCTCCAGACTTTGGATTCAAGTTTTCAGATAAAATAAAACAGTTAAAAAGACGAAAAAAAAAGAAAAAAAAACACACAAAAGAATCCTATATAGTGTATTTGAAAGGGGAAGGCGTATCGCAATGAACGAAAGAACATTTGTCGTCTTCGATGGACAAACCGCTTCATTAGTCACTTCGGTAGCAATGCCGATCGCGCCAGATGTTATTTCTCATCTTGTCTCGCGGCTGAACTGTCGCGTCGCGAACGCTCAGACCGCCGCTGTGCGATACAAACCGTATGCTCGATTTCGAAAGACAAACTATTCAAAATGTCATACTGGTAATTTGTAACTTCTATTAACGATAAATCTATAAATAAATCGTTTACCGGCGATCGATAATTTTTTTCCAATTCGGATTGTCATCGCCATTTTTTTTTTTTTTTTTTTGGAGCAAAAATCGATAGCGATTAAAAATATTCGAATAAAAGGCAAAGTTCGGAAGTTGAAAAAAATGGTCTTTGAATATCGTACTATAGACGTTAATTTTCATATATATAACGATGAGGACATTGCCGGTTCAATGGTCACATCCCACGATTCTCTAACACGGCAGCCGTGTAGTATACAGCGAGTTCTTCGTTAACGTTGATATTACTTGACAGGGGTGTAGGGCTCTCGTGTCATCCAAGAGTGAGGCGTCGCGGTGCATATGAAGGGCTTCGATGAGAGGAGAGTTCGGGCGACGCGTTGTGCTGCTCCCGATAACGGGACCCTCAATCTCGTTTCAGCAGCAGCAGGAGGCACCATTCGATCGACTTCACAGATAACGGAAAATCACGTCCGACCGACGTTTACGAGAGCGGGCATCGTCGGCGGGATAGTGTGAGCGCCATATGTTCGTAGCGTGTCCAGAGAAACTCGAGGACCCACTCGACCATATACCGATGACGCTCAACGTATGACATGAACGACATGCCGCGGCGGTAGAGAATTCGAAACGCACGCAACCGCCGAGAGTATGTTCTCCGGTTATACATATAGTCCATCGCGAACGAGTTTCCGGGATGCTGGCATCGAGCCACCCGCTCATCGGTTTTGTTGCGTGCGACACGATGATGCCGTGTTAGCATCACGTTCGATTACCCGCGAAGGTTGGCTTCATTTTTTTTTTTACATCGCTTTGCTTCCGTAAATAAAAAAAAAGCGAATTCTCGTATATACGACGACGACGGCGACGTCGTTGGTTAAGACGATGCGAACGATCGGTAACATTAAAACGGAACTCCAGCAGCATGAACTCCACCATCAAATTCTTTATTATTTATTACTGCACGGGAAATCGGTACAAAAAATCGCCTCGCCATTGGACGAGAGAAAACGTGACGCTGACTGTGACTCGTGCTTTTCGATTATAACAACTTTTAGCTTTCAGAGCCAACAGGCGGGTTGCCTGAACCCATTTTTCTTGCCGATTATTCAATCAACGAATCGAAAAAAGACTAATCGCGTTTTACCGTTTTCCTAAAAGGATTAACCCGAAGAATTTCGATCTAAATGCAAAATTCGATTTTTTGGGACACTTTATTTTTTTATATAAAAAATTGTAAATAAAATCAGATTTTTCAATGCATATTTTGATATTCGAACGGAAATCAGTGTTGGAGTTCAAATTCATCGAAACCCACCCGGCGCTGTGGACGATTGCTTTATTCGCGACGCATTGCGAACAGAATAAACAGCGGAGCGCAGCGCTGCATACACATCACTCAGCTAAACCGGATGCTATCCGTTTAACCCGTGCTGCCTGCCACAGCTATAAACCTGTCATATCGACAAAAAAAAAAAAAAAAAACGAGGAAAGGAGAAAAAAAATAAGACGGTCGACAAGGAAGCGACGTGGAGGCAAAGTCCCGCGCGACTCGTCAGCTTCAGCGTATTACGAAAGTTACTAAAAATAAAGGAATAAAAAAAAAACGAAGTGTGGGATGAGATCGTCTCTGGCGTTTATCTGCGAACGCTTAGCCCCGACATCGGCGTCTGGGGGAGGATCTTGGTACACGCCACCGTCGCTGTATTATAGCTTTGGTATATTACACGTCAATACGCGCGCCATCAGCGCCAACAACTTGTTTGCCCCCCACGGTAGGTACTCCGGGACTCCTGACGTTCGATGACGCGCAATTAGCGTCTAGGATATAATTACAATCGTTGAGTTTGTCCACCAGGCATAAATTATAAACTCGAGCTTCTAAAACGCTGGATAAATATGCATATCAACAAGTGGTTCTCGTATATCTCGTATGTACGGGAGGTCTCCACTCGTCGCGGAGTTATTGTTATCACGAAAGTGCGAGAAATATGACGAGTGTTCGATGTTTGGTTAAAATGATTTTCGAAACAAGATTTTTGTTTATCTGCCCCCTTGACCTCGTTTCGTGAAACTCGGGTGTGTATCTTTGTTATGGTAACCATCGTTATTTCCCGAATGAGTATCCTTTGGTGATGTTAAAAAAAAAAAAAAAAAAAAAATGCATTTTTTTAAATGGAATATTACCTCCATTTTTATATTTTTCAAAAGTTTTAATAAAAGAAAAAAATATATTTTATTTAAAAAAATCATTTTAAAAATAAAATAATAATATAATCGATTTGTTTTTTATTTCGCCATTTTTTAATGGATTGCATCAGAGTAGATATATAGTGTCGGTAATCGTGTTATTTTTTAATAATATTATTTCATTGATTCGTCTTGTAATCTGTTGTGATTGCAGTGTACAACGGTTCCCTAGCTGAGAATTCAATTATTATCGATGTCTCGCGTCATCCGGACGCGTCCATCAAGGATCTCTGAACGTTGCGTATACACTCTCAAATATCTTCGTATATATATATAATTTATAAATAAATATATATGTAGATGTATTGTGTAAAGAGAAAAGAATAAACGACTAATACGCGAGCTTAGTATTAGTATAGTACGGATGGTTTATTGGTCGATGAGAGTTTGTCGCGCTGCGGGTCGTCCCGCCCGATCCGATGATTGCTTCCATGTGATGATGCTTCGGCTGACTAAACCCTGCCGTTGCGACTGTTAATGGCACCAGTGGGGCTTGGCGAAGGGGTAATTGAAGATGTGACAACGGCTGGACGCTTCTGAATCATGTCACACGTCAAATGAACGCGAGGACGAGGAGACGCGTCTCTCTCTCTTCTCGAAGCTCTGCCGGCAAACTGTCGGAGACCAATTACGTCTTCATAACGCCTCCGGCCCTGAGCTCTTTCCACTCTCTCCTCCGACCCACCGCGCGATTCAACGAGACCAAACCGCACACCACATTCGACATTGGGCGTTAGAACTCCGGTGATGAGCAACGAATTTCGGGGATTATCGTTTCATCCCACGCCGCGGCTTACGTGATGGTAGCGGACTCGTGTCGTCGTGTCAACAATTTTTTATGCGACGACTGAGAACCGATATAATGATCGATGGATTGAGCATCGGACAAAAATTCCTTTCGCATTCCCGTGTGTCACTGCCCCCGTAACGCTATGTTGACGATCGACGAACGAGGAAGTTGATAATGATTGGAGTATTTCTGATATCGCCACATTTATAAATTATTAATCGCGGATTTGACACAATTATCAGTTTGAACTATTGACCCTCCTATCGTCTGGATGTTTATTTTTGTGATGCACACAGATCTCAGAATCCAACTGTCTTTTACTGCTCCGAATCATTTTTTGAAATTTTTTTAGATTATCTAAATTCATCTTAAATTCATTTCCTCAACGAAAAATGGCACAAAAATCACATAAGAAGTGTTTTTTATACATAATATAAAAAAATTTTAAGTTTCGAATTTTTACATTTAGTCATTTTTTTCACATTTCCAATACGAAAATCAATTCGGTAAGCAAACTTAACGTAAATCGACAATTTCATTTGCAAATTTATTTACGTATTCGAAATGAAAAAAAAAAAAAAAAAATCGTTGACTCGAAATTTTCAATTTTTTATTTTTACGGCAATAATAATTCTGCAACGTTTTATCGAAAATATTAAATTTTGACAATATCGACAGTCTCGGCTTCGAATTAATTTTCCTATTGAAATTGACAAAAAAAAATTAAAAATGCGTAAAAGTTTGAAATTTTTCAATTTTTTACGTTTAATGAAAAATCGGCAATAATCGTCAGTAATTATTGTCGGTATATTCGTTTATAGAAGAAGATAGCAGTAATTGTTAAGACGATCTTTGCATAAAATAAACGGGAATAGTTCAATAGAGAATAGACTACAGATGGAAGAGCGTTCGATATTCCACTCTCTCGATCTCCGGTTTTAGACCGAAATTCCGACGAGACTATGCGATAATCGTTGAGGCCGGTAGGGGAGGCTTATGGCACGACAAGGCTCCGCGAAGCGAGAGGGTATGCCATCGTCGCCCGGTTAACCAAAATTTATTCCCCGGCACGATTCCAGGCACACCGATAATTACTGCGCTAGCGAGCGTCAGAGTGGTGGCTGAGCAAACGTTCGGCCTGAACTCGTATATACCATACTATAGATATAACATATATCACGCCTTCCGTAGATACATATGTATAGCAGAAGCGTACTATGAAATACGTATATCTGCCTATATGTACACATACTTGATCTATGTACGAAGAGCGTTGCAGGATAGCGCTAAGTGCTTTCGCACACCGAACCTTGTGGTTATATGTACCGATATACCATATACTACTATTTACGAAACAATATGCTGACACTGAATCTCGCGTTAGCAACCTGCGTAATGTATAATAATCTCGACACGGAGAGATTTACAGGAATTGTACGCTTTACGCTTTGGTAAACGGTACAATAATGTAGAAAGACGATGATTTACCGGGATGCATTACTTTTGCTTATCAAATGAATTTAACTGCAATTTAGATTTATCTCTTTGACAGTTTCGAGATGATCGGCGCGACGCGAAACAGACGAAGTAAACGATATCGAAAATTTACCCCAATGAGTCCAACGCTCCATAAGATTAGGGTGGTAACTATGAGAAACAATTCCGCAGAGGGCGCTACGTGAAATCTTCGATCTTTTTTACAGCGTGAAATTTAATTTACAAAATTTAAACATTTTTTACCAAATTAATAAAAATTTATCTGCATATTTAAATTTTTATTAATTAATATTTTTAAAAATTGGCTTAACTAATTATTGGGTTATGTAAAACCCGAAATACTTCGAAAAAAAAAAAAAAATTTTGAAAGCTCAGCATAGTTGTAAAACCGAACTATGACTCAAAATCGCCAGTGTGCAAATGAAGGACCTGAGAAATATGCGTACCGACGGAGGGTTAACGGGTCTTCATGAATTTTCGCCATGGATTTTAGAATTAATTTTTTTCTATATTTTTAAGGCAAAAGGCAAAAGATTCTGGTAGGCAAAAGATTCTTTTTAGATATGCATTCCATAGTACTTATAGTTAAGCGGTTCAACTCGCGTGGGTTTAACTTGAGCCATCAACTTCCGCGATCTATTTTCGTGGGTCAAAGATCAATTTTTGCAACGCAAACTCTTTCGCCGTTAAAATAAGTGTTTCACGGAACATTTACGAGGCTATCAGTAGGGCCCTATAATCAGAAAGGGTTTGAAGAATCGGTTGCAATCAGCGGCTACACCTGTAACCGTAGCGAAACGGAAAGAATTACCAGACGCGTGGCAGAAGGACCATAATCGTCGGATGCATATCATCGTTGTCCCATACGGTTGGGCGAAGGGACGCGAGAGCCCGTGAAACTTGTATGCAGTCGCTGAGTGTCCCTTTCTCACTCGTGTCTCTCTCGTTTCGAGCGACCGAGGCGGCAATAAACCGGTCGTTAAGCGGTCGTAAAACTCGCGCACCCCGCTCTCGCGAGTTGTGACACTATGTGGAATATATAGTACCTATACTACATAAACGACTCGCACCTCAATGAAGTGAAGCCCCGGAGGGCATATCAGTGGGGTTTGTCACCGTGCCACGCGTACTGACTTGATACTTCATTGACATAGTCAGTGGTAAATTAACAACTTGTTGGCAGGTTATACCGCGAACGAAGATTCTTTTCTACACGACGGTGGGAAGAAAATAAATGAGGCTTCGAAAAAAAAAAAAAAAAAAACATCGAAAGACTGCCGTGAAAATAGGTCACAGTCACAAATTCATTTCTGGCATCGAAGATTTTTTTTTTTTTTTTTTCGCTCAAAGGCATTTTTGCTCAATTATTTATCTGCAGGTATATTGTCGGGTCAGTAAAAAGGCAAAAAAAAAACGCCATAGCAATCAGCTATGAACTCCGGACGAGAGCGACACCAATCGCTGAAAGAGTAGGCGATTACGAGCCGCCGGGTTGCGGAGTTAGTAGACGGTCGATGAACAAGTGTGAGACGGTCGGCTCGCAGTGATGTTAGACGCGGCACTACCGGCCGGAAGTCCAAGTCACTCTCGGTGTCGACCGAGCAAACGCTAAATGAGACTTCTCGAGTCTTAAAGATTGTTATCTGCAGCGGAAGCGTGAAAAGGACACTTTCATTTATCTGCTACCCTATGCATTGCCATTTGCTTTTCATACATTTTTATGCATATTTCATATCACGATGTTTCGAATTTTTCGTATCAAATATCAAGTTTATGTTCGCGTAAATTTATTAGTACTTATTAATTAATCCAATTAATCGACCCTTCTTTTTCGGAGCATTAATCGCAATTTTCTTCGTTTCACTTATTCTTTCGTAGATTGGTATTTTAGTTTCATTTTCTCCGACGATTCAACGGAACTTCCTCTCGGAATCTCTGTCGATCTTAATCTTTTTTTTTTAGCTCAGGCTTCGCATTTTTCTAATTACAACGGACGCGTTTCAGATGAGAACATTTTCGGTTTAAATCCGGTCGCTCACTGCCTCGTAGTGTTACAGGAGGAATAGATATAATACTCCGATGCGTAAATGTACAGCTATTTATGTGGCTAACGCGCGTGGGTACGTCACGACGAATTTCCTGCGTGCAATGAAATCGGCCGCGACTGCCGCGCGTAAGCGCGATGAAAACTAATACCAGAATGTGTGTACAATGTAGAAGTGGGCAAAAGAAAGAGGAGAAAGATGCAGGCAGAGCACGAAGCGAGGGGTGAGAAATAGCGAAAGGGTCGAGGCGAAGAGAGTTGCCTATATCAGCACGTCGAGCTCCCGCTGTTTCTCCTCTTATGGTCATTCCCTTCGTGGTACCACAAGGAAAGGGGTAACGGACGCAGAAACACCGTTCGTAATTTCCCGTCTGTCTGTTCGTTTTTACGCTCGCGTGAAACGCCGAGTGGATTATCGCGACACGTAGACCCGCCTCACGCTGTTATGCTCCTTAATTAAACTTTCGCCCGAAGCTTTTGCGATAACATTAGAACACATCCAGACGTCAAAAACTCCCACGCGGTTATCTCAACCGCAAAATAAGTGGATAGAAAAATTTCGAAAAATCGAAAAAAAATTAATTGCTGCATCGAAGTTATAATTTATACATTGAAGACTCGTTGTTCAATGGACACCGGAAAAAGGCAACTATCGATCTATTTTTCAAATAAATTCAAATGTATTTATTATTTTTTTCTGTATTTAATTTACTGAAATAAAGAGTGCAATATAAAAGCGAAAAAAAGAGGTGTTTCAAGTAGCCCCGGTCTCTCTTGCAGTGGAAAAAGAAACGATATAAGGGCGTCGTCTTGACACTTTCCCAACACCCTTAGTTTCCCTCGGTTCTCGGGCAGAAAATCAATACATATGGGAGTGTTATCGTCAGAAGGGAGCCGGTGGACAAAGAGAACCGAAACGAGAAAAATCGAGAGCGGTAGGTGTATTTGTGCTGTGTAACGGCGCTTTCATAAAGGGAGAGTTTCGACAACGTTTTCTGGCTTCGGAGCAATAATGTCGGCGGAAGAATGGTTTTTCCCGTCATTGCGGAAACTCGGAGTTAATATCGCGTTTTCTTTGGGTTAAGTCTCTGCGCAAATTCGACGTCTAGTCGTGTAGTCATTATATTAGTTATCGTTAATAATGAAACTTACCGGACGCTTAAGGTCTTAATTTTGAAATGGATTAAGAAAAAATGCGGAGCATCTGGCGTAAGACATAAATCAGACTGCAAAATGTCGATAGTCTTTAAGACGTTCGTTCAAATTTATCACTTCCCGACTGATAAATCGGCTTTATATCGACTGCTAAGATATTCTTACATTTGATTAATTCCCGCATTTCCGCCGCCCTAAATCGATCGAAAAATTAACGTCCGATTAGGTTTTCGTAATAAATACGCAGTAAAAAAAATTTATTTTCCCACAGCCATCAAAATGTATACTTCGGTAATTAATTCCTCGGAATACGATACTAAATACGTAAAATTTTCATTTTTTTTATAGCCTTTGTTCCGATTTGTGCCGATCTTTCCCATGGATACGAAAAGTCGATGAAAATGCAATAACTTAGGGATTCAGTTTTTCATTGCCTTTTTTTTTGCTGCTACATTAAATCCTGAAGTCTAAACACCTAAAAAGAAGACACTTACTTTGTCCAAACAAAGGAGAGTGTTCTCTTGCTGCCTGAAATAGTGGTCTGTAAGGTAAAGCTCGCGATTCCGAGGTGTTGCGGGTCCTGAAGTTCGTAGATCCACAGGATTTCGAAGGGTGGACTATAACCATACGCATGCCGAGACGATGAGGGACGAGTGAGTGGGAGAGAGAGTGAGACTACCGCACGCGCCGCAAGCCAAGCTCCCGCGTACGTACCGCAAATATTGGCCCATTAAGGATCACAATACCTTCCTCACCCCAGTTTAGCTCGACATACGCTTCCTCGCATTGGACCTGTGGTGTCCCGGCATATTCTCTCCCTCGCCAGGAGTTGTCCATGAATAAGCCACGGGCTTCGTCCGAGTGTCCTATCGCACTTTGCCGCAATGTATATCTATAGCGTGTAATGCCCATAAGCGTTTCTATCCAGTCATGCGCGGTACCGAAATCACGCACAGCGAATCGCCAGGTTGTTATGTGCAATTCTTCGAATTTAGTTATTTATCACGCGATCACCGGAAATTGCAGGTATTTTTTTCGCACTCTGCATCTCTCTCGTGCATCAATTCTTTGTCATTGGTCGGCAAAAAGAAAAACATTTGTTTTCCATCCCTTGAATCGTGTAAGTCATATCGATTCTTCGTGTTTGTCACACACGGATCGCGGCAATAATGGAACGAAAGTAGAGACCTGAACCGATTTGAATTATACTACCGGATCTAAAGATCGCGTGATGAAGAAAATTATTGTTCGATCCTTCGTCTCTCTCTCCCTGGAGACCCTTAGATCACCGTATACATAAGTCTATGTCTAGCGGGATGAAGGTACACGTGATTACCTTGATGGTCCTTTGGCCGGACTATCATTTGTCAATGTATTTTCATTGCCCGCGGCGGTTCCCTTGGGTTCCGATGACCTCATTTCGAAGCTTTTTGATCCCAATATATAATTGCCTAACTTTCGATCGATCGCGCAATAATCGCCATGTTATTTCGTAGGCACGAGTCTCTTCGTAATGGCATAGCTAACATAACCTCAATTTACACTTTGCGATACTGAAACAGCGGGTGAAGGGCTTTCAAGAAGTGATATCTCACTTAACTGTGTACTAAGAATGAGTGAAATGAAATAAACAGACGCAATTCCAATGATTGGCTATTGGGTTTTTTCATGGGTTTCGTCTTACTGTCGCATCTACGAAAAGAATGGAGACGAAACGAGTCAAAGAACATCTCGACATTCGCTCGTTAAGAGAATTACATTACATTTCTTTCGCGTCGTGGCTTTCTTTCTTCGTTTTTTTTTTTTTTTTTTCTAACGACGTCTCGGACAAAGTTTTCTTCAGGTAGTCCCGACGCGCTGCTCAAGATCTCGTAAAGGGTCTCAGTTATACGCAGACACACGTCTGGGCGTTCCCTGTCGAGTTTGTAGTTCTGCAACCGCTGCTGGGCGAACGTTGATAAAAAGTGCAAGAAATAGTCCGGAAGGACGGTAGAAAAAGACTCGAACGCCGACGCAACGTGTTTCTCGCAGTATAGTATACGCGCACTATAGTATATAGGATAGAGTAGGATCCGTTGGGTATTGTCCGGGGGTGGCGAACCCAAGGGGTGGGTTTGCCTGGTTGGTTCATCGGCCGCTCCTCGTGGAGAAGGGCTATATCGTTCTGTTGCTCGCTGTCGTTATACCGCCACTGCCAGGTTCCACCCCACCGCGAACCCCTCTACCGTCTCGTCATCCCCCCGCGTTCCAAAGCCTCCCCCTCTCGACCCTTCGCTCTCTTGGCCCGCGGAAACCACGCGCGCGTTACGCCAGGGGTGCCTTTCAGCTAGGGGCGCGCTTGGGACTGTCACACGGTGATGGATGATTCTACCCCCAACGCGATCAATTCACCGTGCACGGCGGCGTCGGCGGCACCCTGCACTGTATGCTATATATACCATCCATATAGTAGCGTATCGTAGGTATAGTGTAACTACGGATACTGCCACTGCGCGCTTTCGCACGCAGGAAAACTTGCAAGAGACGCGCCTGGCTGTGCCTTGCCTCTGTATCACTTCCGATGCTATATTCCGGGGTTTTACCAGGTACTGCGTCATGCGTTTTTTCCTCGAGATGAGGGTACCAATTCAATTTGTTCTTCGAAGATACGTGCCAGCTATTCATACGAATGACTATACGTCACACTCGCGGCTGTAAGATTGTAATGGGTACGTTCGATCAACGCTCGGACGGATCAAGACAAACCTTCTGATCACATTTATCTCCCGAGCTTTGCGAGGGTGATATGGTCACGAAAAATTCAATTTTTTTTCGTTGGTGTACAACAAACAAGTGATAAATCAAAGGATAAGATGCTTTTTCAATGAAAAATGTTGACGGGTTCGCAAGGTTACATCGAGTTGCAAGTTGTGCAGCCAAAATCAGCGCATGTACAGCGCGGTAGGGGAAAATCGAGCGGATAGGTATAGAGATAGCAGAGATGAAGTTCATCAACTCTCGAACAACCGCATGGAAGGGTTTCCCTTCGTTATCCGTTTATCTCGCTTTGGCCTGTGTCCGCATCACGAGGATGAGCACATCGTCGATCTTCGTGATTGACGGTTATTGCGCAGGAAAAAGGGGTATTGCATCGTGTTTGCGCATTAAGGATCGTATAATAGAACTCGAAACCTGCAGATAGGGCGACTCAGCCGTAACGACATTGAAGATATCCGTTTTTGCTCGTCGATGTGAGAATCGTTTGGGTCTTATGTGTTGGTTAAAGATTATTGGAGCAGCATCATCGACTTCGCTTGCGCTTCATCGAGTGCATGGCGTTGAAAGGGTTGACCGGTTGCTAATCGTTCGTATCGTCTAAGCGATCACACAGTTAAACTCACGTCGATAAAAACGATCCATCTTCGGCGTGATGCGAAAATAACATCGATCTGCTGGTCACAGACATTTGAGAACTCGATGTTGAGATGCGGTTACCGACTCCGAGATATTTATACACACGAGAAAAGCCAATGAACTTATCTAATTCGACGGATTCTAATGCAATTCAAATGCGGGTGAAAGTCCTCCGTGGATAAAACAGATATATCATCGACTAAACTTTTGGTGACATTTAGCGGTGGAAAAATAAAGGCGTTCGTACCCCAGACACGGGTCAAAAATAGGAAGTTCTGCATGTCTGATTTTCAACGAATTAATAACTCAACTGAAAATAAACGACGAAAATCTATTACTGACTCTGCGAACTCTGCCCTAATTTGCCGGTAAGGAAACGTACACACAAGCACTATATATCGCGTCTATGACATAGAAATTTTTCAAAATTTACAACATCGTTAATTCATAAATATATCGCAACACCACAACCCAACATTTTTGCGCAAATCAGAAATAATTCGATCTTTTCATGTTTTTTAGTTAATCGTTATTATTCTTATTCTACATTACCAACCGAATTTGTCCAAATCTTTGAAAAATATTATTACGAAAAAAATTTTTTGATCGAATCCAAATTGTTCCATTAATTTTTCGCAACAGAATGTGATGCTTTAGGCTGCGAATAAAATGGAAATTTCATGATTTTATCTGTCCAACGATTTATGTACGTATTAGTAAATTAGAATACTATACGACAGTTTCTAGTCTACTATTACGCACACGGTAAATATATATGCAAGAGTTTCCTCAACCCTCTCGCGCACGCACCCTCGCCTCTCCCGCCCTGTTTCGCCATCTAATTTGCATAGTAAATTTTAATCAACCTCACCTCAGACTTCGATGTATAGAGAAGTGGGTGGGTAAAACCCCATGTATACCGCAGTAGTCATGTGGATCAGTGGTAGGCGAGTTAACATATAAGTGGTAGTGCGGGTAATGTATGCATAGATGAAATAAGCGGAGCCCTAAGTGTACCGTGGAAAGGCGCCTATGTCTGTATGGAAACTCCGGTGGAAAGCCACGACGCCTGTTTCGCTGGGCCTCCTCGCTCGAGCGCCCACCACCCCCGTAATTACTTTCCTCTTGCGCGGCGAAACGTTAATTCAAATTGCTTTCGAATTACCTGACGCCGGGCTCTCGCTCTTTCGCGGAAAGAGCTCAGGTTCTTTTACAGACCGTGTACCAAGGCTCTACGCAACTCACTCACTTACTCGGGGGGAGGAGAGGGCGGGAGGCGCAGAGCGAGCGTTCTCCCTCTTTCTCTCACTGATCTTTGTAGCGTACTTTTTACCAACATAAACTCGTAAATTCTGTACGTCTGTGCGAACGAATGCCGGTACAGTTGTACTGTGGGCCGTTACAGCTTCTCGCATAGCCAGACGACGAATGAAACTTGCATTCGGTGCCTCGGTAGCAGTGCAAACGACGTCGGCGAGAAAAAAAAAAAAAAAAAAAAAAAAAATGAATAATTTCTTCAGTCGCAACTAACCGCATTCGAGATAACAATTAATACAATAAATAAATTGTCGGTTTTCACATCTTTGAAACGGTTATCTCGGAAAATTATACAGACACTGGCGTGAAAGCCTTTTTACGAGAGATACGTTGAAATCGTATCAAAGGACAAAGTGAATCCGAACTCTAACCGCATTTCGATTACACTTGAATGTCTATTCAATTCTTCTATAACAGGTGGATGAAAATTACGATATTTAAGAGTGAATTTTTATTCTTTTCATTCTTACGAATAAAGCAATGGAAAGGTTTTAATAAACTCGAAAATTATTGAGGATGTTGAAACTCTGCATTTCAGTTGAATAACTTCGCGATGAAAAATAAAAGAAAATATAGAGGTTCGACAAACTTTGAAAGTTTAATCGACATTAATGAAGTTCGATCTTCGCTCTCGTTATGAATCGACGGATTTTAAATTACGCAAATGTCTTCTATAAATTTTCGATATTCAATATTTGAGTTCTCGAAAAGCATCGTTCGACTGGCGATTCTTCATTATTCGCGGAAACCGGGTAAGAGGAAGTTCTCATCCGCGTCCACTCGAGAAGGTTACTTGGAGCGCCTCATTGCTTCTCGATTAAATTGATCCTCGAAGCCGAGGCTGCCGAATTCCGGATCAATTCCGGCCTACGAACGTGTGCAAGTTTGTCGGTGCAATCACGCGAAAGCCAATCGCACTAATTGGCTTCAGGTGAATCAGCGGAGGGGGCGAGAAGGGTGAGTCGGTGGCGCACTCTTCCTCAACTTTCCCCCCTTTACCTTTTTCGAATACACCGCCGTTCATGGTGCACACCCTCCCATCCCTTCTCCGACTATTCTCGCGCTATCGCCGCGTATTAAAGAAAAAAAAAAAAAAAAAACCCGCACCGACGGGGTCATAGACACGCGGAGCCCATTCTGGACGTTCGCCTTCGTTGTCGAGTGAATCGCCTGTTAACGTTCCCTTGAATTTGATTATTATACTAACGGTGTCTTGTAATCCGATACATTTATCGGGTGAACAGAAACGCCGTTCACATCCTCAACAACCCCAATTTTTCGTGAAAACATGAATTTTTATAAACATTTGTTTAATTACATTTTTTACAATGTAACTTATGTAATTTATCAATTTTCACATGAAAACGATGATTTTTTAAAAATCATTCAATTATCAATCGATAATTCCTAATTAGTCGCGAGTGATGTTTGTACCGTATTTCGTAATATCTCGACAAATACATGTTTTTATTTTCGAAAGAATCTTTGAAAGTGTTTATGACGCGTGGAGATCCTTTGAGGTCTTCTGTTGGGTTCAAAGTAATATCGCAAAACGTACCGCATTCACGATGAAAATTTTGTAAGTACACAGAGCTCAACGCTGCTAACGGCAACACACGGGTCATCAAAGGACTTTAACGTTGCGCAAAGGCAAAAATTTACCTGTGATCGTTCCACCGTATGATTTGTCCCTTTTCGCTCCTGACGAACTCTGCACCGTCAGATTTTCGAAACTGTGTTATGCATTCGTTCTAATTATACGGTTCAATAAGTTATTCAGAAAATAAACAGAGGAACTATTGCCAAACAAAATTGGTCCGTTTTGATGTTGCGGATTAATAATTTTTTTTTTTTTTTTTTTTCATAAACAAAATCGGCATTAACGATAAATAAAAAAAAATCTGATTGAAAGAATTCGAGAATTTCTTTCATCTATCACAGCAATGGAAGTGGTTAATCCGTCGAGTAGTGCAGCCCACGATATGGTCAGACAGCACCGATGCATCCGACGTACAATCGTTGATTAAAAAATGCCTCTGGACTCGCAAAACCATTGACAATATCGTTTCTCCAGAACCAGACGCTCGTATCGATAAAATATAAATAGAAAATTATTATTAGACTCACCGAGAGAAATGAAGATAAATTCACAGACAAGTAAAACAGTCGGAAGCCCTCTCGGCAAACGTTGTCCACGGGCACTCGACACTTTCTTCCAATAAGTCGAAGTAGTCGTAGCAACAACTTCACGTCTTTTCGATATATTTATTTTATCGTCTCGTTTCCGGTATATGTATATATTTCCTTTCACCACTGCGATGAGTACCCCGGTCGCGTTAACGTCGCTTAAACCGGAAAGCCTTCGTCAACGTCGTTCGCAATGTTGTTTGTTGTTTGTTTTTGTTTTGCTTTGTTTTGTTTTTTCTCGATATTTGATTGCTCACTGCCTAATAGCGGATATCGCGTCAAGATGCGAAGAGAGAGGGGGGGTAAAAGGCACCTGCACGCCGGAAATGTGGGTTAACCTTGAAAGGGTATACGCCACTGGCTGGAACGATACGCGAAAGTGTTTTGGGGGTCCTTCTGGCCTATGTTTCGCGTGGACGACGACGACGACGTCGAGGACACACGTTTGCGACGGCGCGGTTGGTTCACCGGTTGTGCGAGAGCACTGCTTTCCCAAACGAACGAGAGTAAAACAGCAGTGTATAGCGACCACCGACGCCTTGCGACGACCATGCGAAATATAGAAATCGATAGGGCCCCTCTACACCACCTACTCTCTTCCCCATTACCCCGTTGCCGTCTCGTCCTCGCAGTCGTTGGGGGTCCTCGGCACATGCGTGGAAACCGACGAGCCAGAGCCACCACGCCGGCCGGCCGGCTTCCCTGCTTGCTTTTGCTTTGGTTGCCTCTCGGCTGCCCTTCCGACAGTCTCTCCCCCGCCAACAACGTGGAG
The DNA here is from genome assembly GCA_964006125.1 of Cryptus viduatorius. Taxonomy (NCBI): domain Eukaryota; kingdom Metazoa; phylum Arthropoda; class Insecta; order Hymenoptera; family Ichneumonidae; genus Cryptus; species Cryptus viduatorius. The sequence continues at coordinate 1,429,482 of OZ023226.1, forward strand.
GAAGAAACGCGACGGCGAAGACTCGACACACCACGCGACAAACTCCGCTTATACATGTGTAGCTCCCTATTTCTGTCCTCTTCTACCAAGTAATAACAATCTCTTTTTCATTCCGCGGCAACGATCCCCCTCCCCCTTTACCCTGTAACTACCCGCGTTTTGTCTTCTTACCGACGCGAGAAAACGAGACGAAAGGAGAAAAGATCGAGAGCTCACGCTTGTTATTTATATCCTCCGAAATACAATATAAACGAACGCTGAATTTATTGTCTTTCAGGCGTTTTTTTCTACAGCAGAAACCCTATTGTTTTTCATTAGATAAACTGCCCGTGGATGCAATTAGTACGGTTTTGTAATTCGCGGTTTAATTTACTTATTATCCTAACAATACAAATTCACAGTAAGTCTACACGGTAAAAAATAATTGCAAATAAAAAAAAAATTATCAAAGATATTTGCTTTGCCAAAAAAAAAATGGGTAAAACAGGGATAATCGTAAATAAACAAAAAAATTTTATCAAAGAAAATTCATATTTTTTTTTTTGGTAATTCTACAATAAAATCGAAATCTGTTTTACCCAAAAAAAAAATGGTCGCTTAACGTTCGTACGAAAATTTTTTTTCACTACATTTCCAGTGACGAGATATTGACGAAAAAAAAATGTTAACTAAAAATCAACTAACTCTCTATTATTTCCGAATAGAAATGGCTGTACGAATGTAAGGAAAGCCGATTTGTCGAACTATTGCTGAAGATTCGACAGAGAGGGGTTAAAGAGCTAAAAAAAGATGTGTATATATATGTATATGCATAAGATAGCGGGCAAAGACTTGGATGATCGCCAGGAATCTTTGTGGAATCGAGGGGCCCGCGGGGGGCCAGTAGCCGGAGATTCCGCATCGGGTTATATTCCTCAACCCGGAAAGCGTAATGGCCCGAGCGCTTTCGCTCGCTCGCGTTTGCCTTCGATATATAGGGAGATAGCAGGTATAGACCCGATGCCGGTGTACTTTCGCCCTCAACTTTGCTATCCCCTCCGAACCGCGAGATAAATCTATTGTAACCCTTATATCCGTATATGTATGTTTTTTTTCCTTCTCGTTTCCCGTTAGTTCTACAGTTCTGTTCTCACTCGGTGCTTTCTCTGGCACGCGAAAACTCATTCAATTGCGTTATATCGGAGAGGGGGGCTTACGTGTAGTACGATGGGAGATGAATCGTGAAGGAACGTGAGATAAGATATCGTTGTGTGTCGTATATAGATGGCGTGATAAAACGTCGAGTTTTTCACGCAGGTATATAGGGTACAGTTGTGTTATGGCATCTCGCGGTACATAAATCATATTTGTAACTTTTTCTTTGAATCTCCTCATTCTTTACTCAATATTGTGTAGTAAAGTCTCCTTTACGATCTATTACATTCGCATGGACAGCGTAAAACGTTTATTGCAGCGTTTTATTGCAGCGTAAAACGAAATAATAAAATTTCATAAAAATTGGACATTATGCTACAAGCGAGGAAAGGACTTTGCTGGACCGGACGTAGCGAGGGCAGCACTCACACGAGATGAAAATCCGCTTCTCCCGCGTGGGATACGATACTTTTTTTTCCCGACTGTGCTAAAAATCGACGATATTTTTATGTCTGCAACGGCTTAGCGGCACAAATTAGCGATAACAGGAAACGGGGGAATTCGGAGAAAATGTAAAAAAAAAATTCGAAAAAAAAATTTTTGAAAATAGAAAAAAAATAGAAAAAATAAAAAACGAAAAAAAATCGTTTATTTAATTGTTTTATTAATGGCTACTTTTACTTTTACTCTACTTTTATCCCGCTGTTTGAAAAAAAAAGATCAACGGCAAATTAAAGGACGACGTGATTGATTGCCGAATGATCATCGTCTGCAGATGAAACCAATCTGCATCCGAGTCATAAAGCATTATCTGGCATATCTCGGTGTGCAGTCGCGTAATTTTAACGAGTACTTTGCAATTCTCATAGTCAAACGGATGCGTGTAGGAAACGCGAACGTAATAGATAGAGAGACAAATGGAAACTCGTGTGCAGGAGGCTGCTTTCAGAGCCCCCGAGAGTCGGTTGCCCGATCTCGTGAGATCCCCGGGAAACGCGCGCGAGGGGCTGAATTTCGCGTAGCCAGAGAAAGTGAGCGAGTGAAGACGAAAGAAAGTCCGAGGGAGAACGGTACAGATCGTTCGCCGCTTGTAGGGTGCCTTCTATGGTGTCATGGCAACACCCGTCGCTACCGTCCCTCGCTTTCTCCTCTGCCTATCCCAACTCACCCCTCTGCGTCTTTTTCTCATCCTCCTTCGTCTCCTACCATCGAATCCTCCGGTTCTCGCGCCTCTCGGTTCATATGCTACAGACAATTCCTTTCGCATTTAGAAATTTTTAATTAAAACTGATTTCCATTCAATGTTTACAGGTTATCCAAAGATCTTTTTATTGGGATTTATTCAGACTCACCGCATCTGCGGAAGATTGGGGTTTTTTTCTTTTTTTTTTTTCTTAAAAGGCACTCAACGGTAAATACTCGAAGATTAAATTAATTTCCATCAAATGCATTGTATGGATAGTTTTTTAGTGGCATCGTCATTATCCGCGTAATTTTTTTGCCACAGGAATTTTTCTTATAATAAAAAAATGAATACAAGTTTATTAGCACTTTATTAGTCGAAAAATTTCCATTCCGGAATCCGTGATTTTTCGAAACATTTTCTTCGCATAGATTTGAAAACCTCGACGGACATGTTGCTTACATGCAAACGATGCGATTTTACTAAAAGTGGGATAAAAAATTAGGATTTTTTTTTTTCAACAAATCGTGTAACGGTAACGACAGCAACCAGAAAATAAAATCTATAATTCAACGATGGAAATGACGAAGGAAATATGCAAACATCTGTTGTGAATTTTTCCATGTCATCAACTTTCAACGTAAAAAAAATGTGTGAAAGAATTGCGCGAAATGCGCAAAACGTGGTAAAAGAAATTAAAATAAAGTATCGAAAGTATAGGAAAGAAATGGATAAATTCCGGCCCCACACGGTGAACCGGGTGCCGCATACGCCGATCGATCCTCGTTTCCCGTCTTTCCTTTTCCGTCGATGCCACCGCGGGTTTCTCCTGCTTCTTTGGCAAATAAGCGTCGAAGCTTCGCTCTCCGTTTCTACCCTCCCATTTCCCAACACCGTTCCACAGCGGCACGCCACCTCCACCTTTTGCTTTGCCTCTTCTCTTCAATCCTCTTCTCCCCCGAACCACCCTCCCGCCATCCTAGTCGGAGCTTTTGCACCAACGAATTTTCTCCGGAACTTGGCTGACGCCACGTGCTACTATCGCGAAATTTTATCCACGCCAAGCAACCGATCGTGAAACGTTCTTCTTCTTCTTCGTTTCTATGCGAACGAGAAAAGGACGAAGGGCGAGACGCTCTTTTCTCGCTTGGATGATGGGGTATCAAAGGTTGCCGTATACCTATTTTAAAACGAGACGAGATCACGTGCGGGTAGACGAACTAAGTTTTATGCACCAAACGTTTTTTTGGCAGCCGTGCAAAATAGAGATATAAGAGTGTCATTCCTCGTACAGGGCGTTTCATTTTTAACGTGGCTGTCGAATTTCCCTAAAACTTCGACGCGTGTAAAATCTTTTATTTTTACGTAGTTATAATTAAAATACTATTAACCATCCGTCTCCACGCATATATTTACAGAGCTTCCGTCTGCACGTATTCCGGAAGTATTCCGAGATTAACATTTTTTTTATCGGACCTTTCAAGATGTCTATCACGTGACCTGTACTGATCACATCGAATATTCGAAATATTAATTCATGAAATAGAAATTTTCGGAAAAATCTGAAAATTCTCGAAATCCTCATTGTGTTGACGGGGTTCACGATCCGCGGTCTGCTTATTTTTTTTTTTACGATTTGCATTTCACAGCAAAACAAATCGATGTTTCGTGATCGAAATTCATTGATAACCACGGATATAACATCACGATCATTTTTTTTTATTGAGGTAAGAGAATGTAGAAAAAAAAAATCATCGCATGACTTTTTTCTTCGGAATTATGTAATATTTATTTACGTATTACCAGTATCGAGATATTGCTACGTGATCGCAGTTCAAACAGTCACAGGAAACGCGGAACGTTATGATCCGAATGCAAATAGTTCAGCAGAGTAGGCAATGATTTCGTAATCGCGAGATGAAGTGAGCGATAAAAACGCGATGATATAAACCGCGCGCTGCCACATTCGCGCTGACGATTGCAGCGAATTCCATTATTATGAAAATTTTCGCGCATAATCTCTGCAGCATAACGATAAGTTCTTATACCACTTAATGTCTTATCTTTTGCAAATAAATGTTGCGATCATTTAAAAAAAAATAATAGCAGGAAAGTCTCCGTTTAACTAATTAAACGCTGAAACGTATCGAACACTTTTTTAAAGATATCAGTGACGAGTATTTATATCTCTGTGAGATAAAAAAACGTTGCTGCATTTGTGGAAACCAAAAATTTGCAGCGTGACGAAAAGATAAATTTGCTGGTTGGGGAAAAATGTAATCGAATTCACAAGCAGAACAGCTTATTATGCTAATGAGATTCTTCCTCCTTCCAGCGATTTTACTATCATGTGTAACCATTTATTTCTGGAAGAGAAGGAATTTTATTTCAAATAAAAAAAAAGATTTGAAAAATTCGCGGTAAACGTCATTTTCTCAAATTTCGTTGTTGAAACAATTTTAGCAACGAGATGATACTTAGATAAATCGTTTACAATATCATCAGATTTTTTCCCGCTGCACGATATATTTACGAATATCATACATAAAATTAAATAAATTTCTGATCGTTTTTTGATTTTTTTTTTTTCGTAGATATTGATGGCCGACTGGTTTCTCGCTCTCAGTCGCCATCTAAATGTTCCCGTAGTCGGCGTCGTGACGGTAAGATTGTTCGATTGGCTTAACCAACCGTTGGGCAATACTCAGAATTCGGCTTTCGTCCCGAGCTGCTTTTCGAAATTCAGTCATCAGATGAGTTATGCCGAACGTTTGCAAAACTTTTTGCTTACCAGTTATGTAAAATCGGAATATATAAATGCCGTGTAAACTCAATTGTCCGATGTGTGGGATCATTTTTATCTTAAACTGAATACTATGACTGAACTGTACGAGGAAATTGCTATCGTATTGGTGACTACGCATCCGAACTTCGACGGGGTGAGGCCTGTGACCCCGGGTATCGTGGAGGTCGGCAGACTGCATGTAGTAGACGGCGATCGAAATTTAACGACGGCAATTAAACGATCAAATTCTTGGAATGTACTATCATTCGCGGAAAGTGAATCGGCAAGAATTCTTGTTGAAAGTTGCAAGAGACGTTGCCAGACGAGACGCTGCCTACAATGTGATACATTTCATGCAATTTTTTCCAAATAGAACGTACAGAAATGGCTCGACGACAGTAAAGATAAGTGCGTCTATTTCTCATTTGGGTCGATGGTGAAAATCGAATCATTTCCTGTTAGGATCATCAAAGCATTTTTCGAGGCTTTCGAACACATTGCACTCGTTCGTGTACTGATAAAGATCGCTAACAAAGACGAACTGCTGATGGAACTTCCGGAAAACGTCATGACTTCACCGTGGCTTCCGCAGACCCGAGTCTTACGTAAGCCGATCTTCTAATGAAATTGTATGCTCAACGCGGATCGATGATACATCGTCCATCATGGAGAATTTTTTTTTGCACGATGATTGAACAAATAAAGAGTCGTAATATCAAACGCACGAGTTATATATGTTTTTACGAATTTTTTTCACCGTGTCACGGGCTATTACACAACTGACCTTGACATTTATAAAGATTCTATGAAACGTATATTATTTAAATGTGATCGTCTAATTTTTTTCTGTCAACATAGTTACTGATGTAACGCGTAAGTTTTCTCATGAAAATCGTAGAAAAAAATTATTGACGAAGGTACTGAAACCTGAATTTTTTTTTTTCCATTTTTCAACATTCCTTTTTTTATTGGCCACCAATATTTAAATGAATCCCAAGAAAAAAAAAATTTTACCAAAAAAATAATCGAGAAGAAATTAAAGATTGCTGGTAGATTAGATTAAACATTCTCATTACACCTAACGATTCATCTTCATTCGACTTCGAATTATCGTGTGCGCTTCTCAATGGAGCGTCACTGATCACTGACGTATTTCTCACTACTCGATAAGCAATCAATGCGAAAACGTTGCACTACCGATTCATGAGCCGACACGGTCTTTCGTCCTTGTGAACCCTTATCAGTTGTCGTGATTAAAGAGACGCTAAAGGTTACCGTGAAAGTTAGTCGACTCGATTGCTTAATCTGAGGCCAAGGTTAGCAGATGGGAGAGGATGCTGCGGTCAATAAGGAAAAGATGAAGAAAAAAGTGAAAGCAAGTCGGCTCTATTAAAGCATCGAAGCGGCTCATTACGTTCCTGACTGCCGATCGGTAAGGGTATCAGAGTTCGAGAAACCGTAGTATAGCGATCTGACGGCTGACAGTGTAACGATTCCAGCATTTCCGACTGATCCTCACGCGCCCACAATTACTTGACGAGTACACATCAAATTATCAGAACTACAGACGATAATCTACCTCTACACCACACTGCAGCTGTAGAATAGCATAAAAAATAGTGGACGTGAGAAAATTTCTAGAAAAAAATAGTATCAACGCCGATAAACTGCCGTTTCAGCGCTGATAACAGAAATAAACGACTCCCAGGGACATGCGTAACTCCTGATAGTATCATTGCATTTTTATGGGAATCATGCGTAGTGCTGGTGTAACCTACGAGTGACAGACTTTCGTCGCAGTGGACGCTAAATAAACAACTTGTACATTATACGTGACGGTTATAACTGATTTTGAATAGAAACTAAGGCTTATGAAGTATACAGTCAAAAAACTGAATTCGCGTGGAGAAGTATATATCAAGAGAGACGGTAGCGTTTCGACGCGAAGACCTTAAAAAAACTTTTTTTTTTGGCGTGACGCAACAGTTGTCATAATACGAGGATTAAACGGTTCAAATGTAAGCAAACGTACTTTTGGAGATAAGATGGACGAGAATGGATTATTCTTCGCGACAATTCAGTTTTTTGTGGCTGAGCTATTCTTGTTTCATATCAAATTTTATAATCAATCAGACCGGTTGTTATTTCGTATTTCAGAACAATATTAAAAATGGGAACGCGCAATTGTTTCTTACTGACCATTCTTGTTGCGGCCATTGCGAAATATGGAGGAAGCGACGCCGCGAGAATTCTGGGAGTATTCCCATTGAATGGCAAAAGTCATTTCATGATGGGCGAAGCTTTGATGAGAGGACTTGCTGCACGCGGTCATCAGGTCGACGTAATCAGCCATTTTCCGTTGGACAATCCCCCACCAAATTATCGGGACATCAGTTTGGTTGGGAGTCTTCCGGATACTCTTAATAATCTTACTCTTGAGGAAGCTGAACAATTCGCGGGCGGTAACGGAGGTGGGATGGTGGGAATGGACGTTACGCATCAATTGGACTACTGCAGGAATATTGGTACACCGGAAGTTATGAAAATAATTAATAACCCACCGAAGGATCCACCGTACGACGCCCTGGTTGTTGAGGTCAGTAAGGACATTTTTTGCCAATATTTGTTTCCTTCTTCAAAAAATCCGCGGCTAAAATATATCGAAATTTCGACACACGTATTGTTGTCGCTTTATTCGTTAGCTGATTGGCTGCCGGAAGGGGCTGAAGCTAATTTTGTTGGACAAGCAACTTTAGTTATACTGCATTTCGATAGTTGGTAGTTGATTGACAAACTTTGATAGTTCAAGTAAATAAAGTCGAGTCAAAAAAAAAAAGAGAGATGAAAAAAACGATGAGTCGAGGGAACTAATAGCTAATTAGGATAACTCATTTTCTTCTAAAAAAATAATTTCTTCAATTAACAATTAATTCTTTCAATTCGTAATTTTTTTACCGATGGCTGATAACATATTGATATTAATTCTGATAAAATTATAAAATATTAACATCGATTGTGATCAATTATAGCTGTTCGCGGCCGATTGTTGGGTGGCACTTGGACGGCACTTAAATGTTCCAGTTGTCGGTATGGTAACAAGTAAATTGTACGATTGGATAAACGATCCTCTCGGAAATCCTCACAATATGGCTATAGTGTCAAGTTGCTTTTCGAGATATACTCATCATATGGATTTCTTCGAACGCGTGCTGAATGTTCTAATTGTGAATTATGTGAAAATGCGATTCTGGTGGTCTGTACCCGTACAATTGCCCAGCGTTGAGAAATACTTTAATCGATCAATGTCCAGTATGAGCGAACTGTACGAAGACATTTCTCTCGTGTTGGTGAACACCCATCTCACATTTGACGGCGTGAGACCAATGATCCCGGGGATAGTGGAGGTTGGTGGTCTTCACGTACGCGCAAGTGAAGAAGAATTGTCTCCGGTAATTATACCCTCATAACGATCGTTCGTAATCAATAAATAAAATGATTATTCCAAACGGACTTCAATGTCTTCGTAAATGAATTATGTTTTTTTTTGTTTGACACAAAATTTGGAACAGGAAATACAAAAGTGGCTGGACGAAAGCACGGAAGGAGCGGTCTACTTCGCATTTGGCTCGATGGTAAAAATCGAATCTTTCCCCATCGAGACGGTTCAGGCTATATATCAGGCTTTTGCACGTATCGCTCCCGTTCGCGTACTGATGAAGATCACCAACGAGTACGAACTTCCCGAAGGAGTCCCGAAAAACGTCATGACCTCGCGGTGGTTCCCTCAGAGCCGAGTATTACGTAAGCCTTACGTAATGATCTCACAAAAATCGGAAAAAAAATGGATCATTGTCCATTTTGCGACTATGTTCTGGGTCGCGGCTTGATCGCACCTTAATTCGTCTCCATGTTTTTTTTTTTTCTTTACAGAGCACAAGAACGTTAAGGCCTTCGTGACTCACGGGGGACTGATGTCGACGCAAGAGGCCATCACGTATGGCGTGCCTATGATCGGAGTTCCGATATTCGCCGATCAATATATCAATGTACGTCTCTGCGAAGAGAACAACGTCGCGATCTCAATGGGCTATCGCGACATTACCGCGGACTCGTTTACGAAAGCTCTGAACACTATTCTGCAGAATTCAACATATAGGTATATATATATTTTTTTATCACCCTTTCCGAGTTTAATTAACAATTCGGGTCAATGACCGTATTCTCCATTTTTTTTTAGGGAAAACGCGAAACGCTTGTCTAAGTTATACACCGATCGTCCAATGAGCGCCATGGATACGGCAACTTTTTGGGTTGAGTACGTAATACGGAACGGTCAAGTTCTGAGGTCACCTTCCGACAAATTAACATGGTGGCAATTGCAACTGTTGGACGTCTACGCTTTTCTCACAATTGTTCTTCTGATCGCGTTGTACATCGGCAAATTACTATTTGTGATCGCTAAGGACGCGTGGAACGCAAAATACAGCGTTAGCCAAAGTGGCCAAAGCTATACGACATCAAAGACGAAAAAAGTCCTATAATCTATCGATCTATCAACATTTTTCTTACATACATTTCAGGGTATTGTTATTATCTTTTGTAATTCGTAATTTGAAAAATTGATTCCAAGAGATATTTGGAATATCATGATATGAATTAAAATGTTTACCGAACCATATTTACCGCCTTTTTTTTTGTTTGTTTTTATATTAATAAAATATCATTTTCGTCTCTGTAATGTCCGTCCAAACGATAGGTATGGAAGACGAAAAAAGTCCTATAATCTATCGATCTATCAACATTTTTCTTACATACATTTCAGGGTATTGTTATTATCTTTTATAATTCGTAATTTGAAAAATTGATTCCAAGAGATATTTGGAATTTTATGATATGAATTAAAATGTTTACCGAACCATATTTACCGCCTTTTTTTTTGTTTGTTTTTATATTAATAAAATATCATTTTCGTCTCTGCAATGTCCGTCCAAACGATAGATATGGAAGGTAATGTTTATCGGTTCCCCCGTTCCATGAACCAGTAACTTGACAATCACCGGCTCGCCGCGTTTGATTACCAATCCAATGTTTCACGTACGGAAGGGGGTTTTATCGAACGCGAGTCCGCGAGTGTACGATCATTGTTCCGATAGCAAATATAATTATTTAACGAACCGTATGAATAATATTTCATCCTTGTCGCGCTGTTCCCGCATCGATTTAAATTTGTCATTGTTTTCCTTTACGAATATTACACACGGTGGGGGTTACGATAGTTTTCAGTAGTATTCGTCTCGTATTCGTATAGATAGACTACGATCGCCACAGTCTGTATCTGCCGCATTACCGATCGACGCGTACACCGACAACCACCGATGATTATTCATAGCCGATGATGCGAACTCGATACCGACCGACGAGTTTACTGAAACGTTATGGGGCGAAAAAAGGACAGAAAAAAATGCTGCAGCTTGAAACGCGATTACAACGACGAAGCCATTCGGTTGTCGCGCAACGACCAACACCATCGTTTGGCACTCGCTGCGTCGCACTACGAAACCCATCAATTATTTCGAAGCATTCGAGAGGCAAATGCTGCGGTATTTTTTTTTCATAGGTTAGCCAATTAAAATCGATTAAAATTCATGAATGAGTAGATAAATGTTACAACCATTCAATGAAGACATTTGAAGAAAAAGTCCATCGCCTTCGTGAATCATATCCGACGATACACGTCTTTGTTCAATGTGTTTTTTTTTTTTTCATTATCAAATTTTACATATTTTGCATTATATGCATATGATAGGGTAGACGCACCGTCAGTGGTCACTGTACCATTGATGGCCATTTTTATTATTATACTCATCGAATAATTTTTTAATCAAAACCGCATATTGATTCTTCAAAAGTTCGCATATAAATTCACCGAATGATCTATTCGAAGTTTTTTTTAAATTCGATTATATTTCGTTTTATTTCGAATGTGATGGCGACAATCGGATCTAAAATGGCCAAAAACGGTACCTGCACCCTACATATTTTGTCTTATAGGTGGCATATACCTGCAGAAAAAGATTCTTAAATAAATCCGTAATATATGATGTTTAGACAAAAATCAAATATTTCGATAGCCACCGAATTATAAATAAATTCCGAAATCGACGGGAAAGTGAAGCCCTGCGATTGAAATCAACGAAATCATGCAAAAGCGTAGTTAATTACTTGATTTGTCTGAATAGTTGGATTCCAGGTGGTTACAGCAGGGATACTAATTAAGCTGAACGCAAATGGTTGTGTTTCCAATGACAGACGAAATACGCACGAAATAGGCGCAGATATGGTAGACATAGCTGATATGCACCCCCCACCCCTTCCTATACAAATGATCGCTCATACGCGTGTACGGTATATCGTATACTGCGTAGAATGTTCACTGTACGTTATTATGGTGCTTTGGATATACAGTCAAGAAGGGTGGCATTGACGGGGGGATTTCGTAAATGCGCGCAGCATCCAACGCAGTGCCATAGACAACTGCACTGTTTCGTCGGTATATATATCTATATACATGTATATACTGTATCGATACCCGTATCGCGGATATCAGCGGAATAATACCCGAAAAATAATAAAGGAATGACGGCTGCGGGGAAAGAGAGCGAATGCGGCACAAGTGGGAGGATGAGTCAAAGTTCAACGAAACGAGAATAATTTCGAGACTGCGTTGCTACAACAATAGTTGCAAAAGGTGTGCGTACGTTATCAAGGTTCGTCCGCACAGGCGCTATAGTAAATGGCAATAGTCGACGCTAGTGTGGGGGGAGGAATTCTTTCGTCTAGACGGTACATCGAATTCATCGTGGAAATTCGAGATATCGATTTTCCTTTCGGCAAAACAGTATCGTAATTTTGGAATACATCGTTACAGCATTACCATTTATCGTACGGTAAAAAATGGTAAACTTAATGTACTCGTACTGGAAATTTTTGTACATAAATTCATACATTAGTTTTAATATAAAATGGCGTCGAAAAAACTGTACTTTTACAGAAAAGTTGGAGGAAATTATTGGATTCAAAGTACTTTTATAAGAAATTTAAAGTAAATTCTTGAAATTTTTTTTTTTTAGTCAGATTAATAATAACGATATACGACGATATTCCTCGATGCCATACAGCAATTTTAAATAATGATAAAAAATCCATGTTTTTTTTAATAATTGAGTATTCAAAAAATTAATGTCACGGCGTATAACAATACTCTTGAAAAATTGAACTTTTTTCGTTCGGCCATTACATTTGTCAGAAAACAGATGCGTGTCGCGTTTTTTTGTCGATGTTTGAAGAAGTAAGGACGCCACTTCGAAAAAGTGGGATGCTGCGCAGTTGATCGAGGCTACCGGTGTACAAACAGAAACGCGAGACAAGACTTCGATACGATTTGTTCAGAGTGTAATTTCAAACTTAAGTCAGCGATATTTGTTACGGCAAGTGTTCGAATCACACGTGGGTTTTGTTCAATCGCGTATAACAAAAAATTCAAATAAAAAAAAATTGGCCGTTTTGCAACTTGTGACATTCACATCCGAATTGTTGGTGGCGTGAAGTTAATATTTTCTTGATATGTATGAAAAAAAAATTTCCGATAGATCGATCCCGATCTCGATCTCTCGAATTGAATAATTTTTTTTTTTTTAATGAAACATGGTGTTTGTGATAAAAAATGTATATGCGTGGTATGACCTCAAAAATTTTTTTATGTTGCGTTCGGCGAAGTGAAGACGAAACTGGCGAACAGAAAGTCATTTTCTGTGGATCATTTTAGTAAAACTTTGTTCATGAATATAATTGAAGGATTTTGAATATTTTTAAAAACTTTTTAAGTTTTTTTCAAAATCGTTTTTTGGAATTTTTTTTCCGTTTTTTTTTTTCTCTTTTTCCATACTTCGTATAGGATGAGAAAGTAAAAAAAACGCGATACATCGCGTTTCGTAAAATGTTTCGAAAAAACATCGATAGTTTTCGTAGCGATTGACGGTGATTATCAGCTTGAAAATCGTCTTGAGAGTATGGAAACGCAATGCTGCTGCCAGTGATTCGTGGGATGCAATATATATACATCGTATCTCGTCAATTGAGAAACTATTGAAATTCCGTTATCGTCACATCTATATATTACATATATAGATTGCGAGGGCACTCGGGTGCAAGCAGGGATTAGATTTTAAGTGTCAGCGTCACAGCCGGCCGGTCTCTCATCACTTGTTCGCCCATGTGTCACCAACATGTACACACATCGTGCCCCTTCGCGGTGGACAGCTCTGATTGACGAATAATTGGCCACGATGCCGCATAATCATCGGTCCGTGACGAGAGAGCGACCGCTCGGTCGAGTTGCCTTGACGCGCGAATACCGAACGCGAGAGCGACGAGAGACAACAACCTCTCATCCGTCGCTTCAGGCGGCAAACAGCCAATTTCATCTCCCTTATCTTATTATTTCGTAAAATTCCGAAGTGTGTGCGTAAACAAAGCCGAACATGTCTATAGAAATGTATTTAATATCACACAAGGAAAGTATTCATAAATCCATTTTTTTTAATCCTTTTTCGGGGGACCGAGAACCCCGAAAACGATAATGTTTTTTAATGTTCACAATCACCCGATCCTTCCAACAAAATTTCTCGACGAGACATAACATATGTCAATCTTTTGACAAGGACTTTCGTTTTAATAAAAAAAAAAAAAATAAACGGGCAGAAAAAAAATTAAACGAATGTAAAATTGTAGAAAAAAAAGCGAAAAATGTAAAAATAAAATGATACGAAATATATAGCTGAATATTGAATTAAAGGGTGAAATACTCTAAAATATATATCGATAAAAAACTAATAATGTATTACTTATATTCCGAACTTTTTTCGCGTATATAAGATTTATTGTACTCACCGAGAAAATCTGTGATAAGCGAGTAAGCGATTAGTAAGCAATAATTCTTTGTGCGAAAAAACGAAAATAAAGATAAGATTGTCAGGGGCGTTATAGTAGCAATAGTAGCTAGTGGTTTGCCACAAAGGAAACGAGCGGGAGAGTGGAAAGCGAGCGAGAAATCGGAAAAAGGGAGAGAAGTTCGACGTCGTGTTTGATTACGGTTCCCTCTCGTCTCGACGTCGTTCGCACCCTCCGATTCATATCGACGTGTCTGCAATGGGAACGCAATACCTATACGTATACAGTATTGCTTACTTATGCCGTTGTATAAGTGGCAGCGAGATCTCTACTGGGATTTTTCTTCCCTCCCTCACTTCAGTTATCCACTATTTGCACTATGCGTCAGACTTCGCTATATATGCTTTGCCGAGATCGACGCATACGCTCCCTTATATCTACGTATACGAGAGACTTTTCGTTCTTTCGTAATATCCTTTGGCCTGCGGCGCTACTATTTCGCGCGGTGGTCGAGTCGTTCAAATTTCAGATCATGTTCGTGTACCGTTGACCCCCTCGATCGAAACTTTTTTTTTTTCAAAGAACGCAGAATAACTTATTCGTCGATCATATATATAGTCATATATATAGATAGTCGCCCGTCCAAGGGAGCTATCATCCCTCAACGAAGTCAATGTATTTTTCAACGAATTTGAAATCAAAAGTTGCACTCGCCTTTGACCGGTTCGAGCCTTCGGCAGAGTGGACGCGAAGCGATTTATTTCTAATGCATTTTAGATCCGAGAAATTTTATATCGCAATCGCGAAATTGTTGAAATTTACCAAAAAAAAAAAAAGCCGCATAGAAATGTTCAGCTTATTTCATGATACATTTTTTTTTTTTTTAATTTTTTGTTTCGGGTAAATAAAGATCGCATTGCGTATTGGAGACGTCATGGCTTCTTTTACTTCGGAGTTAATATACATCGATAAGAACTGTGCACACGTCGTATGCGATTTATTCTCTTGGCAAATAAGCGTAGACGTTGCGCAAGTGTGGCGCACACGTTGGTTTATGGAGATCGGGCAATCGCTTCTAGCGATTCGTGCGAACGCATTGATCTCTCCGCAGTTCGAAGCGATTTTACCCTCCCCGGTTCGGCGGAGCGCCCGGGGCGCGGGTAAAGTCGACACGCCGCGCCGGGATTGGCGTCGCTGGGTGTGCGATCAAATCGGTGCATCGCCCGCGGCGATACGCGAGCAGGCAGCATCATAGTTACCGGAAATTTCCGAAACCAAGAACGCCGGACAGTTTCGTCGATGAAGCGTTCACCATTGGTTTCCGTACGACGATAGATCAACGGCAATGCGAAGTATTTGACTTCGCGAAAGCCGTAACAAGCGTATTTAATAAATCTTTTTTTTTTTAATAAATAAACCACTAAAAATCCCTCGCACTACCATCCATAAAATTTGAAATAATACACCCGGAAGTTGTACGATAAATATGCTGTGACGAACTACCGGAAGTATGAGAAAAAAATGATGTCGATCGGAATAAAGAGATCTTCTTTGTTATCAATTTAATAATAATTTTGATCGCAAAATAAAAAAAGAATTTGCATCCCGTACTGAATTATGCTAATAGAAAAACATGTTTCGCACCTCTATTTCGTTTTTGAACAAAAAGTTCGAATTTTTTATTTTCGTTCGGATGGTAAGTTTTCCGCATCCATGAAGTGTGGGAACGACGTCGACCTAAATGAAAAAAAAAAAAAAAACTGGTGCGTCAATATGCCAGTAGAATGTTATGTTCTGCGGTTTTTTTTGTTCTCCATGAAGAGCTTTTATTTGCCGATTTTTATTTTCCGTCTTCGAAAAGCCATCGCGATGTTCGTAAAAATCAAATTTATACAGTGGGAATTTATTATGTACACTGCCTATCAATGACGGGTCCGGTAATCCAATTGGACACGTTGGATATGAATGAATTGTGGAAATCCGACGAGAAATATGATGTGCAGCATCCGGGTGGAAGGTAAAAACAGTTGCCCTCCAGTGAACGCACTGTGACAGAGACGTACACTATGCTTGGTAGTCATTTTGTTCGCCGGAATGGTACACGCATACATATGTACCACCCGCGCTCTCCAGAGCTTAAAGCTCTTGCATGTCCTCAAATTCGCCTTCCGTTCTCTATCCGCACAACGCATCCTAACCCTCTCCCCTCCTCCTCCTCATCCTCGCAGCCCTATAATGCCACGAGGGGTGCAAAATTCCAAATCGGAAGTGACGTTATAATGGAAGCGGCATTAGTGGTTTTAACGCGAGCGTCCGCTTCGGGGAGTGGTCTCGAAACGAGAATTGCCAGAGAAAGCGTCGTCGACGGGCATTCGCTATTCTCTCACTTCGCAGCAAATTGCTCCAGCGCGCTCCCGTTTGCTTCTCTCTCGCTGGCTGTGCACTACTGTACTGTTCGGTATAATAACAGGGAATGTGCGCGCGTAAGGGTGCAATAGGCGCACAGGGACACGTTAGCGAGTTACGAACGCGAGTACCATATCGCACTTGTACTCTGTGCGATTTCGCGTTTCGCAAGGACCAAGTTTCCCTCCAGCAGATAGAAAAAGTCATTAAAAAATGTTCTATAAAAAAGAAAGGGGAGTTTCCCTCGTATTTTTGTCCACAGGCGTCATAACGTCTTCAATGATACGAAATGCAGCAGTTTCGGTTATAAATTGAAATAAAACACAAGTCACGACGTTTTTAAACTGAAAATCGCGAATCTTAAGTCTTAAATTTCTTCAAAATTGCCGTTTTTCGTGTAATACAAAAAAGTGTAATTTCTACAATTTTTATTCTATCAATATCGATATTGCGCCTTAAGTAATCTGTTCTTTACGCCCTTAAGTTTCTAACTCACTACAAGTAAACTAAAAAAATATGATTTTTACGATGTTTCGGAACGACGAAGACATTAAATTTTGGAGACGTGGCGCTGTGGAAAAATCTCTATGTTGTTCTAAGAGTAAATTCTCAATATTTGAATTCATGAAACTATTGGAGCGGCAAGAGAATCGGGAAACAGATGTTTTTGAAAAAAAAAAAAAAAATTGATTCCTTTTTTGTTAGTCGGTATATTCCCCCTTAAAAATATTGAAGTGTTCTCTCCCTTGTTGAAGAAGAAAAAAATAACACTTTTAAGAGTTGCCGAAACACGTTTCGCGTAGGTACACTTCTAAATTCATTGAGAGGCTAAATCCCTCGTTAATCGAGACGCTCCGGGTGGTATCTGATTCGTCATTGCGCGAGTTACACGTTTCGATAGTTCTCGAAACTGTCCCCCATCACTCCGGTTCCATCCGACCAACACGTATTCAATATTACACTATACTGAATCTCTCTTCTCATATAACGCCGTACGTGTGTGACGTTGAGTGGCAAATCGAGAGACCCTTCACCGGCTTTCTCTTCTAGTCTCCGCGACTTATTCTATCAAACACTTTTTACCCTCCGCAACTGTACACGTTCACACGATAGCGAGAGTAACGGTGGATAGTACCGGGCAGTTGCATTTCGTGTGCAGCTGTCGGGTTTTCGCAATACGACGAAATATATAAGATAAAATTGAACTATTTTTTGGTCTGATAGAAAAAATAAAAAATCACATTTATTTTATTTATTTTATTTATTTTATTTATTTTATTTATTTTATTTATTTTATTTATTTTATTTATTTTATTTATTTTATTTATTTTATTTATTTTATTTATTTTATTTATTTTATTTATTTTATTTATTTTATTTATTTTATTTATTTTATTTACTTGGAATTTAACATCTCGCGAAAACCACGAATAGCCCATCACTCCCGTAAGAGCCTTCACCGCTAAGCGCTGTCGTTTCTCGGCTAAATGCGACAATTTCGTTATGGCGCTTGTGAAAATTTGCTCGATGCAGTGGCGAAAAGCCTCTTGCACGTCTCGAGGGCCATTAAGCGAACTTACCGCGGATAATTGCTGTCAGCCGAGCAGGCTGAATTATACGCTGGAAGATAAGTTAGCGCACCGTATACGTGCACTGCGCTTGGCTAGTTTCGCAAATCTCCCGAGGAGCACGTAGCGTCCACAATATCATGGAAAATAATCTCAATTTAACCGTCCTATACACTCGATTATGACAAATTTCGCTAAGTCGACAAGAGTCGACTGTTGAAAATGAACACACGATTCCATTTTTTTTAAACGCTGGAAAAAAATAAAGATCGCTACATTACCGTCGGTAGGCAAAGGCTATCGTGTCGATCGATAACTGTTTTATCCTCCGCTGATAGATCCGTAGATCATTTAATTTCGAAAGTTTGCATTATCTCCGCCAATAAACCCGTCGCCCGTCGATCCAGTATCGATAATCGATTAATATGTTCTATCGAACAGATTTTTTTTCCAAAGTACAAGAATCGACGGAGACGAAAGTGCGGTGTAAAAAAGAATTACATTTAAAAATAAATTATTAAAAAAACCGAAGCCTCGTCGATGATGTATCGCCGGAAAAAAATAGTTCCAAATTCTTTCGTTCGATTTTTTAGAGGAAATTCTATCACAAATCGTGGATGATGCTGAATTAAGAATTCTTCTATACAAATTCTACAGCGTCTATAGTGTATAACGTGCAATTAATCGAAATTTCGATTTATCGAACGAGAAAACGACGGGGATGGGGAGATATCGTGAAGGATCGCGATGATCGCATTTCGGAGCGTGCGATACGTTCTCCGTGGTCGAGGGGAGGATCTGGCAACAGCGGAGGACGGAGGAGTGATCTCGCGCGGGAGCACTGGCCAGAAGGAAGGACTCTAAACACACCTGAGAGAAAGGCCGTGACGTGCCGAACCACGCGCCCTCGTGTAAAATTCGCCGACGATTCGCGCACATTCTCAACGATCGATCGATCATTTCCAATAAATCGGACAACAATAAGTCAATCGTTCGGATGCTGGGACCCGATTATTTGAAGTGATTGTTTTTATTTTTTTTGCAAGAAACTCGTGTGGTTTTCGTGTAAATTTTTGTCACGCAAATAATTATCGAGACGTTATCGGGAGTTTGGTACAAAAATTCTTGCAACCGGTGAAGAGAGACAGTGAAGTAGCGTCAGTGAGAGTACGAGAGAGATGTCGGAAAATCAAATGTAATCGATAGTTTGGTGATATTATAATTGTGTTCAGTGTACAAATATACAAAAGAAACAAATTTAACGGTCGAGTGAGAAATACAGCAATGACTTGAGAGCTGAGATTGGCAAGCAGCACGAGTCACAACATAACGAGAATATTTTGAAGGTACGAACGATACCGGCGCCGTGTAGCGAACATGCACAGCGGCTAACGCGGAGAACTTATAAGCCGCAGCCTATAATTGGTGTAAATCTGGTTCTGCGTTGCGATCGTCATGCAACCGCTATTACGAAACATTTATTACTTTTTTTTTAAATCGCTCTCAATTAATAATTTTTTTCGATCTTTTTTGTAGCCATCAATCATAAATCAAATATAAATAATTAACTAAATTTGACAATTTTTTAGGGTCTAATGAACGCTAAAAATTGTAAGTTTACATTTAGATGCGTCGATTAGCACATAACATTCACTAAACTAAATTATCATGAAACTTGAAAAAATATGAATTAATTTTTTTTTTTTTTTAGTAATTAACGCTTAGAAATTCTATGCTTAAGATTAGAATTAAAAAAAATATTCGGAACTATTCGGTTTGCTGGAGAAAATGCTACAACGCCATTCAAAACATTTCATTTTTATTCACGATATTCATTATCAAGCAAAACGCGTCGAGGTAAAATAATTTTTGCATCGATCGATGAGAGATTGCATTATGATAATTCGTCATCGTTGGACGTTGGTAATGGTGCGTTCCAAAACTACAAAACGCGAACTAATTAATACGCAATCAAGTGCATGGCTCATCGTTAACGCAACGGAGTTTTGAGAGGATTTCATCGAGGCGAAGGGGAAGGGGGGCGGGGGGGGGGGGGGGGGGGGGGAGGGCAGTTTGGGAAGACTCGATGAGCCTCGGAACCGGAGAGCTCTCCGAGCCTTTAGTGTCATAGCCAGGCATGGAAATCAAATATTGATCGTGCAATTAGCGCCGATTGTGCCCCAATCGGTTTTGTTTTACGCTGTGTTTTTCGTCGTGTCCGGAACGAAGCCTCTGCTCAACTCGCCGACAATCCATGCATTGCCGGCATAAATGCGATTAGCGCCAAAAATATGTTGTCACGAATGGCGTTGCAGGCAATGGCTTGTGGATTCGTGACACACCCGTTCATCCTTTGCTTCAATGGCGCTTGACTAACGGTCACTCAATACGAGAGCATTAACCGGCAAAGCGAATACGGAGTTTGCACGTTATCGGAAAACTCCTTCCACCCAACGTCATGGCTGCCCTTATCAATTTCGAATTATCGCCTATCGGTCGATACTTTGACGTCAATCGTCTCTCCCTATTCCCATTCCCGCATCGTTTTGATACCTGCTGCCGATACCCAAATAACCACATTGCATACATGCAAATTTTCGTACAATGGGAACATTTCGGGGAATCATTTATTTTTAGAATTACGATGATCGGATGACCACATAGTATAATGTGACACAGGATTTAGGCGTTTAGCAATAAGTCCGTAAAAAGTTTCGATTTTTACAGATGACTTGATTACCCGGTGAGTTGTTTACTTTTGGCAAATATATGTATTATCGAAAATGATTCTCATTTGAATTCGACAAATTTTTTAAAAGTCATTGCCATATTTGATTGTCATTTGATCAATAGATCATTTGTTGGATTGATATCAAATTTTCATATGTGAAATGAATTTTAACGAAACAAATCCCTTTCGCCTGATAAACCTATTATAACTCTAAAACACCTAAAGTTCTTTCAACGAAAAAAAGAATTTTAAAAAATTTTGGCTTTTTAGATAATTTTGAAAAACGAGTATTTCTAAATTTTCGAAAATTTTCAGAATATTTTCGGAGCAGTCGGGGCATAGGTGAAATTATGAATGAATCAGAAATATTTCTCTCTTTAAACATTAAAGTTAAGCGTATCGATTGAGTATACATCGAAGGAGCGAAAAATTAAGGACATTCCAAGACATTTCCAGGACTTTCAGGATTTCCAGGACCACTGTATACGATAACTATGTTGTTATTGCCTTTTAGCAAATAACTTCCTTGCATCCTGGCGTATCGATTTTACTAATATAGCAACTCCGTTTCAACTACAATATCTTCTCGATACGTAATTGGATCATCCGATTTGTGTTCTATTTTTGTAGTTCAGACGAAATGGGAACGAGAGCAGTAGCTGTGGGCGCAAGTACAGGTGCAACGGGTGTATCTGGCGAAGCAGGTCTCGCGGGTGTACCGAGACTCCTAGAGGATTTAGCGAGATTATCCGAAGACAAGGATTCTGCAGATATCGTGTTTCTTTTAGGACGGGACGAAACACCGGTTTACGGTCATCGTATTATTCTTCAAGCAAGGTAAATAAAAAATTAATAAAAAATAAAAATTGATGATTTTTTTGCAAAAATTACGGTTAAAAAAAAAAAAAAAATAACAAAATCAAAATTTGAAATTTTTCGAAAATGTTTTCGTATTTTATTTAATGAAATTTTTTATCGAATTGTATAATATACATTTTCTTATCCATCGAGTAAAATAGTACTCTCCTCGTTCGCTAGAGTAGTAGGTATATTAATGCTCGCTAATCTCCGCGGAGCTCGAATATAATTAAATTTCTTGATTCCTCGTTCATTTTTTTTTTTTTTTCATTACCGTTTTTCCTTCTACTCGAAAAAAAAAAAGTTGCTCGTCGTTCCGCGCAGTTTGCCACAACGCTTCGTGAGAAAAGCGAGGATACAAATAAAAAAAATCACAGTGAAGATTACAAGTGTGTGCGAGTAAATGCGCGATCTCATGGGATCGGATTAACTGTTAATCGTAATTTTTATTAATAACGCAACGCGCATCTTCCATCGTTCTTATCCGCGCTGTATAACGAAGCCATGCGGGCTTCGAGCAAAATTTCCCCGGGGACTTTGGATGATGCGCTCGCACGTCGGAAACGAGGAAAAACGTGATAGAAAACGTGAGAGTAGGTGCAGAAAAAGGCGGAGTGTATACGGCGGAGAAAGAGTGAGCGAACGTTCGTAAAGTGTGACCGAAGAACCCGGGAGAAACTTTTGCAAGATAAAATAAGAGCCCGGATATCGGGCGTATAGTCTACGAGAATTCTCGTCTGCACAATCGATCGGAGAAAAGCTCATTTAAATAAATTTTTTTATTTTATTTAGCGAGGCGAATAAACGATTATTGAAAACCGTCGTCATTGGCCGAAAAAGATACGTTTCAATAATTTTTTAAAGAATCGCTATGCATTTCTCATTTTGTGATTATTTCAAATTTATCGACGTTACTTATCGCGCGAAATAATTAGATACGCGAGAGAATTCCGTCTTTTCTACATATCAAAGACAAAAGTGCGAACTCATCACATACGCCACTGTTGAGAATTCAAATATTAAATTACGGTAATTTTATTCGAATTTCCGGCATCTGTGACGAAAAAAAAAATTGATATTTTGATTAGAAAAAATGAGAAAGAAAAAAATGTATCATGCCAATAGACCTGAATAAAATATTTATAGCACTCGCTTTAGTCACTCAACGTTCGCGTTTATTTTTATTTTTTCGTAATTTATTTTTCATTTTTAACGTTTTCATTCACCGATATTCGCGCTAATATTCGCTTCGGCTTACGATTCGCCCGGCAAATTCCTTAAAATCGGCACAATAGTGACAATTAAGAAGACGTCACGGAAAGTCGGAGAGAAAAGCCCCCTTCTTGTGCTCGCGATGAATATTAATTAAGTTTTCGATTGTACCGGGAGTACATCTATAGTATATATAGGAATGCCTCCCTCTCGATCGAATGACAACTCGCTGCGGGCTTCAAGCGCGTTTCTAATTACAGTTCGACAATGCCAGAGGAAATTCGTGAACGAGGAATTTTCGAAGGGTAGAACATTGATTATTCTTCGCCTTGCGCGATCGTGATTCATGGCTTATTTTTTAATTGCAAAAAAAATGGTTAATAAATGCGCCGTAAGGGTTAATCTCGAACACAAATTTTTTTGGAATGTACAGCATCCAAAACAATTTTTTTTTATAAAAATAAAATTAAAAAAAAATATAAATAAATTTATAAAAATAATAATATCATATTGAACTCCGGGACTTCGTAAAATTCGAAGGAGTCTCGCCGCCGCCATTTTTTTTTTCGTGATTCGTTATTTTGTCGAAGCGCTTGTAAAAAAGATTTCGTTTTTACGCGCGTGTCTGGAATTCTTATTTTTTCGGCCATTGTAGTTATATTTAGAAAGTCGCGGACGACGAGGGTGAGACGTCGGCTAATTGTAAAGTCAATTACGAAAATCTGCTGTGGTATTCACGAACGTTGAAGAACGTCTCTTTGCTTCCCCTTTTTGCGCGACAGCCGTCGCGATGAGTCTTCGTTATGGTCTTTGGAGTGGTTACGAAGAGTCGGAGACTGGCTGATGGGCTTCGTCGGGGCCGGTCAGCTACGGCCTATTCTCGATAGGCCTTTGTCAACGCCATAATCGACGCCCACCACCCGCAAGACTCTTCATCCGTTTTGCGATAGAGCTGTAAGCCTCCACTCGGGAGAGACCAATCCTCCGGGAAAATTAAGTTACGCGTGCCATTGACAGTTCGACTGGCGTTACTTTCATCATCAAATTTCAATGTCGAGAATACCCTTCGAAGTCCCACAAAATACCGAAGCGCAGAATATGGCATTAAATAAAGGAGAGCCAATCGCCGCGCTCTTTGAGCCGTTGAGAGGGCTTTCTGACAAATCCAGCAAAACGTTTTATTCCTTTTTTTTTATCCTCTCGTCAAGAAGCTCCGAAAAAGAGGACGAAGAAAAGAACGAATTGAAGCCGAAACATCGAAAAATGTGGCAAATAAATAAAGGAATTTGAAGTGTATCCCAGAAATTCGCGTTAATGCGTTCTATACGCTCTTCCCGCAGATTTACCGGAAGTCGAATGGGGGATTTTTTTTTTATTGTTCGCTTGTAGATTCTAGTCGAGGGGAGAAAAAATGAAAAAGAAGTGAAGCGAACGAAACAGTTGAACTATAATCTGACGCTATATAATACGGTGGATAACTGGTGGAAGCCGAAGCACAAGAACGTTTCTGACAAAACCAGAGAAGCTTCTTATTCTTCTTATCCTCTTGTCACAACTTCTTTCCAGCTGTACCGGAACGTACAATAATAGAATATTGAGGCCGCAAAGACGAAAGGAGCAAAAAAGAAATCTTATACAAGCTTTCCTACAGACTTCAGAGCTTTTGAGAGACGAGTCACTTATATCACATTTAATTTTTAATTTCCGGGTTATCCAATCGTCAGTATTATCAATGTCGCGATCGTCACGATTTTTTCAGAATTAAATATATGTCTTAATAGAGTTTTTTCATAATCGATATCCGTTTCTCTGACTCAAAGGCAACCGGAAAAAGTTGGAATTTGCGACGTAAAAAAAAATCAGTTATTTCTCGCAGTGAAGTGCGGATTATTTCCGTAAAGAAAGTGTCACACTCGCTGGTTGAAAGCTCTGATTTTAGTAATGCGCGTAATGTAATGTGGCTTATCCAGTGTTTCGATTAGCCGCCCTCCCCCCCCCCCCCCCCTCTCCCATTGCTATTGTAGTATACAGGAAATTTCATCGATCGATTTCACGCGATAAAGTAATGTTTCGAATTCGGCGGCAACTTGCGACGATACTCTGTCTGCAGTCTATTCGCAAAGTTCACCGGAAGTCAAGCGTATTTTTTCTCACGTTTTTTTTTTTACGCGTTTAGACTCTAGACATCAGAGTTTGCGCTATAATCGGGTGCTTGGTCGTTAGCATAGCTCGCGGTGCCCCCGAGGCGACATTCAACCCTTGCAGTCTCGACCACGAGAGTGAAAGAGTGAGATCACACAGCGACGCCATCCAACAGTAGCGCGGCGTGTGAAAAAAGAAGAAAAAAAAAATGCTCTACCCTCTCTAGTTGCGGTGGTGGAGCGCGCCACAGAACAGACCCTTATCTACCCCCTTCGGCCCATGGAGCCCGTCGCAATTTCGTTCTTTACCGCTCGAACTCTTTTTATTTCACTTCTTCCTCCTTTTTTTTATTTCTCTTCCTTTATTTCTCCCTTTTACACCGTCATCAGCTCTCCCGCGGCAATTGTACGACGTATAACTCCGCGAATCCGTGGAATTTCGGTTTTCTTTGATTCCGCGAAAGTCGCGAAGTACGGACGAAAAAAAAACGCATATACGCGAGCCAAGTGATTACAGTGAAAAGCTCCGGTACTTTTATATTTTAAGTACATCCGGTAGTGTTCTCGAGTCTGCAACGATCCCGTTTCATCCCTCGAAAACCCACCCGCAGCGAATATTATAGCGTTATTGTACCGCAGTCCAAAGTCCAATTTACCGTGATGAAAGGTCCGCGGAATTTCTTAACCAATCACATTTTTTTTTTTAATCTGTTCGTGGTGTATTATTTATGTTAACGCGCAGTAACATGCAGAAATGGGAGGAATCTGGAGATAAACAATTACGAGAATTTGAAAGATCGAAAAAAAAAAAAAAAAAAATATCGCGATATGTTAGCGTTTCTCGTATCCGCCATACATATAGAAAAGTGGTATTTTCCGTAAAGTCGTTCATGATATCGACCCATCTTAGTGGTAAATAATTTCTAACATGAATCGCATAACATCCTCCGGATGGCCTCGTTCCCGCGGTCTTCCAATGATCCACCGCTCGCTTATTACTCTTTCATACGAAGTTTTTTTTCCGCTCTCTTGGCATAAAGAAGAGGGGGTCTCGTTCGCGTTGTGCCCGAGGCGTCATTAAATTTGACCCAGAATCGTTATCGAAAGGGATCTTCTCACATTGTCATGTGCGGGTTGCGTTCAATGTGAAACTCTCGATCCCGTCATTGAAGGGGAAACAATTGTGCGGGTTTAACGTCGTAAGGGTGCAACCTCCGGGTTTTCCAACCGCTCGACGTTTACTCCATTTTCTATTGTAATTCACCTCTATTCACCGTCGAAGCGTGAGAGAATAATCGTTCGGAGATTTTTTTTAATTTCATTTTTTTTTACTTTTTTCTTTCATTAATCGTAAAATGATTTTCGCGGAACCGAAATCTTCGATTTTCGTGAATTATTCGTACATAAGAAATTTCACAAATTATCAATGTTCAGTTTTCGCCGTTTGGTTCATCGACTTTCAAGAAATTTTTTTTTTTCTATAATGGAAGTGACGATCGGTTTTTTTTTTTAATTATTTTTCTACCCCGCCGTTGCCTACGTCGCGCTTGAATGCCTTCTTCATCGTCACACGTTTCGGTACCTATCCATGCGAGAGTTCGATAGCGCCAGTCAACTTTTTGCTCGTCGACGTGGAGACCCGTCGCACGTGCGACTAGTCTCGACTTTCAGCGGTAGATACGCGCGCAATTTCTTCGATGCTTGCGACGACTTCGGTTCTCGCGACACGTGTTTCGTGCGCAGCGTACGCGAACATTAATTTCGCGACATAACCCGCTCACCGGGTGGCAACAGCAGTGTGAAAGAAAAATGCGATGATCTTCTTTGCCTCACGGATCTTCTCGCGAATTTCTGCTCGTCTGAAGTGACGATGTTTATCGATCGAAGCGATTTTTGCGATCGACGAAAGTTTCTAAGAAAACATTTCTAACACGCAGACGTCGACGAGCTGTCGTGATAAATCTGTCGACGATGACTACCAAAATTTCGAGACATCAGCGTGAAAGAAACGCAGATTTATAAAGTACGAAATATTTGGATATTCAAAAGTATCGGAAGTCGCGGTTCTGGTGAAAAATCCGAAGAAATAAATAATTACAAAAATATGCAAAAAATATATTAAAAATATATTAAGTATAAAAATTATTGTATGTTTTGAAATCAATTTATTATTATTATTTTTATTATTATATTTATTATTTGTTGACATATATTTGTAATAAATTTATGACCTTCTGCCGATATAATTCAATTCATTTGAATTATAAACATAACCAGTTTATGTCTGAACCGCCAACATATTTTTAAGTAAAAGGCGCAAAATACTTGCATTTCCTATTCACGATGAGCTTTTCGGCGCATACTTCATAAGGATGTTTATACGCGCGCGCGAAAAATTCCTAAAAACGCTGTAGCTAAGTCCGTCTTTTTTAAGGTTCGTTCTATGTGAATTTCCGCATAGAGCGAAGTTGTAGCTTGACGTCTATGCCATACGCTTCGCAGTTATGACCAAAAGCTGCTTCTGGCACGTTATTCGTCGTCGTCGTCTGTCGCCAAACGAGCCAAATGCGTAGACTTTTAGCGTTTCGTCGCGTTTCGTTTTCTTCCATTTTTTTTTTTTTTTTTTTTTTTTTTTTTTTTTTTTTTTTTGCGGACCTTAGTCTGCATACGAGTTTCGCGTTGGGTTGATGCCGGTCGTAGGGCACAGAGGATGCTACGGCCGAAGAGAAACCGGAACACGGTCGTAACCGGTCGCCGCTTTCGCCTCAAGGGTGCAATGCCAGAAGCAACCGGCAACGGCATCAGTAGAAGCGTAGCTATGAAACCGCGTTGGAGGAGTTTTCTACATCGCTACCGCAAACCCGTGCCTCAGCATCAAAGCTTCGCCTACCTTCCATTTACGTTTGCTCCGCATTGCGCTCCGCGCCCTTTGACACATTTCTTTTGATTCGATACGACGGCCTCACTCCGCGCTTCTACCCCACGCTTTACATACTGTACTACCGCGTCACTTTCAATAGGTCTCGGGCTTCACTCGTTTTCTATTTTTTTTTTTTTTTTTTTTTTATTACTCCCTCTTACTATATACGTAACATACGTTGAAGCTCTTCGTCTTTCTCCGAGTTTTTCTTTATGCCTTCAGTCGTCTTCGCGTTCAGCCGTATGGTTATCGCAACGCTTCTCAACGACGGCGTTGATACTTCCTTTTGCCGTATCCTATGTATCCTCGTATAGTATACATAATTCTTTGTCTCGAAATACTGAAGATAAACTTATATTGCTATCGTAGTCTTTATAGATATACAACGAGAATAAACTGAATGATCATTAAGTTTTCTGAACGAATAGCAGATAAAGTCTTTTCGATTTATTAAGAATGCATAACGATAGGAAAAATTATGAACCGACATAATTTTATCGTCAATATTGCATTTTTTTTTTTTTTTTTTTTTTCAAAAAATGTATCAAAAATATATGAATTGCCTCGATCTTCCATAATTAATATATTAATCGTATAATTTGCAATATTTTTGGAGAAATATATTTTCAGAAATATCTTCTAAAACATAATTGTTTTATAATAATATATATCGTTTTTCGTAGAAAATATATTGAACGTATCATTGATATATTTCGCGATAATTTTTTTTTTTTCCGTGGTGTTGGTGATTTTTTTTTTTTACCTTATTTGAGGGAAACGCTCGATTGGGCGACTGCAATTTATCGTTCAACCCTTCGAGTTAGTATCCGGAAACTTTCGCCGATCAATCATTTTGTTCGAACGATGCCTCGACGGTGTTCCCCTTTTCGCTATAACTACATGCGTCTAACTGGCGCACCGAGTGTACCTCCGCCCGGGTTGTGATTCGCTCGAACTGTTCATTGCGCGAGAAGGAATTTCGTAGGTCGTACCATTAATCTGTAACGGCACGCGGGTGCCAAAGCTACCTAACTCTCTCTCTCTCTCTCTCCCTCGTTCTCTGTTTCTATGTCTATAACCTCAGCGCCATAGAACGCGGGGTTAGTGTGCTTCCGCGGATGGTAGTTACGTATTCTCTCTCCCCTGGTAACGCGGAAGCTTTCTGACGAAGTCAATTAAGCTCTTTTGTGTCACGGGAGAGAGAGAGAGAGAGAGAGAGATGGTACGGAGCACAAGGGAGAGCGTCGCCGGTGTCTGGTTGTGTGCTTTAGGATCAACCAAGCGCTTTCGAACTGAAAGTAAGAGAAGGATAGCGGGAAGTGCAGCTTCGCGTGTGGCACTACGATGCGATGTTACGCATGCCGAAGAGTTTGGAGTGTTCGTTACCGGCGAAACTAACGTACATATCACAATTTGTCGCATAGTACAGCACTATGCGTATACGATAGGCTTCGTATACTTTTTATGCGACGGGCGAAAACGTGCCCTCCGGGGAAAAAAAGGGCCGCGTCTGTATCCTTGACAATAATTTTACCCCTTTTTTTCGATTCGTACGCAACACTCGTCTTTCTCATCCTATCAAAGGACGAGTTTCGCAACCCTATCGGCTTATTTTATAGCTGAATTCTGAAGGAACATTGTTATTATTTTCTCGAGGCAAATTGTAACGAAATAATTAACAGTTATAGTGATTAACGATTATTTGTTATTAATCAATTACTGGCGATTATTACTTTTTTTTTTTTTGCAGATGCAAGAACTTTACGGCAGCGAAGAGAATCGGTACACCCGGTAATCCAACACCGGTGAGAATGCCTCATGCGCATCCGGAAACGTTCAGACAATTCATACACTACGTCTACACCGGCAAGGTATCGAAACGTCTATATACATTTTTTAAAATTATTTTCCGATTTCATAAAAAAGTGTTTGAAAAAAATTTTATAAATTTATCTTATCTTATTATTTTGTGTTTTCTCTGTTGCGTTTACGAAATACCACATTTTTTTTAATTCGATGAAAAATTTTGATTTTTTAAAATTACTTTCAATTATTTTTTCAAGTTTTCATCTCAAGAGAAATAAATTATTTTTATTCTCGAAATAAACGTGAAACAAATTTGCGTTAAAAAAAATACCGGAAGCTGCGATTGGTTCGCGAATTGCATATAACAAAAGTGGCATAATCGCTCGACTCTTGCGAACTCAACACTTAGATGAATAATTCAAATTTTGATCCGCAGATAATGCTACAGGACAGCGGAATATTCGAAATGTTGGGATTGGCGCAAGAACTTGGGGTCGAGGAACTGTGGAGAAGTTGCGAGGAGCACGTGTCGTCGACTCTTAGCCCCGGCAACGCCTGTGCCCTCTTGACAGCGGCTCTCGATGCACAGGAGCGAGTTTTAGGTGAGTTTACATCCGCGGGGAGGTCGAGAAACAATCGAAGCGTGGAAAACCGCGCTCCGTTCCGGAGCACCGGAAGTCCGGCAAATTCCCTGCGGATTTTCGATTCTATGTATATTCGCGCTTCTGAAGTCAATTCCTTCTATACTTGGAGAACGACTTCGAGATACGCGAGTCACGCAAAGTTTGGTCATACATCGCGACGACAGAACGTCGAAACTTTGGGAAGGTTTGCAACTCGGTCGCGTCATCAAGAAACATCGAAATTGTGAAGACCGCATAACAGTGGTTGACTCGCAATAGTTTCTCGACGATTTCAAACCACCGACCGCAGCAACTCAAATCTTACGCGTCAAATTTGATAACTGATATTATTTCGGTAATCGAATTATTAAGATTATCGTTTGAGATAAAATGTTCGTGCTGATTTATCGTTTTTTTTTTTTTTTTTTTTTTTTTTTTTTAAGGAAAAGTTCTTTCATATCCTTATTGATTAATGATTCCAGCAAAGGGGTAAGAAATGTTAATTAATAATCTGAAGTAACAAAAACGACGAGTGAACGCGATTGGACACCGTCGAGGGGAGAAACAACAAGGGCCGCTTGATTCGTATAGAAAAAAAGAAAAAAAAGAGTGTCATTCCCCACAGCGTCATCAATCTTCATTATTTTAATTTCTATACGTATTCGCTTCGCCGCTTGGTATGAAACGAGCCGCGTACTTTAGGGGCCGCGAAATATATCGAGGGGAGATTTTTATCCCGCGAGATACCCGAATCAACATGAACTATGCGTCCTTTCGATTCTACAGATTTCGTTATTTTTTGCGTATAAGATTTCGATTTTGTTCGTATGAATATCTTCATAAACGATGCA
The DNA here is from genome assembly GCA_964006125.1 of Cryptus viduatorius. Taxonomy (NCBI): domain Eukaryota; kingdom Metazoa; phylum Arthropoda; class Insecta; order Hymenoptera; family Ichneumonidae; genus Cryptus; species Cryptus viduatorius. The sequence goes on from OZ023226.1 coordinate 1,460,649, forward strand.
GTATCGGAAAATTAACGAGGCAATTGTAAGCTTTTTATCCATTCATTGATAATACGTGTAGAAAAGGAAAATAAAAGTTTTGCAAAAAAACTTCGACTGAAAAGTAACTAATCTGCTAAAAGTTTTGGATAATTTTAGAGATTAGAAAAAAGTTTCTTATACGGGTGGAAAACGTGAACAAAAGGATTCAACAAGCGTTCTTCCGACTGCAAATTATTTAAAATTATTTGCAAATTAACCCATCAACAGTCGGGGGTTTTATGCAAAAAATTTGTTATGCTTTTTGTTTTTTCGGCTTTATTATGTATTGGATAATCTTTGCTTTGGTTATTTTTTTTTAATAACTATCCTTGAAATATCAGAATGCGACTTTTTTTTTATTCGTATTTTTTCATAACGAATGTTCAAATCGATGCTCTCGATCCGTTACAGAAAGAAGCTTTATGAACGAACAACTGAACAAATCAACAAACACTCCCTTTTCAGTTGAATGTTAAAAAAAATCGTAAAGCGGTCCATAATAATCATAATAAGTTTTTTCACAAGTCCACGGTAATGCTATCTTACATTTTACACGCGAAACTTTTAGCTCGCCGACCGTACCGTTTTTACTAGAAGCAACAAAGATTTCTTCTATGTTTACGCTATCGATAACTTACACCGTGACTATGAGTTTCTTCGATTTTCCGCAAGAGAGCACCGAATGTTCTTTCCACAAAAGCGGCGCGGCGGCGCCACGCGACGCCATGTTTCCCGGCATTTCCTCAAACACAACGTATCTATCACGCGTTCCCCCGACGATTTTCAGTGTCACGTATATAAAATATATAATTCGTCACAAAAAGAAGAAAGATAATAACAAAAATGTCGTACAAGGGTCCGCAAAAGGTGCAAAAGGTGATGGTACAACCCATCAATCTTATATTTCGATATCTGCAAAATCGCTCGAGAGTCCAAGTTTGGCTGTTCGAGAACGTGAATCTACGGATCGAGGGACACATCGTCGGTTTCGACGAATACATGAATCTCGTTCTCGACGACGCCGAGGAGTATCACATGAAGACGAAGAATCGCAAAACACTCGGACGTATCATGCTGAAGGGCGACAATATAACTCTCATACAAAACACGAATCCCGGTGCAAATTAATCGAATAAAATAGTACATAACCTATAAAGACATTGCGCTCGGATTTTAATCGTGATTCGTGTCTACGGTGTTGTTACACGCCGGAACGTCGGTCGTGCAACTGTCACGTCAGAGAAAAAAAAAAAATTCGTCAAGAAAAACATCGCATTTGAAGATTCATCAGTCTGTGAACTGCGAAGTTTTGGTGACGTCGCTTATTCACTTCGCATTCCATCGTTTCGTTTCAACGCCGTCGCAGCACCGAGTAATCAACGATTTGCACAACGGACAATCGTTTATCGAGTGAAACACGAAAGAACTTAACGAGACATAATTTTGTAATATGCGCTTTTGTATTTCTTCATTCCGACTCTGGTAATGAATTATACGAGACGAAAAGTTGGTGCGCGACAAACACTGGAAAATCATTAAATCTATCGATTCTGTAAAAAAAATAATTTTTTTTGTTTCATTTATTTCCCTGAGCCTTAAAATACGATTTTTGCTGATCACCAGTCAAATTGAGTTTTTCATCCGTTGCGATAGAAAATAAATGATTTGAACGAAAAACTTCTGTTTCTGCAATGCAAAGCGATTATATTACTAATATTGTTTAATTTTTATTCATTTCTAAAAATTTTGATTTTTTTTGCTGTATTTACTTTTCTTGCCTGTGAATACAATATTTGTGAGTTACGAGTTTAATGAGATCTTTCATCAGCTATGATACAATTTTCTACTTTTTTGTGAAACAAGTCGTAATATTTTTAAATGTTGCAATTCAAAGATTTTAGTAGAAAAATTATGTTGTGTTATCCAATTAAAATTATTGTCACATATTTCGAAATTATTTGAATTGATCGAAATTAATTTTTCAGTTGTAACGAAATTCGAGTATCGCGTACTGTAGCGATTACGAAAGATTTTTTATTTGTTATTTTTGTTTCTTTTTGGGTTGTTTTTTTTTTAATAGGTGGGAAAGGCGCTTGTTCGTCATTCATCGAGCGATGTTTCGCGTTCATCGGGGAGAATGCGGTCGATACGGTAAAAACCAGCGCGTTCTGCAATCTTCCAAAAGACGCTCTCGTAAAATTGATATCGTCGGATTATCTCGGTTTGGAGGAAGAAGACGTTTGGAGGGCGGTGCTGAATTGGGCAAAGTATCAGGTAACGTCTATCAAAAGCGTTGATAAATTCGCCGTCTAAAACGTTTACGACGGGTAATTAATCGATTTATCGATTAATCGATGTATCGATAAATTTAGGCGGGTGTAACTCAACCGACGCAACACTGGACCGAGGAGGAGAGAGCGCGAGTTTGTCAACACCTCGCCGGCGTTATAAATCACGTTCGGTTACTGCTCATCGACAGTCAAGTATTCGCGGAGGAAGTCGAACCGACTGGAGCTGTGCCGATCGAACTATCGTTGGAAAGGTGCGATATCTACGATCCCAATCGAACGGGAACAAGCGGGTACTCTTCATAGTATACTGCATTGAATTTTTTTTTGTTTTTTTTTTCCCGTATCGATATTATCAAATTTGAAAAAAAAAAAAAAAAAATTTAAATAAGGATGACGGAAAATCGTGTCAAAGATTTGCTCAGACTAATGAAATCGTGTAAAATTCATTTTAACAGCCGTTTTTTTACCTTCAGATAAAAAAATTTTTAAAACGCTAAAAATACGATATATGATGGAAAATTTTTCAAGATTTTTTTTTTTCGATGTTTTGCGAATAGAGTTTTTGGATTAACAGCCCTATGAATCTTTGCTTCAGATACAGATACGCGGCACTGCCAAACAAATATTCCGAGATATGTTCCGACAAGCGACTCCAACCGAGAGTCAGTCCATTTTTTTTTCCCGGATCGCAAATACTATCGCGCGACAAAACGGGATATCAACGCTTGTTAAATCAGTGGTACGGATCGCCGAAGCAAAGCTGGAGATTGGTTTACCGGTCGGTATTAACTAATTAAGTAAAATTAAATTATGAAATATAAAATGCCAATTTTTATTCGTGTTATCGCGCTACTAAATAATATGAAGTTACGAAATAAAAAATGCAATTTTTTTTTCGTGTTATTGCGATGCAAAAAAAAATGTTTTTCCGCTGTTAAATTTGAAAAAGAAAACGTTAAATTGAAAATAAATGAAACTTAAAAATATTGACGATAAGCAGAGCTTCCAGTCACGGATACTCAGCGGCGGCATTCCATCGTCATTGCGACGGTGTTTGTCCAACTTATGTCGTAGCATTGGTGAGTCACACGCGCACTTCACTTTCATTTCACAACCGCATATTACCCCACTAATTTAGTCGAAAATGATAGGCAAACCGATTTTACGTTGTTTTTAGGGAGCACGCGGCGAAATATGCGGAGGTTTCAGCGACGCACCTTGGGGCAAAACTAACGCCAAAGGCCATTATATTTCATCGGAAAAGGCATTTCTATTTACGCTTACGAACAATCAGGACGTACCACCGACGAAATACGATATCGTCAAGAAACCGTTCGCGATCTGTTATCATCCCGAGTAAGAAATCATTTAGTTTGCAAAAACTTTCCGAAGAAAAAAAAAAAGAAAAAAAAATATTTCGATTTTTACATTTTTTATTATGTCCCAAAAATTATTATTTATCCCGTAAATTCTATCGATGTTTTTTTTTCGTAGCCGAAATAATTTTTTTTCGATAATATCCGTTAGTTTTTTGGCTCTATATTATTATAATTAAATGTATATAAATTTTTTTTGTCAACAGCATCGGCCCAATATTCGGGGCGGGAGCCGATTTGCTTATAGCGAACAATTGCAACGTTAATATGGAAAGTTACAGCAATCTTCCCCACAGTTACGACGGCGAACACGCATCGAATACCGTTTTAATGGGGGACTATCATTTCTCCGTTATCGATTACGAAGTTTTTACACCGAGTCATCCGATCTCCAAGTCCAGTCACTGAACTGCAATACACCCGCGTCGAGCCATTTTGTAAATATAATTATAATTTGTTTACTATCAACTCGTAAAAAGAGCAGTTTATCAATTCATTTTTAAAATTAAAAAAAAATTGTGTTGTTCGTTGTATCGATCTTTTATCGTTATGGCGGCGATCGATCCTTTTATCGCCGTACGCGAGAACCATCCCCCCCCCCCTCCCCTCCTTGATGAAATTTTCGCAATTAATTAATGATAAATTTTTCAAATCGATATATCGAACGATCGCGAGTCTCTTATTACTACAAACTCCTCGTTGCCATTAGAAAAATTAAGGCGTTTTTCAGAGAAAATAAAAATTTAATGTAATTTATCTGTAATCGTTTTGCCTATTACCGAGAGAATAATTTCGGTCCAATAATAAAATGCTTCATAACGCACCGATCCCTCTGTCTTTTTAATGCTCGCGATCCTCGAGACCTCTGGGAGGGCGTGCTGTGGAAGTAAATTATCTCGCAACTCTTTCCACGTCCCTACCGTCCCGAGAGAACTTTGTATGTAACATCGGGCCGATGAAATAAAACTCATACGGGGCATTTCGCGCGAAATTATCGATCGTATTTATCTACACGTTTTTTATTGACATTACATATTTATTTGCTTCGGAAATTCCTTAAAAGCATTGCAAGAGTTTGATACACTGTCTGTTTTCGGCAAAGATTCGATAATTATGGTCGAAATGGTCGTTTAACAGATACAGTTAACAAGTGGAAACGACCGACATTTTTTTCGATCGATATCTGTCAAAAAAATACGCGCAACAATTTATTGATTCTTCGATATCATTTCATAATCTTTTCACGAACATTTTATAACTTCATGTCACGGGATTAATCGTTTTATCGCCCATATATTCACGTGTTTGGTTTTGTTTACTTTTCGCGTTATTTTCGCTTTCGCGCGATCACCCGGCCACGACGTCCGCGAGCGTACTGACGCGTGACTGAGCATGCGCGCGAAATGGCGATTACGCGTAGTGTTGTTATTGCAAATTCGTGAAGTGGGGGTTTTATTTTTAACGTACAACGTCTCTGCATAATTTTTGTTATCACACAACCCGCTTGACGGAAAATGTCCCATACATGCAACAGGTATTATAAAGGGGTTATAGTATTCGGGATCTATTTGTCTCGAGGATAATCGAGCGAGGCGATGTTCGCTCAGCGAGAAGGCAAATTTCGTGGCAGCGGGAGGGGAGAAACATTTAAAATCCCTTACCGAAATAAATTCTATCGCGCGATGATCTCTCGCGGAGGGCAGTTCGGCTCTTAGGTCGCCGTTGTAATTTCGTGGCAATTTCAAAAGATGGCTCAAGGGACACACGAGATGAGAAGTAGGCGAATGTTCGAAGAACCCCCGGACGGCAACGCGACGCCTTTAGGGCCTATAAATCGGTTTAATTGATAAGTAATAGTCGCGGTAGGAGTCGAACGGCGCGTCCCGGGAATGCGGCCCACTTGTAAGCGGGTCCACATAAATTTAACCTGCTGGCACAACGCGCAGTGTTACCTACCAACACCGTGAAGCAGAAAGGACCGCAAGAAAAATAAAAACAAAATAACCAAAAACAAAAATATCCACGATTCTCGCATACGACGAGATCGCAACACACATCGACGGTGGTCGACGAGGTGGGATAGTGGCGGACATCGGAGCAACGAGAAAAAAAAACGTGAACGGCGATGATGCAAACTATACGAGAAAAAAAAACCGACAACGATAAGAGAGAAATGCATTCGCAAACACGTGGAGCTGAATGAGATTCGAAGGAAATAGGGATGAGTTGAAAATTAACAATGAAATGTTTAGAAAATGCAATTTTTCGATAATGTAATAAGTTTTCGACAACATCGATATAGACAAATTTAATTCGAAAAAATTTATTGAATTTGTTTTTTTTTTTTTTTTTGAAGAATTAATTTCTTGACTTAACAAAAATGTACAGTTTACTGAAAAATAAGTAATCGATATATTGTAATCGATTTTTGTTATCGATCGCGAAATGTTTAATTTTGTCTCGTAGTTTGGAAGAATTTCGTGATTTCTTGTATACCATTATCTTTTTTGTATCGTTCGTCATCGAGAAGATATAATTTGCCCTTTACGTAGGCTGAGGCCTCGAATCGTAGCTATAGGGTGTTCCGAGTAGCGTATATATATATATATGTGTGTAGAGTTTACACAGCTATAAGGTCGAACTTGTCCAGTCTAATTGATATTTGAGCGCATATCGTTTATCCGTTTTGGCGCATCGGTGGTTTTGCTTCTGCTGTTGTTGCTTTTGCCATTGCTGAGCTCGATGCGCCGCTTCCCGGGGGTGTGTACACATCTCTCCGGAGCTCGAGAGACAGAATTTATACCTCTTACGTACGTTATAACGTGTACACTGAATATTCATGGACGCTCGTGCGGTCTGCTCGGTGTTATATGAGTTACTACCGCCATCCTTGTTCACTGCATCGGATTCATTATATTATCTATTTATGTTTGCAACCATTCCTCTTGACTCACACGCGAGCCTCGTATTTTCGCGCTGCTATCATCTTCTGGATGGGGACGACTTTCGTTATTCGACTCTATACATCAGTATATCTTCTTTTCGTACGCTATAGTCAAAATTTGAACGAATAAAAAATTTAAAAAACAATAATAGTAATAATAATAATAATTCGGAACAATTTAAATAATATTCCTTTGACTTTAAAATTTGCTGAGATCGACCACTTTCGCTGAAAAAAAAAATTTGGATGGGATTTATATCGTTAAATGAAAAAAAAAAACGTTTGCGTAAATTAGATTCCGACTTTTTCGTCGTCTTGTATTTCTAAAATGGACAGAAAGCTTAAACGACTATTTTTATATTCTTGTGAACGATTTTCGATCGTAATTTTTTTTTGTTTTTTTTTTCTTTTATTATTATTGCACGGCTTAGATATCACCTTAGAACGACAGTGACGAAACAAAAACATTGTGCATCGCGTTCTCTCGCAGCAAACGTTACAACGTACCTTTGGACGTCCGACGATAAAACGTTATTATATAATTATTATTATCATTATAATAAACTACGAAATTTAACATAATAATTCGTTGATACGATAAAAAAAAACAGAACATTATGCATCGTTACGGCTATATATTTACAGACAAATACTTGCTACTGGCCTTCATCCCATTCTCGCGAATTTTTACATCATTCAATATATTTTTTAATTTTATCTTTATTTTTTGCTATCGTATGTACAATTTTTTTCATTACGAATTGTCATCTAAAACATCCACACATGGCGTCAATTACAATACTGACCTTTATTGACTATCGACCTTCGTTTTTTTTTTTTTTTCGTCCTCCGAATTATATTTTCATTGTTATTCGGTTTACCCTGCTATATAAAAAAAAAAAAAAAAAAAAAACATATTTTTGTGAATGACGTCGCAGCTATATACGAAAAAAGGTGTAAAACAGGGATATAGAATTCGTTATTAAAACTATGAAAATATATCTATATATATATAAATATTTACAGATGAAAAATTTGTATATACAACTCTAACTAAATTAATGTTAATTTCAATAGTGTGTGAAATATTTTTATGCGTAACATTTTTTTTTCTACATTCGATGCATCTTCGTCTCGTATCTATAAATAATTTAAACCTATTTTATCAAATTCATCGTTGTATTACGATTTTTATTTGCAATCACATATTGAGATTCCGCAGTTATTAAATCGACGAAATCATCGATGACCTTAAACATCGGTTGCAAGGTCACCACGTAATCTCAAACGAACGCCGTTTACCGCCATTTAACTGTCGCCGGTGCGTTCCGGAATTCCCGAATTCCTCCGAAATGCATTTAACCAGAAAAATCCTAAACCGCTAGAGACCTCCGCTTACGAATCTCAGCATTCGAGAAAATAAAATCGATCGCGAGCTAAGAGCGAAACTGTGTTCGCCAAGACGAGTTTACCTGCCGTTTGATAAACCCGACGGCAAAACTATTGTCCTCGCGATCGTTGAGTAAAAATAAAATCGTTACTAATCAAAATCCAATGAAAAAAAAAGTTTTTTTTAATCAATTAATAATCTAAAAAAAAAACCAGAAATTTCAACTGTCATTTTCAATTTATTGTTGAGTTACGATTTTTTTTTTTTTTTTTTTCATTCGACGAGTTCCCGACAAAATCAAACAAGTCTCACGCAATCTTCGGAGGTGGTGGTCGATGAAGGCGTCGGTGAAGGAATACATTGGCAGGCATCGAAGTCTTGTAAGATAAAGCGCGGGGAAGCGTTGCGCCGGGGACGCGAAACACCTCGGTGTACGCGCGGACACGTGTCCGAGCATTTGTGAACACGTATGTAACACGTGCCCCCTCTCTTCCGTCGGGTTCCGAGGATGGCGCCACACACGATCACACGCACGGGGATATACCTAAGTTGTTGCGGATACGCATATACGTACTTTAACATGCGATAGTGTGTGTGGTATGCATCGATTCCCCGCACGCATTGATGTGTTTATCGGGAATTCCCCCCGAGGCAGTTCTCTCGGGGAGAGAGGTAACCGGTGAAACAGCCGAGAGACGACGGCGCTCGTTAATTAAGCCGCGGAAACGAGTCGATAATTCGAATCGATTGCCGATGGATGGCGAGGAGAAGGCGCCTGTATAAGAGGCTAAAAGCGAATCGGTGAATCTTATACGATAACGGAGTCGATTCCAGAGTAATTGGACCGCCTTCGTGTAGAAATCGTGCGAGACTCGCCCATCCTCCTTGTCCCCTTCCGTCGAACGTCTTTAGCATCGATTGCAGTCATCACTCGGAGTCTCCATTAATGATAAATCGCACGAATGACGGAGCTCAGCGAGTCTCCAGCGCGATGCTTGAGATTCATTTATTTGTTTGCTTGAATAATTGCCCATCGACGACAGTTGATACGAAACGTTAAGGAAAGGACGGCCATTTTTTATACCGGAGACTCGTAATCTCAGATGGATAACACCTCTCCATCATTGGATTCATCAATATTCCATACGGTTATAAGATTCCACTAGTTACGATGTCGGGGATAAGATCGATAGCTCTTCTTTTCGAAGGTGGACTGGCTGAGTCGGTGAGGTGATCTTTCCGAGTGGATGTCCTCTGATCGCAATCTCTGTAGACTCGGTGATCGACGAACTTCTTTTTTGTGCGAAGATCTCTTTTTCTCTCCAACTTTCATTAACTTCCAACATTGATTTTTCAGCATTCGTGTCTCCCGGTAGTCGAATGATTGCGGATGAATGAGCAATCATCTTCCAAACGAAGAATCTCTTAACGAGAGGGACAACATTGTCATCATTTGATTAAATTAATGTTCCAACACTTGGAAGGTCCCGCTAATCGAGACATCAGCATAAGATCGATAGATCTTCTTTGCGAAGGAGGACTGGTTACATCGCTGAGTTAATCTTCCAATCGGATGTCCTCTGATCACGATCTCCGCTGATTCCGTGACCAGTGAAGTTTTACTTCGCGCAGACACCTCTAAGTTTAAATCCGACGTCATAGCCAAACCTAAACTGTCCGTTTTTCTTGGATTGTCATTTTTCAACGATAAGCAAATGCGGAAAGATGTGTCGCTTGAAAAATCCCCCAAAGAGACCATTTGCATTTCGGTTTCCTCCACATTTACCGATTTGCTCGGCGGGCTGCAACCGCAACGGATTCCTTTACTCTCAATCTTTACCACTCGAGTTTCGTTTGAATTTGAATGTTTGCAATATCATCGAATCATTCTATTTTTACGATCGCGTCGTAAGATCTATAGGCCTTCTTTTCAACGGTGGACTGTCCCGATCGCTGTGATGATCCTCCATGTCGATGTCCTCGTCATCGTCGCTATCATCGCTGTTGACCGTCAAATTGCTTTTCATCGACAAATCAATTGGATTGTCCTGTGGAGGAATGCAATCGATATCTCTTTCGGGACTTTCCCGCGGTGAATTATCCTCCGATCGCGTTTTGCTCGAAGCCGGTGATCTCATTGTCGGGGTACGTTGACTCTTCAGAATCGCGTCGAGATAAAAACGTTTGTTGCACGCCTCTGTCGGTATCGGCGAAACACTCGATCTCTCCATACTACCGACATTGTGATTTCTCGCGTGTCTGTTGTTGTTATTGTTATTATTATTGTTGTTGTTCTTGTTAACGCTGAGATCGTTGCTTTCGACGTTCGTCGTCATGTTACCGATAGTTGTGCTGTTATTGCTGCCGATCGGCGAGCTTCGCAGCGTGGAATTCGATTGATTGGTCATAAGACCCGAATGACTCGAACCGTGAGGCGCGCCGTAAAGATGATAAGGCGAAAACATTGTCAGACTCGGCGGTGGTAGAAATGCCGGTGGTATCAGTGACATGCCACCGAGATGAAAGCCCAATGGTAAACTCATCATTTCTTTGCTGAGAGCCGAAAGTTCGCCGTGGGGATGCAAATGCGCCGGATGCAGAGGCCGGAAACCGGGATGAAGACCGTAGGCGCCCCTTCGCTCGGATACCTCCACAGAACTGTCGCTATTGTGAGATTCCGGTGAACTTATGCTCGGCGAAGTTGAGTTCTTGTAGTCATCGAGACCCAACATAATGACGTCCTCTTTGCTTCTCTGTTGTCCACCGTGAATTCCCATCGGCGGTGTCGTCGCGGTGTTCTGTTGTTGCTGCTGCGGATGCTGCAACTGGTGTCGCTGATGATTCGCGTGACTCTGATGACGATGTTGTTGCTGTTGCTGTTGCTGTTGTTGCTGATGATGCTGCTGCTGTTGTTGATGATGATGTTGCTGCTGTTGTTGTTGCTGTTCCTGCAGAAGGCAGTGGATCTTAAACCAATTGGATCGTCTGCCGTAACGGGAACCCGACTTTGACATTCCGACGAGGAGACACTTTCGCAGACGACATGCCTTGCAGGCCGTACGATTCTTCTTGTTGATGACGCACTCGCCGCCGTTCTTGCATTCCGATATACTGCTAAGATTGTTGTAGGATCTCCCAAAGAAGGACTGCAACAAAAATTCGAAAAAAATGGCATCAGTTTTTGGATCAAAAATCGCATATCTTCTATTTTATGAAACAACCGTTTTCATGAGAATTTTCAATTTTTTTTCCAAATCAACACATTCGCTGAATGGACGATAATAGCAATAAAATATAATAAATAAAAATGAATCCATGAGATCGAAATCTCGAAAAAAATTTGAAAATCAAATGGATTTATCGCGAAAAAAAAAAAAAAATCAGCGACTCATCGGGTGAAAGGCTAATCGTGGTAACATGAAGCGCAATTACAACTTACGAGGCGTCTAAACACCGACAATAATATTTTTGTCTAACGAGAAGTGTGTCTCGTCACAGTGCTCACGGAGCCGTAATATACGACTAAACTTGTATCGTCTGTGTAATATATATAATACTTCGTAACGGGTAGACACGGGTTGCGGGTGGCGTTACCGTAATCGCGTATACGCGATACCCTCACATTGTCTCATTCATCGGCGACCGGCGCGCGAGAGCGCTTGGGGTCTCGTAGAGCCGCTACTCGCGGTTGTAGATACAAAACGCGAACGTCCAAGGCGCGTGCGGCCTCCTGGGAGCTCGTAGCTAATTGTCCGAATGGCGAAACCCGAACGGGCGCGCGCGGGGATCCGATTCCAACACAACCGAACGGTCGGTTGGCATAACGCAAAGTCGAGCGAAGAAGATAGCGCGATTAGGATAGCGAAGTGGGAGGAAAGCAAATGAGGAGAGAGAGGAAGATAGGGAGGTCTGAGAAACAAATTGGCGTGCGAGTGGCAAACCATAAACAAAAGTAATTGCAGTTTCGTTTTCTCGGTTAAGAGGGACACGGTCGCGCGACGACGAGACAATAGAAATGGAAGCGCAATGAGAGAAACGCCGCGTTGCTTCGAAAGCCGGACGGAGGGGGTTCTGAAAACGTGCCGCAGAGGAAATATGTACTATATAGCGTTGTGGATATACACTATTATAGTAACAATACAGTCGCGTGTACGGCTAATGCAACTTTGTTATTATTATTTCTCGTGTCGATTGCAAAAATCGAGTGACCCAAATGGCTCCTCGAGTCCCTCTCCTCAGAGAATTGGCCAAATAAGGCGTAACGGATAAACGATGATGGAAATAAAGGATATAAGGTTCGCAACTGAAGATCGAAGCAACGAGAGACTTTTTTTTTGTCATTGCGAATTAATCTTTAACCCCAAGAAATTGTAAAATAATTAAAGAGGCTTTTGGATGCTTCTCTATGGAGTGTAATTTACAAAGAAATTTTGCACTTTTCAAGAAATACATTAAAAAATGTATCGGAAATATAGATTTAGCGATATATTTTTTCCACGTGCATACGATTGCCGCTTTCGAAAGAATTTAGTCAAATTTTATTAACCCCTCAAAAATTTTTAAAATTTTTTGTCGCCATTTTCAACGACGCTACGATTGCCTCATAAAAAAAGTTAATCGTTAGCAGTGTGCATTTATTATTAAGTCTTTTCCACTTGGTTTGCCGCGAAAACGCGTTCTTCCTGCGCGTCCCAGTGATCCCGATATGCGCGCGGATCGAGTCGCGCGACCCCGCGTCGACTTCATCATCCTCGTCATCATCGTACCCCCGTCATATTACATACGCACGCATGGAGAACGGAAAAAACGTGAGGATTCGCAATCGCAGCCGCGCATCGCCGCGGCGTTCTACTTGTGTATGCAACGACGTCGACCTCGCCTATGCGTCTCTCCGCTCCGTACGTTCGCAAATTCTGGTATAACGTATATATACAATACATTTTGCTGGGAAACAATATACAAAATTATGACCCGTCATAGGCATAAAGATATTTGCCGGCTTGCGGACAAAGAGGGGGGAGGGAGTGGGGGGGGGGGGGGGGGGGGCAGAGTTGTCGCGTAATGTCTAGCGGCGGTCTGTGACCAACGGGTGCACGGGACTGCGACGGCGACGACGAACGACAACGACGACGACATCGGGGTCTTCGGTAGCGCACCGAGGTAAGTAACTCTCCTATGACACAATCGAGAAAATACAACCATTACGGTTGTACGGTCGCGCGCACGGGCGCTTTAGCTCGCTCTCGTTATGCAATCGAAAAAGAGCGCAGCCTGTGCTCGCAGGTGCCCATGCAGAGGCCTCCGCTGCTCTCGGCGCTGCTGTCGCCCCCCTTACCCTCGGAACCTCTGGCACAGGTGACTCTTTTCGTCTACAGTTTTATTCAGGACACCCGCGCAATAGACGAGAGACAACTTATTACAGACTCTATACGCGAGTACCGAGAAGCGCCGTGATATTCTTCGAGTATATCGGACTCATTCGAATTCGCCTGCGATCTTTGCTTCGGGAGTTGCGTCGCATAAAAGTAACGAAAATCTCCTGACCCCATTGAAATTATTTTTCTTAAACTCAATCAATAGATATTGAGTACTAAATTTGTGAAATTTCGTTCGTACAGTTAAAAATCGGCGCTATGAACGATTCGTGAAATTTTTTTTTTTTTTTTTTCGTAAGATTTCGTCGCCAATAGAAAGTTATCGATTTAGTCTCCTTACACTTGACACGAAAAAAATCTTATTATTTTCATGAAATTACAATGATCACGCGCGGTTTAAAAAAAAAATGAAAAAATACGAAATTTTGAATTTTTTTTAAATTAAATTTTTTCGCGAGATTTCGTAGTCGATCGGAAAGTTATCTTATTCGATTTAGTCTCCGTACACTTGACACGAAAAAAATCTTGTTATTTCCATGAAATTGCAATAATCACGGGCGTTTAAAAAAAGAAATTTGTTGGAAAAAAAAAAAAAAAATAATTTCGCTTCTATCATCGTTAGCGCGATCTTGAAACTGTAACGTACTCGTGAAATACATCGAAGAGAAGGGGATCCCCCGATCGCAGACTTTTGCTCTCCTTTTTCTTTTTTTTTCTTTCGCTCTTCCGCCGGCGCTTCGCACTTGCCCGCCACAATTGTTTCCGCCCTAGTTAACCATTACGTAATCGCGACATTGTTTCGTTTCGTTATTTTCGTTTTCAGGCCCATCGTAGCATGTCACCTTCCCCTCGCCCCTTCGCGCGTCGATCTCTGGCCACTGTGTCCCGCCACGCTTCGAGGTCCGGGGCCGTTCCGGCCGTCTGCCATTACCACTACTATTATCTCATCGCTTTACGTATTTCTCTCTGTCTCTCTGTACGCTACATGCGTGTATCACAGTGTACATCGTTGCTGACCATTGGCCGATGGATGGACGCGTCGTATATATATATATATATATATATATATATATTTATATAGATTTAAATACATATATATATAGGTGTGCATCTACTCGCTTCGCTACCGACGACCATCACCTACCTCACGCGGTTCCAACGGCGGCAACAAACGTCCGACCGAACGATCGTTTTATCGCTGCCGGGGAACGTCCATCAGCTTTTCAGCACTGTTATTAACCCCTTTTTGCAAACAAATTAATTAACTGGAACCCATGATTTTTTAATTTGCGATAATTTCTTCTTATTCTCCCAAATCTACGACTAATCCGGCTATAATTTTTTTTTTTTTTATCGTATTTATTACGATTTTTATTATTTATCTCTTCGACGATCTTACTTTTTTTTTTTCTTCGCAAGGCTATTTTTATATCTGGGTCGTTACGTTTTGCTTCGATCTCTTCGTTTTTTTTTTTTTTTTCTTTTAGAGTCTTTAGAGCCGATCGGCGTCGAGAATTCGCTATAAAATCGTTGACATCTATTTTTTTTTTCTCATGAAATCGATCGCGAGGCATTATTTTAAATTTGTAATTAGAATTTTTTTTTTTTTTTTTTTTTACGAAATGTACTCACCTTGCAACCCTCGCAAGTGAATGCGCCGAAGTGAAATCCGGCCGCCGGTTCTCCGCAAACTTTGCACTGTTGATTCATCTGCGAATAAAGAAGACAATCGTATGAAATTCTGTGAAAAAAAAAAAAAAACGAAAATAAGAAAATTTGTGAATTCGTGTAAAATTTCGTAACGACACGATGGGGCATTAACCCGGTATGGACCGCGACGGAAAATGAGCCTCGCCTATCTCGTGGTAAGGATATTCTCGTGCGGTAAATTTTTGCGCGACGCTTTACGGAAGATTGGCGCACAATCGGTTTCTGTGGTTCTCGTCGTCGTCGCGCGCGTAGCTACGAACTCTTTCACTCGCGTCGGGTGAGGGAAAAGGGGAGGGAATCGAATTCGCTATGCGAATAGTTACCAACAGTTCAAAGCAGACCTCGAGGAATCATTATCGCACCGCGTTCTATTGCCGCACTCGAGTCGAACGAGATCTCGGTGCGAGCGGGAGATGTAAGAGATATTAGATACATTTAGAGCGAAGCGAAGAAGACGGACGCTCGAGGGGAACGGGTAAAGAAAAAAGAGAGAAAAAAAAAAAAAAAAACGACTCGGGGCCTGTTGCGCAATTCACTTTACTCACCCGAGAATCACTGAATCGTGGCAAAGCGGCGCGTGTTACGTTCAACGAGCGGAAAACTCCTCTTCGCATTTTTCTTTATTTTTCAATTTTTTTTTTTACGCGCGTAAACTCTTTATCTTTAACACGCGTTTGCCGTTACCCATTATTTTATTTATTAAATATAACGAAGTAAAAAAAAATAATATATTTAAAAAAAAAATTTTATCGAAAGCGCAAAGATAAAAAAAATTCCAAGTTTTTGAATTTTTTCGTTTTTCTCACGAATCAACCAAAAAGAATCGCAACTATAAGTACGCGTCGAATCATCCCCCATCTTCCGCAATGATTGTTTTTTCTTTTTTTTTGTTCTTTCACACATCTGTAATCCACTATCAATCTCTCGTTGCAATAATTCATGCGGCAACGAGTGAATCCCGCGAAGTATCTCGTCGATAGGATATAAACGAGGACGCGAGATATTCGCGTAGACGTGGGTGCGCCTTGACTTTTCATTCGATAGTGGAAATACCAATAGGTATCGATCTCAGAAATACCAATAACATCGATCTTCCCGAGAGTATCGATTCGATACACACATATATATGTATATAATGCGCACACATAAGTTTCCTTACACTGCGCATGCGTCATAATCAACATATATTTTCAAGGACACGATTTTAAAATGGCGCGATTGTCAACCAGTAGAAAATAACTAGAACTGTTTCTATACATATATATATATATTTTTTTTTTCTGAAATACCGAGAATCGTTCAAACGTGAGACATCGAAATACTGACCCACATTTTCACCCTTTCGGTTTACACGCACCGCGCGTACGAACGTTCGAGTGGACAAAACTAAAGAAGACTTTACAAGGCGCTGACGTAGAAAAGCCGCGAGTTCTATGCGCACGAATGGAGTTTTACGCCCTTCTGATTTCCGTCGCGACAAATATATGTATATCTATATATCTACGTACATATAAATCTATACAGGTGGGCGATGCGTCTGTCCACTACAGATGGAACGCTCCACTCTAAGATGGTCATATATACCGATGTTGATGCTCCGAGACTTTCATACATGACGAGCTATCGCTAAATGGGAAAGTAAATTTCAGCTAATGGAAGAGACATCGAATGTTTGATCAACGGTATCTCTCTCCTGACCTACACCCTACAGTCGTTGACTCTTTTCATTCTCGGTATATATACTACGCGGGTATGCGACTTTTTCCACTGTCATGTATTCCTATAGGAAGCTATACGAAGCTCCTTCACGGGGTACCAGAGGCAAAACTCTTCGATCTCCACGAGAGCACTTGACGGAAGACTTCGTATTCGATTATTCGAGAACAGTAAACGACCGCGAATTGGTAAAAAAAAAAAAAAAACAAGTTAATTGACGGATTTTGAAAACAATATTCAAAAATTATTAGAATAATAATAATAATAATAAATCAATTTAATCATTGTAATAATTTTTTAATACTTTTTTTGAAGACTAATAATTAATAAATTATTATTATTATTATTATGGTAAAAAAAAATGTAAAAAAAAAATTTATAAAAGTCGATTATTTAGCAGTGAAAACTTTGAAATGATACGAATCCGAGTGAAAAATTGGGGAACAAACTACTGAAGGGTTGAACTGTAGTAATTCTTGAAGCATATTTTTTTTTTTTCGATTTTTTTCCGATAATGGGAAAAAAAAATTATCGATCGCAGACGAAGTTTCGTTCGAGTGACTCACGCGGTTATCCCGGGTCCTCGAGTTTCGATGAATACGCATTCGCGAAATTGACTCCAATAAACGCACGGAAATCCCGCGATAGCAAAAGTGTGATATTCCCGTCGATCTTATGTAGAAATTGTTGTCACAGCCGCGGAACATTTTCAAACTTCGGGTCAAATAGATCGATTGTTAAGTAAGAGGGGAGAGGAAAAAAACCCACAGGATACAGCGTATCGAACTTTATTGGCGCTGACGTCCGTAAGAAATTGTGCAATCGTTATCGCACTTGCGGTTTAATTCGCAATCAACTATATCCTCAGATCTGCGATTCGAAACGTCGTAACGGCGCTAATTCGAGTTTTATCGGTCTAAAACGATGGAAAATCTAAGCGGCTCTTTTTTTTACGTTTTTTTTTTTTTTCGTAAGTATAGTTTCGTTATCCGTCGATAAATAATTATACGTCAATTAATAATAATGAAGAAACGCGGATTTTAATTGCATCTTCTGTTTCATTGTAATCTAAAAGATTCTGCGGGAGAAAATAAATCTTCGTATTATATCGCCGAGTCGCAAACGAATGGGAAAACACGTCAAGCGGCCAACGCATCTGGCATTCGATTGAAGAATATATATATAGTCGCGATACGACAATGAATAATTATTAGAAGCGCATCGAGAGTCCACGCGGCAACACACGTGCATCGCGTGCGTTGTCACAGAGAACGATCGCGAAAGTCGTCGTTTCCTTATCATCGACGTTGCAACTACGAGTATTAGGCTTCAGGTAACTTATGCCTCGCGAGCCCGCAGCTCGGTGCATATTCTGTGCAATACCATAGGTAACGCAGGTGCGTATCCGGTGGCAATTCATGGAGTTCTGTTGCTCGTCTTAGCGGAGGTCGCGCGCAGGTGCGCCACGCTTTTGCTTCGACATGGGATAATTGTTAAACATATTAGATATCAGATCGGTTGTAGTTTCGCAATGTCGTATGTAGTCGACAATAATTAGCGGCTTCATTCATTAAAAAAAAAAAAAAAAAAAATCGCACGCGCGTTACTAATTTTACGAATAAACATCAATTAAATTTTTTTTGAAAAAAAAAAAAAAAAAAAAAAAAAAAATTGATATCTTTACTTCAGAATTTTATCGACATCGTTATTTTTACTCCGTAAAATAGATTCCCACTGAGGAAATCGATTCAAAAGATCGAAAAATAACTTGAGGGAATCTCGTGGAAGCGAAATAGATCGATAATATCGATTCTTTGCGGAATAATCGGATCGAGTGCACACAGTAAAGCCGATCGGGAATGTCGAACTCGTCGATCGAGATCGCTCGCCGATCGCCAAGCAGAAGTTTAGTCGGGTGAAGTGCGGCGGGTCGTCGCCACTCTCGGTTGCGAGATTGCGCTATCCAAGCCGTGAGAATCGTAACAGTTCTGAATCCCTAGACGGTTAAATCTAACAGAGTATAGTTGCATGCAACTTTTATCCCTCTCGGCTCACCGATAATCTTCGCTCGTCTCGCGATTCGGCGCGCGATCGTCATCGGCAAACCGCAGATGCAAAAAGTACAGAGAGGAGAAGGACGCGTCCATTTGTATATATAGGTACCCCCGCATTTTCGAACGATCTACCGGTTGAATCTAAACGAATGATTGAAGAATTTACAATCCCAACGAGAGGACAATTTCAAATTAACGTGAATTCAATGGAATTATGTTATCCGAGGCTACGGAGCAGTCGTGACGGCAATAATTTCAATAATTTATAAATCCATTTTTCTGTCGATGAAATACATATCTTCCGATCAAAACGGTATATTTGAGTTGAGTGAAAAAAAAAAAAAAAAAATGTACACCGTAAAAAAAATGCGATTTTTAGCAGACTTTTGGGTATTTACTATTATTATTATTTTATTTCGAAATTTTTGAGCGCCTCTAACGATATCCGAAGTACCGAACGAAACGTTTTGTAATCGGTGCGATATGGAAACTGAACTCAGAGAAGAATTTATTGAAAAAAAAAAAAAAAAAAAAAAATTCTCTCCCGAGCGGGTGGAATGCATCACGCGAGAATCAAAGCGTACACAATTTCCGATCGTATAGCCGCGGCACGCCAGGTGTTATGTACGAGCGTGCGAGATCGCTTGATCGAGACTCGAGCGATCGTCCTCCTTTCTCGAAGCGCGCGGCGCGACTCCCGACACCGGCTGACTTGACCTTCTGCGATGGATTAAGGAAAAAGAAAAAAAAAAAAAAAAAAAACGAAAGAAAAAAAAAAAAAAGTCGCAAATAGAGAGACTAATATAGTATACAGACGTCTGAACTTTTAATTATTAGCACACCTTTATTGCACTCGAACACGAAGCCAAGACGAGAAAACGACTATTGAAAATACTTTCCAAGATAATTCCGTCGATATGCCCGTTGGGCACTATAAAATCATTGAGACGTTTGGCACGCTGCAGTTGTGTGTATATATGTCTTTTTTCTCTCGTACTGTGCATTAATTTTTTAGCTTCAATAAAAAGAAAGACCGACCTAAAAGTGTCGCTGTTTATTGAATCCGCGTCTATAGTGGAGAGTCTGTATCCTCTCGTGAAAGTGCCGACATTGGGGCAAAAATTTTACAGCGGCTGAAGTTAACACCGAAAAAAAAAAATGTAATTTTCTAGTCGCAAAAATTACTCTATTTACCGAAGAAACCAATTCTGCACCGTGACCCGGCAGTTTTTCACGCGCCAAGCGGACACTAAGCTTTTTATTATTTTTTTTTATTTTATTTATTTTTTTTAATTTTTTTTTTGCCCTTATGTACCGTAATTCGTTTTTATGGACGATGCAGAGTGCACGATAGGTTCAATCCGGATTTGCAGTAAACGAAAACTTCGGGAAAACGGTACCGAACCCGTGTTTGTCTCGTTCCACCTCGCAGGTCACTTTTTTTTTTAGGGCTCTCGACACTAGCGAAGCATAATTAACGGGCGGACAATTGCAATAAAAAGTAGTTTGACCGCCGCTGTTTCGTTATACTTACTGTACGGGTCGGCCTCCGCATGGGGAAACCTGTGCGGCGTACATTCGATTTCTGTTCCCGACGGCTGAGCGAACTCTCTCGATGTTTTAGCCGCACGAGCCGATAACGTTTTGCGAAGTAGCAACGTAAATTTACGAGGCATGTGCTCGCGAAATGAATTTATACGGATAATAGCATTTTTCGATGATATAATTGATAAATAGTAAAATCTCATTTGTCTTACGCGCTAATTGAGGCATTTAATAACCGATTAATGATCGCTTAATAATCGCTCTGCTCGCACAGCAGCGCCAATGAGAATAGAGAAGGCGGCCTCGTTACGTTTTGCCTCTTAATCCTTCTCCACCTTTTCTATCGTCGTGCACCACGGTGTTGTGCTGTCTGTGCACCGCGTTCGCCAGGGTGAACGCGTTATGAAACCAGCGCGAGATCGCGCGCACAGCCGAGCGCGTGGTTCGCGCAGAGTGGGTGAATTACTACATAATTTTCGTAATGAAACAACAGAAAAGCGTGATCCGTGAAACCGGGCATGCGGCCTCTAAACTATCTTCGTTTTATCATCGTTTGTACTTTATAGTGTATACATACGTGTTAACTAATACCTATATTTGTTGCACTGTAAAGGCACATCCTTCCGGAATCGCGAAACACATTTTCTAGTATCCTGCACGCAGATCAATTATTTTTATATAAATTCGTGACGCGAAAGTATTCATAGATAATCCATGTGAATTCGATCGAATAATCTTTCTATACCAATGAAAAAAAAAAAAAAAAAAAAAAAAAAAAAAATCTCCGCGTAAAGTAACGAATTAACATCTTATCGCAAATATTCCATATATCATTATATTTTTCAAAATTAAAAAATATTTTTTTATTCCGATGAAATGAAAAGTAATTATTATTATTTCTAAGTAATACGAGTTATTTCGAAAAAAATCGGCATTTTCGTCTTCCGAACCCTTCGATCGTAATTTCGAGATTTCCTTTCATTTTGTTTTAACCTTTTTAATAATTACGAGACTCGAGTATAAAGGTATAGAAATCCAACGATCGATTGAAAATGATTAATAGATCGCGGAGTGTCTGTCTTGATAATTAAAAATATTCCGGACGGTTTTAAATCGCGTGTAGGAAAAATCGGGGGAGGAATATGACGGTACAAGTTGTATCGTAGAGGTTACACCCGATACACGAGAGCGTACCGCAATTTCATCTCTACCGGGCACCGACGCGTCACGATCTGGTTGCCGGCTATACAGCCGGCAAACAAGCCGGCAACTTCCGTTCTGTCGAAATTTTGACGTTCCGTGACGCGCACCAGTAAACGTTGTATTATTACGTGTCCCGACGCAGTTATAGCTGTGGCTATTTGTCGATATATATATATACATTCCGTGCCCTATATATATATATACATATTTGCTCGTTAATATCGCTTCTATCTCATTGTTTGCCCTCATTATAATTGCATGCACCTTTCACCCGAGAAGTGGTGTACTTGTGCATGCGATACGGTTCACGATTGCGTAAATCAATCCGCATTCGAACTCTCCGAGTTTTTAACTGCGACGCTTTTCAGGAGTAAATTATTCACGCGGCGGACGGGCAAAGATCCAGACGAGAAGTGGCGCTCTCCCGTTCGCGGGGAGAGGGGGGGGGGGGGAGGGGGATCGAGAATCCTTTCGATCGAGCGGCGCGGATATCGAATTCGCACGGTGTAACCGATCGACGGCCAACGAAGCGCGCCGCAAACACGATCATTAAGATCGTTACAGATGTAATCGAGCGCTTCGCGTCGCTTGACGATTGACGCTCGGCAAATTAAGTAATAGCCAACTGTCACTGTGATTACATTCGTGAACTTTTACTTTTCATGACTTTCCTTTAAATCGCTTACCAACGAATGGCCGATTATTCTTTCGTTTACTTTACGATTTCACACATCGAGGAGAAATTATCGTCTTTCTGAAGGAAAAGATTTTATCTATCTTCCGGCGATAGAAATTCGTAAAAAAAAAAAAATTGAAATATAGTGCAAAAAATCGTTAGGCCGTCAAAGCATTAGGAATTTTTTTTATATCGATCGTAACTTTTGAAACGAAAAATATATTATTTTTTTCGCGTTTTTTATCATTTTTGACAAAAAATTTTTTTAAAAAACCTCATTTGCGTGGGTCGTTTGCAAATCGACCGTTCGCGATGTTCCGACCTCGTCATTGTTGAATTATATAGCAGTTGTAGGATAGGAGGTGATTTAATCGAGTCTCTTACCTTGGTACAGTTGCGATGCGTAATAATACTGCGAAGTTATAAGCGACGAATATCATCCGTACTTGTTGATCACGGAAGTGGAACTGTTATTGCACGATTATTGCGATTCACCGCTGATTTTTCATTTCAGCATACCATACGATATTCCATTGTGACACTCGTAATTTTTTTTCTTCCGTTTTTCGGGGGTTTCTTTCTTTTTTTTTTCTTCGATTTCCGCTCAGATGAATCAATGATCTTTCGCACAGATCGATAAACTGTTCTCGTCGAACTAAATTCGATCGTAAGTAAACGGAAGTAACAAAAAACGAAAGCTTATCAAACACAACAGTCGTAAGGGACTCTCAATGTCACTGACTCTCTCGTTCGAGAGAAAAGATCACACGCGATGTCCTTCGGCGATGTTTCACCTCAGACTTGAAAAAAAACACAAGAAAACCGTTCACAATTGTCGCGTACGCCGTACGGCAGAGCGACGATCATCCGAGTGACGAGAGGCAGAAGCCGACACACTGTCCACGCGCGAATGAATCGCTGTTGCACGAGATCGTCGAACGCGAATAGTCATCCACTCCACGTTTTACTTTTTCCTCCACTGGCAATAGTGTTTCGAAAAAAAAAAAAACAAAAAAAACTGTTCTTTTTTTTCACAGCGATGAAACTCGAAGTCCGAAACGAAAAGTCTCCGTAACACAACGAAAAAAAAAACGCAAAGTCACTTTTCCAAATCCACCAAAAAACGAACTCGTAAGTTCGCAATCAAATTTTCGTGAATCAAAGCACAAGTTCGATAAATCCAAGAAGTTTCACGCAGTCGAAAAAATTATTCGCAAAATCAACGATAAAACTCTCGAATGAAAAAAAAAAAAAAAAAACACCCAAAATAGTCAACAAAAAACGACGAAAGTTAACGGACGATGAAAGACGATCGGGTTGGTGATGTTCCGAGTGGATCCGGTGTTGTCGTCCCGTCGATGACCATTGGGTGAATGACTCGTGGAACGTGGACGAGGGTGTTAGCGCTGTGATTTTTTTTCCTTCTTTTTTTTTCTTCCGAATCCCCGTCTCTCACGGTTAAGTCTCCGTCGGTTGTGGTCGTACGGTCGTTTCTCACTCGGGCGACTAAACTCGAATTTCCCCCACCATCGATGATTTTTTGAAGTCGACGGGGCACCGGAGGCTCGGTCACTGGCTGAGGCGTCGGGGTCTCCGTAGGATCATCGGGTAACGAGAGGCCCGCGGGGTTCGCCGATCTATGATGTCCTCTTCTCTCTTCGTTCGACTCTTCTATGTCCCGAATAGAATTTCGCTCGCGCCTCTCCGCACAGCGCGTAGTACGCAAAACGTTCGGGAAGGGATCCCCGTGTGCGTTCGTCTTTCTACCGGTGGCGGCGGTGGCGCAGAAGAGTTCTCGTCGTGTGCACTCGTAAGTACCTCGGGGGCCTTATGGGGCACACTGTGCGTCGGATCACCGGATAAGCGTGCGGGGTCCATCCGCGCGCTTGAGCACAGGTGGGCCGCGGGTTCTGCGGGCCCCTAGGAGAACGCCTGTGGATCGGTGGTGGTGGTGGTGGTGGTGGTGGCGATGATACGAAACGATGGTGGGGAGAGAAACCCACTCGTTGCCCCCGTAACGGTGGGACTCGCCGGAGTATCGCGTGGCTAAAGCGGAGGGGGTCGCTAGGGAGGGGCCTCTTTTGCGCCGCTGCGTCTCTGCACTCACGCGAGTCCTACCGTTCGTTTTTCCATTGTACACCGATATATGTTCGATTCTTCATCGTCTGATTATCATCGAATCACTTGTCCCGATAATCTTTCGCCTTTCAGCAACTTTTTCGAACGAAAATTTTCATCGTTCGTCTATTACGCACATCCTAACAGATGCGTCTTCGTACTCAGGAAAAAATCATTTTATGATATACTAAACACAAATCATCTGAAGAAGTCGTAACAATTTTTTATTTTTAATTACACATTTTGCATAAATTTTATTATAAATTCGATTAAAAAGAAATCTATCGAATTAAATTTCTACGAATAAACTTCGCGTTGTAATTCATACGCACAGTTCGTATCTCGTAGCGGATTGGATAAGAATTAAGTTGTTATTTTTTTCGCGTCGGGGATTAAAAAAAAAGTCGAATGAAAGCAGTTACTTTGGAATTAGTATAATAATATACACAGGTGGATTCGGAGGATTTAGTACTTTCATCTATACGATGAGACGCGCGCCCCCCGGCGTCGCGCACGAGTTGCGTACAGAGAAGATTCCTCGATTCTTTCGAAAGTTCAATGCATCATACGACACACAACGCGCGCGCGCAGCGCGCTGTACGAATATGACGAAAAATTCACTCTCCCCGTATGTATAGCTCTGGGCGATTCCAAAAATATATTTCACTCGGTCATTTCGATATCTGGAGTTTTAAAGTATAAACGATCCCAATGCATTGAAGAAGATATATGTATCTGGTATACATGGGGAGCTTCGAACGGTACGGGGAAAGGTCGCGGGTACGCCGAACGATAATTAGTAATCTTCATGCACATAACCGACGATTCTCGCCTCAAAGCCGCCACACGGAATATATAAAACCCTCCGGCATCCTCGTAATTAACTATACATAGATATATATTTATATATACATATATATATGTATATATGTTGTCTCTCCAATACTGTAGCGCGGAAGATATGGGCACATTAGGACGCGATATACCAGAAGGCAAACTTTTACTGTATATATATGCACTATTATATGCGTAGAAAACGTTACAGACAATCGTGTCTATCGTCGTGTCGTACACACGACTTTAACGTCGGGCTTTAACTCTCGCTATAGCTATAAGTATTCGAAAGTATTCAGGATTCACACGATCCGCGTGACCGTTATGTCCCTCGGCTCACGCTCTTTCCCTTTCTTTCCATTATTTTTTTTTTTTTCTTACGTAGCGCTCATATGCATACGAGATTTTCATACGTCTCGTGTTTGCGAAATTTTAGGCTCCGAATAATCGCGATATTGTTGAATTGCAAAAATTTCTTTGCATTACGAAAAAATTTAAAAAGACTTTTTAGTTCACGATAATTCGAATGACGAAATTAAAAAAAATTATTGATACAGAATAATAATAATTTTGTTTAATTGTTTATTTTGTTTAATTTTAAAAATCTCGTTGCTTATCTGAGAAATGATATTTTTCACTTGCTACTCGAATGATAAAATTTTTTAAAAATTATTTTTTTATTACGAAATATTAATATGAAATTACAATTTTGCGATTATTATTGAATCCACAAACGAATTAAATTGATTTTCGTCTGTTACTTTCTTTTTTCGATTAAAATGTCGTCGTGTCTATTAGTCAAAGTTGAGTGAAGCTACAAAAAACTTTGCTTATTTCGTTGTAAACTAGTAGTCTACGATTCTTAAAGAAGGATCGTTAAATCTTTTTTGTACGCAAAAGGGGTGTAATTCCGTGTCCCCCGCTGGACATTGTCGATGCCGATAGACTTAAGTTCGGCACTTCAACGGGGGGATTCCTTCTCGAAAGCCAGACGTCGTTACGACCTTTCGAACCGATTTATTTCTCCGAAAAATGAGGGTAATTCTTGGAAATATAGTTGATCTTCCAGTGAATGAGAACGGGGATCACCGGGAACTTAAGGGATACGCGGCAGTGCCGAAGACAGGGAGAGGAAGCAAGAAGCCCCCCCATCAGCTTACGGCGGGGCGCATGCTGAACTTATACCGCACAAAGAACAATGGCGGGTTGTAAGGCCCACCATTGTTCCGCCGAAAGGGAAATAAAAAAAAGGTCACTCGATGTCATAAAGCAATGATTGGTGGTCATCGAATCTCTTAATCGGGGATGTCGCTATAGCTATGCCATTGCCGAAAAACGTATTTTACGATCGCCCGCGAGAGAAAACGCTTCAATTAAAAAGTGTCTCGTCCGCTCGGTGACCGTCGCTGACTTCGAAAAATGCCGTAAAAACCGTTATAAAAATTGTTAACGAAAAATTTGTCGTGCTAAAATCGAGTCTACCGTGTGCAGTACATATCCTATACCTATACCCACCACTGCCGAAAGTAGCCGTGAAGCTTAAAAGTTTTACGGTCCCGTAAGCCATTTCTACGGGTAATACGTACACCAGGAGAACGACATTTTTGTAAACTTGTATACAAACCCCTCACGACTTATCCTATTGGGGGCTGTAAAACGAGAGTTTTTATTTAAAAACTGTAACGAGGAGCGACGGTGGGGAGGGGAGACTATGAAAAAAAAAAGTCATTGAAGGGACAACGCGTACATTGTGATTCTCAAAAGAGACCATCGCTTTTTGTATAGAATTGGTTCGTTGGATGGGTACTTTGGGTAGTTTTTCGAGACAAAAAGTTTTTTTTTTCCTGTCGCGCTGTAAAACTGGATTGCTGAATATAAAAATGTGTCTCATTTTTGAGGCAATTAAAATTTTTTTTTTCCATCGTATACTATATTAATGTGTAATTACACGTTTAAAAAAGTCATTCCCGGGACAACGCGTATATTTTGACTCTCAAAAGAGACCGTCGGATTCTGTATAAATTGATTAGCTTAAGGGTAGTTTGGGATCTCGTAGTTTTTCGAGATAATTGTTTTTATCGTCGAGCTGTAAAACCGGAATGCTGAATATAAAAATCGGTCCCTCATTTTGAAGAGAAGCGAAGACTTTTTTTTTGCTTATAGTGTATTATCTATATTATCGTACATTTTGTCGATTTTTTTTTCGAATAATTATACGATGTTTTTTTTTGCATATGATACTCCGACTTCGTGATCTCGATGCTGGCGTACAAATCACGCGGATCGATAGACACGCACGATCTATCGTTATTCCATTCGTTCGCTGCGCGGCTCCGATATGTTGCAAAGCGATTGTGCAAATCCTCGATAGCTCTGTGACCTTTCCGCATCAACTTTGTTAATAAGAAAAACGCGCTCCGGCAAGTTATGGCAATATTATACAGTGCCCGAGGAGACGCGGATATACACTTTTATTCCGTCAGAAATCTCTTTGCTTCTCCATCGGAGACTTGAACGCCGCGATTAGCGGGATCATACGCTCGCGATACAGCGACAGCCTGTTACCGACTATTTACGACAGAGCGCGCCACTTACCCCGAGTTTCAGCTTTCAACATAATATTCGCGGCTCCAACGTAAATTTATATACGAAACATTGAAATTTCTTTCAGCGTAAGAAGTCAATCATTTAAAAGAATCACAAAATTAATTAAATAAAACGGATTTCAATACGGAAAACTACTTTTTTCATTACTGTAAGTTCACTTAGTTATTTATAAATCTGAATTCGTTGCAAAAGAAACATTTTTTTTTTTTTTTTCACTTTTTAGTAATAATAGTTTAATACAAAAACACAATAGTGTAAATAATAAAAAAAAAAAAAAAATACGATTTTTTTTAGAAAGATTTGTTATAAGAACCGTATTGCCCCATTGACCATTAAAAGCTTTATGTTTCGTAAAAACAATTGTAACATTGTATTTGTTGTTATTAATATGACGAGTAGCATATCAGTGCGAATTTTTCACATACATCTATCATCCGGCTCGTTGGTCTAGGGGTATGATTCTCGCTTCGGGTGCGAGAGGTCCCGGGTTCAAATCCCGGACGAGCCCAAGATTCGTTGTTTATTTTTTTTTATCGAATCGTCACTAAAACGCAGGATTTTTGAAGATAGCAATAATAAAAAAAATCAAAAATCAGATTATTAACAATTATCATTAGCATTCGAAATTTTACCGATAACATCGTGCATCTGTGTCATCTCTTACATTTCCTTATCGACTGTCAAAAGATTTTTTTAAATCGCAATAAAAAAAATAAAATATGAAATTATTAATAATTGTAATTAGCATTTCGATTATTCGAAATTTTGCTGCGAACATCTTGCATCAGACTTCCTTCATAACGAAATATAATTTTTTTTTTCAATTTTAGCCGACGATCATCACAGCTATAAAGTTATCTCATCTCTGTTTCTCGGAAGAATTTTCATTCAAAACAGTATCTCGGAAAGCGCTATTCCCGAAGGAATTCGTTCCCCTGATTGATGTTAGGAATTTTTTCTTATAAATCCAATATTCGACTTTCTTACACATCGCGATCGAGTATCTTCGACATGATGATGAGATACAAGAGAGATAAAAAAAAAAGTTTACGAACACATTCTATCGTTAGATATATATCCGCGCATAAAATGGTAAGATATGTTTTCGAATTTAACGTGCCCCGAGGGTTCCGTGCGACCTTTATACCCGGGTCTTTCAAGATTCGATCCATCGAAACATCGTCGATTGCCAGAAGCATCGGTCCAGCTTTCCGGTTTTTATCGTGTTTACCGTTTGATCTCGGAGTTTCACTTTATCGAACTATAGCCGTATACCATCTGACGTGAGAATTATATATCCGCATATCTTACGTATTTTTTTCTTTTTTTTTTTTACGGTCGAACCGTCGATTGGTTTTATGATCGCGGCGCATGGCGATGTGGATAGAGGTCGATACAGTATGCTAGGATTTTGAAATCATTGAAATCGGATGACCAAGAACTCTGTGAAAAGGCGCATCCGTAAACGGATAACAAATTTCTACGGAATCTCCCCGATTTTCAATGCATTAATCCTCATATCCGACCGTAGACCTTCGTCAATTTCGTCGATTCAAAAAGACGCCGAAAGAATGGAAAATCTATGTCCATCTCCAATTGAAGATAAAAACGTATACCTTCTACCGAACGTATAAATATACAAGAATTACGAGAGCAGACTTTATTAACTGATAACAAAAAATGAACAAAAATAAAACAAAATTTTACAAATAAGTCGACTCAAAGATGATCGGAGGAAATGTTCTTTACATAGCGATAACCTGTTTGATCCAATCGAGATAATGGTAGACGCTGCTGTAGACATCCGGATAGCCGATACCGCAAGGAATTCCGTAAGATACGATACCAATCAATTGCCCGTTGTAAACAAGTGGACCGCCGCTGTCACCCTGAAGAAAAATAACATTAGACATTGTTAAAGCTCTTCCGTGGACCACTTTTTCTAAAACTTTCGGCAATGGATAACTTACCTGGCAGATACCACGTCCAGGTGCATCGAGTGTGCAGATCTGATGAGTATAGAGAACACTCGCTCCCTGGAGGTATTGCTGGCATGCAGCGGGACCTAATGTCGTAACGCGAACCTTCAAGAGTTGGTCAACGGTTGCGCGTGAAGATGCGCTGGTTAAACCCCATCCGGCGGCGGATGCGAGGACACCGGAGGGCGCAGGTGCCGTTGGCAAACTGATTTTATTGGTGTACTGATTGAAGGCTATGGGTGATGCGACCTAAAGTCAAAATACGACAAAAAACAGACATTGATACAGAAATTCCCAAAGAAATGATCATATTTCATCGATTTTGTCATCGAGATCGTCTTCGTCAATGCCGTATCATCAGAATTTTGTTTTCGACTTAATTTGCCTTAATTAAAATAAATGGAAAGGACTTACCTTGATGATGGCAATGTCGTTTGGCGAACTCTGTGATCTGGTGTCGTACTGTCCGTGATAAAGAACCGAATTGACGACGTGAGTCTTACCGCCTCGGGCCGAAATGGTACCGGTGACGACAAAGAGGTCACTGTAAGGACGAGTCACAACCCCGGCGACGCAATGAGCTGCGGTCAGGATGTGCGTTGAGTCGATTATCGCACCACCGCACAAATGTTGACCCCGGAATCTCAACGACACTATGTACGGAAATTCGCCAAGTTGCGCAGGGCTTCCGCCGAGAATCTTCTGCGGCGGTTTTGCATCAGTCACTGTAGATTTACACACATCATGTTTTTTGTTGATTAGTATCGTATTTTTTTTTATTAGTATGGAACGTATGAAAATGTTGTAAAGATGAAATTTATGGGCTTTGTTCACATACCTCCGTTGAGGAGGACCACGGCGAGAGATGCGAATAATAACCGTCCAATCATCTTTGACTTACAGAGAAAGAACCCCTGTAATGAAGCTTTGACGATGAGATCCGCTTTATATATGCAGATCTTCAATCGTCATGATTATTCGATGGTAACGTATTGTTTGAACATCAATTTTCGCTGCGATAACGATTGATTTCATCACAGATGTTTTTTGCTTTTCATCCCATTGAAGTTTTATCCTAAATGAGATGTCAACATTTGTTGATAGCGCGATAAATTTAAAAGAGTTATCAATTATGCGTTTGGGTTCAACAGATTTTCGTATCAATCATAAAACTTCAGTGCGTCATTACAAACCAAATGAGGAATAGGAATCACACCTCGACGACCGCGATGTCTGCTTGCAAAATGTGGAATTTGAGTGTTTTGCACGAGTTCTCGATGGATATCTTAATTGGGTAATCTTTGGATAAACACATTTGTCGGAACTTGTGTACGAAAAAAATTTAATTTATTTATCAGCGACTGTTACTAACACTTCGTTGTCATATCATTAAGAAATTATTATATCGGATCGATGAAATTTGATCGAATGGTGAAAAAAAAAAAAAAATTTGACAAAATTTTACTTAATGATTATTAATTATTATTTGAAAAATTATTACTATCTTTGTTAATCATTTCTTGCATTTGTACTTTTTTTTCTACCGACTTTTTTTTTTCGGTGGAATTCACTGAAAAAAAAAAAAAAAGCATTTCGGTAAGTAATCTCTGTTTCTAACAGCAAATACGAATTGGTCATTGTTAGATCCGCGGCTATCCTCATTCCAATTAATAATGGGAACAAATACGAGATCCTTAATTAGAGTCAACGTTTAGCGCATCTTTCGACGTCATTTCCCAGCTGTTCAATTTTA
The DNA here is from genome assembly GCA_964006125.1 of Cryptus viduatorius. Lineage (NCBI taxonomy): Eukaryota > Metazoa > Arthropoda > Insecta > Hymenoptera > Ichneumonidae > Cryptus > Cryptus viduatorius. Next base: position 1,492,241 of record OZ023226.1, read on the forward strand.
TTATCACTTTCGCTAAATTTGCACGGAATAAATTGGACACGAGGAATAATAATAAGAGTTGTGCAATCATAAGCTGCTGGAATGTGAGATATGCGATGAGATTATATTAAATATAGACATAGAGGGGGCGATGTCATATTATTTAAACAATATTCAAATGCTCGTGATATTATTACGTGGGTGCGAGTAAAATTGAAAAAAAAAAAAAATTGAAATTTTTTTTTGAAATTGAAAAAAAACAGTCGGTAAATATCTCACAACATTATATTTTTTACATAGATTCGTCGTTGAATGGCCGAAAAAATCATCTTACGATAAAGCTACTCATGCAAACATTTTATTTGAATAAAAAATTAATAAAATGTTTTTTTTTTTTCATACGGAACGTCCTGATCGGCTTCAGTCGAAAACTGATACGGTTTTCGTGTTGAAGGGGAAAAAAATAGATTGTATTATGTGGACCAAAATATTGGTTTTTCACCTTTTATGCGAAGTAAAAAAATTAAATGTCTCTCTCTATAATACTCTTTGTAGATTTTTTCCCCCATTTTTTATCGATCCTTCCTGTCCATCAAACCGAACAATTCTTCCTTCTCTGAAGGATTCGCTGTTTAAATCGTATATCCGATATATTTTTTTGTCGATCACGAATTCGCCTTTTGATAAAAAAAATTCGATGTCGAAAAAAAAAAATTTTATTTCTCGTCATTATCATATCCACGACCCTCTGGAATGCGCAAAGGGCTCTTACGCTTCTAGTTCTCTGCAGAAAATATCTTAAGTGGTGAAATTTTGAAAAAAATTTGAAATTTTTCGAGTTTTTGACGAAAAAGACTGTGAGATTCTTGAAGCGAATCTTGACGGCTTCGAAGTGCGATACATCGAGGCGCGTTGTACGCATCAGTGCGCATGCGAAAGAGAGTTTGCTGTTTTAGTATATAGGTATGAAAACAAGTAGCATATCATGTAGGCGCGCATCATACGCAGCACGCGTGAGTTTCATGCGTGTCTGCACATGAGTTAGAGAACGAGAGTCACTTTTGTGGTCAGTAGATCCACTAGCCGCCGCCGACAAGTACGCTAACAATTTCAATTACCGAGTTGACTCCGGGGGTCGGTAGCATTCACGCGCAATACATTAAACTGTATGATATACTATACGTTACAACATTATCTTGCGTATCTGGTGAATAAAATCAGAAAGACGCATTTTCCGTGGATACGCGGGTTACTGGTTTTACTCAGGTGTTACGATGTACTGTACTGTGAGTACAGTAGATATATGTATACATATGCGCACCCGTGAGACTTTGTATCGAAAGCTCGGCGGCGACTTTGATCATCTTTATGAATAAACATTTATGCATGAATTTCGGTAAACGAAAATTTAATTATTTAAAAAAACACAAATAACAACGTACTCGTCGGTAGTTAAGGCTTTACGAAAGCGTATGTTACAAACGCCTTTTTTGACACAGAACGATAATTATGACTCGACGAAACACGCCTCTCTTCGCTCAACCGTTTCTCTTGCGCAGAGATAATTTCCAAGATATCGATTCCCTATTTCTAATCGTTTAATCCTCTCAACGACCTTTTATTTATTTCTTTTAAGAAAAAAAAAAAATTTCTAACATTGGAAAAGGGATAGAAAAAAATGCGTAAAGAGGTGCTTACAAAACGGCGTGAACTTTCGGATTTTCGTGAGATATCTTTTCGGAGATACTTTTTTTTCTCATTATTTTATAGTCGCATCGACAGCTCGTTATTAACGATTATTTCGAAAATTATTGAAGATTAACAGAAAAAAAGAAAGCAAAGATCATGAGAAAAAAAAGCGTTGAAACGGAAAACTACTACATCGCGTAAAAGTATTACGAAGATATTTGACTGCGTATCCCAATTTTTTTTTCAGTAGTCGAAATTTCCAGTTGCTCTTTTAAAAAAACATTTTTTTTTCCTGTGACCCAAAAAATAAAAAAAAAAAAAAAATGGCGTCATATGCTACGAAATTCTATGAAATTCGTACCGAAAAGTATCGACTTCGATAATCGGAGAAGAGAGCCGATTGTTCGGTACACGCGTCTCGCGGTTTGCGTCGTGCCGCGGCTCGTTCTATCGGAGATGCGTGAACGAGGTAATGTGGGAGAGGTCGGCAAGGGTCGTACGAAGAAACGTACGGAGCCGAACGCACGCCGGAATACGGGGGGTTGCATCGTAAAGTCTCGATTAGGAGGCGCGCCGCGGCCTCGTATACGAGAGAATAACTGCTCGCGCACCATTGACTGCTTCGTTTCTACACGTGTATAGGACGTCAGATTCGGTGTATCGCACACCGAAGTGAGAAGAAGACGAGCTTACGGTATATCCGAAAGACAGAACGAGAGGCAAATAATCGGTAAGACATTATCAGTGAGTTGACGATGCCTATGCCTTCGAGAGATTTCCTCGAGAAGTTGCCTCGCGCTTTCCTCTCAGGCGAAACCGTTTAGCCATTGGCAACTTAAGCCCCTCGCGACTAAACCACTTAAACGAATTTTATCTTCGTCTGTACCATGCATTTCGCAGATCTATTCATTACAGAAAAGCCAATCGTTGCGCAATGGCCAAAGACACTGCTGATCAGCTGGTAAAACAGAATTACCGAGAATCCCTTCACTTCTTGAAGCTTAAAGCTTCGCTGTAACTGCGGTTTGTGTCGTCTAAACATGTGCTAAACACGTGTATGCAGACGTATACGTGTATTGTACGGAGCTTTATAGCTTTCGTAGGAAAGTTTAACCTGTCGTTTAGTTCGCTCGCCTCTGTACCAACAGAGTCCGATCATCTACCGGGGGCACAAGGGGTTGCGAGAGAATCGCAGCTCAACTTTATCCAAGTCGTTTTACCCCGCGTGCTTCCTCCGGGGTTAAACGTCGAACGTATCTCAGGGCTGTAACACTCGTTGAGAGTCGCTCGTGATTTACGTAAAGTAATCCCATTACAGGTCGCGCTGGGGTTCTCTCGTTAACGCGTCGAACGCGAGAATCGCCAGCGTTCGGAACCTCTTTGGTGTACTTTTGATCCCATAAGATTTAATGCTCGTTTCGTCACCATTAACTTTGTCTCGCTTCGTAATCTTCGAGATGCGTCGATAATGCGTTACGAAACGTTGTTTTATCGCACTTACTATCGATATTGATTTTACGCGCGATCTCAATGGTAAAGAAATTTGTGGACCGAAAAAAATAAAATAAAAAAAAAATATATATATATATATTCTCACCGACAGACGGTAGAAAAATTCAATCGTGACAAATCGCTCTGTTCGCGATATAAAAAGGCGCAGAAATAAAGCAAAACCTCCGGAGTAGAGTGTTGTTGACTTGCAAACTTTAAGGCGCGATGAAACGCTCGCGATGATTGAATAACGTTAATAACAGCCTCCCGGTGGCTGTAACTTATAGTCGAGAGCGTTGCAACCGATCATACTCGACGCGCTCTCGGAAACTTCTCTCGCCCGGTAGAACTCTAAGTCGTAAAATTCTGTGTCGGCGTTCCGCGCCGCGATGTTTTGTCGAGTTTTTTCGGTTTTTCTTTTGTCCAAAGAATTATCCCTGACGTGCGTGCGAATGTTTCAAGTTCTTCGACACGTACAGACATAAATTATTAGACAATAAAAATATCTGCATAAATATATGAATAAGGAGCTCAACGAATACGAGGTAATTAGAGCATTTAACTCTGAGACTTGACTTCGAAAGTAACTAATTAAACGGAATTTCGACGATTTCAAGCAAAAGAAAAACGTATTTCATTGTTTAACACATATTTTTATACAAAAAAAATTGCGTTATTACACAAAAAAAATTAAATTTTTTCGAAAAAAAAAAAAAAAAGAAAACAACACAACATTCTGTTGTAATTTTTTTAAAAAAAATTTATAAAATTTATAAAAAAAAATTTTTATAAAAAATTAAAACTGAATTTTTGACCTAAAATAGCGAAAATAGCTCCGTCCGCTTTCACGAATACCCGCAATTAATTTGATCGCCATTACGTTTTTATTCGTTCGCGAATAAAATTTCATGCAACTTCTCGTAGTCATCCGTGGTAAACCGACGATGCTGTTCGTTCCCTCCCGTAACGTCATTTGTTACATCCACCGTCTCATTTTTGTCGAAAATTTAATTCAAACCCTCGATTCTTCATCGTGAAAAGGAATGAATAATGCGCGGATAACGATTATACTGTGTATATGATGAGTTTGAGCTCCTGTGGTGTTTATCAAATGTATACGAATGACTGGAGGTTCACGAAGGTTGAAGAACCCTTCCACTCTTCGTATCTTCATTTATTCGCTCTTCTCCGCTGCGTATCCCTTTGCTACTACATGCCTCGTTGGATTAACTGGATTTCGCTCTGTGACCGCGGGCGCGGACTCGATCTCTCCTCTATATCGTATATACGAGCGTTGCGAACTTCTCGCGGGAATAGATACATCACAGGGAGGCAGTTAAACGAAAAAAAAAAAAAAAAAAAAAAAAAAGGTTTCCCGGGTCCGAGTACTCGTGGTAACCCTGTTGAGGTCTTCATCTCCTCTGCGCCGCGACATTGAGGAATATCCAACCTCACCTCTGCCCATCGCGCGCAGGAATCGCTCGGGCATTGAGCGTCGATGCTAATCACGTCGTTTTTAAAGCCAACGCCATCGCGGTTAAGAGTCGAGGGATATTACTGTAAGGTTATTATACTATAGTGAATAGTTAAATATCTCCTTTCGGAATACGCGCTCGCGATACAGCCGTGCATCGCGAGAGTAGGTTCTCTTCATTAGCATAGTTCGCGAACCATTAAGCGGCCACAGCGAAGTATTGCTGAAGATTAATAATTAATACGCGGGAGGGTTGAAAAATATCGACGGCCCTCTTTATCAACGGATATACTCCGGAGAGTCGCATTATCGATACTCATTGTACAGCGCTTACCAAAACTTTGAAATTATTTTAATTGATTCCTCTTTAAGCAAAAAACCGATAAATATCAATGAATTTTCAGTATTTAAAAAAGATATATCCGAAGGTACTGGACGTCTAAAAATTCGCAATGGCTTAATGGGTAATGAAAAAAAAATTATTTAATTAAAAACAATTAAATTTTTTTTTTAATTGTAATTTTGCGATACGCAAGGATTGATAAATAAAATCGATGAATAGCAATGAATTTCCGATATGCCAAAAAAAAATGATATTCGGAGGAACCGGAAGTCTAAAATTTGCGATTGTTTAATAAAATAGAAAAAAAAATTATTCAAAATTAATATTAAATTAAATTAACAATATTAATAATATCAATTGAAATTCAATAATTATTTTTTTAATTTATCATTCAACACAATTCATTTTTACGATAAGCTGTAAGGTATATATTTTGTTTAACGTTAACTTAACGAATGAACGTTAATTGTGAGTTTTGGTCGATCCTGTAGTTCTGAAAGATTTTAGACGCCCGTCTCGACTGGCGGAGGCTCTTCTCATCAACGTGCGAGAAACGCGATTATCCTCCCTTCGAACTCGCAGTCATCGTTAAGAGGATAATACAGAACTGGGGTCACGTTGCATTCTCGAGCATCACGTACCCATATACCCGGTATAACCCATTCCTTGCCTCCCGATAAAGTCCGGCAGCTTGAATTTATAAGCGCGAATACACTCCGGTGCATTATATTATTAGATCATCAGTAAAGTTCGCGGTGTAAGCTATATACATGGAAATTTATATATGCGCGCAATGCTGCGCAGTCGCAACACTCGAGATGTAGAGTCGTCTATCGTACTTTTGATTACTCTCGATCAATTAGAATTTAATACGATTCAGGCGATGAGAGGCGTTGAAAATTTCACTAAATATACTTTCTACAATATATATATACATTTTAAATACATATGTATATATCTATATACACGATATTACGTAATACTGTCGTATAACAAGCTCTTCGTTTAACGGTATAAGATCGCGAACATTAACAGCTGCGGTTCACTGCGGGGGAATCGGTAATTAAAGATATTTTATTGCTCGTAAGCGAAAAAGATGTATAAACTATATGTCCCGATGAATGATCGTGTTCTAGTTATTGACCAATGCCTTAATATAGTTATTTCTCAGTACAGAAATTATTTTCGTTTACGTTTCGTCATAACGGCGTAAAAAAAAAACGGACATAAAATCACACGATCTATGGTCGTGACTCTGACTAATGGAAAATGGCGTTCAAAATAACTCATATCTCTCTACAATTATCTGAAAAAAAAAAAAAAAAAAAAAATCCGGTTATGACTCATACGATGAAAATTTCTTGCGATATATCACACGAGAATAATTTATTAATCGAACAAATGATAATTGGCGATGGCAAAGTTGGAGTTTCGGATAATTATTAACCGAAGAATATGCAACAAAAATCGAAAAAAAAAGAAAAAAAAAAAAATGGCGTCATGTTTTTTCGGAAAGATACATCTTTCAACGATAAATCGATGTATAGTGATTCGGCGCTGAATCAGCTCACGCACGATAGTTAAAAAGACAGTAAAAGAGACGTAACGAAAAAAAAAAAGTTGAAAAGTCGAAAATAAGAGCTGAGAAGTAAAACGCGTCCGAGTCGACAACGCCGGAGATCGCGTGCCACGGCACGGTTTGCCTCGAGGCAACGAGCTACCGAGCTCCGCTATCGGCTCCTTAATGCCCGATTTAAGTCGTCCGAAAGTTTAGTGGCCATTTTCGAAACACGTATCGGTTCCTGACTCGCTTCGTTTCGTATCTCATGCAGATATATGTATACGCATTCGCGTATATGTAAGTTTAAGCAAACTTCCCTCTTCCACGCCTTATACATCAGCGGACCGTTTACATACGCGCTATAGCGGGGATCGCGCGGTTCTGATCGACGGTGAAAGGATCGCTCGTGATGGCGCTGTTATCGGTCTCAACGCGACGATAAACCGCGTAGCCATATCGACCCGAGAGCTCGAATCTCAAAACCCGCGGAGGAGTGACGAGAAATTGCGAGGACGGCGAGTCCGAGATTCCCGCCTATCGCTAAAGGGAACATATATATATATATCCATAATATAGTACTCCAGTAAATGTGTTTCGAACGCATTTGATACGCGAATAAACGCGGTCTCTGAGTACCCATAATTCAACGAGGCGCCACGCGATAAGACCGGAACGTATAATAATATCCTGTATATGGGCATAAAGATTGTTATATAGTATATATTATACTATTAAAAGCAATTCGGAATCGTCGAATTCGAGGTTATGAGACCCTAAAAATGTTTACACCTTACGGAACGTTCTCCATCGCTCGTGAGATTATAATACATTTTACATGCGGTAATTAGCCAAATTATATTTGGCTGCAAAGGTCTCAATTTATTTTTTTTATTTCGATTTAACCGACGATTTAATTTTTTTGACAATTTACCACGATGTCTACTTAACAAAATCATAATAATAATAAATTAATTAATAGTCATTAATCTTTATTAAAAATTACTAATTAATTAATTTATTATTATTATTGATACATTTTTATATCAGAGTTGCAATTATTATGCACTTCTACATATCGAAACATATGTATATTTTTTTTTTAAGTCACTTTAGATATCTGAGATATTTCGACATCTTTACGGCGCGGTAATACATTTTACGTGCGGTAATTAGCCGAATGAGATTTTGCTGCGAAAGTCTCAATTTATTTTTTTTATTTTTTTTTTAACCGTCGATTTAATTTTTTTGACAATTTACCACGATGTTTATTTAACAAAATAATAATAATTAATTAATTAATAACCATTAAACATTATTAAATATTATTAAATTATTATTATTATTATTATTATTGATATATATTTATCAGAGTTATAATTATTATGCATTTCTGCATATCGAAACATGTTTTTTTTTTTTTTTTTTGAAGTTACTTTAGATATCTGAGAAGTTTCGACATCTTTGCGGCGCGCGTTTCAATAGCGACTGTACGAGAGGCATGCGTCTTAATTATTAGCTTAATCAAGGCTCCACCCTCAATTTCACGGTGAGCGCGTTCGTTGCGTGGGTCTCTTCGATGGCCGAGCCCTCCCCAGGGTTCTCTAACCAGTCGTTTATTGCGAAAGCTCGAGCGTTCGAAGTTCTCTCGCGTATCCGTGAAAGAAAGGCGAGAAAGAATCTTCGTTAATGTTTGTGACCCTTGTCGTCGTTTGTCGTCGAGGAAAAATTTTAGCGAGGCCCACGTAGGGCGTCGACGATGGGGGTCCGCGAATGAAAAAAAAAAAAAAAAAAAATTCTAAAGCGACACCATGCGGCTGCAGTGCGATCTTCCATGGTATATAATAGCGTGTAAAACGGCAAACCGGTCGCGAATAGATGAAAAAAAAAAAAATTTATCGAAGTTCAGTCCCTTCGAGAGTTTCGAAGAGTTTCTCGCAATTCTTCCATTCCACTATATTCCATCGGCTAACGCGTCGAGAGGGACAAACGTTAGGTGTCCGCATATATACCTAAGGCGAGAGGCGCCTTTTCTGATTTTGTAAATCGATGCTGACCCCAACGGTGAACCCCCGCTTTGCCAGCGCCGGAGCAGAGATATCTTCCTGGTAAGAGAAAGATCGACGACGGAGCGTCGCCGTGCGTATGCCATAGGCACAAGAGAAAGAAGAGAAAGAAGGGGCGAGGAAGGGAAAAAGGAATATATAAGGGAATCCGGGTGTTAGGTATAGCGTAATAGGCAGATGTACGTATATCTTCGGTACATCGTGCGCCTCATCGAACATCTTTCTTCTGTATACGCAGAAACTATCGGATCTTCCCGCGCGATCCACGTATGTCGTTTCCTGTACTTCGGCTTCGAGAGATATGCAAGAAGATAATTGCGACTATCCATCGAGAGAGTCTTGACTATCGGTTTTTTTTTTTTTTTTTTTTTTTTTTTTTTTTAATCGATAGTAAAACGTGACCTATATGGTAGAGGTTGATAAAATTGTCAGAGACTGATAGGTCCCATTAACGTAATTTTTTCGATTTCCAAATTTTTTTAGAATAAGTTTAGTTCGCGAGGTCGCGACGATCGAAAAAAAAAATTGTAGTTGATTGAGTTTAAAAATAAATATTCAATGTGAAGAAAAAGACGCGCGATGTTTGTTGGTATACGAGGACGAAATAGTGTCTACTTAAAGCGGAGAGGACGCGGGACGGCGGTTAACACAGAGAGATTGAATTAAAGAGGCGATGAATCGCTGCACGCGACGAGATTAAACGGTCAAACGAGCGCGAGAAATAAAATGACGAAAGAGACGTAGACGGAAGATGAAGAAAAAAAATAACATATCGTTGATGAAGAACGAACGTCGGGCACGCAAGTTGGATATCGAAGGAATATAGGAACGTTCTAAATTACTCCCGAGGCTGACACGTCATTTTTCGAAGCGTCGATCTTTTTTTTATAACAGTCGAAAAGTCAATGCAGAAGTTAAATTCACAGCGCCGTATCCTGGATTTCTATTTGTTATCAATAATACGTTTTTTTTTTCGTTTTTTTCGTCCTCTTTATGTTTTCGGTATGATGTCAACAACGTTCGCAGACGTTGACATCGATCTTTATGGACGAATTCCCGTGTTGTTATATTTTTTTTAACAATTAATTTTTTTATTTCGACATCAATTTTCGAGGGGCTCCGTTGGCACTTAAGAATTTTTATTGAAAAAATAGTATTTAAGATTCAATTAAACATTAAAAATATTTGGGTCAAAGTGACGGCGCCGGCGTCGCGTCGCAAGATGGCGACTTAGACGGGAGCCTCAATCGTATCAGTGTGTAAATCGAGTCACGGTGCGGCGACGATACGCGATTACTCACGAGGAAGTGAACGAAACGAAGCGAATACGAACGGACCTTGAGACACCTTGAGAAGGACCTTGTGTTCTCGAAATACACAATGTGTAGTATAAAATACGCGTCGTATATTTTCGCGTGTGTGTGCGCGAGCGGGGTGCGCGGTAACGCGAAGATTGTACGAGCAGAGGGAAGGGGGCTCGCGATTAAATTGACCAACGTTCCGAAGCGGCACGAAAAGACGTGCCGGGACAATTGTTCCTCGCCGACGAAATCTCACGGTTGCGCAATGCAATTAGCATTACGTATACCACTCGTACATACGTGTGCGCCGCGAAATACGAGCGGTTAATCGAGGTTGTACTTACGTGAAGTTCGTGTGTAGAGGTTTTACGAAGAGTTCTCCGCGTCGTGTATATACGTATCACGATCGGCGATTCACCACGATGTCTCGTGTATTTTTGGTCGATGACGAGAGTTGAGCCATTTTTTCTTTTTCTTTATTACCATCATGTATTCTCGCATCGAAGCACCCGAATGACGTTAACGCTTTGACAATGACACTCGTATCGCGCTTGTTACCATCGACGAAAGAATGGAAAATAAATGCCGAAATTAACGGTACAAATGTATGAATCATATTGTGTGAAAAAAACAGTTGCGCTGTCAAAATTACTGTCTGAAATCGCGGAGAAAATAAAAACCTTATGCGAGGCGAATAAAACATTAACTTATACATATGTATATGTAGAGCGCGTGTTGCTCACTGAGGGCGACGCGAAGCTCTCGGATGTAGGTACGCGGAACTAACGACGGGAACGCTTCGGCGTATTTCCGAAGTTCGGGAGTTTTGTTTACAATTGCGAGCAATTCCCGGAAAAGCAAAAAAAGATAAGAACACGAGCGTTAACCGTCGTTGGCGGTGTTTTTTGGAACAGCGTAAATAAATCGGATCGAGTTTATTCGTCGTTTTCATCAGTGAAAGTCGATCCTTCGGACATGAAGTACGTGTCGATGTCCAGCCACGTTTAACGGTCGAACCGCGATTTTTCAAAATTCTTTTTGAATAAATTAAATAAACAACTTCGTTTCTTGTCAAAGCGATACTTTTTCATCGCCAATTAAATTATTCGCGAGCCTCAAATCGGTTAATCAACTTCGTCGAACAACGCGGTCAGTTTTATAGGTTATAAAAATATCGCGTGCGGGATTACGTAAGGCGCGTGGCATAAAATTCATGCTAATTATTGCTGGTATATCAAGGATCATTTTTTCTTGTTTCGTCGGGAAGTGATATAGTGTCGTGCTGAACTCAGAGGTTATAGAGTGCGCAGTGAAATTAGTGTTCCAATTGTGATTCGCATTTTATTGTAGAAGACATCAAGTAGCAAGTACATGTCATCGTAAGCACCATAAGAATTTTTTTTTCAATAATTAACCAAATGGTGATAGAATTCGAACTATTGAATCAAACATCAGATCATAACATATAATCGTGTTTTTAACAAATTTCGAGATCAAAAAGTAATCGTGACCTGAAAAAAAAAAAAAAAAAAAAAAAAAAATTACGATAATTTCAGTAATAGCAAATTATTCTCACCAAACGTAATTTCCGCGATACCCTATGAAATCTGTTCGAAGCAATTACATCAAAGAACGATTCGCAAAGTTGCCGAGACTCTGTGTAGCCTTTGCAAAAAGACTCGATAGAACAGATCGAGAGTAATAGGCGTGAGGCCAGTGGGGTTAACCGGGTGATATTAATGCGCCCGGAGGATTTGCACCTCAGCGCTTCGGATTCCCGCGCGTTCTTTATTTTGACAGAGAAATATTTATAACTGCGTATATGTGCATCAGCAGTGGTCCTGACTGAGCTGCGCGGACCGGATGCGCGGCTCACCTCGAAGAAGGGCCGGGAGCTGATTCTTGCTTGGCGACATTATTCTTCTTTTTTTTTTTACTCTCCCGACGCCTTAAATCCGATTCAGACCACTTTATGCAAAGCAGAGACCCGGCGCGAGGGCTTTGCATAAGCATACCTACCTATTTGAGACTTTCAACCCGTTCGAAGTGCTTCTGCTGCCCCGCTAGCCGACGATTATGAGGCGCCGCTCGTCTTTTCTCGGACTCGATGTTTTTTTTTTTTTTTTTTCGATCTCAACGTCTTTTGACATCGAAACTGGGATTGAATAAAAATGCATTTTTCAGGCGCTACGAAAAAAATAGGTACTGGTAACATTAAAAAAATAAAAAAAAAATAAAAATGGCTGCGCGCGGTAAAAATCTTTCGTACTTTCAATAACCATCTGTTTATTACTATATATCACGAAAGACATTTGTAAAATCAAAAAACTTTTTTTTTTTATCAAATTACTGAAAAAACAAAATGGCCGCCGTTTGTGAATAAAAAATTATTCTATATTTATTACCGGGTATAAGACTTTCGATTTTTTTTTGTTTTTATGAATTCGGCACTCGTTGGTAATGTCCCATCTATTCGTCATGATTTTCTATAACGGTTTTCGGTATCCCAATAATTCGTAACACTACGACGCGCGATTTAAACAGTACGGTAAGGACAATAGAGATTGTTTTTATGTAAATAACATATCTGAACGCATAAAACGGATAGGAAATGAGAGTTACAATGTATCGAGTGTCTACGTTGAGCCTACGAAGCTTTGAAGACGATTCTCTCATCGTCTCGTCGTCGCCTCGGTTCTTCTCTCGACTCTCGCGCGCTCGACCTCGCACGTGCCTCGTTTTCGTTAGTGTTCTACGGCCGGGATGTCACGGATTTCCGAAGAGTTCTCTCTGTAGTTCTCTCTCATTCTCGTCTACTTGGCGCGAAAGGTGCCTCTATACATCTTTTTTTTTTTCTCTTACAATTCGAAGGAGAGAAAAGAGGAAGTGACATTGTCGCGTCATCGCTCCCGCGAGCACGAGACACACAACACGAGGACATCCCCTCGTGAGAGTCGAATGAGAGAATGAAAAAAAAAAAAAAAAAAAAAAAAAAGATCACGGAGGCAGAGGAGGAAGCTACGAGGTTTTACCCGGAATAATAATTACGTCTGGTCTGTGGGCTGTATATGTTTTACTGGACGACAAAGTGATTTCTGACTCTCGCGCGTTCTCGTAGTAAAGTCGAAAAAAAAAAAAAAAAAAAAATCCGGCCGCAAGAAAACACGTGAAAAGGTACCCTCCCGATGCGCCCGGACTTTCTCATGGATAAATTTCGAGTAATACCGGGAGCAAAGCCCACAAAATTTTTACGATTATAGTCACATTACGTTTGAACGTGTAGCGTTTGAAGAAACGACTATCTCTCTCAATTTTCTAGATAAACGTTGAATTCTAAGAAATGTTAATGTCGTCGTGACAACTTTTACATATTATTAACCCTTTAAATGTTTCGTCGGAGCATTTTAAGCGTAAATTCCTTATACTCGCGATGTTGTTTATAAATCGATTTGAAAAACGCATAAAAAAAAAAAATCGTAATAATGATGTTTCGCGTCATATACCCAAAACAACGTCTAAAATACGATTTTTCGAGACTTTTTTCACTATAGAAAAATAAAAAAAATAAAAAGTCCGATTTTGGAACCTTAAGATAAATGGGACTATTTTATCGCGAAACGAAGTCATGTTTACGACTAAAACGTGAGATTTTCGAGGGAAAACGAATGTTGGTAACTGCGGAGGCTTGTAGTAGAGTACTTCGTAGGGTATTGCGAAGATGTATCGGTCTTCGGTGTTTGTACGATATGAGTCGCAACCTCCTCGTGTCGGAATGCGATAGAATGGGATGAGAGTGAAAATATTTACGATAGTCCGAGGGCTGATCTCGTACTCCTCCTTATATATATATATTTATATACATATGTATGTAGATACATATATATGTTTGTTATATACGAGAGATAGTAGTATAACTGCCGGAGGGATGCGCATGCATGCATTCACGAATTACGTGGCTATAATATCGTTCGCGTCTCGTAAGACCGATGATTCATTCGCTCCGCGGCCCGTCCCACGTTGCGCGCGGCACAAGGATCGAGTTGTGTTCGAGGCGAGAGCACGAGCTCCGTGCATATACGCTGTGCACCGTGCCACGATAATAATTGCAGGCACGCTGGACTCGTGTGTTAACGGATAATGCGGGGGGTTCAGAGCGGAAGGTACGAGAGGAAGTTGATGAGGAGAGCGAAAGTGAGTGGAAACTAATACCGTATATATATATATCTTTAATAACGATAAATAAATAAATGACATTACAATAAAGTTCATGGGAGTGTATCAACCCATCAACAATCGTGCGAAACACCTGCTGGGTGAACATCGTTGAAGATTATGTACTCTAAAACATTAATTCAAAATGTTTCGATGTATTTGACGAAAAAAAAAAATTCAATATTTCGTGAAATCTTTAATGCATATCGTTTAATTGTGGATGGAAACAATTTTATTTTGTCAAATGAAGACGCGATGCGACATTTTAAAATTATTTATGATGTTAATAGTAATCATTTTTATGTATTATTTTCATCGAAATTGTTTTTTTTGCGTGGGCGCCTTGAAGCGGTCCGATACAAAACTCCGTACAATACTTCGAAAAAAAAAATGAATAATTAAAAAAAAAATTCAAACGCGTCTATTATTTTTTTTTCCTCGTGCATTAATTTTTTATTATAAAAATCGAATAGAATTCGAGAAAAAAAATAGTCTCGATATCTCGAAACCCATTCGTAACAGTCGTAAGTGAGTCATTCAGCATAAACTGAATATAACTATAGGTTGAGTAGAGAGAAGACCGGAAACGGCGAGAGAAGACGAGAGCGTCGATTGCGCGGTACGGATACTAAAGAGGAGAGAGGAAGCCCCCGTCGGTTGATGCACACGCGACAGGAGCCGAAGGAGGCGCGCACGACCGGGGATCCGATGCTCCGTGTTGAGGATGGCGCGATCTTCGTAACGCTGTCGCTCGGATCTATCCATCCCGCGAGAGAGTCGAGAACACCGGTCCCGACTGGGAAATGTTTCCGACCCGCGTCACATCGTTTCTCTCCCTCTTCTTAACGTTTTCTCTCTCTCAAGCGACGTTTCTGTGTCCTAAGACAATGGGCGTTCGCCTCGCGATAGTTGCGCAAGATCTCCTTCCGGCGCTCTCGGGACCGAGTTCTACGGCCAGTTGTCGCAATACTCGGCAGGATGTCGACGAAGGCTGCAACAACGCGAGTGCGCGCACACTTTTCGCTCACTGACGCGATACCGCTGCTTCTGCTGCTGCTGCGATGTCGCTAATCTCTTCGTCCGCTTCGATGCGCGCTATATTGTCCTTCCGATCTTTCCCTCCGATAAAAAAAAAAAATGTTATGATTGCGTTCGTCGCTCGTCAAATCTAATTAATAATTTCTCGGATTCGCTTTTAATTTCTGCTGCTGAAGAAAAAAAAATTTTAATTATTTCCCATTCATCGTGTTTATCGCAATTTTTTTTATCATTTTTTTTTATTATATGAAAAAATATAAATATAAAAATAAAATTGAATTTGCAACTCAAAAATTTAAACGAAGAAGCATAATTTTTTAAATTATTTCTTTTTATCGACTTTCTACTCGTCTACAAATAATACGACACGTATAACCGCCATTTTTTTCGAGAAGAAAAAAAAATTAAAAACATCCGCCATTTTTTTTTTCGTCGTAAATTTTTTTTATCAGTTATTATTTTTTTATCGAAAAATGAAAAGCGTCGAGAAGAAATTGAAATTGGGTCTTTGGACTTTAAACGAGGAGGCGTAATTTTTTTTTATCGACCTTCTGCTCGTCTGCAATAATATAACATGTAGTACAGCGATTTCTCTGTTTCCGTTCGCTCGCACGACTATCTCGCCACAACGGACGGCTAATAAGAGTCTAATACCAGGTATAAGAAAGGAATATGTGGACAGAACGCAAGAGAGTGCAAGAGATCCATTTTGCCGGAAGCGGGGGCGTCAGGGGGCGAGTAGAACTCTGGGGCTGCGTTTCCGGCGCTCGCGCGCGTCTCTCTGACACAAGGACGCTGGCGAGTCCTCGCGCCAGATGCATCCTTCGCTGCACAGGAGACCCAACGGGTTGTTGTCCCCCATCGCTAACGTTATATATACGCTATATACATATATCTATGTATATATCTTCGTGCAATTCACGTTATATTCTCTTAACCCGCGTTGTTCTCTAAGATGCGATTATTCGCAACAGGATAACGCTGTATACGCTGTTAGAAGAGAAACGAGGAGAGGCTTAACTCGCCTATACCAGTTTTCGCGTTTTATCGTTTGTTGTCTTTCTTTCTTTCGGTTCTCCTCGGCGCAGATGAGCATCGAGCCGTGATATTCCCGAGTTCGGCTACACGCTATGCGTTATATTCACTATAAACTGCACACAGATTCGGACGCGTTATATGCTGCTACTCCTTAAAGATTCGCTGCCAATTGAAATTTTGTTTTTTTTTTTTTTTTTTTTTCAATTAATTTATTGCTATATAACCAAAAATTGTTTAATATTGAAGCAACAATAATTCTTACTTCTCATTCGAAATTGATGAATATTTTTCCGAATTTTTCGATGTTATTGAAATTTTCAAAAATTTTTTTTTTTTTTCGGCAGAAAATGATATATAGCATTGAAAAACGGAATCAGTTCGCGGATAATGATATATATTTTATTATCTTTTTCAATTTTTACCATTTTTATAATTATTTTTCACTTCTTGAAATTTTTTTCCGTATAATATATATCATTTTTATTCCGTTTTTATAACCGACTTACTATTAAAAAAAAACATCGTTACGTACGATTTTCTAATAGAAAACGTATCGAACGATATCTTCGAACAAATCGCGAACTCTTTGTATCGGAGCGAAGTATATGATTCCGCAGCTAATAATTGCGTGTATTCATATGAGTACACATAGGCTTGGTTCGCACGTGCATCGTGTGCGAAAAAAAAAAAAAAAAAAAAAACAAAAGACGGAGCAAATGCACGAAAGAAAAGAAATAGAAACGAGAACTCTGCACCCGGGAGACGAAGGAGTCGAGAGAGTGCCCGAGTGTCTCGGGACACTCTCGTCTCTCGTACGTCAACCGAGTTACCTACTCGCTTCGAGGTTTTTCGTATTCATGTATGCAGACACGCCCCGGTAGTGCAACTCTCGACGCGGACGCGCGCGCGAGTTCATAGCGCGCGCAGCATCGCTTCTTACTTCTTTGCCGCACTGTCTGGTCCGCTTCATTAGGCCCCCAGAGAGCGAGAGAGAGAGAGAGAGAGAGGGAGAGAGCGGAGCGACGGTTATAGTATAATGTAGTATACTTACCCCCACAGCTCGACTTTACATACACAAGAAGCATCAATGCTCACCCGCTGTCTCTCGACACACGAGCGTAAAATAAAGAATAACGATAACAGTATATATTCATATATTATATATATATATATATGTATGTCGGATCGTCTTATTTCTTACGCGGCTGCAGTTACAACGAATATTACGGACGATTATATCGACTCGTATATCGTCTCTCATTGTTTCTTTCTCCTGAGAGGTAACGAGAGGGAATGATAACGAGACGAAAATCCGGCTTTGGGAAGTCGAGTCAAACGTAACATCGAACGCCTACAGACCATCACCGAGATGATGTTAATTCATCTACACTGAGAAAAAAGTTTATTTGTCGTTAATAAATTTTACTTGATAATAAATACTTCGATAATTATAATAATATTCTATATTATTAGTAACATAATCATATTAACTATAAATATATCGTATATTATTATTATTATTATTGTATTTTTTTAATTAAAATTTGTTAATAATTGATACTTTTTTTTTTGGGTCCACTGAAGTTTTGTTGCAAAAAAAATGTTTAATTTGTTTAGTGTAGTGTTTCGAAGGATCCTATAAAATATTAATGATGTTAACGAGTTATCCGCACGCGGGGGTGAAAATTAAGGTTCCGGACGAATAATTCGTCCGGATCGTTTACTCGAAAATTGTAATTTTTTTTTTTTCGTTTACTCGAAAATTGTAATTTTTTTTTTTTTCGATTACTCGAAAATTGTAATTTTTTTATCCGGATGAATAACATACGATTATTCGTCCGATCGAATACCGATATTAGCGCCGATTTCGCGTGATCTGAAAATTTCACGATTGAAAAATTATTAATTTTTAAATTCGAGGGGTTGCATGTTGAGTTCCGAGTTGGAATATCCCATATAATGCCGTCCGCGAGAGTTCCGAGTTCTTCTTTAGGGTCGCGAAGGCTGTAGAATTTTTTGCCATTACGTATATAAGACACGGGGCAGGGCTTCGGACCCGTGCATACCGCAACCCCATTGAGTGAACTGAAAGAAAACGACCGGGAGAGGGCAAGCGTTCGAGAAGACGAGTCCGAGCTCTCGGATGCCCCACGTCTCTGACCCTAAGATTAATGGTGCTTTAATAACGTTAATTGAAGCCCTTAGAAGAATCGATACGGCGCCGATCGCGGCACCGTATCGCATCGAGATACCGATCGATCTTATGATAAATAGTCAGCGGCACTGCGGGCGACCGTAACCGACGCCTCACGCGGGTTTCGCCCTCCATCGGCTCACTCGGTGCTTTTTCGAGATCATCACACGCCTTGTATTACTTCACTCACGAACCCGAGAGAGATCGAGAGCGCACAGATACGCCCGCGATCTTCGATCGAACGCTCGCGCGTTTCGAATAACCGCTGGTCTATTCTTCTCTCCTTTCTCTATCAAAACTAAGTCTCCTACAGACTTTGGAGTTATTTATTCGACCGTAATTTTAATCGATCTTTTTTTTTTTTTTTTTTTTTAATACCGATCTATTATATTTTGATCTATTAACATTGAAAAAAAAAACAAAACGCTCGTCTTTGAAATAAATTTGTGAATAAAATTTCGATGTCTAAATTCGATCGAATAATCGATTAAAATCGATTAAAAATCGTAAATTTATCTAGTCGTTATCGAAATAATTTGCAAAATCTTTGGGCGATGGTTAATATAAAAATGCTTTACTTGTATCTACGCCTTCGATGTGTCTCGTTTGACGAATCAAAATAAATCTCAAGTGTTGCTGTCTCGTCATCGTAATCATCAAGCAACGCGCGGATCAGTACTCGCTGACACGAGACTCGTTGAGATAAAAATAACAATGCCCGCATGAATAATCCGGCGAGCGAGTTTGTGATACAGTATAAGATTTATAAACACACCTACGATGTAATAGGTTCATCGCTGAACGCGTTCCGATCCTTTTCGTCGAGCCGCGCAGACGCGAGCGCGCGTTTCGTTCCGCGATCGCGAGAGTGACGGTGGCGAAAAAAAAAAAAAAAAAAAGGAACGACCATGACCCGGCGATAAGCCGTCGAGCCACCAACAATGGACAATGGGTGAGATCCCATGCTCCACATACGACCGTAAAGCTGTACAGACTCTTACGGGTATTATGTAGCCGGCTGTGGGTCACCCATTCGCTTTTGCCTTATAACGAAACACGCCTAACTTCGAGTTATACACTCGCCGCGACTGTAATAACGCTGTATGCGTGCCTCTCGAGGAAAACGCAGGTGAACATAGAGCGGGAATGGGCCAACGCGTGCGACATTGTACGCGTGCCTCGCAGGGGATTACGATAGTCGCTGAACGGCACGAGATTGCCACCGGTGGATGCAAGTGCACTTTTCACAATGCTTAACCCCTCGTCTTACCATACAGAGAATTTTCCATAGATACAAAGAATTGATAAAACTTATGCCTAAGTGAATCGAGTGTTTTGCGGCAGTAAAAGAAGGAAATTAATAATATAAATTCGTTTTTTCGTACAGTTGATTAATCGAAAAAAAAAATGACAAACTTAAAATTAAATCAAATCAAAATACAATGAAAATTTTTTTATTTTTTTTGTCGTGTCGTATCCGAAAAAAAAAACTGAAATTATGGAAAAATTTAATAAAAAAACGTGAATAACAGGATAAAAAAAATAAATAAAAAAAAAAATAATAACAATAATTCCGTAATAATATTTCTGAAAATCCATATTATTTCGAAAGACGAAGTTAATGTTTCCATAAGTGAGCAAATTTGCTTCGGCAATAATTTATTAATTAACAACTATTTAACTAAACGAAATGATTGCACTAAAGAGTTATCTTTACCGCCATTAAAAATATCGTCGACTCATCGTCCCATCCCGCCCCCCCTTTGGTCGGAATTTTTTACCGTTTCATGTTTTTCCTTCGCGTCACAGACCATCCAATTATACGTGAACTGTGGTTTTTCTAAATTCGCGCGAACTCAGCGGCAAAAGTATTGTCGCTAATTGGCGATGGCGCAACCGTCGCTGTATCATTGTCTTCGGATTAATCGTCATGAGAAAACCAACGTCGAGGGTATTACACGACGGCGAGAGGTACGAGTGCGCGCGAGTTAGGTGGTCAACTGATATTGCCGTTGGTATACGTTAGAGGTATACAATGTTTCCTCTTAGGGCTCTGCGGGGACATTGTCTTCTAATGCGCTGCCGGAAAGCCTCAAGTCGCCCCAACGACGATGACGACAAAGGGGAAGAATACGAATGGCGAAAGGAACCGCAGCGAGAATCGTGCAACATTTTTAAAAGTGTTACACGGCCTTTTACAATTCGGTGTGAGACGATTTCGTCGTTTTAGTTATTGTTGCTTCGGCGCTAAGATAACAGAGAGACGGGCAAATGACGCGTGCGCAGTTAATAAATAAGTATCCAAGTATCCGAAAAATGATATATTATATATTATATATTATATATTATATATTATATATTATATATTATATATTATATATTATATATTATATATTATATATTATATATTATATATTATATATTATATATTATATATTATATATTATATATTATGCCCTCTTCAACCCCTCTAATCACGCGTTACATTGTCGAAGACGAAAAAAAAAAAAATTCCTCACGCACAGCCGTCAAATTAAAGGTTGATACTCGAACCCCGTTAGTAACGATGACACATAACTATATCACATGAATAACATTATACATTCGATTCATCGAATCTGTGACGAAAGCTCGACAGCCGAAATCAATACAACATGTATAGTCATCGGTAGAACGAAAGGGGGGATTTCTTCTCTGATCTCTTCGACTTTCGCGAAAGAAACACTCCCCCCGATGTTCCTGTATCGCCGCGGTGTTCGTGGAGCATCGAAGCTCAAGAGAGAGACTCTAAAGGTCTCACGCGCGCCACCCACGCGACTCCTTTTGACGCCTGTGACGCGTTCAGTTCCTTTGGCGGAATCTCCGTCAGCTTGGGGGCCCTGTGGTCGATCCAACTTATGTATATCGTAGTGTTAGCTGCCGCGACCATTTCGTATATACATACATCCTATGTATTATATATCTATACATACATTTCCCGTATTCTCTATATATACATATATATACCGTCTTTATATATATTTATATATGTATCGTAGCGGTTTAAGCGTCGGTGCGATCCCGCGGCTTGTGTTGGCCCTTTGGATATCTCGACCGTGACAGATAACACAATGGGTCTAATACGCGCCGAGATCGGACCACGCCGGTGAAAAGGGTAAGATAGCCCGACCGGTCAGTCGCGTTGCAATGCTATAAGCTAGAGATCAGCTTGGAACCGTTGCGGTACCAAGAGAGTGAGAGAGAAAAACGTCGGAACGCGTATATATGTATATATATGTATATACATATATACATACAGGCGTGCGCTACAGTGTAGTATACACCCGTATAGTCCGAATGAATGGACGACGCCGAGTGGATCTCTATCTTATCGGATCTCTCCCAGGGCTCTCCACAGAGTCCGGCTGCGTGTAACGCTTCGACAGTGGTTCCCATTATTCCGTGTGATCCCTTCACCCCCTCCCCCTTCGTCGACAACCTCGCCGCGAGATGTTCTCCAGCAGCGTTTCTTACATACGTGTCTCATTATAGCTTCGTTGATACACCTTTAGCGCGAACGTGTACTGTAGATATACCTTATATTACTCGATCTCCGCAATGGGGAATGAGAGATAGTAGCTATGGTCGCTTACAAACATTTTTTTCTTTCGTTGTTGTCATTCGATCGGAAAGTTCGTATTGAAAGAAACAGAAGAGTCGTCCGAGAAAAAGGCTTCGTATTTCTTTTTATCAATTAATATTCTATTTAATAAGAATCGTGTCTACAATTTGTGACACGTGAATAATCTACGAATTTGATTGAAATTTATTTCACTTACGGCAAAATTTATAATATATAATATATAATATATAATATATAATATATAATATATAATATATAATATATAATATATAATATATAATATATAATATATAATATATAATATATAATATATAATATATCATATATAATATATAATACATAATATGTAATATACAAAAGAGGAAAGTGAAGAGCTCGGTGAGCGTACGACGCTTCCGGTCTCGTCGTTTCACACGTGACGAGCCAATATCGCATTATTCTCTAATATACTTCGATAAGTCTGACGCTCTCGGAGTCTAAGCTAAAGACAAGACTAATGCTTCGGACTTATGTGGGTTAGGGCGTCGACTCGACGACGCGTCTATGCCGCTTGCCTATGCGTGCGGAGAAAATCGTCGAGTTTTGCATGCGCGGACGCTCCCGGCTGCATCACTCAACTCGGTGGCGGCGTGTTGCACCGTGTGATGCAGGCGATATGTGACTCATGGCGAGGTGGTCCATGCGCTCTCTCGCTACCCACCTAATCCGGTGCAGAGTACTCCACACCGTAGCCGCGTTCGCTGAGACTCGGAGAAGAGCGCGCGGGTTAAATCGTAGGAAGTTAGTCGATAGGGAGATGGAAACCGACGAAGGACGAGAGAAGCGAAGGCGGTGGTTACAGAGCGAGAGGAAGCGGCGAACGAGAATACAATGAACGAACGCTCGCGAACTCTCCTCGATTGCTCGTCTCTCATCTCGCAAGAGATGAATGAGCCGAGAGGACCTCACGTAAACACGAAACACAATGCGGGCGTGTGGATCTCTTGGGTTGCGAATACTCGCGGCAAACGAGGTCAACGATGCCAAATCATTGCGGAAAAAAAAAAAGAAATTTATTCATGAAAATGATGAATTCATCAAAATTTAATGCTTCAATCGACTCAGCGACAAACTATCGAAATTTTAATGCACATTTTTATCGATGTTGTATGAAAATTCTTGGGCAATGGATTCTTTAGAAACCGGAAATCATGATAAAATAGTATCTCGGAAGGAATAGTGAAAAAAAATTATTTTAAGGTTAATCCCATTTTATACGCAAAAATCGCGTATTTGGGAGCTTTTTTTTTTTTTTTTTTTTTCAATTAATGTTAAAGGCTTTTCGATGATTTGGAAATATTTTTTAATTAATTAAAATGTAATTATTTAATTATTAATTATTTGTTCTTCAGAGATATTTAGTAGGAGGAACAATATATAACATACGATACGAGTATTTCATGTCAGACAGCAGTCCTATATTGCCACAAGTTCTTCAACATATTACGATGCTGAAAGAAAAAAGCGAAACGTTGAAAAATCTATCGTGCGAATATAAAGCCTGAGAGAAAATAGTGACAGGAAAATTGGTCCTTCCCGTATGGGGTACGAGGGCACACGAGAGACGCGATGCGGAGTTATTGTATGGGTGCATAGGATGTACTTTCGTCCTCGTCGCTTGTGGATTCTCTCTTCGCGAAGTATCTTTTTTTTTTTTTTTTTTTTTTTTTTTTAACGAACACCCGCTCGTTTCGCACGTCAACGTTGTATACTGTATATACAAACACTTCGGCCTTTAGCATAGTTTTGTGCCGTAGACGGGACTGTACGGGTTGGGAAATTATTATTCTTTTTCATCACGTTGCCCCGTAGCACATTGCAGCCACGTTGCGGATGAGTCCGCGCGATAGAACACCCGAGCTAGAAGTGCAGTCGAGCTACAAGTCGTGCGTTGCTCGGGGGGGTCCCGTTGAGAGTTGACTTGACTCTTGTGCCGCGCGCGCGATCTCTCGCGCCGACGAGTTCACGTCGTTGTATTTCAAACTTCACAGTAATCCACTACATCATATAACACAGAGTTTCGCATTTATATTTTCTATAGCAGTAATAATACTTCGAAGTTGTACGGTTATAAAGCCCACCGTACTCCCCCCCCCCCCCCCTCTCTACCGTTCACTTTGTAATTTAAGCACGACACGGAATAACGCGTCTCGGGGGCCCACGCATAACGTTTATTGTACGTACGGAGAACGCGGGCACACTTCGTGAGCCCCGCGCGCCGCCATGGATTCTTTATATATCGAAGGATCGAGTCCACGATTATATTCGTATCGTACACTCGACGTCTACGGACTGCCACTTCGGGATACGAGCCCATTGTTCGCCTCATGTTAATTCTCGGGCGTTGACGGGCTCTCCTGAGACACCGCAACGATCAGCTATGGAATTTCTACGAGTAGCACTCTTTTGTCACGGCTATTAAATTCAGACTGATTAATATTGCGACAATTCCTTCGTCGAATATATATTACTCTCGAGTTATTCGTCGAATATTTATTTTATATATTTATTTGTATAATAAAGATTTTTCTTTTTTTTTTCTCATGAAAAATTATTCGCCATTGTTGAGAGAATCGTATTGATACAGATCGCGGCATCGTATTGGCAGAAAAAAAAATCAGAAAATCGCTGAATCGCTGAAATGGCTGAATCGTAAAATCGGAATGGTTGTACGGCTATAGCAAATGTGAAAGAGTGGAGCAAAACGAGCCAAAGATCCCACAATACGTAAAATACTAAATTTTGTAAAATAATTTGAAAAATGATTTGATTTGAATTTGTTAAAAATTGGTATTTTTTTTTTATATAGTTTTCTTTTTTTTTTTTCATATTTTGAAAATTGAATTTTTTTTTCAGATTTTTTATTTAAAATTTTTTTGGAATTTCGAGAAATAGAATTTTGATAGTAATAATAATAAGAAAAAAAAAATTCTGTTTAATTTTGGTTTAATTTTTTATACTTTCAATTTTTACGGCATGTTTCGTAAAAATTAGTAAGACAAATTTTCGGAGCAATTTTTTTTATCGCGACGCTAAAACTCGTCGAAGTAACAGTCGAAATAAATCGTTTCATCGTCGCCGGCGGCGGATTTTTTTTTTTTTTTTTTTTTTTTTCGGCGGCGGATATAGCGCAGGGATAAAGTGTTCTTTTTCACGTTTTCCACGCAAGAAGCTTACCGGAAAACACGCCAAAGGGACCTCAATAAAATCTTAACTGCCGCGGTGGCTATAGCCATGAGACGTGAGTCTGTGTCCGTTCGTTACCGGAGGTTCAAAGTGATTTCACGAGGCCGCAAACACGGAACCGATTCTACCCCTTATCCTTTCGTATCTGTTATACCTGTGCTGTGTAGATCCTAATTTTATGGCCTAACCGATATCACTGCTCTCTCTCTCTCTCTCCCGAGTTTCCGAGAGAGAAAGAGAGAGCGAGAAAGATGCAACAGAAAAGTGCACCAGTATTACCTACGCGAGAGGAAAGAGATAGGTCCGTCGGACTGAGTGCGGTCAGCCATTGGCTTAATGGTTCTGACGAACGGAGAGTGAATGCACCTGTCGTCGTCGCGGTGTGCGGCTGAAAGAGTATATACATGTTACACTCTTTCACCAAACGAAATTCCGATGTACAAACAGCGCAAGGTGATCATCGATCATTGTTTCGTTGGTGTATTTAGGATCGGAACATCGCCAATGTATCCGGTGGGATTTCAAAAGGTAGTCGAAGTGGAATATACTTTTCGTCGCGTAAAATATATACCTATATTTATTGCGTCCGAGCGGTAGTCCGGCCTTTGCGCAATCGGTGAAACTTGGAAACGGTATATATACATCCGACAAGCGTAAGCAATGTTATTATGTTAGTTTATTAGACTTATATGGGAAACATCTTGAGAACCTCTCGGCGTCGAAATTTCTGAGATTTCGTAAAGGTTTATCTAAATTACTTGGTAAAGAAAAAAAAAAAAAAAAAACGAACAAACAGTATCGGGCAAAAGCCGATTTACCAACGATAAGAAAAAGATAATGGATTATCAAATCGTAAAAAAAAATTATTTGTTCGATTTTTTTTTCCATAACAGCTTTCGATTTATTTCGATTTTTTTTTTTTTTCAATCAACTTTTGCTAGTGCGCATGTACGTTAGAGCACACCGCCCCTAACCGACAATTCTATGGTTATCTCGTGAAAAGTTTCGTAATTTTTTATAAAAAAAAATTCAGCTATATATATAAAAAAAAATTAATAAAAAGTTGTTGATACGAATCAAGTGTCCTTAATATCGACATAAAATGATATCGATATTAATATGAATAACAAATATTTGGTAAAAAGTCGTGTCAACAGTCGTTTCGCGTTCAATGACAAATCTAACTTATTGCGACACATACTTCGGTCCGAACGTATCGTATTGGGAGGCCCGATGCGTGCGGGAATATAGTTTTAAGAATCGCGACACGAAATTACCGCCCCGGTCACGAACAAACTATATTTGTCTCACGCACACACGGAGACACGAAAAAGCAACACAAGTCGCAAGTGAAGAACGATCCGCGAGAGCCATCGATCCTATAATATACATCGCGCCGCTTGGTAACCTGTTACGAGTGAGAAAGAGATTCGCCTCAGGGTCAGACATCTGCGCATCGATATGAGAAGCTCGTCTTTCGTTCGCGAACGATACTCGTAATTATATTACATTCTACATGTACCCGTATTACACATACGTTTAACTATAATATCCTATGTACGAGTGTTGCGGTTCCATTTGACGACAATCGCGTCGCCATTGACGTTTCATCGTTTCGAATTTCCGGAGCTCGATTTGTATACATGCTGAAAAAATGTAAATTTCGATCGGAACACCCAGTGTTGCCTACTAAAAAAAAAAAAAAAAAAAATTCGTACACTAAAAAAAATCGAAATAAATATTTCCCAACGAAATTATTGATAATAAAAAATAATAATAACAATAACAATAATTTTTCAAAAATTTAACCCTTCTGATCCATTTTCTACTCCAAACACTTATTTTTCTCGCCATTGTTGAAAATTGATTTTTTTTTCACCCTCCGCGGCATCACGAAAAATCGTCTAATGTAATTTGCCATTTTTCCACATAAAGAAATTAATTTAAACAAAGGGATGTTTTACTATATAAAAAAGTGTAATGGTTGCCTTCTTCTCTCGATCGCTTCAATGACTTTGCAAAGAGATCTATCGCTCGAAGATTTAATCTGTGTTCTCGAGAACATTACGTGTACAATATAGAGGCGCATCGACGTCGGTAGCGCAAAAGTCCGGGTGACACGCAACCGGCGAAAGAATGAACAGGGAGCTCGGTATGTATAAAGTGCGTTCGTACATACGAGTAACCGCCTCTCTCGAGTGTCGGGGCTCGTCGTCTCGCGCGACGGAAAATTGTCTTTTTCTTTGCCTCGCCGGTGTAAGCAACGAGGCCACGGGAATCGCGGGGGCGACATTATCGTCAGTGAACGAGCGGGCGACCGATGCGGAGTTTGCGCGACTCGGCGTACACGCGGATACACAATTCTGTATCGTATACAAATATCACTTCGTAAAATATATTTAGCACTCGTGTGCGCGTATTTGTGTATATAAAATCTGTAAGTATATAGAATAACTCGCGGTAGTTCATTGCGTACGGAGAGTCAAAGTTACATACGTGTATAAGAGACTCAAATACATCGCGAGGAGAGCGCGGAGAGTTCTCGTGTAGAGCTGAGAGTTAGAAGCCCACACGGTAGCGAACATTGTTATTCAAATCAGGCATTGTCTCACCCGGAGCGGGCGAGCGCTCTCGGGCAGATGCTAATTTTTCGGTCCCCGCTTATTACACGATCGGCGTTCCTAATGTGTCTGAATATAGATCAGCCATTGGCATCGAGAAATATAGATATAGTCGGCGAGATAATCGCTGTAGCGATGTTTAAATGCGCAGTATAGCGGATGATACGCTATGATGTATCGAAGGATCGATGGATCATTATATATACATATAATATAATATGTGTACGTATACCGAGGGGCGTTATGCGCTCACGCGCAGGCGCGAGTTAATGCGTTCGAAGCGCAGGGCGTGTAGATCGACTCTCGCGCGCATTGACTTCTCTCTCGAGTTGAGTTGAGTTTCGCGTTTAACCAGTCAACGATTTGATCGACATCGACGGCCCACGTTAAGTGCGACCGCGAGCGCTCGACGCTTGCGAGTCATGCGAATCGTTGAGGGACGGAGATCCAACGAAACGGGGACAGACCGGGCGCGAGATTGCATAAATCATTGTTACTTTATCGCGGGCGACACGTACGAGACACTGCTGAACATTCTATGCTCGGTACTCTCGACCTTTGAACTGGAAAATTATAGATCACAGACATTACGATCTACGATCGATAAGAATCGATATTCTTTCGTGCAATTTTTTTTTTTTTTTTTTTTTTACGCCACGTCGTTGCACGCAAGAATGGGCGGCCAAGTGGGCAAACTGGTCTGGAATTTTCCTATTTTTTTTCAAACAGTGCATTTTATTACGAAATAAAAAAAATCGTTTTATTTCGGCCAAAATGGAGTCTTTAAACGACGAAGAAAAATTTATCGAAAGACGCATTTAAAAATCAATATTTGGTTTTTTTTTCGTCTTTATGCCCGCTGATGGTTTGTTAATTGTAAATACTTAAAAATTTTTTTACCGATATTTTTTACATTCGTAATAACATTCGAATTCTTTGAGAGGACCTTTCGGCTTTCCGCGAGAGTTATGCAATGCTTCGTAAATTCGATTTTACGATTCCGAAATAAACCGGAAGAATGCCCTCGTAGTTCAACCCCTCGTGAGAAATCGATTTACGACGCCGCCGCGGGGCGATTTTTTTTCGTCGCGATCGGGCGACACACCGCGCAAGATGGGTGAAACGTACGTTGGAACTCGTTGCCACGGTTGCACCCGACGACGATATAGAGACATAAAGAAAAGACGTGCGACATCCTGCCCCGCGGGCGGGCATTGGCGAGGTATAAATCATCGGCGCAAGGATTGCATTTCAATGCGCGATTATATCCCCGCGAGCCGTTGCGCATTGCGCGGCTCGTCTCGATTCGATCTATGTGTACCTATAACATCGCGTATATATTCGTGTGTTGCACGATACTAAAAAAAATGCCCTGCGATCTAGCGAGCAGTGCATCGGGAGCGACGACGAGTTTTATTCAGCGTACGCATTGCGCGCATGCGCACATGCTTTTTCCGCTTCTCCGTAAACAGATACAAATATACATATTTATCTTTCGATGTATTAGTGGAGAATCTTTCTTTCGTCGTCGATTCAATAAAATACAACAACGGACGGTGATTTTGTTCGGTTGGCAGCGTTTCATCAACCCCTCGCCGCTCAGTGTCTCATCCACACACTCCGTCTCGTTACAAATGCAGAGAACGCGTATCCGGCGCGCGTTGCACGCTGCACAGGACGAACCCTGTATATCCTCTCTCTTTTTTATTCGTTTTTTTTTTTTTTTTCTATCTGTTCCTTTCTTTTTCATTACATTTTTTCTCTTCGACTAGAAAAGTTTAGAATCCGACACTATCCTCGTCTGCTGACAGCGCCAGAGGCACTGTCTTATGCTCGACATGATTCGTTCCGAACACGTAATTTCTTTCGTTCGTTTTCCTTTCTCTCTTCATCAGCTTTGTTCCGTTGCACCCGGAGCCTGTGCATCGAGCTGAGTCATGCATCGATATACCCACACGTGTCGGTCGAGAATCGTTAAACAGTTATTTACTATAGAATATATATACATTCTATATGGGCGTATAGATTGTACTTACTAACTGGAATAATAAAAGAATTTAGTACTCTCAGTTATGATTGACACATCGAATTTATCGATTGATTTTATTAAATCCCAACGCTTTATTTTGTGAACGTCAACATTTACTATAAACTTCGAATGGCATAACGCGTAAAAGATCGATAGATCGAAAATCGTAATACGATTAATAAAAAAAATAAAAATTACGTAATTTTTCTCGAAAATGTCAAAAAATAAATGAACGATATGAAAAAAAAAAAATTATGAACAATTTTTGGAAAGTTCCAAAAATTTAAGAACTTTCGTCACTTTAATGTCTATTTAAATAAAAAAATATTGAATTTTTCTTTTTTTAAATTTTATTCGTTTTTTTTTTTTTTATTGTAATTTCATTTTTTTTAATTAATAATAATAGTAATAATGATATTGTTTGCATATATTTTATTTTTTGGCTGACAACATAGAACTTTATGTCGTTCGGAATTAAATGCGCGTCACGATAAAGAAAACTCCATTCCGTTGTTGCTTCTGTTTTTTGGTCGCGATGTGTCGACTCGATCGGATTCTCGCGAGGCTCGTGCGCGTTCGGTGAAGCAAACAAATTACATATCACCCCGCGGTCTCGTAAGTACGCGAGGGCTCGCGTCCGCATCGAGACGCGCTATTAAAGCGCGCCGTTCGCATGCAAGCGAGCGTACGTTATACGAGGAGAATCGCGCGCTTACCCAGCCTCGATGCACTCTCCGCGCGCGTGCATTCACCGATCCTGTCGCATTCGCGTTCGCGCGAGTATCCAGGCAGGTTGAGCTGCTGCTCTTGCTGCTTCTGTTGCTGGCGCGATCCACGTGCCGAGCGTTGCGTGCGACACGCCCAGCGCAGTAGTGCGTGCGCGCGATTCTCGTACATGTCTTACCTTTTACTCATACAGTATTGTATGGAAACCAGTCGAGGGGGAGGGGATTTCACTCCGACACGTTTATGAATGTCCCCGAACCTTCCACAGTGAAATTTGTTGCCCGATGCGGGATCTCAATCTCTTTACATCGCTAATAGCGAAAGATTTTCAAAGATTTCTTTGCGCACGAAGTATAATCCATTTTTTTTTTTGAAGTTTGTTTGATTTTTTTATGGTGTCCTGTGGTCCTAATAATCCCGAAAAAATCTTGGAATGTCCTTAAATTTATAAATCGGCCTTTCAATTTTTTTCCTCGATGTTTCCGTCAAATTTTATCATATTTTCAAAATGTTCAAAAAGTTGAGTTCCTAGATGACTCGTTAAATTTTTTTTTTTTTTCGATTTCGTTAAAATTTCGATTTTCTTGGGAAGTATTCAAAATTCTTTCTGAATCTCATTTTTGGTTGGAAGTCTAACGATACACCGTTCTTAATTTATAATTTGGTCGATTTTTTATTTTTTTTAAATATCACTGATTATTATTCCGAAACCGGACTATTGTCCTTTTGGGGACCTTTTGCCCCGTTATAGATCGTGTTTTATTAAAGATTAGTAATTGCCTGCGAATCTTTGTCGCGAAGCGATTACGGGGGATGAAAGATTCGGCCCCCGAAGGGATAATAATCACCTATCGTTATCTCGAACTCGATAATGTCAAACTGCACGGATTATCGTATAATCCAGCGCGCCCCCACGTTCATATTTAACAAACTTGAGGTCTAAATCACCTATGATTATCCACGTCACGACGTCTTCATTATTTCTCTCTGTATCCACCCTGTTGGCTGCTTCATCTCGTTTCCACTGGCATATCCCCTGAATCCAGTTGCGCGCGCACCCGCAACATCGGGAACTCGTTATATTCTTAACCGTGTGGAGACCCCGAGTCACGATATACCTGTCGAACTCGCTTTCGCACAACCGATAACTAGACAGTTATCTTTCACCGCTCGGTCATCGAGACATACGAAAATATCAAACGCCATGCCGAGACGATATCCCGCGTGTAATATCGGTTTTGTGTATAAGATTTGCGGCATTCCGTCCGTAGCCGCTCGTTGATCTTGAGGTGAAAAAAAATTCCTTCAAAGTACACAGTGCAAACCTGAAAAGGCTATAATAAAATCAAAACCAACGATCCACAGGGCAATACGTTTATTTGTTCAACTCGCCGAACGCTTCCAGCGCGAGTAGATAAAAATATTTTCCACTTATATGCGCACCGCGCAGGTTAACTCTAATCCATGAACTCGGAGAATTGGTCTTCTAATTACTTCTTCCTATTCATTTCACGTCCGTTTGCATGTTCGTGAGATCTTTCTTAAGGAAACCGCGAAAAAATGGCATTGCAGTTGCCGATCGGTTTACTTATTACCGATTTTTTCCCTCGCGAGTCGAATTATCTATTATTAAGATATCTGAAATCGTATCTTTATTTGCACAAAGTACAGTTCGCCAAATTCCATTCACGAAAAAAAAAAAAACTTATCTTCTCGACAACGATTCACTATAGAAACATTATTATCAATTTTTCGCGATCGGTATCGTAATCGTCATATTAACACGATATATCGGTAATAACTGCGAAAAAAAAAAAAAAAAACGAAAAATCGTTAGTATCGATACGCTTTGGTTGAGTAATCCCGGTTATTCGAGACGCTCAATGCGATCCTGGAAGTGTCGGGATCGGCTGCGGTCGGTTGGCCACCTCGACTAATCGAATTAAGATCGAGTCGGCCGATAGAGCGACACGCGTCTCAACGCCTTGTCATTCACCGTGGAAGCATTCAATTAGTTCGATCGTGCCGTAGTTCTTTACTTCACAGTTCCGCCGATCGGTTGAGAGCATAATGTGTATCGTATAACACGGCTGGGTATTGAGATAATGTACCGTAGATCGGGATCCATTCGATATATATCGAACGTTAAACTGGTTCAAAGCTGATATTTAGTTAGAAGCGAACGCTCGGATAAAACGTAACGCGGTAAGTTAAATCTATATGTAACCGGGACAAGATCGATCTACCGAGGCGTGATGAGTTATAGATATAAAGCGACGCAACGAGGCGCGGCGGAATTGATCTATCAAAGGCGATAGAGCGTAGCCGCAGCGCGTGCTGCTCGAGGCGACTCCGTTCAACCGCATCATCGAGACTCATCATACGCGGACGAAAGGATCGAATAAACCCTTTGCTCGATGCTATATATATATACATATGTCGCTATATACCTGGCGTATACATAGTATATGCATCTATATATCCGTCAGAACGATTTCGATAGTCTCTTCAAGTTCGGTGCCGCCGATCTTTCGTCTTCGGACACACGTTACCTGTGGGATCTTCAATGTTCTCATAATGTAGACGAGAAGCATTTTCTGTATATATAAGTACCGCGCGCGTGATAGGTGAATGAAGAAGGTATACCTCTTATGAAAACGCTTAGCAACGCCGGCTTTTCTCCTCCCCCTCCTCCTCCCTCCCTCCCGCCCTCTCCTTCCCTCCCTTCCTCCCTCCACCGCATCCCCTCTTTGACGATGATGCTTTCTCGACCGCCGATCTACGTCTCTCCTCTCGTGGGATAGAAATGTCTGAATAATACACCCGAATTAGAATAAAGACTCTGAACCGACGAGATTTAATATATGGCTCTGACTCTTCGGTTTCGTTATAGTTCACTGTTAAAGGGATACCAACAATAATCATCGAGTCTCTCTTCTGCAAATACCGTGTGAATTTTGCGCGCGGAAAAACTGAATTTGTTTATCTTTTCATTTTCTTTTTTTTTTTTCGTTTATTTCTAATATTATTTGTTGCATTCGAAATTTAGGGGGTTTGTCAAAATTTTTTTTTTTTTTTGTGACGAAAAAAAAAATTTCATGGAGTAAGCAGTTCATTGTGCATTACGTACATTTTTCGTCAAATTTCCGTTCGATAAACATTTAACATAAATCAGAAAGATTCGATTAGTCGAATTAATGATTTACCATATGATTTTTCGTATTTGAATTTTTTTAAAACGTTTTTTTCTACTTTTACCGAAATCAATTAATTATCATTTTTCGGGATTTTTCGGAGCAGAAAGATTCGATTAGTCGAATTAATGATTTACCATATGATTTTTCGTATTTAAAATTTTTTTTAAATTATATTTGCACTTTTACTGAAATCAATTAATTATCATTTTTCCGGGATGTTTCGGAGCATCGAAAATGTGATGTGCTTTGTCCACAGATTTCTGAAGAGGTATTATAAAAAAATGATTGCGAAAACCTGATTTGCCTATAGCTATTCAAATTGCTTCGGCTCGACTACATTTCCGAAACTGTTAACAGTAAATTAAGACTCTCAATGCGAATTAAGCGAGTCATTGGTAATCCCCGCAACATCTTTCGTCTCCTATACTCTTTGATCTTTTTATTAATTATTATTCATATGCCTGTACTCAGCCCTCTCCAACGCGCATAATCTCAATTTGTATAGATTTATCGGCTCTCCGCTAAGTACGTGTACACGAAAAAAAAAAAAAAAAAAAAAAAATTCAAACGGAGAATCATTCCAGGCGAAGCAACGCCGCGGACACCGGTAGCCGCACGCGTTTTCTTTTTCTATTTATTTTTGTAATTCTGCAATAAATATGCTCACCCGCGCACAAGCCATGGCGTTGGCCATAGCAAACGCATATTATATTCCCTCGCCGAACCCTCTCTATCCCTCTTTTTCTCTCGTAACACGAACGATGCACTCGCTGCGGCTAATGCATTCAAATGTATTCACGACGGCGTTTACGCGCGACGCTTCATTAGCACGATCGGCGCTCTTGGCGCAGAGAGAGCGAGAAAGATGTACTCCACTCGGTGGCTCTTGGGTTCTGCCTTAAAAGACGCACCACGTATGTATATATATATATGTATATCCGAGGTTCGTGAGACGAGGATAAAACATGCGCAGTAACAGCAGCAGCTCATTCGAGTCGAGAGTCATCGCCGGGAAGCGCGTTCGCTATGAGAGCGCGCGTTGGACCGCGCGCGACCGACTCATATGCACAGCGATAATTTAATTATTACGTTAGATTTGCTAATTTAATGCGCGCGTCTCGCGCTCGGGGCGTTTCGCTCCGGGACTCGCTCGACGCGCAGACTTCGCGTCTTCTCTCGTCTTTATTTTTTTTTTTTTTTTTTTTTTTTCGTGACTATGGCTTAGGAAATGAGAGTGCAGTCCCACTGCGGAATATACTGTACGGAATATGCATTAAAGTATAGATATATACTGCATATTGTGGGACAGGTTTGACAACCGTAAGTTTCTTCGGGACTCCCACAACGCGAGCGACTAATATCCGCTTTGCTGTTTGGGATCTTCGTCTTCGTCAATGACGCTGCCTCTGGACCGAGACATTCCGCGACGTCGATGTTTTATTTTCGTCTCGCACACGGAATTACCGGCATCGCCAGGCGCCTTAAAGATATACTATAGCGATGCGACCATATACCATCCATCCAGCTGCACTTGGAGGATAAGCTCGTTTGTTTCTTGCGCTCGTATAGCCCGAGTTTGCTTCGCCTTCGAACGAGAGAAAGGGGATAGCGCGAACAATTACGACGCGAGAGCGTATCGATTATAACTGATTAATTATTCCTGTTTTTGCGAGCGTTTCGAACGAAGATTCTCATCCTTATGGCGTACCTTCACACCCGCCAAGTAACACGTTGGATAATTCTCGTAAGATACATGGATACGATGGAAAAAACGTAATCGTGTTGCGCTTTTTTTTTTTTTTTTTTCGGAATTAAAATCATTAGTAAGGAACAATCTTGCGATGACACGTTAAAATTACTTCGCAGCCATTTTTTTTATGGAAAATTTTCGTAAATTTCGAAACAAATTAAATTTTATTCATTGCCGGTGCCGTTTTTTCAATTTTTCCAGAAAAATTATTAAAAAAATATAAAATATGGAATACAATCGAAGTAATGAAAAAATGAATACTCACGACGTTGCGAAGATTTAAATCAACGCGTATATCGATTCACTGATGACGAAATACGAAGATTCAAAAACACGTTATCCGGACGCCATTTTGATAAATTTTTGCGATTCAATTATTAATTTTTTTTTTCTATATTCGTATAATAATCGAGAATCGAGAATTCGTAATGAACCCCAACATCGATTATGTTTAATATTGCAATACACAGAAACACACGTATATCGGGATTATTATGTCGCGTGATTTTATATTACGAGCCGCGCGTAGTTAGCGAACGCAGTTAACAGTTAGTTAGAGAAAACGGGTCAACGCGGAAATTCCAGTTGAATCGCTTCTGAACCCCGGGTGAGTTTTATGCTATAGACTCTTATACTTCATTTGCGAGGGGTACACGCGGGTCAACGAAGCCAAGCGCCAGTTTGCCGCGTGTACGGAATATATATTTAAACATCGAACTCTATTTCATAATGAGAGTCAAGAGTGCCCCGGCGAAGGCGCGGGTGGATTTTCTCGAGTGCGCCTACCGTAGATCTGTTGCACGATAAGTCCCTGTAGTATATCGCGAAAGCGGGTGGGGGTGGGGGGTGTAGAGGGGGCGGGGGGTGTGGGACTTACATAACGCAAAATCGACGCGCGCCGGTCAACCTCCGTCCGCGTGATGAGAATATTTTTATTACCTTGTTGAATTACCGACCGAGTAGTATGCGAATGGCACTCGATGAAAAAATATTGAAAATCGTCGCCAACACTTTCGTGATAAAAAAAAAAAAAAAAAAAAAAAAAAAAATTAATATAATAATAATATCGATAATACGTAATAATTATAATAATTATTATTGACTGTATAATTAATAGATTATTACAGATTCATAATTAGTTTAGTAATTTGCAAAAAATACGATAAATCGTTGAATGTTTCATTCAGTCGCACGGGATTTATATCCCCGATTCGATTTTATAGATAAATGCGATCTAAGAAAAACATCGCACCCACGGCGATCTCGCATTACATACTCCCGCGAAATTCGATCCTTTTCCGACACCGTGTCGAGATTAAACGCCGTCAAGATGTCGAGACAATTCGCCTTGCGATTTGTTCTCGACTTCCCGATCGGCAATACATCTGACGATGAACGGGATAACTTAAGTTACTTTGAAAATCATCGAGTCCGAGTGTAATCCATCGCTCGCCGAGTAAACTTCGTAAGCATCGTGTAAGAGGTTCTCCAGTTTCTTGATACAGAAGTTTATCCGATTTTAACTCGCGCCGCCGACAACGAGATCTTAATTATCCGGATTTGTATACGAGAATCGCGGTCGGTGTTTTCTTTCGCCTCAAGTCGATTAAATTACGATATGTACTATCGAATCGAAGCAAATTGCTGGGCGTACGTAAGTAAGTTAAAACCTCGCGATCTCACCGATAGGCCGACGACCGTTTGCGAGTTGATCGCAATGCGTGCCGCTTACAAATTCTCTTTGGTACTTCGCTGTACAGAGTCACGGGTCGCTTCTGCGCTCGTGTTGTGATGTATAGTTGTACACCGGTATAGTATATACGTAAAGACCGCGTACGTCCCCTTTCGTCGAGACTTACGTAAGATTATGACATCCGTGACACAATCGCGTGTAACACTAGTATGCGTATACTATAAGTACGGATACAGTTGACGTTATAGTATATACCTACGAACGCGTGCGCGACTCGTAGAACGCCCTCTTTCCGTGACAGAAAGCCCCGCCACTGTTAGACGCTCGCGCGCACGCTTTTTCGCAACTTTCGGCTTTTCCATGCCAACCGAGTAATTGCTAGACTATCGTCATCGACGTCGCGGTCATCGCCGTCAGGCATCGTCTCCACTCGCGTGTGGTATATACTATATTATAAATAGATATTATTGTAATGTATGTATTACCGAGCGCAGCGCATGTCATACATATGTCTTTCGCAAATCTTCACCCACATCGGAGTTATTGTGCGATTCGTACAATTGCTTTCTTATTCGATATTTAATTTTATACATATCGTTTTTCTTCAGTATTCATTTCAATGGAATAATGATTTTTTTAGGATTTTTTGATTTTTTTTTTTATTTTATTTTATCAGTCGCCGCGTGTTTCTATCGGTTTTTTTATCAAACGACGAAGCCATTTTTTTTATTCGGAATTTTTTCGAAATTGTAATTTCGCCAGAAAAATCGAAGATATTTCGAAGTGAATCAATGATGTAATTTTTTTTCTGTAAATCATTTTTTGAGGAATTACAACAATTTTTCTATCAATTTTGCTGCTCCTCCGAATAAATTGTAATCGGAATATATATCACGTACTTATTTCGATCGTCACGATCGCTAGAAATCATTGACGTTAACCTTAGACTAAGTCTTGTATTTATTATTTTTCATCATCATCGTCATCATCATCATCATCATCGACTGTTGATAGAATAGAATTGATGACTCAACTCTATTCGTATGAATCACCTTGTGATATCACGTCGCGATCGTTCATTCACCTCATCTCGCCGCATACGTGACGAACGTATGGATACGGCAACGTAAAAAAAAGAAAAAAAATGTAATTCGAGCGTTCATAATCTCGTTTCGCTTCACTGCCGAGCAGATCGAACTCTCTCAATGAGCAATGATTGCTTTCCATCCAATGTACGATGCGCACATGTATGCGCTTTAAAATCGCCATTCGAGAGCGTGACGCGTTCCGGATGCATCGCTTCGACGTAAAAGCGAACTAATTCGCACATTCGCAACGATCGCAAAAGCACACTTTGCTACACTAAACCCAATCGGTAACCGTGAACGATCGAAAATTGCTAGAAAATGTCGAAATCTCTCTTCTCTCCGTACAAATTTCAATTATAGATTCCTCATGGCGGTGTGAGATAAGTTTTTGAGATAAAATTTACTCCTGAAACATTTCAAAATGCTTATGAAAAATTTTAATTGATAAAATAATAAATAAATAAAAAACTACCAACAATCGGGCGATCAAAATATTTTTTAATTTTTCCAAACATTCTATTATTTTTCATTTAAAAATAATTTTTTTTTTTAATATTCATATAAAAAAAAAATCGACCGCTAAAATTTCGCTGTTACGTTTTCTCGCGATAACCGCGAAGGGTGAAGAAAATAAAACTAAGATAACAAGAGAACGAATAATTCGAAAAAAAAAGTTTATTGAAAAACTAATAAATAAATAAAAAAACCGCCAACAATTGGGCGATCAAAATATTTTTAAAATTTTTCAAAAATTCTATTATTTTTCATTTTAAAAATAATTGTTTTTTTTTCAACCACCGAAAAGTATGCAATATAAATATTTTCTGATTACCACAGTAATTCTTTTCTTAATATTCATATTTAACATTTATCGATAATTTTTCATCTGTACATCGCAAACGAAAACAATGAAAAAAAAAAAAAAAAAAAAAAAATCGACCGCTAAAATTTCGCTGTTACGTTTTCTCGCGATAACCGCGAAGGGTGAAGAAAATAAAAGTAAGATAACAAGAGAACGAATAATTCCGAGTTTGAAAGCCACTCTCGGGTTCTCAACTGTTTGCTCCGTTCGGTTTCTTAATCGTAATTGTTTTCCGACTTAATACATTTATAATGTCGAGTCATCAACTCAACCTGGGGGCTCTGATTGCTGCGCGATTACGCGCCAATGCGCCTGTGGGTTTTGCCACTGCGTTAACGAGCTTGCGACGCGACTAGGAGATAACCGCGAGCGGGAATAGAACAAAGATGAAGCCTAACAGAGAGGAGTGAAGATGATAATGTCCGTTCTGCGGAGACTGCGAAGAGGCGCAGGTTCACGCGGTGGCAAACGTACGACTGTCGCTCGCAAGCTATGTATATAAAATACATTTTGCGCGGCTCCTCTCGTCATCGTTGAGCTGAAGAGGAATTATTATTCGTGTGAAATACGCTGCTGCGCTTCGCTAAGCAGATGAGTTTAGCGCGGTTTTTCCGGTAAACGGCTTTTGTAATTTCGAATGGTTTTATCCTTCGCGTCCCCCGCGAGATTCGGCGATCTCTCAGCAACGAGAGGATCGGTCAGACGAGAGTAACGAGTCGCCTTCTTCACCGCAGAAGAACTGCGAGCTGCGAGTAGCATAAAGAAAAATGAGAAGCTACGACTGGGTGGTATAGTTTTTTGTGTTGCGACCGAAACGAGCCAACGACTCGGGAGAGCGAACGAGAGGCTCCTCATCGGTAAGCCACAAGCGAAGAATATGATTTTGTTTTCATATTCCGGGGGCGGCCGCGTCGGCCTGCATCGCAATGAGGACAGAAGCGTCGCGTACGCAACGGAGAACCGAGAGGAACACAGCCTTCTGCCTTCTACCTTCTTACGACCGGAAGCGAGGGGGGCGCACGCGTATCCGGCTATGTGGGACGCCTCGAGGAGGTCCATCCAATACCTGTACACAACCCTAAACGATTCTGTGAGCGAAGCGAAAGAAGAAGAGAGAAAGTTATTGGCGCCCTGAGAAAAAAAATTAACTACGAAAACAGAGTTAAAAAAAAATTTGAAAATCAATGAAGATCGTTTGAATTTTTTTTCGGAATTCAACTATTTTAGGCAAAAAACCGTTTCTTCGCTGAGAAAAAAAAAAAAGATCGTATCACTAATCCGCTGTGATTGTTTGTGGGGAATATATATATCGCGGAATAATATTCCGATCGCGTAAAAAATTCTGCGATCTAAATATTGAAGACAAGAGTAGGATTTTCGTAACAAAAAAATAGGAAAAATGATATATAAATAAAATTCGAACTATTTTTCCACATTTTATATTCACACTTGGAAATTTTAATAAAAATTTTGATTTTTAATAAAATTTTTATTATCGATGAGAAAAAGTTGCCGACCATTTCCCCTTAAATAAACAAATAAATAAATAAATACAATGGTGAAAAG
Source organism: Cryptus viduatorius (assembly GCA_964006125.1). Lineage (NCBI taxonomy): Eukaryota > Metazoa > Arthropoda > Insecta > Hymenoptera > Ichneumonidae > Cryptus > Cryptus viduatorius. The sequence goes on from OZ023226.1 coordinate 1,533,003, forward strand.
AAAAAATGAAAGGCAGGTTTCTCCCCGGAGGGAGAAAAAGCGAGAGATTTATCTGTTCTTCCTCGTCGAATTTATCGCGTCGATCTTCGCAGGAAAGCCAAAGTCGTGAAGGCTACCTGCGTGCGCGATGATCCGTTGACTACCGAGAGACAGATCCTTTCCCAACATTTCTTCGTGTCTTTCACGCGGGAACTCCGGAATCGGGATCTACATAGTCGGCGTGTATATTTACATCGTTGTAAACTATCTAATTATTAGTTTCGTCTTTTTTTTTTTTCGGACTAATCGCAAACAGAATCTGAATGCCTATCAGGTATACTATGTTGTGTTCACGTGTGAAGAGTATTATCGACGAGCGCGAGTAATTTTCATCGCCGAGCCGTTCATCGATTAATTAATATCACGTGAGAATTAATGATGCAAAAGAAGCCGTATGATTAATATCGTAGATGCAGAAAATCATACGGTGAATCAACTATCCGTGATGTACGAGAGCTCATGTTTTACGAAGAGTACAATAGTACTTTGAAGAAAATTTATACACAACGTGTACGTATTATTGTACAGTGTAATGCAATGCGCAAGCTTCGTTAATATTATAGTAAAACGGAGGTACCGACCAAGTAGAGAACTCTGTCGCAACGATTATGCTCTCGCGCGCGTCTGTGGGGATGCTGATAGCCAAGTTCGATCGCGTGCCAGAGATGAAACAACGTACGTTGTAATTCGCGTTTGCAAGCCGGTACCGAGGATGTTGCATCGAGAGAAGAACGCGCGCGCGAGTTCTCGATTACCGGTGTGTTTTTTCTTTCGCTATTGCGATCTTCCAGTTGTGAGATGTGCGTGACGCAACTCCTACTCGCCTCCCTCGCCTGATCTTCCGAAGATTCTTTCGAAATTGAGACTTCATTTTTTTCTTAATATTAATCTCATCATTATTAAGGATCCAACATTTCGAGATTACCATTTTATTTATTACTTTTCTTAAAAAAAAAAAAAAAAAAAAAAAAAAAGATCGATGCAAAATTTGACGCTGAACCATGAACTCCGCGATACATTTTTGGCAACGCACTAAATACATCGAAGATGCGGACGCCTCGCTTCGATTTATGCGAAAGTTTGGGCCATGTGCTCTTTTTTCTTTTCCTTTCGTAGTTTACGGTACCTGCGGCTCCGATCACGAGACGCATGCTGCATCACGCTCGTTAAATAAATCGTTCCACTCCTCCTCTCACCGAAGCCTCTTCCGTGACACCAGCGTCAGGTTCCGTAGAGTTATTAGGAATCAGATAACGAGAGCGCCGTGAATACCATATACCGTGGTCCCCGACGGATAAACGCCATAGCACTCCTACCTGCATATATATACTATGTATACACATATATATGTATGAGAAAACTTATATCGGTAGCCCACCTGTCCTTTAGCGCAGTCGTGTATAAGTCAACGAGACGACGACCTCCCGAGAGATCCCCGAACGAGATCTGACCCACAGATTAAGAGATCGTAAATAGCACGCTTTTCTTGTCGATCAGGCGAAACCCGGCAGCCACCTTTCTTTCTCATTCTTCTTCCCGTTTTCTCTCAGTTCGCCATCTTTAAGACTGATCCGACTTTCCTTTTTTTATCTTCATAACAGGCGGATCTCTCCGCACTCGTGCGCCTCGGTGACTCGGCAACCGTTTTTTCTTTGCTTCAATATTTTCCTGTTTTTGCTCCCGTTACACGACTATCGAACATCGATCTCCTATCCGCATCTCGATCTTTGCGGAGAATCAAAGTTTTTTCTTTAGACTCCGAACGCTTGAAATCGGATCGGGGATACCCTTCGGACCGCAAAGGATCCAATTCTTTGAGGTGACATTACGAACATTTGATTTTCAAAATTTTAAAGCACTCAAAAGGACTCTTATGTTGGAAAAACACGTTATTTACAGCTAACAAGTGGATACTTGCAACGTAGCGAAATAAATATTAAGTCATTGTTACCGAATTTCAATCGAGTGAAAGAAAATTTCGTAAATTTAATTTTGGTAGAAAAAATAAAAAGTTGTCAAATAATTTTATTCTTAACGACAAATTTTACTGTTAATGAATATTACACACCCGACAATACATTTTTTAACTACAGGTTACAGCTTTTTTAATATACATGAAAATTGATAAATCGAAAATTCGATGAATTTCAGGCTCATCGACAGGTGTCTGAGAACACTTCGTTTGAATTCTTCGAGACTTTCCTTTCCTTTTTTCCTTTATGCGCAAAAGTCTCGATCTTTTTTTTTTTTCGTTTTTTTTTCTCTCTTCTTTTATCCGTCTTCACTTTTGTTCTCACTTATACCTTCGCAACACGAACCGTCTGGGAGAGTGCGATCTCGTGCGCGCGCGCGTAAGAGACCGGGGCACGTTGATCGGCGCGGCGCGCCCGAAACCCTCTTCCGAGTATCCGTTGCTCGAACTACGTGAGACATTTTCTAAAATCGTCGCGACGACGTATATCCGTCTGTTTGCCTTCGTCTCGTAGTTGATGGTTCGCGAGAACTCACCTCCGTCGTATACTCACTTCGATGTTTCGTGAAGACTCGCGTACCCAGTACGTGGCTCGTTTCGTCGAAACGCGCGAAAAAAAAGACAGAAAAAAAAAAAAAAAAAAAAAACAAGGTCTCACTCTCATCTCTCGTCGTATCCTATAACTCTTTCAATCTCACGTGCTACCGTGCTGCTGTGCCGTCTCGTCTGAAACTCGCATAATGCACGTCGATGGGAACACGCCTCAGGGGTGGCGGAGACGACGAATTTATTGCTCCGTATGCAGTAGCTACTCGAAAACAAAAATAGCCGCAACCTCGTTCGGAATCCTTGATACCGGAATCTTGTTTAAAAAAAAAATTATTTCAACGAAAAAAAAAAAAAAAAAATTTACATAAAAAATAACCGAAAAACGGGCAATTCGAGACAAACCCGTAAATAAATGTTTCTTATTATTTTTATTATTATTTTTTTCCTCGTGGAATAGTTATTTTCACTTCGAGATTCGTGAGCACTGCATCGGTAACAGTTATTATTTATTAACAGTATTATTAACAGTAACAAATATTGCGAAAAATTAAAAAGTTTATGTTCGCGAAACTTTCGATAATACGAATTGAGAGCACGCGATTGTATATCACCGAGTATTGCACCGAGAAAATTGAGTTTCGTTGTGTGTATTACACGAACGCCAGAAGTCATTACGGCGAGTACCGCGTGCGGTTATTGCACTCGTTCGGAGGACAGGTGCACATTACAATGCGGGTTGAGAGACTCGAGAGCGCATCCAACGCATACATGTACTAAGCACGGATATTACAGTCCATATACGCGTTTATTATAGAGGCGAGTCACAGCTTATGCATAGTAAAAAAAAAATGACACCCAGTAACGATTTGTCAAAAAGACAAACTTCTTATCAATTTTTTTCTTCGTTTATCTTCAACGCATAAATCCCGAAAATTTCTCGATTAAAAGTAATTTTATAGTCAAATTAAAGTAAATAAACAAATTTTTTTTAAATCTCACAGATTCTTTTTACAATGTTGAAATATCACTCGTAATGTCCGAGAATTTTTCGTAATATTAATGGGATGGAAATAGAAAGAAAATGGCGTGAAGCCCTTGAAATTCTGCAAAAATGAAGGGGAAGGAACGCGAATAAAAAAGATCGAAGAATTCTTTACTCGGGTCGAGAAGAAAGAAAAAGAACGATACTTCAAGGTGGTGAGGCACACTGTACTATCTTCGATGCATAGTCTTGACGAGAGTGTTAAGACCGGTAGCTGCCGTCTCGTCGCATTCGTTTATTTAAGAGTCGCGAGTGCTTGTGTCTTCAACAGAAATATTTAAATGCGCCGGCCACCGTAAGACGACGATGAGAGTCATTTTTGCGACTCGTCGTTCAAGAAAAGGTAGAATAACGGATTTCGTTCGGGGCATTCGTAAACGTGCTTTGGATACCAGCGTCTCGTTCGATCCTTTTTATCTCTTAGCAGCAAAAACACTTAAAAATCAATGGAATTTCGTTCCTTTTTCTATCGCGTACTATCGGTAATTTACTTTGTCTTCTGCGATCGGAAATGGGGTGAGTTGAAACGCAGAAAAAAAAAATCGGAGGTTTCACGCGGTGAATATGGCACTCTAAGAAATTATTGAGCATTTTTTGCACTCTAATTCTTTAGGGTGTCATATTCACTGGATTAACCCTTAAATTTTTTAACCCGACCGTTCCAACTTGCCCCATGTTTCCCTGAGGTCCGATCTCCCCTGTGCATTTTTTTTTTTTCGAATTTTGTCATTTTTATTTTTCGGTCCGTTTTACCCCCAAATTTTTCGAATGCGATTTTCCAAAACCGACAATACGTTTTATACTTCGCGTCTCGAACTATCGGGATCTCATCGTCAATTTATTTTCTCCCAATCCCCTAACATAATGCTTCCATCTTCGTGTCTGCTACTCGAGCGTTGGCACACAATCATCCGCTATTAAGCCGCTCGGTCTACAAAAACATGTGAAAGCACCGCAAAGAGAAAAGCGAGAGAGAGAGAGAGACATATAATACTTGCATGAAGTCGCTATACACTGTTGTATCTCGTTGCAAACCGGGGCGCTTTGCCACTACAATGAGAGGGCCCGGCGTTGAAGATGAGTGCTCTGCACTTGGATATCGAAAGAAGAGAATAAAGCGAATGAGGAGAAGGAGGATAGAGCCGGCATCTCGGATCACGAGGAGCCGCGATCTCGGCGTGTGATCTTCGCGGCTCTCGCGCTCATATCTCCCCCCCCCCTCGTTCGAACGAATGGAGCGCGCTAGATCTCGAGCAACGATCGAAGATCATCTTCCTTTTCTCGGCAATCTGCTATCTCTCTTTCTTTTTTTTTCCATCTCAAATATCCGCCCTCCTCGCTCTTAGAATTGATCCTTCTTTCGACATCGGCGATCGTGACATTGCTCGTCACGGTAAGAAACGCATTTTAATATAATTTATCATGAAAAATCAAAGATTTTTTTATTTCCGACGGGAAATTCGGTAAAAAAAAATATCATGAAAATAATTGCAAGCGATATTTAATTTTCGATATAAAGGCACTTGAGCGCAATAACATAACCAACAACAATACGAAGCCTTAAATTTTATCGAATTTTTTTTTTTTTTTCCCATAGTATACATTATCTCTACTATAATTTCACAAAAAGCCATAATTGACACGCGAAACTTCGATTTTTGTATCGTATAGTCCGGAATTGTCCCGTCTTTCAACTAACCCGGTCTCCTCTATAGCAGAAACATATTTCGTACGGTAATACATTTCACCGTCGATGATGTGTGCGCGTGCGCGCGCCCGCTAGTGCATGATCGACGAATTGTACGAGCGTCGAAAGTCGTGAAGCAACAAGGGGGGGGAGCGGGCGGAAGGGGGAGGGAGGGGGTGGAAGAGGAATAGATCGCGCGTCGAACGTATACGCCAAAGCTTGAAAGGATATATCGCACGAACTCTCGCGCGCGAGTCTAGGTATAATACACGACGCCGACACGCCGCGCCATTATCAAATTATTCACTCACACCGGTCGGGCCATCTATCTTCGGGGTAAGAAGCGGCGGGCGCGCGCGCCCGCGACCGTGCGCCCCCGATAGCCAACGTGTTATTATTTGATCCTCACTTTGTTAGCGATACTGGTTATAGGTATAATACTATTATTGGCTTGTATATCGGTATCGGGTTATACATAGTTATAATATACTGTAGGTAAAAGATCAGGTCAGATCGCTGTACACTCTATAACTGCCAAGTATGCGCTATCCTTTTTGCCGCCGGCGAAGAATCATATCCTTTCCGTGTTGTGCGCACACCACTTGTGCACCTTGTGGTTGAACTCCTCGATCTGGAGTAGCCAGGCGTGATGGCGAATCACCACTTCGAGACTCTTCTCACGATCATCGGCCTATCGAAACAACACAGATTATACGCGAAGCTTCCACATATAACACTGTCTATGCTCAATTCGAGAGATGAAATTTAATACTCTCAAGTGAAAGCTTCGATCATTTGATCGATCATCGTATTCTGCCGACGAGGATCGTGCAAAATTTCAGTAAAATATTGCATTTTTCTAACTCTAACGCTATTGCAGGTTTTTTATTTTTTTTTTATTTTTGAAAACGATTAAAAATTAGTTTATCTCACTCAGTGCGAAAAAGGCAGTTTTACGCACGCTTCGTGCGCGTATACCATTTGCGCACCTTGTGAATAAAAATTTTGTACGATTCTCGTGCGAAAAGCTGTTTCTTAACTCGTGTGATTGCAACACTAGCCTTCGACTCGAAAAAAAATTTTTTCGCACGTGTATAATAATGTATTATTATTTTTTTTACAAATTGCACTGCGATAAAATCGCTTGAACCAACAAAATCGGGGATTGCGGGTGAAACAAATAATCGTATGCAGTCGTCTAAAAGAAAGAATTAACATATTTTAAAAAAATGATTTTTATTTAATTTATATAACTTATTAATAACAGTCATAACAATAATAATAATTTTTTATATTATTTTAATTTTTTTTTTTCCATATATTTTGCATATATTCCGATATATACTCTATTTCTATGGGGAAAATAATGACATTTTCAATTGTGATAAAATCTCCGAAAAAAAAAAAAAAAAAAAAATAGGTAGCGTACCGATTTCATAAATTATGATCAACTGTATCGTGCGGTTATATACACACGTATATATCTCGTAATATGAGTCAGAATCGTTGAGTATCATGGGAGAATGTTTACACTAGTATATTAATCCACTGTACTTGCTCCGTGTACTAACTACATAATCGTGTTCGTAATATCAACGACTCTGGACGATCAACCTCGATATAGAGGGTGCGAAAGCGAGCGCAAAAGATCGATCGAATTCGCCGCTTCACATCTCGATATAGTACCAGCTATACCTACTTATATCTTTACTTTTCCACGAGCGATCATCGTCGGGCTGTGATTTTTTTTTTACTTTTTTTTTCTTTTTTTTTTTTTTCTTTTCTTTTTCCATGGGTACACGACGAGCTGTGTATAGCCTATAATTTACCGAAGGAGAAGAGAGCTATCGGGAGGCCAACGCACGATTATCCCGTGTATTTACCATTGCTGCACCGAACGGTGCGGCTCTAATTGCCCCGTGTAATTCTCATAATCGTAAATACACGCGTCGCGCACTGAGACCCCCTCGGAAAAGGTGTTGAAATCTCGCGCAGCAGCCGCACAGTGGAGTCTCTCAGACGTACAGACGTAAAGGCAAACTATAGCAACGGACTGAATACATAGATGAGAGAGAGAACAGCGCTTGTAAGAAGCTCTCAAAGGATCAGGCAGCACCACAGCAGCAACAGCGGCAGCAGCAGCACGCCTCGAGGAGCCCTCTAGCACCTCGCCGGCTTGCCGATAAATAAATCACAGCCGGCTAGATACGTAATCTAATTCCGCGATACGGCCAGAGCAGGAGGGGCTTCAACCGAGAAAATGTTCTATGTATGTATGTATGTATTCTTGATGTACATACATTGGTAACAGTGGAAGGAGCGGCCCCTCGGGAGAAGCGATGCAAGGCCGTTCCTTTACTTATCCTGTTCTTTTCTATCCTTCTTATCCGTATATTCGTACGTATAGTTAAAGACCGTCATGGGAAAAAGTACACCTTACCGCAGTGAAAGACCTCGAAAACATTAATTTTTTATTCTCATTTTTTTAAATTTTTTTGCAATAAACTGAGAACAATGCAAGGAGCAAAATACCATAGGGCCCATTAAACCTCTTTATCGTCGATGATAATTATTTTTTGTCAGCTAAAATAATGGTTATGCGCAGATAATACGAAAGATAAGACATTCCGCACTCACGGGATTTCCGATATATCATTTTCGAATAAATATGAAACGAAAAAAAAAAAAAAAATGATTCGTTACGTTAGCATGTATTGCGAATAGGCAATGCATCGAAATCGCTAATAATAGTCGACACGTATTCTCATCAAATCGCAAATATAATTATAATACACAACGCGAAACGCGCAAAGTGCGTCTTTGCCTTTTACCTTGTCAGTTTGCCTCATCTTTTCTAGCTGTTGATTACTTTTCTCGTTATGCTTCCACTATTATAGTGCAATATGTCATTGATGCGCCACTCGCCACGGATCTCGGGGAATAAGTTTCAAGGTTTTATTGCCGCGATGACGTTTCCCCGATGTCCGGGTCTCGCGAGATCGCAACGCGAAGCTAAGCTACGTATAGTCGCAATCTCGTTGAATAGACCGATGGCAGCTTGGAAAGGACGCAATCATTAAGATACCGTGAGAGATTGAACAAAACCGCGATTGCAGCCTCTTGTGTGTGCTTTCAGCTTCCTGGTATTGATCTATTCTAAAGATTCACCGGTACATCCTGGAGAGTATGCAATCAATATGCGCTTTATTTCCTGGTAATCATGTATTAGCTATCGAACAACATTGCCACGTTCGAGGATATGATAATTGTTGCTATCAGATTTTCCTCACCGTGGTCCGGAGAATGAATTTTTTTTTTTTTTCATAAAAGTAAATCAAATTTATTTAGTTTATTTATTATTTATTTTCTGTCTCAGCAAAAAAAAAATTTTACGAAAATAGAGCGCAAATACAAAATTATTTTTAAATAATTTTTTGCAAATAAAAAACTTTAAAAAAAATTATGTGAGAAAAAAGGACGAACAACATTTTTTTTCATTTATTTTTACTTGGCTCATTTGATATAAAATTTTTTTTTTAATTTAATTAAAAAAATTAATAAAATTAGATTAACTGTTTAAAACTATTTAACTATTAAATGAATCATTTAGTTAATTATTTAAAAATAATTTTTAAACTACTTGGCGACGTTTTTAATTTTTTAATTAAAATCTTATCAATTTTAATTGGTTTGATTATTATTTATTTATTGTCTCATCAAAAAAAAAAAAAAAATGTTGACTTCGGAAATAAAGCGTATTATTTATAAATGACAAAAAAAATTGATTTTTTGAAACGAATTGATTTTTCTATACTGAATTCTGTTCGTATATCTATAAAGTAAAGAGCTTCGCTCTGGCACGGGTCCGACGTTATCGGATCGGTTCGTGTCGCATATATCGCGCGGTAACCCTCCGCGAGAGACAACAGTAGAAAATTTCCAATTGATATGTGACGCGCGACGTTACGCAAACGCTCTTCCTTGAAAACGTACCTCGCGCCGGATGCGCGTTCGAGAGGGGTTCGTAGTATCTTCGTATTATACTATGGTATACATAAGACTAGTATCTCCTTTGGTGTGCCTTCTTCTCTTCGCTGTGCCTGTGTTCACCCCCTCCGACGTGGCGCATTGTTTTCTCAGTTCACTGCGACCGCGCCGTCTTTCTTTTATCCCGACCGACATGTCGAATGCTGGATGCATTTCAATTTATATGTAGTATACGATATTATGCTTATTCGTTCGTGTCACTGAATTTAATTTCCATGAAAAATTATAATTCGACGCTCGATTTCTTCATCGGCATCGCTCCGTTCTTTTCATTCGGTTTTTTTTTTTTTATTTTATTTATTTCTTTTTTCTTTCCCTTACATCTTATATCCGCTTTCGATTGATCGTATACCTTTTGTAGTGCGCTATCACCGATCGTCTCTTTTTGCCGCGATGTTTCTCGGAACCCGTTTGTGCTTTGGTAATCGTCAAATGTTTCAATGTTTAATTCGTCGAACTTCCGTTTTCGTGTTTTTTTTAGAACTTGACATTTTTTTTTTATTTAGCAGATCGATATGGCAAGTGACCAAATCAAATTTCGCTACAATCCCACTGTACCGATTCGCTTAAAAAAAAATCTAACTGTAGAAAAATCAATTTTTGAAAAGACGACGCAGCGTTCTTTTAGTTCTTTGTCGTATGTGTGTCTTTTTCAAAAAGACTTTCCGACATTATTTTATCGGATAAAGGCATCGATGATCCTTCGACTAACACCCAACTACCGCTATTCTTGAATTCATCGATATTCTTTGGAGTTTTTTTTCGAATATCAACCCCAGCGATTGGTTAAATCCTAATGAGATTCTGAACGCGTAGTATGCCGTTCGTCAGAATTTTTTTTTTTTTTTTGCGGGAGTAGTTCCGATGGGAACAAGACCCCGCGAGGCTGCGGGTGGAAATAAGACGAGAAAAGGGAGTAATCGCCCCTCCAGGAAGTGGGTGTTGCCCTCTCATAATTCACTCGCGTGTCAAGCATCTTTTTTTTTTCTCCTCCCCCATCCCCTGCACGATCCACATCATCGCAAAACCGAGCGATGAAGATGTCGGCGTTAACGTTTCAAGAACCCGGAGAAAGATTACAAATGCGCCATACTTGTTCCTACTGATCTTGTATGGCTGCTTGGCTGCTGTTGCCGCTGTGGTGTTGCCTCTCTCTCCGCTGCGCTACAGTTCTCATATGAGGTTCACGCCTGAGGCATTGCAAAATCGGTTCGAGTTATAAACCCGGCAAGTGCATCAAGTTCTTTGCTGTACACACATTATCCTGTACTAAATGCGTGCGCCAGCGTCTCACGCTCTTCGCGATTGAGAGAAAACTCGCCGAGAGAGAGTTTAATAAATCTGAGGGCGGAGCACTTTGATCCTTGCGCTCTCGCTGTGCGAGAGGATTCAGAAATTCTCACATGCGTAAAGCCGTAAACGCGATACATTTACAAATTTAACCATCAACCTTGCAAGCGTCGTTCACCGCCATTTTTATAATTCCGATGATAGATATTAAATCCATTAAAATCAACAAAAAAACAAGGCTTTCGTTCTTATCCGATATTTATCGGGTAGAATTTATTCTATCGACGATCAGTCGACAGCGGATGCTTCAGCAAAGGCAATTCAAAGCTTTGACTGTCGAATAATCTTCCGTCTAAGAACGAAGAAGAACACGAAAGCCATTTGCAGGATATGAAATGACAAGCTAAATTGACTTGCTTGACTCGTATCATAGGTGATGCTGACCCTGTTTAAAGTCTATCTAATTCGCGTCCCGACAGAATACACGTGTAGGATGTTGACCAGGCATTGTCCGCGTCCGGTTATTCATTCAGAGGTTTAGTCGAACAGGCGATCAAATTTTCTAACGAGTTGCCTCGCCAGCGTTGCCGAAACGAATAACGAGGTCTTCGTATTAAGGTGTTGGGTCCGATTCCTACACCGATTCCTCGTGTAGCTTCTATAATAGCACCAGTTTCGATGTAGGCGCATACACACACGTGTAGAAGGCATTATATTGCTTTATACACGATGTACTGGAATAGATCGCGGTATATCGATCCTATATACTTACCCACAAACGATCCTCGCGCCTGTAATACGGCTCGTGTCACGGGCATTCTAAAAATGGGCAACCGATCGACGAATAACCGATCGGCCGATCGCGCTGCGGTTCGTTCATACGAAGCAAAGTTCGTAAGGGGGATCACATAGCAAAAGGTGTGATAAATACCGTTCGCCTGCCTACTTGCCTTCTAATGCTTCTGCCTCTTTACTCGCTTCCTAGCTACAGTCGAGTCTCTGGAATACGAAATCGGCAATGCCGATTTTCGATAATATTTCTTATATAATTTCTTCCGATTAGTCTAATATTTATTTTGCCACATAGTGCAAAGTCTCCAGGAAAAATCTTTTGCAAAAATGGTCTTTCTATACTCTTCTACTTTACCGATCTTTGATTCGAAAGAATTCAGATAAAAAGCCAATCGGTTACTGTATATGCAAAGTATATTCCATAAATTAACTGCTTTGAAAAGAATAATTTTTTTTTAAACATATCGGTAAAATTTTAGATCGTTATTCTTTTTTTGGATTTGCTTCGAATTTTCTAACGATTTGTCTATCGTCGTTCATCGAACTATGCAGATTCGATGTAGAAGTTTTGTTTTTTTAATCTGTATACGCCGATTTGATTTTTATGGGAGAATCGATTTTTATGAAGTCGATTTATTAGACCGGATGTGATATAAGGTCATTTTGAAGAGTCGATTTCACACGGTGTGAATTGGCGAGAGTTTCGACTGTAGAAGTTGCTTTTCTGAGCACAATATGTTGGATCGCATACGGGAACCTTCGCGTAATCTCGACAATGGGATGCCGCCGAGCCTTGCGCTCGCGCGCGCGCTTGCGCGAGTGCCAGCTCCGTTTTATACGGAGATTGGATGTAATTGGGTATTCGAGGCGATCGGGACGGATAAAATCGTTTCGCGTTTGCGTTCGAAACTTCGAGTTTTTTTTTTTTCTCTCGTCTCTATCTTGGCATATTGTTCTATGTGGCGTATGTATATATAGGTAACTCGTGCGATCGACCGTACTATAGTGGAGATGCCGACTACTTGTATAGAATAAGTATCGACATCGATCGAGAGAGACTTGTGCGACCGTAATCGTAATTTGCCACGTCGCGAGCGCAACATCGCACGTAGGTGGTAATTTTCCACGGCGACGTACGTGCCACGGGTTGTGGTTTTGTTGAAAAATCCTTCTCGATCGCCGACGACGAGATGTTCCTTCGTGGTAATTAGAAAAAATTATGCTGCGCGCCCCTCATTCGTTTCGATCGTCTCGATCGATTATAGACGTGTGTAATGCGTAGCGCTATTCTCAACGTTATCCCTGTGACTCCATTTGCGTTGGGAAGACCCCTGTCGTCGCGAAAGATCGATCACAGTGGTTGTTTCGCGCGGGCAATACCGATCGTGACAGATCACACGTGACACAAAAAAAAAATATTTTCCTGGAATTATTAAATCGTTATTGTAATTAAAGATAAATCGGCTCGATTTGTCACACGTCGGATAAAAATAATTGAGGCCGCAATGTGATGACGCGAATGAGGAAGAAATCAATGATCTATCGAGTGAATCGATTAAGTTCGATAATTGTAAGATAGAGCTTCGGCTCCCATATGTTAAAACCCTCTCTTCATTTTCGTTAATTTTCCCCGTGCGAATGTTTCCTTAATATGCGCGTTGTTACTGCGCATTTGTCAATGGTTTGCTAATTTATCAAAATTTAAGAAATAAATTGCTATGTAACAAAGAATACAAAGATCCATTGCTCGCGAGCCGACTTACGAGAAATTCTACTGTAAATGAACGTACAAAGCTTATTATTCTTATCTGAAGTACAGCGAGATGAGCGAAGAAAGATCGAGATTAAAAAAAATGAAATGAAAAAAAAAAAAAAAAAAAAAGTAACGAATCGCGTCTGCACGTCCGAATAAGAGAACCGCCCTCTCCATGGCCGTTCGATACGTATTCGAAGTCGATTTCTCCGCTTATCGTGGATCGAAGGCAAGTTCTCTTGGGGTTTGCCCCGGTCGAATATCTCGATGCGAAGGAGAGTTGCGCCGCGGCAAACCAATTACGTTTCCTGAACTGGAAAACCGTCGAGTCTCGAAGACGGCGTGTATATGTGTATTCTTCGGAGTGCAATGCAGAGCTGTTTCTTCTGGTGCTGATGCCAGTCTTAAATTACAATTCTCTCGAGAAAGAAAGATAACGCGCCTTCCGCGAGGAAATACGTAGCGCTCCATCTTTCTCGGTATTCGTCAGTGTGTATGCGTGTGTATGTGGTATGTACGGGTGTGCGTATGCTGTGTGGGTTCTTGGGGGCTTTTAAGCTCGTACATCACCGTCCGCGAGGGGTTACGCCTCCCGTATTTGCTTAGTCGTGCTCAGGGGAGGTGCGCACGGACGCGGGGATGCGATGAAACAATTAATAATCCTCGCCACAGAGGCATGCGATATACAATAACGTATGTTGCACAGGGTTGCGCAGAATGGTTAAGCTATAGATATACACTTTATTCATTGCGGATATTGTGGTTCCATCGCTTGAATGAACAGACTATTTGTTGGGGGTCATCGGCGAGAAAGAACAATAAGATTTATGCATTTCTTCGACGAACAAAACATTAACAATTAGCATGTTCGACAGGGTGGGATGGTGGGTGACACACCCTTCAAGAGCGGATAGTTCATTATCATGAAACTGCAAACACGATCGACAAAATTTTTCGAAAAAAAATGTTTATTTATCAATTTCCATTATGTTAACATGCATTGCGCGCGAGTCTTTTTCCGACGACTGAAATTCTCGATGAAGCTGCGATGTCGAAATACATAACCTCAATCGACGGAGCAACACATGGTTTCGGTTCTTTCTTTTTTGTTGCCATCGCGTAAAGCTCGTGTCGGTTTTGTTCGTACCGCGGAGGGATCGAAAGAGTGAGGTTAGGTTTCAGCAAGTATATCACCTACAAAGTATTAGTGTACACGCGATGTCCAGCATCGCGGAGAGTCTCCCTGCGCAGGTTGAAAAATGACGATCCCTTGGGCTATCCTGCCAGGATCGGCTCGGATATCTTAATTATCGAGCAGAAATTAATTACTATAACGCCCACTGCGATTCGCGCTTAGCCACGACTGCGCTGCCACGGCTATACGTGAGAGTGCAGGAGAGTTCTTCTTTGGCTCGGTGCTTACTGCCGCTGAATTCCCTAAGGCGACGTGGGAGTAGGACAGCCTACCTACTTTCTATAGAACAGGCATTAATATAATAAACTAGCAGGCCGTTGCGGCTTGGCTCGGTATACAGGCGGCTTATTCACGAGTTAAGAAAGAACAAAACATTCAATTTTCCCGATCCATAACGAAGGTTTCCGCTTTGATGTCATTCCGAACGCTTCATGCAAATATGGCACCGTTTCCACGGATCGAAATAACCAATCAATCGAATGAAACTCCGCGGCAATCGGCAATTAATCGATTTTTCGTGCCATTTACCAAAGATACAAGCATTCTATTCTAAAACGGACTGTACCACACATCCGTCGTACTTCCGACTATTCTCCGCGGAGCGCAACTTTTTCCCATGATCAACTTTTAACGCTGGAAGCATGTACCGAGAAGAAGAAGAAGAAAAAAAAAGAAAAGAAATGCTTCTTTCGCAAATTTATCCCGAGTTCTCGAAGAGGGATCCTCATGTACTATCTGTTATTGTTGGTACCAAATACATCTCGAACATCACGAGTATCTCATATATACCGCGAAGACTTTTTCCCAGCTACTTATTAGCACGAGAAGAACTACATCGCGAAACGAATTCGTGGGATGACTGGCAATGTGAACACACACGATCGGCATCTCGCTTCCGTGAAGAGATCCGAAGATCCCGGTATCCGTATGGATCTCGGAGAAGAGTAGCAACGGGCAGAAGCAGGGATCGTGACTACTTCGCGAATCCCTTCTCGACTCGGCTCGTATTACGGGCGCAAAGATACTTCGACACGCGTAAACGCTCCCGCAGGAATATCACGTGCGCGGATTGCAGCCCCGGTTGGCCGGTTCGATGCTGACGAGAGTCAAAGAGAGAGAGGATGCAAGTAAAGCTGCAGATAAGAATTGGCAAGATCGAGAGGGAAGGAAAACTGAGCTCCGGGTAAGCGCCGGGGCACCTTAGTTCGTGGAAGCGTATCGGCGGTCCGCGTGCAGCGAAGGCGGGCAAAATGAGAATCAGTAGAAGTGAGACAAGGACGATGAAAGAGGCGAGGAAGACACGAAGAGGGTTAGAAGGAGAGGGATGCGAGGAAGATGGAAGGGAGGGGACGCGTCTGACGCGCCTAGCACGAAGAAGAGTTACGGGAGTAATTTCAACGATGGAAACGGGGTTTAAGAGAACTCACGCGGGGTGTGGGAGTCTTGGCTTTCGGGTTCAAAGGTTCGCGATTATAACATTCCGGGCATGCCGTTTCGTGTGCATCAATTCGGTACGCCAGTTCCCTCTTTGGCTTTCGAACGAACGCGCTCGCGCGCCAGTTCGCTAAGCTATGCGCACGGACCGATATGCCCCGCGATACCTTCTTTAGCGCCCTCCCTGCCTCCCCCCATTCTCTAAACCGCGGCCTTTAACATCTATCGTGACGATCTTTCAACGCGAGGAGTACCGTCAGCGAGCGATAATACGCTACGAAACTGTTTTAACCACATTAACATAAGGAACGTCGCGTTTTCCATTCTACAAATTCTCGTTCGAAAAAAGATCGAACATTTCGATTATTACGGAGGGGTCTAACATTCATGCAGCTAACGGCAACAGGGAGTCATTTTTTTTTAAGATTTATCACTAAGGTGCTAAAGATCGAAGAAACCTTCCAGATATTTCTATCAAGCAGGAAACTATGTTTTTTTTCCGCTATGGAGGATAACCAGCCATAGTTGATGATATAGGATGCGCGGATATCAAAGAAGAACTCGTCGGTTAATTACATTTGACTAATTGGGTTACACCACTATTCTCCGTGTCGTTCTGTCGACATACCGTATGCTACGCGAAGATGGATCTGGATGCGCCGGGATCTCGATCATTTCGCGTCTCTCTTCTCGTACTGAAAGTGCCACAGTGCCCACTTATACTTTAGTAAGTGCGGTACGATGTGGATAAACTGCAGTGGTGCCTTATAGGCTTTGAGAACGAGCGTCACTACGTTCGTATCTTCGTTGGTGCCTCGAGAGACTGACGGGCGCGCATAAATAACACGGAAAATGGAAGACAGCGACAAAGCTGGCGCTGATTTCGCTAATAAAGCTCACTGTGGTCGACGGGTTGAGCGAACACGAATGCACAAGCGGTGGAAGATATACATACTATCCCTGACTGAAGAGCCTAACAGTGTGCCGGTATACGATACGCGGAGGGTGAATATATACAAGCCGAGAGACGAGAACCAGGCGCAAACGGCCTACGGAGATGGATTTATGCCAGCGTCATTAGGGATTAATTATACGCCTTGTCAGGCAGCTGATGCCGTTCTAGCGCCTGGGATGCTGAGGTTTGCTTTACTAGCTGGTTGCTCGAACTACTGCTAGGATAGTATGTGCACCACAGTAGACTGGTCGCACCCGCGCGACTCTGCAGCGAATGATGAGGGATACGTTGGAAACAGAGAAGGATATAGAAGGAACAACGAGAGACAATCAGGAGTCTTTGAGGGTGCGAGTGAGGACGAAATTATAGTACATAAAAGAAACCCTGCCATTATATGCCCAGGAAGTGATGCTCGCTCCGTTTGTGATTTACACTTCGAGTAAATCGGGCTGCTTATATTATACATCAGTTAATAGCTGATAGGTGTTGCTGACGGTGCAGCTTCGCTCTTCAGGATCCTCTTCGACTTCCTTCTCCTTTCAACTTCCCACAGATCGTCACACCGATGAGATATCTGATCCTACAATCCATGCAGCTGTTTGATTCCAAATAATTCAATGAAAAAAAAAAAACCAAAAAGTCATTGTTCTCTTCAAGAAAATGATGTGAATTCTTCAAAAGATCTCTGAAGATCCGAAATGAATGATCTATGCAAAGGAATGATCAGACGAGCGAACGAAGGAAAGATTCGATGTATCGATGCACAGCATTCAAGCTTCCAGCTCAACCGGAAGTAGTCACCTGCCAATTCTTCCGCCGTTTAAACGACCGCGTTACAGCATCCAGCGGAATATGGTTGCGACGGTGCAATGAACCAGCACTATGTATATAGCACCATGTTGAAACGGGAATACGATGACGCACCCATAAGAACGCAGCGGTATCGTGACGACAACGAGGACGCAGTGGACGACAACGATGCCCGGGTCGGTTCTTTCCACCAACTCACTCACGTACTCCCTTAATGCCGAATGTGCGCATCCATTATCATGCCATATAAGTTTTGTGGCGGTAGTTGTATCAGAGGCGAGGATCCGCGCCCCGTAATCCGGAAATCTTACTTGACCCCCGTGGGAAATATCCATAATCGTGAAGACGCGTAACTATAATACGCAAGGAGAAACTACCGCACGCACTGAAGTCCAACAACAGTGAAATAGGAATGACGACCGGCCACGACGGCCCAAGTACAAGTATGTATGCAAGGTATAACCGCTATATGATGCTGATTCGCCATGGATTCTGGTATGTAGGTAGGCAGTGTAGGCATTTCGCATACATACGCCGGTTCGCAACCGAAAGGACGAGGTCGCGGGGACCACTCGACGGTCGACACGACAACGAGGTCGTGCAGCATGGAAGATGCGCTCCTCTATCCGTATGGACCCTCCAGCAGTGCAGTGCAGCGGAGCGCATCAGTGAGTAGAGAGCGAATAACCCGTAGGGGTCACCACTTGCGTGAATTCTCAAGAGTGCAGAACTTATTCTTCCTCAAAATCTTTCGACTCTCTCAGAAGGCACGAGTGAACGAGCAGTTTAGTTCACCGAGCCAAGACCTAGAAGAGAAATCATCTTCTCTGCTTTTGCTTTTTCTTTTCTCCGGATTTTTCATTATCCCCACTACCTGATTTTGTCGCAATTACATTCGTAAAGATTTTATTTACTTTACATAATGATGACATCCAGTTATTTTCGTTATTCGTAAATCAAATTAACAACCTAACTGCTACGACACTCGTATGATGACGAAATCTTTAGCACTTCTGGTCTCGAAAGGTTCTTAATCGGCGAACATCATTTTTGGATTTCGTGATAGGTGTTCTTAGGTATTACGAAAGAATAGCCATTGGTTTTTGTCGGGTTGAAGACGGTTCGTGTTTTTTTTTTTTTTTTTTTTTTTTTTTTAAGGATCTCTTTCACGACCTGCCTTACTTGCTGCCTTGAGTCGTTACAGGCGTTGAATAGAAATCGTCAAATATCAGAAGTCTCGAGACTGTAATGCGTACCTTACATGCAACAGAGCCGTCTGTTTGCTTCCTTCTCGGATTCCACGCACTTCCGGTTCTCCTTTCCATTCTTTTCCGTCCATCGGAAATTAGTTGCAGCACTGCTCAATGCTGAGCCACGTGAATTCATCATTTCAATTCTCATCACTAAAAACTTAGCCTACTGAAGTTTCCGCACTTCGATACAGCATTCGGCGTTTCTATGAATACCGCAGTTGGAATTCCCGCAAATATCATTAATCTCAAATAGCGCGTTTTCAAAGTTGATGCCCCAATTTTTGATGACTTGTTTTTGATGCCTCAGCAGGTAAACAGAATGTTGAATAGCCAACGTCTTCATGTTTATGTTTTTTCCTCGTCGCCGCTAGAACACGTTATTCTGATTCTGAATCTCTGAGGAATTTGCGCCCACTTTCCTGCATCAATGATCGATGGCCCTGGGTCGGTAGATCCAGAGGCGCTTGGCAGGTGTATTCCAAAGGTTCCCTCACCTCTGGTCGTCTGCGATACGTAACGGTCGACGATAAAACACAATCTCAACGTCGTTGTATTAAAGTTCGCTGGTGTTGGTGCTGAAGTCTCGCGCGTGGGCGCTTTCTCAGGGTGGCTGATGATATGCGTCACACGGGAATCGCGTCGGTAAGCCCGCAGGCATTGCCATGCCAAGCGCGTGGCGCTAGGAAAATATACCATGAAATGCAGGGTGAAGATGAAGGTGCGCTCCGAGATTCGAAGAGAAAATAAAACAAAGGATGTGATAGAACAAGACGAAGGATTCGCGTGTGTGCCATAGGGTGAGGCTTGCGACGGGTATGAAAGAAGAATAGCGAGAAGGAAGCCAGAAGACCGAAGAGAGCTCTCCAACCAGAATAGATAGATGTAATACTGGATGCAGGGCCTGTAGGCGAATAACTATGCCGGGTATCCAGGCTGAAGGTTGGGCGCGTGCACCGCTAGCGAAGAAGTTAACCAGCCAGCGCAGCGAGGAAGAAGGCTGCGGCAGGCGAAGAGGAAAGGAAAGCACAGCAGCAAGATAGCCTAACCATCCGCATGGCTTACCCGGCTGCGGCAATGTCGAGTTGTTCACGGTGTGTACGTTGTCTGTGCTCCATGGGGCTCGTTCTACCAACGAAGAAAACCCGTGGCTCTTAGACCGACACGGTATCCTGAGAACAATCAGACCTACCAGCCGGCATAGCGTGGGCGAGCCACCGGCGAAATATGCATTCCGTGCAAGTATATTCTGCGCATAATGTGTATATAGAATAGTTATATTTATCACGACTGTACTTAGCGTTTGCCCTCGTTTTCTCCCGGCCATCGTTCATCGCCGTTGCCGATCGTCTTCGAGTGAGAAAATCGTTCGCAACTACTGTTCGTCTGAATTTTTGATAATGAGCGGTTTGAGATCGAAATCGGTAGTAAGCAACACTTTGACGATTTTTCTTGAAAAAAATTATAATTTGAAGCGAATACCACATACTAACTTCGCTAAACCTGAAGAACTGGTAAAATTTGACTTCAAGGAAATAGGACAGTTGTAAGCTACTTAAACAAATAAACTCGATGACGCAATTCTTAGATGGCAGCGAACTTAAAAAGTTTCCATCAGAAGCCAATAGAATGAATACTCAAGACAAAAAAAAGATCTTGCCGAGCGGTAGTGAGTCTTCACAGAACGAGAGAGTCGAGTTACCGGTGACAAGAATCCACCGACACTCGTTGAGAATAATAGGCTGCTTTTGCGGTCGGTGTAGAGCGACTCAGTCGCCGCAGCCTCTTCCTCGTTGAGAATCAAAACTCGCGAGACTTCGAATGCTCCGTGTCCTCTCCGTTGTCCGTCATGAGAAAAGACGCTCGACGTGGCATGCCTCCCGAGGGTAGAAAGAACGAATGAAGGGCGAGAGGGACGGGTATTACCGAAACCCACAGTTTGAATTAGAATAGCGTACGGACGGCGAATTAAGCTCGGGAAATTGCTTGTGCCCTCGTCATCGTGCGGCCATCATGTAGAAGATGGGGGGCACGCATCCTCGACGTTCTCGTCCACTTGGTCGTCTAAGTCGAGTACCGCGACTGCGATTGCAGAATACTCCCAGCGGACTTTCGCAATCAGACTTCCGGAAGTGTTGGAGATTTCTTTTTTTTTTTTGTGGGTTCCATAGTCGTAGATAGTCGGTACGGTTGACAGCGCCACTGAGACGAGATATATGGATATCATATAAGTAGAAGAACTGAGCCGCGGATCGGGAGCGCGCTGAATGATCGCGGTGGACGCTGCTGCGCGCGCGCAGCGTGGGAGCGACAATTGCGATTGCAACTCGACAATTCTGAGTTTCAGTTATACTGAATACCCAGCCGGTTGATGTGAGTTGGAAGACCAGCGATATTATTAATTATTATTCACAACTTTCACTTCAACAGTATATATTTTATTTATTTTTGATAAACGATGCGATTTCAGTATTTTTGTAATTTACGATCGAATTGTGATCGAGATGCGTAGAAAAAAGAGATCAGTCGATGCTACGCAGTTCCACTTTTAGTATTACGGCTAACTGTTTTTATCGTTCTTCATTTGGGAATCTACGTGAGGCCTCTCCCTTCCACTTTCTCGTTCACTCAAACAAATTATAGTCCATTATGCGAGATTCTGGGTACCGTAAGTCTGAGTGCTTTGGTTCGAAATGCCAAGCTAATAAGAGTGTAGTAGTAGAGCGTAAAATAACTTACAACTGCGTATCCCGGAGCGGATCGTAAGTAATTAATCGCTATCGTGTGACGAAGCTGCGGTGAATAACTTCGGGCGATGGTTCCTGGTCCACGAAATAAAAAGAAAAAAAAAAAAAGAGAATACAGTGGTAGACCAGCATCTTCCCTAACGATGGGACGAATCTTCACGACTTTCTAACGTGCGTTCTAATCCATACTCGTTATCCCCGCGGTTGATCGACGACGATTATCCGTAACGAAACTCTCGAGGTTACTCTTGAGTAGGAAGTCGTAATATCGTACCGGTCACCACCACAATAGTTCTTTATTACATTATACTCGTGGTAGTCGCCTCGAACTCCGACTCGAAACCGTATCATTAAACCGCTCTTATTTCATTCTCTCGCTGTCTGCCATATACGCGGATCTCAAAACCTCGAGACCTTCGACCCGACAACTGGAACGATTAAATCCGAAAGGGAAAGCACATCTCAACGTTGAATCGTTTCGTATAATATGTACCGAGCATTCGACATTGAAGTTTCGTTCCTCTAATTTTATGGCATTTTGGGGCTTTTGGCGATTGCAGCCAAAAAGCGTATTCCATTTTTTTTCATAGGAGAAAAAAAATACTAATGCCACGCGATTCGTTATTGGTATTAGCTTTCTAGTTATGGAAAACATCACGAGTTCTCAATTTTAATTATAGAAAAAGTCTAAATTTTTTTTATTATTTAAAAAATTTTTTTTTTTTAATTATTAAATAAAAAAAAAATTGTATTATATAAAAAAAAATTATATTAAAAAGAAAACTTTTCTGCCGAAGGGCGTTACCAAGATTGTTAATAATTCATTTTTTTTTTATTTACTCACTCTATTAAATTTTGAATTTTTTTTTTTTTTTCGAAAGCTGTAGGCGATACGTTACGTTAGTTTTATTGCTTGTACACCCTCTCGGGTCTTTACATTTCTTTACATATACCATATTTTTACATTTCAGTCTGGATTAACCGTACACTACATCCTATTTTTACTTTGTACTCATACCCTATCGTTTTTCTTTCGCTCCATATCTTTCCGTTCAAGTCGCTCGAACTCTTTAATATACTCACATATAGTTGCAATAGGATTAGACTTTAGACTCGTGTTTATTTTCTGCTTTATTTTATAGTCTTCAGTACTCCCTAACCATTCATCCACACCAGCAACCAACTCCTCATTCATCCTTTCTCTT
Source organism: Cryptus viduatorius (assembly GCA_964006125.1). Taxonomy (NCBI): domain Eukaryota; kingdom Metazoa; phylum Arthropoda; class Insecta; order Hymenoptera; family Ichneumonidae; genus Cryptus; species Cryptus viduatorius. The sequence continues at coordinate 1,555,770 of OZ023226.1, forward strand.
GCTATTTTACATTGAAAGATATGTACCAAGTCTTCCTCCTCTTTTTTACAAAAACTACAACTAGAATCACGAAAACCTTTACTTGAACTTCTACCGACATTGCCGCACCGCAGTCTTGCCCACATTTCTTTGTGGTCTGCCCTTATCTCACCATTTTCCCAATATGCTTCCATCTCAACACCATTCTTCCTATCTTTATATTCCGCGCAGTAACGTGATTTGTCAGCTTTAACCCAGTCGAGTTGCAACTCCAAGATTGTTAATAAAATTTTATTAATAAAATTAATAAAAATAATTTTTAAAAAATCCATTCAGTGAATAAAAGAGAAAATTCTGATAGGATATTTCTGCCGTTCGAATTCCATTTTTTACTGAAAGTTCTTGACAAAAATTTTCATCAAACCTTCGTAATGATAGTACGGAGTCTTAATAACGATTTCGCGCAATAATCATCATATTTATTTAAGTAATTGCGATCTTTCGATATAGCTTTGAGTTTATAGTAGTAGCACAGGGGAAAGAGACCCCCGTCGAAGGGCGAGACGAAATGCCAGTCGGCCCATAAACAACCGAAGCGTTAATACGACCGATCGACGAGGTGTTCCACTGTGTTTCTCTCCCTCTCTCTCATTCTCTTCCTCTCTTATCCTTTCATCTCTTACACATCGCGGGGTATCTCTTGTGGAGCGAGTAAGACAGCGAGACCTAATTTTCCCGCGTAAATCGTCGGTAATGCGTGACGTCATCGTACATCAGAACCGGCGGGTTGATTGGGTGCGAGAATTGGGCCCCGCCAATTACCGGGTGACCCGCGAACGATTTATGGGGTCAGTCGTAACTCATGGCCCGCCAGGGCCTCTCCACATCGCTGCTCCGTGCGCGCAATATCGCTTTTCTCACTTTACCTTTTCTTTTATTTTTGTTTCTTCCCGTTCTGCGGTCTCTCGCTGCAGTCTATATTCCATAACGCGTGGCTTTACATGTGTCTATGTGTGCATCGGTGTGCGTTCATCTCTCGTACAGCGAGCGAACCGATGCAGCATCAAGCAACGAACTCGATACCTCGCCTCCCCGTAGACCGGAGGAACCGAGTCGAGAGCTCGCAACGTACGATCCAAGGGTGTATATTGTGGTATAAGTAGTAAGGATGGCTCGCGAGTAAACCCCCCTTGGCTCGCCGTTCAGCTCTCGTACAAGCTATAAGGACCCATCGCCGGCTAGCCAGTCAGGGTCAAGAGTTACGGGACGTTAATGTATCGGCAGAAGGCTCCTTGGATAACACGACGGTTATTCGCGATCCGGCAAGTCAAAATATATTAGCGATGATACTAAACGAAAACGAAGGCTTCGATTACATTCAAGAAGATTAAAAAAAATATAGGTATAGACACAGAGATCGATCTCTCAACCCCGACGTTCGCTGAAATTTCATCTCGAGACCCTTTTTTCCCAAATTTTTCTTAATTAAAATTTCACCCACGCAACGTCACAAAATTAAAAAAAAAAGTTTCATTTGCATAACGAGTTTATTCTCTTTACCGATTGACGAAAAAAAAAAATTATAATTTATGATACTGTAGTTTGAGATTCTAACGCGACTAATTAACGCACCAACGCCGTAATCGACATTACTTTTTTTTTTCTTTCGAAAGATGTTGATATATCTAAATTGTGGATGGAATAACCAGGAAGAGGAAGTTTCTGGGTGTAGATCACGACTTTTATAGTACAACGAACTTATACTATAGGAAATTTACCGGAGTTTCGTAGCCGATGAAAAAAAAAAAAAAAAAAAAAAAAAAAAAAAACGAAATGAGGAAAACAGATGAACACCACTGCGGCGTTTGGCTACGGCGTATCATTTGATGGGGCACGACCCGGTGTTGCGACCCGTGGTGCGAAGTACTCCTCCGCAAGGTATATTCCACTAGTCTGTAATATCGGCGTCGGCTGGTTTCTGCCGTCGTCGTTTCGTGGCGACTGTTGAGAGCTCTCTGTTCCAAGGAGTCTCTCGAGATGCTGCGATGGCGCATATACGACCTGTAGAGTCGTTCTCCCATCGAGATTGGCTCTTCTTGCTCGGGTACTACGATTCCGTGCGCCGGTGCAAACCACCGGTCGACAACGGGAGGCTTCGCGAGCCTAATAACGAGCCAAGATCTCACTTCTGCCCCGTTTCGCCCGCGACGAGGCGCACCCGCGGCTCCGCAACTATCGCTTCTTTGCAGAATTCACTGTGTCAGCGCGCGACGCGGACTATATTTGCCGATCGTTGCCGATTTTTCGCGAATTAATGAATTCACGCGGGAGACAAGGAATTTAAAAGTTGTTCTGCACCTTAGCGATACCGAAATCCGCATGAACCCGACGGTTCGAGGGGTATTTACCCGGTGGAACGTCACAACAAAGAAAGAGTTCGAATATCGTGACGATCCACGAACTCCGCAGCAGCTGTCGCCCAACCGATTCCTTCGACACGCTGCGATTCCTTTCTTTTACGCTGATCCACCTCTCCCTCCAATTAGTTCAAGAAGAACAAAAGTTTAATTAATTAATCAATTACATCGTCGAATTATCGATTTTTCGGTACTTTTTTTCGGTGGGCTATTCAATTATTCTAAAATTCTTAACAATATATCTCTTTAAAAAAAAATGTATGAGACAAAAAATAGTAAATAAAATCGTTAAAAAAAAATATAGTAATAAAATAGTTTCTCAGATACCGATTAAAAAAGAGAAATAATCATTTTAATCGTTCAACCGTATGAATTTGAAGCGCTAGAAATGATGTCGTTTATTCATCGCGCGTTCTCTTTGGCGCTGTGAAATCTACACGCCCGGTAACTCCTCTCTGCCGAGTAGAAGGATTTTTGCAGTCGCGACAAGTCCGCTTGGTGCAGGTTGAGTAAAGGCGGTATGAAAACAGCATGGACCTGTTGCGCACCGGGCGTGCGAGGACGAGCCGTCGAGTGGTCTGCGGTGCGGTGACCGAACCCCCCTCTCGGATCTTTCGCTGAGCACCTACGAGCCGAACGGACACAACGCTGTGCACTATAGAGAGGATAAACCCCTCTGTGGCCCCTAGCGGCCGGTGCATCGGGCCGGGGATTGCAGCGCGGCACATCGTGCGAGCAGTGCATTGCGTCCTCGTGTGGGCGAAGGGTCATGGGTCGCAGACACGGCTCAGCGACTCTCAACTACGATCCGGTCTTTCGTTATCGATAAATCTATCCCTTTTTATTCATTAGAAAAAAAAAAAATTATTTAACATCCATGAACAAATTTTTTAGCACAGGGCAACCTATAATTACGAACCCATTGCATTTAATAATTCGCAATTTTTTTTTTTCGATTTTTTTTTTTTACATTTTTACTCCGTTTCGATCGATTAATAAAAACAGCTGTAATACACGCGGATAGAGAATATTATTCGAACTGATGCGGCTGAATTGTGGAAAAGGAAATTTTCCAAGAGTCGAGTGTGCAATTAGCTGAAATCCTCGGGGATTTCGGGGAATCCCCAAAGATCAAATCTCAAGCAGCGGCGTTAGGGGTTGGAGGGCGCGCAGATGATTGATAAATTATACACAGAATACTTGAGTTACATATTCATGAAGTCTTTTTTTTTTTTTTTTCTTTTTTGCAAAGATTCGAAACAACAGAGATGATCAGATAAAGGTGTACGGAGTATCGTTTAAAATGGGAGAAAATATTTCCCCGGGAGATTTTCGTGCATTTGGTAAAGGGATATCTGCAACGATCTCGGTTGTCGGATCGCGTATAGAGTCCGCGCACGCTTCGGTCGTTGATGATCCACCTTGCGGCTCACGCATAATTATGTGCCCTCAAGCTACGGGCAGCTATCTGGCATCTGCTCACGCCGTGAAAACGACCAGATCTGCATATTTTCTCGCTTCCGATGCAGTCGAAGATGAAAAGTCCGAATTTTGGTACCGTAAACCTTTTACATAATCCGTGCTACAGGTTGACTGCAACTTTGCTACGAGGTATCTGTAGAAATGTCGCGAAAAAAAAAAAAAAAAAAATTCGATCAATTGATGCGATTACATCATCACTTAACCTAAAAAAAAATGCTGAATAAATTTGATTTTTTAAGCAATTAATTTTTTATTATAACTTCAAAGTTTTTTCACGATTACGAAGAAAAAAACCTAAAGCTTTCCCTTTTTTTTTTTTTTTTTTTTTTTTTTTTACGACATAAATCGTACGATTTTTGTTCTCGGAAAAAAGAATACTCTCATCTACGATGAGAATCACAAATTGAAAACAATTGGACTGAAGTTCGCCAGAATTTTCTCGCGATATCTTTGCATTATAACTGCCGGTGATTTGCCATTGTTATAATGCGCTCTATAGGAAGATCAACTTCCGCCTCTTACACCGCAACGAGATAGTTAATTCGGATCGTTTTGACGATCTCAGCTATGGATCTAAGCCGCGCTTCGACCTTGTTTTCCGACACACGTGTATAAAAAGTCACGTAATCCCGAGTCTGGAAATCCCCGGGCAGTTTAGTCGATATACGAGATCTATTAACCGGCACACGTAATAAACGCGAGTTCTCCGAAGAGATCGCGGCAGATCTTCGGCAATACCAATAATTATAAAGATCGCATACGTATATACGATTTAGATTTAGTGAGACAGAAGTTTATTCGTCGTATTGCTATTACGGTTTCGCGCTTATCTATACCCCGAGAGGTCAAAGCGCTCGAGGGTAGAAAGTATACAGTTGCAGACACGGAGTATACCGTCGATATTCCGCGCGGCGTATCGTCTTCGTAACGAACATTAAAACGTTGTAATACCGGGAGATTGTGATAAATTTGAAAAAAATAAAAGCGAGAAAAAAATAATAAATGAGAAATAAAGAAGCAAAGGAGGTGTTCAGGAATCTCGGTGAACTTTTCTCGTCTATATTCTCACATTTATAACACGTGTTAGAGTCGAAGAGCAAAAGTTCTTCCTGGTCGCCTGCGCGAAGAAGCATCTAAAACGTTTTGCTCGAAACTCGAATAAGTTCTCTTCGCCGGCTGTTTGGTGCCTCGAGGAACGTGAGGTAAGGAGGTAGCAACGAATTTATTCACACGCTTAGCTCGTAAGTCGAGCAGCGCTGCGGCGCCAGGCCGCGTTACTTTCCGGAACGGGATAAATTCTTGCCACTCTCCGGTGGGTCGGTGTGACCGGCCACAGTGGTAACATGGTACCCTATAACGTCCCCCTTTCGCACACTTGCCTCGCCTCGACATCGTACTTTGCTCGACTATAGCTTCGCGTACTCCCGATGGATTTGCACTTAGCGTCTCTAACTCTCGAGCAGCCGATCATGCGGCATCAATTTTTTTTTTTTTTTTTTTTTTTTCACTTTCTCCGATGTAATTGGACGCGTAAAAGTGAGTTTTCATTAAAAATAAAATCAATTGAAAATTAAGCTTTTCAAATTTTCCGAACACTTCGTCCAAAATGAATTCTAGAGATCGAAGTTACGTCTCGTAAAGTCAGAATGAAAGCCGAAACGACGTACTCTTGAATGCTCAGCTATTACCCGAATGTGCGATTTAAAGTGCGTTACCATTGAGAGGTCTCGTTGAGTAGTGGTTTTGCTAAGACGCTCGTAAAGTCTCATCAGTGGGAGCAATCGAAACCGAGAGGATATCTGCCACACGCTCTATAGTCGTCCATTTGCTCACCGCGCGATGCGAGTCTAAGGCAAATGGACCAAATGCGGATCTGCGGATGCTGCAAGCGCCGTGCGACTATCATTGCTGGCATTGTGGAAGAGAAGCCTCCACACCGCGAACTAATTCACGAGTGATGAGCCACAGAAAGCCGCGATAAACGAAGTCGAGTCTGATGCTCGTTTTCGCATCTTTCCGCGGCTATTCTCTGTATTATCCGCTTTAGCGGTGATCCGACTCACCTGGTAGTTTCGTACCGACAACGAGAATGACTAAAAGCGAGGACCGAGAGTGAAGCAGAAGCCCTTTAGAGTATACGTGTGTAGTACATAAACTCCGAGACTGAAACCACACTCGGTGGCTCGCCGCGTGCACCAAACGTTTAGTAGCATAAGCTACTCTATCCATGGGTCGGACTGTTGTTTCCTTGCATGTATATCTTCATGTATCGTACTGAATTACGTCTATATATACGTATATACAAGAGGGGGTCCAAGCGTTTTGCGGCCTCGCGAGTTCCCACGGGGAAGCTGCGCGCGCGGACGACGGGAGGAGTTCTTTCGAGTTTGAAAACACGGCAATCAGTGTAACTGCTTCTGCGGCGCGCCGGACGGCTGCCCGGGTACCATACTTTATACATATATATGTATATATGTGTATATATCTCTGTATATATAGAGATATATGTCTATATACATATGGATCTTGGTACAGCCGCAGCTCGTGTGTGCCTTCGGGATACGAAACCCTCATTCTCGCGTATACATATATGTTTATCCCGAGCGGCTGATGTACTAACTGATCTCTTGCTACGGTTGCTACGATTGTATATCAGACCCACAAGCAAGTCGATGAGAGATCTGCTCGAGTTCCACAAGCTACGCGAACACTACGGGGCGATATCTCGCGAGAAAGGAACCCGGAGATCTCGAGCGTCGAACAATAATGATTGCATTGATTACTTGAGGATAAACGTGTAACTGTATTCATAATGATCTAACGATATGCATAATTCACCCCCTCCGCCTTTTCAACGACTTGAGATATGTAGGCAGACCCTAACGTTCACGTTGCGAGACTATAAATTAGCTAAGGATTTAGAAATCGATCGACTTCGATGTTGGGAATACGCTCGTCGTGGAATTGCAAAGGGGGTGTAACCTTCGTTCTTCGCGAAAAAAAAAAATCGCGGCTCATTGCGGTAAATCGATTCTGCGATTTGCGGAATAGAGATAAATTATCGACAATTTGCAAATTGACGATTCTTGTCGAACTTTTTTTTTTTTTCAAATTTCTTACTTCTTTCGTGTTTTTCTCACATTTTTACTTCGTAAAAGATAAGATATCTTTAGTGATTTGAAAAAATAGGAAAATCGGTAAAAATCGAAATTCGGATAGGAAAATCGGTAAAAATCGAAATTCGGATAGGAAAGTCGGTAAAAATCGAAATTCGGATAGGAAAATCGGTAAAAATCGAAATTCGGATAGGAAAATCGGTAAAAATCGAAATTCGGATAGGAAAATCGCTACAAATGTGAATTCACTATTTCAAACGATTTTTTTAATGGATTTTCAATGATCGTTAAAATCAGTCCCATTCGATGATCGTAGGTTGTAACAAATTGAGGACCAACCGTCTCGCGGAATGCGAAAAACTGCGATCAATTTGCAGATCGATTACCCAAGTCCACAAGTTTGTTATAACAATTTACCGATTTATATACTATTCCGAACGATCTCCGATAAATCGTTAAGTGTAAAGCTGTATAAATCAATGGAGTGTGGCGCTGCAACGAATTAGCACAGATCTATAAATAGATTTCAAGTAGAATCGAAACAATACAAGAGTCGATATATCGCGCGAGTCGTTGTACGAACGTGCGAGGGAGGTATGCTTTCGCAGTCGAAGCGATAGAATTAGCACCCGCGGGCTTCAAACCCACAGATGAGACGCAAGATAGATCGATCAAGCGAAAGAGTGAGTGAAAGATCTCGAATAGTGAATCATCGATCGATCGGCCCGCACCATGATCGTTTCACTGCTTTACCCCCACAAACCTCTCCGTAGCATATCATTGCTCTCCCGTGAGAGAGAGACGCCGATTGTGCGGTGACTAACGTCTACCTCCGTTCGTGGAAAATATCTGTAGTTCCCATCTCATCGAAGTCTCAGCTAAAGTGAGAATTCACTGACTTAAGTAATGACCCGTTCGTCATTACCTTCGTGCCCCCTTAACCGTTATCGCGAGTGGATGCCTCCTTAAGCCTTCGAAGCGTCTCTATTATCGTGTCAAAGTTCTTTTTCGTACAACAAAAGTGCACAATATGGACTACGAGTGGAACTCCGCGTAATCTCGGACTATTGCAGCGTCTGCTTTAATTTGACCCGCGAGTCAACTACCCCCGGCCTCCCCTATTCTCGAAGGATTTCCCGCGCATCTGTTCGAGAATTATCTATCGATTTTCTCGAACTCCCGTTTCAAAAGTGATATTTTACATAGAATTGTACGAAATCTCGCGATTTGGGTTAAACGACATCAATGGGGTCATTTCTAACCACAGCGATGTCCTGAGCCACACTCGAGAACAACAGCCAATAATCGACGACTGAGTTGTAATCGAGGCTCTTCCACCGCGGCGACTTTTCTCGTCTCTCATTTTATCCACCTTTATCCCTCGAATTACACGTTTATACCAGCGGTGATCGTCGGTTTCCTCGAGTATAAACGTATAAACGTGTACAACGGGAGGCTATTATACGTATAAACGTGTAACTCGAGCGCGAACGTGAGCGCAGCTGCAGGCGAGTATTGCTATGTAAGCTCTCGCGAGACCTACTCGCGAATATACACAGGTATAATCCTTCCTGCGTTCGACCCGACGTGGGTGGATATCGGGCGCAAGACGAGAATCCGTCGTGTATATACACCAGAATCCAAGGTGTTGGAGGATTATAGTTCGTTTAATAGTTGTACCAGACGTTGGTTTTACGCAGAGATCCGCGGATAATTACCCGAGTGCTGTACAGTCGCCTGACATCGCGCGGCTCTTGTAGGGGTACCTTCGGTCCATAACGTCTGGTGCGCGCGTTCGCAACCACGAGATTTTCTATGAAATAAAATCTGTGGCGGCGATTCTAGAAACGGCAAGAGCAAAAGCAATGGACGTTAAGGCCGAGCGATCGATATCCGTACGATCGTATCTGTTAGCGCAGGCGTCGGGTATGTGTACTCGCATTACGATGCATTAGGTACATCGATAGGAAGGAGCTAAACTCGTAACGTTTACACGAGTTGAATTCTACGTGTGTAATTGAACAGCGCATGCGCATGCGCGGTCCGATGCACTCCTATCCCAAAAGCCGATTATACTCGGCTTCGCGTAATCCATAGGTGTTGACGGAGAGAAAAGCAATAGAAGGCTCAAGTCTCTCGGATTCGAAGAGAACTATTGACTTGACCGCATCTTATCGATATCATCTTTTAATTGATTAAACTATTAGAAAAAAAGAGAAAAAGTAGAAAAATCTTTGATTTAATTTTTTTTTTTTTTCATTCACCGCGTTTTTTTACTAAACCGATCGTTTTACCGTATTTTCTCGACTCTTCGAAAAATTTTCAAAATTTGATGAAAAATTTATTTCCAATGTTCCAACAGTAGAAAAGTATTATTAAGTTTACCCCTAAATCCGTTTCCATGAATATTCGCGATGTATTATATTACCGGTTGCGTCCGGCGATGTTCATCCGCCTGCGCATGAATCTTGCGCCGATCGTTTGTCTATACATGTGCATTTCTTGTATCGGCGATGCGAAGACCTTTTCGTATTTCGCGTGCGCAAGCGAGAAGGATGTATATTGGGGTTCAACCGTTGAAAACCGCGCTCGGTCGAAAATTTATTACGTTAGCCACTACGTTAATATCAACGGTGTACGTTAATACCGATCGGCATAGAGCGAGAGAAGCCTCCACACGAAAGGAGGATTATAAGGATATTGATAATATCGTTATGGTATTATGTAACGGGTAGCCAATTACCAGGCGTTTGTCGGTGGTTTATCACGATCGTTGCCCGATGATCTATCGGAATGGAATTTATGCGCGGCCAATTATTTTCAAGTCTTCTTTCTCCCTTCGTCGTCGTCGTCTTCTTCTTCTTCGTCGCCGTTGATTCCGCATACATCGTATATATATTATCCTTGTTACACTTGTATTCAAGTAACGAGAGATTAGTGCAGAGTACGTAATACGTGGTCTGTACACACAAACTATGAGTTTTCTGCCGCATGACGTGAGTAACCCGTAGTCGCGAGTCGATTCTCGGTATTCGTTACACCAGATAGTCTGGTAGCGATAGTCTCAGTCACACCGGTAATATTAAACACTCCGGTGGGTTGACGTCCGTAAGATCTATTTAACCTCTGACGTTCGCCTCGTATACACGACGACAGGGTGTAGAACAGATTTTCACTCGTGTCTGTCGTGTTGTCTACCTGTTGCGATCTTCAGACGTTTATCGACGTAACGCCTGTGTTGGCAGCTCCGTCGGTAACGTCACGATTCAGTTCGACAACTCATATATATCATAAATTGGCAGCGTTTGCGTATCGTTACGATGGTGAAATACCGATCGGTTTTACCACTCCTTTGCTCCCCGGCGACCGCTTCTACTCGATACGATGCTTATTTTATTAGCAAATATTCGTCTATTAGCCGTTAAACGTGGGTGTCGATGACGGATGATGGTTATCCCAGACGCGCTGTTTCGCGGAGTATTTCAGAATTTTCCCATACACACTTCGCCGCGATGTATTTTTTTTTACCGAACTTTTTGCCACATCAAAGTAAAATGAATGGAGTTTAGATAAATGAGGCATCGATCGGTGGGCGACATCTTTAAATGCCTCCAACGCAAATTGCGATGGGCGATGCAAAAAAATCGAGTTCCATATTTGCGACAGATGTTCTTCTCGTGCGAAGATAAAGAAATATCGATAGTAATAAATGAATAAAATGAACGTAGGTTAACGATCTCTCGTACTCCTACATTCGATTGTCAAAGTCTTCGTCATCACCCGGTGGTGTCTGATGGACAATCGAGCCTTCGAGATCGCATCCCTACGTAGAGTAAGAATGGATCGCGTGTATTGAACAAACTCTCGGATGTCCTGGTGGGTGCCTCTCGTACGCCTGTGGAGCGACGGTAGTCACTCGGCAACAATCCCGTCACTTGGCGCTGCTCTTGAGTAATTGGAACACGACCTATTGCCACAACCCCCGCTGACCCTAAATGGCCAGAGGAAACGTTCTAACGCGGGGAGATGAAGACTCTTTCTTTGTTAATTCTCTCGTTCGACGCGTCCTGCCGAGCTTCGTTGTTCTTAAGCAATACGTTCTTCTGACGGTTCGAGAAGAATCATCGAATGAGGTTTTAGCACTCAGGTGCGAGTGAATGACCAGAATGAAGCGCGCGGTTACTCGCATCTCTGTCGTATCTGTATACGTATATTGGCGAAAAACCTTCGTAGCTGAGCTCTCGCCGCGTTATTGCATTAACCGCTCGGGCTTTATTGTCCTCCCACGAGGATTTATGCAAATCCGATCCAAGCGCACACAATCCCCCTACCCAAGCCCCCAGCCACACTCGCATGACGAGAGCACGCGCGCGAACGGATGATGTCGGAAACGGTCGCAGGAGGAGTGTCGCCCAGGATATTGCGAATAATTTGTCCCTCTTACCCGCCACATCCACCAACGACGCCCTCGGTCATTGCTACTCTTTCGTTCCTTCCTATATTCTTGCTTCTTATTACTTGTCTCGATCCTTTGAAGGCTTTTTTATTTCATCTCTCGCACCGGAAGTCTTATGATGCTGGGTGGCCTTATTATTCGAAGATGTATGTGACTATCTGATATCGCGATAGTTTCAGTCTTTAAATTGAATATAATAGAAGTTTATCTGAAACATTTATAATTTTGAACCAATCAGAAGCGATTGACCATCGGTAGGAAACGACGAAGTTGCGATTCCAGAGAACTTGGATCCATCAGAAAGCATCTGCACATCGGAAATAGCAACATTTCCAACGTGCAGATGCTTTCTGATAGCAACATCTCCAACTGCAGATGCTTTCTGATTGATCCATTCGTTAGATCGGCAATGGAAAACGACATTTTTTTATAGATGTGTTATCAAAAATTGCTGATTTGAATCAACTGATTACAACCACGAGCCCCACCCTTACATTCGCATCGTTTGCAACAGATGACTAATCTCTGATTTCGCGGGACAGCCGTACAGAAACTGTTACACATTGTCCCTTGTTCGGGGTTCCGATGTGGTGGAAGCGTGGGCGATGTATCCACAGAGGCTCGTGGTGAGTTCAAGTTGTCGTTGGGTTCGAAGGTATAGTATGGAGGTGAGCGAGAGAATGAAGGAGTGAGAACGAAGTCTCATTACGCGAAGCGAGAAGGTCTGTCGCCTCCGTCGCCAATTTCTATTTCATCTCTCGTCTTCGTCTCGTACTTTCCACTTCTATATTCATCGTTCTCTTGCGCACCTCCCGGTTCTTCGGCGGAAAGTGAACGAGGGAGACCCCTCGAGATCTTTTTGTCTGCGGCGATTCTCGGGCCGACACCGAAACGAGAAGGCAGTTCGCGTAGGTCGAGACCGTCATTTTTCTCAAAGTGTCCTCTTCATCGTCCTCCACATCAACAACAGCACGCGCCGCGGATAAAGCGCCCGAGAGAAACAAACGAATATACAATATCGTTACTACACGAAACGCCACTCTAATTTCTTTTCTTACTCACGGGGGGTCCAGTGACTTTATCATCGATCAGCTTCTCGGGAGGTGAATGAGAATTTTATTCTTGTTATCAAAGAGTGTAAAATATACCTGACGTGGACCTTACAATATAGTAAATAAACTACGACCTTCACTCTGGCAATTACATGCAGAGCTCTCTCTCTCTCTCTCTCTCTCTCTCTCTCTCTCTCTTTCATTTCACATTGATCCCGAAGATCGTCGGTTCTCAATGGTCATCCGTTACACATAACCACAAACCGCGATGGTCCGATTTCGCAATTTTTTCCTAATTGTAAGTCAAAGGATATTTTGTCATCGTAAATCTTTACCGATCTATAGTCTCTTTTTTTTTGTATTCGCCGATTAACCTTCGCCATTATAAGTCCAATCTTTAATTTCGTCGGCCGGACTTATAGTCAAATAAATAATTGTTTTTCTCGTATCGTATTTCTGTATATTTTCACCCGGTCGTTAGAAAATCGAAATCACATGCGATTGATATCAACAAAATCGATTTTATCGATTTTTTTTTGCACCAAAACGATTTACCAATTTTTCTTCCTGGGTGGCGACGACTTCCGACGACTATTTTTCGGCGTTGAGAACACCTGTAAATTTGACTAACGCATTCTAGAGATCTCGTCCGCAAGATCTAACGAGGTGAACAATGAAGGATCTAAAATTATTCACCTTCTTCAGTGCGCCCGGCATATTCGAGAACACATAAATCGATCTTCGGCAACTATCGTTTCTCGTATACTAATTCTTAACCGACTAAGATTTATATCAGCTGGAAGATGCTGCGTGAAAAGCAGAGGAGGTAAGGAGGGGGCAAGCAAAGGCGAAGGGCCCAGGGCCCAGGGTTGCTTCAACCCGAGGGTAACTCAATTTGTAGTTACAAACGAGTATAATATGATAATGCGGTGCGCTGGCTAACGCAGAACGGCAAAGGGCACGCCAGCGCTCGATTCATCGACGTGCCGTGGAACGCATATACTTTTGCCGACGCTTTGTCAGCCGCATGAAGTTCTCGGTGGTTAGTCGGAATACATAGATACGTTCTACCTGAGCGCTATGTCATTTGTTCACGTCTGTCAATACGTCAATGATAGACACTCCGGCGTACTTACGAAACGCCGCGGGGCCCTGATGGACACGGACACGCAAGCCGGGTTGCGGCTAACCGTCGGGTGGGCCACAATTTTGACGATGATCCTAAACGACCAACTCACTTTTCTCTTTTTCTTTTCCTCGTCTCGGTAGCAACATTTATTATTGGATTCACACTTTCATGAGCTTTTCCTAGTCTCGTTTAACATCCTGTAGCGAGCCGATTCGACATGACGAAGATAATCAATTTTTTTTTTTTTTTTTTTTTTTTTTTTTTTTTATACGAGAGGCACCTGTCTGGATAACAACAATACATCATTTTCGATGTTTCTAGTTATCCAACGATCTCTCGTGGATCCTTTGTAGTGCACATTTTTAACAAATGTCAAATGTCATTCTCGACTATCGTCATATATTATTATTTATTTAATTTTTTTTTTTTTTTTGGAATCAGAAATTCCATACTGATTTTCGTAATTTTGAAGAACAAAAAATGTATTCGACTCGTCGCTGGTAAAAAGAAAGTCTATTATCAAGCGAGAGAAATGCTACGGTACACGCCATGTAGTCATATTTCATTTGAGAATTTAACATCGAAAACGAGAGTTCCATATTAATGACATTTTTTTTTTTTTTTTTTTTTCAACCTCAGGCTGTAATGGGTTTGTTTTAATGGGCTGTAGCGAAATCTTGAAACATACTTTAGGGTACTGACATGCCGCTTTTTCGAGAGTGCCGAACTTTCAAGAAAAAAAAAAAAGTCTCATTCGTCAAAACAATTTAATTTTTCGATACTCGCCTCGATCATTTGGGATGAGCAATTGGGTAACACTGACACACTAAAGTCCGCTCGTTCACACGCACCTGTTGCTTCTGGCTACTGTTGTAACGCACGTGTATCGCTGCCATCGGATTTCAATGGTGGTCCAGCAAATAGCTATGTTTAGTCCGGAATGGAAGAGAAGACGAAAGAAAAAAGCAGACAATTCAGCCTCAGGCCTTCTCCATTTGCTTCCCAACTAATTTGTCGAGATCTCGCGCACACCCGTGCGCGACCCTAATAAACCTAATGCTCCGGCAATACAGTGGCAAACGGTTATTTCAAATCTCGCATGAAGAAAGAGTGAAATACGACTATAAAAAAAAAAAATTCTCGCTTGGAACGAAACGCAACATATTATCATTGACGACTGGTCACTACGACATATTCTCATGGACATTCTTCGTGACCTCTTTGGCTAATCAGTCCCCATGAATACAAACGAAGCTGAAGTACACTTACGTCTTGATTTTCAGACCAATTGCCGAAAAAAAAAAAAAAAATACGGAAGAAAAGAAGCTGATGAACTGTCGGTCGGCGTCGATATAATATGGCGGTTTTTTTCTTTTTTGTTTTTTGGCATTTAAATACGAGGAGAAGCAAAAAAGACTGAAGCGATTTTTGCCTTTCTAAACGTCACAAATCCGATGCATGAATTATCAGCCACCGCGTTCGGTTTTTTTGTCTTCGCAAAGGCAATAACTATTTTAAATTGGTCTTCAAGAGGTTTTTCGTTGCTGCAGTGTCTCGAGAAAGTGACCACTGGTTTGAGGGATAATAGGTATAATAATCCGAGCGAAGCGTATAATCGAAAGGCGTCAATGATTGTGCGAAATCTATTAGGGGCGTTTCACGAGTCCATTAAGTGATTCATGGCCTTCCGCAAATATGGAAAGTCTTTCTTGGCTTCGAGTTCATTCCGGTCGATGCGTGTGAGTGGCGTCGAGAAATCGATGTGATCCAACTGTCATGTTGTTAGTGTCAGTCAGGTCGGTTCTCAATGACGATCATTATCGTTTTTTTTTTTTCACAGCCTACATGTCTGCCGTATTTTCTCCGATGACTTTTGCATTTCAATTTTATCTTCGCATCGCGCGACAATAATGCTTAGTCGGTACTCCAATATTTTATCTGCGAAACAGTTATAACGTCGCGCTACCGACGCTTAAATTCACTGTACGAGGAAGTAATCACCCGAAGGAGCTGTTAATGTTACGAGACGCTTTAAAGATACGACTCCCGATCGGATTACACTGCATAATTATACTTGCTTGTGGTTGGGGACATTAATACCTTCGAAGTCAGGTTTTGCGTATACGGGATGCCCGTAAATGAGCACAGAAAATGTGTTAAATCATACAGCATATTTTCCATAAAAATGTTTTTTTTTGCAAATTTTACATTCTTCCGTTTATAGTTACAGTTAAAGTAAATACGCCTTCAATAGTTGCGATATCGGTCGTTTCGGCCGTTCGATTGGTAGATCGGTAATTCATTAATTATGTATTTATATAAATTATAATGTTATGTAGACATTTAGATTCGGGAATTATGTTCTAAGAGAAAAATATGACCGATTTCCATCGATTTCCACCGATTTCTACCGATTTCCACCGATCTCCACCAATCTCCACCGATTTTCACCGATATCCACCGATCTCCACCGATTTTCACCGATTTCCACCGATTTCCACCGAATATCGTCCGGTTATGACACATTTTTTGTATTGTCGAATTTAAGCGTGAAAAGAGAAAAAGATATGATATCTCCTCGATTCATTGTTGAGTATCGAGTCACTCGATTGTTCGTCCATCACCCATCATCCAAACATCCGTATCCATTCACAACTGAACAGTTTGGATCGTCGACGCTTCTTGTATGCCCTCATCCGCTCATTTCTTTGATGTCCATCAAGATCCAGGATATGACAGCGTGATCCCGAAGATCCTTCGATCTTTATAATGAGACTTTTTATCGATGCATAATTGCACGAGTATAGAGAGAGATTTTTTTTGTCTTCATCTGTAACCATAGATAGACTCCTTAACAAATTGTTGGCCGGAGGGCAACCGGCGCACGCTTCAGGCCTTTTCGGCTCTTTTACACATGTTGGGTGCACGGTCCGGCATTGCGTGTACTGGATCCCCGATGATCGATAGACGCGGTATAGCTGCCGATCGAACTTGATCGATGGATCCATCGATTGTTTTTAACGATCCGGGTGTCATCGTCGACGCCTCGCCGCCGGAAGAGGCTAGTAATTTGCGGCCACAGCATAGGCAGGCAGCTCGAGGCAGAAGCCCGTACCTGTACGGTTGTTATATCTGTCTTTCGCCTACAGATACGAAAGAAAAAAAGAGAAAGAATGGATGAGACACGGGGTTAGCTCGCATTTGGGCTATCAAAGGTGTCCGACTCTGTGTCAGTAGGCCGGCATTGTCTCGAATGAGAGATCCTCTCGACAAGTAGAAATAGAAGAGCTCCTCAGCATCTCCAACAGCGTACTATAACCAAACTATTATACTTTATACACGTCTGTGGCTGCCTGGCTGCTGTCGACGCCTCAAACACCACTCGTGCACGATAATTGTGCTGCCTGAATGCCCGAGACGCATTCCTGGAAGGCCTTTCCCTCGCGTATGATGATAAAGAAAAACGAAGATGGGTCCGCAAGATCCCTCACGGCGAGGCTGTATTACTTTATAGCAGTTACATGATTCTCATGAACGGTATATACACGCGTTTCGATTGACAACTCGATTCGAGCCGAGGACGAGAAACGAGGTAGGCGGAAGGTCGAACAAGAGGAAGAATCATCATCGGGAAGAATGATTAACGTACCTCAGACCCCGGAGTACCTGTACGCGCGTTACTTGGTAATCGTTACCTCGATTACTTCGCGTCTGCATCGAGCGCGAAGAACGAAAGAAAGAGGAGGAAGAGGAACAAGATAAAAAAAAGGATGTAGAGAGGAATGATCATGAAGGCCCCCTTGGCGATAGAGTTGAGTGATACCCAAATGAGGCATCGTAAAGCAAAACGATCTCATAAACGCGCCATATTTTCTACTTCTAACCCGGTACCATCGTGCGTCGCCATGTTGCAGGGCGTCTATAACTATATCTCGAAGCACTGTACAGCTTTTCTTTACACCTCCCTTCGTTCTCGCGTTGGAAACTTACCGTATCATCCGTATGTCACGTCGATGTACGACGGCGGTTTTGTACTCTGCCGGTATCTAACCGGTGGAATCTTCGCGACGCAGATCGCGTATACACAAGTCGCCGTGGTGTCAACTAACGTGGATACGAACACGGAAGGACACACGTTTGTGTACCCAAGTATATAAGGACTCGAGACTCGAGTTGGCGTTTCGCCGCGAGCAGTAACTCGGTCACACAGTATTTTATTGGCGCGATTAAAGCGTACGTAATCCCGAAGCTTATCTACAAGCGAATCTGCCGGCGAGTCCTCTCGGGAGATTCACTTTTCTATATATATAGGAAGCTGCGTATGACTGTGTGTCCAGAGGTCACTATGTGTGCGGTAAGGGCGAATGTAGTTATACATCACGTGGGTCTCTTCTGCTTCGCTTGCACTTGATCTCTCGCTGATGCACGAGACTTTAAATTCGCTTTCTGAGAAGCCATTGCGGATATTCAACGGCAAGCCGGATAAAAGTTACGCGTGCAAGAAATTCTGTATGCTTGGATCATACGCGGTTTATCGATCGTGATCCTGGGATAACTTCAGCGTCACCCTTTTTATGGATGAAATGGCGCTTATTTGGATCGTCGGTTTCCGGCGAAAATTCGTTTAGGAATTTAGAGGTTATGTTAAACTGATGCTATTTTTGTTGGCGGAAAGCAGATCCGTTGATAATGTAGGTATGCGATGGTCAGCGATTTTTTTGGATGTCAAACACATCGAATTCGATCGACAAGACGAATGATTTGATTCGTTTTTTTTTTTTTTGTAAAACATGCGGTATCCTGCGATGTCTTCCAGCATATCGAGAATTGATTGACGAGGAACGATGTCGAGGCGAGTTATCGATAGGGGGTCGTTCAGGTCGCTTCGTCAAACCTCTTCGTCTAATCTTGTCCTATGTTCTGGTAGCGTATAGTCATACTGACCGCTACGGGACGGCGTACACTATATATATATAGCAAGCGTCATACTTTATTGGTTCACCACCGATAGCATGATGATGCGGAGGGCTGTCTTCCTCGATGCCCTTGGTGAGCTTTGCCAACGGTCTGATAGTCGAGAGGGAGTCCTTTTACTCCCTTCGTAACTGGTGATCTCGTGGCTCTCGGCCGTTGGACCACTGACTGCGCACAATTAGGGCTCCGACGCAGAACGAATTCATCTTCGTTGGATACGCGGAGAGTCTCAGGGTTCGCGGGACTTGGTGTGTGTGGCAGGACCGAGAGAGAGAGAAAGAAAGAGGAGTTCGGTCGATCGATTATCAATCATTCCACCGCCGTGGCGAGGGCGAGTGCAACAGAAAAGCTGACCTGATGCGGAACGCTCTCAAACCCTTTGGGTTATAAACCTGCAGCTTGTATAAGCGCTATAGTGTTACTATGATGCCGCGGCACTTTAAGAAAAATGTTATGTGGATGGATAACTACTCATACAGGTACAGCGTACAGGGAGTATCAAAACAGATAACTAATAGACGATGAACGCAAATGATTCTAACATGAAAAACATTATCACGTCTGCGAATTTCGAAAATTCGATTCTTTGATTCTGATTCGGTACGGAAATATACCGATGAGTCCGATGAGTACCGATGAGTGTTCGATGAGTTATGCGGATAATAGCGACCATACGCGATAGGTGTTCATTTCCAAATAAATAATAATAATAATAATAAATTTGTTTTATTTGGAAAACTATAAGTTAAGTTTCCGGAAAACAAGTTATATCGACTTCCGCGCAATAATTCCGTTATTTCATCAATTTTTTACGTAATCTAATGTTGGCATTTCGGAGTTCTCTGATAATAATAATAATTCGATTAGGACGGGAAATGGTGAAAAAACGGAATTATTCCATAGCAGCGGACATCATTTTTTGTTTTTTTGAAAACTTAATTTAATGATTTTCTTATTTACGAAGACCATTTTATTTTACACAATTTCCGGCAATTTTTGTATTGGTTGCTGCGATAAGCACGTGTTTTGGTAAGACCTGTATAGCGGCCACGATGTGTGCTCGATAAATCGCTGCGAGTTTATACGCAGGTTGCGCACCCTGCTATTGAGAATACTATGAGAGAGAGAGAGAGAGAGGGAGAGACGAAGGTGCCCTGGTGTGATGGGACCGCTGTGCCGAGGTTCGCGCGCACCGGGAGATTCGTCGCGCTGAGTCGATTAATGTTTCCAGGTGGATGCGAGGACGCGCTCTCGAGAGAGAGAGAGAGCGGGCGGGGTCCTTGGAAAACGATTAAGATGAAGAGGAGGTCGCGACTCCTTCCGTACCGAAGTTCACCTGTATGTACCGCGCGCAAGAATCGCGGTATGAGAGAAAAAATTGGTTCGACCCTCAAAAAAATCGAGTCATGCAACATTTTTTTCGGGTATATTCGTCGAGGATAAATCGTCCGATTCAATTGGGTTTTTTAAATTAAAAACAAAAGAAATTACTTCAGATCGTCGCGATTTGTTTCGGTTGACCTGATGACCGTTGTGCGAAGCATACTTATCGCCGGAAGTGAAAAGCATTGCAAAGCATAATCTCTTTCACTATAACTTGTATTGGCCGTTTTTTCAGTCACAAAGTATTTGTTTTTCTTACGGCCGTCAAAAAAGAAATTTATTGCAAAACTAATTATTCATTCGAAATGTCGATGAGCCGTTTGCTTTCGCTCGTCACACGAGGGGCGATCGCGAGGCTCTTTCGCACGTCGGTTCGAAAATTGCATTTGCGTAATTTAGAACGTCACAAGCGGATTGGCTCGTTGCCCGAGCTTACCGAGAGGGATTTCGAAGGTACCTTTCCCATAGGCTTTTCCATTTATTTCTCCAACACAGAAAATACGATGCGCCAGAACAAGCGACGACGAAGCTACTAAGCGTGACGGTATGTATAGACAGCGTAATGTCGTGTGTTCGCATTGTGGAACCGATGATTTATAGCTCAACCAGTCGCGGCTTCTGCCACGCGGCGAACGGGTGCGTGTTCCGCGGCGA
This sequence comes from Cryptus viduatorius, assembly GCA_964006125.1. Classification (NCBI taxonomy): domain Eukaryota; kingdom Metazoa; phylum Arthropoda; class Insecta; order Hymenoptera; family Ichneumonidae; genus Cryptus; species Cryptus viduatorius. The sequence goes on from OZ023226.1 coordinate 1,576,412, forward strand.
CTATAATATAACATGCAACTGGAAAATTATTTTGCAATTACGCAAATATTTTAATAAAGCAATCGACACACGCGAGGGCGGGTTGGATGTTTCTCAATATCGTGGGGTGCGTTGAGGCGTTGCCTCAAGCGCGATCTTTCTCGGTATCCTCTCCTATAAGGAAACGTAAAAAAAAAAAAAAAAAAAAAAAAAAAAAAAAAAAAAAAAAAAAAAAAAAAAAATTACGAAGAAAAAACTCTCCCCTGCCATGATTAGTGCCTCAACTTTCTCTCAGATCTTCTCGAACTATTGTAAGAAAAAAAAAAAAAAAGCTAATTTTTCATAGCCAACGAGGCATCAGTCAATGGATTCGAAAGAAGTGGACAATTTTCTCTTCTTCCAACGCCGTCTACATAATTACCGCAGTCGCTAGCGTTAACGATCGTCTCATTCGATACAATTTCCTAGTCCGTTAATCACAAACGCAGTCCATAACTAACGATATAATAATAATCGTTCGTATGCATTTAGACAAAAGCGTGAAATACACACACGTGATATACCATCGGTGGTAAAAGGGTACAACATTAATAACGTGAGAAATGTAGTATATGAAGACGATCAAGCAGGCGGGGAAAGTCGTCAGAGGTCTTTCGTATTATAAGCCTCAGGGAGGATGGGTGGGTGGGGAGGGAGAGAGGGCGGGTGGTTAGGGGGGGTAGTGTGAGGGGAGAGCAATAGGTTGTTCGTTTTGCTATAATCGGTTGGGTTCATAATACCTCACCGAGTCTTCGAACTTCACGATAGAATCATCTCCGCTGGCCGGCGGTGTCTCGTCGTCGTCGAGCGGATGATCGGTGCCGTTAATCGTCAAGATTAATAAATCCCGTTTTCTCCGCGGGGGCCATCAATATCGGCGCGTCGCAGGATTGTTAACGCTCCGTGTCCGTATCTCATCTCTGTAACTCCGATATATAAACGTGTCTTGGATTCTTATGATGATGCAGACGTAGGAATAGAAATGTCACTCTTGTGGCTCTGCCATTCGATCCTTTTTCGAACTGCCATTGCCTGCTGCTGCTTTTGCTGCTGGAAAACGAGCTAAATGCACGCTAGCAACGTCTGTACTTTAGAATATACATTTACACAGCCTATAACACGACGCGGAAAGATTTCTTTAATCCGCGTGTGTACCAACGAGAGACACAGTCCGCGATCTTCGATACCGGTACACACATAACTAACTATATGTTTAAGTCGCGACCAACAGTACGACCAGCATAAAGACCTAACGAGTGCGCAAGCAACCGAGCAAATTCAACGGGTACCATACGAGACGTTCTTTTGCCTGACAAATGATTGTCGGCTTGGATTAGTATGCTTTCTACCGCGCGACCGCGTACCTCGTATTCTCGATCGACGTCTCACCCGGTCATCGATTGCGCAATCGATGAAACTTTTTCGTACGACAATAACGCCTTGAGCCGATATCAACGACGTCGTTATTAGACATTTTTTATCGGTATTTATGGTACATCTCTTTGCCGGTTGCTGAAAATCGCGCGTATTAGAGAATGATGAAAAATAATGATGACGCGCGAGCCATGGCGGTCACGAGATATTTCATAGATTCTTCTGATCGAAATAGTAACTAATTATTATTTGTTGTTATGTACTGATTTTTTTTTTTTTTTTAAATCGGCATTGTCTATTGATTTTCATTTATTTATTCCGATGATAATTTCTGATGATAATCAATATCATGCATCGATATTTTTTAAAGAAAAAGAATACATGAACGTTCTTTGAATATTTTTGCGAAAATGTCATTTTTTTGCGGCTCGAATGTTACGTATATTACGACAAAAAATATCGTATGCAGCGCATGCGTGCGTCATACGCACTCGTAGCGATCGAATAGCACTCGCTACGAGTAAAATCGTATTTTACGCACTCGTGACATAATATACTATTTGATTCGTCGTTTACGATTTTTAAAAATGAATTTACCAAATTGTTTTCGTGTTCTATACTTATCCATAAAAAAATAAAGATTACGTTTGATTCGATGTAAAATGATTTCGAACAATAAACTCATTCGGGCAAAGCTCGGTTTTCGTTTGAATGAAAAAACTTATATTTTTTGTGTTTCCTGGCGAGTATTCTGTCGGAGATTAAAATACCCGGCTTCTGCAGAGCAGTAGCTACATAATTGCGACTGATAGTAGTGGCGCCTGTGTTGCCACAAGAAAGGGTTCTTCTCCCTTTTCTTGTATATACGGCACAAACCTACCGCTGATCTTTTTCATTCGTTCATTCTCGTTTCTCGGCTTTTTTCGCTTCTTTTTTTTTTAATATTTTTATTATTATCTTATTTTCTGTCTCTGATTTCTTTCCCTCTTCTTTATCCCCTTGTTTCCGGGCTCTTGGCATCTCTGTAACCACCTTTATAGCCGCGCGGAGTGTTTCTGGATCTCGGCGCCATCGCTTCCAACCCGTTGAACCAGCGATGCTCGCTAGCCGTCTCCTGTAGACGCCGGAATATCATTCGGAACCGGGGGTGGTCCGGGGGAGTCGCGGCCAGCAACGGCGGCATATCCTGCAGGCACGACCGCGCAAATTACAGAGCGGCCGATACCCTGTGTGGTGTTTCCCTCGCGCAGCGCCCGGCCAACGGTGCACCCGGCCTTATGCACACCGATTTCTCACTGCGTAGCGCGGAAGCTCGTCTCGTTCGTTACGCAAAACTCGACTCGATTCACAGAACCTCCATCTTCTCGTCTTTAATGTTTTTTAATTTTTTTTTTTTTCAAAAATCACTCATTGTTGCTACTTTTTTTTGAACAAATAAATAAAAAAAGGACAACATATATCCAATTCAACATATTCTATAGAATGTTATTTTCTCATTAGAATTATAATAAACAATTCGTGATTGAGATGGTTGTGTCGCGAAGAAAATCCAAACGCTGATTCCGCTGATGCCTCTTGCTGCCGATGTTCTTATATCAACGACAGAAAAGGTACGAAATGCTATTTGTTTTTATTAGAACTCGAAGTATAGTTTTTCGAGTTAAATTGACTACGTAATCGGCCATTTGGCTGAGAATTTTAATGTTAATTGAACGCTATTCATGCAAAATCGATGTCCCGTGACTATTCAAGATGGCGCCGAAGTTTGGCAACGATGCAAACACTGTGTCCAACACTTTCGGCAACACCTTCGATTGGTACCATAGATCGCTGTTTGACGGTTCAAGTACTTCAATTACATAAAAACTTCGAAAAAAACATGTAAATTTCAATTTTTAATAACAAATAAAGGGTTAAAGGTGGGATAATGATGGAACATTGTACAATAGAAAATTCACTATCCCGGGTTGACGGCTTTATTTCGCTTTTTTCCGGCTACAACATCCTCGATGCACTGTTTTAGTTTTCGCGTCGTAAAGCGGCCTTTTCTCTTTTCGCAATGAGCTCTCACGCCGTGTCTTCGTGTTGACATTTTACCGAATATTCATTAGGATCGAGGAACGTAAACAAATCCGCAATCTAACCTCTTTCGATGCCGGTATCGTTACTATTCGCCCGAACAGCCGATAAGTTGCAACGTTGCCGCGATATATTGTCACTTTTAAAAGCCAAAAGATATCGAGGTAATTGTAAAGTTCATTCGGCTTCGTCAATGATATTTTACAAATTTCGTAAATTATTCATAAATTTTTTTCAAAATACGCAGCAAGGATCAATCTTCCCCTCGACCACTAGCAGTCGACGCCGTTATAAAAAAAAAAAAAAAAAAAAAAAAAATTATCAATCTATTTTCGCGCAAATATGATAGTCCTTACTGTCTCGGACCTCGGCGTATCGTAATAGTTGGCTTAACAATTTTTTTTCAAATGTCCTTGTGATTTTCCGATCCGTATATTATCTGGAAAGATTCTCACGGATATAGAAATCGTGTACAATGTATCAGGAATAGAGTGCGAAAAGAGCTGCCGGTGTTTGCGCCCCCGAGCTTCGAGCGCAGGCGTCCCTCTCGATTGCTGCTCTTTTACGTAATATGATTTTCAATTGCAAACGCCCATCACGTATCACACACCGGCGCCTTTCTATTCATATAATCTTAGTCGGGGTACTCCGTACCACGGGCAGGTACTTTTGATTATCGAACTCGTACCAACAGCGCAGTCTTCCTGCGCGCAGCGGTACAACTCGTTGTAATACCAACATATCGCGTCGAAGAGAAAAAAAAAAAAAAAAAGTGAAAAAAAGCGAGAGAGTCCGAAGACTGTTTCTCGCTCGCTCGCTGGGGGTATATAACATTATAATGCATCTACAATGCACCGTGAGCGGCTCACATCAAAGAACGGATACGTGAGCGCGCGAGAAATCCAAACCGTGCGCGCGCGCGCGCGCACCCGGGCAATACAACGGAGAGTGCGCACACCGGGTCCGATAGAGGAAGGCCTAATGGCCGAGCACACTGGCTTCGAGTCTTCGACAGCAAGAGTGAGAATACAACGAGACAGGATAGAACTCCCTTTCTTCTTTGTACTGTACAACTCCACCTTTCATTCTCACCCTCCCCTCCCTCAATCCGCGTCTCGATCGTAGGACGGCAGTACCAATATCTTAGCACTTTCCCCTACCGGACGCGATGGACACGTTTCCCTTTTTTTTTTAACACCATCGTTAGAACTGTATGACTCAACGATTTCCTGTTTCCCCAACAATCCTTAATAATCGTTCGACTATGGAGCTTCCAGGATTAAGGGGACTAATAATTAACAGTTAACACTACTCAATTGTTGCGTTACCGATTAAACGATTTAATGATCTTTGATTCGCCCTTTTTTACCATATATGAAAGTTCAATACAGTTAGCTATGAAATTAATGAATAATAACAATAATATTAATTTTTTTATTATTATTATGATTATTAATAATATTATTAATAATAACAAGAATACGTTCGGGATTACGTAATCGAATTATTTGAGTCTATTATTGAAAAAAAAATTGCATTGGAAGAGTCAACAATTACAAATTACCAATTTTTTAATTATACAATTCGATCGATTATAGCAAAATTTGTCTTCGTCATTGTTTATTAAATTTATAGTTCGAAATTTGAATTATGATCGATAGAGGGTAGTGCAATGCACTGATGGGGTTATTTTATTCTCGTTCCATTATTTTTCCGTCGCCGACTCTATAATGTCGATTTAGCGTCGCGCGAATTGGGCACAGCGTACGGAAAAGTACCTTTTTTCACATCATCCTCGTCTCGTCTTGACTCACCGATTTCCTATTTTTCCTCTAATAATCCGTTTGTTCGATTATATACACTCGATATAAAGGATAATCGCCCACGTTTGACCCGGAAGGATTACGAGAATCCGCGTCGAAAGAACGCGCGATGTCTATGTACAATAATACCGATATATCTGTACGATCGTAAGTTTGTTCAAGTGAGAAAGGTCTCCATGCGGATTGACGACGAGCCCGAGGTACTTCTTGTATATACGTACAATTTACCTCCGGTTTCGCGTCGCTCCGTTCCTCGATCTTAGTTCTCAGTATAATGAATAAAAGAGGGTGGGAAGTGGGTAGGTAGGCTCGAGGAATTCGCGTTGGAGACGCGGTGAGCGGGAGACTGAGAATCAGCGAGCTTAGGTGTCGGTGTCCGCAACAGAGTCCAACTGAATGATAAAAACAAACGAAAATAAAAAAAAAAATTGCGAAAAGATATAGAGAGTTGTGTAGTACAATACAATAATAGAATTGCAACTCCTCTGCTGTGATTCAAACTGCTGATAGGACTGCTGGAAGTACATAAAGAAGCCGATGATGAGTGAGCGAGGAAAAGAGTTCTCTCGGTTAGTTCGGCTGTACAATACGACTATATGTATACATGGAGCAATATGATATTCCCACCGGGACGAAGCGCAACGTCCCACTACATATACTAGATATATATACTTAATATATCGGTATGTATAATGCAAGATGTGCATTTGCGAATCCATGCGCCGATTCAATCGGCGAATGGGTCGGTCGAGGTGGCGCCAGCACACAGCGTGCTCCCGGGTAGTAGCAGCCGCGTGCAGTAATAGTATGTGCGTTGGCGTCTACTTTCGATTCCTTCTTCTTCTTCTTCTTCTTCTTGTTCTTCTTCCATTCTTCTTCACTCATAACACGGTAGCAGCAGCACGTTTGGCTATACTGTACACTGTAGACTGTGGTCTCTCTCGAAGTGCCGGTATAACAGTAGCAAAGAACGATCTCAGAATCACCAACACGCAAGTTTCTTCGCGATAGTGTCGCGGAAATTCGATCGGTAAGATTGCCGATTTTTTTCAAGAAAATTTATATTCCAGACTAAAGTTCGGAACGCTTAAATACATCGAGGAAATAGCGGAAATACGAAATGTATCATAGATTTCGATTTATTTAAGAATTATCGAAAGGTTATGTGAAATCGGTTACTCGACTACCGGTTACGTTTTGTTCGGTTAACAAAAATGACATTAATGTTTTTTTTTTTTCGACGGGAAACTTTCTCGTTAACAATTTTTTTGGTTTTAAGTCAATGATTTTTTTACCGATTGTCGTTGTATTACGAATTCTTAATGGGGAAGGAGACCCGACTCGTTCGATTTAACGGACTGCGACTGCAGCGCCACTGAGACAATTATTTATGAACGATTCTCCAGGGGCTGAAGCAAGAGGAACGCGAACCTCAGCTCTGTCTCATGAAGGCAATAAAATAAGCAAAATCTCCGATCCCGATCTCATTCGTCGGTAAGGTACAAAAGACCGGACTTCATCCATTGTATACACTATATTTAAGAATTCGCTCGCGGCTTCTGCTAACTAATAATGGCATTCAAAATTAGTCCTACGCCCGCGGGAGCGATGAAATTATTGAAAGGAACGTTTGCGACTGATTCTCAGTGAGCCGCACAGGCACGATCCACCTCGATCGAGACGAGGATCAGCCGGTAAAGCTACTTTTCTTCCAGTATGAGAATGGATTTGAGTCGTGGAGAGTCTGCCGTTTCGCGGACGCCGGTAGCGATGAGTCTTCGGTCCCCTCGAGACCGCAATTGCCGGGTTTCGTTCGATATTAGTTTTAGATTCCACCTCCTCCTTCCTCCTCAACCCCCCGTTCCCACCCCTTGCGAATCGACGGCGCGTTTCCTCGCCCGTGTCCTGAAACGTTTAACTGGTTATTACGGTTAGCATTTGCTTTTTTTTCATCGCTTTTCACTTCTCGGCCGTAGGAAGAGCCTCCCGAGCCTTATTCTCGATCTCGTAATTCCAACCCTCCTACTCTTCAGCTTGTATTTCTTTTTTTCTTGTTCGTCTGCTTCTGCAGCTTCGGTCTGCCCCCACACTCCTTCCGTCCTCGCTGCGTTCTTTAATACTTATTCAACTGGAGGCCTGTAATTCCGGACGTATCCCGCAACCTATCCAAGGCCTCGGTCTCGCGGCTTACTTCGATCGAAAAATTTGATTCCACTACCGTGCAATTCTTGTATAAATTTTTTTTTTTTTTTCGGATCGTCGTATGTAAAGCGAAACGAGAGAAAAACTTGGATCACCGAATTTGTCGGAAAACGTTGAACGGTTCGGCTTCGTTTCCGTTCAGAAAACGTTTTATAAATTTCGAAACGAATAACAATTTTTTTTCAAATTTCAGGTTAACTTACTTTTCAATTTTATCTCAATTTTTTGTCTCGATTTTCGCTTTTTTTTTTTTCATGCTTCTCGCTGCATAAAGTTTCATTTCCTTCGTGTTTTTTTTTTTTTTTTTCAAGTAATTTGTTTTTGCAACTTTCGGAATCGAAGTCTCGTATTCAAAGAGCCCTCTAAAAGTTTCACTCGCGCTCTCGGCATAATGAAAATATCTGACGAAGTTGAAACGTTTTCTCGATGTATTTGTGTGCCAATGTCGGGGTATAACTTTTACATTCCTCGAGAGAGTTTTTGCCTCGTATACTATAGTTTCCCATCGGGAATTCTCGAATAGGCGTTCACTTTGCTACGCGGGACTAACGCGGATGTACAAGAGAGTGTAGTACTACCATTATAATACCGAATGCGAGCAACAGCGGTCCTAACGACGCGTGGCCGTGATTAACTAAGCGATTGGTCGGCGTTTTTCTATCGCACTCGCGTATACGGCTCTCCTGCGAGCGGCAAATGGATAATTAGAAACGAGGCACGATTCTACTTGGGCGTTAATGAGCGCGTGAAGCGAAGGCCACTATTCTATCTTTTAGTATTTTGCCGCCCGTCCTTAAGGAGCTTTATATACGTTTCGGGAAGTCGGTCATCAGTGATCAGGAGGTCCCGGAAGGCGAATGAAAGAGGCGGAAAAGTGGCGTTTTCGTCATTTCTCTCTTACAATTTATCTATTTTTTTATCTATTTTTTTTGTTCGACTCTTCTTCACTGTCTACACGTATAGTATCGACCGTAACTTTTCGTAGACGAAACTAACGCTTGCGCTGTGCTTCGTAGTTCATCTTTCTTGTTTCCTCGAGTCGTTTGAGTTCATCATCAACACTTTTGGGAACTCGTCGCACGTCTCGTCTCTCGCTTTCTTTTTCATCCACCTCACCCTTGCCCCCGTCGTATATACCGCATTGGCTTCATCATCAACCCGGCATAAGCATCGCCGACACTTTACCGCTTCTTAAACGATTCCCCACCGACGATGCGGTCATTTATCATATCGCGACGGTTAAATAATTCCGAGTCTCGACGCGGCGCTTCTGTGCGCATCAAAAAACAAGCCTGGAGCGCGAACGAAGATGACGGATATTTTCACGTGTTTTATACAGTGTAGTTATAGTTATATTACAGCGCAGTATTTATACGAATTTCCACGAAGCCGTTAGTCGTTTGTGTCGTGACAAAGCGATCAGTGTGATCGATCAATTTTTCGGGATTTCGCGTTTTTTTTCACATTACTACGCTTTTATCGTACATTCGTGCATTGAAAATAAAAAATTTAAAACGATCGCTTTGATCATTTGCAAAATTTTTTTTTAAATGTATTTTTTACATATATAGTGAACGAATATTGATTTTTTTTTTAAATCTTCAAGTCAAATTTTCTCGCTATTCTCTTTCTCCTTTCTTTCTCTTTCGAAAAAATATATAGAGAGATAAGGATACGCATGCGCAGCGTGTGATTGCTGCCAGTTAAATAAAAAAATGGTGTATTTCTTCGCAAGAGTTTTGGTTTTTTTTCTCCGCCTTAATAGTTCGCAAAATATTTACGAAACAACGTTACAGACAGATGATCCTTGAGTTATCTGACATTTTTGCACCCACGCATTTTTGTCGCGTTGAAGATCCGTGGCGCATACGTGCGGCTGCACGGAATACGTACGTCGAAAGGCACTCCTCGCTTTCCTTTCTTTATTTGTCTCTGGGACCCGGCCTCGCAACAGTGTCTGTAATATCTATCTGTCTATCTATCTATCTATCTATCTTTTCACTCGCCATTTCTCTCCCGTCTTCTCGTTTCCGTTCGTCTCCTCCTCTATTCTCCTTTAGCGCGCAGCCTCCGTCACACTCTCCTGCGGTTGTTGAGGGACGAATAAAGAATTTTGCGAACGGATTTGGGAGCGAAGCCTATTAATCAGTTCGCCGGTTTCGCCCGCTAAATTGCATTGCTTAGCAGCGTATCTGGGGGAAGCTGCGGTCCGAAATCGTTTGTCACCGGCAAGCGAAGTCGCCGACGAAACTTCTCGTGCAACAGCGGGGTGGTCCACTGCTGACTTTTTTTTTTCCAAGATTTCCGAGCCATTAATATCGACAAAGAGTCCCATTTTTTGTACCTCGTCGTTAGCAAATCGACTACTGCGCGATGACACGGAACTATCACTGCGTTAAAGTCTCACGAGAAAGAATTGTAGAATTCTTAATATACCGAAAGTCTTTGCGGTTTTCGATTTTTTCATAATTAAAATTTCGGACTTCTAACTATCAACTTACCGATATATCGATACTGCGGAACTATATCTCGAAAATCTAAAAAAAAAATGAAAAAAAAAACCTGAAACTATAACAATACCCGTGATAATAGTTATCGTCGCGTACATCTCGGGAACACGTTAGTGTTCGATGCATAGTACATGGCGATACCATTGGGACTGAAGCCGCTGTACCGCAATTGTCGGTGCAGTTGCAAGTTGCTTCAGTTGCATTCTGCGAACGAGCGACCAGGCCGAGGGAGGCGTAAACACACCATCGACATAAACCACCAACGGCGAACCAGAGCCGTACAGTCGGTCGCAAATGTAGCCGGTAGAATCTCGAAACACTTCGAGATTTAGGGGTCGTGAATTGTCCTCTTAGAGAGGACAGTCCTCGCATTTGCAAATCGGAGCAATGCTCGCGAACGTAGTATCGTAGGCAAAGATAGCGACCGGTGGCGTATCGTTCAACAAGGAATTTGCCAATAGCACGAGAGAACCTTCCGATTTCTTGAACCGATTGTACTCGACGCCACGGTGTTACATATTAGTGTTAATAATTCACGATTTTACGGCTACGAACTCGTGAAGTTGGCATTATCGTACTCCACGCTATGGCCCCGGGCATTATTATCCGCCGTCGCAAAACATCGCTACGTATACGAACGTAAGGTACCTTCTCTACTGTTGCCCTGATGGCTCCGAGAGTTCCACGGTCTCTGAATGCGCTCCATACTCTCATCTCGCTCGGCATTACACGCTGCTTTTCCGTTGCGCGGGGCTTCGAACACCTACGATGTGACCGGTGTGCGATAAATCTTTCCCTACCGCAAAAAAAAAGGGCCGATTTTGATAGCAAAATTATTAGCTACTTAAAAAAAAAGAACTAATTCGAGGCGCGCCTCGCGACAACTTTCGAGGCCAATATTCAATTTTTCTCCAGTATTTAAGTGATTTTGTCACAAAAACTGATAATACGACATACATCGCAAACGAGATGATGGGACGCGTTTTTATTCGACACTCCGACAATTGCTGCTGTACTTCGCTCCGCGGAATTTTCGGCGGATGAACTGCGCATGCGCAGTTGTTGCTGCCGCGGAACATTGACGAAGGAATTTCTCGGAATTGTCGTCGGAGTTTCGCTCCATTTTCTTTTTTTTTCGTGAATATTTTTAACTTGCCGTTTGTGCAAAAAAATATATTAAAATTATCTGCACTCTCAAATTATTGACGAAATCATAGATCGATCATTGATAAAACGTTTTGATTGGTTTATCGGATTGATTACGTTGATACTGACACTCGATTTCTGGAATGCATTGCTGGTTACGTGAACGGAAATAAAACCGCATATACAGATAGTAGTACACGTGAATATGTACCGAGAGAGCAATGAAAGAGGCTGAAGGCTTTGCCAGAAGTGAGGCAAAGGCCACGGGTTTGCGAGTCGTCTTCGGAGTCACAACTGCCGATCTCGGGGGCCACAACGGTAAGTTGCGACAATCCCGGTCTAACGAGATTACGTGCGGGGTTCCTCGTCTAACCAGACCTCATTGTGGCATCGTGCCACTTGCCTCGCGCGAGTCGACTACTTATAATTGCGAAACTCTGTCGGAGTCCGCTGCCGTCGCTGCGCTCTCGAACAGGTCGATTAAAAGAAGATTTGTGAAGGATTAGGAACGCGCTGCTCTCCTCCCTGAGCATCTCTCAACCTCATCTCGATGCTCCATTCACCACCTCACCGTATCATATCGGTCCAGTACAACACTCCGTTGTTTTCGTAGTGTTGCGAAAACTTAAGTAGCGAAGTTCGCGAAACAAAAATAACTTCGAAAAAAAAAAACATTTTGTACGAAAATTAAAAAACTTCCGACTGAAAAAAGAGGGTATGGAACCGAAATTCGAAATAAAAAAATTCCGAAATTCCGAAATTTCCGAAATTTCGAATAAAAAAAAATTATTATTATTATTATTATAAAAATTCGCAATATATTGACTCGGTACACGTGTATAAGAGTTTGGAGAAGAATTCAAAGTACTTGTGAGACTGGAATAATTACGAAACTTCGTCAAAGGTCAGCTGTCTACGCAAATTAAAATTTGATATCCGTCTGATTAAAATCATCACTTTTCCCTTTCGTCCTCGAATTTGGAGATTATTCCCATTTTTTTTTCTCCGTATAGATATTCACGCTCGACGCGAGGCTCCTCGCAAGGAAAGATAAAATTCAATGCCGCGAAAAAAAAGAGATCCTCGCTGTCCGAGTACTTATATTGCGCAGTTCGCGGAGGCCCCTCATGCTACGTACTTATTTAGTACGAACGCTATATGGTTATATATTATATCAGATATATTTCGTAATCGATTTTTTTTTATTTCGAAGTATTCGAAAAAAATCGGAGGTTCTTTTGAGTCGATTCGCCGAGTTAATGGAATCAAAAAATGTCAAGAATTTCGAGAAAAAATAAATTGAGAGCGCGCGTATGAGCCCCGGAACTGGTATTGTTTATCTAGCGATCGTGCAATAACTACCCGAAGTCGTGTTCGCGACAACAGGCAAAGAATTAAATCCATTCCTTCGCTGTAAGTGTGCCGGGAAGTTTTATTACAGGCGTTACGACTCTGTATTGCATATAGTACTGTACCCTCTCTGTAGAGTACGCATTACATACGATACACACACACAGACTGTGACTGCAAATCGTTGAAACTCACGACGAGCCGCGAACTCGAGAGCGTCGAGACGACGGCGGCGGCGCGTATTAGCCTCGTGTAATTGTTGTAACGGAGAAACTGCGGTGAACACATTAGTTGGTACTTTAATCGTTGCTTTAGTTACTCGCCCCTCATGGACCCGCGACGAGAACTCACGACGGTCCAGAGAAAATCTCTAACAGGCGCTTTAATGGGAACCCCATTTACGTTGAGCTCAGTACAAACGCGAGGAATAAATGTGAAGATAACACGAGCACTTGGATCGAAGACACGAGCAATAACGTTAACAACGAACGTCAAACTCGAATCCATAATATTTTTATGATACGCTTCAATGCTGTTTACACTAATTAACCATTTCATCCGATTCGGCACGTGCGAAATCGCAATAACTTACAGAAATTTCTTCACTCACGTGGGGTTTCATTACTGGGGGGTCACATCATTTTGCCGAAAAATCATTCGGCCGAATCGTCGTTTTGCCGAATTGAATTGCCGAACTTCATTTTGCGGAAAAAAAATTGCCGATCAATAATGTTGCATTATTAAATTTCGAAAATTTGATGCTTCGGCAATATGACAATTCGGGCAAATGGTGTTCGGCAATTCGATTTTCGGCAAAACGACGATTCGGCCGAATGATTTTTCGGCAAAATGATTAAGGGACCGAATAATGGTCCCTTATTCGTCTGAAATTGGAGGACAGCCTTAGATATATCACAGATTGAGTGCCATTTTCGGCGATATATTTTTCCGACTTCCGGTCGCTCGGAAGGTTTTCTATTTCTGTACGGTTTAACCTCAAATTCACGGAATTTTAGGTTTTAGTTAAAATTTGTCTACTATAAGGAGGATGAAATAAAAAAATTTTACATAAATAAAAAAATCCCCGACTGAAAAAAAGACTGAAATAACAATGAATTATTTACATGTTGTATAGTCGGGAGATTTCAATACATGACGAAGAAATCGCTCGACTTCAAGATGTGAATAATTAATTCTTATTTCGCTCTTTTTTTAAGTCGAGAGATTTTCAATTTTTGAAAAAAAAAAAAAAAATTCAATGTCAAATTTTGAAAAAAAAAAAGTTAAAAATAACTTGAAAGATAAAAATAGTGGTTATTCGCGTTATTATAATATGAGTGTTAAATTATGATCGTTTTTATTCCATAAATTAGCGATATTTTTACACACGTTTACCCTTTCCGACCGTCTCTACGACGGCGGCTTCATCCGGGTCCTTCTGATACCGGATAAACAAATGTATATAGTATTCATACGATATAAACGGCATTGTGGATGGCGGTATCGCATGATCAACATTCTCGGTTTTTTTTTTTTTTTTTTTTTTCGTCGGTCACTGCTCTCTCGTCCAATGGGTCTTCGCTAATGAAAATCGTACGAAACTGTTAGTTATGTTGTAATGCAGGTTTTTTTTTCGCGCGAAATAGGATATCAGAGTTCCGCGATAGTGATTATTGGCACGCGTGCAGTTCGCAATCGCAACTATAACTATAACCCCATTCCGTTGATGATGTCCGGTCTGAGAGCCGTACGGATCACTCAGACTCGCGCCGGCGTTCGTGCTAATAAAATGACGAAATCGATAAGACGCGATAGACACTTTGAATGCCGCGGCGCGGTCAGACTACTCAAACGAAATCATCATTTCGGGATGAAAAGAAATAAATTGGTTGCGTGTTACGAACGATTCCGCGAATGAGTATTAAATTTCCGACAGTCGGGTGTATTACTGCTCGTGCACACGAGCACCGCGGGACGCGAGAAAGATCATCATCTATCTTAGCGAAACGACATTGAATCACGAAATGAAGAGTCCGTTATCGAGAAATATAGAGATCAAACGAGAGTTCTGTAAGCGCAATTATTTTCTTCGAAAATCAAGAATGAACAATTCAAAATTAAATAACTTTACGTGCATTTTTGGCGAGACTATCGAAAAAAAAAAAAAAAAATTTGTCGATTAATTTCAAAATGGCCGTCGTTCTGTATCCGTATCGAAAAAAATCCCACATATTGCTAAAAATATCGTTGATTCGCCCATCATTTCTTTTCAAAGTGTTCATTCGCTCGAATTTATCGCTCTATAAGTGTTTATTCGTCCATAATATCGATCCATATATCATTCGGGGTTTGTTTACGTGGTTAGTGATTCTGGGTGTCTCGTAATATGTAAAACATCTTACGCTCGATTCTCGTTTGTCGCCACAGTTTCCCCGTTGAGAGACGCGCGTGGGCGTTTTTCCGCGTATTAATTCACTCCAAAGTAGAATTTTTTTTCATCTCTTTTTTTCGTAAATCTCGACAACTTTCACGCGTTCCCGTTCGGCTCTCCAAGGACTTGGACTGTCTTCGTTATGCGCTACGAGAGATCCGAGAAAACGATGATCCTTAACAAAAAAAAAAAAATAAATAAATAAATAAAAAAGATATAATATCGAGTATATTACCCGTTTGTATGTATGTCTCGGCGCTATAATGTGTTGCTCTCCGTTGGACGCGTAACAAAAGTTATTTTCCAGTCTCACCTTGCGAAGATATCCGACTGGTCAACGAGGTTTAACCGGTTAATCGTTGGTATATAAACTCATTGAATTTATGTTTCATTCGCTGATTTATATAAGTTTCACAAACGTAACGTAATAT
The DNA here is from genome assembly GCA_964006125.1 of Cryptus viduatorius. NCBI lineage: Eukaryota > Metazoa > Arthropoda > Insecta > Hymenoptera > Ichneumonidae > Cryptus > Cryptus viduatorius. The sequence continues at coordinate 1,591,776 of OZ023226.1, forward strand.
TTGCAAAAATCGTAAACATAACCGCAACCCGGGGGCGAACTAAGGTCGCCAAATTAAAACGAGGAACGTTATTCTTTAGCGCGTCACGCTGCAATGTATCCGCCAGAAAATTCGTAATGGTCCGCGCGATCGCGATAATCGATGACTATCGTTCTGGTTGCGTTACGCGAAAAGAAATCGCTAATTGCTGGTATCGATTGTGCGTACAGTAAAAAACGAGTACACTTTTTATCGTTTTTATTTCACCTGCTATTCGTTACGTTCAACCTGCGCGTTATTTTACGAGATACCACCGCTGGTATCGCTGTACATTACGACTCGTTAATTTCGGTAAATCATTCATTGCCACAGATAGAAATTCATGGATATGCAATCCAAATACTTTATTTCGATGAATTCACTTGGCTATTTTATATTCATATTGAATACAATATTGAATATTATATTACAATATTTTTTCATAGAAGAATTTTTTTTTTACCCCACGCGGAGACGAAATATATGCAAAAAAAAAAAAATCGAAAACATGAATTTCGAAGTTTCCGTATAATTAATAAATGAATCATATATTTTTTTATAGTTTGCGTTTTATATTTGTAGATAAAATTCAAAATTATTATAATATTAAATTTAATACGCGAATGAATATTGAACTTAAAATAAAATATTGAATTCTGAAATAGATCCGTAAAATACGATTTTTTAAAGAAAATATATTGCATGTATATTTTCGATATATTTTTTTCCCATGTGGTTATTATTGTTCCGCGAAATTCACCAGTGTCTTAACGACGGACTACATTCGTTGATTGCTGCGTGAGGATCGAATATATTTAACGAGGAATACACTCCGAAAAAATGCGGCGCCGGAGGGGGGAATTGCTGATCGCAATCGTTGCCGTTCGGCCCAAATCTCATTCTCTCTCAGATTTCCACGTCGTGCCCTCTCGTATAAGCGTTTAAATACTTATGTATATATATATAGCTATAAGAGAAGCATCTAGTAGTATATATGCACGAGAAGACGGAGTGCGAATGCGAGTAACATTCCGTACCCCGAGGCAGCATTGCGCTGCGAATCGAGCGAGCGAGATGCGGGTCCATCCCTCTTTTCTCGATCGTTCTCTCGCGGACACGCGAAAGGTCAGTTCGCGGGCGCGATCTTGCAGCGGCAAACGCTTCGCCGTGGACCGATGTGTGTTTCCATCTTTCAACTCTTCCAACCGGCGCAGCCTCCGTGGATATCGCAGGCAGCGATGTCAAAATAACAAAATTTCCCACATGCGAATAGTGCCGCGAATCGTTTATTTACCGCGGTAAATATTGTCAACTCGGTTGCACTGCCCGCGGGCTGTGTTCAGCCGGTGTAGCAAATCTCTGACGATGATTCTCTCCGTGAAATTCACTCTCGCGTGTGGCGCGCCTCGATTTCAGTCAACGCAACAAACGACGGAAAGATAGGAGTGCTGCATGAATGTCTCTCAGCATAAGTTGCATATTGCGAATTCGTAAAATTGAATAAATAACAATATCCAACATTTCGAGGGATTGCGTTACTGTCGGTTTACTATATTTTTTATTTCGTTAAAACAATAACGTATCATTAAAAAAATCAGCCGTCCGTAGAGCAACTAACCATTGTTTGATTTTTTTTATCGATGTATTTTTTTTTTTTTTTTTTCGGGAAAATACATTTTTCATAGATTCGATCGGCAAGAAATACAAAAATAAATTACTATATGTAAATATTTGAAAAAATACCATAAAATTGAATAAATACCAATATCCAACTTTTTAACGAATTGCGTTGCTGTTGGTAAACAAATTTTTAAAAATGTTTAACAAAATATAAATTAATTGCAAAAATGTGTCATCTATCGACCGACTAAGGCATTTTAAAATGTTTCTAGTCGGTCAAAATTTTTTTTAATCCGTAGATAAATTTTAATAGATTCTATCGGCAAGAGATACAGAGATATATCGGTATCAGTGGTATATTCACAGCGTGAGGGGAATTCGCACCGAAGCGTATCGTGACGAAGTCTCTCGATACTCTCTCGATTATTTCGCTGTGTTATAACAACATACAGAGAGAGAGAGGGAGAGCGAGAGACATAGAGAGAGATATATCTATCGATGTAGTAAGGCTATGTGAAACTCGTCAGAGCGGAGATCCCGCGCGCTAGACTTCGCGTTATACTATATATCCAGATCGGTGAGGGATTCCGCGTGAACTATCGCTCCGAACGCGCCACGCCACCCGCAATTCGAGGAAGTAATATGCATTATTACAGGAGGCTGGACGAATGCCGCGCTCGCCAACGGCTCTCATATCGAGAGAGGTTTCACGAACGAGATCACTCTCGCTTGGCTATTGTGTATTGTGTACGTGCTACTAGTACACTGGAGCACATTCTATCACGATTTACCGTTACAGATTTGCACGAAATGTATATATTCGCTCCCTTGCAGGGATTTAGAACATAGAATCGAAGTCCATACGGCATAGATATCGAATGGAGAATGCGGTAATACGCATAAAGTACGGAATGAAAAAAAAAAAAAAAAAAAAAAAAAAAAAAAAAAAAAAAAAATGATAAAGAAAGCGAAGAAATATTCATCACTGGCTTCGGATGCTGGAGAATGCGGTAATACGCATAAAGTACGGAATGAAAAAAAAAAAAAAAAAAAAAAAAAAAAAAAAAAAAAAACATCGAAAAAATGATAAAGAAAGCGAAGAAATATTCATCACTGGCTTCGGATGCTGGAGAATGCGGTAATACGCATAAAGTACGGAATGAAAAAAAAAAAAAAAAAAAAAAAAAAAAACATCGAAAAAATGATTAAGAAAACGAAGAAATATTCATCACTGGCTTCGGATGCTGGAGAATGCGGTAATACGCATAAAGTACGGAATAAAAAAAAAAAAAAAAAAAAAACATCGAAAAAATGATTAAGAAAACGAAGAAATATTCATCACTGGCTTCGGATGCTGGAGAATGCGGTAATACGCATAAAGTACGGAATGAAAAAAAAAAAAAAAAATAACGGAAAAATGATAAAGAAAGCGAAGAAATATTCATCACTGGCTTCGAATGCTGGAGCATACGATCCACGCCCAGAGCATACGAGACAACCGACCAGACTCGCTGGCCACCGTTGCATTTTGTATGCACGTCTTCCACAGTACAGCAGACGCAACGTACGACAGAACAGTACACGGTGAAACGGTGAATGCATCAGCGAGACGAAACGATTGTTCTTCGGGAGATCATGAGAATGAATGAAGTATGATATAGTATAGATCGAGTGCGAGACTACAGAGCGAGCAGAAGATTCAGTCGGCGTATGCAGAAATAGCTTAACTCCTTTGACAAAGATTAATTCGCGAATTGTCTCGCATAGAAATGCCGTTGTCGCGCACCTAGATGACGAGATTTTTAAAAAATATTTTTTTTTTTTCACTAGAAATAGAAAATTCATACCTTAGGGATTGCGCAACTTGAATAATTTTAATGTGCGAAAGAACTGCGTTGGCGTGAATTACTTGGATGATACATCGAAAACGAAGTAAGGAAATTTAAAGATTTAGGAAAAATGAACTTTAAATACATTCGAATTTATTGTGAAGCGAAAAATGCAGTTTTCTTTCTTCATTATTCAATTTTTTCCCTATCTACGCATCGATCAACCCGTAAAAAAAAAAAAAAACTTATAGGAACCAACTTCTCGGATTCGATTTATCAATTTTATCAATGGATTTAAATTCATCAATAAAAAAGGGTAAAAAAATCGGTGATTTTTACATCCCGTGAAATTACGAAGCGCCACAGCATCTTCGATGCGCAACTAGTTGCGCGTAAAAAAAAAAAACTACTCATAATAACCAATTTCTTCGATTTAATTTATCAATTTTATCAACGGATTAAAAATCATCAATAAAAAATGTTAAAACATCGATCATTGCACACTGCGCGAAACTACGAAGCGCAACAGCGTCTATGATGCGCAGTTAAAGCAGTCCGCGCTATCGCGAGTTCGAATGTCGCTCGAATGTTGCTCCCACTTGACTAGGATCCTTCGGTGCGGACACAGCCACCGGTGAAATGTCAGGTCGTGACTTTCATGCGCGGGTCTCTCTACCACCTGCCATCGTTCTCCGTTAGGCAGCGGTATTAGGTACTCATGCTATACTTGTCGTTCTGGGAGCAGCGATCGAGCTGTAGGTTCGTCGTTGTTAATGGCATGTCGATCTTATCGTATCCGGAATAGGCGTTCACTTATACATATAACGCACTATTTACGCCAATTTTATTCGAATGTTCCAATTACGTTTTCAACCGCCCCTTCCTCCCGCCGACTTCAAAAAATTGCGGAACACTTGAAAACAAAAAAAAAAAATAAATTAGAATAAAAAAAGTGCCAATGTGTTCATTGCTGATTTTTGATCTGCAGGTCCTCTTTTTTACTATAGAATTGATATTTATTATTATTATTATCATTTTATTTCGATATTTTTTTCATTTTCACAATAACAATTTTGTGAACATCTCAAAATGTCTATTCTTTGACTTCGACCGCTGGTCGGACATATTTAATTGGCGAAACGTTTTTATTTTTTGCGAGAGGTCAGACAATCGCCTCTGCCCCCCCCCCCCTGCACTGAATGCTCAAGTCCAAGTTGAACGAGAAAAAGTCAATTTCGTCGCCTCGTTATATTCCGTTGCAAAAAAGTTGCTCGCCAATCCGTCCGCTTCGTCTGACGAGTCAAAGCTATTATCTCGCGACACAATTCGCTCATCACCGCAGACTGACTTTAATCGTTGTACGAGTGTTTCGGAAGTTGCTTTATTACGGCGAGTCTCGAATGAGTAGCAGCAGAGGCTCGAGCGCCACTTAACGCCGAGCAATAAACGAAATCGCAACAAACAAAAACGCTAGTATCGTAGACGACGCCGTAGAACATGCAGATCTCGCGAGTAACCGCGGTGGTCGCTTAAACTTTCTCGACAAACTCGTGTATAGGAATGGAGAACACTCGCGTGTATTCGTGCATCTCGGGTTATCGTGTGTGACATCGTTCGTCGGACTCCGTGAATTTAACTAGCGCGAAGGAGGAAGAGGCGAGTCTCGGAGAGATGATAATAATATAAAAAAGAAAACTACGAGGCAGACGATCCTCAACGACCCTATCTCGTCACGATTCAAGGATATAATCATCTGCCGGTCCTCGTGCGTGGGAGATGACACGAATTTGGATGCGACTCGTCGTCGACGACACAGCATCCCACTATGCAAGATGTCTGGAAATTGAGCTTCGCAGCCGCTGAGATGGACGAGTCAGTGAAATACGATCGGTTTTTTTTTTTTTTTTTTTTTTTTTTAAGATTCACAAAATATTTTTGAGTGACATGTACAGTTAATATTAGTTTAATTTCGTTAAATCGAATTTTTACATAATAACAACAGAAAAATAAATTAAGACGGCAATTGACATTGTATTTTTCCTTTTTTTCATAGCTTTTTATGATTAATTTTTTTTTTCACAAAAATAAATAAATAAAATAATTTTTATTCAACAAATTTGTCAGTAATTCACCCCTTTAAATAAAAATCGAATAATCTCGAATTCCTACACGAAGATAAGCATCTACTAGAAATTACCGTGTCATCTGGTAAAATGCGACGGTGGCGCCACTTATTACGAAAATACTCGATATTATGAGAATTTTTACCATATTTTACGGTAAAAAATTGATTAGTTCTCGCCATTTTCGCCAGGTGGCCTCATTGACTCCGCACTACCAGAAATTTACGATATTTTTTACCAGGTATATGGTAAATTGTATCACATCCTTTTCTCCGTGTAGAGACGATCTGTCGCGAACGAAACTGCGTTACATCGTATTATCGTCAGTTTTCCGTGTGGGGTAACTGCGAAATAATAATCAACAGAGCAACTCTATAAAACTTGTTGCTCACGCGGGATTATTTATTTGGAATTTTTCTCAATGCATTCACAAACGAAGATATAGTCGCGCGCGGATGCGCACTTAGCCTCGAAGATCCACGAGTGTTCTCTATGCAGCGTTAGTAATTACGAACGGAGTGATGTATCGTAACGCTTGGCGTTTCATCGACTTGCATCCAAAGCGGCGTAGCACCTTGTAGTTTTCTCACAGATGTATAACGCAAATAAGATAATATAGCGGTATGTATATCTTACTTATGCTAATAGTTTGCGAGAGACGCGGTATGGGAGAAGATGACCTCAGCCTCCCTCTGTTTCTGAGTTACTTTACGATCGCACTACGCGACTCGGTTTATATTAATGAGTCATATTAGAATAACTAGTTCCTCCTCGAATAATTGCATTCGAGTCACTAAAAATACATAGTTTATAATAGAAAAAAAAAAAAAAAAAAAACGAAACCAAAACTGAACCAATGAAATAAATAAGACGACTGGGATACGGAGCCAAATAGATTAATAAGGGGGAGTGGTGAGATGAGTCTCGTCTACCCGACTTTCGTCAGCTATTAATTTCATTTTTTTCTCATCCCATCGAGACGAATAGCGAATCATGGAGTAGAGTTGAGGTTCTGCTTGATAGATGCCAATGAAAAATTGCTGTATAATATCATGCGTACAGGTGCGCGTGCGCGTACGCCGTGCGCGCGTGTGTGGTCTTCCAGTCGATCGTCATTGGCACATGAATTATTTTTGCTCGTGAGGACGAATTCCGAAGTCCGATTGTCGAATTCGACGATCGAGAAAGACAAATTATAGATCAAAGTAGAGTAGGTTCTGCGTCATAATCATTGCTATAATTCATAGCGATGATCCTCAACGCGGGGCGGTGTCGTTTTGTTCAATGCTAATGGTGTTAATGATCGCGAGTAGCCGTTCGATCCAAAGTTATGATCGTAAAAAAAAAAAAAAAAAAATCGAAAGAAGCTTATTAAAAATAATTCAAATATATTATTATTATTATTATTATTATTATTATTATTATTATTATGTTGATTTTTCGTATGTAAAATAGCTATTTTTTAATATTTTGCACTCGATAAACAGGAATCGACGGAAGATGAGAAAAGTCTTGCGAAAGGCATTTCAGTAGTATGGCAACGACAATAAAAAAACTGCCGATCGCTTTTTTTTTTCTCGAGGCAGAGAACAGCCCGATAAGATGAGAGAATACTACATATATGTATATATATCGACACCGGGAGCGAACGATTTACGATTCGCTCGCGCACCTTCGGGCTTTCTGAGGACAGGAGAGGCTACGCGCTGAGCCTCTCGCGCTTTATCGAACGCGAACGCGCTCGCGACTTGTAACCTTTCCATAAGTATCGCGTCTTCGTTGCCGTAGATCAACGGGGCTAACGTTTGCTGAGAGACGACCAATTTACCGAACGACCTCTCGGATCGACCTCTTACCCGGGTTCTTTCGTCGTTCGTTCAGTGTTGCCATCGGTTCTTCCTTGTATCGTGCGATTTATAGAGGATTTCGAATTTTTATCTTTTCTCACGAGATTATCGTAAAAATGATTATTTTTGTAAAAAAAAAAAAAAAAAAGCGATAAGAACACCTCAAGAATATCGCTTTCCATTTTACTTCCGGATTCTTGCGCTTTTTTTTATTCGATGCTGATATCTATGTCATTTTTTTCTCTTCCACATCCTTCGAAGTTCCAATCTTTAGTCGTGACGTCAGTGAAACGCTTCTCCGCATCTCTCGCATCGCGGATTACAGTAGAGCAAAGAGACTCAACATACGCAGTTCCGCAACAGCGTACGATCTTACAGTCACCGCATTTCTATAGATATAGCGACACATCGTTCGAGAAACATGTAGCGAAATTTTTTTTTTTTTTTTTTTCATCGACCGAGAAATTTTTCTCGTTCGAATCGCGGATCGATCGCTCGAACGCGCTTCCACTAGATCGAGACGTATGTACACATCAAGTTTTACGATTGCCCTCATACATTAATGTAAACTCGTTGAAGGAGTTCACGTGGAGAGCTACCGCAACGCTTAGATACCGAGCGCGGTAAATCCTTCCGAGTGAAAGAGCAGCGGGATAGAACGAGAAAACGAACAAACGACGAGGAAAGAGGAATAGGCATCGTACGGAAGTTTATACGTAGAAATTTAATAGAAACAGATGCACATCTCTATGTTTTGCGGATTTTTGCGATCGTAAAATTAACAAATTATTTCAATTTATATCGAAATTGATTCATCAATTTTTTTTTTTTTTTAACTTCGTTACTTTTGTCTATTGATTAGGATTTGCTTTCCGTTATTCCTTCAACCCTTTCGACGAGCGCCTCGGCGTTTTTAACGAAATTCTAATACATCGTCACCCCCAACCGCTTTCGTCGCAAGTCATCGCGTCGCGCATTTCTTTTCGAACGAATAAAAAGCTTTCGCCGCGTTTGAAGCACAACGGAACATATCGTCGTACTATAGCGGGGCTGAGCGGAAGAAGATCTTACCTTATGTGATGCGAGACCGTGCGCGCGCGCGTGCGCGCCACAGTTCGCAACGCAGACTTCGCCGCGGCCATAAATCAGGCACCGCTTCTTACGTCCAGTCGTTTGCCATCGCGTCGGGTCAGAGGGGACCCGGCTCTCGGCTCTAGTCTCTCCGAGATACGCTTCTTCTGTCTACATTCATATACTATACTCGAGTTGAATCCGCTTCACTCTTGTTTCCATACACGATATACCTTCCAGCATCCGTCCTACTGACCGCCGCGTTTTGTTCAATAGCAAATGAAAAAAAGAAATTACCGCTTTCAATAAATCAAATTGTGCGTCTGGTTAGGTGTACTTTTTACACGTCGCCCGATCTTTTTTCGCCGAACATACGAAACCGTTAAAATATTATTAAAAATCACATTTAAATACGAAGAATATCGATTTTTTAGTATTAAGAAGACAAATATACGAACGCAAAAATAAAAAAAAAGAAACTTACAATTTTGGTCAAATAATTTTATTTAGAAAGATATTTGATGTCTATAGTGACGAATGTCCATAAAATTAAAGTTAATGCTAATAATTATTATTATAATTATTACCCATATCGATTAATAAAAAATAATAATCAATCTAAAAAAAAATTAAACGTACAATGAAATATTTATGTTAAATTAAAATAATGAATAATTAAACATTTTTATCAATTTAATTATTATCTACGATTTAAATACAATATTATTATAATTATTCATTTATTTGTATTTAAGGAAATTGCCTGAGAATAGTAACAGAAAAAAATGTTTGTCATCGATCTTAAATCAAATTGCACGCTGAAAATCATAAACGTCACTTGGCAGACGGGTTAAAAAAAAAAAAAAAAAAACGACATTCCGCTGATGTCTGACCTCCTACAGGATCAATCTACTTGGCGACTGTGTTGAAAGGCAGACGCGTTTACGCCGAAGATTAGCTGAATGTCGAGGATTGAGCTTTGCGAGTCACGATCTCGTATCAGCGCTGCGATATCTATTAGGAAGTGAGTACAACGGTAGCTCGGTAAACGCGATTAGTATTACAGTACGTGATGTTTTAAATTCGCGATGACTAGAAAGTCCTCGTTAGAGTAGCAGCAATCCGGATCACGCGTTTTGAAATGAAAAATCCATTCGTTGCATACATCGCGAAGGGTATTGGATATATGTGTGCAAAACGTTACTTACCCGTATGATGATGGTAGCCAACCGGTCGTGACTAATTACGCGGACAATGTGTAATGTTAATCGGGCACTATATTACCCGGGTATATGCGCGCGCATCTATTTCACTTCTATTCACATCTTTCTTCGTTCGTCGTATATCTTATTCCGCGGGGTTCGCGAGAGCGCACTGTATGCCTTCGCACGTTGTGCAGCACACTTGGAAGATTACACACGCGCCCACTGTGCGCGAGAGCGCACGGGAATCGGATCGCGTACTATATTTCAATGCTAAACAGAGATTACTCGTTAGTCAGGAATTTGCCCTCGGGATCATCCACGGCGAGAGTCATCCCCACTTCATCGTCGTCTCAATTCCCATCTCACCTCGACTCATCACTTTTCCTCCCATCTTCATCCTTCACGAGTTTCACGACGATGATACATCTACATATCGCATCTTCAGCGTCTCATTCCAACGCAATTTTTTCGACACATTTGTTTTTTTTTTTTTTTTTTTTTTTTTTTTTAATACCTTATGTCGTATCGATCGTGAAAACGCGAAGATAAAAAAAAGAAAAAAGAAAATGAGATGCTAATAGAGTCTCAGTTGTCCTTACGTAGCTCGCCTTGCGCGCGGTGAACATCTTTCACGTTCCGAGATAAAAAAAAAAAGAAGAAAGAATAAATAAATAAAGAAACCGGCTTGCGAGCATTAATATGTAAGATCCGAGGCATCTCTCTCGATTCGAGTATAATTACACGATCATGAACATCATCGATTTACGGGACAAATATTTAAAGCGTCTCATCTTTATAGTTGCAAACACAGACGCGCGTACGCGCGTATGATCGAGTCGTTATTTTTCTTTTTTCATCCCGCGCGCATGACGTATTCTGTCTTTTTCTCGCGATCGCGATCTCTCATCTTCAACGGTTATCTTTTTATTCGGCTTCGGTATACGATCGATCCGTACGCATATCACGCTGCGATGTATATATATCGCGCATGAAGATCGAGAGAAGAGATCGGTATCTCGTAATGACACGCGTGTACAACGCGCGCAATGAGAAGCATGGAAAAAATATCTATATATTACGTAAATATAGTGGAAAGAGCTTAAGACGACGGCCTCGTTGCCGTTTAGTTGAAATGCACTCCAAGATTGTTCGAGTGTAATAGTTGAATATGAAAATGAAGTCATAAAAAATAATAATAATAATAAAATGGAAAAGCTTATAGAGAATACGTCGAATGTATCGAAATCCGATATGACGTTCGATCGAAAGCGTTGTTTCGACTTCGTAACGATGAAATTAAACCATTTAACGCGAAGTTATATAACGTGAACTCGAACTTCGGTCCATTTTCAATAGTGAAGCAGAACAGGCATAAGTTATACCGATGTATAGTGCAAGCATAGTCCGCAGAGGCTAACGCGACGAGAAAGGTATTGAAAAGAAAAGACAACCGGTTGTGCTATGCGCTCGCGGGATCATAGAGCCCCGAGTCGCGAATGCGCGACCTCTTCGTCGTCTCCGCGCCGACCGGTACACAAGAGGATGACATCGGGGTTCTCAACTCGATCGATTTAATTCCGGACACTCTAATTCAGCCGAAAATGTCTCATCGATCGGTATCGCAATGACTAGAAATACGGTAATCCCGAAACTCTGGACGGATTTTTGCAAATTTTTAACAATACACACGAATCTCGTAGACCCGATGTCTTTATCGTTGCAAAACTTTGTCAAAAACTGATGTTTTTAAGTTTTATTATAGCGAAATCGAAACGGGAGATCGCAAGGAAGATATATCTCGAGGGACAATAACAATACATTTAGAATTATAGAAGTTTCGCGCTTTTGAAAAAGTTGTAAAGTCGCAGATTTTTATTAATTTACGATTTTCATTGAACAGTTCGCGTCCAGCAGATCTATGTGGCGTATTTAGGGTTAACTTACTACGAAGGTAAACGTGAGTTTTCCGATCGAAGGGTTTGAAATATTTCTGTGAATTTTGTTTTAATAAGACTTTGAAGACTATAATTGACGATTTTTTTTAATCTCGAATTTGTTCATTGCATTCGCGAAATTGAGGAAATTTATGATTATTTATTAATAAATTATTACGGTCATGAAAATTATTGTTCCTTTCTTTTTTCATAAAAAAAAGTCTGACGAAAGGACATAATTTTTTATTCTAATTACTAATTATTACTAATAAATTATATGATTTATATATTAATTATTTGAAACCACTGCATTTCTTATGTTTCTAATATATTATGCATCTCCTTTATTCCATACGCTTAACTAAATGGCTAATAAAATAAAAGGTTTAACACCCAAAAGTACCACAAGAAATATGAATAATAATTGTGTGATCAGTAATCGCCTTTATTATCTATATAATTAGATTCTTTGTTTGCCGAATCTCAGGTTTTATCAATGCCATTTAGTGGTTGAAATAGTTCCCGTATCTTCGATAGATTGTATTTTTTTATTATTGAATTTTATTTATTTCTCGTTGTATTCATATCTCACTGAGGACCTCGAGTTGCAGTTTCTAAGCGGCCGGTCGACCTCCGACCTCTGTCGCTGGCGCAGCGACATACACAGATATATATACGTAGATTCAGGTAATCGAGAACTGGTAAAACGATCTAATAGTATCTGCGTTGCGCCTGCGCGCCGAGTTTCTTCGATGTCTGGGCGTTTTAGTTACGATCGACCGTGAGACGACAGACCAGCGGTATCTAATAGGTCGCGATAACGCGGGCGAACCTTATCCTCGGTTCACCTTATTCTCGACGCTGAAAGGATCTCAACCCACTCCTGGAATATCATCGTCCGGTGTGGTCCGCGTAAGGCATTCGATTAAATGCACTAATACGATCGTATACATTATTATTTCTGTCGAGACGCTGAAAGCGCACCGGGGAGCAAAGATAGTGACTTTCAGAATTCTTCGAGATACTTAAGTTGACATAGTGTCTCAAAAACCGCGTGACCCGTCTTTACATCCTTTTTAAGGATATCAGTCGATTTTTCACTCAAAAAATCGAACCGCGGAAGGATATGTTCAATAAATAGTTATAATAATAATATTAATAATGATTATTATCATTATTGCTAATTTTAAGGTCATTTATCTGCAACCGTACGTGCGATTGAATACATTTTTCAAACTGTAAAAAACGCACAGTTTCCGGGCATTGGATTTAAATGCCAAAACTGCGACTCACTTGAGTTTCCAAAAAAAAAAAAAAAAATTTAATATTTCTCATATTTTTTAGTGTCTCCCGCTCTACGCAAACAAATTACATAAATATGATCCGATCTTTGTGTGGTGTAAGGAGATTTTTCGGTAGCGAGACGTTTTAATTGCCACCAGATATATCGTAATTATCCGGAAGCACACGTGATAATAATAAAAAAAAAGTAAGAATACGCGTTCGCGGTAAAAATACAAAATGTTTCAAGGGGGACATATTCGACCGAAATATTACCGAAATAAAGTGAAGTTCTCACCGGGTCTGAGTCGCGAGAGCGTTCGCGAGAGTCTCCCGCACACCGTAATCCTGAATCGAAACGTACGACTTTTGAAATCGGATCCGCGCCACGAACATTTCTCGAGGGGTCGCCCCCATAGCAGCGGAGGTTGGTTCGGAGCCGTTAGTAGGGAAGAACTGTGCGCGAGCTCTTCCCTCCAGACCGGCTCCAGATCGTCTCAGTTACAATTTGTGTTCGCACTTAAAAGAAACATTACCTCCGCGGAGGCCGGTGCGGTCATCTTCAACGTGGATGAGCGGTCGCGCAGTTCGGATAGCTCCCAGAACGTGTGTGGTCGCGCTTCTACACCATAAGCTCTGTACTCTCTCTCACCCGGCTTGACCCGATGCGAGGGGAACGCTTTCGACCGTATCTCGAATCGTTTGTTACCGATTCGATTGGTCCCCGTCGCACGCCCTTCGGCTGCTTTAAAGCTATCTAGCCATACCTGCACGTAGCATACTTAAACAAAAAACGAAAAAAAAATCGTACCTCTTCTGCTTTTAATTGCCCCGTTAGCTGGATAAGAATCAGAAAAGGGTCGAGTAAAAGGATTTCTCGACCTGAGAACTTTATCGTGTACCCTTCGGTTTCGATGACGAACGATTAATTAATGATCCCGAACAGTAGAGAACGTTTTTCGGACGAAAAGTTCATAGTTTTGGATTTTTCCCCCATAGTCTCCGATAGCCGTTGATTCTTAATTCATAGTTAGAGGTGAAACATTACTATGTATTGTTTTTTAATACCCAACGAAAATGGTATCAGGGGAACGCCTGTTCAATGATTTTGCATGGAGAGAAGTATCTGATACAATTTCCCAAATATCTAGTAAAAAATATTCTGGTAAAAATCTTTCTAATAGTGCGGATTCAATGGCGCCACCTATCGAAAATTACGAGCACTATGCGAATTTCTACCATAGAATATGGTAAAAATCCCCATAAATGTGGTAAAAATTCTCGTAATATCGAGTATTTTCGTCATAGGTGGCGCCACCGTCGAATGTTACCAGATGACATAGTAATTTCTAGTAGATCCTTCCCTCTGTGTACTTACGTTCCCCAACTGCATCTGATACTTTTACCTAATCGGTAAAATTATTTATATCTTTGTACAGATTAACCACCCTTTTCAGTCGGAGATTTTTTGGAAATTTCGAATTTTTTTTTATAACCTTTTTTTTTTTTATTTTTTACCATATTTATCATAACTCTCAATATTTATTGTAATTTTTTTTGCGCATCGAGTTGAAAAATTTCTTCAATCGTAATAATATTAATCAATATGCATATTAACCGATTTCAAACATACCGAGATAAGACGGTAAAGCTTTCTGCGATTTGCGAAGCCGAACGCACGAACCGGATAAATCGGACGGGGGTTTGGGAAGGAGAGGGGGTTGAGTGGGACGATCATTAAGGGTCACTATTGCAACGGCTGGTGTTCCGTGTATACACTTTCATTCAAGCTCCATGTCGGCAATCCACCGTCGGCCGATGCTTGCTGCGTTATAGAGAGTACAACATCAATGCAGCAGCGTATAGTATAAGTACGCTATGCGTAGGTAGATAATACCCTTGTACACGGGCGACAGCGAGCCCCGTGCTGTACCGCATACATGAGAACGTTCGAACAAGGTGATTTCCGTTTTTTGGAGACACTGCACGAGTCTATCGCAACTGCGAGCATATTATAAGCGTCTCGAGTACATATATATACGTACATAGGATATATGTATATCGGTGAATTACACAGACGATACACTGTGTTCAACGGAATATTGATTTTTCATTGAGAAGCCCGAGATCTACGAAGCATCAAGTCCATAACTACACAGCCGTACCCGTGACCCACCCACGACTACTTCGACTGTTCATATAAGGGAGACCCCCGTGTTATGAATCGTTTCGTTTTAAATTGCTAACGCCCTCGTAGCGGCTTTCATAAATCCTCCATATACTCGATTCTTCGTCGCCAACTCGCGTGTATATACACGCGAAAGTGTATTCTTTAAATCAGCAAAATATATGTTTATTACACATATTATGTGAGTTTCGAAGTGTAAGTTTAATGTATTCGCCGAGGATATTGCACACGATCGAGAGATCGGATTCGAAATTCGTATAGGTAGCATAAATTCGCCGGGGCATTCGATCAACGCAACGATAATCGCGGTTCGGAGCCTCTGAGTAATCCACGGAGCCGCCGTTCCCCCTCCCCCCCCCTCCCATCCCCCTTTCAGCCGCACTCTCCGTGGTGCGATCTTCCCAAAAATATCCGAAGAACGACGAAACGTTAGTTTTACGATTAGAGAGAGAAGGGGAACCGGCGCGGACTTAACGACGCCAGTTCGGCAACGATTTACAATCCGCTGATCCAGGAGTACGATTAAACGGCAAGGATGCCGAAGTAAAAAATGTCGGTCTCCTTCTCGTCGCCGTTGATCTTGTCCCACTTCGTGAGAAATTCGAAGCTTCGCTTTCGGACAACTAGTTTCGCGATCTTCTCGATTTTATTACTTTTCGGGTTTTTTCTTTTTTTTTTTCGCACGTTTTTCGCTCGATTCGTCGCTATTCCGATAGAGCCGACTAAATGGAAAGCGAATTAATGGCTTCGTAGCAATAGACTCAATATCGGCCGAAATTTCAAAAGTCACGAATTTTATGTTTTTTTTTAGGGTCATACCGAGTAAACTGTAAAAATCGATTCCCAGTCGGTTTAGTCGCGTAAATATTACCGGCGGTTTTCGGCTTTTCGGTGGTTTTTTTTTTTTTTTTTTCATTTTTTTTTCGTATTCATAGCAATTACAATATTTTTCTATATATTTTTTAAAAATAATGTAAAATAAAGTAGAACACCAGGAAGTCATTAATATTTCGAGTTGCGTGTAAACCGAATCGATTTGGAAATTAGATATCGTCATATCTGTGAATTATTTTGATAGCAGAACATTTGTCTCGAAGACATTTCCGAGGCGTATGCTGCAGAGTAAATAAATAATAACGGAATACCGGACGTTGATATTTTGAGAATCACATCGGAGCGCCGTAAATGATACGGTTGTGAAGACGAATCGAAATGTTGCATACAAAACGCGATGTTATAACTAAAATACGTACGTGTTGCACGTGTTCTCTATATTCTCGAAAAATAATAAACTGCGAGCGACAAGATCCCAAAAGAAGATGCCTAACGTCCGGTTGTGACATTAATATCTATTTCAGCCGCTCCCAACTTCACGAACGAAGTCCTGATTAATAGCAAAATTATTCCATTAAGTTGACTTTTATAATACACGAAATCCATAGATAAATGTAAAATAAAAACCGGCCATTTGCATGCTGCCGGAGGAGCATATGGTATATAGTACACAGTATATAGTATACCAACCGTAGGATCACGACGGGGAATTTTGTGGAAAGAGTCACGGATTATCGGTCGATTTATATGCCGCTCACCGCGGTCGCTAAGGTCTTCTCGCGCCCGAGGTGCTTCTCGAGAGAAATGAAGATCGCGTTAGTTTCGGACTCTGGACCTCTGGGGGACGTCGTCGTGATATACTTGTTACTTTTCCGTTGGGTTCATTCAATGAAAGACAACGATTCGCTGTCGCAAAAAAAAAAAAAAAAATTTACTAAATCTTCGTCATTTCGAAATATGTGTATTGGATTGTTGCAAAATGAAATTTGGGATGTTTCCGGATGTTTTCTTTTTAGAAATACAAAGGCATACGAGATTTCTAGAAAGTTTATTCCAACGAATATTAAATGAAAATTACTCGAAAGTTGGAACGCCATTAGTTTTAGAAGAACTAAATAACGTTCCGAAAACATTTTTTGTTATCGGAAAAAAAAAAAAAAAAAAAAAAAAAAACCGATTCGATTGCAAATGACCGAATGCGTCAATAATATGAATGCAATCGTTCGACATCATTCAATCCACGTAATCTACCGCCTGGAAAAAGGGATTTGAAAGATCTGTATCTCTCGATGCTCGGCATCCAGTATCGACAAAGCTTCCGCCGGATCTCTAGGGTCGGTTTACGCGGTGATCTAACGTGTGGGTAAAGTTGAATCGTGTCCAATTATCGGACAGTCAACGACGTGTAATACAAGAGCTTACTGCGACTTTTGCTATACCGCACGCATGGCATACGCACAACTCGTATCGACGCTTTCTTCGGACTCTCGGAGTCCGCCGCTGCAACGCACTGGATTCGCGTTCGATCTTCGATTGCGGCAACGCACCGGCGACGGTCGGCTTATTAGCGAAACCCCCCGCGTAGCTAGCAAGCGAAACGGTGGCACAAAGAAGCAAAAAAAAAAAAAACAACAACAACGTTGTGGAAAAAAGGGCGGGACGCGAAGGCAAGAGATGAGACGAGAACAACAAGAGAACAAGTTAAGTTCGTCTTCAGTGGAATAGCGAAGTCCCGAGAGCCTGCGCTGGATATAAACCGCAAAGAGATCTATGGTACCGCAACTAGTTTTTCTCGGTCATGTCGGCCCCGATCTGACGCGATCGGAGGCTTTTCGCTACGGTCCCTGAAGGTTCAAAGTGTGTGCGACGTCGGCGATGCAACGACGCGGCGCAACGGACGTAACATTTAAAAGAAAACTGGAATATCGCTTTTAAAATTTATTTTTTTCAATCCTTTTTACTTATAAACAGTAATTACATTCTGTATTACATTGTTGTAAATAGAGTCGTAATTTCGTACCATAATTTGCGCGGAATTTTTTTTTTTTTTTGCGGAGGGTGTATCGTTATATCCCCAATGATAAGTGAGATTTTGCGAGAATTTTGAATACGTCTCTTCGGGATAAAAATTCAGAAAAAATTATCCATGTAGAGGGCGTTAAGAATATTAGTCTTACGTAATAATTATGCCAATTTTACGAGACTACAGATACACCCTCCGTAAGCTTTTTTTTTCGGTATCCAAACTCTTCAACGCCGATGGTACTTTACCGACTGTCAAAGTCGATAATTTTGTGATTTCTTCGAGAAAATTCAATTGCACGTCGGATTTCCCTTGCAATGGCATTGAGTGACCCGTATTGCCACCGGGGAGATTAACTGCATGTATCCCACTGATGCACTGCCGTTCGCTGAGTTTCTGATGCCGCTGACGATCCTCCGCCGTCAACCTACTGCGCGCACACCTTGCGATCGGCGACTTCTCTGGATACTTCGCGGGTATTCATCCGATGGATATACCCACGCCGGGGTTGTTTATCGAGCAATAAATTGCGACTCCTTCGGTCGCGAACGGCCACTAGCCGCTGCGGTAGCAGAAGCTACACTGCCAGTCCGTTCGAATCTGATCTTTCAGCGCGCGCCCCCCGGGTATATCGCGGGTGAGGAGTACGCGGTTGAAGACGGTAGTCAGGACATGAACTAAGCGTGGAACACTCGGTTCATGTAATTAATTAGCTTCCGCAACCGTGTTTTTGAGAAGTTACAAATCGTCGGCAATTATATTAGAGCCTTCAACTTGATGTGTACACATTTCCTTGTTGTGGTGAATTTCTAAAAAACCAATCGGCCGACCGAAGTTATAATTGCGACAAGACGCCATTTTTTCTAAATAACGAAAATCTTAACGTTTTTTTTTGTTTTTTAAATCAATCACTGTCTCCAGCATCACAAAGTTCAATGAAACAAAACTGTCGGCGTTTCTTCCATGAGACGAATATCTAATTATCTCTCGTCTCTAATTTCCGCGGAACATTAGATAAACAGTTACGATCCACTCGAAATAGCGACCCGACCTATTTTACCGATCGAGACGACTTTGCTTCCAGGCTTTTCAGGAACCCTCGATACTCAAAGTCGGCACGTGTGTGATGAATTTTTTTTTTTTTTTTTTCAATTTTTTACTTTACTTCTGTTGATGAACCGTCAAAAAGCGAGGAACCGCAATTAATACACCGATAATTATACTAATTAGCATCAGCGTCTTAGCCGTTGTGCCGGTAATCGAACGAGTGCGCGACGAGTCTGTAGTGCGCACGTGTAAATTGAAATAAATAATACGAAAGAGAAATTCGTCTTTAGATCCGAGTGTAATTAGTGAAATTCGTGAAAGTACCCGATAGGTAAAACGCTTTTGCTCGTACATAAGCGACAGATAAATAAAGGCGCGGACACCGGATTTATATTATACAAGAAACCTATCCTATCCAACCTCTCCTATACGTTCGTGAACTTTAACGCCGTGGCGAGGTCGATTCGTGCGCTCATTGCCGTCGGCGACCAAAGAGATTTCCTATCCGTGCAGTCGCTTTTTCTCTCTCCCTCTTAAGGGTATATACGATAGCCACAGCGTACGTCGACGCTTCGCTCTAAGGCTCGAGACTATCTGCGGTGCGAGAGATGCAACATTCTCGCGTCCGGCGGCATACGGGGAGCGCCGACACTACCACCGATCCAACCAACCCAACAAACCCACCATTGCCGCTGATCGCGGCTAAATATTACATCGCGGTAGATTCGTATCGGCGGATCGCACGACTTACGAGCGGATGCGCTCTTTGCTAAAGCGCGAGATCGTTCTCGCGCGAGCGCGCGCGACCGTTCGACTTGTAACCTCGGTACATCCACTATCTACTTACATGCATTAGGAGGGAAGATATTGGGGTTATATGGGTCAGTAGCCAATGCCGAGAGTCACCCTTATTACAAAGTGATGATCGTTCCCCACAGCAATAAGTACGGATTACGATAATTTATCGAGATCGGGAATTAGATATTACTTCCAATATGCCAGAATTACTATACATTTTTAGCATTTCCTCAAAAAATCCGCGATCTCCAAAGCGGAAACGAAGTATATGCAAAAAAAATATATAAAATATATATGAAATTCGGGACGTTTATATAATTAATAGAATCTGATAATTTGTTATATAGTTCGTGATATATATTCGCAGGTATTATATATACTAAAATATACCGATAATGTACCTATATTTTTTTAAGGACTAATAAATATTAATAAAAAAATATCACAATAATAATAGCGTAATGTTATTATTGATGACACTGAAGCAACTTTTCCGATGAAATAAATACGAAGTAACTATTTATTATAATTATTTTTTTTTATTTAAGGCAAAAATTATGTCACAATTTATTCGAAATTAAAATTTTTCTTCGGTAGAGCAGTTTTAGCGGTATTTTCCCTAACCTCGTCCTCGAGGTATAGGTACTTCCTATTCGGAAAACTCAGATGCAACTCGTTTGCCACGGTATGACTCGCGTTTTATTACACCCTAAAACTCATTGCCACGTGTTTCCACTTCGGAGGACTCTTTTACATTGCATACTATACACACAACCTGAGAACTACGATCCTGCAGCACCTTGGAACGTATCTCAAGGGTTTATGTCCCGACGCTGCGAGGTGTCAAAAGCGTTTTAGTTATCTTGAGACCGAAAGATAGTGGCGGCCAGCAGAGCGCGCTCTTTAAACAGTTTTCGTACCTGAGTGCGAATCTCTCAGCTTCTATGTATAACGAAAATCACGGAGTACATACATATACTTGTATTTATAATATCATATATATAGATATATATGTATATATATCTTAGCTGATACATCCGAGTCGCTGGTGGGTAGAAGTCCGCGGGTAGGCAGTGCATCGATTCCTTCTCAGTATTATTATAACCCAACGATATTCCAACCACTTTCCCATATAACTATCACTAACGCGGAGCAATACACGCTATCTATGAATACTAATACGTAATATAATAATATATATGTAGAGGTGTGCGCGCGTTTACGTAATGTATAGTACCTATATCGCAGTTCGCAGATTCATATATGTAGGTATTATGTATATATATATGTATATATACTGGAAGTGGTTGCACCTCGAGATCACATGGAAGAAACTACGTAGGCTGCTCGCGAATAGATGAGATCTCCACCTCCTTCTTCTCTTTCATTTATCCAGTTATAATATATCCCTATTCCCATTCCTTGGACAATCGGCGAAACCTTTGGGTAGGCGTGTTGCGAATTTTTTGTTAAACTCGTCTCTCACTATATCGTTATTCCTGAAGTCTGAATTACGGTGCGGCTGAAGCTGTAGTGCGTCGTAGGCAATCAGATAGAAGCGATGATGAGTCAGGAAATTGCCGAATTTGAATTCAGAAGACAATCCGTATTTCTTCTTCACTCAGATCTTTCATACGATTGATTCCAAATTCAAACGAAGTGTTAATTTTGCACCCAACTACCAGTGTATAAGTCTCTAATCATCGCAAACCAGAAATCAATGGTGGACATTGTCGTTGAAGACATTCGAAGCTTCTGCCTATTTAACCATTCCAATTCCTACGCTATATCGCCTGATTCCTCTTTCAACTATGTAAGAACGAGTGAGAAGCCAAACAGCGTTAGAATCCGAGATGCGCGGATGGTAGCGAACAGCACAACTGCAACGGAATAATCCGCCAGTGGCGAGAAACGCCGACGTACCGCCGCCACAGAGAGAACGACGACGATGCCCTCGTCCGATTTGCATCTGGCGCTTGTTAGCCGCTCCGGCTCCGCATAGCTAGAACTTCTCTATCCCACAAAGTGATTTTCTCTGGTAGCTATGAAAAATCGATCTAACCTTTTTATCTGCGTTCTCTCTTTCATTCTTTGGTCCTGCAGAGGTGTATAGGTGGTTGTTCTCTGTTACCTATACACAATAACTAACTACGACAGTAAAACGCGGCTTCGCTCCGTCCTGCTCCGTTTCTCAGTTCTCTTTTACTTACGCGATGCCCGGATAGCCATCTGCTTGTGTGTCTACTCGCCGCCTGTAAGTTACGACACAACGTGCGGCTGGCCAGGAGGGAGGATGAGAGAACTCGCACGCTCTGTGTCCTCGTATGTGGTGCTAGAAATGATGACAACAACGCGCCGAGCGGGACCGAGACACAGATTACGAGACACAAACTCTTCTCTGTCTGTTATTCCACATCTTTTCCTTTCCATCTTACCTTAGAGCCTTAGGTACCCAGTATCTTGGATCTAGTCGATTTATCTAATTTTTCTTAAAAAAATACCATTTCTATGGCATACGCTACAGTCTCTAACGCGACTGTATTCGGATACCGTAGCTGCGGTGGAAATAACGTCATCGATTTAACCATACCGAGTGACCATAGGCACGAGAATACAAATTTTTAACATCAACCTTCCATTCCGGGGACATTAGGAATCCCATTGGTATAAACGAATGAAATGTTTCCTGTCACATTATCAATTTGTCAATGGGATCTCTATTAAACACCTTTGCGACGTTGTGACGCTTGTCTTGAATAATTTAAGGTAATTTTATCTATGCCGGATTGTGGTCAATGAACGAGAGAACACAGAGGTCGATAACGATAGATAGGATCGTGCGACGGAACGTGGAATCTGATCGATCTTCGTAGGTTTCCGCTTCAGGGGATACTAAATTTATGAGGATAATTGATATACGAAATGTGGCAACTTTTTTCACGTGTAATAGAGGCTTTTTGAATAACAACATTTTCGTGTGTCCTTAAAGGCGCACACCTTCGGCAGCGCAGTTCTGGTAGTCGGCGTCACGCCCAATGCTATCCAATCTCAGGATGATTAAGAGCTGAATAAAGCGTTTTTCGTAACAACCAACAATAATGTCGTACCTCGTTGAGAGGTAAAATGGCCCCTTAATAACAAGTGTACCGGGAAATTGTTCAAATTGTTCTCCAACACACACACGTGTTTTTCCAGCTTCAAAAAATGTACGATAGGAAAATTAGCGAAACAAAGGAGAATCGTCGGATCGGCAAGTCATGTAAATACCACGATCACACAGTCCAGTAGGAGAGAACCTTTAAGCGGTCATATATTTTATCGTGACCACGTAAAATACGGGACAACAAATTATGTAATAGTAACGTCTCACGGAAGTCTTGGAGACACGCAAATCTCCGATCCATACGAAACTCGTAGTTGAGTCGGATCTGTGAGTCGATCGTGACGGATAGCGCGACATCGATTCCGAGATAGTAGAATTTGTTTCGATAGAAAAAACATAGTTTTGCGGTGCGTGGATGTGTTGGTTGAAAGATATTGTGATTAAATTAGAATGGATGTAAGTATCACGAAAGAAAATATTGTGAAAACTTTAACACTTCGTGGTTAGCGAAGAGTTTGTTGAAAATTTTAAGTTGACAAGTCAATTTAGATAAGACACGAAGACACTTCAGATTAAAAATTATACTTTTGTCAATGGAAGGCCGCCGACGAAACTCTGGGATCGTTACAATGGCCCGACTACCTCGTCGTTGGGATAGTTTTACTCATTTCCGCATTGATCGGAGTCTACTTCCGGTTCAGTGGCGGCCGACAAAAAACTGCCGAGGTATGAGAAACAAAAACACCGATTGGGGTCCGAAAAAAAAAGATCGATCAATTTTTCAATAATTGATCATAGCGATTCAAGAATTGATTTATCAATGATTAGGAATACTTTACTGGAAATCGTTCTATGAGTGTGCCGCTGCTCGCGATAGCTTTGATGGTCGCTTTTATGTCGGCCATTGCAATGCTCGGCATCAGTGGTGAGAACTATATCTACGGTAGTCAATTTATCATGGCGAATCTAGGATTTTCGCTGGGTACGCCGATCACTGCCTTCTTTTACCTTCCGGTTTTCTTCAAACTCCAAAACATGAGCGTTTATCAGGTATCTTTTAGTTTCTGGATACGGCGAATTAGAGATATGCTGAATGATTTACAAAAACTGACCTTGTTTACTTACAGTATCTGGAGAAACGATTCGGTGTAACGGCACGTCGAGTAGCGAGTGTTGCAAATTACGTTCAAATGGTACTGTACACTGGTGTAGTTTTATACGCACCTGCGCTCGCACTCGAGGCAACGACGGGTTTGTCTAGTATGATAAGCGTACTCGTAATTGGTCTTATCTGTACCTTCTATTCCACCATTGGTGGTATGAAGGCTGTTCTGGCAACCGACGTGTTTCAAGGTATTCTCATGTTCGGCGCATTATTCGCTATAATCGGAGTTGCCTGCTATGATTTTGAAGGCGGTATCACTGAAGCGCTGGACATCGCGAAGAAAGGCGGCCGCTTGGAATTTTGGAAGTATAGATACGATCTATGCATTACGTAAGGTGTTACCTAAGTAATGGTTAGTATGTAACACTTGGGATTAATGTCATTTCAGCTTCGACACAGATCCAACGGTACGCCATACATTGTGGGGTTTACTGATCGGTGGGTCGTGCTTCTTTCTCTCCAACTTCGCGGTGAGCCAGATTACGATACAACGACTTCTGGCTGCTAAGTAAGTTAACTCCAGCATACATAAACATAAATGAAGTGGAAATGTAGGACGAAGCTTGGATCTCGAGTTACCACTGAAAGTTGCGGCTTCAGACGTTCGAAATTTGCAGATCGCTGAGGTCAGCCCAATTAGCTCTCTTCCTTAACACTCCGCTCATCGTCGCGATGTCTCTGGTAACTTCATTGGCCGGTATCCTTATGTACGCCTGGTTCGAAGGTTGCGATCCAGTAGCATCAGGACAAGTATACAGCTTCGATCAGACAATGCCGTATTTCGCCAAGATAAGAATGTCGAAGATACCAGGACTCTCGGGCTTCTTCATTGCCGGTATTTTCAGCGCGTCTCTCAGCACCGTCTCGGCATTGTTAAACTCTTTAGCTGCGGTTGCCGTTGCGGATTATATACAACCACTTTATCGGAAATGCGGACGAGAGCTACCGGACTCGATGGCCTCGTTGTACGGCAAAATACTTGCCCTTGTGAATGGATTGTTGATATTGGGAGTCGCTTATCTAGCGTCGCACCTTGGCAGCATAATGCAACTTGCATTGGCTATAAACGGTGCCATGGGTGGTCCCATTCTCGGCCTCTTTAGCCTTGGAATATTCGTCGAATCTGCCAATGAGATCGGATCGGTTATCGGGACTGTTACAAGTCTGGCGCTGTCCATGTGGATCATATTTGGCCAACCGAAACCTCCGGTTCCGGAGTTGCCGGTTTCGATCGAAAAATGCTCTAACGCGACTGTCATCAACACCGCGATGTATGAAGCGCGGCTATTGGCATTCAAGTAGGACAAGTAACAATTTTCTACCTTATCGATAATGACGAACAAATTTGATTTTTTTTTTCGCCATTGCAGGGCCGCGGAAAGCATCGAATATTTTTACCCTTATCGACTTTCTTACATGTGGTATACTCCCATAGGACTGGTATTGACACTGGTGTTTGGATTCACTGCCAGTATGATCGTCCGCTGCTGTCGGAAAGATTCTGTTACAGAACCGGATCCCGATTTATTTACACCGATCTTAGCCGCTCGCATGAGACGTCGGCGGGGTGATGCTGTCAAAACGACTTCCAGTCAGGTTTTTGTATTAACTCCGAAATAGTTTCGGGTCATACGAAGCTTCATAAATATTATGATACCAGTGAATGCGCTCCCAACTTTTACACGAAATAGAACACCTTTTATAATTCGAAACTATTTGCGCTGATTTCTTCGTATAAATGTGATTTTTGGATCGAACAATGAGATCGGACAATAGAGTTTTGTGGTAGAAAAAGAAACGACACGAAATGATAGAGGAACGCGCGAACAGGTACCTCGCCGGCATCTACCGCGATGATTACAAATGTGGCGTTGACCCCATCGGTTGTTTCGGGGTCACGTCCGAGCGCTCCAAATTATATGGAGCGAGGCCCTCGGCAGAGATCTGTTATGACTGCACGGAGACCATAGCCATCGGTTGGCCTTTTCTTCTCCGCTTCTTTTCTTCTCCCGGCCGAAAGTGGTCCACGATCGGTGTACTCGGGTGTACGGGTCATGCGCCTCAACTACAAACGCGCAGGTTGAGAATGTAAGTCGAAAAGAACATATTACGACAAGACGGGTCGACGATCTGTACGAAGAAACATTTCCAATACCTCCGTTGATCTTTAACACATCCAATTTCATGTAAATCAAAATACTTTTGACATTTGATCTCAGATTTCGACTTCAAATCGACAATTGACGATGACATAACCTTTTCAAAATGTTTCACATTGGACTATCATGTTTTCTCGAAGACTATTAAAATCCCATGAAACAAAAGTTACATCACACGTAGAAATTAGCTGATTTATGTCAACGGTACGACGAAGGGATAGAGAACATTAATTATGTTTAGAAATTCTTGCTATCAAACCGAAAATAGTTTCGAAGCAAACCATATATCGATGTACCCACTACAAAAAATCTCACGGTCTGTTCTTATAAAAAATAACGACGACGAAATGAGAGACGACAACGGACTCCCAGACCCACAGTAGGATTCAGTGGTGGCGACGTCGGGAACAGCTGAGCTATATCGTTTAGATCGAGAAATGACAAGGTAGCTAATGACTGCGAGGATCCCAAAAAGTCGGGGGATCGTTAGATAGGAGACGACGACGCACGCCAGGAATTTAGTCCTGCGGTCTGCATTTAGGTTCATCCACCATCGCTTGTTCATTCTCAGCTTCGATTTGCTCTGTTATTCTTTCTTAGGCTTCTTAGGCTTTCCTTTTTTATTTTCTTCCTTAATTCCCGAACGACGGGGGTTTTGTCATCGGCCACAGAAGCAGCATGGAGTATAACTCCAAGAATTCTTTTAGACAATCTTCCTCGCTACTCTTAAGTAAGCGATATCTGACATGGTCCCGGACACTTTTCCTCGTGGATAAAAAAAAAATATAATATATGGCGATAGCATCGAACGTAATGCGTTCAGGATAACGTATGTTGGCCCTCGGTAGATCTTGCGCAAAACCTTCCCACTCGCGCTGTGAACGTGATCATCGAGTCAGAAAGAGCGCGAGAGTTGTACGGTCGTACAGGTCTTTCTCTCTGTCTCCAACCCAAGATCTCACCCTTTGCTGGAAGACTTATCTGCCGTGAATCTTCAACCGGACCGACCGACCCTGGATCCACACGCGGAGAATGTCAGAGGCCGTGTGCGGCTTGCTCCCTATTTCTCTCATTCTTTTCCAACGTTCCACGGCTGCTATACATTGCCTTCGTATAAATCAGCGATTCGTGGACGTAGGTACGATATGCATGCGTTAAGCGCTTAGGGAACGAGGCGAGTGAGACGTCAAGCGAGCGATCCATACCTGTCGTCTACCACGGAGACCCTCCTGACTCTCATTCGTTCCAGGATCACGATCTAGAAATTCTGGACCTGACCATGGTCGCTTTTTTCTCCTTTTCCTATGCTCTTTCAGCGATCTTTTCTTTTTTCTCGTAAAAAAAAATCCGAAAAAAATTGCATCAAGAAAGCATTTCACATGTTCCATCGCCACAGGCCTGCCGCCCTCGTGTATCGGAATGCAAGCAGACCGTTCGAGGCCTGAGAGAAGTGGCAGTACATACGAGAAAACGGTAGAGACAAATAAGAAGAATACGAAGAAGAAGCGAGTGAGAAAGCCACGGGGTAATTGGAGCGATCGGCACTTGTTTTCGCACGGCACGATCACGGCAGTATCGTATCGTAGGTACATGTACATACAAGCATGGCATTATAAGCGAGCGCAGAGTAACCCAAGTCCCGCGGGGCTTAACTTGCTCGCGGGACTAGCGCTCATTACGTGCAGGCAGCCTGGCAAGCAAGGGTAACGCGACTCCGCTCTTCTACACCTCTCTATCTACACGTACATTTACTCGGCTATGTACGTAAACGTGTTATAATGTATACTTATATAGAGTGAACATAGAGTACATACGGATATACATACCAAAGGGAAACGCGCGTACGCGATGCGCGTAGCCCTTAACCTTCGTGGCATAAGATCCAAGACCCATTCTTGAGGTGAGTCAAGTCTGCTGACCGTTGGGCAAGGGGCATGTTCCGCGGTACATAGTGCCCATGTGCGTGTGTCTGTGAGCGCGTATGGCAAAACGCTCGTTACGCTTATCTGCTGGAATTATGGTAGGTCGTGGAAAGGTAAGAGGAAGAACCGATCGTTTCCTATCCTGTCAGTGCATCACGTCGTCTCTGTACTTTCTTTCGCGGATGAGACACGCCGGAATGAGAGGGCGTACGACAGACGTATGTTGTGGGACGTACGGATATATATAGATGTATATTATATATTATATACATACATAGATATGTACATACATCTATATATTGTATATATAAGAACGAGAGTATCCGATTAGGAAAATGATATTTGCTCGGGAATAAACCACTTAGCAGCTGATGGGCTGCAAGTGGGAGAAGATTATCCCATATCGGATACCGACACAATTAACTGGTACGTGATAGTTGCCGGGATAAATGTACTCGGGGATTCGTGTAGTGGGGGTTATATGAGAGATACATAAGAACTTCGGGTATATTGAGTTCTCTATCTCCGCAGAATAATGCGATAGTGAATTTTTTTTCATTCTTTTCATTTTTAATTATTTATATACATATATATTTAAAAATTTTTTTTTATCGAAATATGATCTAAATTATTTTTTATACGAATTGAACTTTTTCGCAGATTTTCGTAGGGCTTTTTTTCTCTGTTCGTTTTGATTAATTTTGACGAGAAATTGATTTTGATAAATATATTGTTATATATAACGCCATCTGTCGACCTTTACGGACACTACAATCGTCCGTCCAATAAATCGACTTTGCGATCATATTCTACAATTCTCCGTTTGAGTAAAAGTCGAGACTCTAAAATCGATAAATTTCTAAACGAACTTTTATTTTCGATTCCCGCGAAGTTCTTTACCAAAGTCAGCGCGATGTTGTGCGAGTAGATCTTGCTGAACGCTTGCGTGAATCCTCCTCTCCGGTACGTCGCAAGGATATATATCGAGGACTCTAAAAGAGAGTGCACTCAGACTCAGTCCGAGATTTGTTCGTCGCTTGTGCACAGAGAGGGTAGGCGGGCGGTGAGGGGGATGAACACGAGTAGACGATAGAGCGGTCTAACGACGATATTGTACATTCGTTGTGCGCTATAAGAAAGCTCTCTACGGTGTGCGGCGGCTCCCGCGCGAGACGGCGAGGACGTTCCGAGGAGTTACGAGGATCCCTTGTCGTAAAGATGAAACCGCGCTTCCTCGGTGCTCTCTTGTATTGCCTCTCGGTGCCCATGCTGCGGATTCACCTCCTAACGCTGTTCGCGACTTCGCTTAGATAGTTTATACTGCCCTCTCGAGGCTTTGGTTTTCTTCGACGCGACGAAAGTCCGCGTAACCGTCCAATTGACTCCCGCATGCCGCACGTAAACGGGGATGGGATATCGAACGAGACACGAGATCTTCGGCCACAGGAGCGGAACACACGGAGATGAAGGGGACTGAGCACGAAGAAACACAACTCTGCTCTGTTGCTGCTGCTCCTGCCGCTGTTCGCTGAAGCCGCCACGATGAAGAGACGAACCCCCGGACAAGTACGAGGATGAGGCGGAGGAAGATCTCATCCTGTATACTTCTACGTTTTGCTACCAACGACGACCCAGCGACTCGTGAGACTCGTGACCCAACGGACTCTATACGATACTCACCGACGGTCTCACGATCGATCTATCTCGCTCTTCGACTTATTCTTACCCAACCTCCTTCCACGGGATATCTATGGTAACCATATTGATTCGTGAGCCCATTCGAGTTCTGTTGGAGCTTCTGCTTCGATGCGCTTTCGGTGAGGAACTGAGGGGTCAAAAAGGGACGAGCAGAAAACAAGGAAGAAATATCGATCGAGAAAAACGAGATACCGATCTCGTGGAACACCCGCGGCGATTTCCGGTCTTCCGGATGTTCGCGTGTATCCACGACACTCCGCAAATGTCGGGTCTTATCGTTTGAAATCGATGAATTGATTGATTAAAAAAATTTTTTTAAGTTTATTAGTCGATTAAATTTTTTTTTTTTTTTTGGGTGAATGTTCGTAATTTTTTGCTTGATTATCCGGAATGTTGTTTTTTCTTGTTACTTTTCGAACGTAAATGCAAAGAAAAGGTATCGTGGGTCACGTGAGAATGACCCGAGCTTTGCAGCCACGACCTCGGTCTGAATTTTTACCTCTTTTACGACGCCAAATTGATGCCTAAAATATCGAAGGCCAAACGCCCTTCTTTACCGAATATTCCTTAATTATACAGCTCACCCGGGAACTTTTCTGAAAGACGGTAAATAACTTTCGCCATTACTGGAAACCATCCGTTGTCAGATCGCAATTGCTGTAGAGGAACAATTTAAAACAAAAATCGTTCTTTATTGTCAAAAATGAATGGATCTAACCGAGTAATACGGCTCGTTAAGACTTTACCAGCGAAAGAATCCGCAATAATAATACAGTCAAGTTGCACTGAGACTGTTGCCGGTGCTTACAAATTCACAAAGTTACTGCGCCCGGTGTGTACGTTATATAAAGGCGATTTTTTTTTTTTTTTTTTACGTACCGATATGTCGTAAACATCGTGATAAATGAACGTTTACTACACAGATAAATAATGAAATTAAATTTCGACTTTAAATTATTAAAAAAAAAAAAAAAATGAAATGCTAATGCAAAAAATTCGTTTTTATTTAATAATTAGTAATTTATCGCAATAACAAGTAATTTATAAATGGTTCATCATTATTTCGACCAGTAAACCCTTAAAAATGTCAAATGAACACGTTGGCCACTGACCGTCATTCCCTTATTCTTCTTTACTTTCACAAATTTGCTAATATGGAACCGTGAAAAATATACAGTGTTGCAACGAGGTACCAACGACGCACATGCTTTCGCAGGGGTTAACAACATTTTTTTTTTTTTTTTCGATGATAATTTTTTGGCAGGAAGATCCACGATCGATCCTTCGAGGAGCGTGGAAATTTTTTTCCGCGTACATCCTCGAGTTATGCCGTAACGACGAGAAAGTGGAGCGTCGTACCGTCGAAAATGATCTAAAGGCCTTCCGGCGAATTCGCCTCGTCGATTATGGAAAGAAGATTCACACAAGATCGGCGGGGACGGGGGGGGAGGGACCGCGCGCATCAAGCGTTTGCTGTAAATACGATCGACTCCTCTACCCCGGGCCGTTTGTAATTACACGTTGCGCAGTCTCCGTGGCGAGATCATTGTAATCGCTCGAAACGTTTAAAGCGCGCGTCCCGGAGAGAGAGCATCATCGTCGGAATAATTGCGGGACTCGAGTTACTTGTCCGCCGACTTGATCGTCGCGGTTTTAATATAAAACTACGTATCAGCAGATAGGCAGACGACGACGTAGGTGCCGGTATACATAAAATACGCACCACGAGCATTAAAACCCGAGACAGCGCAACTGCGCGTGCGCGCGCGCGGACGCGGTGTCTCCGGGTGGTGATCTCCGAAGGATGCTGCGCGCGAGAGACTACGAGATGGGCGCAGGGAAAGCGAAGAGAACTTTCGTTCTCGTATCGCGTTCATTAGTCCCCCGGCACACACGCCGCATGAGAGCTGTTAGTGACCCCGTCTGTGGCACCGATGGCAATAGCTGTGTAACCCGTTGGAAGATTCGTTACGCGTGGCCCAGGGGCAGACAAACGATCGCTGAGAAAATACGCCAGAAACATCTTCTATCGTTTCGTATCTTCATATCCTATCCTCTGCGATCATCGCTATAAATTCTTTTTATTCTTTTTATTGCCCCTCTAAACGTGGGTCAATGGTTTTATAGGTAACTTCGATTAACGGAGGGCGGGCCATTCAATTTCGAAATTTTTATCCACGACACACCCAAAAAATCTTAGAGATTTCGGAAGAAATATGAAATATTAAAATTACCCATACGGATCGAGTGCACAAATTAAAATACTTTCAAGTTGATTTTTTTTTTAATTCAATATTTATTGGTAGTAATCAGTTTTATAGAACACATTGAAAAATAGAAAAAATTACTAATAAAAAAAAAATATCAAAAAATATAATCGATAATATACATTTTTTAAATATGTATAAATCGTTTTTTTTTTTATGCATTTGTATATTTTTTAAATTTTTTCTTTAAATTAGTTGGTCTCTTCGATTTCCGGTACGAAAAAACTGACTCGTTATTTCTTCTTATTTTTCCGCGTTGAGGCGTTGTAGTACGGAATCCAGTTCGATAGTCTGTAATGATCGACGATTACTTTCGTTATACGGTTTCGCGCGGTATTTACCGCAACGGGTGATTTATTTCAATGTTTAGGATCTTCGCATCGTAATAACGTTGCGGAGCTTTCGCGCTATATATCCATTCGCAGTTTTCATAATAGTCGAACGATATCGCGGAAAGAGCGAGAAGGGTTGCGCACGGTATTGCACTGCGGTGCAACAGAATGCGGAGGGGAACGAGAGGGAGTACGAAGATGCCACAAAGCCGAAGTCTCTCGGGCACAACCGACGAGTCGGAAGTCGTCGCGCTCGAGCGAGCCGAGTAATAATAATCGACGCAGCTCGGGCGCGCGAGAGATCCACGAGTGAGAATATATATTCCACTAGAGAGAGTCTCGACGAGAGAAAATTCCACGCCGAGAGAAACAGATACAAAGAAGTTGCGTTCCTCAAAGAGTTGCGGGAGGCTGGGCGCGAAGAGATTCCCCCGCGGTACGAAGGCTCCGCGGACGGAAAGGAGATGCGATCGTTCCGTATATATCGCTAGACGTGGTAACACGCACGCGTTCTCGTATCTCCATTCTCGGACCTCGCGAGAAATTCTCGGATTAATCTTTCAGGATTCCCTCCCTCCCAACCCCCGCACCCCACCCCCTTCGCAGTCTTGGATGTGCTTAGGCTGCGTGTACGCGGTACAAGTGCGCTTTCGTTCCCAACGTCGGACGTGTATCACACGCGTGTGCAAGAAAACGTATAATAATAATAGACGAATGTGAGAACCGAATGAAAGAGTTAAGAATGAAAAAGCGACGAGCGAATATTGAAGATTTCTCAAAAAATATTAACAAGGCGATTTTAATATAATCCTTGCGAATAGTCTTTCACATAAGTTTCCAAGAAGTGGAAGGAAATTTCAAACACTTCCCGATTCAATAAAAATCTGAAAAAAATCAAGAATATTGAAGGTACTGAAAATATTGATTTTGCATAATAATAATTCCGAAACGTTTTTAACAAATTGATGAAAAAAAAATTGTTTGACAAATCTCCCGTTAACCAATTTTTTTTTATTAAAATGATTCGTTAATTTTTTAGAATACGTATGAATTTTTTCAGATTGTTAAATTCACTTTAAATTTTGTGACTTTCCTTTTTCCTTTCCAAAAAATATGGCTCCATAAATAAAAAGCGTAAAATAAAAAATATGAATTATAATAAAAATGTTGCTCTCTCACGCTTAATAGGACAATGAAGTGAAATTTTGGGAATTTTTTTTTTATTATTATTATCTTTGAATTGACGGTGTAAAAATAATTGCGCCGACCTTCCCCTATATGTGAGGTGTGCTGCAGCGTAAATCGTTATACGAGTCAAGATCAAACGATTCCAGAGAACGAGGGCGAAGAACGGTGTTCATTGCTTCACGGGGATAATAAAAACTGCTATAATGTGTTAAAAATGACGAAACGAATCCTGTGAAGATTTGTAGCTGAGCCCTCCGAGACTAAGATAGATTTCGTTTCCATCGGGGGTAATACACGCGAACACAGATCAAGCATCGATTGGAGCATAGCGTGCATACCGGCATATTGTACATATATATGTATACAGAGGTTACGTATATAGCGTATACTACAAGTACAAACGAACGTACGAACTCTCGGGGCCAAGCTATCAAAACCGAAATCGGAGATCCCGCGTTTTATATTTTCCCCGCATGCGCTAGGATCTTTTATCGCTCGTAAATAACGTCCATAATCCACCGATAGAAGTCTGAAGGCTCGTCTGATCGTAAAGTCGTATAATTAAGAATCTTTACACTCGCGAGAGGGGGAACCTGACGAGAGCAGTAGGGAAAGACTTTAGCGTTGGTATATTACCTATATCATGAAAAGATGGCATCATATAGGTACGATAAGGCATGGCAATGAGAATTGCCCAGGTGTTTCCTACCGCTCATCGCTCAACTCGGTCAATCCTCGGACCGTCAGGTCAAATAAAAAAAAAAAAATAAATAAATAAAGAAATTTCTATCAAGTGAGATACGCAACTTTGCTTCATGATTACCATAGATTTCTTGGATTCGAGAAATTATTGTTCTCATCAAATTAAAAAAAAAAAAAAAAAATTCGAAAATTAATTATCGTAAACGAATACATCGCGGCGAAGCTTCGAATGACTCGACATTTTTTTTCCTCAATTATCATGAATTATGATAATTTTTTTTGCTTCTACAAAATGAATTAAAAAATGCATATGGCGTACGCACTGTTGGTCACATTTCTATAAATCATCGCTGGTAACAGTATTTCGATTAGCTAAGACCGGCAGTTTAAATTACGAGAAAATGAGAAAAGAGTCTCAATCGTGTTTACGAATTCTTTTTAGAATGTTGTTAGTACTTCTCGTGCTTCTTGTCACAGTGTCCGTAAACGTGAAAAAAAAAAAAAAAATGTCGACACAGATCGACACGAACGATCGGGAGCCCGAGACGTACGTCGACGAATCATACGGACAGTAATGCGAGATCGCGAGATGAGAGATAGCGAGCGAGATGATTGAGAGTGGGGGATCGATAGAACGGTTCGATTCCACTTGATTTCAAAGTCAATTGAAAACGAGTCGTGCTCGTCTTCGTACGATTTCTCGCGTTGCGGATCCGTCGGTCGACTCTACGACGACGACGACGACGACGAGTTCCGGGTCTCGTGCCGGTGCCGATATCGATCTACTGTCCGCGGATCAAGGACGCATAATAGCATCGCGGTGGATCCTCTCGAGACTCAATATATATGTATATATATCTATGTAGGTATGGATTGTATATACCTTTCTCATTGGAGAATCAGTCCATCTTACGGTCTGACTGGACTTGCGAGATTTGCGATTCCATACGGGACACGATAATTTCGCGTGTCCGTACGTTCTTCCTTGGAATTGATTTTTAATTGTCGCATTATAAGGAGAATCGACGCGGGTGCTCCGAGTTTTGATTGGTTTTAACGAGAATATCGCGATCTAAAGAGTCATTGACCTCTTCGTCGTCTCATGCCATCGCGTGTATTCGGATAAAAGGAGTTAAACTCTATTATTTCGTCCCAAATTAACGACCGAATTAATCGACTGTTATTCAAGGATTAACGTTTTCTCGTCATTAAAAAAAAAAAAAATTTGAAAAAATTGCACTTTTTCATTTTTTTTCGTTGTGTAAATAGTAATTTTTTGAAAACGTCTGTGAGTTATGGGGTGTAAAATTAAGGCGAAAACTTTTGTCATAGCCGTCGTGTCTGTCCGCACTTGACGGACAGACCGGAGCCGTTGCACCGGCAGCAGTCTGACTGACAGAACAAAATGAGACGCGAGAGTGAAGACTGATTCGTTCTCGCGGTCTCCAGCAACTCTTCGTTACTACGTGCTCGCTGTACCAGACACGTTTATACCTCCTACAGGTTAATTGCGGAAATTAAGCACTTCTTCATGTTTCCCAATTTGTCATTCTTACTTTTGAATTTGCTAACGCTTTCGCCTGCAAATTTGTATTACACGGAAGTCTCGTAAAGTGCGATCGGCTTATTAAGGGACAAATAAAGGGAAAACCGTCCATTTTTTTCTCTCATATTTGTAATTTCCGAAAAAAAAATCCAAAATTTCTTTCAATTTCAAATTTCTTTCAAACCAAAATTTTTCTAAGTGCGTCTATTTCCCGAAAAAATAAACGAAGGGGGCGCTGCGCGTGATGGAGGTTATGTTTCGAATAAATTTGCATAGGATGACCCGCATTGCCTCCATGATACGAAAGATTCCGGTCACATGCCACTGTATAATAAATATCCGAAAAAAAAAAAAAAAATGGTTCCTTCTCAATAATTTGGCATCAACACCTCAGACTATTGCGATGCCGACAGCTTAAACGTCCGACTCATTAAGACGAACTCAATTTTTTGACAGAAACATATAAATTTTCTTGCTATTGGCACGAAATTCATTCGTATTTCATATTCTCTTACAAATTACCTATAAATATATACATATATACGTATATAGTTAAACGCCCGAACGATAAATAGATTGGCTACACTGCGTTTAACGATTGATATAATTTATCACCCGTCGCGTCACGATAATTAACTCGGCGAATTTGTTGCAGAATAAGTTGCATGCTCGTTAGAGAGCAAAGTTATGTTACGGTTAGGGATGTATCAGTGTGTGTACCACATTTGCAGGATCTCTCAGTTGAATTGCGAACTCGAAATCTCGGTCAGGAAAGTACCCGCGTCGTCGGTGC
The DNA here is from genome assembly GCA_964006125.1 of Cryptus viduatorius. Classification (NCBI taxonomy): domain Eukaryota; kingdom Metazoa; phylum Arthropoda; class Insecta; order Hymenoptera; family Ichneumonidae; genus Cryptus; species Cryptus viduatorius. The sequence goes on from OZ023226.1 coordinate 1,628,469, forward strand.
GGATAGTTAAATTCTATAGATATATAAACGGGGTAAATATAAGGAACGGATACAGCGTACGAGCCGTATATATTAATGGCAGAAGGGTCGTAGTCTCGGGAACGTCGGGATAACCGAGAGCGGTGTATCGCCGAAGCGGCATAGAGTAGCGAAGAAAACACGAATTCAAAGTACCGTAGGAGTTCTCACAGGAGTCTTGTCAGTCGTAAGAGACTGTATGGTATCTCGTATAGTTATACATATATACCGGAATCGTTGTTGTATGTGTATACAGTGAGAGCTCGCGATACCGATCTAATAACCCATACGCAGTGTGACAGTGCAACTGCGGTTTGCAGAAGGCACCGAGCAGAAGAGGACTCGCGACTTCCGCGAGTGTGTCCGAGAGCATTCAGCTATTGCGCCGGGGATGCAAAGCACATACGCGCGGTTTTCATTGATGTGCCGCTTAAAAACGCCGAAAAAAAAAAAAAAAAAAAAAAAAAAAACAGAAACCAGAAAGCGCCGGCGGCTATAGAGATACGAGTGCTCTTTCTATTACCGATGGCCGAGAGGAGGACTTGCGCGGTCGTATTATTCTCGTTTGCGACCGGGTTAACGCTTGTGCCACTAGCGCCGGCATAACGCTTCCTGTATGGACATTTTTCCCGTATTTTCTATCCAACTCTACGCCAACCCCCTTCGGGTCTTGTCATCTCGTAAACGCAAGCAATGGTATCGCTACTGCCTGCGGTTACTTTGGGTCTGTGGGTCGATTTTACTGTCAGATAAGAATTGCCGATTTCACGGAAAGGTAATTGGTGTTAAGTGCCGGTGAAACGATTCGTTCCATGAATTCGAGACAATTGCCGAGATTTTTGTACCCCTGTAGTAGAAACCGTTCAAATTTTTCCGAAGGAAATATTTTTCGAAATTTCAAGTAAATCAATGCGAAAGGATGCGCTTATCGATTTAATCTCGAGACTCCATTAATTTAGTAAAAAAAAAAAAAAGGACAGAAAGAATCAAGAAATACGATTTCAAATCAAATAGCAAGAAAATTCGAGGAATCTTCGGTCGAAGACCGGTTTGAGCGAACAATACAAAAAATTACCGGTTATAAATGTTAAATTCCGAGGCGCCACCGCACTTATGCCTCATCTTTCAGATTTAAATAAAATTTCTCGAATTAAATAAATCTTATGTAACCTTAAAATAGGATGCATATACTTATGGTCCATTTTAATGCCGCAATTGCGAGGTTATGATGCGCAAAAAAAATTAGAGTGAAAGATCGCGCAAAGCGGAAGTGACCCGACCTCGTCAAAAATTGCTCGAGAGCCGAATCCAAGAAAAAAAAAATATATAAATACGAGGAAAGTAAACACAACGGTATACGTTCATCTCGATCTATCGCGTCGGGGATATGTTCGATCTCTGGTAGTCATTCGTGTCGACGTCGGCGCATTAGCGCAGTCGACGGACTCTTGACAGATCGAACGTAGCTATATCCATCGCCGGACACGACAGTGAGGATAGAGGAAATTTATTGACCGGTCCCCGTACGATCGCAATCCGATATATCGAAGAGTCTCCGCGTTGAAGATCGATTTTAGCCGTCGAGACTTAAGCACGCAACTTACAGTATACGGATCGGATGCCCTTGCGATTTATATAGAAATGCAGTATACCGATGCACTTTGTACGATTGCAACGTGTGCGCATGTGCGCACTTCGATGCTGACACTCGCGCGAGATTCTGATCCGCTGCAACTTCTGCTGTTGGAGTAAAAAAAAAACCTGTAAAGTAAAAAAGGGAAACGGGGGAAATCTATAGGAAAGAAAGAGTCATTGATCCCCCCCCCCCTCGCGGTTGATCGGTTGCGTGGGTTACTCCAGCTCACTCACAGGAAGTAAACGACCATAGGATCGCACGTCGTCGATCCCGGTGCGCGCGCGCGTGTGCTTAAATCTACGACCGCACTTAACCACCTCGACGACTGGCACTTTAAGCGCGAAACCTCTTTCAAAGCAACTCTTCTCTCTATACGAGGCAACTTCAGTCTCTTCTCGCGGCGGAAGTTTACTGGGGGGATAGTTCATGCAACAGTCGCCGACAAAGAAACGCGAGTTTATTGCGTCAATGACTTTGTAGTAAATCGATCGCGGTGAGTAATATAAAACGTTACTCTCGAGTTAGTGAAATAAATTCGCATTCATTGGGGAATTGATAAACATGTTTTCAATTGTTTATTTCAGCGAATTTCTATTTATCACTGATTTTGATCCGTTAAAGATGACGTATTTTACTTATCGAAAATTTATGATCGATGGCACGACTTTTCGTAAAAATGTGCAAAAAAATTATCGAAAAATTCTCGAATAAACGGACTTCATTTACGAATACCGGAAAAAAATGAAGAGAATACGAATCCTTTAAAATTTTCAAGTTCACTTTTTTTTTAATCACTGATGCCGTACGATCGATCAATAATCCTTAAAGAAAAAAATTAAGAAAAAAAAATCCAATTGAGTAGCGTAAAAAAATTATCGTCAGTAAAAAAAAATTGTTTCGTAAAACTGTCGAGTTTCACTTTAAAAAATTACTGAAAAAAAAACTACTGTCTCGTGAAACTTTGTCGAGTTTCACGAGATTCCTCATAAATCAGAGTCGCTTACACCAGATTTCTCGTAACCCGTTAACCCTTTGAGTCGATGTTTGTACCTCGGCAGAGTCCCGCTAAGAGTGGATCTCTCCTCGATTTTCCGAACTCGGCGTCGATCATTCCGATCGTATTGAATCGTTTTTCCTTTTTTTTTTTTTGTAATTGGCGGGCGTTGAATCTTTCCTCTCTTATATATTTCCCACTCCATGTAAGCCTCGGAGGGGAATCCCCTTTAGCGAAGTGATCGCTACTTCAAGAAAATCGTTTTTTCGACCCGACTTACTGCGACTGTCCAGCGGCAGTTCAACACCGCGTCTCGTCAACTATTATGCTTCGTACCTTCCGCACTTATGTATCTATATATCTGTATATATATGACATTTCATCCTCAGTGCTCTCGGCAAGATGACAAGCGGTCGGCTCGTGTCCGAATCTGAAATTCCTCCAGTATTCGCGGCAATAACTCACCGACAAATAGACACGTCGTCTCTTCTTCGTTTCTCTTCCCATTTGCCCGGTGTTTTCTTGCACGTTCTCGCGGCGCTCCGCGAGAAGAACCCCATGAGCTTCGATATCCAACGATATCTACGCCGATGAAATTTATCGTCGATCTTCCCAAGTCACTTCGACGAATTGAGACGTTGAGTAATCGCGCCTCGTTTGCGGAATGCTTCGTTTTTTTTTTGTTTCTCCCGTTTGTTGTTTTTAACACACACAACGCACGTGACTCTGGTTTATTGCTTAATGAAAATTGTTGTTTCACTATATCGTCGAATAGTTCGATTCATCGTCTCCACAATGGCAAATAGTAAATCGTTCATGAAACATCGACGGGAAAACCATTGAAAAAGACTGAACACGATCGTAACTTGTGTAGTATGACAAAATCGTGCGCGAACGGTACGTGTTTGTTCTTCAATGAGTATCATAATAAACACGTACTATTGTACTCCTTACAGCGTGGTATTTAGAATATTTGCATATAATGACGATGTTTAATGATTTTTTTTTTTTTTTTTTAATACGATACAGAGGTTGGAATCAGAGGTGAGCCTAAAATATGCGCTGTAAGTTATGCGCAAAGATACGGGACGTTTCGCGCGGAGTCAATAAGCGTCAGAAATGCATTTTTTAGGTTTTTTTTTTTTTTTTTATTTTTAAAAGTTTGATTTTTTTTCGTAATTATATCAAATTTTAATATTCAATAAGAATTCGACTGCATTCGGCAGTTTTCGTAAAATTTTTATCGGAATATTTTTGGCCACAAATTGACACGGAAGACACAATGTGACGAGACGATCGATTCTAATGTTTACTGCTATCCGCGGAGACCTACTTGATGGTGGAAGATCCCGTATGCAAATAAAAAACTAACCTATTACGGATGCGATTGAGTTATAAGGCGATAGAGTTCCATTTTCGTGTACGAAAATAACCCGATAAAATCGTTATAAAAATAGAAAAAAAAAATGGCGATTTACTGTCGTCGGCACGTGACATACAGGTTCTACGCGAGATAAGAAAAAAATGAGTAGGAGACGAGGACTACGCAGTCGTATACGAGTCAAATCCATTCAGCTTTGAGTTTCGTTTATATTATACAACTAATACTTCTATTCCCGCTGCTCTCCCCCCCCCCCCCCCCCCCTCGTTCGCGTGTTCTCGTAACGTATTCTAATTAACATTAAACGATATGTTACCGACACGAAACATCGTGAATATACAATATTCTTCGCTTCAAGTTGTCATGAATTAAACAGATATGTTGACTCCTTCGGTAACGTGGACGATTACGATATATTCTATTAGAACCAAATCACGCAACTGCCGTTCTCTGTAATGGGCTTATCGTGTAATTCGGCGAACGGCGATTACAAGACATATTCGTCGACACGATTATTCGTCGCGAACTTCTCGAGACTCTTCACACTTAACCTTTTCGCGACTTGGCGCATCAATGAATCTTCTAACTTGACGACGAAAAAAAAGTAAAAAAAAAAACAGAGTCGGAGATCTCTAATCGAAATAATCTCCGAAACTGCATGCGTTTTACTTGAGTTTTTTTATTATCGAAGAAACGATAAACCATATTAATATGAATAATAAAATAATTATCAAAAACTCGTCAGATGTATCGACCATTATTAATATTATTATTATTATTATTATTAATTTATTTATTCGATCATTCCGCGGTAAACGACCTCGTAAATTAAAAGGGGCGACAACCAGGGAAACCACGTCAAGGACCAATTAGCTAATTAATACGTTCCGATCTTAGTGGTTATTACCATCAGGTAATTAATATCGCGACGTTCGTTCATTCGAAACGGTTGATATGTTTTTCGTCTTTGCAAACGATAACAGCGGTTTTCACCGTGAAATTATTAAAAGCTTTCGCGGGATACTTAACGACTTGCATCTTTCGCCACTGCTGTGTCGCTCACTGATGCCTCGCGAGTGGCGGAGTACTCGGTGCTACTTTTCGCGGCGATGAAGCAATTAAATAGCAATTCGTTATAATCATTGCCGCTTCTATCTCTACCAAAGGCTCTTGAATACAGTGGCGATAAGAATTCATGCGCCTCGCGAAATATATAATTTGCGAACTATTTAATCGAAGATGAAAAAAGGTCGTGAGATGCTGTACCATAATAAAATCAATTTAAATGCAAACAGTTACGCCGAAATTTGAAAAATGATAATTTTCTTATCGCGACTTGTGTAATAAAATTTTTTTTTAATTTACGACATTTTTTTTTTTTTTTTTTTTTCGCGAATAAAAATGTACGACAGGGAGAGTCGGCGAGTTCAACGGATTTTTGCGCCTATGAAATATATTATCGAATTGAGAGAAGAGCGTTTCGCGACCTACTGCGCATCACGCAGAGCGCTGAGGTGCGCAAGCGCCTTTCGCCTCTGCAAAAAAAAAAAAAATAAATGAAACGAGGGATGAGCCGATGTTCTTTACGAGGTCGTATAGTCGTTGATATTTACAATGATGTCGAGAGGAAAGACTTTTTTTTCTTCTCGCGATGTTCTCGTGTATAAAATCATCGCTTGCGAGTAAAAGCCCGATAGCGTCGAGGACTCCCCACTGGTTTACGCTCGGCATACGTCACCATATTAAACTTCCCGGCACTGTAAATATTGCTCTCGTACTTGGTACACACTATAGCAGGCTAAAGATTTAATTTCTCCACTGGGGGCTCCAGTTTATATGTATGTTAGCGATAAAGTGAGAAAGAAAAGTGGATAACGAAATAAAAGCTTGTGGAGAGAAAAGTTCAGCGAAGGGATGGCAAGAGGAGGGGAAAGTTATAAAAGTTGTCCGCAAAAGTCTCGTTCCGTGTGTCTGTCAAGAATTATATCCCGACGGTCTTTCAGATTTACGAAGCTCCATGTTTCTCAAGCGCGTGCGCATTACCGACCCGCACGGAATAATGAAAATTTTCTCGTCATTAATTACAAGAATTAACATAATTTCATTTCGTTAATTAAATCGAAGATTAAAAAAAAAGTAACAATTTTCAACTTTTGCTTAACATTCGTCATCGTTTTAAGAGCAAAGAATTCCAAAAAAAATAATTTATGAAAAAAAAAAAAAATGAAATAAAAAATTATTATTATTTTGAAAAAAAAAATTTTTTAATAACTTCAATTTTTTTTATTGAAACAACCAAACCGCGACACGCGATTTCCGTAATAATGAGAAATTAATAAAAATAAAATGAAAAAATTATTTAAATTAATTATAATGAAATCACGTTCGATCTCGAAGGTTAAAAGTTTGAATGAAGAACTAGACTTTTGCGTACCGTTATCCCACTCCTCGATCGATCTGGAAGTACAGTCGCACCGTCCGCAGCATCTAGTCGTCTGATCTCGCGGTCTCGATTCCTCTCATCTCTACCGATCGAGTTCAAAGACAGACAAAGGCGCACGAGCCACGAAGTGGTACGGACCGTCCAACTGATTATAATTCGAGGCAGATACAGGTTGGTGGTGGGTATATACGGCGAGGGGGATGCGCGTGTACGAGTGAACCTCGCGACGGCGGACAATTCCGTATAATAAAACCCTCTGGAAAAGGGCATACAGAAGATCGGTACCAAAGACAGAAAGAGAAGAGGATTTTTCGATCTACCAGCCCCGAGACTCTCGTTCGCTTTGATCTCGCAATTGCGAGGCGCGCGACGTCGAAAAAAAAAAAAAAAGAAATTCACAAGAACTTCCGCCTGATCAAGTTTCTAATAGGGAGAGCGCGGAGATTTACTCGGAAGAGAGTCAGCCAATCGATAATTTATTCTCTGTCATCGTAATTTCCAACTACGAATTCAATTAAAGAAAAAAAAAAAAAAAAACTAAAAATCGATCGTACAAAAAAAAAAAAAATTGCATAAAATAAAATGGCGCAAAAAAACTTTTAGGTCGAGCAATTATACCGCGTTTTTTAAAATTATAAACGATTTTTTCGTAATTCAATGTCCATATCGGGAGATGAGTTTTCATTATCCGATCCATTAAAATGGAACGACGCGCGTGTTAACGTTGAAGAGTCGCAGTGGCTGATGCGCGACACAGAACTCCTCCGTAGAGACATTATTTTCAAATGTTCTCGTTCGGAGCGCAGGCAATACCGCGAAGGTAGAGTTGTAATTTCATGCAAAGGAGTCTCGCGACTAGAGCTCGACGATTCGCATTGCCGTCAGCGAGGATGTACCGAGTTGCGAAAGCAGGGAGAGAATGAGAACAGAAACAGTATCGGTTGAGTTGCGGGTTACGACGGGGGTAGAAGAGTGGAAAAAGCAGGAAGAGAAGATGAACCCGATGTAGAATACAGTGAAATACCTGCGGGCCGATGTACGTCGAGTCCAACAGCGAGAGACTGCGACGCGAAGCATAGGATACATAGTGGAAAGAGTGTAAGCCGAACGGGTTGAGAGAACGAAAGAGAGAAAATGGTCGTATAGTATAAGAGAATAAGGCATATAGATCTATACATATATACAGTACGCGCTATATATATATGTATATATATACATAAGGGAGCGTGAGAGAAAACGAGACACGAGACGAACGTGCGAGAGACGTAGAAAATCTGAAGAGATGAGGATGAGGATGAGTGCGCGCGCGGAACTCTCACAGGCCAACAGGGTAAGAATGTACTCCGAACTCTCCGACATAACGGGTAGCAATGTAACCAGATCACGACGAGGACGACGACAACGTGTTTGTCCTCGAAAGGAGAAGGGGACAGAAAAGAAGCGAAAGATACACAGCATCCGAAACGGATAATACAAAAAATGCATCTGCGCCGTCGTTCTTATGTTCCGCGATCACTTCGATTTATTAACTCAAATTCAAAATTACCAAAAAGTTGGCATTTTCGGAAGCAATAAAAATTGAGATAAAATTTTATTAAAAATCATCTTTGCGTTGATGATAGATGACCTTGAGATCGCAGCCGCGATGATATTCCATCAAATTTCCACTATGTAATACAGCAATTTATTACGAAACGAAAAATTTCCGTAAGCGAATAATGAAGAACCAAATAGTTAAATAAATAAATAAATAATCAATGATTTATTAGTATTTATGAGTGGAATTTATAAATAAATACATCGATGAGTCTGCGTGTTTGCAGCGTCATGTAAAGTAGACAGCGCGAGACATCGATCAGACAACGGGAAGTACAATGAAATACGGTGTATGATACGATGCGAATAATGGTCTGACGGGGAGACGAAAGACATCGAGATGTAAAGTATCGCAGAATCCATTGGAGTGGACGACCTCGTATTACGATTATTAACAATTACGATTGATTTAGCATTGTTCTATACGTCGTAGACGTTCGATCGTGGCTCGTGGCATTATTTAAATTTATTTAAATCGGATATCGCTGTATGTATAAAGGCGGTGCAATACACTGACTGGAATACTCGCGCGGGTTGCTCGCGTACTTTTGCTCTATGGTTATACTATATCCACAACGAACCACGACGAATCTACTTCTCGGCGTCGTCGTCGTCGTCGTTGTAGTTGTCGTGGGGCAAGCGGTCGACGAGCGACCACAGCGGACCAACGACATGATCCTTATACCCCGAGAGTTGTTAGGAGTAACGGCACGAATAGGGCACCTCGTACGTTAATTGGCTCGAGCCATTTTTGGCACGCCGTAAGAATCCAAGAGTACCGTACCGAGTACCGCGACTATGTGTGTGTCTCGTATTCGCGAGTTGCTTACCGGTAGACGATCCGCTTCATAGGTAATGCGCGTTTACTCGCGGGCGTATAGAACCACATAAAAAAAAAAAAAAAAAAAAAAAAAAAAAAAAAACGAAATTCACTCAATTTCCATTCAGTGGTTCGCATAATATCGTGTACTGTACATAGGATATGTAGTTTGCTTCTACTATGTCGGCTAATTTTACTGAATTACTTTGAAAGTTCAGCGCGCAGGGAGTAACGGAGACCGTTGGACTTCTAATACGAAATTAGAACAATTTGCTGATTCAATTTATTCTACGCGATATAGAATCAAATACTTTGCGTTACGCTACACCGGTGGTTTCAGTGGTTTCGACAATTTGGTTTATGCATTTTCGCTCGAATTTAAGAAATTTCTCAACCATTAAGCGCAGTAACATGATATATTTCTTTAGATCACTTTTGACAATGTTTCCGATCCTACGGAATGCGAAAATAGTATTCTGCGTTCGTAGTGCGAGAAAGCGCACTTTACGGCGAAGCCGCCTCCCCGTGCCGTGCGCGCGCATCCTCTCGCGCTACAAGCAATACGCGGCGTCGCCTCGAGTCGTGGCGCTCGATTCGGATATCGCATGACACTTTTTGCAACAAGCCACAGCGTGCGAAAAGTACCAAAATGCGTGCGAAAAGTACTGATTTGTCGCACGCTACTCTCGTTAGCGCGCGAGAAGTAAAATTGGGCCGATGTGCGCATGCGTCCTGTCATTACAGTACAGCACTTGCGCGTCAGTACGCGCCACTCGCGCCACTCTCGGCAGGCACGAGAAACAGCACTTTTCATGCACGCGTTGCATAAAAAAACATATATTTTTTATATATTCCGACATATACTTCATTTCTATGGGGTATGGCCTGGAGAACAGACAAAACGAAGTACGATAGAAGTTCACGTAACTTTGTATACCGAACGGTCCGCCCAACAGTCAGGAATATCTCCGCCTTCACTTGCATTTACTTGAAAAGTACTCGAGGGAATAGGACATCATAGATATACCTTTAATAATTCTTGTCTATGTATTGTGACCGAAATTACCAAGGAGTGGCCCCCTCGCACTCATAAAATAAAAATTCACGAAAAATCAAATAAACAAAACCGGTACCCCGTTGGCCACAAAAATTCGTCTCGATCGCTTACTTATTTTTAAGGGCGCCAGCCGAGCATCGAGCTCGACGCGATCGGATTTTCAAAGCTCACGAATTAACGAAAATTGACTACAGCCGGCTAACTGCAGCTCACAAGGGTAGAGGGGCGGTTCGTTGTCTTGGCGATTTATATAAGGGGTACATCTCAAATAAATAAAACAATTAACATCAAGCAAAATTTAGGGAAATCACAATAAATAAATTTATTCGACGAAAAACATAATTTACACGTCACTTTTCGCCGGGACGGTACCCGGGATGACTCGACACAAGAATAAGAATCTCCCTACTAAAATTCTCGCCGGTTACTCAGTTCGCCGGCTTGAATTTCCGCGACGAAAAATTATCAACAATCACAAAAATAATAGTCCCTACTAAATTCGCGTCTCGACGTACATCTCGCACCCGACGGTACCGAAAAACGTGTCGGAAAAATACTAAAACCCCACTAAGCCGCGTGATCACTCGGCGCGAAGCGGGCAGAGGGCTCGTTTAACTTTTAGAGTTCGCACTGCGAGTTCGAACAGCCAAAGCCGTCGAAGCACGCCTACGATTAACTCCCGCACGTCCGAGTCCCCGCAACCGCTCGCCACACTTAACTGAATGGATCTCTCGCGTACATTAAATTTCTACTAATTTTCCTAAGCGATCCCAAGTTCCGAAAACTAATACAAAATGAATTGAAAGAAATCAAGAAAAATACGGGACGGGCCGTCCTTCTATTGCAGGCTAACTTCTCCCTTGACGAGTCCCACGCGTCACCGAGAGAAGCTTTTCTGATTGCCTGGGACGAGAACCGTCATCGCGAAGAGTGCGCGCGGACACTCAAAAATAAATAATTGAATAAAAGAAAAAGAACGCGTCCGAGGGAAAAGACGGGAGCCTTACCGGCGAGAGTCTGATGTTCGACGAGGAAATTATCGGAATTGACCAACCCTCCGACCCGTTGATAATTCCCAATCCGCGATCGGTCCGGTACCGAGGTGATACACCCTTTCGCGCGGAGTTGTCCCTTTGGCCATCTCGATCACTCGAGCACACGTCCTCACACCACAAAAGATACGACGAGAGTCCTCGAGTAATCTACGCTAATTCGTCTCGCGGTCTCGCTCTCCCCTCCCTTTGCTAATATTTTCGGCACCCCGGTACCTGGCGACGCCCTACGATTATCGCGAACTATCGCTCGCGCGAAATTAATATTCGAACGAAGACGGCGCTGACGCCCCGCTCGAACTATCGCACGACGTTTCGCTTGAAGAATCTTCGTAGACGTTGGTCCCGGGGTGCAGACATCATTGAGACGATGCTGACATCGCTAAGCTGCGACTTCTCCGTTATCGGTGCGCCCAGAGCGACGATTTTCGGTGTTGCTGAAGGATGAGAGAAGATGCGACGACCTCGTAGCGGTACCGTTAGCCAAAACGATACTCCTGTTCAGTTGGTCTCGAAAATAATGACGCTAGACGCAGACCACTCGCCGATGAAATTCGCCTTGTTACGCTCGTGAAAAATAAAGATAATAAAAGAACGGAGAAATTAATAATTTTATTCGTTTCGCTTAAATTTCGAACCCTTGAGATCGCTTGGGGACTCTGTCGGTGGGGAGAACGTATGCTCGACGGGACCAAAATCCGCCGATGACGCCATTCATGTAACGCGCCAAAAAAACCGCGTTACAACTATTCCCCCCCTCGGGAAAGGTCGCCCTCGACCGCAAGACCTCCGTCTCCTCTCGGACTGCTTTGTCGGAGCAATAATTGATTTTAAATCGCGACGACAGTCTTCCCAGGGTATCTCAAGAGTTCTCGGTTCAAAATATTCCAAAATAAAATAAAGATCGCGTTAATAAATAAATTTGGACCCGAGAGATCGATTCATATTTTCTTTTCTTTTTTTTTTTCCCCTTAGCGAATTAAATAGGACGAATTGACAATTAAATAATTCCCACGTACCTTCACCATAGACGGAACAGACGACACAAGACAACACAAATAAACAAACGATTCATTTGGGACCTGAAACTGCTTCCGCAGTGCTCAAAAATTTTATAAGATCTTCGTACCGGAAAATCGCAATTTACTCAGAGCCGCACGTAAATTCTCACCCCATCACTCGATCCAGGTTCAGCATGGGCCATAAGATTTTGAAAGATCCCGGCTCCATAATTGATCCCTGTTCCAGAGAAAGAATTCAACAAAGGGCTCTATTGCTCAGTTGGAATACAGCAAAGGTTCCTCGGTCATCCTCGAGAAACGTCGATCGTGATACGGTACCGATATTCTAATATATTTTTTTTTTTGGATTTATAATCGGTCCCAAATATAAAACATAAAACAACAAAGAAAACAAAAGCCGGAGTAGACGGTCGCGTAACGAGGTCGCGCCGAATGGCGTCCCTCCTTTTGACCACCGATTTTCTCCGAATACAAACCCGAACCACAAAATTTCCGACAACTCGAAAACGGAAGACACATCTCGTAATCAAGGTCGCCTACGACGATCCTCTTTTCATTTGAATCTGAACCCCGTATTAATTCGCCTTTCGAGTCGAGAAGCGATGAAAGAATCAAATTCTCCTTCTACGGTACCCGAGTTCTGAATTTCCAGAGTCTCGCAACTTTTCCGCGACTAGCAACAAGCTCTCAAATTTCCGGACAGATGGTCGCCCATACTTTCTAAGAGGCCGCAGAAAATTTTAACATTTCGTAGCGAACGAAATCCGGTACCAACTCGAATCCCGCGAATGGATTTTGAAAATTGTTTTAAAAGGAACTTCCTACGGTCCATAACCAATTATGGATTCGACCCGACGAACCATCCATCGAGCCCCCTGTTTTACTCGATAAACCGATCGTCAGGACAACCCTCTCGATCGTTGACGATAGAAAGTCTTTCCTTTATTTTTATTCTTCCCGGTAACGTCTCTCTACGACGCGTTCCATTTTTAAACCGGATGGGTCATTGCCCACATGATTCCGAAGCGAATGTCTCTCCTCTCGTCCCCAAACGGCACAAGAACGGAGAAAACATTACCCACAGATCCTAAAACGTGGTATCTTCGGAACCCAATAGATGATAAGACGGATGTAAAATTTCGATTGATTTTCTTTTTGGTGCAGAGATGCTCAGTACAGAAGCGCGGAATAAACTGGGATGTCCATTATCGTTTAAAAAGAAAAATGAAAATAAATCATGAAATAAAAATAAATCTCAATAAAAAAACGAATCGCAAAAATAAAAATAATTCGTCAAGATAAAAATAATTACAAATCAAGTCCGAGGTCAGAAGTTAAAATCAATGAAAAAAAAGAAATCCGTGTAGTCAGCCCTCTCACGCAGCCACTGGCCAAATGGCTAGCGACGAAAAGCTTCCCAACGGTACCTTGGTTCCGTCAAATTGCTAAGAAGTTAAAGTTACGAAAAAGTCGAAAAATAAAGTCTCGTGAATAAATAGTGAACTGTCAATAAAATAGTTGGAAAATCCCGAATCCTTCCACTTCTCTGCCGATTCCCCCCCTGCGGGGAGAGGGAAACACCTCAGCACAATTACAAAAAAGATGGTAAATATTAAAATTAATCTTATTGCAATTTGCAACGCGTAGTAAAATATTGACTCGGAGTCAACGCGTCCATCGCGGTTAATTATATTTTTCCGATAAATAAATGCGAACGGTCCCGAAAATTCCACGAGATCGATAAACGGACCAATACGAACCAAAACCCATACACACACGCATACAACAAAAAATATCAGGTCCGAAGAGTCGCTCCTTGGAACAACGTCTCGGGTGTACGAACTCCTCGGTACCTAAAAAAAAAAATCCTACGCGGCCAATTGAGAGGAGATTTACCTGCCGAGAGCCAACCAAGGGGGCATCTCCAGGCTCATCCCCGCCAACCGCTTCACACAAAACTTAATATTACACAATAAATAGCGCAAACATCACTCCAAGGTACGCAGGGCCTATCGGCCGTGGTCCCTCAGTAGCGAAGTCGCTTCTCCTATCTAGCTTAACCTATTGTCGATCATCCTGACACGAAGCCAGTACACGACGCAAAAATACATAAAACTACTCCCACTACCAAACACAATCTGGGCGGACCACTGACCCGATTGCCTAGACAAAATGACCACAATAAAAAAAAACAAAAAAAAAAATTGTACGCTTGATGAGCGTCCCTAACCACGGCGTCTCGGTACCGGAACTCGACGGATCTCGCTTTCCCTTTTATCACACCAAAATAAATAAATAATAAAACATACTCTTCCCAAAATAAAGTCGAACACTCCAAAAACAATGTCGAAACACTAAAAGAAATAAATAGAGAACAATCAAAATAAATATCAAATTGTCAAACGCAAAAAAAAAAGAAGAAGTCCAAATAAATAAAATGTCAGAGCAAACTAAAACAAAGAAATTTAATAATTACAAAGTCAAAACGGAAATTAAAAAGAAGTAGTCGAAATGTCAAAAAGGAAAGTAAAGAACTGAAAGTCAAAAATTAAATAGTCGGATAATAAAAGAAAATTCTATAATAAAAAAGAACTCATAAAAAGAAACGCCGACTTTACTCCCATCGCGAGAAAACCCCCGATAGAGTGACAACATTAACAAAATTACACACACGAGTATCCGCCGGTCCCGTCGAGGCTGACCCGCATTACCCCCCATGAATTTCCGCGAAATATTATTTCTCGTCCCGTGTTAAAATTTTCGAGATCTTAATTCGAAGAAAGTTCCGAAAATTCGAAACCATCTCAACTCCGAGTTACGCACGGGACAATAGATCGCAGAAAACATAAACACCGTCGGTGACCGCGGCAGCGAAACTGTACAGTCGAGGCGAAAAGTTTTCCCGAGGCGCGATATCGCGCGGCACTCGGTACACTGCCAAATATTAATTCCCCAATCCACAGAAAAATTAATAATCGAAAATAAATCGCCAAGGAAATGAATAACCAATTAAATAAAAACTTAAACAAATAAATTATCAACAATTGGGCCCCACGTTGGG
The DNA here is from genome assembly GCA_964006125.1 of Cryptus viduatorius. Taxonomy (NCBI): domain Eukaryota; kingdom Metazoa; phylum Arthropoda; class Insecta; order Hymenoptera; family Ichneumonidae; genus Cryptus; species Cryptus viduatorius. Next base: position 1,643,549 of record OZ023226.1, read on the forward strand.
CGCCAAATTTGTGACCGAAATTACCAAGGAGTGGCCCCCTCGCACTCATAAAATAAAAATTCACGAAAAATCAAATAAACAAAACCGGTACCCCGTTGGCCACAAAAATTCGTCTCGATCGCTTACTTATTTTTAAGGGCGCCAGCCGAGCATCGAGCTCGACGCGATCGGATTTTCAAAGCTCACGAATTAACGAAAATTGACTACAGCCGGCTAACTGCAGCTCACAAGGGTAGAGGGGCGGTTCGTTGTCTTGGCGATTTATATAAGGGGTACATCTCAAATAAATAAAACAATTAACATCAAGCAAAATTTAGGGAAATCACAATAAATAAATTTATTCGACGAAAAACATAATTTACACGTCACTTTTCGCCGGGACGGTACCCGGGATGACTCGACACAAGAATAAGAATCTCCCTACTAAAATTCTCGCCGGTTACTCAGTTCGCCGGCTTGAATTTCCGCGACGAAAAATTATCAACAATCACAAAAATAATAGTCCCTACTAAATTCGCGTCTCGACGTACATCTCGCACCCGACGGTACCGAAAAACGTGTCGGAAAAATACTAAAACCCCACTAAGCCGCGTGATCACTCGGCGCGAAGCGGGCAGAGGGCTCGTTTAACTTTTAGAGTTCGCACTGCGAGTTCGAACAGCCAAAGCCGTCGAAGCACGCCTACGATTAACTCCCGCACGTCCGAGTCCCCGCAACCGCTCGCCACACTTAACTGAATGGATCTCTCGCGTACATTAAATTTCTACTAATTTTCCTAAGCGATCCCAAGTTCCGAAAACTAATACAAAATGAATTGAAAGAAATCAAGAAAAATACGGGACGGGCCGTCCTTCTATTGCAGGCTAACTTCTCCCTTGACGAGTCCCACGCGTCACCGAGAGAAGCTTTTCTGATTGCCTGGGACGAGAACCGTCATCGCGAAGAGTGCGCGCGGACACTCAAAAATAAATAATTGAATAAAAGAAAAAGAACGCGTCCGAGGGAAAAGACGGGAGCCTTACCGGCGAGAGTCTGATGTTCGACGAGGAAATTATCGGAATTGACCAACCCTCCGACCCGTTGATAATTCCCAATCCGCGATCGGTCCGGTACCGAGGTGATACACCCTTTCGCGCGGAGTTGTCCCTTTGGCCATCTCGATCACTCGAGCACACGTCCTCACACCACAAAAGATACGACGAGAGTCCTCGAGTAATCTACGCTAATTCGTCTCGCGGTCTCGCTCTCCCCTCCCTTTGCTAATATTTTCGGCACCCCGGTACCTGGCGACGCCCTACGATTATCGCGAACTATCGCTCGCGCGAAATTAATATTCGAACGAAGACGGCGCTGACGCCCCGCTCGAACTATCGCACGACGTTTCGCTTGAAGAATCTTCGTAGACGTTGGTCCCGGGGTGCAGACATCATTGAGACGATGCTGACATCGCTAAGCTGCGACTTCTCCGTTATCGGTGCGCCCAGAGCGACGATTTTCGGTGTTGCTGAAGGATGAGAGAAGATGCGACGACCTCGTAGCGGTACCGTTAGCCAAAACGATACTCCTGTTCAGTTGGTCTCGAAAATAATGACGCTAGACGCAGACCACTCGCCGATGAAATTCGCCTTGTTACGCTCGTGAAAAATAAAGATAATAAAAGAACGGAGAAATTAATAATTTTATTCGTTTCGCTTAAATTTCGAACCCTTGAGATCGCTTGGGGACTCTGTCGGTGGGGAGAACGTATGCTCGACGGGACCAAAATCCGCCGATGACGCCATTCATGTAACGCGCCAAAAAAACCGCGTTACAGTATATACACACTATAAAAACACACATCCTTCTATATTACATGTGTACATGTATATAGATAAATATATATATATATAAAAGATGTTGCCGTGAGCGCGAACCGTTTAAATGGCGATTGCGGTTACCAAAGAGGAACAGTGCGGGTAATTTATCGCTACCATTTAAAGCGCCATATAATAATACGCCGGCACAACTATTTCTTAAGGTCCCAAGCGGTGCAGCGAGTACTGCATGTAACTCGGGCCGGAGTGCAGAGATCGTCTACGCTTGATGCACTCGATGCACACTCCTCGATGTCTCGATGCTCTCCGAGCACTACGTTTAGCTCAGGGTGAGAAGATCCACGAGAGCGGAGATCACTTTTGTGGACAATTAGACCTCCTCGTTCACGTCATACCGCCCCAATCTCGCAGACGCGCTTAAGCCGTATGGGCTTTTATAAAAACCACGATAATGACTACCGGGAAGGGAAAGTTATTTATGAATGTCCATAATTTCGCTTCCGAGACACTGATGACAATCTCCGAGCAGATTGCGAGATATTTGCACGTTAAATTAAAAATGAAAAGTACGAACGATTGATATGTCGAAAAACATAAAATTTCATAAAAAATTGCATTCGAAGTTACAAATAATTTTTTTAATTTTCATTTTTTTAATCTGTACAATTTTTTTTTTTACAAAAAAAGGATATGAGATTATGAACTTTTTGAGTCGAAAATTATCGAAATATTTTAATTCAATTGTGTTGCTTTATTCCTCTGTTGAATGACTGGTCGCACGCGGCTGAAACCGGAAGTGGATATACGATACATTTTTTTTATTATCGCTTTTCTACAAATTTTTTCTACATAATTTTCAAAATATTAAAAATTAAACATGAAATATATGAAAAAAAATTCTATTACATTTTCGATTTCATTGCCGAAAAATAAAAATCGCAAAAAAAAAAAAAAATTCTCGGGCTCTTGAGAGCACTTTTCTCGATGCCTCGACAGCGTCGATGACGGCGATGAGTCACTAATGAACGAAGGTTGCGTTTCTCGTACATTTATTGCGGCATATTGCGCACGTCTTCTGTACGGTATGCAACGTAAATTCTATTAGAATATCTTTTACAGTATTCCATATACCTTGTAAAATGCATTAGGCAAACGAAGTTAACATTCTCGACTAATATAATCTATACATACATATATATATATAGTATATATATATATACACACAGAAGCTTAATCGTGTGTATATTCCATATAATGGATAATAACACACAACCATTTATACGATATATTATGAACAAACTCTCGAAAGATTGAAGAAAAACTGTTAGGCATCCGAGTGATGACTGATGACTATGTTATAAAGTTAAGACGATACCGCGCGTCTATATGAATAGATATACGAAAGAATTTATTAGATATTTCATGAGAAACGCGTATGTGTACATGTAATGGGTGTACATACGTGCAGCGACCGTGGGTATCGTCAATTCGCAGCAACAGCAACATCAGCATAGAATACATCGCGGCTACCGAGGTAAGTAGATCATGTTGCACGATGGGCGATCCGCGGGGACTGGGAGAACTCGGGAGATCAGAAGAAAGCGGCAGGAGAGACTCGCATAGGCCATTGCACATAACGTTCGAACAACTATAGATATATATACTTATATAGTATCGTTGGATAGTACATTACATGGAGTCTCAGGTGCAGGCGTATGTATATAAGTATATAAGTCGAGAGTCGACGCGCGGGCAGCACAGAGCCTTTGCCGATGCACTATGAGAACCCAATTGTGCAGGTGACCTATTCCTGCGGCCCAAGGCCTGCCGGGCAACGCGATCGTAATCCTTCTCGGTCTATCGATCGACTAGCTTTCCGATAGACAAGCCGCGTGCTCGACTTCTCGGCGTGTCTTTCGCGATCGATTGTATGAATGTTTATATATATATGTATGAATACATGATATGTATATACATGTATATGTATCACTGGGATAGTAGTAATACTATTTCGTCGTGAGTAATAGCAGGTAGTACTTCGATCACGTTTCCAGAACTCCCGCGCAATCTTCATTCACTATACGACGTCTCGATCCCCTCGGGACTCTCGATCACAAAAGTCGATATTATACGAATTCGAGAAATTCTCCTCGATTTTTTTTTAAATAAAAATTGAATTATTATCACTCAAATATTGCATTTTTGGAGATTTTTTATTTTTATTTTTTTTTTATTTAGTTAAAAGTAAAAATTTGGCATTTTACGCGTAGACGAAATCGGCCGATTCACCATCCGTTTACGGGGTTTGAAATCGTGTCTTCAGGCGCGATGATCCAATGTCGTTATTTATCTATATATTTAATGACGATCTCTTGTAAATTATTTTTTTTTAAGTTCAATTAATCAGACGTATAAAACGATCGGATACACGAGTTTTGAATCATTGCCATGCTCTTTCCAAATGTGTTATTTGCATGATAAGTGTTTCACGGGAGAGCGAGCGAAACTTCAAGAGATGGAAATTGCACGAGTGACCTATTCGTCGCTTCAAGGCCTCACCTCGACGAGGATCTCGGGCGACGCGCAATCGATCTACGCTACCGAGATCGATAGTTTACCTCCGTCGCCCGGAGAAGTCGATCAATATTATAGACTCCGGTGATCGATTCTCGATCGATTCTTACACGCGCGGTATTTATTTTCGACGGAGTGTGTCTCACGGGGAAAAAAAAGTTCCGTTTCAAGTTTGATGGAAAATAGATTCAGCTTTTTTTTTTTTTTTTTTTTAATTCTGACGATTAATTATCAGAGGCTTTTGCGTGATCTGATCGATTTTTATTAATCGAAATTCATAAAAAAAAAAAATATATATTAAAAAATTGCCGGTCATCGATTGTGCATTAATTTCGCGATCAATCTTTAACGAGTCGCTACTCTCGCACCGTATTTAAAAAATTCCCTCATTCGCCAATCGAATCTTTCTCCGCAGCGCATGGACAAGTTACGCGGCTCAGCAGTTCCATGAAATATATTGCCTCCAGACGATTCGCCCTTCAAAAGGTTTATCGTTAGACAGTCTCCTTGAAACCGTCCACGTTGCTCCGCAATTCATTTCGCTTTCTTCGTTCAGCAAGTTCATTGATCTCCACTGTGTCAGTGTGTTGTATAGAATAAAAAAAACAAACAACTTTCGTAATTTTATACAAAATAACGATTTTTTTTTGTTTATTTATTTTTATTATCGTATAGATATATATATATGTTATCAATAATAATTTTGAATTTTCTTAAAATATTAATAAAAATTATTATTATTTTCATAAAATTGAAGAAATATAATAATTTAAAAAATTTAGAACACACATCGCGCTAAAAAAGATAATAATAAAAAATCATAATTTATGTTTTAGTGCCGAAGTAACCAATAAATGCAACTTAGCCGAAGGTTTACAAACTATTAAAGGGTTTAAATTAATATTCATAGTTATCGATACAATTTCTTTTTGTACAGAAGAATATCGATGAATTCTTTTTATAATCGCGTATCTGGTTTATTTACGAATATGTATGCGTCAGGTGCATTATATATAAAAATTAAGTTTCCATACGCGCGAACTGTTGGATAAAATGAATAAGGAGATGATGCACACGTTTTTGGCACGGTGAGAGCCGCGTATAATAATATCCCAAAGTGGAAAAAAATCAATTAGTCTTAATCGAGGGAAGAAGAGTCGGCGGGGCTCGGGAGGAGGTTAGCCAGGGATGACGGTAATTTCCAATTTGTCGCGGCCCCGTATACATCTCTCGTGAGCGCCTCTCGCCCTCGCGCTCGGTAAAGGATCGAAAGACCCGGAAGAGGTTGTCCACCGCGCGGTGGGACGTAATCTCGCATATACATGTATAGCATACGCGGGTTAAGGTAAATCGACCGAGGGCCGCCGCAGCCGCCGTCGCCGTTTTACGTTCGATGGCCCTCGGGCGCGAGAGCAGCGAAAGTATTTTTTTTTTTTTTTTTTTACAGATAAGGGCATCCGCTCGCACGAAATCGGCTGCTATGCTGCTACATGCTCCCGGCAAACTCTCAGCAGAGTAACCGTGAAGAGTTAGTAGGTCAGGTGTAAGCCGCGTCGGTATACACCATCAGATAAAAAAAACGTGCGCTCGCTTCGTATTCGGCTTTCAAAACGAATCGACGCACATCTTTTTTTTTTTTTTTTTTTTAATACTTCATTCACACTATTTTTGAGGATAAAACGATTCGTTGAGTGTAACTGGTGGTCAATTTATATCATTGATAAAATTTTTTATAAAGTATCGTATTTAACTTTCATGGCGCCCAATGCACAGTCTTCCCAACGCGATCTATAATTCCTAAACTTTTATGAATTTGTATAGATCAATGGAATGAAATCATTGAATGATCTATTAGAATAATTTCGGCATTTTATTATTATTATTATTATTATTATCGTTAATAAATTAAATAAATTCTACTTATTATTACCTCATTAGTACGCGTCAAAGGGTTAACCCGTTTCTCGATAACTACTAACATCAAAATTATTTCATTACGAAATCGCGGGAAGATTTTTTTCTTAATTGCTATAAATCAATGAATATTAACGCCGGAGTTAAACAAATTACAAGCCAACTCTGCGACGATTGAAAAAACGATTATTTCTTCGATCTGTTGAAGGCACCGAAAATCAAATTTTCACGGTTGATAATTTGTAGCCTCAAACGTACGGGAAACAATAAATTGTTTCATTATATAGCCGCGGCACAAGATCTTACAATTCTCCGTCTTGTAATTTTCAAGCAATCCCCCGTTAATATTCTCCGCTCACTCGGCAATGACTCTATTATTGCCAATAATATCATTTTCGTTTCGTGCACCTCGTTGGCTCATTAAGAATTTTTTTTTTTTTTTTTTTAATTCCATGTCTTCGATTCCCAATGCAACTGCCGCGTCCCTTCCCACGCAAAAGCTATAAACATTAATTGAAATGTCACTCCAGGTGCAACATTTTCACCCGATGCGCAAGTTTCTTATATATAAACTCACAGGTTAACTTAAGCGATCGAGAGAGACGCAGAGACTCTCTTGGGGTGCTACTGATATCGCTTCCTGGTACACCTTATTAAACAGAAAATTAACATAGGAGCCGATATGGACCGTATAGAGCGGTTCGCTGGTCCTCGACCGCGAACCAACGCGGGTCTCTCTTCGAGAATCTTCAGCCTCTCATTCTGTATACTCCCTCTCATCCTTTAAAGCGCTTTTACACCTCTCACTCTTACTCGCTCGCTCTTTTCGGATCTCGTGCAATTCTCACTCGCGCAGCACGCCTAGGCGTCGTGCACATCGCCAGCGGGAAATTTATCACCATAGAAGCAATTAATGAGATTTTTTTTTTTTTTTTTTTTTTTTTTTTTTTTTTTTTTTCATGAGCAACTAAGAGGGATCTCTTCTCTCTCGACTATCACGACGTATCCAACCTCTCCGTATAGCCCTCCATTTCCCCTCTCACCTCGATGATCCTAACACTCATTCAGTGCATCGTCGACGGTCTCACCATCGCTCCGTCGTGTACCAGCGTTCTGGTCACGTTGCGGTCACTGTAAAGCCAATGTACCGATGTGCAGAACTAAAAATAGGCATACGGTATCTCGCTGATAGCGAAATATAACGTATCGGTATAGTATGTGTGAAAAAAAAAAATTTACGACAGAAAGCTCCGTTTTTTTTTTTTAATATTTCATTTTTAATTTTCTCATTATTATTATTATTTTTAACATTTTTACTGATTACAAATGTCAGATGAATTTAATTGATATTATTTTTATACATTTTACATTCGATTTTTTTCCTCGTTTGTTACGAATTCTTCGTGATACTTGGAACTTATTCGTCTCCTCTTCTTGACACGTTTCCTCTCGATACGATCTCTCTACCCACGCATCGTTGTCGTTCTCGTCTTCATTACGAAATTTCATCATGAATTCGCGGTTTCCAGATCTTTAGAGATTTAATGCCCGTTAGGCATCGTCTACTTAAAGGAATACATCGCGTAGGTATACCAGAGAGGGACGAGACGATATATATACACACGATGAGGGACACGCGGCGAGTCTAGTGACGAAACTCTCGCCTATACAATTCCACATTTCGTTCGAATTTTTTTTGTTTTTTTCGTCGAAAAAGAAAACGAAGATACTTTTTTTTTTATGAACTCAATCTATATGTGGCGAACGACATGAATATGTAAATTCTTTACAGCAGCGTCTCGGACACGAACGGGTTTTGTTCTTCTTTAATTTTGTCGGTTTTCTGTTCCTTTTTTTTTTTTTCTTCAACTTCTTTCGAACGAAAAAAAATTATAGTTTACGTACGAAATAACGAGGCGACACGCGTCAATTTAACTTATTTATGTCCATAACGGGAGTAACTGATTGAGTAAATGAATTTGAATGTGATCTCCGAAACCCGCCGGGGAATTAATCGTGAACCAGAAAATATCGCGAATATCTCTCGGACCATTTCACGTATCTCGCCATCGGTATCCTTGTATTTATTACGTTTTTTAATCAGATAACCAATCGTGAATATAGATTATCCTTTATTTTATTTATTATTTTTTTTTTTTTCGCGAAATTTGCACAGATCCCGCGCTCGATCTTCGCCCAAAAAAAATTTTTTGCGAACGAAACACTTTTGGCACCGAAGTTTGTCGCGACGAAACAAAGCGATCGAAAAAAAAAAAAAAGAAAAAATAAATCGAAGATCCCGACGCGTTTAATCTTAATTTCGGAATCATGTAAACAACCGGACACGCGGATTAGCATCTGAAATATCGTGTTCGATTTAAATTTGCATTTCCGAGACGTAGAATTTTCATTGTCATTGTCAGCTTCAAAGCCCACGAATTAAATTAGTACAGTATTGCATTTTGTTTTTAAGGGTATAAAACCGTTAATAAGAATGTAGCGAATACCTCGTGGTACAGTTCGCGAAGGTTGGCCGAGATAGAGTCGCTCGTGAGTTTGACGTTAATTGGCTGTAATTACGGGGTGAAGCCGCTTAATTAGGAGGACCTCGGAGAACGGCGGCAAGCTTTGCCTGAATGCCCCATGGTCGGGATGCCAGACGATTCGGAAATTTATCGATCCAACGGGTAAGCGCGTGAGTGAATATACATCGTGGATCTCGGTTGCCCCGCGGAAGCTGCGCCGCCCGCTGATCGTATGCTGCTCTGCTGTCTTCGAAAAAAATCTTATCAGCACGAAGGAAGAAGCAGTGTATTCATAGCTATATATATACTATATATAGATATATACACACACATCTATCTGCCACAAAAGATTCAAAGGGCACCTACATAGTATATAGCGCGGAGACCCAAGGAAAGAGTGAAAATAAGCGATCGCTTGAAAGAAAAAAAAAAAAAAAAATCTCGCGCACTCGCGGCGGCGGCAACGGCAGCACCGGCATTATATTATCGAATCTCTTGATCTCTATTCTCGCGCCCGGCAAAGGTAAAAGGGATATGTGAGAATCGCGGGGGCTTTAAAAGCGCGCGTGCACGAGGTGGGAAGAAACGCGATCGAGAGTTAATTAAGCGAAGCGACTATGCGCATGTGGGAGATGCAAGGAGTGGAAAGGGAGCGCGATCTACAGGAAAAAAAATTCAACGACGACGTTCCGTATGATTTTTGCATACATTCGCTCCATAAGATTGAATGATTCTTAGTTTCAGAAATATAATTTTTTTTTTTTTTCAAAAATTTTTTTTTTTTTCAAAATTTTTTTTTTTTTCAAAATTTTTTTTTTTTCAAATTAATTTTTTTTTATTATAAATTTCACCAAAAAATGATAACGGGCTTTAGATGAGACTCGGGGTACATTTTTTTTTTTCAATATCGAATAACGCAATCTATAAACATCGACGATCCTTGGGGACTTCCCGTAAGTTTCTTGGGGCTCGGGATTGCGATATCTACCGCCTGAAATCGACGGCGTGCGATCGAGGTGTTTGCCGCCGTCTTACGTGCCCTGTGAAAGCCTGCAGCGAGGAGAGCAACCGATGCGCCCTAAGGAGGCGTCGAGGGGCCTTCTTGTAACCGCGAGATAGCCGTATCGGGCCGCGCTAATCGCCCCACGCCAGTAACACCGCGTGTCTTACCAGCTCGCGGCTAACACCGCGCTGGCCACTGACCAACACCCACTAACCACCTTGTGTGTCTACTCACTACCGAGGATCGAATCGATACTTCTATATAAAACCTCGCGAGCTGCGCACACAAGATATATAACATTTAACTCGGCTACCGGCGGCAGGTCCGACACAAGTTATTTACTCATTCGGTCTTTCAGATCGACGACGGCGTTCATTTTCGATCGTTTTCGTCATTAGTTCCATGTATACCAATAATTAAATTAACTTTATGAAATTAAAAAAAAATCAAATAATAATAATGATAATGTATAAAAATAAAAAAAATATTATTATTATATTAATTTTAACAATAATAATATGATATTAATTTTTTTTTTTTTTTTGTAAATGAAAAAAAATTAAAAATTAAATATAGTATTCGTAAAAAAATTTTTAAATGCAAGTAAACTATACACTGTCCGAGACGATTCAATACAGTAGACTTCTCGTATTTACTTGTTACTTTCATTCTCTCCGATCGCCCGAAGCAGTTCAATGGTTATCGACGCGAGGGCGTCGCGCGTCGGTAGCTTCGATGTTTCTTAAATACGGAAGAGTTTAGAAACTATACGGAAGATGTTTAATACACTACGGATGACTGAGTCTGTCGAGAGTCCCGTGAATAGACTACAACTGCCGGCGGCATGCAAATCGCTGTTTACCCATTGACCGTCCGACTCGTTCGCCCACGCGCTCCGGCAACACCGGTAGGGCTATATTTATAGTTCAATAAACGGGGATACGCCAGTGAGTAACTTTCGACGAATCACGTAACGCGGACTTCCCAACTTGCGACAATGGTTACGCGGAAAAGTAAATCAAAGCTTTTTTTATCCGGTAGCGACGACGCATTGGCGAAGAATAAAAATTAGCAGCTTACAGCGACTGCCTCTTCGATGCATATTTATGATTAATTACTAATGCAGGCTGCGATGTATTATATATATAGTATACTATATATAGTATATATGTATATTTATGCCGAGGAGACGAGTGAAAACGCGTACAAGGAAAACAATAATAAGCTGGGAAAATCCGTTGACCTTTGACTGCAGCGGTGGCAGAAGCTATTAGGCGATCGATGTGTATTATCGACTGGAGATGCATACTGCGCAGCGTTGGAATAATAACGCCCAGTAGTAGCAGCGGTCACGCGTCTTGCGTGATGTGATTCTTTTACTTGTAAGATTGCTAGTGCCGAGGCGGCGTCTAAGAAAACAGATCGAAGATAACTATATTTCGAAGCGAAGCAGCAGCCAAGTGCCACTCCTGTCATCCAATCTTCGAACGGCTGATGTAGAAATTGTATTAGCATCAGCGTTCATTAAGACGGGAAACTTTATTTTTTCTTCTTCATTATTCTCTCGTATAGGAAATAATGACGGAATGACAGTCAATAGCCAATGCCGATCGCCGAGCATTTATTTCGGAATAATTACGCGATTTTTCGACCGGAAAAACCTGAGGAATACCCCGCGATCGGTATTATCCACTTACCGATTTTCCTCTAATTTCAGACTAAATGTCGTTCTTAACTTCGTCAATGTATAATGAAACCTAATATCTCGAGAAGTTAAGGCGTTCATTTGTAACAGTAAATATGAATGCAAAACTAAAAAAAAAAAGGGGAAACTCCTGCCGATTTAATTTATTCGCATTCCGTCGATTGCCTCGAAGATCTTTTCCTGGTTTGTCAAATTATTTCGAATTTTCGAGTGATTAAATTTTCAACTCGAACTTGTTTTGCGGAGTTTATAGTTCTTATTTAAAACATAATTTTTATCACATAGACGGATCAAACGAAATGCCCTTCAGAAATCATAATTTCTCGTCACAATCACAGAACCTTGAGGTTTTTTTTTTTTTTTTTTTTTTAGTTGCGTTGATGACAGTTTTTTCGTTCTGTTCAATTGATATTCTCTTTTGCGTTTATTGCAAACAATTTTTTTAACGAATTCAAATTTGCGACTCGAAATCCCGATACCATCGTAGAAAAGACGAATAACATCCTGCAAAGTCGACCAAACGTTTTGCATCCGTATAAACGGATTCGTTCAAAAAACATCAATCGATTAATCCATCAGTCAGTCGAACGTGGCGCGACGGAACGCGGCATAAAGCGAGAGAGTCAAGTCCAACACATTTCTCATCGAAGATTCTTGACGCCGATGCTGTGGCGATATCGTTACACAGAGCTGTGGAACAAGCGCGCGGCAAGGTAACATTCTCTCATCGAGAGCGGTGTTTCGACCGCTCGCCGTTTTACCAGACGTCGAAACCGCTGAGGAGAAACACGACGAGAGATATAGGATAGATAGGATAGAAAGACAGAGGTGGAGATGGCCTGGAACTCGACAGATACCGGGCTAAATGTCACTACTGGCAGGCAAGAGCAAACGTTTGCTCAATCGAACGATTGCCGATCGTCAGAGTTGGTATACTAGAAAGGAAGCTAAGGAAGATCGAAGAATCCGCCGTTCGCCGATTCACACGAACAATCTCCGGTTTCCTCGGCTTCAACTTCCCTGGAAAGTTGTTCCAATTCTTCCTTTTACTCAAGGATATTCTTCGTCCGGATCCATCGCGAGTTATTAGTGTCACGCGATGGATCTTGAAGAAAGAAGTCTCTGAATTGTTTACCGATCGATTCATTTGCGATCGAATCCCAGAATGCCTCTTTTGCCCGATAACCAACCAAAACGATGTTCTCTCGGTGCCAAATATCCCTAAACCATCAAACGCCGATTGCTCTACTTTCGGAGAATCCTAAACTGTTTACCGATATTCCAACTTCGCTAGAAACATCGAACTCCAAGTCCGCCTAATTGACGAAACGCTTCAATTAACCGTCAGCCATTAACGTCATGCAATGGCATCTTGAAAAAAAAAAAAAAAAAAACCGGATGTAGAGCTGTTTATCATTCAGTCCATTTGCGATCTTTCGATATCTCTTGCGATCGATGACTGCCTTGAATCACCGCGTCCACCAAGATCGGCGGAGACTCGCATCCGTAAACCGGACGCCCTTTGGTTTACTTTTGGGGAATCCCCACAGTTCCCAAACATCTGTATCCCTGTTGGCCTCTCCGAATGCCCTGAACTCTCAAGCTGACTAATCACGATTTCGTGGTTCGTATAGTAGTAACTTTCGTTGAAGCATCGTGGACCACGTCTACGAAAGAGAGTCGATGATGTCTGCGCCGAGACGTGGCGAGACCAGAGCGCCTCATGTTCGACGTTCAGGGATGTCAGTTACCGTCATATCTCGAAATGCGCGCTCTCCTTTACAACTACGATGTGTCTATACGATGTTGTTGTGTACAAGTCCGGCGAAAGATATCTCGAAGCGAGAACAAGACGAAACATCGGACCATCGGAGAGATCACGAGAGACACTTCGGAGCGCTCTTAGCGCGGACGGTGGTGACTCACACTATCTCTTTGCTCACCTGTCTACCGGGGAACAAGGGAACGTTGGCTGTACAAGAAACTTGAAAAAATGCTTCCCACGTCCCTGCTGTGTGCGCTCTTGCTTTTCAATTCGACCCCGCCCCGGGCTATCCCCATCGCGTACCCGTTCTTCTTCGTCTATGTTCAACATAGTCCGCTATAGGAACCCACCGTCACATATCCATATAGCTTTGTCTTGTGTACATACAAACGCCAAAGATTTCTCTGACTACGCGTGCGAACGATCGTGAATGCAATACTCTACGCTCGGATATGATGTATATATATCATATATTCGCTTTGAAATACACTCGCGTGTGGGAGTTTCCGAGGAAGCTTGCGCGCGGCGCCCCACGCCCGATATAACGATTTGCCCACAGGACATTGGCACATTGACGATTGCTCATTGGTTATTATTTGCGTTGAAACTCTCCTTATAATTTCCGGTCTATAGACATAATGAGAATGTTGGCCAATACGTTTTGTTTTACCGATCGATGTGTAAATTTGCCGATTTGTCATACGGTTGCGAAACGGAAATCAATGCAACCACCGATAGTCACACCCTCGTAGAATCTACGAACGGCAACATAATTTCCGTCATGAAATTACGGAACAGATTTCAATGATCGTTATTCCGATTTTTTACGCGTATTAACCTCAAAAAAATTTTTTTTTTCGAATATGTTAATAATATTGATAATAATAATAATAATTTTTATTATTTTCGATGATATTAAAATTTCGACGGATAAAAATTTTTTTTAATATGTGAATATCGGCTGAAAAATCGATCGTCACGATATCCGAATCAATGCGATTTTACGACCTTTGTCTTGACAAATCGTGCAGTTTACTTGTTTCGCCTGTGACAAAGTACGCTACGGCAAAGATTTATTCACCCCTGTCCGCGAAACAAGAGAATTGTTCGTTTTCCGAGAAGCAATCGAGTGCGATTATCGCGAAAGAAAAAAAAAAAAAAAAGAAAAAAAATAGTCCCGAGCTCCAGACACCACGCGAAATGGAGCTGCATCGAGATCACGCGAGTAAATTGTACAGCATCAGCATCAGTAGCGTTGTCTACATGTATATATTTATATACATATATATATATATCGGTGTAGTTTGGGTCCGTATCTTCTATAGAGAGGTCGGGAGCATGAGAAAGCTCGGGGCACGACACGGTTGAATCGAGAGCGCGAGCGAGCCGGAGCTACTTCTACTTCGCGAAAGATAGAGTCTCCCGGCGCGTCCGTGACGCGATCCTATCGTGGATCGATTGCTACCGTTCAACCGTTCGCGCGAATAGAGGCCCTACCGGTATCGCAAAGGCCTTTTACTCGGAGGAGTTTCGCTCTTCGGTAGCGGTATAAGATGCACCTACAGGCCTATAATACAGTGCACGCTACTCGTTTACCCTTCGTCGTCGGTCCGTTGGCTCGCGCGATACTCGTGTGGTGTCTTAAGCCGATAATAGAGACGCGCGTCGATCCTCGACCAGATAGGGGATATCCTGCGCGATCCCGCAGGGCATCCAAGCTCCGGCGACGAGAGCGAGAGAGTATCGTCTCGATGCTCGAGGGTTCACGGAACACTTCATACCGTCTTCTTATTATTCTTCTTCCTCGTCTTGTTCCTTTTATTCCTCGCTACGTATTATCGTAATCGATTTCACGCTCGGTGGCACGATATGTGGCTGCTACTGTTCTTCGCCCTTCGCCCGTACATTACATCGAGGATATAATGTATGGAGGAGGACTAAACGAGGAAATTACGAGAGGGGAGTATCGCGCGTGAAGCGTACAACTTTACGGGAAATTAATTTATGGGAAGAGATTTTTTTTTTTTTTAAGGGCGTAGATTAAGGATTCTTTTTTTATCGCGTATCGATGTTTTTCGTTGATTAAACTTATTTGATATATCATGCGTCGGACTTTGTTGCTTTGGCAACTTTTTTACGAAAGCGCAGACGTGGTTAGGGTTCCAATCGACTTATCGTAAGGTATGTTGCTTACCATAGACGAAAGAGGCTCGTGGATAAAAGAAGAAAAATTCGCGGATAATGCTGCCGGTTCTACGCCGCGTGAATGCCACCGGCAATCCGCGGCATCTTTCTTATTCTTCTTTTTCTTCTCCTTCATCGGCAACGCGCGTCCTCTCAAAGGAGGAAAATCTATATACCCGTATATACGCGATTCTGTAGTATGGCATAGAACGCGCACGAGAAGGGGGTGTGTTATCCTTGCGGATCTTTCTCCCCTTGGAATGATCGTCGGCGGCGCCGTTCGCTGGCAAACCGCAACACCAGCGTCAGGCATCAGGATTGCGAAAAACGAAAGCGATATTCCGCGATGTGGGAAGCGAGGCGAGAGGGGTATTATCGAAAAGATTATTGGAAATGCTTTCAAATATAATTTTTTTTTTCGAGCGGATCGTTTTTTTTTACTTATCGATCATTTGCTTTATCGCTTCGCGGAAAAAAAATTATTTGGTCAGTCAAATTATTGATCGGCTGCCGATTTTATTTAACCGGTAAGTTTTTTGGAAACCGAATAAAAATTATTTATGAACCTATTTACGAATTAAAAAATAAATAAATAAAATACTTATGATTTCATTTATGGGGTTTATCGGCAAGAAAATTGAACAAAATTTTAAATGTGATTTTCCAGATTGAAGATCGATTTTTTTTAATGAAATTCTCACGAAATTTATTTATAAACCGATCGAATACCGATCGATTGATCAATGGAACTTAAAAAAAAAAAAAAAAAAGCGTCGCGTTTTTCGCTCATTTCGAAAATTTTCCCTAATTATCTCTATGAATTGAAGAAAAATTTAGTTGAAAAAAAAAAAAAAAATATTAGGAGTTACGCTTGGTGAACGGAGTTCCCGTCGCGGCCGGACCTCGCGCTGATCACGCGGACGCGCAGGATGAAAAATTTTCTACCCGCTTGAGTTGGCGGCGGTCTTCGGCAATCGCTTCGATCGTACGAGAACAGCCAATGGATCGCAGTGGGCAAACAAAAGGATCTGGAATCGCAACTTCCACGGAGTCGCCGAGGGTATGTCAATGCGGCGTAGGCAATTAAGCCTTGTTTGGCCTCAACGCCGCGCGGCATAGGCCTCCACTTTGTTCCTGTTCACGTGCCGGGCACGCGGGATCCCTTCTTTACTTCGAAAGAAGCGCCGCGCTGATTTATATACTCTTTTACTTCCTTTCCGCACAGTTATTATCCTTCTGCTTAGCGACTCTTCTTTTTTTTTTACTCGGCGACACGCAATTTCCACGGAACTTCCGACTCTGCGCAATGAGATTGCGCAAAAAACGAAGAAGAAAAAAAATAATGAAGCAGTCGAGAAGTTTAATTATCGCATCGGCGCAAAGATAAAATTCATGCTAAACTTGATGCTAAAAAGTCATAATTTCTTTCCTATTTCCGATATTATTATTATTATTATTATTATCGATATTATTTAAAAAATCGAAAAAAAAAAAAAACGTTCGTTACGATTTACAATGAATTTCAATTTCAACAATTGACTGCTGTTATTTTATATAAAGTAACAAAAAAAATATTAATATTAATAATATAATCATAAAATCATTATAACAAAAAATTCTCAAGGAGAAAATATACAGATGAAAATAGTTCGTGGATTTCGTTTTATTTTAGGCCCGAGCTGTTGGATAACTTATGCGTATGTATAAATTTCAAACTCGAGCATTGCAATTATAGGCGAGAATCTCTTTTAAACATTTTTTCGGCGTTACTAAAAAAAAAAGAGAAGAAAAAGGAACATAACGAAAAGCTTGGAGCGAATTATGCATGCAACGTATTTTTTTTTTCATCGCAAATTTGGCGCGTGAAACTTGATCTTCGGAGGTTAAAAAAAAAAAAAAAAAACACATATACTGTCCGAATGCATTTATGAATAATATATTATCGGTATGAATGAATATTCAATTGACGAAGGATATCTCTGCATTTACCAGCCTTGTGTCCCCAGGATCTCGGGTATTACTTCTTCTTTTTTTTTTTTTTTTTCGCGGTGTCAAAGACTTTGCATGGATGTAGGCTACCGGACCGAAAGGCGAAAGTATCCTCTCACGAGTGGTTTGAAATACGCGCTCACAGTGAGATAAACGATCGATAGTCATAAGAATCGACAACGCGTTCGCGACCTTTATAATAGGGAGCATCTCGAGTCACTGTTTAATATATACCTCGTCCCTAATGCCCGCAACGCGCTCCACACGGTAAAGCTGACCGAATCATCTTCACGAATCATCGCTGAGAACTACGTACCGCAAGCTATATAGTTAACCGGTTAACTTCACCGTGCGAACAAGCGTACTTTTGTCGTGCTTCATGACCCTGTCCGCATTCTCAGCGTCTCTCATTACCCTATTAATTATATCGGATTTACCGTTGGAGCTCCCGAAGCGTTTCTCTTCAAGCCCTTTAACGGTCAGTTGGAAGAAAGCTTCGTACCGATTTGTAGTCTATGGATCATTATGGCAAAGTGAAAATTTAATTGTAGCGCCGGTGGAACTTATTAGAATTCATTAAAGACTTTTTCAAGGGGAGGAATCTTAGACACGGTCGGTTCGCTTATTTCTTAGCGATCTTTAACCGATCGAGAGAAGTTCTCGAAGTAAAGATCGTTTTCCATTGACGACCCATTCGAGATATTTCGTCAAATGGCCACTTTATTACGCAGCTTCTTGAAAATCGACTCATTCGTCTTGCATGAGGACTGTCATCAATTTTTGATTATGAAGATCTGTTACCACGAAAAATTGATTAACCCTTAACGACGATTGGAAATTAGGTTTACTAAATTGTATTTTTTTATTATTAATAAACATGTGATTCCGATATCAGTCTCCAACTCTTCGATACTTGAACTTTCTCTCCCGCATTCTGTGGGATAAAAAGATTTTTTTATCTCGCATTAAGCCGATTCGGCTTCTCATTGGCCAGCGAAGGGTTACGATTTCCCGATGCATTCATAAATGCACACATAAGTACTCGCGTGTTACATCGTACGCAAGAAGGACGAAATCGAGTTTCTACGGCATTCACAACCTTCATGTGACGCGCACGCGCGCATTACCGCACAAACATTTGCACTTACGCGTGTGCGTGATCGGTACGCACATTCAGCGTTTGCCAGCAAGTTGCCAGCAGCAGTAGCAGCAGTAGCGAACGGGCATCAAAGACCGTGTTTGGTCTTTCAACCCATTACCTGTAATTAACCATGACGTCCCGACATTCCCTATAGATTTATATACTAATTACACTAATTAATTTATCCGGTTGCGGGGAGGGCTAGCGATCGCGAGCAACCTATCCACATCTCCCCTTTAAGATCGTTTGATCGAATGGGCTTAAGCGCTGAAGCTACTGCCTGTTTTCTTCTTGCCGATCAGCGACACCGGACGCGAAAGCGTGCGACACGTCGAAGCTTTGCTGGTTGATGTTACAGCAGTTTCAACGGCGCATGCGCACACTTTAGTATTGGTAATGTTACCGTACCTCGTGCGATTGATCGGTGACGACATGCAGACGAGAGTCCTTTTTGCTCGCTGTATACTCATTTGCTTCATCGTCGTTCGAGAATCACTTGCGTCGATGAGCGACGCACCCGGGAAGGTTGGAAAGATCGCTGTCCATCAATTGCTCTGATGGACAGTGCGAAACCGAGCGGATAAAACAGAGTTTAAACATTCTTTTTGGCATTAACACGCAACACGGTAATGACCTGTTAGGTGTAAATTCTTGTCTTTTTCGTCAGCCTGTCTTAACCGGTATGTAATCAAAATTTGGCGGTAATTTTTCGCATCCGGATATATCAATGACTTCGATTCATCGATGATGATTTCGAAAGCTTGTGTGAGTTATACAATTATTTTTTGTCTAATTACGGATAATTGCTACTTCGGATGACGCTTCGCACCGCGAATAAACACATTTACATCGATACACGTAAGGCGACATGTAACTTTGATATTCCAACGGGTCTATCCAACGTTAATGATTGTAACACAACGTCATTGACGACTATATGGAGACTGTTCGCTGAGCGTTCGCGGATTAATGATTGATCACCGTTTCGTGCCTCTTTTCTGCACGCTGTGTTAAGTTCCAGTAACGTGCGAAGATTAAGAAAAAAAAAAAAAAAAAAAACGGGGAATTCTTCGCTCGAACTTACGCTCGATCTGCGAATCAGCTCCGTTCATTATCGTCTGAACGCTCTCTTACGACGAGAAAAAGAATTTATTGTACAAGGCGCTCGTGTACAAGGAGGCTGTAAGCATGGACACTACTTTACAAGCGTCCATTAGACTCGCAGAGAGAGGTTGGCGGGTCTTTTCTGTAACGGGTGTTGATTAATCAATAATCCATTGGGTGTTAAGAAGACCGCCGCCGCCGTCGCCGCCCGCGTGACTCTATACTCGTGTCTATTCTTTACCGGACTAAGAGTAGACGTTGCCGGGATCCGAGGACGAGAAACGCGAGGAGACTGAGAAAAAAAAAAAAAGAAAGGAAACCGAGGAGACGACGAGATGAGAGAGGACTTACACGAGTCACGAGACGCCTTAACACAATAACACTTGCAACGAGGTGCTCTCGAGCTTCGACGCCGCCTATGTGGGCCACACACTCGTTATGAACAATGAGAAGCGCCTTCGCTATAGCGCCCGGATTACCTGTAGAGGCTGAAGACTGACCGGTTTCGAACTGAATCACTCGGATAGGCGCGATCGAGATCGCGGCGGCTAACACAGAAGGATGGACAGACGGATGGACCGTTCGATCGCTTGCCGTCTCTCGTCCCGATCGTAATAATGAAATCATAATGATTTTTTTTTCGGCTGCGAACCAGTCGAGAGTGAGACTCGAGATTCCAGACTGCTCTCAATCATTTTAGTGATGCATGCAGTGGCTGAAAATGCTGTACGCATTCATTCCCGAGCCATCGTCAGCAAGGGCTCGCGATGTAAAAATGACAAGGTTGGCGCAATCTTTCACTGAGAGACTGCGCAGCAGAGACTGTGAGTCAGAAAGCTTAAACTTTCCAAAAAAAAAAGGAAAGTATATACAAAAAAAATATTAGGAATACAAGATCGGCGATTTTATATAATCAATATATTAACTATGAAAATCGAAAACGGTGATTGCGCGGTTGCCGCGCGGCTCCGGTGATCACCCAAATCACGCAGCTTCTTTCGCGGGCAGTACTTGGATGGGTGACCGCTTAGCCGTGCGCTGGTTGCCGCATTAATCGGTGAGCGGGAGGCTCATTCTTCTGAGACTTTGGTGTCCTCTGCAGATTACGCAGGTGCAAAAAATACCAAATACCAAAGCTTTGTTCGCGGCAGTACTTGGATGGGTGACCGCTTAGCCCTGCGCTGGTTGGCGCATTTATCGGTGAGCGGGAGGCTCATTCTTCTGAGACTTTGATGTTCTCCGCAGATTACGCAGGTGCAAAAAATATGAAAGAATCAATAAAAGATGGCCGTCTCCACCGCTATGGGTTTTCCGCAGTTTTCCCGTGTCCCGGGCAAATGCGGTACCGTATAGCTAAATGGGTTGCGTACGCACAGGAAAGGTTAGGTAGATAAGCTGAGTGCTGAGATCAAATGTTCGGAGGGGGGAACCCTAAAAACCCGAATACCCTATACGGCCGAATAAGGCGAACATTACCTAACCAATACCAAATATGGCAAAACGCCGAACTAATTACATAATAATTAATGTATCCATTATGCGATAAACTATATACTATCTCTTTGAAAACATCGCGGCAGTAAAAAATGCAAATTTCTCTAGGATTCAATATTATGTCTCAAGTTCATTCAACACATCCCCTCAGTTTCTTCAATAAACTCTCAATATGCAGACGGCAGACCTACTGAAGACGTACTCAGGCTTTGGCTTAAGTTCTCTTGACCCCTGTCGACTGAAAATTTCACCTCGGGTGGTTCCCATGTTTTCGTAACTAAAATATTTCTGGGCCGCGAGGATGGTGCAAGGGTGTGGCGTGATACTATGATCTTTATAGTCATGTATTATGCGGCCCGCGACTACATTATTATTCGAACTAAAGGGTCATGCCGCTGATATGTATAGCACATTACATGAGGGCAGCACATAGCCTTCTCTAGTAGGACGAGAAACCACAGGTACGTTGGTTGGACGAAATCGCGGCCGTGAAATTGCAGAGCCGTTTAAGGCTGCCGGTCGGACACGCCAGATAAATCGAACACCAGATCTTCGTGTAGTAGGCGCGCGTTTGTTCTCCACTGCTGACTCTCGTTGTTAGCTTGAACGGTGTAGAGCACCGTACGTATATAGTGTACTATGTGATATATATACCTCTTATACCACAACAGAAATAAGCCTTGGGGAGCGCTAAGTCCGAGAGAGGAAGTGATTCGGAGTGAGCCAAGTCTGCCCGGCGGCCAATCGCGTAACTACTTAAACGCGCTCACACCGTAATCACATTGTTTGTCCGGTAATTGCGCGCATTAATAGATGAGAACTGGGTCTCCCCACGGTTTACTCGCTCTTGAGAGACAGAGGGAGCGCGACGGGCAAAACCAAACGAGCGAACGGTAAGGATAAACGTGGCTCTTCTAACCTGACTTCACTTGCGTAATCTACCAACCTGTTGCCATACGCCGCCCGTGCAACGCGCAACTCTGCCGAGCCAACGAAATCGTAAGTGCCGCATAAACGTTTTTCTACTATAAAATCTTCGCAACTTGAACTTTTTTTTTTATTTACTCAAACATTTTTTTTATTAATTAATTAATTGTTTTTTTTAATTTTTTACGATTTTTTAAATGTTTATTATTCAATGCAACAATATTGTTTATTTACGCTTTTTTTCTATGGATCAACGTTTGTTAATGGGTAAAAGTGATGCCATTAAGGTAGTTGTGGATATAAAGCCTCTTCCGGTGTTATAGATTACCGCGAGTCATTTAATCACTCGCAAGATACTTTTGGTATCGTAAGCAATCTCTCGGGTGTTTCCGCGCTCGTTGTGAGAACAATGAAGAATGATGTACCACACCGCAAAGATTAATTAACGTCCGTGTGAAATAAAAAAAATGTATAGATATACATCCGTGTGTATTAAATTTTCGATACTGAAGCATTTTGTTTGATATACTGTGTATCGGAGCAACATAAGCAGTTTCGTACCAACGATGAGTGACGTGCCCAAGAGCTATATCATTAAGACCACTGCTCGGCCTGTTCACGCACCTGATCCTTCGGAAGAAAATATGGTACCGAAAAAAAAAAAAAAAAAAAAAAAAAACGTGACAGAAGGATCACTCAGTGTTCGATTTGGAAGGTTGGCTTCGCGAAACGATTATTACATGCCATTTTTTACTTCCCACTTATGAAGCGTAGATATATATTTATAACACAAATGAGGTCTACTCCGAGGTGCGAATGATTTTTTTGTCGTTTTTTTTTTTTTTTTTTTTTTTTTTTTCATTTTACATTATGTTAGCTTCGAGTACGGAACACAACCTGGAATCGGTTATTTCATCGCGCGTCCTTGACCGCGCGATCTATGCCCATGGATTTCAGTCAAATAAACATCGTTCGCCCACAACGCGTTTCTGCAAGAATCTCGGTTAGCATGATCGATGCCCTGAAATTATTATACAATCATTGCAAACTCGGTGCTGAAGTCGCGTCATCGATCATCCGTCATCGATATGTATACACGCATAGAATCGTCGAACAAACAAAACGAAACGATTGAAATACAAATATCGGACGCACTCGTTGTGAATAAATGCAACCGATCCGAGCATCACGCTTATTCCATAAATCAAGTCGCTAGGAATAGCTGTGTCTACTCGATCGGATAGCTGCTTATATAACGTTGTCAAAAAAATCTGTACAATCATTTTTTTGATTTCGTGTGTGTAGACGAAAAAATAAAATATTGAATTGATCATTTTTTTTTCATACCGATTTTTTTTTTTTTTTCGATTTCTAGTCGGTGTCTCTACAATTTTAATGGCTGACAAATTTGAGTTTTGAATTAAAAAAAAATAACTGCAAGCAATAAAAAGTCCCATATCAAATTTCTACATGCATGCAACTTTCGCGCGGAAATTATTGATGCCTGAAACGTCGCTTCGGCGACCCGCACTTGATATCTGTACCAAGGTGAATTGCCATATAGGCGGTACTGTAATAATGCATAGCACGCGCGTGTTACCTTATACAAAGACACCGAATAGATCGGCGATGGATAATTTATGTCTTTTCATCCGGACAATCGGTGACACGATCGATCGATCGATCGGTACCTCCGCTCGTCGTACCTCGCTTCGCGCGTACCGGCAGTAAAAAACGAGAGCGAAACAAATGTGGTGGAAAACGCGCATTCCCGAGGAATTCGTGCGACTATAATGCAGCAATGTCGTAATCGGCGATCGCGATCGTTAGTGCGCACGTGAATCGGCTTTCGAAGTGGACAATGCCCGACCATATGACCGCTGACGCTCGCTTCGAAATGGTAATTCAATTTTAAAATCGGAACGGGAATTGTCGTTCAGATAAAAATGGTACGTATTTTAGGCAAAAATGGCACTATATTTTCTGATATCATTAGGAACTCTTACATCCGGTCCTGTTAAACGTACTATTCATAAACGAATTCTCCGAACTTCTATTTCGTTATATTCGATAATTAGAATCGAACCATCGGACACACCTTCTCGAATTACCGCATTGCACATCCGGTCGCGAGAAGGCGTTCGTCTTTCCCACGAAAGCCGTGCGACGAATCTCGCGCCTCGATTCCCGATATCACGCGATTCTCTATCGGCATTTTTATTCTTTCCATTGATTCTTCCTTCCCTCTCTGTCTTAACATATCCTTTCTCTCTCTCGTATGATCGCACATAGATCGCGATCTCAACATTTTCATCCGCCTCGCGACGGCCGGTTATTACCTCTAATTAATCATTCTTATTTTAACATCCGATCGACTCACAACTAAAGACGACCATAGCAACGAATAAGTAACCTCCGATGTTACGCGACAAGTAGTCCCTCCCACTGAGTCGCCTCTGCGGACAAGTTGAATAGGTCGCGCGCGCAAACAAGTTCACGTGGCACCGCTAAGCGCCTTTTTCCCGCAAGTTACCGATTGCTCAGACCTCTAAGACGTAACATGAACAAAGCTCCTTTTTTTCTGTGCCACTAATATTTATCTTCAAATTAAGTTCGATCGGTAAGCTTGCGGAAAATGGCTGCAAAGAACAAGATGCGTTGAAGTCCACAAGTTCAGGACTTTGAAAAGCAAAAAAAAAAAAAAACACAAATCTTCTATTTTTACGCGCCTCCATAAATTTATGATCAATACGTATATTCACGCATCCACATCTACAATATAAGTGTCTACATTCACACTAAAGATAGTTATGTACTCCGTGTAACGGTCACTGTGAGATGCTGCGATCTCTGGACCATTCTAATATCAAGGATACTCGAGCGCGCCATCCGTATGAACGAATGGATGGATGGATGAGTCGGGAGATAAGGTTTCTTCTTCTTCTTCTTCTTCTTCTTATTCTCGTTCTTTTTCCTCGGTAAGTTCGAGCTCGCGGCATCGGTGTATAGGAGCGCGAATGCAGCCGACCCCCTGACCCGGCACGCTGAAAACCCGTAGGATATCTGACTCATGACGCACGCGCGCTCGCGCGGCGTCCTCCGATCTCCTGTGGCACACGGACGCTCAGCGTCAACCCGATGATCCGGCCATCGCTCGCGAGCACTCATCCCCGTCGTTGTACATCGAGACTGACGAGCGATGGTCTTTCATTCGATCGCTCTCGCTGTGTATAACCCTCGCGCTCGTATGTCTTACATTACATCGCATGCGGCACCGTCTCTTCTGTTGCTTCAATCATCGCGAGTTAGTCACGTATCGTGTCCTGAGCCAATAATTAATAAGGGCTCCTCTCTGTCATCGGCATGGAAAGAATCGACAAATACAACAAGACGCGGTCTTTGTATCTTCACGAGATACGAATAACTATTCAACTTTCCTATATAATCACTGTCATTATTATTGTAACCGAGTTTATGAATACGTCGAACTCTGTAATAAAATAAACTCGCGAGTTAGAAACTCCAGTAAATACCGAAGATCGTTATATCGATGTTTTTTTTTTTTTTTTTTTTTTTTTTTTTCATAACGATAATGTGCATCGAATATCGAGATTTGATATTTGTCAAAGTTTCTATATGAAAATAAATGTCGACTTAATAATCTATTAAGTCGAATGTATTTCGATGTAATAGAAAAAAAAAAAAAAAAATTCTTCTCCAACGTTTCACACGGTTCTTTACTCATATTGCAGTTAATATATACGCCACTATGTTATATAGATTGCGATTGGTAGTGACTTCTTCGTAAGCTTGCTTAAGCGACCGCGTTCGCTGTAGAGTCAATTTCCATCATCGGAGTTCCCGGCTTTCCGGATTCCAGTTAACCGATGTGCGCTCGATCGCACGATAAATCGGCGGTCTCATGCCGTTATTCGGTTTCGTACCAAACGATGACCCTCCCCTCCTCCCCCTTTCGTTCAGCTTCTCTCGACTGGATAGTCCACCCTTCCTGTTTATTATTTATATCTCATCGACCGGATAATCCCCGCGATACTCGCACACGTATCCGTCTCCGTGTATATGCGCGCGCAACACGTTCTCACTTTCCATTATTCAGCCAGCAAAGTCGAGATACCCGTGGGACGGTGACTCTCCGCGCGTGTACGTACGGTAAACACGGTTATAGAGAGAAACGACGACGACGAATAAGAGGATGAAGAAGGAGACGAGGATGACGAAGAAGAAGAAGAAGAAGAAGAAGCGTCAGACATAAAAAGATCGTGAAATAAAGAGGCACCGTATGTGTACAGAGTCCAGATGAGTATAGGGGGAGGATAAAAAGGATCTTCCAACGGCTCGTGAAAGGTGCGAGAAACAACACAACACTTTGCACGTAAGTATATAATGTAATTTACAAAAAGTAACCAGTTGGCGAAAGATACATCGTGTGGCGCTCGCGGAACAAGCCCACCACGATGATCATCGAAGGAGGCGATAACGTTCACGATAAACGCCTATACCGATACACACCGATACCGTATATCCCTTTGCTCTACCAATTTTCACCAATTTCGTATATTAAATTAAATTACATATCTTCATTCCATTATACCTATACTGTGTACGTATTTGTACCTGACACTTTACTCCGATGGGCGTTAACCCGAGCGTGTGTACCGCGATGTGTACGGCGCGGCAATAGCGCTGTGCGCATGCGCCGACGTACGTAATCCTATAGATACATATATCGATACATTGCGACGAAAATTGGCTGTCGTATGGACGAAACATTTCGAATGACACAACTGCAGCGTTCGATACTTAGAAACGTTTCTTCGGAGCTGATCTCCACTTTCGGTCGTTCAATGCGCACTTTTCACAGTTCCATGAATAACTCGACGAAAGGCACGAGAGAATCACAAGAGAAGTGTACTCGTGCGAACGTGATCGTCGAACCCAATCGTTATACCATGTATATTATTTATATATATATATATGTATATATGTATACATATGTATCGAAGCTATGGCTACACGAATGCCTGGTTACGACGTCGTCATGTCGTCGTCATCGTACGGGACATGATTATTGGACGATCGAATAATAATTGTAATCATCGCGGTTCTCGCGGCTCGCAACAACTCACCTCCGCGGGACATGTAATGACGACACCAAGACGTACCCTATGCAACGAGAAAAACACTGCGAGAGAATGAGAGGATGGATACACTGTTGCAAGGGAGAAGGCAATGTTGTCGAGGATCAACGTTCCAAGTGCCAGAGGTGACACATGCCAGCTGCAACAGCGACCGTGTCTGCATATGTATAGTCGACGCCACTTTAATATCATCGCGTCTATAGTAATCACCTCTATGCTATTCTACATGTATTATATGTATATACGCGAGGGAGTAACGTTTCTTCAAGGGGTTAAAAAAAAATCAATGTATATATATATATATATTCTATGGATCTACACCCTCGTATAAGCATAATCGCCGCGACTGCTCCGCTAGAGGCGCACCTCCTTACCGATCTGCGAGCATCTCGGGTCTCGACCAGCGAGCCAACGTACATATCCTTCGCAGCAAAAGCCAGCAGGAGCAACAGCAGGTGTC
Source organism: Cryptus viduatorius (assembly GCA_964006125.1). Classification (NCBI taxonomy): domain Eukaryota; kingdom Metazoa; phylum Arthropoda; class Insecta; order Hymenoptera; family Ichneumonidae; genus Cryptus; species Cryptus viduatorius. The sequence continues at coordinate 1,671,307 of OZ023226.1, forward strand.
GCGAGGATTTGCACCGACGGCTAGAAAGCCCCGAGATACACAACACCGCGTTGAGGCGCGCAATCGTCGGGGCAAAAGTGACGTGAAGAGTAACGCGGGCTTAGGAGAGTAAACGAGGATAACACGGTGAGAAGACGAAGGGCGAACGCGAAAGGATTCAGCGTGGATGCTGGCGCATTGGGATGCTGTTCACGCCGCTCGAGAACGAGGGATATCCGAGAACGGAATCGCAACGACAGGCAAATAAGCGGGTATAGGAACGAAGACGAGAGTACGATGTACTGCTAAGCCAGGTGCGCCACGAAGACGAGACTCGGCGAAGGGAGGGAGGCGTGGATGGAATATACCGGAGTGTAGATACAAGTTGCTTTTGATATGTTGTTCCAGCATTTTGTAATGTCGATCTTTTCGTTTTGTTAGAGAAATCTTTCAATTTTTTTCGTTTTATCGATCTTTTTTTTTGACCGGTAACAAAATGATCGATTTTATTTCCGCGAAAAAAAAAAAATTGACTTTCGCCTTTTTAAGATAAAAAATATACGATTTTTGACAAAATGTCGGGAAGAACCGGTAAAATTCAAGCAGAGTATTCAAACGTTGCAGATTTTTTGGCAAATTGAAATAAAAAATGCCTCAATTCATTCATGTATCTTAGAAAATGCCTCAATTTCATACCGATCTCGACGATCGGTAATTTTTTCTTAAACCAGTTGATTTAACTCACTTAAATTTGATATGCCCGCGTAATTTGTGAGAAATTTGCAACGTGTGGTCAAGATCGGTAAGTGTCGTACCGATTTATTCTCTTATTCGGTAATTGGCTTGCCGCCGCATTCTCCGATAGTCCTGGAACGCTTCGATTCCGTTCTCGCGACCCTGAGATCTCACGATCGGCTATCTCTCACCGTTATTGCTGTTGCCGCTGCCGTTTGCTTGATTCTCTCCCCTTTCGATCCTTCCGATCGAAGGACATCTCGATTGACCGAGTTGGAAAAGACAATGCTCTCATCGCGAGAGCCCATTGATTCCAACATTGCGATCGACAAGAGGGGGCAAGATGCGCGGACCGATCGGTATATATACATATAAACATATAAATACACGACGAGAAACCCTACTATCGCGAATAACCCTGCGACGTAATTATCCTCTCGGTGAACCGCGCGAGATTCGAACGGAGTCGCGGGAATGAATAAATCGTTGAATCTATCGATTACACGGTGAAGAACGATATACCTATCACCGGCTACGGTTAACCTTATTCCATCTTCGATGCTTTTATAAACACCATGGAAACGACTCTCATCTCGACAAGGTTATTATTGCGATTGGCTAGCGAGCAACTCCCCCGCGCGTTATATCGAGACGAACACATATCTCTTCGAGACTCGAGCATTGTCCTGGAAATGCCAACACTCGTGCAAAACCTATACATCTTTTTTTTTTTTCTTGTGTTTCTTATGATTGTTTAATAGCGAACTTCATTTTTTCTTTGGAATAATCTCCGAGAAGATTTAATCGATAGATTGGGTGTACAATAAATGATGGAAAAGTGTCTTCATCTTTATTATCATCGCGCAGATCATTCGCGCGGTAAGGTCACGGCTTACCGGTGCTTCGATCTCGTAACGTTGCTACAATATATGTAAGTCTACTATACGATAGACTTGCATACAAGGTTATCCGCGCCTTTTGTCGAGTCCTGGAAATGCCAGAGTCTCAACAAAACGGATGCTTCTTCTTTTCCTTCTCCTTTTGATTATTGTTCAACGTCGTTTTCAGGCTTTCGCGGAGTAATCGAGAAGATCGAATCGATCGCGAAGCTATAAATAGTATATTGAACTTTTTTTTACATTGTGTCATATCTCGCGGTCACAGTTTCTTTGGCGTTGTTCCCGATCCTCGTAGGATCGGTAGCGCAGCTCGAAGTTCGCCTTCTGCTCGTTTCACTCGGACTTCTTCATCCGTTCACACATTATCGCATAACAACCTGCAGCTGGAGTTCTTTAACTCTGCTACTCAGATCTCGATAAGGTCATGACATTCGCGTCATTAACGCACGACGCTTTGATTTATCGCGGCGGTAAAGAGTCCGGAGATCAAATATCAGACGGTGAAGAAAAATAAAAACGTTGATCCCACATTCGAACGCCTCTGTTTCGATTCTTTCTAAATCGACTTCGATATGTTTTTTTTTTATTTTTCTAGTGATTTTTTTTTTTTTTTTCAAATTTTTTTCAAATTTTATTTTTCATCAAATATAAATGAAAAATCGATTAGTGGTCTCGATATATATGTGTATGAAAAAAAAAAAAAAATGTTTACATCGGGGCGTAGATTGAGATTTTTTCTCGGTCAATGTCGTAGGAAAATTGTACGAATCGTCTCGAGAGCGATGCGGTCGAGAGAGCCAAAAATGTTGGAGGTCGTCCCCGTCGAATTGATGTTACTAATTTCGTGATTCAAAGTCGCAATCACGCTCGCTCGGGCGCATCGGTCCGATCGGTCGACCCTGACAAATTCTACTTGTACACACAGCACACACACACGAAGGACAGAAGCTTCGCTGTCGTCTCACGAAATCAAATCGGTAACGTGAGAGGCATATAACGATCGACGAAGATATCAAACTCCTTCGAACTCGAATCGTTTCTTTTCGACGTTATTTTTTCGTATCGTTTGTTGTTTTGTTTATCCTCCGTGCGGTCGACTATTCGCAACTTGGCTATTGGCGACGCGCGGACAACGATTTCTTGACTCTTCGAGACGAATAACAATAGCCAAAGATTAAATTAAATGGGAGAGGAAAGACAGAGAAACAAAAGAGCTGCGGATAACTACGAACGAGCGATACATGCGCATCACTCGCGATGTACCGTGTGGTATCGTATGCAAAGAGGTTGAAGGCGAAACAAGAAGAAAAAAAGAGAGTAGTGTGGACGAACGATAAAAATCAAATTCCGCGCGGCCCGAGCGTTGGTACACAACGCTTGGTACGTGACTGACAAGAGTCGGTCGGTCGCGTATGTTCAAACACCGAAAAACCTCGACGACTGTCGGAGACGCGAGATCAAAGCTGCGAATGTAACAAGGTGTACCTGGTTTTTGCTGTAACCGCTTTTTTTTTTCGTTTTCTCGCTGCAGCAGGAGTGCTGAAAAAGCGTAATAGATGTCTTCGCTCTCATTATCTCACGAAAATGGAGTCACTATTTATAATAAAAAAATAATAACAATAAATTATTAATAATAAAATATTTCGAAATATTCATTATTTCTATGGTGGTTATTATGATTTCATGTATAAAAAAAAGATAAAACAGATAAAAAAAAAAGATTTTAGATTTTTTTATTTTTTTTTTAATATTTCGGAAAAATATATTAGACGTATATGAAATTCGGCGTTTTCACGTAATCGATGTATTTATCATATAATTTGCATTTGAAAATGTATTAATTATTTTGAATGTTGATATACAAAAATTGATAAAATAAATAATAACGAAAAAAGAAAAACAACAACGTCTCGATCACATGTACGCTGTTGGGTAACTAATGGAGTGCGTCAGTAAAATGAGGGCAAATGTTCCGCGGGTATTCCTCGGTAACGAATGCGTTTCCTCACGGTATATTCACAAGTCACATTCTCCTGTGTATGTATAATAGGAACGCAACGACGAACGCACTTTTACTTGGAATCGTTGGCTTGGAGCCGAAGAAGCGTCGTCAAACGAGAGCGCAATCGTCGATGCGTGTAAAAAATTGCATTGAAAGCGAATCGCGGACCGGTGAGTTGCGACGACGTAGTTGGTTACGGGTGATCGGGAGTTCAAGAGCGAAGGCCTTACTCCGCGGCTCTTACGGAGAATCGCGTATACGGAGAGAAAAGAGAGTGAGAATCCGTACCAAAGCCCACCAGAAGCTACAAGACAGCAAGGAGCAACGAGACGATGACTGAGACGGACAGACAATAGGTCGAATGTAAATGTGGGAACGTGAGTACCATCCCGATCGTTTCTTGTCTATAGTCACTCTCACCCTCATCTCGTCAATGCTGTGAAACGATGTAGAATGGGATCTTACAACACAAAGACTTATCAACTGCATATACAATAAGTTCGTTCGAACTTCTTATTCTCTACATTTCGGAAAGAATCTTCGAAATACAAAAAAAATTTCTATCATCTGTTAAATATCATCATTAATAAAAATAAATAATAATAATAATGAAATTATGAATTCATTTCTAAAAATTATTTGAAATATAAAATAATAGATCGAAAAAAAAAAAAAAAAAAAAACGTTACGACATACTCCTGTTTTATCGACCGTCGCTATTCGTAAAATTTTATCGACTTCTTTGCAGCGGAAATTTTGCAAGGTATAGGCAGAGACTTTCTTAAGCGATAATTCGCAAAACACATTCGCGAACTAAGCGATGTTACAAAAGATCGTACAACTCGATAACGATACTATCTCGGCATGTGAAATGAATCATATCGCAAATATACTATTTTTTCGATGACGTCAATAGTTATGAATAGAAAAAAAAAAAAAAAAATACAGAAAAAACAGATGGAGTAGCGTAGTTTAAGCTCCGCGAGGGATCGTGAGATAGCCGTTTGGAGTAAGCGATTTTGCTTATATATAGTGTCTTAGGGTACATTAAGTACAAGTGTTCGTGAGCTCCGAAGTGTATCTCGCTGAAGTACATACGGAGCTACCGATTGCACAGCCGCATACAATCGTTGACTCCGATGGCGTCGCGGAGTTATTATGTGCCGTTCCGTGAGCGCGGTCACCGGGTTGATCGATGGTAATGGTTTTTAAAAACGACAATGCCACGCCACTCGAGGTCGTTTCAGCGTCGTCCGCAATCGCAAACAGCGTAACAGAGGCACACAACCAGTCCAACATTCGAGAATTAAACGCTTCGGAGCGCATGGAGCATTAAATGAGGATATCGTAAAGACTCGTATATAGCGTGTCACCGACATCGAGTGCCTTCTTTCACCGAGTCGTTTCGGATCGGGAGAAACGGCTCGGTGTTTGCGTTTGATAGTTCTCTCTCGTCGTGTGCTCCTCTACGATCATCTCGATGATTCGTCGTCTGCGTTGAATGTTTTGTAAGCCATTCTGCAGCGATGTACAACGACGATGACGTTATCATCAGACCAGACGAAGTTCCGAGAGACACCTTGCACACTTTTTTGTATATATATGTTTTTTTTTGTTTCTAATTAATTATCGTCACGCAACCACGAAATAATAATCGCGAGAAGATCTGAACGAGGGGAATCGTGACATCGCGACGACGAAAAATGACGCAATTTTAATGACCGTCTCGGCGACACAGACACATAAAGATTACGTGGCTATAGAGGTTCACTAAAGTATATTAGAAGTGAGGACACGGGAGGTTTATCGCCATCTCTGGAGGTAATTAACCCACGGATCCCCTCCCCCCCCCCCCCCCCCCTTCCTGTCATCGCCGATATTACGAGGATACTCGACCCGCAGAGAAAGGGTTGATATCCTCGTCGCAATTAAAACACAGCATCCAAGAAGATTTTATTGCCGACAGACACGCCGGAGATTCGCGAACGATTTTTTTATATCGATTATACTTCGATCATCTTGCTGAACGAGAAATTTGAAAGCAGAGCGAGAATCGTGCAAATCATCGTCATCGTCGCCACTCTGTGCACGCGACGATCTTTGCTGGAAAGTTTTCGGTTTTTTTTTTTTTTTTTTTCGGGAGTTACAGAAGATACTTACGGTGGCGGATCCTACTGGAGGAGAGATTTCTGTTATGAAATTGGGATGCGTCGAGAAGAAAACAAACCAATCGTGATTTAGATATTGTTTGTATCCATGCGAAGATTTCATCTCGACGATTTTTTTTCGTCATCTCGACGAAAAAAAAAAAATAAAAAATTATTTTTACGAAAGTCAATTATATCGTAAATCTTCAATCGATAATTCTCGTATGAAGTTTACTGCGCATGCGCACCCTTACGAAATTCTCTCAAATCAAAGATAAAATCGGCAAAGAAATCTTCGAATAAAAGTAAACGAAGAACGTGAAAAAAAGCGAAACGTCGGGTCATTCCGCGGTGTCCGCAAAACCATTAGATCCCTCGTTACGTGTCATTGCCGAGATATCTCGTTGGTGTCGTGAGCCGCTCGGAGAAGTGCTCTCGAGAGATCCGGCCGGTCGAGTGCGCACACCGGCCGTTCCAATGTGCGGTCTTTAAAGTTGCGTGGAACGTAAGAAGTTGCGCGCGAGGTTTTCTTCGGAGCACAATTATGCATCCGAGAAGACAGAACATTAATTTATGGTTGAAATAAGGACCCGGCGTGTGCGCGCGTGTCGGCGAGTCTGTTGGCGCTCGGGGACGAGTCCGGCGTGGGCGAGAGATCGGCTGCTCTCGTCCCTCCGCGCTGATACACAGACTAACCTTCGTCCCTCTAAATATATATATATGTGTGCGCATATGTATATAATACTATATGCTCAGTCTCTCAGGCGCTATGCTCGCTTAAAACATTTCTCTGGTTCACCTCGTGCGTCTCCCTCAACACGGCGCATGTTCGTTATTTGTACCCACGTAAGAGGATTCACCTCTTATAATACCAGTGTGTTACTATACTGGTATATAGTTATATCGGTACAGTACTGTACGATGGAGGCGATTAATAACCGAGGTGTTTCGAATAAATTAAAGCATTTACCCTTCTATATCCTTAGCTCGCGGGCTCGTGCGGGATCCGGTAGTGGATTCGAGTTTCTATATACCATTATATCCAACTGCCGTAAGTATCCATACTGCACACTTCGCGAACGGCGCGGAGGAAAACTCTAACTATATATACATATCCACCTCTCGTCGCCTCCCCGTGGCTCCGCAAGCGATATTCAAGAATTCATTCGTCGTCGTCTCAACAACCTGCCGGACTGACCAACGAGAAAACGAGGCAACGAATAATCCTTTTGCAGAAGACTAACGCGTTGGATAGATACATATATACGGATATACATATGTATATATATATTTGCATGGTTATAATTCCTCATTCGCGCCAACACTCTCGCTGAATTCATGACCCATGGTTAGTCGCATTTTACACCCTCAATTATAATTTTTTTTTAAGGGATGACGATATTAATCAGAACTTTACAACGCAGCGCCGATCGCAGCGCCGAATTCTTGGTACCAATTAAACGTGTTTCCCGATTTTTTTAGGCTTTATGCCTTTTTTTATGCTTTCGAATTGCGGGAGAGGAAAGAAAGAAAAAAAATTTAACTTTCAATAGTCATTGATTTAGAGGGTAGTCGAGAATGGGGCTTTTTGAAACACGGGGCAAGTTGGAACACGCGCTGAAAAAAGATCGAAGATTTCGCGCAGTGGTTATGGCACTCTAAGGTATTACTTATTTTAGTTTGTAGAATAATTCCATAAGGTACTGCGCACTCATTGGGTTAAATAGCGAATAACTGCGTGTTTCAATTAGCCCCGGTCTTCCCTATCGAATTTTTTTTTAATAGGGGTAGTCGTCGTTATTTAGTTATAAGCGATGGCTTTAGGTGCATTTTTCTTAACAAAATCTTTAAAGTAACTTAAATGGATATTAAAAAAAAAAAAAAAAATGGTACCAAATCTCATCTAATCGAAGACACCCCTTACTACGTCATCGATTCGCATCATCCAAAATTTTTTATCCGAGTAATTTATAAATTTGCAATCAATATAAAAATACGACGATATCGGGTCGACTATTCGTAAACCACATTCACTGTACCATTTTCCATTGGGCAACTAACCCGCGCGCGGGAACAATAGAGAAGACGAGAGAGGCGTTTAGATCGGTTATAACGGTATAAGTATAGGAAACGAACTCTCGTTCGCACACTCTTGCCGCGATGATACCAGTATATAGCGCGCGATCCCGCGAGTGCATTCGCGGTATCCCCCCGGCGTTGAGTCTCGCCGACTGCACGCGGGAACGTCTTATTCCCGCGGTTAAGGTCACATCCCCTTACGAGAATAAAACGAAAAAAGTATCGATGTATTTTTAATACAATGCGTACGATGTTTCCGTTGAGTATACATATATGTAGAACATCCAGATGGATAGCAAATCGTCACGCGAATTCGAACCCTCACCTGCGCGACGGTAACCCGTGAGACAAGGCGCGCGCCCGATTCTTCGAAGTTAACAGGTTCACGGCGGAGTTAACCTTGAGAATGATTAGAAAGCAAAAGGTCCCCCCGTCGTTTGCACACCGGATCACGACTCGTCCTCGCTCCTGCAGCCTGCAACCTCTTTGCTTTCCGAGATCGGCTCGTGATCGGTATATACGTATATAGAGTAAGCGGCGCGCGCAGGTCTCGATTTTGCCCATCGGATTATTGACTATCCTATCGTCATTGACATATGAAATGCATTCGACATGTGATTATCCCTTCTCTAATACAGACGATTACTCTCTAACATTCAGTATTGCCGACGCAGAGGTATCATTACCGTGTAAAAAATGATACAAAGTACAGTAAGAGACTTCGCTATAGAATCAATACGAAGCATTCGTTGAACCGATTCATTTGCACCGTTAATTTTGATAGACGAGAAATAAGTATTTTCCTATGTTAACATTGTATATTGAAGGTGTAATTTTATCTATAGTCGCGGAAAGTGCACTACAAGCACTCGTGGCGCTGGAATCGATGATTTCGATATCAGTTCCGCAACTCGATTTTTACGATTAAGTTTTCGTAATACCTTAAGAATTCGTCTCATTAGGGTTTCCGTTACGATACAACAATCTGGCGTCGCTCCGTTTTCATGCTTGAAAGGCTATTCGCCGCCGGGATATCCTCCGAGAGGGGCAAACGGGGAATCCCCCGATCGCGATACACACAGGTGCACCTCCCCCGGAGCGTCGATGCCTCAGCACTCGCAAAGCTTCGGGTTGATCATCATCGATGTGGCTACCGATTCCGGCGATTTCAGCTCGCGGACACACACACACACACACTACAAGCGTACAGTAGCCGTGCTGAGAAGCACAGCGAGATCGGTAGCTCATCGACGACGAGATGGAGCGCGGGATCTGCGGGGTAGTCAGGGGGAAATCATCTGATATAATTGACGGTTCGGCTCGGACGAATTAAGGACGCCTCGCTTGTTTCTTTCCTCGTCATAACTTCATGTATATATAGATATGAACGCGTGTAAGTATTTTCGTGCGTCAGTATATAGGGTGACGGAGCGGAGGGGGCGGAGGGGGAATCATTCTGTACGAAGTATTTTCTCCTTGTGCTTCATCTTCGTTCGAAACTCGCGCACAGCATCCGAATGGACCCATTCCCCGCGTGCGTTAATAATACTCATTAACGATCTCTTCAGGTCACCTCACGTCGCATAAAGGTCCCAAATGTAATTTCTCACACTTCGAGGAACCTAATAGTTATAGTTTTTTTTTTTTTTTTTTTTTTTCGGCGGTAATTAACTTTCTAGTTTATTCGTAACCTTTTATGTACCCGAGATACTTAATAATGTTTTTTTAAATAGGCTCATTATGAAACACAGTGCAGTGTGATTATATATTTTTCGATGACCCGAATCCGTGGGTCATATGTGCGTCTCGTAAATTTGTAGTATACGTGTGGTATACATACGCGTTTAAAATTTTTTTTTTTTTTTTCTGTGGGAACGTGTGTTTGATCGATAGCTTATCGATTTTATCTGGATTAATCTTAATTTTCTTCGTCCTCGTGGCTATATATTTTATACTCGAGAAATGATTTTATCGTTACCGTGCCTCCATCGAGTCATAAGATCGTCAAGGTGGTCCACGAAATCGCTTCGAGCCAATAGCATCTTTCGATACGATCGTGTGTACGCGCGCGAGAGAATCTGCCCAACGCTCGAACGAGGGAGAAGAGTCAACGCGAATACGACGAGAAATAAGATCATCGTCGCAGCGAGCGAGAGTGCTTAAAGTACCTTTTTTTTCATGCCGATCGCGAAACGAGCCGATTTAAATGTATCGAGGATACGGGGCGCGAGGATCGCGATTTCAATCGCGATATACTCCCGTCCTCGCGTCCGATGCGATGCACACGCGAAAGCGCTGAGAGAATGATCCATCCACCCGCATTCCGTCCTTGGTGTGTATATTTTCGGGTTTACCGAACTGAAAACCACGCGCGGCTGACGCTGAAGAGATACGCGAAATGTCTTATCGGGCGTTCGAGATCTCAACCGATATTGCAGGCTCTACCAAAATTGGCAACTGCTAAAGGCTATACCCATACTGATGTCTTATTCTTTGTCCAATTCGATGGAATCGTGCCGCACGTTTCATATCGATCGAATATCGCACATGAAAAAGAAATTGAAAAAAAAATATTTGCAGAAATATATTTTTAAATATATCGGTAACAGAATATTTAAAAAAAATATTAAACGAAATTTTATTTGAAAAAAAAAAAAAAAAAAAAAAATGGCGTACAAATTTAGTGATGTTGAGAACAGTTTTACGAAAAAAATGAAAAAAAAAAAAAATTCTTCTCGGAAAATAAAATTACCCAACCCACGAAGGAGCCTTCCGCGGCGGCTAATGTCGCGGTAAACGAAGGGACGACGGCGATGAGAACATGTAGCAGTGGGCTCGTCGAAGTCTCGTACTTAGTCTCAGTCGTTGGTGAGTAAGTGAGAGAGCGTAGTCTCATGCCCGTTCGCGAGATAGTCACGATTGCCGCGCGAAGGTGCAGTTACTCACGAAAGAGCTATTTCACTAACGGAAGTGAGTCGTCGAAAGGATCATAGTTTCATACTTATAGATACGTAAAGTCATAAACCTAATCCTCCATAACAGTTATCTTCCTATGCAGAGTTCAGCAATATCGGCAAATACTATTGGCTCCAATTTCAATACATTATAATAATATGCAAAAGGGTTCGTCTATTAGGTATCATAAGATCGATATTCCGCGCTTCTTGACCCCATCGATCTTCGATCAGAAAACGTTCTACTTGTTTCAGCTACTTCGATACTACTCTCGCAAATCGGTAGGCATCTATTACCTTGTAGTATCTACGTGTTCTGGGTTACGGAACTATCGAGGAAATATGTTTCTTTTATTGCAATGTGAATCGTTCATTTATCGTAACAGGGACAGGTATAGGATGTCGGAATCACTACGGTTTCAATTCCAATGCATTCTTTCCCACAATAAGGCGATTTTTTGGTCTCTCTAAATACGCTGAATTTTCATACGAAGTAAAGTGAAAAATGGCGATAAGTCTATCGATGTTTCGTAATGTTGTAAATAAAAATGGTACCTTCGATTTTTAAAATCGAAAGCAAATGAAAAAAGATTGCGTTTCGTACATTTTTCCGATCTGAAAGATCGGTATTCTTGAGAAATGATATAAGATCGACAGGATGGTTTCTGTACCAATGCGCGGCTGGGAATGCTTAGCTGGGAGCGTCTACCTACTTCCACCTGTCGACACTCGCACGCTCGGTATCATCGCCGCATTATCTGACGCTCGGAATCGGAGATCCGCTCACTCTCCAGTCGGCGGTACACTCCCCTTCTCCCCCCTCTGTACCTTACCGTTTTAATAACAAGACCACCGGAGTGATGACGCAATGTCCGAGATACCGCATATCCACTCGAGAGATCACCGGGCGAACGAGTGAGAAGAAGAAAGATAGATCGACATCGATCGCTTTCTTCATGTACCTTAAGCTCCCGTCGTCGACCTCCACGGCGGCCACCGCGCGGTCGTCGTCGCGTTCACCGCGCGCGTTGCACCGCTTCGTGACTCGGAGATCACCGAAGAATGCATTATTGTCGCGCACACACAAGTAACCCTCTCACCCTCACCCACCCCTTTTCCCCCGTTGTTCGCGGTGTCCCACTCGTTCCTTCGGTCGGTTCGTTCTCTCAGCTTCTGCTTTTGCTCGTTGCTGTTCGCTGCTTCATTTGAATGCCGCACGAGTCCCGGTTCGCCTTCTCATCGAAGAGATCCGTCGTGCTGCACTCCATATGCACGTACGTGAGTTTTACGAGGCAGTATAGATAGAATGGGTGGCGGGTCTCGACGACGAGGGGAGAAATTTCGTGCGTGTTTTCCGTTTATTCATCTTCTTTCAATACTCCACTCGTTTCTTCGTTCCTTCGGTCTCCTTATTGTCCTCGACTTTTTACTATTTTCTACACATGCGCGGCGCATTTCTTCGCGTCTTCGCCGGAAGTACTTCCTCAAAAGACAGAACAAGCGTTCTTTTTTTTTTTTTTTTCACCCAAAAAATCTCATTCAAGTTTTGCAGTGTGAGTCTTGTTGGTCATAAAAAAAATGACTATACTGTTACCTCGAAATTTCCGCAAAAAAATGGCACATTTTAGATATGTTTTAGAATTTATTTCCGCAAATATATTTTTACAAGAAAAATCATATGATTAATATATAAATTATATTTGTAAAAAAATATTTTTTTAAAAATCGATATTACTCCCGTTTTAAAAAGAAATGGTATCAGCGAAAAAAAAAATTAAAAATAACAAATAATTATTCGTATATTGCAGTGGTGATGCAAGAAAAATCTTGTCGCCGAAAAATTCACTTGGCTCATACGATTTTTGATTATTTTTAAAGTTTTTTATTTTCACAAAACTACATGAAAACTATTTAGACTACTTGGCGAAATTTTTTAAATTTTTTGCAAAAAAATGTTTTTTTTTTTTTATTTTTTATCTATGCACTATATTACACAATTTTATATTGCTCTACTCGGATCGAAGGGATATGTTAGGTAGTTTATAATTTACCACTAGAGGTATAAATATATATCTATGTATAGAGATATAAATTCGCGTCTGTATCTATATAGTATATAGCCGGTATATAGTATCGTTCAGTTTAGAGAAAATAGTATGGAAGATACCACGGAACGCAGACGAGATCCCACGGCATCTCGCACAAGATTACAGGGCCAGTAATTAGTATATTGAGCGGTAATTAATATATTGGTCGGGTCGCTGCGAGCGCATAACGTGTTATTACGATGCATGCGCGCGCGCGCGCGATCGAGAGGGACCCAGGAACGCGTATATATGTATATACATATACTATCTATATATGCGATACGGTTTGGCTTTCTTTTTTTTCAGACGACAGATTCGATCGCTTTTGCTCGCTTGGGATAGATCCATGCGTGGAATTCGATCCTTATGATCGCACATATTCAGATGTTCCACGGAGTCCCAGTCGTTCGCGATCGACGTTGCAAATTCCGTAGTAACCGATATCTTTTCTCCGCCCCCGATTTATATCGGTTATAAGAGTCGATCTTTCTCGCGCGCTTCGGCCGAACCGAATGGACGAAATTCCGTCGACTTCGATACCGAGAAGAGTCCGTGACTTTATTACGCGTTCGAAATCTTCGAGCTCTCATGGCTACTGCCAAAAGTGGCATAAACCACTTTTCTCCCGCGCTGTAAACTTTAATTTATCGCTGTGAAACACCGTTCCATGATGCGACTTCATTCGTAACGGGTATTCGAGTGCCATAATTGCCTAAAATTAAAACTCTCTTCTAATTTTCCTTAAACGGTCAACGCTGATTAATTTGCGAGTAAAAAAGATTGCGAACGCGTGATATTCACACGAAAAAAAAATTAATTTTATATTATGTATATATTTCTGAAAATATTTACGAATTTATTAAAATAAAATTAAAAAAAATTCTTCTAAAAAATGTGTAATAATTTAAAAAAATATATTTGCCGAATTCAACACATTATTAATATATTTATATCCCATTTTTCCCATATATTTGATTTCCATACAGGCAGCGAAAAAAAAAATGGTCACGTTTCGTATTTTATCGTAATAATTATTTGTTTTTATAATAATCATATCGTCGATTCCAGAGAAAAAATAGATAATAAATTATTCCTCGGAAAACCAACTCCAGCAATTTCTTACACACGCTACACAGGTGCAACACGTGTCGACCGTCGAAAAGAATTCGTATTTACAACACACCGGCGCGAGAGATTCCGTACAGCAGTCACTCTCGTTTTTTTTTCTCTCTCCCGTCTCCTACTCAGTTAGGAATTACTTTACCATCGGCATTTGCGGCAAAGTGTTGCAAAAAAGCGTTTTCCCAGCAGCAACTTTGGAATAGTGGCGATCGATCGGGTGGTAATCTATCGATAGATAACTCTCTCCTTCTAACCCATAGATTAGCCGAGTGGTTTATCCGTAGGCAGGTTTACACGAAACCGTGCAACGGATTCTAGGGTACAATTTAAAAAAAAAAAAAAAAAAAATGCCGAGTGCGCGACTAAGTTAGCGAAAGAGCGAGTTAGACAGAGATTCGCCCGATCGGGCAACAAGTCTATGCCGAGAACTTCAATGACCACGACGACGAGTCCGCATCGTAGTAAACGGAATCAAGTGACATATAGATCTGCACTTGTCCGATAGAACTGTATACCTATATGGCAAAGTGATTTGCCACAGTATTAGTGCGATATCGCGGAAAGTCCCTTAAGGCTTAAAGTCCCGTGCGAATAGCCGATCTCTCTCGATGTAAACCGCGCGGCTGAATCGACTATTCGATGAGCGTTGGGTTAAAGAGGATTGCTATACAAAGCGTAGAAAGAGTTTTCAATCCATGAATATTTAGCTTTGCCTCGGTAAGCTGCCGCGAGCGCGAGCGCCGCCGATCGCGCTACTGCTCTGTAATACCGCAATGGAGTATTTATTCGCGATCGCGGTTTTATATCACTCAAGTACGCGTCTCGGACCGGCGCTCTCCACTCGTCGCTCCGCGGCTAAGCATTGCTAATACCCCGATACCCATAGATGTATATAAGCTTTGCCGGTTGTCTATGTGGGAATCGGCAATTCTCAAAGGAGCACTCACACAGCCGACTAATGGATATAAGATTGTGGCGTTGCTTCCCTAAGGAAGTGAGCGCACTTCCTCGGGATATAAACTTCAACGCGAAGGATATATTGTATGCTATATCGTACCTATTTGGATCGATCTTCGTTTCCGCGTAGACTTGCTTAACCATATTAATACGAAATTTATCTTTATTATATTTTACTGTCTCTACTAGTGAAACGGAGAGACGACCGCGAGAGCGCGTTACTGAAAAATCGAACTCCGAGAAGTTAATACTTTTAAATCTGTGATTATAGCGTCAAAATAGTAACTACAGGAAAAGAAAAAAAAATTAATCGTATACATCGCATTACAGTTCATCGTCGCACTTACCTATATCTCTCATACATTATGCCGCCATAAATTTTTTGTACTTCAAAGCGATCGTATGATAATTAATCCAATACGTTTTTTTCTTTAACACACGAATAGTACGATCTCTTAGCTTATGACTCGCTAGAGAGGAAGGAATAGAGCGCGCAGAGCAGTCTCAGCTCTCACTCTTTAAAGGTAACGTCATTAACAGAGATACGGAGGCTGGGACTGCGACCGCGGCCAATGCCATGGGAAATCGACGTCGGCGCTCACGGTGTTACCTTATCCGTGAGTTCAATCGATTCTATGCTCTCTCTCCCGCTCAATGTGGTTTCGACCTCGAAGTGAGCACGAGCCATGTATCTATAATCATATAGTGTGTAACTACGTGCATACAAAGTTAGAAAAAAAAAAAAAAAATTGTTGTTTTAGCTTCAAGCTGACGGTCAATTATTGATTTACTCACTTATTTATTTATTTTTTTTATCGACTATTTATTTACTATTTTTCAAAAGTTTAAACAAGTTTAGCGACCATTTTTCATTAGTATTTTATTTATAAAAAAAATCTCGTCGACCAATCACAGCACGAATAAACTGACGACAATAGAAATCTCGAATCATCGATAATTCGATACATTTCGATCTCACCAACTTGTTATTTGGGGAATTTGGGGATATTTGGGGATATTTTGGGATATTTGGGGATATTTTGGGATATTTGGGGATATAATTGATTAATATATCGTTCGATTAATACGATAGCTTTGTTCAAAAATTTAAAAAATCGGAACGTACGGTGTCCTAATATCGATGCGCGATATATGACGATCGGCTGTTGCCCTTTCTGCTTTATCCTCGATCATCTCTCCACGTGCTCGACCTGCCTGAGCTTAAAAAAGGAACCAGCAATTACCAGGCGACCGCGTTCTCGATAATTATACCACCGAGAAAACGAAGAAGAAACGTACAGCACGAAAGAAGTTATATAGTTTTTATTGTCGAAGTTATGGTAATAATTCTTCTGTTTTCATTCAAACTGCGTAGTAAAATCTGTCCTTTCGAAGTTAGTATACAACAGTAGTTGAAAGATGAAACAAAGACGAAACAAAGACGAAACATCTGCTAGATAAAAATTCCACGGGTGTCCGAGAACAATTGGTCCGTCACTTGCGCCTCCCAAAAATCCAATCGCCATTGATGGAAATGATCTTTTGCACTCAATGCCACATCCGAACCGTCACCGATTTGTAGATACCGCCGCTCCCCCTGGCCTGCTTCGTCGTAATATTGCCAAAAAAATTGGTCGGGAAATCGTTCCGAAACCGGAATCCTAAAATTTGCCGAAAAAAAATATGACGATAGAATCATTCGATAACGAGTATCGAATGCATATTCATTCGTAGAATTTACGAATATTCTCACCCGGTATAGGCAAATGAAGTCCACAACTCAACCATAGTGTCGATCATCAGTTCGTCAAATTCGCTCAATCCGCGTCCCCTCTCGGTGCCCATTGGAAACAAGTATATCAAATCGTCACCGCGAGTTACACCGATATCTTTGTTACTGCCGATCACGCGCGATGTTTCGCTTATGTTTCCCCGGTAATTAAACGAATAGAAATACGTAGGACCGTTTTTCATATGATAAGATTTAGTACGGGCTGCACGATCCGCGCTATATAACACAGTCGCATCGCTTATATACTTAGTCATCTGCTTAAGGAACTGAAAGAGGCGGCAAAAAGACGTTTCAACTTATTAAAATTTAGATGAACGGTACTAAGTCAATGAACTTACTGTTTTTTTGTCGTTGGGGTCGGTGCCGTCGAAGTAGAAATTTTTGAAACGGGGGCCGTAGATTTTAGGATTATCTTTGAATGAAATGCGCGTGATATACCGTGCAAAGGCATCCAAATTTTTCGTATATTTTTCATAGAGGGTATCGTTTGCGTAAAGTTCTTAATCATAAAAATGCAGGAAAAGACCGTATTAAATGTCAATAGTAAAAATAACAGAACGAAAAACAGATGAAAAAGACTTACGGGCAGTGAACATGAGACCTTCTTCACGGACCGCACCCATTATTGACGGATAATTTCTGTATCCGTTTATCATCATTTGATGAAATGGATAGAACGGCATAAAAGCACCATATCCATTAGGTTCTTCCGTTGGGCCCCAAGTAGCGAAGCGATAGAACTCGTCGTCGAAAATATGGTTCGAGTCGACAAGCTTTTGAATGGGTACTTTTCTTAGACAATTGACTAGTGCTATGGAATTGCTTGTCGAACAATTGAGATACTCGCCGAGATGTTTAGCGTTCATTTTGTACTCATCTATGTTGGTAAAGGCCCAAAAAGACAACGCATCTCCGCTCTGAGATATGAACTGATTAAATAAACCTGTAGCCACGACAATTTTTGATTGGTTAATCAACGAAATTTGAAACTGTTCTATTTTAAAGATCCGTTCGATTAGAAATGTTCGTATTTAAATAAAATACGTTTGTTCACTAGAAATTCTAATGAACGTCCTGCATGCGTACTAACAGAATGAAAGAGTAGGAAATTATGTTTCCGCGTAAAGTTACCGGGTAATCTACGAAATAAAAATACGAACCTTCACTTGCGTCAGAGATGCTGTGCAGATTCACGCTTGCGCCTCCAGCATCCTGTCCAAAAATAGTTACTTTGTATGGAAGGCCGCCAAACGCGAGGATGTTTTGTTTCACCCATTGGAGAGCGAGGACCTGATCTTTGAGCCCAAAATTTCCGGGCGCATATCGATCACCAGTTGACAAAAAACCGAGAGCTCCGAGACGATAGTTTAGTGTCACCAACACGATATCTTTATCCATTAGGTACTCTGGTCCATATAATGTTGAACTACTGTTTCCTCTCACAAAGTTACCGCCGTGAATGTACACCATCACAGGATAGAAATTAACCTTTTCTTTAGAAAACTAGAATTCCAGAATACCCAAAAATTTCATAAAAATATTCAACCGGAAGTAAGTCTTCTTTCTGTGTTATGCAGTCCGCGCAAGAAAGTTGAATTCACCTCCCAACTGTACACATTCAAGTACAAGCAATCTTCGTCGCCTACGACTGAGCCATCAACATCGATTTGTGGACATTGATTTGGATCCTTATCGGCCATCAAAGTACCGTCCCATGGTTCTACTCCCTCAGGATTTTTAAACCTGACGAGCATTACAAACAATTTACAATTCAATGTCCAAGTTCTCGCATTCAAAGTTTTATTAAGAAATATTAATTTTTTTTATTTTTTAGAAATACAGAATAGGATTTAGAAATGTTAAGAAAAGATTTTGCAATACCTCAGCGGACCGACTGGTGGTTTCGCATACGGTATTCCAAGATACGCGTTGACCTTTCGACCATTTCTCGTGGTCAATGTCTTTCCTTTTACGTGTCCGTAAAGAAAATAGTTTTCTTGTCCACCAATAAATTGAATGCCCGAAGACATCAACATGTAGAGCATTAATTGTAATGCCTTCGGACTGCGCGCCATGGTGAACAATACTGTTATGATCCATTCTTTTACCGATAGCCGCATATAGTATATAATGTTGTTTACGAGATAAGCAGTCGCGGTTTTTCTAATGATGTTTTTTCCTGCATGATTTACATTGCGGACGTAAATCGTTCGTCCTTAAATAAAACCAGCGTACAAAAAACAGTGCGCCAGAAAGAACTAATTGCGATGTTTGCAGCCTATCGATCATGTGGGTCAACTGTGTCACACATTTATAGATAAACATACCTTGCATAACGTATACGATAAGGAAAAGTGTGAACTAAACAGCTAAAATAGTCGTTTAGCTTAGAATTTCGGCCACAGGGTAGAGGTGCCATTTTTGGCCACTTTAGGTCCGAATGTGGCCATCACATTCGAAGCAACAAAACAATATGTAATCGAATTTAAAAAAAAAACTTCGAATAGATCATTTGGTGAATTTATATGCGAATTTTTGAAGAATCAATATGCGGTTTTGAATAAATAATTATTCGATGAGTATAATAACAAAAATGGCCACAAGTGGTACAGTAGCCACTAACGGTACGTCTACACTTTACAACCGATTGTAGAAATATTTTTATTAACTGGATTTTCCATCAGTAACCGGCTCCAGCTGTAATTACCGGTATTATTCGGCCGTTAAGAAGAGGTGAAATACCACAGTCGGTATCAAAAACTGTAAACAACTTTTTTGGCGCATATTAGCATTTACAGTCGAAAAAACAGTTTCATCCCCTGCGGACATGTCCAAAGTAGGGGATGAAACTTTTCTTTTAGCTGTAAATGCTAATATGCGCCAAAAAAGTTGATTACAGTTTTTGATACCGACTGAGCCCGGGATGGACAGGAGGGAAGGGATTGCACCTCCTCTTAAGCGTTAAATGCGACAAGAAAATACAGCAGGTCGAGTATAGACAATGAATAATTTATTTAGGCATTCAAATTCGCAGGGTACATAAAAAATGTACAAACAGTTTAGATACAGAAGTATGTAAGTATCTTGCAGATTTATTGATATCACCTAACCACGAACAATAGACGTCAACTTATTTATTTAGCGTTTTCTACTGCGTTTAAGAAACTGTCACCTATGTCCCCGAGAATTTCAAAATTCCAAAAATCAAATCTGCCTCCATTGAAATTATCGTGTCGACTCAGCGACGTGTCGGAATTGTTACCAATTTGTAGGTATTCCATTTTATCAGTGTGAAGTGGCCAAAAAAATGGCTCGGGAAAGCGTTTCGAAGTTGGAACCCTAAAATTTAACACGATATTTTACACGAAATTTATTTTTGTACGACATTTATTTTTTACGAAATTTAACGACTACAGATATATTAGTAGCACTTAAGAATATTCTCACCCGTCGCGGGTAAACGAAGTCCACAAGTCAATGATAATGTCAATCATCTGTTCATCGGATTCACTGTACTCAAGCTGTTGTTGGCCAAACTGCTCGGCTTTCATTGGGAACATATATATCAAATCATCACCGTGATCTACACCTATGTTATCGTTACTACCAATCACACGCGAAGTTTGACTAAATTTTCCTCGATATTCAAACGAGTAGAGATAAACTAAGCTTTTGGTTTGATCATGATAATCGAAAATCTCACTGCATAAAAACACCATGTCGCTTATAAAATTTGTCATTCCCATAGTAAACTGAAAGAAACGAGAAAAGTTTTTCTCCATTTTTGAAAAATAAAAATTCCGTATCATGTTGATGGACTCACCGTCTCTTTATCGCTGGGATCCGTACCATTGAAGTAAATCAGCTTAATACGATCGATGGAGGTGATAAATACACCATTCATAAAAAGGGTTGTCACATACCGAAGAAAAGCATGAAAATTATTTTTAATTTTTTCATAAATTTCATCGTTTGAATAAAATTCTGTAATCATAGCAATCAAAAAAGAATCACATCAAATGTTAATACGTAAATAATGAATTGGATACTTTATTTCGACGGCACCTACGCGCAGTCAATATGAGACCTTCGTCGCCAGTATAACCCCTTATTGACGGGTATGCCGTATGTCTGGTCCACAGAACCCTCTCAACGGGTTTGATCGGCATGAATGAATCTTCGTTCGGAGGCTCTACCGCTGGACCCCAAGTGTTAAAGACATAAAACGTATCGTTGAAAATGGCATTCGTATCAACCAGACTGCGAATGTCTATCTCTCGCAGACATTCGATCAGAACTTTGGAATTTCCCGTTGGACAATTGAGATATTTTCCCAGATCACTAGCGTGCTTTTTGTATTCGTATATGTCGTTGAAGGCCCAGAAACATAATGCATTTCCGCTTTGAGATATGAACCGATGGAACAAACCTTTGGACATAACGATTTTTCTTTGATGAGATCCTAAACTTAAAAACTGTTTTGCATTTTAGATCGATTTGATTTATTATTGTTATGGAAAATGATAACGTTTACTTTATGTCCGAAGAAACATTATAGTCGCATGGAGAGTGACATTATGTGTGAAAATATCCCGTATTAATAATTAATTAGAAACACAGACCTGCGCTTGCGTCGGATAAGGCATGTAGATTGGCGCTGGCGCCACCGGCGCCCTGTCCGACAATCGTTACTTGGAATGGATGACCGCTGAAGTAAACAATGTTTGCCTGTACCCATTTTAGCGCGAGGACCTGATCTTTAAGACCGAAATTTCCGGTTGCATGCTGATCGCCGGTTGCCAAAAAGCCGAGTACCCCGAGACGATAGTTCAATGTCACCAATACGACATCCTTATCTAAGAAGTACTCCGGTCCATACATTGTTGAACTTCCGTTTCCGCGCACAAAATCTCCGCCGTGAATGTAAAACATCACAGGAAATACATCTCTTTCCTCTTTCGGTGTAGTCTAGCATAAGGTATTGTCATACAATCTTACGAAATACGAAATATTACGCACGCGAATATTTTTTTTCACTGTTATTAAACCGATTAAGGAGGTTAAATTTACCTTTGGCGTGTAGACGTTTAGATATAAGCAATCTTCGTCGCCTACGACTGAGCCATTATCATCGATTTGTGGACACTGATTGCCATCGGTATCAGCCGCGAAAGTGCCTCCCCAACGTTCTGCTGGCTCAGGATTTTTAAATCTGTTCAATGAATATTACAAAACAATTTGTAGTCCATTGCGCAAGTTCTTGTCTCGAACTTATGCATCCTAATTTACATAACGGCATAACGGCACGCATGAGAATACATTGTCAGAATGACGAGAAAGTCCGAAAAATTATGAAAATTTTTCGTCATACCTGAGTCGACCGATCGGTGGTTTCGCGTAAGGTATTCCGAGAAATGCGCTGATGTTCCTACCGTTTCTCGTGGAAATTGTCTTTCCTGTCATATATCCGCCATCAGTATAAATTGGTTCTTCGTTTGCAAAAATTTGGTTAATATCAGTATACAGCAGTATATAGAAAGTAAATTGAAATGCGCTCAGTGTATTCGACATGGCTACCAAACGCTTACTATTCCATTTTCTAGCATTTTCTTTCGCGTATTACATTATGTAAATTTCGAGATAACGAAACGCGTCCATAACACAGACCACAACTAGTCATCGAAGTATGAAGGCAAAATACGACAAATCAGAAGTGGAATAAGGATGTCGTCCATGTTTTCTAATCGGTATCTGTTGCTTAGAATACCAGTCGTAGAATTCTTAAGTACTCCGATTATATCATAAAACAGTTCATTTGAAGAAAACCTCTGCTGATATCACGCGTATTTTTGAAAGTTCGAAATATCTACAAACAACTATAGTCGATAGTAAATTACGTAAATTATAGTAAAAATGACGACAACCAACAAAAAATACGGTAAAAACAGCTTTCAGGGGCCAATTTTCGTGAATTTCGCAACATCACTAGTAGTGCCGTAAAAAATGTTCACATGAGACATTTATGTATTCTTTACGTTTCTTATACAGGTATGACGCCATATCCGTAAACACTATCGCAAGTTAAACGATTTGTCAACGCAATCACGATCGGGAAAATCTCATAATGGCACCTTTAGCCTTTGCCAGTAAGTCTCTATGACGCCGGGACCTCTGACTTTCCGGAGGAGAAAACTCGAGTTTCCCAGCAAACACTATATTTCCCAGCAAATACTATATACGTCAGTTCGAGTTATTGCAAAGAGGCTATTCCCCCGTTCGCTACGTTATAGTTAATGCGCTTCATGATCGTACAATACTATCGACTGTCTATCCTTGCATCCCGTCGAGAGATTGCGCGCCGGACGATCGCGCCATTCCGTTCGCGATTCTGAAGGCCTCGTAGGCCCGCGATCTCAAGTGAAAAGTCGCGGGAATCGAGCTATTGAAGCTGTGCATGGACCTAGCTGCAGTTAAGCAGCAAAGGCGCGGTGTGATCTATCGTATTGTGGGATCGAGGGAACCCCGTGGAATACCCTCGTATACACAGATCTATATACGTAGTACATATATATATATATACATATAAATGCACCCGGGTAACGGGCACCTCTGCAGCATCAAGGGCAAGGTGAACGCGCTCGAGACGGGATTGTACTTATTTCGTAAGGCGCGCAGAATCGCGAAAATGTGAACCGATCCATTCTCACCCCGAGCTCTCTACACTTCGCGTATACTTAGGCCCCGATACGGACGAGAACTTGTTCCGTAGTTGTACAGCTCTGCCCATTTGAAACAGCAAGCGAATGATCGAAGAATCGAAACGATGCTATATATATATAGTCATTGCCAATCGACACCCAGAGCAATTGAAGTAACGAACGGTTCTGAGGGAATTGCCGAAGAGATCAGGCATCGATCGACACTCGAGGCCGGATGAGAAATCGAACGTTACCCATCTCGCGGCTCGTGGTTAATGATCGGGTCATTGATTGGGTATATCTCACGACTGGCGCTTGCGTCTGCTTCGACAGAAATTGTAAACGAGCTGCTAAGTGTCCAATCGTTACCTATAGATCCTTGACGCTTAAGGAAAAAAGGAGAAGAAAGGATTCATTGAATGGTAGAATCATCGGTTAGATCCTTGATGCCAGCCAAGAAATTCTAGGCACATCCCCCATGGAAATGATATATAAATATATATGATATTTACCATTACCATTACCATTTACCATTTACCATTTACCATTTACCATTTACCATTTACCATTTACCATTTACCATTTACCATTTACCATTTACCATTTACCATTTACCATTTACCATTTACCATTTACCATTTACCATTTACCATTTACCATTTACCATTTACCATTTACCATTTACCTTTTACCATTTACCATTTACTATTTACCATTTACCATTTACCATTTACCATTTACCATTTACCATTACCATTACCATTTTACCATTTTACCATTTACCATTACCATTACCATTACCATTACCATTACCATTACCGTTACCATTTTTACCATTCACCATTACCATTTTTTGCCATTGTACATACATAAAGATATCTTTTATGAATTATGACGTATGTATACTTTATTTCTGTCGAGGATTACGAGGTTATTAAAAAAAAAGGCATTTAAAGAATCATAATCCGATTACCACATAGTGGAAACGAATGAACGTTGGTCGATATAAAATGCGACAACACCACGCCGCATCGCGCCATTATGTAAAATTAATAATTGATATAATTACTTAAGCAATTTCGCGAGAGTTGAACCATTGATCTATCAGGATAAAGATACGTCGCTGATGACAATAAAATTCTACTTGTCACAAAAAAATACGAATGTTTTGTGTCACATCGTTGCCCGACCAACGAATTCGATCTTCGAGATCATTTAACGGTTAATCGAGGGTCGCGTAAAGTGATAAAAAACAAAATTATCCAATGAACACAGAACCAGAAGTGGAAGCAATAGCGAGCATCGGGATTAGCATATCGCGTGTGCAACTACATGGTCGCGTGCTGACCGATCGTTCGGTACTATTTTTAAATTTTTTTCTTGGATTCCCTTCGCTTTGTGCCGGTAAAAGGATACTTATCGACACTAAACGACTGCATCAAGCGCAGAAACAACATGACACAATATCATGACAACTATTGATATGTTTACCGCATGATAATCACAAATTACTAATTTTATTAAGTTGATTCTTCCATCGATTTTACCTCCCGAATTTTGAATGTTCTTAGCCGGTTGATTATTAAGAGCTTTTTATATTAATAGCGGTTTTAGTGACTTCCGGAGCATCTCGTGTTCGATGAGCAAATAATCTTATATGACACTAGAGGTTCAACGAGTTCGCGCGCATGCGCGATCGCGTTCCTTTTATCGACATTAGAAAACTTCCTCATCGCCGCCGCAACAAATAGTTATTGGGAACATCAATACCCCAAAGTCTCCGTTGACCCCTGAGGATCGCACCCCCCCCCCCCCCCCCCCCCCCTCAGTACTGCCTCTTCAATGTTTTAAAAGAACTTGTGATTTTTACTTTGTGTTTTTTTTTGTTTTACGTGCGCGTACATTGTTTTAGAAGACACTGTTCTTCGCCACTGTTTTTTTTTTATTTTTTCTTAGAAAGTCCCATTTAAAAGGATTTCCAATATTTCGGGCCGATAATTCGGGTCATCCGAGAGGAGATAAAAATATTCCAAGTCCTCCTTCGAGTCCTCTTAGAGTTTTCGTTTCCGAAGTTTTTGAATTGCGCAGTAGAAGTTCTTTTCATATTAATGGATAAACATTTCCCGGATATTCTTTGGTTCTCATTAATTTATCGTGTATTATTTTACTTCTACCAATACCAACGTTCATCGAACGATACATTGCATTACAGTTCATGGAATACGAGTATATAATCGAGCTAAATGAATTACCGATGGAAAGTTCATATAACGAATATATATATCGAGTTACGAAGCCAAGAAAATTTAGTGCTATATTCCCCCCGCTGTGGTGCGGAATATTTCTTGTGACTTCTAAAGCGATACCTCGTTCCGCGCATCTTCCGATATATACAACTCTGCTTAGAAAACTACACAAGTGTACGAAACACGTACGCGGGCGGCATATAGTTCGCTTACGGTGGGATACACGGCAAAGAAAGAAGATTCTCCTGTCTGCGTGATGGGCCTCTCGTACCTCGAGGACTATACCTACGACCTTCCGCGAGCGCAGCGCGATTCACCGATAGAAGTGCCGTTCGCCTCGGCGCAACAGGCACATTCGCAATATTCGCAATTCCCTCCCGTCAACGGTATACGTATTGCGATACGTATGCCATTAGCTATCGGCCGGCAGGCCGTTTGTTGGCGCGTATGTTCCGAGGTAAGACGGTGCTACGGGATGCGCTGTACCAGGGGCCCCGGCACAGGTAGCACAAGTAACAGCGGCAGTAACACAGCATCAACTATGTACAGTCGAATCTCTCTTAAGCATTCTTGGCCCCTCCCCCTCCTTGCGTGCCGCGGAAAAATCTCATTTCTTTGTATTTTATAAATTTTAGTTACGATCGATTCGATCTATTAACATTTTTGTAGCGGGAGAAAAAATTAGCATATATAGTAACATAAATCAGTATATCTCTGCCTTGAGGCGAAAAAAATATATCTTTTTTTTGTGTTGGAAAATACGCCATAAAAAACAAGTCAAATAGCCTCGGTGGACTTTTCCCTTACGCGTAAGAAATGCGATAAAATACGAAGAAAAAATTCAACACGTTTTTTTTTTTTTTTATCATAATGAAATCCAATTCAGAGTGATTTCTATTTTTTTGGCGACCGAAAAGATAAAATTAAACAGAATAAAATAAAATGTAAAAAAAAAAATTTAGTAAAAATACGAAAAATTAATTATGATCGAAGTTAAAATTGGATAAATGCACCGATTTGAATGATTCGATTGTAGAGGTTCGGCTCGAGTTACGAGAATTTCTACTGTACATTAACGCTGGTAGCGCAAAGAGATATCTGCTATCTTTTCTACTACACATACTCACTTGCACTCTTGCGCGATCGACGTCTCGGCCGCGACCCGAGCGATCGGCAGAGGCCTCACTTCATCGTCGCAACCGCACCATCTCGTCGGGTCTCTGAGTAACGAGTCGTCGTTCGCTTCTGGCTCCGTTCTTTTACTCTCAGTCTCGATCGTTTGCTAATTTTATAACGCTTCGGTGTCGCGATTCTTATGCATCGGTAAGGGGGTGTAGGGGAATGAATAAAAGAAACAAAACATCGAAAAATTTACAAGACGTACGGATCGCTAGTCCGTTCACTTCGACTGTATGTAGTTACCAAACTCTATGGTTACAATCGAATGTATACGGCGTTTATGTTTATGTGTGTTATGCATTATGTGCGAACGTATAACGACCTTCTGTTGTTTTCATGTCTCATTTCTTGATCTTCTTTTCAATACCTTCAAATTGCTAAATCATAACTTCGAGAGATATACGCGGAGTCTTTGCCGGTTACAATGCAGAGTACAAACCGGAGGGACTGTGTTTATAACAAACACGAAACAAAAAAAAAAAAAAAAAAGAAATTGAATCGCGATGTGTGAGACTCGATGCTCGCGAGATCCGAGGATTTATACATCGCTCATTGTAGCATCTTCCATTGTTTATATTATAGATCTTCTTGTATCTAACCGATCGATGTGTATCGTCCGTGTGACTTAGTCTCTCGCTGTTCGTCTCCATAGATCACTCTCGATTTTCTTTCACTCTCGACGCCCGCAGCGTGTGCCTCTCGAACAGTCCGATGATCGTTAATTCAATTCCATATAGTAAATGCAATCGCGCGATTGACGCTCTCATTTGTCCGTTGTCGTTCGTCGTCCAGAGCGCTATGGCGGGCGAACGCGTTTACAGAGGACGGAGAAAGGAGCGCGCGATCGCCTCGCACCGGACACCAGAAAGCGTTACATGAAGAGCGACGAATAAAAAATAAAAGAGCTGCGAAACGTCTGCCTGTACGTCCACCTATCCGCCGAGAATTCTACGAGTGAAGGCCACACGCTAAGCCTCGCAATTTTAGATCGCGACTATCGGAGATATAAAAAAACTGAAAATTGTGCAGTAACTCTAAAAAACTTTGTTATCGGCAGAGGGGAAAAAAAATTTCAAAAATGATAAAAATAATAAAAAAGTTAAAATTAATAACAAATAGCATTTTTCCGAATTATTTTATTTTTAAAAATTAATTTAAAAATTTTTTCCGTAATTGATTATTAATTTTATCAATCAATCATATTTTTTGAAGAATTGATTTCATTTTATTTATACACAATTTACATAATAATACATTTACCATTCATTTTCTACGGATATATTATTTACAATATTAATTTTTTTTACGATTGTGATATCGTGCGGAACACATAACCTCAAGTATGCCGATGCGCGAGCAAAGATATCGTCCAAATCCAAGAATCCAGCATCGAGATGCGCGCGGGGTCTCTCGACCCGATCACCTTACCGTTCCGATGGCTTGCGTTACGCAATCGGCTGCGAGTGCTTAGCGCGGTGTGTTCGTTCGAGCGTAGCGTCGTTTATCTGCGCGTGGTCGATGTCGGGGAGGGAAAAGTGAAAAAAAAAAAAAAGAAAATCTTTTTTTTTAAGTGATCCACGCGGTGGTGCGCACGAAATGCGATCCGCCTGTTACTGAACCGATATATATATATATATATATCCACTACATTTATTATTCTGTCAATTAATTTGCATAATTTCGCGTTGGGCACTTATATATCCTTCTGTGAGAATTCGCCTATTCAATTAATCAACGTGTCGTATTAATACACAATCGACTCCGACTGAAAAGGATTTCGAACTTGTGAATCGCACTCCGGTATACACTGAATTAATGTGTAACGGTATATATCGACGCACGCATACAGGTGTACGACTGAACATAGTCGAATATCAATTCACTTCGTCTCATAGAGAGTCCCGTAATAAAAAAAAATAAGCCGATAAAATGTATCCTCATCTTTGTTCGTCTAATTTCATCAAATTTTCGAAGTGTGAGGTTTCGCTTATACCGACGGATCAAGATGGCGAGCGCCATATTGTTTTTCATCCCGCGCCCCACACACATTTCGAAGCGTAAAAAAAAAATTAGAACAAAAGGTTTTGTCTGTTGATCGCATCGTCTGATAAGCAAAGGCGAAAACGGTGAGAATTTTCTCCGAAAAGAAAACTCGCGGACATCTTGTTACATGTGGGGATTTCGCTCCCCGCGATTGCGAAACAATTAAAATGGACTGTGAGTGATAGAGGTAGAAGAAATAAGCTTTTTGTGGGGATAACCCGTCATAACTTTGCTAATAACCGAAATCGACGATAATTAACTGTGTAGCATGTCGGGTAAATATAGAGATTCAACAGATCGTCGAACGACGGATTATCGACCGAGTCGTAGGCGTTTGCGCCCAAGTCGCAACACACACCAGAATACCGACATTCAGCTTGTCTTATGGGCAGCAACAGCGCCATTGCACCATAATATTATTAAATAAACGGCGCATTGCCAGATAGTCTGTATGCTTGTATATGGTTTACATAAGAGTTCTCGAATGGGCTGTGTGACCCCTCGTCTCTTCTCGATCTTTTCGCGGCTACTCGCGCGCCCTCTGTCTGACTTCTTGGCGTTCGTCCGTATCATATATATGTATACACAACTATATACACAAAACACAGTGTATTTCGTACTCCTTTGCAACTTGTGCACAGATTTCATCGTCTTTAATACATAATACGTATACATAGCTGCGAGGATATTACTACGACACATACACGACGTTCGTACGATAGGTGTGCGGCGGAGATCTCGAAAAAGCGACAAGTGCCCCGATCTCCCCACCTGAACGTCACGAACAGGTCAAACCAAAGCTTATCCACCGAGGAGGAGTGAACGGATTCGAGAATATCGTTCTCGCAGCTTCGGCATAACTCGGAACGTTCATCTTCGTAGGGTTAATGGGGTTTCAGGAAAATTGCTCTTCGCGCCTTTGCGAATATCGCTCCGAGAACCTACTCTACGAAACGATAGTGTGTATGACGATACCCGGCTGTCTATGTATAATTCACTGGGCTGTTCCATTGCTCTCGCATCAAGGAGGTAACCCTACACATCAACCGCTATAATCAGAGTTGATTATATTATACTAATGTGCGATAAAAGATTATGCGATTATAATTAAGAGATTGGCGTTTTGGCATCAGCGATCTCGAGTCAATGATTCATCTCATAAGCAGACATTTTTTTTTATCTTTTCATCGATTTCGTATGATCTCATACCGCGCAAAAAATAATAACAAAAATAATTTTACGATAATTAAAAAAATCTGACAAAAAAGGAGAATAATAATAATAATAATAAATCGTTAAATAAAAATCGGAAAATTTCTACGTTCGATGTAATTTTTGTAATTTTTTTTTTTTTTTAATTTTAAAGTAAAAAAAAAATGAAGGTTATTATTATAAAAAGTGATTCGGATTGTTGTAAACTGATTCCGAACATTTACACTTGACCCTTCGACTGTAAGACTCGTAACTATATGGGTCGATGATTTGCTAATCGTCATGAATACTTCGATAAACGGCCACCGCGAAAGAGGTCCGCTTATCCTTCAATGAGTGGGAAAGGGAGAGGAGTTTGTTGAGCGAAGAAAGCGAGTTCCCGCAAAGAGTTTCCGTGAGAGACTACGTGATCGAAAAGCCAATAGTCCGGTGCGTTCGGTTTACAGCGACGGGATACTTTCAAGAGATCTGCTCCAGCGGCAGCAGCATCAGCAGCGCCAGAGCAACAGGAGCGAACCGTCGAACCTACCGATCCGCAGCCTAATGACTTCTGATCGCTGTATCGATTAGCACCGGTTAAGAGCGATCGATTGCGTACCTTGTCAAATTTGTCAACGGGTGCGAACCGGCCGTCTACATAACGATTCCTACCCATATCAACGCTCGCGCGCCAATCGCGCGCGTATACAGCCCGCGATGTCCAAAGTAGTAAAAGACTGTCAACTCCGTCGGACGGTATTCAAGTTACCGATCCACCTAACTATCATTGCCCGTTAAGCTCGTTCGCGATATATATCCCGCAAAGTATCACACGACTAGACGGAATCTTACGAAACTTTTCGCGAATAAGCGACTCGGTCATCGTGAGTTGTCGTCGTAGTAGTTCTCTGCAGAGTTGGGCGACGGGCGATAGTAGAAAAAGAGATCAGAGAACAAGTTGACAAATCGGTTTAAGGTCTGCAGGTTGTATGTCTGGTGCAGCGAAAAGACCCGTGAAGTAAGAAACATTCGGGTAACATAAGGAGTTGCCGCGGGAGGCAACAAAAAGTAATACTATATCGCGTGCACCGAGTGCTCGGAGTCGAGCGTCGCACGCGTTGTATAGAAGTCAATTTACAAAAAAAGAAGGAGAAAAAGAAAAAGGATTGCGGGACAAGGGGACTCTCGAGATAAATTGTTGGTGCACCTGATAGATACTTTGTGGTCTTGAGATCATAACGATTGTGGCAATGGAAAAAATGCGATCGAAAAAAAAAAAAAAAAAAAAAAAAAAACATCGTGCATCGAGAGTCTTCGAAGCAGAAATGTAGCCATCACTCGAGCGGCAACTTTAATGAAGATGTTGTCGTTAATTTTCAAGGAAATTCTGTCGTGAAAGTCGTTTTGACGGATTATCACCTCTCCCGATGTTCCAACGTAGCCGCAGAAAGAAATTTCTCTCCCTGTCGAATAATAAAATTTGTTATGTTCCCAGTCGATTTATGAGTCTACAGGGCCGCGTACTGTGCGCATTGAGGTGAGTTTTATTTTCCGCTGGATGACGATACCGATTAATATTCCCACAGAAATTGAGGGCCGCGACACGGGCGATCGACGTCATACGCGCGCGATGGAAAGACGCTACGAAAAAAAAAAAAAAAAAAAAAAAAAAATTTCGTTCGAATGCAAAACGTCTCTTGTGCTGTTGTGTGCCGGTGCGCGATATTAATGATTGATCGTTTCGTTTTCGCGAAGAGAGTCTCTCGGTCTCTCTCGATTCGCATCTCGGCGCATCGTCGATCGCCAATTTACGGTCATATACCGTCGGGAACCGCTGCCGCGCGGCAGCGGGTTGATGCATCGCGTTAAACGATCGAATCGAGTCTACTGTCTCGGGGCGGCCACATAACGTGCACCTTTGAGAAGGTCCCGTATGGAGAGGAACGCGCGAGCCACGAGAACCGAACTCGATCTCTCGTGAGAGCCTCGACACAGGTACAACGTTATGAGGCGCGGCGCGCGCTGACCAATTACTCGAAATTGAGTTATAACCGGATCAAATTGCCGATAATTGGCGATTGCATAGCTTAATCAGGACGGCCTTCTCTCGCAACCGTTCCTACCCTTTACCCCGTCGCAACGTATACTTCATTCACTCTTTTCCCTTTGCGCTCCTGCCCTCGTGAACTCGAGTGGCTACACGTGTTGTCATCTTGCGAATTCCTTGGGCGATAATAAATTCGATCAGCGGACGATTTTTCGTCCGGTGATGGTAGGTACACTACAATTGTATCGGGACGAGAAAAGAGGCTTAAAACGATTTCGGACCGCTTGGAATCGGTACGAAGTGCTTCAAACCAGTTTTTTAACTGAATTCGTTGTCTGCGTCATCGGGAATATATTATATATTATATATTATATATTATATATTATATATTATATATTATATATTATATATTATATATTATATATTATATATTATATATTATATATTATATATTATATATTATATATTATATATTATATACTTCGAGAGTTATTTCATAAGTCTTAATATCAAGTATCGATCCTCAAAGACTCGAAGTTGTTTTGATACTTTCAATTTATTTCGTTTTTTAATCGAATACCAAGAGCCACGAGTACCCCGAACGTCTGCCCGACAATACAAATTGCTGATTATGCGCCCGGCTCTATCTCGCGTGCCTTCTAATTGGGCCGTGCGGAGCAAGCGACTGAGCTCGGCTACGGGTTTTCTGTGTTATACAGGTTCACCGGTACATATAATCCGGAGAGTCCACAGCATACTCACGCTTGGGAAAAGATCGACCGATCGGGACCTCGTTGACCCTTAACCCTCCCTACTTCTTCGTTTGCTGCCGCATTTGCTGTTAGTGCCACACGGTATCTTACTCCTCGGTGAGACACCGATTTTTGGAAGCTATTTGCCCCAGAAGTTGAACTTTGTAAACGAAACCGATTTCTTCTCGCTGTACAATAAGCTTCGCGCACTTTGGTATAATCCTCTATTCCTGGTTAAGGATAATAGGCGCTGACTCGCCGGTGTACTCGTTATACCGAATACCGATCTTAGCCAAGTTGTCCACCTGCACGGCTCGGTCGGTAAAAAAAAAAAGAAACTCCCTCCGCTATCCTCTTACCTTGTAGAAAATTGGAGCGAAGAAGTCTCGAAGATCTGAAACATCCTATCCTCGTTCGTTTCAAAGGTCTAAGTGCAAACCCGCGAACCTCGCTGGTTTCGCGCTCTCCGCGGGGAGGCTTTGACACGAAGAGAAAGGCCCCGAATGAGACGGTGCGATTCGATCGCGGTGAAAGATCGATAGAGAGGAGAAACGATAAAGGATATATCGGGCCGATGAGACCGAGTAGGATAGAGGAAAAGTCTGAGAAGCGAGCGCGACAAGTTCATCGGTTCTGTGTGGTTTTATAAAAGAAGTGCACCTCTAACAGCGGTTGAAGCGAAGCGTGCAAGCCGAGAGAGCCTCCACCGAGCCGGAGTTCTTATTCGCGTATCTTCTATCGTGTACGGCGTAAGTAAGTAGTCGACTCGACGATCGTTGTAAACGTGGTGGTATACACCGATGCGATATGTAGGCTTACCTCCGCACCATGTGCGCTCGCCCCCCCCCCCCCCCCCCCCCCCCCCCCCCCCCGCTACTCAGCGTGCATATCCCTGGAGAGCCGTTGACATCCCGAGACCGTGCCGCACGAGGCATTATGCTCCGCGTTTTTATCGTCTATTTACTAGGCTTAGGCACTGTTTATCCGTGGGGCAATGAAAACGATTAAACGAGAGATCCGATCGCACGCGACTCTACTTTAGCGCATCTTCGTTGAAATCGTTGACGTTGCCTACCACCGATGCCGCCGCTTCGTCGCCTGCAAACGTCTTCTTTCCGTGAAACTTCAAAGTTTTTTTATTTATTTATTCCACTATCGGCACGCATATCACTTTCTTATTGATATTAACGGAATCGATCTGTTTCTGGGAAATCGGTTAATGGAACTTTTGCAGGCATCGAGTGGCACTGCGACTGCATACAAATAGTTTATATCTATGAAGGAAATTGTGGAGAGAATATTCCGAACAATCTTGCTTTCTTTTTTTTTTTTTTTTTTTAAGCATGCGGATCTCCCTTTTAGATGGAAAATCGGTACTTTTACCCGATCTCCTTTTTCTAATGTGACTTCGGAAAATTAAGTGCCACTAAGAAACTGTGATTTATTAATTACAATGATTTAGATGTTGGATCATCTCGCAGAAGTTATTAGTCGCCTACACAAGGAAAATCGGCAAAATGTTACCGATTTTTCGGTCGTTGGCAGAAGCAAAAGAACTTTAATATATACGACGAAAATTGTGGGAAGAATATTCCAGTGTCTTTTTTTTCTTTTTCACGTTCGCACACCCCGCGATCCGATGAAAAATCGGTAACATATCATCTGTTCTTGTTTTCAAAGTTATTTATTATTTCTGAAAAATAATTACGCTGCAAATTATTTATCAATTACACACTTCTAGGCGTTGCGGGATTTATTATCCATAAATTATTAATCATATTAAAAGGAAGGAGTGGCGTTAATGTTACCGATCTTTCACCGAAAAGAGAAGTCTGTTGTACTGAAAAAAAAAAAAAAAAACAAGATTTACGGAAATATTTTCCCAACTATTTTCATCATAGAAAAAACTCTGTAGCCATAGCTCCACTCAATGACTGCAAGTTCCGAATACCGATTTCATAAAAACAGAGCAATTGCGCGAGATACGTCAGTAGACAGACAATATTCAATCATTTGCGGTTCTAATGGGTCATGAAATGTCAGCAGTCAATGAGAGCGTTCGTCGTTACACGAGTAATGGATATATGTACACGAAACCCCCTCGGCGTTGCCGAACTCATGCATACAGTCATGACGCTACCCGATCGATCGCCGATACCATTTGATGTATCGATAATCTAGGAAGGTGCCATTCAGTGTCGTCTGCGCAGTTCACTGCGCAAGTGCGCAAGTGTTCGGAATGAATACTTTTGTTTATTGCCGATCCGTGCGATCGATCTTTGCTAAATACCTCCGCCGATCTTGGGAACCGATCACGCATACCCGACATCCGGAAAAAAAGAAGTTTGCATTCAACCGCAACTTACGAAACTTCGAACTAACGATATTCTATTGATAGGAAAACACGTCAAGTCTATTCCTCGCCTACGGGCAACAATAGTCATCGATGCATCGCGTACTACCGCGCAATGAACGAAGCATAAACATCAGTGGTATAGTCTATTCCACGATTGAATAGGAAACACACGAGATGAGAAGAGGAAAGAACGTTCGACCTGCCAAGGTTAAGAAGCGAGCATCGAGCGTAGCCGCGCACGCGTGGGCTGGTATCCGTAACTCGATGATTTTGCAATCCGCGCTTCCTGGTGCAATTGATTAATGGTACCCGGCCGCGGTAGCTTCCAGCATCTCGATCTACTGGCAAGCGTACACGCGTTATTCTGTACTCGTTTGTTACACGCTGCAAATCTCGGCTGGCTAACGCGTTAGGCGAGAATGTTTCTATTGATGACCGTGTGTTCCTGTTTCTCAACGGTATTCGCCGAGCGCTTGACCCTGATCGACAACGCGTGAATGAGGGTTTGCGAAACGAAAAAACGGTGATTTGTTTTTTTTTTTTTGAGTTTCTAGATCACTAACAGATTGCACGGGATGAATCGAATATCGAATAGGGAAAAAACGGCAAAACGGATATTATGATGCAATCGTAAGATAATTTTGAAAAAATTATTTTATTTGACGTAAAACTTGACGATTCCTACAAAATACAAAAATTTAATAATTTCTTATTTATTTCTACTAAACTTATTTTAAATTTATACTGATTTTGAAATTTTTTTTTTTTTCAATTTATTTCAAATTTCATCTAAATTTTTTTACGATATTTCTGGGGAAGCGAAGCCTCCTTTGCCCCTCTCTGCCCTATAACCCGCAGCAGAATATCACGTATCATATAAAATTGCACTGCTTCGGCTTTTCGTCTGACAAACACCATACATGGTGCGATAAAACGGGGCATTTACAACTTGGCACTGCGTGCACCAACATTCGCGAGCTGCAGCATCCCTCCGTTCGGTTTCTCAAGGTTACAATGAGAACTGTCGGTAAAATAAAAAAGTTTCGCGGCGTTACAGAAGCCTTTCTCGCGCGATCGATTTTGCCGCGCAATGTGTATGTGCGTTTTCCTCAACCCAACAACGCTCCCTAACTCTTTCGCTGCGGCTCTGTGTGATTTATATCCGGCTTAAGTGATTCCCCCGAGAGCGAGAGATGTTACCCGGCTTTTCTAACCTACGCGAGCTCCTCCATCGGGCACCGATACTTCGCAGAATAAGACGAGCGCATGCGCATATATATATCGTTTACACACGAAGTTACGCGCGGTTTATTCTCGAGTGTGAGAAAGATAAAGATTCTAGTGCCCAGCAGAGACGAGAGAACGACTCAGAATTAACGTCCGCGGAGTTACACGCGCGCGGACTACTCTAACGCTCGCTTCGTCGTAAATTTTCCTTCCCAAAGATCACAGAGAATAGCCGACCGACATCACGCATTCCCATGTTTTTATCCTTCGTTAAGACGCTTTTTTTCTTATTCTTCCACATCAATTTTTTTTTTATATTTTCGACTTATACGCGATTATGTCAACATCCGTGATAATCGCAGTGCGATCAATCAGCGGTGCGACAGACGTAATCACCGCTACTCCCATGCAGCACTGATTCACGCATCAGAATTTTTATCTCGAGCACAAAGCGATGAAATGTAAAGTGGAAACAAGCTGACGCGAGTTTTTTTTTCGTATCTTCAAATAATCGAATGCTATTTATAGTTTATTGCATTATTCAGAAATTTATTTTTTCGCTGCTGTTTCTGGTCATAAATTACGAAAAAATAGAAAAAAAAAATGATTTTTTTTTGGCATTAATAACTTGTGATATTATTTCGTTCATATAAATATTATCGAATGATATTTATAATTTTGAACATAATTGTCCGGAGATGTTTTTTTCGCTGCTGTTTTTCTTAGCAAATTACGAAAAAATTCGGAATATTTTGATTTTTCATTTTTTTTTTTTTCGGAATAATATCGTGTTAAATTTTGAGGTTAAGGAATCCGGAATAAGGAAGGAAGGTAAAAATAGTAATTATTTTTTTCGATTAAACAAAAATTATTTATTTCATCTGGCTTGTGGGTACTGGCCGCTTCATCGTCACCTCTTACGCTCTATTTTATTTACAAAAAAAAAAAAAAAAGTGATAGTATTTTATAATTTCCGTAAGAATCTCTGAAAAACGTCGGACGGCGGGAGTCTAGGACACTGCCGAAAGAATGAGATATAATGATGAAAAAACGTTAACGATATAACGCGTAGCGATAATTATTCATTATTATCGTTTAATGTATGTACAGTACGAAAAAAAAAAAAAAAAAAAAAAAAAAAAAAATTTGCCGATCGAGATTCACTCGTTCGCGTGTATAACCGCTTGGCAGTTCGTTAAGAAAAGCAAGACAAGCCGTTCGTACATTAATCGACGCTCCGACGTCCGCGTCCAGAGAAACTCTCGACTAATGAGTCAAAGAATATACGTTTACGTAGGTATTTCGTTCCCATTTAACGATCGTTACTGGCTACTGGAGTTTCCTTAAAATCTAAACAAAACGAGAAAAAAAAAAAACATTTTTTCGCGTTTTTATTCTCTATACATACATCGATCTTTTTTTGTTATTTTTTTTTTCTTTTTCATAAATATAATATAAAGGCACTTCACTACTGGCCTCGTTATTCACGACTCCTTTATATAATTATTATGTATAATATTCATTCTCTCTTTTCCTCAAATTTACATACGCGAAGGATAGACTTTCTGAAATAATCAAAGTAATGAAAAAGAACGACAAAAGTGGGAAGAAACGATAGAAGAGAAGAGAAAAAAAGAAAAGGAAGTATAAAGGTGTACAAAATAAATCAATATTTCGTCTAACTACTTTTATAATAAATTAATGGGTTTCGCGAGTCGTCGTATCAGGCGATATGTACAAGTTGAACACATTTTTTTTTCCTCATTATAAACAGCTCGCGATCTCGACCGCCGTTCGATAACTTCGAACGAATCTCACAGCTCGTTCTTTATATAATTTTTTTTTTTTTAATTTTTATTCTCCACACGAGATATATAAATTGTATTTTGCGCCCACAAAGTACGAAACAGTGGAATCCCCCGCAGGGTTCGCGTAGGCGAAAAAATCGAGTCCGATCGAGATGGCGTTCCACAGCCATTGCGCTGTTTTTTTTTTTTTTTTTTTTTTTTCATTGTGTTTTTATTAATTTATTATAGCGTAAGCGGAAGTTCCGCGGGCCTCTTGACGCCGAGCGTAAGGTCGAGTGGTTTGCTCTTCGTAGTCGTTTCCTGATCTTTGGTCGTTCCCCGATCGTTGGCAACGCTCGACGATGATTGATCCATTTCGTTTGTCCTCGTGGGCCTCGGGGAGTTTCGCGTCGATCTAACGCTGAGATCGATAGGTTCATCCTGTTCGACGGCAAGTCCACCGGGACTCGGACTGACGAGTAGGAGATCGCCGCCTCTGGGGGAGTGTTGCGAAGTCGCAGGTGTGACGAGGCCCGGTGGTGGATAGATAAGTCCGAGTCCGTGATGGGGATGATAGCTGGTCGTCAGGGTGACGGTGGCGTTGATTTTTCTCGGTGGAAATTCGCGTTCCGAAAGGGTAGGGGAGGCGCTCGCCTTGAAGTAGCTTAATGCCGAATTGCTTCGGGATTCGTCGTGTTCTCCACCGTCGACGGAGGAGGCGCCGCTATCGCTGGGGGTGTCGGCTCTTCCCTTGTAAACGGGCAAAAAAGGCCGAAATACTTCGGGTGGACTGGAGGCGAGAACCATTTTTTCTTGAGCGAAATTGACCGGAAACATGGGTGAGGTTGATGCCGGATGTTTGTAACCAAACGGTGGTGAACCTTCGCGAGGCGGTGTGCCGGGCGGTTGTTGACTAACCCTCTCGCGTTCCTTTTGCCAGGCTAATAGCCGCAATTGATTCTGCAGCGCAACATCGTCCGGATGCGGCGATTTATTGCCGCGTTCTCTTTCCTGTTTTAGCATCGCAACGTGCAGCAGATGTGACTGAAGCGCCAAATCCTCTTGGCTCGGCGATGCGCGATCTTTGCCATCCTTGATGCCGTACATGCCGCCGCCCTGTTGCGAATGCGAATGGGATGGGGGAAGAAATCCCGGGAGGAAACCCGTACCGAATGGACCACCGGGATTACCACCTCCCTGATTTCCGTTCGTCTGTTCTTGCAGCAAACAGTGAATCTTAAACCAATTCGATCTTCTGCCGTATCTCGAACCCGACTTCGACATTCCGACCATCAGACACTTGCGCAATCGGCACGCCTTGCATGCCGTACGATTCTTCTTGTTTATCACGCAGACGCCGCCATTTTTGCATTCCGATATACTTCCGAGATTGTTGTAGGTGCGACCGAAGAACGACTGTAACATAAATAAAAAAAACATCGCAAATTAATAACCAAATAATGATAATAATAGATCGATTATTATTTTTATGATAATTTTAAAATATGCGCGGCAATGGATCGTAAGGCAAATAAAAGATAAAAAAGTGATAAAAAAAAAAAAAATTAATGATCGATCGATGTTTCCCGCTTTGAATGAACCCTGAAGCCTCTATTGTGCTTCAATGTGGCAGCGGGAAATGTGCGTAAACGAGATGAAAGAGTTACGACTCTTGGATGCGGGCGCGCATGCGCATATCGACGAGAGATTTTTAACTTTCGATCTGCTCGTATCTATGAAGCTTCAGCGCTTGTATAAGCAGCAATCTCTGTCTTTGTTTTCGTTTCGAATGTTTTAAAACCTATCAGGAAGAAGATGAGAGGCTCTTGGCACTCGATCGTAGTATCTTTTCGTCTTTTTCTCGTGGTCGCGACCCGTTAAGGGTCGAGAGACGCGGCTTTCGCATGGGTATATGAACCTTAGCGCTCGCACGGGCTGATGGCGCGAGCCACGCGCATTTCTCTACCGGATTAAACGTCAGAGTTTAATGTTACGCGCGTCACGAGAATTAGCATGCCGATCCGCCTAGGAAAGAGGTGGGCATATATATGTATACGTATATATACACCGTATATACGTATAACGTTATAGTATACGGCGTGGTCGATCGTAAAGTTAAACGCTTGTCGGCCGACGATAAAACTCATATATGCCTCGCGAGAGATAGAAAGAGCACGACGAAGAGACCGAAGTGCATGAGCTCTTGCGCCAAGCTTCAGCGAATATGCCGGCTGAGACTATCTTCTTCGAGAGTTCGAGACGTAGAGCGCCGAACCCCCCTTGGCACTCGCGAGAGAGCCCGCCAGCTCGCACGGTCATCGAGCGACTAATTTACGATCGTGCTTTTGAATCTTTTGTAAAGCCACAGCTCGAGACTTAACCAACTAGCGTGATCGTTGAATGAGAGACGCGCAGCCAAGATATGCGAAAGTTTCGCGCTTCGCTTCGAACTAAATGCAACGTGTATCGATATAAAAACGTGTATCGCTTAGAAAAAAAAAAAAAAAAAAAAAGAAGATCGTTTCATTACGTAATGCCTTGTTACGGATATGGTTCGCAATTTTTGCGTCAAATTTTTTTTTTTTTTTTCGCTCGATAATTTTTATACAAAAAATGATTAATTGATCATTTTTTTTTCCCACTATAAGGAAATTCGTAAAAAAAAAAAAATGTTCGATGATCTCGACATATACAGTTTCGTTTACGATATTCAACGGCAAACAGGAATATTTAATGTAAAAATGCCCGTGTCCCACAGTATTTTCGTTGAGTCACGGAGCCACTCGAGAAAGATGGGTTCCCGGCGTTCCCCCCGGAACTGTTTCGCCGAGAGCTCTCGCGCCCGACTTTGTGGCTGATAGGACGTGGGTGGCGAAGAGGTGAGGCCATAACGGGTCGGTTCCAAGAGGGTCCCCGCGGAACCCAAAAGCTCGCGAATAACGGTTCCCTGCTCTCGAATCTACAAATTTATAACCCGCCAGCTGCGAAATAAACTATATTTGCAAATATGCAGATATAGGCCAATGCGCATAACGGGCGTAAAGGATTCGGTCATTCCGCCGCCAAAGACTCTTTCGGGATAAAAACACGCGTAATCGTCACCAACAGCGTAAAAAATCCAAAGAAAAAAAAAAAAAAAAAATTGCATAGACAATTCCGCAACCATAAATTAACAATCGCGGCGTCTACGATACTACATAGCAATTAACTCTAACGACATTGTCAATTAATTAAAAACACTGTGTTCGCACCCGCGAACGATTGAATTAACAAGCGTAACGGTATTATCGTCTAAACGATTATGAAAATTGTATAACTCTGTTTCCTCGTGTCTCACGGGCGCCGATTGTAACGCTCCACTGAGCACCGAAACGCCGGTGTCGTCGAGCGAGTCGTCGACTCGCGAAAGGGAAAGAGAAACACACATTCGAAGACAGACGAACGGACAGAGATACAGAAAGATTCCGAAGCATAAGCTTCGCGCAAGGTGAATGAATGTCGCGGTACAGAGATAAAAAAAAAAAAAAAAAAAAAAAAAAAAAAAAACGTTATTTCCCACACACGAACAACGCGAGATGAGAGACAACATTTGCGACACGAGCACACGTTCCGCGAAGCTCGATGAGAAAATGACGTGTCATCCGGCTAGCGAGGCGTTCGCGACCGTAAAATCGGTTCGACGCGTGTTGGTGCGTTCTTAGATGGTACGTGCATGTAGGTGGCTAAAGTTTCGCGCACACGAGCGCAACAGCGGCATCGTCGTTGTCGTAGCGGAGAGTCCGAGTGGAACTACTTCGAGAGAATCTTGGATCGCATTTGGCACGGTGTATGTACGGTGCAGAATCGCGCGCGCGCAAACGCATACAGCTATAGCATCGGAGTTGTGATGCTGCGCAGCTTCTGTTGCTCGTCTGCTCCGCGTGGCTGTGTTGTGTGCACCGGCGGCGTGCAATCTTCCGGTAGCAATCTTTAGATCGTGGGCCGAAGGAACGCGCGCGCGAGCGCCTCACCAACTCGGCTGATGTAGCTATAGCCGACGCGCGGCGGTATCTCGAAACGTAATGCCAACGGAGGTGCATATATACACACATACATCGCGGCGAACACAGCGCGCGGAGAGCAAGAGAGCCAAAGCTGGGTAAGCTAAGTTAGTCCCAAGCAGCTTCCGTGACTCCTCGTACGCCAGATGATCCGTGGCTGTCACTGCTACTGTGTGAAAGGGGTTACGGTGCCATCGGCGTGAGTTAGGCCTTCCCGAGAAAATCCAAGCGTGCACATCGACTCGCTACCGGTGCACGCTTCTGCCGTACGCCTTGCGATGCACCGATGCATCCAACTTCCGCACTCTCGTGTACAACGAGAGACGAGAGGCCACCGAAACGATCTCTCTTCAGTTGCATTTTACTTTTGTAAGAAATAAGACGAAAAAAAAAGACGAGAAAAAAAAAAGGGGAAATAAATAAAGATACGGAGAGGATGCTTCGGCACGAACGATTTACCTATGAAATTATCGGCAATCGAGCAGTCAATCAATACAGTAGGGAACTATATTTGTTTGGTCAGTAATAAGCTCTTATTAGTGTCAAGAGATAAAACTAAAGTAGCCAGCAATGCGAACGGGTACTGGTCCATTCGTAGATCAACCGCGGAGATGCTGACTGCACCTTAACGCTACAAGATTCAAAATTTATTGAAAAAAAAATCCCAAAAAATACGATTCGGCCAATCGTAACAACGGGCTGATGATATTGGAAAAGAGAGGAAAACGGTTAAGGGAGGTTCGGTCCCGGAAATCTTATCAATCGAGAGCCAAAAATCGATAGGGAAGTAATTATAAAGGCAGTAAGATTTTTTTTTTTTTTTTTTTTTTTTTCGGGTCGTCTTTATCAGGTTTTCAGTTGAATCCGTAAATTTGCTTCATTGACTCGTTCGCTTGAGTTTCCCTGGGCATCGATTCCCGTATCTCTGATTACCCTGGCTGCCGATTTCGATCGATCGATCGATCGATCTACTTGCCGATCGGGAGTTACGCGTGAGAGTGATTTTGCTATTCAACTTGTTTCGCCAAGTATCTACGTAAGGATCGATCTCGACTATCGAC
Source organism: Cryptus viduatorius (assembly GCA_964006125.1). Classification (NCBI taxonomy): domain Eukaryota; kingdom Metazoa; phylum Arthropoda; class Insecta; order Hymenoptera; family Ichneumonidae; genus Cryptus; species Cryptus viduatorius. The sequence continues at coordinate 1,714,687 of OZ023226.1, forward strand.
ATGATCAACCCGTCCAGCCTCGTCACTCGCGGACTTTGTAGTCGATATAGGCGCTGATCGTTCTTGAGCGATAGAGTAAAAAAAAAAAAAAAAAAACATGTATGACTGAACAGTATAGTAAACAACGATCGCAGTCCGAGCTTCTCAGCCGAATCCGTCGTAAGACCGAGAGTTGGCGATCGAGTTTCCTCGATTACGCTCTTCGTCCGTTTCTATAACGACGGTCCAGAGCCGCGTCTCGTAGTTTCGCGGGGGAGGGGGGGATACAACGGGATTCGCGAATTGCGTAACATTAACACGCGGTACAGGTTTATACTGTACTATCGAGAGACCAGACGACAGCCGCGAGAACCCGGCGTGGCGCACGAGCTGAACAGAGGTGTTCTTCAAGTTTTTTGTACCAAAACAGTTTCCACAACGTCCGGACACTCGAGATCTCTCGGCAGGCGCATGCACTCACGAACGCACCGACACGCAGTTGAATCGCACCAGCGAGTGCAGCTATATTCGAAGTCCAATAGCTCGTGGGATTATATACGGCTATGCGGTTGTAACGGCCATTTAGGGGCGCGTGCGACAAATCTGGCTGTTGGCTCCCCGAGGGCCTTTAATACCAGTACTACCAACTGCTAACTACTACCATTACCAATAAAGCTGCGGGTACCTCGGACGCGGCGATTATCTCAAATCACACGGCACGCCTGGAATCCTGAACCGATTTGTAAAGCCATAAAAAAACCGATCGAGATCGCGAGTTAAAAACGTTGTCGGCGTTGCGGTCGCGAATAGTTTTGTAGATTCGAATTATCGGCGAACTGCTGCATCGAAACAGCGAATTGATATCGATAAATGCGAAGAAAAAAATAATTTCATTACCGATTTTCTATTTTTTCCGATTGGAATCGGTACGGTAGCGCGAAAATCATCGATCGCATTACTATCGGCATTTCTTAGTAAGGCGGTCCAGAAATATTGGTAATTATATGGTTATTACTTCACTCAACGATCGATGACAACGGCGCGATATGTTTCCGCGATTTATAGATCGCAATAAGGACTCTATGCAATATCGATTATCTCTGAGAATATAAGGAGGAAAAAATAAACCGTCAATCAACGAGTCCGCGTTGAGAAAATGAGTCAATGCGTTTTTCCGTATCGAAACCGAAGCGTTCAGGTAGAGGCGCTTAGCGATCGAGAATGCAATCGGCGCAACGTGTACGGCAAGTCGATGAGTCCCGCTGCGACGATTTTCAAGGAAAAAATCACATCGTTACGCGTGAGTGATGTTAATAATATTTATCCCGTCAAAGTTTCAGAGATTCTCGAATACGGAAACGCGATCACTGCGGCTGTAACGATTTTTCAAGAAAAAAAAAAAAAAAAATCCTCTGACGCACGCGCAACGCGAACGAGCAAATTTCAATAATTATAATTTTATTTAGAAAAACAATGATAAAAATTTTCGAAAAAATTTTTGCGAAATTTTTTTTTTTTTCGATTTTTTTTTTTTCGGTAAAAAATAATTTTTTTTTTTTCACATCGAAGCCATTAAAATAAAACTATAGATGATCGAGATTTGTCGATTGAACACATTTGTCACCGCATCATCGTGCAAATCTCAGAAATTTGTCATTGTCAATGTTGGAGAGTTCGTCACCAAGTAGAGTAGAGCAGTGACTCCGGCATTCCTGTCGGTATAGTCGTACCGATATAGCACTAGCGAAAGATTGCGAGAAAAAAAAGATGACTAAAAAAAAGAGAGTAAAATGCAGCAGCAACCTCCGCGAAGCAACAAATCCTTTCTTTCGTCGGGATCGGAGCCTCGCGGAGTGCACAGTAGCGGCGGGTTTGCACATAACCGCCGAGTTTGGAGTTGCTATACCATGTGAGAGATCCGAGTCAATTGATCACTGTTCACCTACGTGAACGTAGCGAGCAAGTAGTATTCTTGTCGCTCAAGCTGACTTCTACCGGTTCTCGAATACGCCGGTGCCTCGACGAATATATACTACCGAGCGACGGGTTTAATTCGCGGTGACTATAAACATTTTCGGAACCCGTTCTCGATCGATTTATCTGCGTCGAATATTTGGATTCTCATTTCGTTCGTCTACTACGCGCCGTAGACAAATATTTTCCTCACTTCCGGCAGTTCTTAATTTTACGATTTTTTTTTTTAATTTATTTCCTCATTATTTTTTTTTTTTTATATTTTATATCGAATTTTTTTTTTTTTTTTTGGGTATCAAATTTACGACCTTTTTTTTTTATCTAAAGTTGTTTAACCTCTAATTCTCGCAGCGCCAGGCACCTGTATACCGTAACGGAGACGGTATACAGCCTTTCTATATCTCACCCACGCGCACCGACCAGACCGTTCGTAATGTGGTCCCGCGTCGTTTCTTCCGTCCCTATCTTTCACTTGTGCGCAGCATCTCGCTTCCTCGGTCCATTTCACCTTTTCTCCAGCATCTCTTACGCTCCGCGAGCTCACGGCAGCGGCCGTTGCGTCTCCTTCTCGCGCGTATCAACAATCTATATTAAGGACGTGGGAATGTGAAATGGCTTGCTGTCCAGCGACCGCCAACGGTTACTATACCAGCTAAAACCGTCTGTCCTGATGCTTATTGTGACACGCTGCCGGTGTGGTCGCTGCGTCTGTCGTGTAACTCCCGCGACAAAATCTCGAAACTTTCGTAGGCATATTAACGCTATTCATGATACAAATGATAATTTTTTTTTTTTCAAAATGACTTTTGTTTTTCGTACGAAAAAAAAAAAAATTTTTGAAATTATCAAAAATTTGTTTAAAAAATAATTTGTATAACGTAATGGACCAGAAAAATAAGGTAAAGTAAACATCAGTTCGAATTTTTTTTATCAAATAATTCTTGCAAAGCTGCGATTTACAAGACCGCCGATTATGCATTTTTTTTTTTTTTTTTTTTTTTTACGAATTAAGATCAACGGAACAGGAAAGGAATAAACGTCGCGGAAAAAAAAGTGAGTCACACAAATTAATGGAAGAACTCAGTGCCGATGTAATAACTCGAGCAAATGAAGTCAGTCGGTTGAATCTGTGGGTATTGGTAATCGGCACTGATCGCCTGTGCGTGACCCTGATGTGTCTCGGGATAGCACTCCGCGTGTTGGTGCGACGATGTGTCGTCACGACGTCGCGTGCGTAAAGAGTGCATCTCGAGCGTTTTCTCGAAAGACATAAACCCGATCTCCGTGTCTTGTGCTATATAGTCGACGGCACGCGGTTTAATAACAGTACAGTACGCGGACTCGGTGGTTAATACGAACACGAAGGAAATACGCGAACGTATTTCCTTCCTCGTGAGACGGCATTCCCCGCGTGATGACTCGGCGCGCGGGTTCTGCGTAAACGCCTCTATACCTACTGGATGCTCATTTCTATAGCATCATCTCGCGCACAAACAGTCACGCGTATGCTAGGAATTCAAGCGTGGAATTCGCTCGAGATCGCGCAGCCACTCATACGCGACTGACCCTCGGATTATTTGTGAAAACCCACGGTGACCCGGAAGACGCGAACCAATGAACGAGGATACTAAGACGATTAATCTCTGATGGATAGAGCACATCAGATAATTATAGAGTTTCAAGTTATTTTTCTACTCCCAATGCCGCGATATTATTATAATAATGTAATAATACATTATTATTATTATTATTATATTGTTATTAACTCGATTATCTTAATAATAATAATAATTAGAAATGTATGATTAATAATCGATATGTTCGGAATAAAATCAATTTTTTCGTACGACCGCATTTTGAAAAAAAAAATTCGCGGCCATTTTTTTTTTTTTTTTTTTTTTTTTTTTTTTTCGTTTCCAATCGGTAAATTTTATCGACGAGACCACTCCTAATCCTCAATTATTTCGCGTAATTACGAAGAGCAAAGATGAGTCCGTCGGGAATACGCGCGAACGTTGCCACAGAATCGCATCCCAATAGCGCGAATACAGAGAGCGCAAAGGCCAGAGAGATGAGAAAAGTAAAGTTTGCAGAAACGATAATCGTTACTCTCTGACTCCTACCGTGATCCGTTGGATTTTAAGCAGCGCAAAACTTTGGCGCAATAGAGGAGAATTCGAAGAAATGTCGATTTACTGTTTTCACCTGCACCGAGATAACCTGAGAACATTCCGCCAGACGGTTGGGTTGTACTTAAATATCTAAACTATATACCATTTCCCATATTACATATTCAAACTATAATCCCCATATGTTATACTTATTACTGCCAGCCGGCCGCTCGTGCAGAGAATTTTTTTGGCGCCGGGCCAATTGCCCCGGACCGCGCGATATACGTAAACTGTAACTATATAACTACCTTTATATGTATATACATATACGCAATTGGGAACGATCAGCAGTAGCACGCGAACCACGGATTCCCCTCCCCGATGTGCTGTACACGTCACTCTCACTTTGTGTGTGACTGTGTGATTCCGCGGCTCTGACGGAGAAGCCGAAGACCTTGCGGGGATTCTCGCGTGTGCGCGGCCAGCATGCACAATGCTCCACCGAGTCTCACCCGGTTCGGTCCCAACGCTCTCCTTTTCCACCTTGTATCACCAGCTCCTTCCCAGTTATACCATCGGCTCTGTCACTCTCCTTTTCGTTTCGTATTTTACTCGTACTTCGTATCTATGTGTCTCTGTATTTCTGCGGACTCTTAAGTGTCTGTGTTGCTAGCGGAGACGAGGAGACCTCTCTGCGAAATCTCGTATGTAAGCGAGCGCTGCCGAGTCTGGAGTCCGAGTTTATTTTACCTATCCACTGTGAGAACCGTACGAGATTTCTGCACTCTCTGCTGTTTTAACTCTGAGAACTCGTCGAGAGATTCCCGAGACTGGTCTTAGTGAATAAATATAGTTTCTACCTATAGGACAGGAATGGGAAGCCCGGGATAGTTCTTCGCGAGGTTACCATACGGGAAAAACGACGAGTCGTAGACTGCTGTTTCGCCGAGGATATCGTCACGATTTTCGATTCTATACGAGTCTCTTTCCTTTTGTGCATTTTTTTTTTTTTTTTTTATTTTTTTTTTATTTTTATTGTTTATCTTGACATACGCTACCGCCGTGTCATAGCTACTATATCGCGATGGCAACTGTTCTTTCACGATGAAAAAAAATTTCTGTCCTACTCGGCGGAGCTTGTAAGTACCAAATAAGAAGCTCCGAGAAGATATTCCGGAGTCTCCGAGACATGAAACAAGATGTCTCGAGGTGTACAGTGCAAACGCGCTTGTGGACGACATCCTGCTATTTTTTTACACGACTCGCGCGCTGTATGGTCTGACAGTCCATATAGATCGGTCTTCATGATTGATCCTATGAAAGGCGCGATATGCGCGAAATACGCGAAATACACGAAAATTCAAGTCTGATGACTGCTGCTTATTAACTAAAAAAAAAAATTTTCATTTCTAAAAATTACGAAACCATAATAATTTTACAAAAATTCGAAAACTTCCGATTAAAAAAAGGAGTGTAATCAATATAAATTTTAATCGGGAAATTTTTTATGTGAAATTAATTTTTCTCGAAAAAATTTAATAACACGTTATTATTATTATTATTCGAAGGAAAATAATAATAATATTATTACTATGCGGTTTTATGGACCAAGAAGCTTTTGGATGGCATTCTTCGTCTTTTTTCTGTGATTTTTTTTTCCCCGTTATTTCCATACATCCCGTTCGACTGATAAGGATACGAAGAATTTGTCTCCGCTCCGTTGCGAGATTCCCTCGAGAATCCACCCTGTCTTTGCCGTGACTTGCCGATCTTTTACGTTCGTAAAGTTTCGTTCGTCGAGTTCGGAAAGATAGCGCAACGGTGGAGACGAATGACTCGTGCTTACGGTTATAAACCTCAGGAAAATGCGAGAATCGTGAATGTCGGGACTCGTAGTAAGCGATATGCGTCGAGGGGTTTCCACCGGTGTGTGCCGAGAGGATTCCCGTCCATTCGCTTCTTCGTAAGCGAACCCGGGGCATTGATGCATGGGATCGATTCGCACTCGTCGCGGTGGGTCCCGAGGAGGCTTCGTCGGGTCTCTTTTCCGAGTGATCGGTTGAGATCGAGACGTTCGATATGCTCGTTTAAGACCTTCTGGGAAGCTATCCCAACGCACATATATGATTATACGATTATTTTTTTTTTTCGATTGTGCGCGACACATCGCAATAGATTATTGCGATATTTCTGTGTGGCAGTGGTGCGTGCTACCGAACGCATTTCGACAGAGTGATCCACCGGTCACCAACGATACGCAAGAGTCGCTTCGGCAGGATTGAGCAACGACGACAACAGCGCCGATTCGATTGTGTCCACGCGAAAGATATCGGCATTGCTTTTAACTCCGTTTTTTTTTTTTTTTTTTTTTTTTTTTTTTTTACGTTCCTCTACTTTGTTCTGCTATGGACAGAAGACGAGGTCGATCGTGTGTATGTGGCATTACGTCGCACGCGACGCTCCACATGAATGCTAATCGGTCTCTTTCGTCAAGGGCGGATCGAAACATCGCGGTGCGTCTGCGAGAGCCTCCGCGCGACGAGAGGCAACCGATTGTGACAACGATCGGCAATCGCTCGGGCGTGAATCGGGCCACACACGTATCCTCGTACGCAAAGGCGCCTCGATCGTTCGATAATCGTTTTTTAACTTTTATTTTCGCCTTCAAAATTAAAGTCCCAATGATCGGTACTGATCCGATTCCGACGATCTCGTAGGCTGAAATCGATTCGGGAATTCGAGACAGAGAATCGCTTTATAGACGAATGCCGATCGCGCCGATCGGCATTTGTCTTTGCGATGATCGGTACTCGTTCGAGACAATGATCGGTATTGGGAAATTGCATTTTTTGTCGAGGTAATGCCGAAAGGCGCCAAAGATTCTAAACTGTATAGAAATCGGCGAGAGTAAGACTCTCGATGAGCCTCTTGCGAATGACCCCCAGACTACGATTTATATGAGCTCGTAAAATCGTCGTAAAGCAGCGTGCAGTCGCGTCGTGGTGACTTGGCCCACATACACCACCGCATCACCACACGGTAGGTGGGCAACTATATATGTATATGTATTCGTGGAAGAAAAAAAAAAATCGATGTTCAGCTACTCATACGCTACGTAAAGGCACCAAGGATAGGAGAGAAGAAGAGCAAGTCGTAAATCGCTCTCGCTTATAGACGCTATGCGGTTCGCGGTTTCCTCCCTGGGTCACGTTTTATATATCCTCCGGGTAACCCAACCTATATCCCGATGTGTGTATATGTATTTGTCGTTTAGCTATGTAAGGACGAGCGGTCCCACGCACGCGAAGGATGACTCGCCGCTTCCGAGAGATCGGCCACACGGGATCGAGATCGAGAGACCGTATTACTGGATCATCCCTCATTCTGATTGCGCAACGAACGCTCGTCGTTATCGTTTACCTTCTGATTCTTTACGAAATCGCAACGAGTTTCGAGAAAGCCAACGAGACGCCGGAGAGATCTTTTTCCGCGTATATCTTGTTGAATATATATTGTACCCACGTTTATAATCGGAACATCGCGGCTTCGGAGATTTCATGGAATTTTCAGAGTTTAAAGAAATCATTGCGAAAGCAGCTTCTGATTATGAGAAGTGACGTATGCGAAGTTTATCGGCGCGATCTTCATTCACGAGATCTGCGGTTTTGCAGAAACTGTGGATATATATGTATATATATCGCGGCTGTACGTATAGTGAGATTTATTCATGAATCGTCACGCAGAGATCGCGCGTAAAGGACTCGAACACACCCAGCAGGAAAACGACGAAGTGTGGAGGCAAAGATACGAAGGAAGACTCGCGGGTTTCCTGGTAAAAGAGAAAAGCGATTTCTGACTCCCGCCTTCCCTTCGTGGGATTGGATATATTATCGTACGATGGAATTCTATTCCTGGCGTACGTTTTGTTAGCACCGCGATATTACCGGTATTCAAATTAGCGTGGGGGACAATTAGACGATGTAATGGCAGACAGGTAAACGCGGCAAAATGAGTCCGACGAGTCGCGGATATTCTCGAGTTTAAGGTAAACGTTTATCGATGGCTTTTCATGCCGTATGTAAAAATTTTTTTTTTTTTTTTTTTTCAAAAGTTCCCGGAAGGGGTCGGGTCGGAATTTTGATTAAATTTCGATTAAATACAAATTTACTATTATTTTATTATTATCAAAGCTTCGATTATGCGATCAAATATTTAATAAATTTTTTAAAATAATCAATAAATAAATATTAAAAATTATAAAAAAACAGTGATTTTTGAAAATTAATTTTTTTTTTATTAACGCCGATCGATCTCACCACAAGGAAAAAAAATTCTATTCATAAAACTCAGTCGATTACGAAGTTTATGTATCGATAATGAAGTTCGGGAAGCATTTATGAATTAATATATGCGGATGACACCATTGCATTGGCTCTCGAAATCAAGGCGTGTCAATCCGTTTTATAACAATGTCTGTTGATTGCAACCGGAAATTCAAGCTCTTCGCGGCTAAGTGCTTTTCGCGATCATTCTTTACCGACCGGAAATTCAACGGATTCTATGCTGACATCGCGCACCGATGACCGCAATGAGAACGATAAGGACTCCGATGGTCCCACATTCACGACTCGCGAATACAAAGTCCGCCAAAGGGGACCTCTTTCTTTAAAAAATATATATATGTATATATCCACGGGAGGCTTTCTTTCCGTTTCGTATCGAATCTGCATACATATACTTTCTTCTTTCTTGCGCAGCGCACCTTTGTCATTCGCGAGCGCGTCCTCGATCCTTGGTATCAACCGCGTCATCCTCTCTCGTTCATTGCGTATCCCGTTTGCGAAACGTATTATGAATATAACTGTCGCATTGGCAGGCGTACAGGTCGTTGAATCATCGCGCAGAAAAGCGACAAAGAGGACTCGATACTTTTTTTTTTTAAGGCCGCGGATGATGACGGGGACGAGGCAATGCCAAAACGCTTGTGTCTATAATGCAGCAGCGTCAACCGTATAGTTATTGGCACTTTTGGAGAACAATGTAAAATATTGGGATTTAATTTTCGAAAAAAAAAAAAAAAAAAAAAATTCGCAGTGATGGTATTTAAGAATCAATCGAATTTATCGTCCGCGGCAATTATTATTTACGATGACCATTAAATTTTTGAAAAATTTTCTCCGTTTCTTCGATCTCAAATTTTTCTGTGTTTTGCCAAAATTCTTAAATAATCAACTAATACACATTGACTTATCGCGGGGAACTTTTCGGAGCAAAAAAAAAAGATTTTTTTTATTTTTTTCAAAGGTAAATCCAATAATTTGTTTAATTCATCATTCACCGGCCAATGACTGTGCGACGAATGCAGTGAATTCGTATAAATTAAACTGAATCCGTGTCGCGCAACCCCAGCATTTTCACAATGGTCCCCCGCTTTGGCTTTGGCACAAATATTCGGTAGGCTATTGACGAACTCGTCTCGCTTTCCTATAGCAAAAATAAATACGCATACGCGCAATTATACCACTAGTGTGGAAAACAATGCACGCGCCCGCGTTTACCGACGGATTTGCATCACAAAACGTTCTCGCGTAAGCGCATTCGGTCAACTCGACCCGAATCCTTCTCGGGACCATACAGAGTCGGTTAACGAGCTCTCTTCGCTCTCCAACGCAAATCAGCGAGAGAAAGAAAAGCGGGGAGAATCGCGCGAGTCAACGCGAGTAGCACATTTTTTAGTGCATCTCCATCGTATCGATGAATAAAAAAAAAGAAAAATTTCGTTCTGTAAATATTCATGCGCTTGCATTGTGCGCTTTCGTGAATTCGTTCGACGAATTTCATTCTCATTATCTTTGCCGCATTACCATCGTCCGTTTCTCCCTTCTCATTCTCTCCTTCTGTATATATCTATATATCCAAAAATATCGGCACACCGTGGCAACTTCTCCGCTCTTCGAGAATTCGCTTCATCGAGCCGAGGCGTGGAATTTTTTCGAAAGCGAAGTAAAAGATGAAGACGAAAACAAAAGGAAACAATACGAAATATAGCGTTGGACGGGGATTTTTTCAGGCTTGTAATTTTTTTTTTTTTTTTTTTTTTTTTTCATCTCTCCCTTCCGTAAATTTGGTGGGAAGTGCGAGGTCGAGCGTCGAGGATAAAGAGAGAAGCGAAAGGAGAAGTGCCGGTGGACGGTAAGATATTTCGCGGGGTCACGGTTCCATGCTCCCTATTTCTCCCGAGGGCTCGAACGATCGGTGCAGCGAGAATGAAAGAACGCGAGTAAACCCCCTCTCGGTATCCCCCCCTATCCGTATGCTTCGGGAGTGCGAGAGGGAAAAGAAGTAAATAAATATACGTTGAGAACAAGAGAGGAAGAATGAGATGGTAAGAGAAGCGAAAGAGATCGAAAAAAAAAAAAAAAAAAAAAAAAAAAAAAAAACGGAAGAATCGGAAACACGCGTGTGAGTCTAAAGAGCAGCAGAAAGTAAAAGAAGAAGAAGAAGAAGAAGAAGGATTCTGTTACGCGCTTGGGGAATCCGAGGCAGTCGTTAGTATGCTAATGAAGGGGGTCCTCGGGCATCCTATACCAGAAACAGCACACACGGAGGTGAAACGTATTATAGCCAAAGCAACACAGCCGACCGAGTCTTCCACGCACTCGCGCTAAATTATTTAAAATATTTCCGAATGTCACTCTAATTGGCGCTAGTGCCGAGAGGCCACGTGTGTGACCGAGCTACCGAGGACCTCGTGAATCCCTTCTTCTTGATTTTTTTTTTTTTTTTATTATTATTTTTTTTTTTTTCTTCAAGATTTCTCGGTTACTTTTATTTCATATGTATCGTTTTCAATATCGTTGCTCGCCGGGAACCGATGAATTTTTACGATAAAGTCCGGGCGGTCTCACGAACGAATATATACTATATACATACATAAACACACATTTTTTTGTGTATAGTTCGAAGTATTATACGCATTAGGCTTTCCCGATTCTTATACCTGCTCCGTAATATATGTGACCCGAAAAATCTATATATATTCAAAGAATATAAAATACCATTATAGAGCAGAATATAGGTATAAAAAGTTACGAGAGAAAGAACGAGAGAGGCGCAAGGTGAGATTGAAAATGGAAGAAATAACGTGCTATTATACGGCATTTTTTTTTTTTTTTTTTTTTTTTTTGAGATACAGCGAACAGGCGTAGAAGATCGCAGGTGGATCATAGCGGTGGTGAACATTATAGTCCTCGAGGACAGAGGAAGTTTCTATTTATGAGATCCCATTCCAGTGGACAGAGATCATCGTGAGGTATTTGGTGGGGGCGAATGGTAGAGAACGAAGAAACGACCGGTAGATACGACGCACAAAATTGTGAAAGAAAGAAATACAAAAAAAAAAATAAAAATTCACCAAGAGATCGAAGCGACCTTGTCGTCTTCCACTTCTTCGCTTAACTATTTATAGTTCCACTTCGTATAATGCTTCCAATCTCTCGTTTCTCTTTCTCTTGTTCATCGAGTCTCAAAAAAAAAAAAAAAAAATACATCTCTCGGAGAGTCTAATTTACCTAAAATGCTCGCGTTATCGGTGCACCCATGTGGATCTAGAGTGGCATGGAAAAAGGTCAGGGGAGGAAAATAAAGAGGCGCGGCGAAAGAATTACGGAGATGATCAACCACTGCCCCGTTGTTGCCCTAATGAGGTCCAATTACTATCGACCCCAGGCACACCGGTCTCTCGGACGGAATGCGAGTGAGAGGTTGAGAGGAACGAGTCAACGGATCTTTAATCTCGTCGCGCCACGTTATCGGTGTGTTTACGAGAACGGGGAGGTTCAACGCCCTTACATCCGGCTTCGATCATTTCGAGAGTACGAAATTTTTTTTTTTTTTTTTATTTAAAAGTCGAAAGAACTTTTCCAAAAATGGATATTAACAATAATAATAATTTTTTTACGTATTCTAAATTCAATGAACAATTAATTTTTTTTTTATCCGTTTTTCGTAATTGTTGGGAAAAACATAAATATACGTATATATAGCGACGCAGGGTGTCACTACTTTTCGCGCACGTCGTTTACTCCAACACAGAAAACAGCACGTGCTTCGTCGACGTCGTTGTCGGCACGGTTAGCCTCCACACCTGCTGCCTCACTGCTGTTGCCTCTCTTGCCGCCGCCTCTCTAACTATAGTTATCTATAGTTTGCGGCCTTCGCAACCGGTCGTCCAGATTACGCTTTTTATCAGCTTCCTGGGTGAGCACACAGTGAGGGGACACAAAAAAATGGGAAGAGGACGGCACCAACGAGAAAGCCCGACGACGAGGGATCACAGAATAACTACCTACCGCCTGAGCATAACAGCAAATCACCTGCACCTCGCTTTGCCTCAGTTCCTCTTTCTTCTTGCGGTTCCGTGTATATACTCTTTATTCCGTATGACTTTCCTTTCATAGAAACCCGCGTTAGTTTATTTACCCTTTGTCCGTACCTCACTTTGCCTCAGTTTTTTTTTTTTTTTTCAAAACTCTATATTTATCTCTTTTTTCTTCGCAAAATTACAGCAATCTATCGTTAATCGTAATTTTACCATCTGCAGCTCGGAGTTTTGCGAATTTTTTTTTTTTTTTTTTTTCTTCCCATATTTTCATGATTTCGCAAAGTAAATGAAAGATTTTATTTATTTTTTTTCTCATGCATCCCGAGGCTTGTTTATCCGCGTTTTGGAGTCGGGGAGAGCCGGCGAGAGTATAGCGGCGATTGCGTAAAGTAAAGATTACCATAGACTCAAAGAAATCGAATGAAATATGGACCATTTCCCGTTCAGGGGAGGGTAGGGGGAGGGAGGGCTCATTTCGTACCTCAAAAACTCCCCTCGTACCTATACACTTATCTATCTAATATCCAATAGCAGTTGACTATGTGCATACAAGTATAAGAGTCATGAATCGCTCGCGAAGTCACGGTGAAAGGATTCTGTGAAAGTACCTGTACGAGAACGTAAAGATCGAGGCCCAGCGAGCGAGTACGCTTTTGTTACGCGATGCTGCGATTGGATTTCTGTGTATAGACACAATATCGGCTCTGCGTATTTATGGATACATATATATGTATATATAACGCGTTGTACATACGTTTATAAATTTCTATACACGCGAATTTTGTTCATCGGAGATTTAGTAACGTGGAAGAAAGCTTTACGCGATTATCGAATCACGGCGCGGTTGATGCAGCGATCGGGAAGGGAGGGTGGGGGTTAATGGGACAAGAAAGAAAGACATCCCCGGCGCGTTGGATATCGATAATTATTGTCGTTCCCGAGTGATAACTCATCCGCGAGAAGGTGTATCGTATAACACGAAACTACCTGCTGTCTCGATTACAGTTGCAGTTTATACTGTACAGATGTGCATTTACGAAGGCGGAACCACGGCTATTCGAGATCGCGGCGCGCATTTATACGTTTCTTCGTACAGCCGCGACCGTTGATGCTATATGGCCTTTCGGTAGCCTTCTTCGACCGATTGCGACGATCCGCGATCTCTCGATGTCTAACGTGTATATCCGAAGCTATGTGTACCGACATACGCGCACCCGGCTTCCCTTTACTCGATGCCTTTCTTATCCCTGTGTCGCTTCTCCTCTGTGTGCGCAATCCGCGCGAGAACTATCGAGGATAATCGATTCGACGCGGACGATTCTCGCTTCGAATCCACTTACGGATTCGTTCTCGTTTCTTTTTTTTTTTTTTTTTCTTTTTTTTTTTTTTTACTCTTTTTAGATATTATTTAAAAGTTTTTATGTTTGCGAAGATTCTCGCGATCGGAGAGATTCTCCGCGCTTATAGTGGTCACGTTGATGCAGATTGTACATTATAGTGGATATTATACTCGTGTAGTTACATGGATATAGTTGGGTTATTTGCGAAGAAGTCGATCTCGCTTACCGGTCAGGCGTACCCCTTCACCCGGCAACTTCTTCTTCTTACAACAGCTTATTATTAATGTGTGTACCATACAAATTACGATCCTCCCGCCGTGATTAGACTCGCCTTATTATCATGTTTTTTTTTTTTTCGATTTTTTTTTTTTTTTTTTTTTTTTTTCGTCGAAGCGAAAGAGCAGTTGTATTAGCGGCGTTGCGCTTCCCGAATGACTTGGCGATGGTTAGTCGCCCGGTAGCGCAAGAACTGACCGCCTAGAAGGCAACAACGGCTACCGAGGTGAATTATCCTACAAAGTAGCATCGAATCAACGAGTACAAGTATAATTTTGTACTCTATTTGACTTTTTTAACGGAAGCTACTGCGTTTTTGACGAATGACAAATTACCGAGAAATTTTGCGATTTTATTTAAAAATCGCGAAGGCATGTCGAGAATATATGATTTTTATGGCTTTTTCGAGTCGATGTAAAAAAAAAAAAAAAATTTCGAGTGTGAAAATCAGTTTGTAAAAAAAAAGAGTTGAGAATCGCTTTTTTTTGCATCTGCTTCCCTATGCGTCAGCATTTTATAACCGCATCCTTGTGCAACGAATTGGTAAACATCGCGAAATAACGAACCGGTCACGAAAATATTTGGAGCTTTGATTTAGCTATTAAAATACAAGACATCGGCGCTATTATTTCGGGAATCGCGTGAAAATAATACTTTTTGTCTTAAAATACGAAAATTATTTTGAAAAATTCCTATGCATGTATTCGCGTGTAATTATTTCTCAGTTATATGGAGTGAAATTCGATTCTTACCTTGCAACCCTCACACGTGAACGCTCCGAAATGGAAACCCGCCGCGGGCTCGCCGCAGACTTTGCACTGTTGGTTCATCTGCAATTACAGGAATGATATTATACCGAAGGTTTCGTACACAAATATATATAATATCTCACAATTTTAAGCTATATACGTATTATTTTCGAAAAAAAAAAAAAAAAAAAAAAAAAAAAACGAAGCACCAAGGAAACAATATCGACGGCTTTGGGATTTCGGTTATGGGAGAGAAAAACGAAATATTCCTGTTGCCGAAGAAATAGAAAGATGTAACGAAAAACAGGGAGAAGGTCAACCGGTTTCTCGTGTGAGACGGTTCTGTTATGCTGAAACAATTCTCATTTTTCTTTTTTTCGTTCTCCTTTTTTTAACTCTTTTTTTTTATTTTTTTTTTTATTTCCTGATTCCAAATACTACTCGACTGCGCTGTGCATTTCGAGCACTTCGGTGGCCGCCGAACGTCTGTTCGTAGTTGCCGTTCGCCCGAAACCCACTCGAGAGAGGTTTTCAAGTGGGAATTGTTAAAGAAGTACTCGAGACGCCGGAGTCTCGTTGAGTGGATGAAAAAAAAAAAAAAAAAAAAAAATGCGTTAAAGAAGGCGAGAATTATAGAACGAAAAGAAAAAGAATTATAACCTCGAGACAGGGTCATTTATCGGGTGAGAAACTTCGTCGTTGCTTCACGAAATCAAGTCGAGATACGTTTATATATATACGTATGTGGTATATAGAGTGAAAGACGGTTAGGAGCGATCAGCCCGATGCCGCGCGTCGTCCTAAAACCATTAGGCGTTCTCGCCGACCAATTCGAGAATCGTTCACAAGTCTCTCGGTTTCGTCTACATTTCTTTATAGACGGCTATAGAAACGGAAACTCGTTCCCATTCGAAGCTCTCGCCCCCGATACCGTTCCATAAATCAGCGCTATCTCCACTGTGCTCGCCATCTGCCGGGGTGTTAAAAAAAAAAAAAAAAAAAAAAAAAAAAAAAAATGTCCATTCCATAATATAGTTTTCCTCGTTTTTTGGGCGAAAGCTTCGAGAGATCGTTTGTCCTCTGGACGGTGGTGTACTCTACCAGGGACTTCGTTTATAAGTTTTTTTTTTTTTTTTTTTCGTAAACTGGAATAAAATTAGGCCACCATCTAGATAAGCGTCTCTCGGCCCTATTGCGCTTGCGCGAGTCAAGTCAACACAAACTCTTGTTTTACGAGCCGAATAACTCCGAGTTCACCGACATCTGCGCGCATCAAGGGAGAGACGAATAAAGGACACGCGCCTTTCGCGCTCTGCTGTCGTCGTTAGGTAATTCTCGAGTCTACAGTGCTTTCAAAACTCCGATGCGCAGACGAAGGGGTAGTTAATTTTTTTCGGAGAAATTGAAAATTAAAACAAACCGACTGTTGTAGAATGAAATTTTATTAGACGCGATGATTGAATCTGAAGGATTCGGAAGCGTATGAAATCCTTAGCATTAACGGGGCGCGGTTAGCAAGGGGTTGTTTTTGCGCTCGTCAAAGTTCCGAGGAGCGAAGATATTTTAACGAGAATTCAGAGCGACCGGTAATTAGACCGCAACGCGTTGTCCGGTCGCTTGCAATACTAAGCACCGATAGATACGAGACACTTGCTCTCGGGTAATTGCGTTAAAGTCTTGTGTGTCACATCGTTGGCAAGCAAACTGCGACGAGGGGGTTTCGTAGTAGTCGCTATAGAGTCGAAGAATTATATCGCAGAAACCGTGTCCCGCCGCTTGATCTTCATTGCCGCGTGGAAACATACACCGCCGAGCTCGGGGCATGAAGGCCCCGACTTCGTTAACGGTCGCGGAGGACGTTTTTTATCGGTCTACAGAGTAAAGTGCCCTGCAAACGCGATGAACGCGCGCGTGGTTCTCGTTTAACGCCCGCGACCCTCGCCCTCAGCTCGTTGATGAGCTTCGGGCGAACGAGAAACAACAGCACCGGTGCAAAACGCTACCGTTCAACGTCTTGTGGATACGCTTTGTACTTTTCGATCGACATGCCGATGCTTAACGGAGCGAAATTTTTTAAAAATGATTATCGTAATTTTTTTTTTTTTTTTAATCAATTTTCTTTACTTGTTTTCGAAATATCTGGCGTACGATTTTTTTTACGATGTTGAAGTACGAGAAATCGTGAATCGGATTTTGCACGTTTCGCGGATTGAACTCCGTTACCGGGAGGTCAGGCGGACATTCAGTGGTACATTAGGCAGCTAGAATATTAACGAAATGATTTTTTTTAATTCATAGAGACTCGATTCCTAGCACGTTATTAGCCCGGAGCTAAATAAAAGAAACTCGTCTCACGTTCGGCGCGTGAGTGCTTTTTTTAATTTAACTTCTTTTTCTTTGCCTCTATCGCAATTTTTTGTATCTTTTTTTTTTATTTCTGAATTTCTTATATTTTCTTTTTGTGATTATAAAATGAGGTCGAGCCATAATTTGTCAAGCAGAGAGGATAGGGTCACGTATTTTTTTTTTCGCGAATAATTCATGATTTTTTTTTTTTTTTTTTTTTTTTCAAGTTCGCGCATCCGCTTTTCTCTTCCGTTCCTTCCCCTCGCTTCGAAAGGCCTGTTCGAGAACCTGCCCGGGGGTCGTCCAGTCGCTCGTCGTTTCGTACCCTAGTTTCCACGCTCACTCTTCGCGAAGTCAATATTTGCCGACACTTGTTCGTTAATGAAGTCGATAGACCTCGCGTCGACGCGCGGGTCTCTGTGCTGCGAACTGTGTATCGACTTACCTTGCGGCATAGATCGGCCCTCTGCACACGAACTATGCGCGCGAAGGGAGCCGAAAACCCGTCCCTACCCCCTCCCCTTGGCAATCGGAAGCGAGTATGTTTTTTTTTTCTCTCGAACTCTTTTTCCTGCTCTGCCAAACAAGCCGAACGAGGGCACGCATAAGTCCCGTAAGAATATACACGGATCGCGTATACCGGGAGTTCGGTGTCAGTGTATGCAGCGAAGAATGAAAAAAGAAGGGCGAATCACGCGGTCTGCTCTACCGGCACCCCACTACCACTTTACGCACCATTAAATCCGAGTCCCGTGCGACGTTTATCCCCTTTATGACCCTTTTTTTTGTCGATCCTTTTCTCGCTCATCCTTCTGTGCCGCTCGCTATCTGTCGCCTTCGCTTCGTTTCCACCGCGCGTCCGGAGAGCAATCTCGATTCTCGACAACCCTTTAGCCGCTATTCGACTCGAAAGCTTACGCGCGCGTTCGTTTCTTTTTTTTTCTTTCGTCTTTCCAACCCCCGATCTTTGTCCCTCCAATTCACCCCCTCTCGACCCTTGTCGACGCTCCTTTCTTCGTCTGAACCCCGAAACGTACACACACACACTTCAGATCTTATCGGAACCCTTGTTCCGGATTTGTGTGCACTCTTTGATGGTTTAACAGTTGACGTTAGGGAGGAAAAGTCGATTTGCAGAGAGTTAAGAATTTGATTGATAGCTACAGACATTTATCGCGCTTCTACATCAATATCGCGAAATAAAAAAAAATTATTCAATAATTATTGAATTAATTATTATACATATATAATATGTATTATTATTATTATTTATTGAAAAAATTATGTAATTAAATTAATAAAAAAAAAAAAAATTTGATGAAAAAATTCCGTCCATAAAACTCGAAAGTGGACTCTGGAATTGACCCGAATAAAAACGAAAAAAAAAAAAAATTGATCCGAAGGAGGAGAAGAACGACGATGTGGAGGGCAACTACCAATTATTACGCAAGAGGCCGTTCGAGGTCGGTACCTGTAAGAAGCGCTCAGTGGCGTTGGCAAAGATCGGCGCGGATTCGGTAACGATCAGATAGCACGGGAGCTCGTGATTCTTTTCTCGCGGTATCTCTGTTCTACTCGTTTCTTCTGCAAGAGAGTGATTTATGCACTCTCGGTCGATGTACGAAAGAAGGAAGAAAGATCGAGAAAAAAATGAATGAGGCTTATTGCTACGGCATCGCATGCGAATGGAGGATCGCGATCTCTCGATCATCGGGCTAATTAACTTTAAATTAGGAGTAGACCGCTGGCTGGCGCCTCTGGATTAGTTCGTCGAGAGTTTCGATGCTCTCCTCGTCACCACCCCCCTCCGCCCCCTTCAAGACCCATTTGTAACTCTCGACAAAATTGTAGAGAACACATTGTAAGAAGCTTTCTTCGTATGTATCTTTTTTTTAATTCGCATTCGATTCATCAAAACTGATTTATAGATCGCGGGATAAATAATAGATCGCTGTTCATCAATTGCGGAACATTAAAAAGAAACTCACTTAACAAGATCCGGTACTTTTTTTTTTAATACAAATCAAACAAAAAAACACGTCTTTAACAAAATTTGACTGACATCACATTTTTTTTTTTTTTTTTTCGTGTAATTTTAAATTTACACGAATAGATCGCGCGTAACGAGAGAATAAAAAAAAATGGCGGTCGCCTAATTTAAAAAATTCCCAAATTTCATCGATTCACGTGACTCGACCCTCGAGAGCCAATGGCAGGGGCTACAAGAAAATAAATGTATAGACAGAGCTGAAAAAGGCAGCTGGTCGCGCGGTGATTCAATTTATACGAATCTGAGGCACGACTAATCGCGACGAAGACGTTACCGGGCGCGATATATATCTCGAGCTTTTCCCACATGTTTAAAGGGTTGATTTTACTGACGTTTCGCTGGTCCTGTCGGTTACGCACGCACACATAGACGCATTTACATCTATAATTTCGAGTGGCTGACGCTTGGAATTCTAATGCCGGAGATATTCGTCTTTGCGTCTCGGGAAGGAAGTCTATGTTCTGTTCCTGTTAAAAATCGAATCGGTCACGGCTCGAGGAGTCGAACAATGTAACTCGCGGTTGGGTATTTTACGCGTGTGTGTGCGTGTGGTCGAGTATGAGAGATCGAGATGCAGTTGGGCACCTGAAGTGAGTACCGACACCATCACGGTGGCCCGTTTTCATCTCATCTTTCGACTCTCTCTCTCGAATTCTCTTTCGTTACTTTTTTTTTTTTTTTAACGTTTCGTACTTCTTTTCATATGCTCACTCTCTCACTCCTCGGTTGGGGACTAAACTGTCGCGATAAATGATCCTACAGTTGAAGGTTATTAATTGTCTTTGACTCCCGGACGGAGCATTGTGGATCGCGAAAACATTAACCGAGGGAAGGCCCCCACGAGTTCCTCGAGGATCATTTTTCAAGGACTTCGGAGTATGAGGACAGTGGATGGAGAAGCAACGAAGCAGATAGAATGAAAAAAAAAAAAAGATATATATATATGTATGTATTGTGAATGTGTTTGTGTGTTTGGATGCGATCGAGCGGTCTGAAGAGCTCGAAGACCCCGAGCACCATCCATCAAGGCGATCGTTAAAAACGCATCCACCGATACAAATTGCGCAAAGCCCATGAGGCGTTGTTGTGCGCCTCACTCGACGGGAGTGGAACGACCGGCCTCGTCCTACGACTTGTCCTCCCGTTTGTTCGCATTCGTGACTTCCTTATTTTTCGATTTTTTTTTTTTTTTTTTTTTTTTTTTTTTTTCGTACTTTTTTTTCACATTTCTGGGTCATGGAAAATTGACACCATCGGTGGAGTTCCTTGCGGACTACCCGCGGCGATTGTACCTCAATCATTGTCACAGAACGAGAACGATCAACGAGAAACGAATAGACGACAATATCCAAAACGCTTTTGTCAATTGCTGCACTCCGAATCGCTATTTCAGCTTTCGTGACTTTTAGTTCTATTATTTAATTGGTGTATCGATAAATCAAATTCGTGATGCGGCAATGACGTATAGCGACGAATGACTGAAGAAATAGAATTTTTTTTTTTTTTTTCCGAAAATACTCGGAATATATTTTTGTTCGTTTCATCGAATATCTTAGTTTACATTCATTGAAATAATGTCTATCGCGATTTTATTAATGAAAAAAAAAAAAAAAAAAAAAAAAAAAAAAAAAAAAAAAAAATGCTCATTTTTTTTCCAGAAATAGAAACGTTTTTCGATTTTTTTTTTTTACTAAACTTTCGGCAATTTTTTGAATTTTTTTTTTTTTTTTTCGATTCGAAGAGGGAGCATCGCTCAAATTAAACGACCGCTTCCGGCAGTGATTACGGTAGCGTGTCTAGACTACCGTGTGCTTCTATCGTAGTGATTTCCGCACGAGGAGGCTACCGAGGTACCGCCAGTGCCGAGCTGAGGCCCATTGGCAGACGTGCCTTTTCATCGCGCGAGATATCGCCCGAAGCTCTTTTTCTCTATGTTCTCTCGGTGAGCTTGCAATTTAGCATCATTCTATTCGGCGATTAAACGAGCAGCTCTGGAGTCTCTCGGACGTTTGATTTACAATCTCGTAAACGCCCAAGAGACGCAACAACGACGGGCTAATAACGCTTTCTTGTAGTTACTCCCGGTCCATTTTGTTTAACTCTACTGTCTCGACTACGTATATTATACCCTACCGTTTTGCAGATACATCTTAAACTCTAAATCACGAATTCAAAACAGTTTAATCGCAAAAAGTCCAACTTCCGGGTAGGTTAACTCCCAACTTAAGAAACGAAGATTTCGTATAAAACTTTTCCGCGACTCGACTTTTCGACTTCGACTTCGTCGACTTTTTCTCGATGTTTTTTTTTTTTTTTTTTTTTTTTTTTTTTTTTTTTCGAAAAAAAGATCGTGTAACGGTGTTTTGCGTGCAAACGGAATAACTGATGAACGGAAAGTTGTTCAGTTTCCTTTAATGCCGATAGGACTGTGCATTTGGTGCGCACGAAGAGACCAATCGCATCCCCCTAACGTCCCGCAAAAGATTTTTTTTTTTTTTTTTTTCGATGTCTTGGGTCTGTAGTTATATATAGAACGGTATATCGCTGTGTCGTTGCACATCGTGGGCATTGTGTTCCTGGCGTTTCGTCGCGTGTCACGCGGGGATAAAGGTAAAGAGTTCGGTCGCGAGTGCAGAGCGTGCCGAGGCGACGGATAGATAAGAGAATCGAGATAACGGGGCGCGTGATCCGTTAAGTTCCTGAAGAACGGAGGAAGAATAGTATTGGTGTGTTTTTGTCGTTCGCGCACTGCTGCGCGACGGTATTATATGTATATAGGCATATATATGTGTACATAAAATCCTTCTCTCGTGCTGCATCTTCGAAGGCGGATCTCTCACGTGTCACACGTATGTGCGCAATACGTCCGCGCGGACTATGTGAAACCTGCACGTTTGCAGGGCTAAACGCTTGTCGAGAAAACGTGTGACCCCCAACGTGTCGCACGTAGGGTCGTCCATCACATTGTGCGAGAATACGAGGAGATGAAAGTAACACAAGTAAATTTCGTCATTTTTCGTCAAAAAACAGTTTCAACATCTTTTAGATCGTAAAAAAATAAAAATTTTCATAATTTTCAAAAAAATTTAATTTAATTTTGAAGTTTATTCAAAATTGAAAAAAAATTATCTCAATTCAATAAAATTCAATTTTTATTTAATTTCAATTTCATTTTTCGTTTTTTATCACATAGATCGCTGAATCGGCAAAAGCAAATTTTTTTTTTTTTTTTTAATGTATATATTTTATTTATTTATTGTATAAGATAAGCAGCGCTTTTAAGACAACGAATAATCCGTTGACCCGCGGCAACTCTCAACAGTAGGAATAATATTCATACGTTTATTCGAAGAGATTGCGTGTTGGCCACTCGCCTCTCGCGGTCCCGCGAATATCAGTGTGTAAGTGTATAGCGACGATCGAGCGCTTCGTATGCCCTCTCCACGCCGCCGTCCCGTCGTAGTAGTCGCGAGCGCGTTGGCACGTAAGGAAATATAGAGAAGAGAAAAGAGAGTACGGGACAAAGGGGCATTGGCGAAAAGGCGTTAAGTCAGATCACGACCCTAAGGCCCCGTCGGCGTACGCGGCTCGCCCTGCGAGGGGTTAATATGCAAATGGGGTACCAAGTCGGGCGCCTCGGGATCCCGCGATGCTGCAAACACGCACATGGGGCCCGTTGCGATTGTTGCCCGCGCGCGTTCGCGAACTCACTTCTTCGACTCGTTACGTATAGAGAGGCAAACGCGTGTATGTTACCTGTAGGCGCGCGGCCACCGTTCGACGTACATCGCGAACTCGACCTCTCTTCTCGTCGCTTTTTTTTTTTTTTCTTTTTATCCACTCTCCATCTCGCTCTGTCTTCAAACCTTTACTGGGATACGGGGCAAAACGAAATATAAAGAAATGCCATTTGCAGCTAAAAATTTTTTGAGCGATTGAAATGAAAAAATCGTTTAAAAAAATTACGACAACTCAAAAATCAAAATAAAAAGATTGTTTGCGATCGTTGGAAACCTCACAGTTTTAGTTCATTTTATCGAAAGAAAGATATTTCTAAATATTTTTTCATTTTTATTTTTGAGTTATGACATTTTTTTATAGTTTAACGGACATTGATGCGGAATTGTCAAAAATATTTTCATATTTGCGTTCTTTCGAAAAAAAAAAAAAAAAAAAATCGTAATGTTGAGAAAACATTCGTAGCTTTGTAATTGGAGTACACGAAAGTTGCTTCGAAGCTTATAAAACGTTCGAAAATACCGTTTTTCGTTTTAGGGATAATCCCCTCCTCCCCCGAGAACACAGTATAAAACGCCGTAAAAATTAAGCCGATCGTAAAAAAAAAAAAGATCGCGTCGAAATTTTATCGACAAGCCGCATAGATTGCTTTATGATTTTTGTCAATGATGATTTTGTTCAAAAGCCGAGAAAAAAAAAATTCTTTATTTCATTGAGTTAATAAGTGTGCCTCGGGGTGTTTTATTTTGCCCCGCATTTCCACACTCGTAGCGAAACAACTCGAGCGCAGTTCGCTAAGGTACAAGTGGGGTACGTAATAACCGTACGAAAGGGTCACAATGGCCACAACTCGACATACCGCAGCCCCGTGGATTGTGTGGCGATGGGTAACATCAAAGAAGAGAATATAAGGAAGTCGAATGAAAAAAAAAAAAAAAATCTATGAAAAAAAAATAGATAAAAAAACGGGGCAATAAATATATTTTGACATGGGAGCCTCGCAAACGTATGCATAATAATTGTAACGCTTTATATTCTTTTCGCGAAGTGTTGTTGCGCGATGCCGGAAGAAGGGTTTCGCGTCTAAATGGAACCCTTATACATGCTATATATATATGTATATATATGCATACGTGTATATAAATAAGCAATGTGTATAACTTGTGCACGCGGTCTGTGACCCATTGTGCCAACGAATTACGCCACCGTCGTCCGGATCGGCAAATATTATAGCAACAGGACGACCGCCGAGGGGTGACGATATAATGTTTTCATTTGGCTGCGAGGTTAGGACACATAAGGCAGGAAACTGTAGTTGCATTGAAAGATCGGCGCACGTGTGCAAATCTCAACGATCAAGATTGCCTTAAACCCCCTCCCCTCCTCCCCCCGCATATTATTGTCACAGCGGTCGGAGAAGAATGAATTTCAAAGAAGCCGCGAGAAGAAAAAAAAAAAAGATAATTTGGCCGAAGTACATGTTTGACTTTTATGCGAAACGGTAGGAAGATTAATTTTTTTTTTTTAATTCGCCTGAGAATAATTTTTTCGGAAATTTCACCCCTTCGATTCGTCACTTTTAAACTGCCGGACAGTTAAAGTACTTTTTTAAAATTCATTATTTGACAAATTAAAAAAAATTAAAGCAAATAATTACTTTCGTATTTCGATCATATTAAGAAAACCGAAAAACGATTCATCGTATGATTTTTATTTCGACCGAAAGTTTGACTGAAGCGCCAGTGAAGCGATGTCTATGCAGATTACGCGGAGAATTCAATGCCCGGCGAAGCAATGACACCGGGAAGGAAGTGCGACGATCACGCAGACAGCGATCTCAATGCACGAACGACAGCGATCACTCAGCTCAAATTTTTGTCACCTTTTTAATGCTTTTATACACATCAATTGTTGGTAATTTTGATTATATCAATGCCGATCGCTAACGCAAAATTCAGGAAGGCAATGTGTCGAAAAAAGTGCGATGTTTGCGTACAATAACGATTTTTTCAATGAAAATCAATCACTCACCGTAAAAAATCGGTTATCCCAGCGTCGTTGATATCTCGTTCCACCCCCGATAACGCGACACTCGAAAAACGTACTTTTGAATTATCGATTATTCATAAAAATCGATCACGATCGTCAAGTTCGTTTAAAACACGTTGGACACCATAACAAACCCGTACTACGGCTCGATCTTCCAGAGAGCACTGACGCGAAAATTATTTGAAAAAAACTGTCGTTGTCCGAAAAAAAAAATCGATGTAACAAACGTGGTCCACTGATTTCCGGGCACTTGACGTCAACGTCGAAGACGTTCGATGTATTTCGTCGAATCGGTGTCCGCGCAGTCGATTTTCTTCATGCGATCTCGCCGATTTTTTTTTCTTCAAACTTCGCGTTCTCTAAAAATCGAACTTCGAATACCCGTCGAACTTTCGATGAACTCTCGATCTTTTTTCGTGAATGTTGTTTTTTTTTTTGTTTCTTCGGGTGATCGGTAACTCACGAATGAACCCGATAGCCGATCGTATTTAATAAAGAATTGTTGAAACACGTCGAAAAATAAAATCAAAATAAAATAACACGATCGAGAAACTTTTGCCGATGTCGTTTAGCCCGATCTCTTTTCACTTCCCGATTCCCAAAGAGATTAATAATCTCTGTCGATCGGACTCGCCGATTTCTTGCACCACGCAAATAATCGTCGACGATGTCGAAACTTCGCAAACCGCAATGCTGTTTATATATACATATATCTTATAGTACATATAACTATATGTGTTAATAATAATATATATAAATATATATATATGCTTGTGTTTGTTTGCGAACTATATAACGGCCGTGGCTGCACGAGGACACACCGGTGCGGCCACGTCGATGGACGGGAAAGGACTAGCGCCTTCGCCGATCCGCGACCTGTTGCTCTCCGGTCTCGTGAACGGTGCACCGGGCCCGGTGTGTTTCCCCGTGTACCGATTTCATCAATGGTAGGGGAACCGTACCTGCCCACCGGGTCTACGCCCATTTTCTCAGAAACCAATCGCTCCGATGGGGCAACCGATCTTGCGACCAATCATTGACGATCGTCGTGCAAAACGGCGGTGAGAATACGCCTACGTTTTCCCCCACTACTTTCGGAATTACCACTCGATCGTCAACAGTGAGAGCAACGATCATCGGGGGCCTGACCGGGGCCCCCTTCGAGACTCGCTCACCGGCCAGGTGAACATCGGAGTAACGCGCCGCGGCGAGATCCTTTCGGGCGCTTTACTTCCTCGAAGTATCGCGATTATCGTCTCTACGACAACGATTTAAGCATTTTAAAAGTATCGTTTATTTTGTTTTAAATTCGAAAATACACAATGGGATTTTTGGTTTGCAATCCCGGATTATCGCGAATTGTTGTGACTATACATCGCGAGATAAGATTCATTTTGGAATAGGCGCGAGTGTCTGAAACGAAATAAATGCCGCAACGACAAAAATTAAAAAAAAATTTTTTGATTTGAAATTTTTTGAAAACGCCAAAAAAAAAAATTAAAAATTGATGACTCAATCAAAGATCACAAAAATACGGAGTAGATAATTTTTATACGATAATTTTCATACCATCGAAGAATAACCAATATTTCCCGCATGGAAAAGAAATATACGCAAAAAATATATGTGAAATATATGAAATTCGGTGCTTTTGTAGAACTTATATATTAATCATATAATTTTTTACATATTTGCTGACATATATTCTAAAATATATCCATAATAAACCATTCTCCGCGGAAAATATATTGAATTTATAATAAATATATTTTGCAACATACTTTTTTTATTCATTGAAATTATCGTATTAAATTTTTTGAAAATCCAATAATTCCGTAGTTTTTCCGTTCGAATTTGAAAATTATATAGATGAATATTTTTCATTGAAAAAACACTGAAAATTTTCTCATGTCAAATTTTACCGTGTCGATAGATATTTCATTGATAAACAATCCGTTATCCCGTAAATAATAACGCCTTCGTTTGGTTTTTACCGCGAAATCGTAAATCGAACGTTAGCGCTTAAGTCGTCTCGTCACCGCAGTCATATTTTCCCAACGTGTCAACGGAGGGTATGTGCCCCGCCTCCGTAGCCGTTGGCCGCGGTTCCCTCGAGAGAATAAACCGGCCGGTTAATCCACGATGCGCGCCGATCGTTATTCACAACACAACTCCGTTCATTCAACTCCGTTCGACATCGGACGAGGAGACCGTAAACTTTTCACGGAAAATGCTCCAATTTCGTGGTTTTTCGGTGGCAGTAGCAACGCCACTCGAGTAGAAGAGACCTGTGGTCTTCAAACGCGAAAGCGATGAAGAGAATCAACAATTATCGTTCGAGAGCCAATCGGCTGAAGTGGGGAGAGGTCGATGTGCCGGTAATTGTTTTATTGACGGAAGTCAAAGGAAAGAACAATGTTCAACGGGTAGACAGTCGAACAATGGCCGACGGGCGGACCGGACAAACTTCCTTGAAGGGAGCCTGCGCCTTCCCTTCTCGCGCTTTGCCTATTACAATACAAGAGAATCCCCGCGCGCGGGCTACCGGTGGAATACGTACCGTTCTCGAAACCGCAGAAATTAATGCAACAACACATAGGGAGGAATATATCTCGATTACCATTAAATATCTATACGTGTGTTCGTGTGTTTGACCTTTTTCCGCGGAGTCTCACATTTTATATCGTCCTTGATGTAAAAATATATATATGTATATATAACGTATTATGCCGCGGATCTCGGAACATTGGCTATGTAAGATCGCACACGCAGCCATTAGACGCCAATATATATATACACTTTTATAGATTTCGAAATCTGATTTTCTGTTCAATCCCAAGAGGATTCTTTCACAGAGAAAATCTACACACGTATTATTCATGTATATTTGTTATATACGTGAAAAATACTCATGCGATTACATATATGTGTTTTATATACGATCTCTCGGACTTAGAAACTGGGAAGATCCAATAAAATGTCGAAACGCGCTCGACGGAACGACGTTATAAATTAAGGATGATGTCCCACCCGTAGAAATTAAACGATATATAGAAAACTGGTTTTTTTTTTTTTTTTTTTTTTTTTTTTCGGGCATAAAACGATGCGATCGAGAGAGAAGCAAGAAATTTCTTGTGTGTCCGCGCGCGCCTGCGCCCGCGCGCTCCGGGTCTCGTCTTCGAACTCTTTTCCTTCTTCTGTCCTTCCGTGACTCTGGTTTATCGTCTTTTATCGTCTTCGCTTCGAATCTTTTCGTGGGTATAGCTAACGCCGAATTATAACACAGGTACCTCTAATACAAACTCGCAAGTGTAAGACATTTTTTTTTATCCGATTTTTTTTTTTTTTTTTTCGTCTTTTCTTATCCTCCATAGTCATCTCTACTTCGGCGTTTAATGACCTTACACCGGCTTTAAATACACGTTCCATCGTGAAGATAATACTAGCCGAGAGCCAATTCGGTAAATCGCATAAATCTCGGGATGATCCTCGCGTAAGATGCGGCGCGGCAAACGAGAAAAAAAATAGAAATGGGAACGAATCTTCCTTTACCTACGTTTCCATTTACTATATGAGGGTAATTTGTATGAATTTCGGTAAAATTAAAATTTTGCTTCGGAATAATTTTACGAAAAAACATTCTCGTCATCAAGTGAAATTTTCAGAGAATTCCCTAAAATCAACATTTTCAGAAAAAAAAAACCCAAAAAAAAAATTACGCACCGTAACCTTCACTCAAACCAATTATTATCGATATTTCCATTTCGCGTTTCACGCGCTCGTGAATGACCCGCGTTAACCATTACGAGAAAAAAAAAAAAAAAAAACGTTTCAACCTCTTCTAGTAATCTTCCTTCGGGTTCTCGAAGGCTCGGAGTTTCAGAAAATTATTATTTATAGGGGTATTTTCGTTCGTGAGATCTTTCGAAACGTATTTTTCTATCGGGAACAGTGAACAATCCCCCGAGTATAGAGAAGAGTATACGTGCGACGCAAACACGGGAGGCGCGTCGGGTACCAAAGTGGATTCGTGATCAATTGGCCGTGATTAATCCGGATCTGTCGGACACCTTCGTTGTGTCGTACGATTGTCTGTTCGTGGTGACGGCGTTGCGCCAGTAGCAGAAACACACATACTTTTACATGAGCCTTACGTTTGTTTTTTTTTTTTTTTTTTTTTTTTTCGTGCCTCGATCCCTGTGCGTCCGTTCGTTCATGCAGAAACGCTCACGCGAAGGCAGATGGGCCTAATATGAACTCGATTTTGCGTTCTGCCAAGATGAACTCATTCTTTTGGGGTTCTTTCGGTACTCGATGACACTCGACGAGATCGTAGAAATACGTACGCGGAGTTCCATAGCCATAGCCGGTGCCTCCGAAACGATTGCTGCTCCGTGTGTGCGACCGCATGGAAAGAAATAAGATTTATCGTTGGTTCCTCTCCTATCGGCGAACACAAGCAAACAGTCCTTCTGGAGAGTCGTTGGAATGACTTTGCTCGATCATAAAACCCGATGAAAACGAAGTATATACCGAGATATATGTATACAAGATATCGAGATTTTTCGTACTTTATATCGAGTACACTATACAAAATATTATTTATTTAGTAATTTTTTTTTTATTATAACATATATGTAATTTTAAAAAAATGTATATAAAATACAATTTATACATTTCTACATACCCGATTTTTATCGAAGTATATGGATTTTTTTTTTTAATATTTGGCGTCGAGACGCTGCCGCGTCTCTCGATATATTTTTGATTCGACATACAAATCCAATTTATTTCTCGCTTTCTGATTAGTTTCTTTCCTTATTACTGACGAAAAAAAAAAAAAAAACTGCAAATTAATTTTCGTTCGTGCGATCGAAGATCGGTGACTTCCGGTCGCTGACAGTGAAGCGATTAACATAGGAAAAAAAAGAAAGGTGAGAGAGGAGCGTTACAGGTGAGATTCGAGTCGAATACTGGAAAGGATCGCTCTTGTGATCCCAATAAAACCCGAGGAAACATCGCGCCCGGGGGCGGCAATAAAATTTTTGTGCGTCCGGGTCACCTGGAGACGAAGGGAAATTCAGTTGCGTAGGAAGATTCACCGTGTGGCGCGTCGCGCTCGGATTGTGGCGTTCCCATTCTTTGCCGCTCCACGAAAATGTGGATGAGCAATACGAGAGATACTCGGTGGACCGGTCGTACATTTTTTTTTTTTTTTTGGTACCGAGAGACGCACCGGGAGTTTATAATAAGGTGGCAACTCAGTGCTTCCAACGATCGGTTGGCTCGATCAGTTCCAAGAAAAAGCGAAAATGTAATAAACTCTTTTTTTTTTTTTTTTTTTTTCGTAAGCGTGTTGAGGTCGCGCACTCGCTCCCGTGGCCGTGGACAAGAGGAACGAGGTGACAGTCTTTTGGAGGTGAAGGTGTCGCGTAATCTGCTCGCGTAGTGCGACAAAGAAAGAAAAAACGAAGGCAAGGAGAAGAGACCAATTTGTTCTCAATGGGAGCATCCAGAACCCCAAAGAACCGTGGAATGCGGTTGTTGCACAACTCACCGAGGTACGATTCCAGATTTTATGAGTCCTAAATCCTCTCCAATTCGGAGAGCCCGCTTGTCCGGCATCATGAGACGTTCGACTTTACGGCTATTTTCTTTCGAACCGACAACTCGCATGTACCCGAAACTCCTATATACACAATCTTTTAACCGGTGCAGGGATCAGCGTCCCTTTTTTTCCCGCGATCTCAAACATACTGAATGAGCTTAACAACGTTCTTCAATTCTTATTCTCAGCAAAGCTTACGACTTGGACGTCGTATCTCGGGATTTATATGTATCAAAAAAGAATTCAGTCGTTTAATTGCAAAAATGGCGGAACAAGAAAGCGTAGTATTGGTTTATCGTTGATTTCGCGATCATATATCGTGTATCGATCGTATTTGGCTATCGGTAGGCTACCCATTTGCTTGGATTTGCTGCGGTATATCAGATGGCAAATTAAAAAAATTCTTCGTAACTAAATTGCTATTTAACACTTTCCGAACAAATTTTCCTTCGATATATGAAAATAATAATATTTTTTGTACATTCCGCCGAAAAGTAGAACTTAAAAAAATCGATTTGGTATTTAGCCGAAATTAATTTACTACCTTACAGAATGATGGGGTGAAATGAAAAAAAAAAAAAAAAAAAAATAGGTATTTTTTTTTTTTTTTTCATTTCATTTTCCGTAAGTGTTCGAAAGTAAACGAGACTACAGTGACGAGGCGAGGGATCGAAAGTCAGTGGTAGAAAAACGAGGTATATTTACCTTAACATGTCTCGAAAAGCCAAAAGCGTTTGTCCCTATTGCGTTTACCCTTCCAGGGAGTGGAAGCGGCGAGACCGTTTTGTGGGCAAACATCCCTTGGACACGGTCACCCCGGTCGAGTGGCCATTCAAGCCGCGCTTGACCCGGGGTTCCCCGGAACTCCCTTCTTCTTCTCTCTTCATCGTCATCTCTCTCCTGGTCCCCCCATTCCGCGCCTCTCTCATTCTCGTTTGTATTCACTTTTCGCTCTCGACATCGTGCGTTTCGCATTTGTCAGTGCCAAAAGCTGCGCTGCTGTTACCGTTGCTCCTTTGCATCAACGGTATAAATGTATGGTATGCGCGGTGAAGAAACGAAAGCGAGAAAACTGCGTATACAGACGAGAGGACTGTGAAATGCATTGCTCCGCGACGGGTCACTCGGCTAACGACGTTTTTACGGAGATGCGATGAATCCTTAAAAGCCGCACGAAATCTGCAACTACCCTGTTAAATTCTATCCTATTAGACTTCCTTAAAGCCTATTTGCCGTTTCGTTTTCGTTGTGTGCCTCGCGAGAGTCCTGCAGCGATCTTTCGATGCCGAACTTCGGGTGGATCCGCTTTGCCAAAGGCTATACACAGCTTTTGCCTCCAACTCTTTCTTTCGCTCTGTTTGGAGGCTTCGTAGCTTTAGGACTTTGCTTATTCGGTCGATGCACTTTGTAAGGGATACTCGGGAGCTTTAACGCTCGATTGCATTTTTCACGACGGACCGCGCCGTGGAGATCGATTTATGTGACTCGCGCCACGGAAAGAAGGACTTTTCGCTTTTTGTGCGGAAACGGACGACTTTTCAGTGTCCGATTAACGGA
Organism: Cryptus viduatorius; assembly: GCA_964006125.1. Lineage (NCBI taxonomy): Eukaryota > Metazoa > Arthropoda > Insecta > Hymenoptera > Ichneumonidae > Cryptus > Cryptus viduatorius. The sequence continues at coordinate 1,746,847 of OZ023226.1, forward strand.
AAATCTTTCTTTTGTCTTCGAATTATTTTTCTACTTTTCGACAACAATTTTTTTTTATTAAACTAATGTACAGATTTTTGCCTAAAGAATCGAAAGAAAGGATTAAAACTTTGTAAATTACTCAGAAGATCGTGAAAATCAATAAATCGCAATGTCATACATTACGAAAATAAAACCGACAAACAGGAAAAACTGTCTTCGGGTTTCGAAGTATTTTTCAAATTTCCAACAAGACGAAGAAATTTCGATCTGATTTTAAGATTTTCGTTTTAAAAAACGAAGTAATTGATTAAAACTTTATAAATTACTCGGATTAACCTAAAAATAACGAAAATGGCGCAATTAAAAAAAATGGATTTCGTTCACCGTCTTTCGAACGTCCAACGGAAATAGTCGTCAGAAAGTTAATCGTAGACGACAAAACGTTCGTTTCCTCAAGTTCACCGAGAACGCAAATGCGCGGTTAGCTGATACACAGGATACGGCGGAGAGGAATGGCGGTACCGGCGCATATGTTATTCGCTGGTGTACGAGAGCTGCCGTTCCGGTCTGAGGATATACAACGAGACAGACTTGCGAGCAAGCAAAGTGAACGGGGCGTGGGCGAATCTCCCGATCTCGCTGAGTCTCGGGAGAGACTCTGGAATGGTGAAGCAAAGCTGCTCTGTTCTCTCGCGATGGGACTCTCTCGACCCCCACGGGAACTGTGGAAGCCAACATACGCGTATCTCGAATCTGCTTTATGTCCCTCCGCGGACCCAACGTGCGCGAGTTCTCTGATACAGAGAGTTGAAGTGCAGTTTACAGGTACAACGCTTTCGTGGTCCCCCCGAGTCGCGAGGAGCGCACGCCAACGGGGATAGATTTCAATGATCTATGACCGGAGTACGACCTCTCGGGATCGAGTGCCCGCGTGGCCTTCGTTCTCAACGGCGATAGATCAGCTGAACGTTATTCAGGTTTCAATGTCGCAATGCTCAAGATTGACGAAAGTTTGCGAATACCTATTGGCAATTTAGATTGCCGCTGAGATATCGTAGTTTTTGTACTTTTTATCGGAGTTTTGTACGTTTTGTGGGTTTTATGTATTATATTTTTTGTTTTTTTATGGATTTTATGATTTACTCGTAATACTTCAATTTTCAATGTTTTTTTTTATCGCGATCTGTTATACTTGAAAATATGAAAACGAAATAAATACTAAATTGAGGTTATTGATAATAATTATGATAAAAAATATTTTATTAAAAAAATTTTTTTATTTTATAACGAAAACAAAAATTAGACGATTGCAGGCAAAAAATCGATTTTTATTTATTTTTATGTTTGGAAGAAATCGTGTCACCAATCTCGTGTAATTGTGTCTTAAAGAAAAAAAATTATGGTACAAATATTAAATATCGTAAATAAAGTGTAATTTCGAAAATCGAAACAATTCGAAGATATTTAGAAAAAAATCGAGAATTATTCCTCGTATCAAATTTTTTTACTGATAAGGAAAAATGAGACTTTTCGACCTGATATTGCCGAACGTCTCTTATGACGAAAAGTTCTGATATCGTTGATGATAATAGTATTCGATTGTACAGTCTTCGTGGGTATTCTATATATCTGCGCGATGTGTTGAGACCGAAGAAAGTCAGCGGTTTCGAGTCACGCGAGAGTATATTCATGAGAATGTTGAAGAAAAATCGCGTGCGTGGCACGTCGGGTCATAGGTTGGCTCGGGTTATACCTATACTATAAACGCGTATCGTTTATTTTATTTTTTCAATCTTTTCCGAACATCACCGAGGATATTGATGAGCGCGATTTACAGCGTGGCGGAGCGACATCGATCAAAGACCAAAGTGGTAACGCATATGCCGCCGAGTGCACATGCAGTAACTATTCCGGTTTCGGTACCCCACGGGATGATTCCGTGAAGGATATTCTCCATGTTACTTCTATAATATACTATTATATCGGAACTATCGAGTGTCATCGAGTACTAAACTGCTTTAACAAGCCACCGACATCTGCTGATTCGTTTCGCCTCAACCGGAACTTATATCCGCTCGATATGTTTCCCTCGTCTTGTAATACATCGATTCTCGCCAATCACGAGTTTGCAACACGACGGAGAAGCACCACTTCAGAGTCAAGCGTGTGAATAATTGCGTTGAATGACACTAACGAGACTCTAGTGCGAAGTCACTACGAGGGATATAAAGAAGCGCACGCCCGGCCTCTCCGCCGTGTCGAATTCGCGTAAAGCGGTTTTTTCGGGGTTCCGAAACCCTCATATGAGATATATAGTTTTCCCGCACAGTGTAAGTCTCCCATTGGGATCCTTAACGTCGATTCATTTATCAGCAAGCAATGGGAATAGAAGAGCGAATCTATCGCGTTTTTTTTTAAGTCCAAAGGTTCTTTTTTCTTAAATATCTGCAGAGTACGCAAAAAATCAAATCTGTAATTCTCAGGAATCACTTCCGGCAGTTTTTTTTATACATTTTGCGAAAAAAAAATTTATACGAAAAATAAATAAAAATGAATGAAACTTCGCGTTTTTACGTACTTATTCATTAATCATTAATAATAATCAAAAAATTTATTTTGGGGTTGAATTTTTTTTTATATGGAGAAAATGTGTAAAAAACGAAAAAAATTTTAAACCAAAAAAAAAAATTAGAAAAAATTCATTTTTATAAAAAAAAATTAAGTTACCGTTAATTTGTTTAACAATTTTTTTTCATTCATTTGTTAATAACATTTTGCAATTATTATTATGAGAAATTAATATTTTCAGTACCTTTAATATGCATAATTGTTTTTTCTGATTTTTATACTATCGAGAAGTGTTTGCAATTCCCTCCCTCCATTTTGACGAATTTACGCGAAATGAGCACCACGCGCTCGATCTTTCTTAAAAAGTATCGTTAAAAGAAAAATGGTTTTCAGGTCATGGCATCTGACCAGGAAACAGGACGACGCAGAGGGGGTTAAATACACACCAAATAGTATATAGTGAACGTTCTCGTCGCTACATTTAATTTCTCTTATAAATGTAGTGAAAAAATTCATGTTGTGGGGTTATTTCGTACGACGAGGACACGCCGGCACGCCTGAAACGCGATATCCCGCTGTTATACTCTCGCGCACCGCGGACTACCAAGCGAGGATCCAACTCCGCGGAAATTTAATATCGCTTTAAAGACCCCTCTTTTTCTTTCGTCTCTTTCTCGTTTATATCGTCCTCCTCGTTCCACGTCGCGAGAGAGTTTTTCGCGACTCCATTCGACTCTCAAGAGGTCTTACCACCCACGCAATGTACGATACACGTAGGTATATTATACTTAATTACAGAAAAATCTCGCGTGCCGAACGAGTTCTCACATGTTTCATTCAGAATTTCACATTCAACGAATTCCAGTAATCGAAATCGCGCGTTTCTTATTCTATATGCATGTATCCGGTTCATTGCTATATTAGCCATATAATTCCGCACATGGATCTGGTGGCTCCGCGTCGTTTCGAGAAAATTCGATTTTTTTTTAAATACGTGTCGATTTAGATCGCGCCTGCGCAGTTGATATTTTTGAAATGCGCACTTATATCTTATGATATGAATAAATTTGTCACGTTTTTCTTTTTTATCGTCATTTTTTTTCATGCTTTTTGCGGACCTCTTTTGTTGCTCCCCGAGCGTCATTATCGGTCGCCATTGTTTCTCCGGTGATGGAGCGCTCGGCAAGGGTTCACTTGGGGATAAAATTGCACCCCATCTCACGCGAGAGGTGAGGACCGTCGAACCTATGGGTCTTCGAACTCACGGGTCAGCCAGTTTCGTTATGTCATGAATATATTTTTTTCGGGTTTCCTTCGGGAAAGAATGTACCCACGAGAGAGCGTTACTGCTTCGATTGTTGTTACTTTGCCTGCTTAGCCGTATACCGGTAACACGATCTCCCCATGAAAGAGAGAGAATGAAAATCTTCAGGCGTGTCGAAACGACGCAGCTAGGATTTCACGCGACCAACTGATTATCGGCAGCACCGATCGATAGTCTCGAATTTAAGAAGCGGGCAAAAAAAATCGAGTATCGAACTCAACAAGATCGATTTTTTTTTCTTTTCTCTTTCACTCCAAAATTAAAAAAAAATTACTCTATGAAATCGCAGTACATATCATAGTAAGTAACCCCCATGGAAACGGTATACTTAAGTTTTTCATATATATAAAACATCGAAGTCCGCAGCATATATCATATAATTTTTATATAATTTTTTATATAATTATTTTTATATAATTTTTTTTACGTATATGTATTTTCTATATATATGACATAAATATTCCATATATATGAAATATATAACTTTTGTCTGTTTTATATAAAAATCTATTATTTATATACATATATTCCGACATATACTTTTTTTGCAAGTGGTCAGATCTCCAAAAATCCCCTATTGTGCAGACTATTTTCACACTCGAAAGATCGTTCCATTTTCTTTATTGATAAAACTCTATATACTTTTCAAGCTCTCGAGAAGACTCGCAATAAAATTTTACGAAGTTTTTCTTTTGAGAAAAAAATAAGTTATGTATCTCGTATTTTTACGGGACTGTGAGGTGTCTTTGAGTATTCGACAGGATAACATTGTGTGGCATCGCTGCGGTCGGAAACCCCGAGATTGATACTGCGCTCTCGAGGACGGATCGGAAAATCTGATTTCAGAAGTCAATAAAGTTTTGGACTTCCAGCGGCGTTAACGCAATAAGGGATCACGGTCGAGTGGTTATTCGAACAAAGTTATGTAATTGTCGAGTCTTTTGGCAATCGATTGAACGAACTCTTTGGAGAAAGACGCGGAGGTTTCCCTTTCATCCCCTCGTGAACCGATGCAGTTAACAGAACACAAAGCCGCAGAAAAGCCACAAATCTGACCGCACGAATGGCCTCAACAGCAAATGCATCACAAGAGGTTAGAAGCGCCAGAAATCCTATACGGTAATAGCGCATGCGAGAGAGGGAGAGAGCCGCGTGTTCGAACCCGGCGACACGTTGTTCGATAAATCTGCGAGTTCTCCGCGCGCTAACGCGACAGAATGAATGGCGTTACGGGCCGACGAGCATGTTGAATGCACCAACGAATGGCTCTTCGTCGTTGACACGGTAGTCAAAATATTGGGGGAGTTTCTGCCTATATGGCTTATACTGCCGTTGGGAAGTTTTTTTTTTTTTTTTTTTTTCATTTTATTATTCAATAGATATAACAGCGCGTAGAAGTACCACGATAGTTATAGTATAATTCATGTCGCGCGGCTGCGTATCGTTCAACGAATCGTCGAGACAAAGTTTGGGAGAGACACACAGATGTGTGACGTATACCATTGGGTTTAGAGGATCGATGGCATATAAGTTACGAAGAAGTCAATGGATTCGTTGATCCTCGAATTATTAACCTCTCGTGCGGCAGAAGTTTTTTTTTTTTACGATACCAAGAGCTTTGATGGCGTTTTTTTTATTAATGAATATCAAGCAAAATAATCATTTTTTTTTTTATCGCGCATACAGTTACTCGAAATATTAGTTCAAAACACTGGAAAATTTGAGGATTTTTCCACGGCGATCGGAAATTTTATTTATTTTTAAACGAATTTTTGACGAAAATTTGAAATTATTCTTAACGAAGAAATAAAGTTTTTCATTAAACGAATTCTTACGAATGGATTATCGCGAAATCATCGTCATCGCGAAATCATTGGATTACCATCATAAATTATTGTTTATTATATTATAAATCTTTTCATAATTTCATTAAAAAAATTGTTACAATTTCATACTAACGTATAGGAGAGCGAAATTATTGCATTTTTTATTACTCGTAAGAAATTTTCACACACGATACACGAAATTTCGATAACGGGTCCGCGTAAATCTTTTGAGTAATTAAGAAAAGCCAAAAGAAACCGGAATAAAATGGGATCGCAATAAATTGATGCTATTTAATTCATCGGTACGTCTATTCATTATCAAGAAAATTATACACCTACTTTATATTACGCCGCGATAGCGTGCTCGTCGTTCCAAATTACCGGACGATTTCATCTCGTAAATTGTTCGAAAAAAAAAAAAAAAAAAAAAAAAAAAAACAAAATTCTCGACGACGGATACCACGACGATCTCTCGGGTTTTTACGATCTTCGTGAAACTGTGGCCCTTTTTTTAACGGCTCGACGATCGACGTTTATCGAAAATGGCTGTGGTGCCCGTGCGTCGTGCGATGCGCGTCGAGGCGGTGGCGGCGCGGGAGCGATAAAAAAAATTCAGGCGACAAGGTAAAAGCCTTTAACGACAGGAGTAGAACGTCGTTGTGGTTATAGTTGGGCTAACGTTGGGATATACGGAACCGAACGCTCACGATCTTGTCGTCGAACACTCAACGAACGAGTGACACTTCGAATCGAAGAGTCGTTCTTGGGTGCGCAAGAATGGGCGACAAGTTGTTTCGAGTGGCTTCGCAACGGATCGGTGGGACACTTTTCGGTACAGATACGAAATAACATCGAGGGCAGTACATAACAGTCCGGAGGAGGAAACAACGAGACAGAAAAAGACACACGCAGAACTCGTTTCGTTACCATCTTCTTACCGGCGAACATCGAAAATCTCACTTTTACGAACGTAATTATATAGAACGACGAGGCCCGCGAAATGATCAATTTACGGGGTGATTACCGATAGAGATTGGCCGCTTGAGTTACGAAATATATATATATGCTTGGTAAAGATCCCCTCTCGTGCCCCCGGCGCCCGGAAGGCAGATGAACACCTTACCATACGCATACCGTAGTATACGTGTAATGTACAGTCGAAATTTTGATAAGTTAAAAAAAAATTTGATTAACCTGTATAAAATTTAATTTTCTTCATTTATTTTTTTTTTTTACAGTTTTTGCTCTTTATATACAGTTTTTTTTACAATAAAAAAAAAATTAAAAAATTTTATATTCGCCCGCAAAAATAATAAAAATTTTTTCATTTTTCATTTTTGCCGTATTAATTCATCAAAATTTTTTTTACAACATTTTGCTATTGTCTGTTTAATTTTTTTTTTTCATTACTTATAATCGTTCGAAATTAAATTGCGTGATTCTGGAGAAAGTGCTATTTAATTCATCCGGCGAGACATCGAAAGTTAACTTAAGAGAACACATACTGTTATAGTTATACGTAATTCTAGGGACGGGTAACATGAAATAAGCAAACGCACCGCAACGCCAAGATCGAGCGAGTTATAGAGGTGGAATCTCGGTGAGTTAGAATGTTAGGCACGCATCAGCGATCTCCGCGGTTACCCACTACTTGAACGCAACAGTACGCCAGCAAGTTAAAGTAGAAGGTGTAGATGCTACTTGTATATATATATATATATATATATGGATGATATATGTCAGATAAAAGATGTGTAACGCCTAAAAAGAGCCAAGTGCTGTTTTTGTCTCCCGTTCGCTCGCGAGGACCGGAAGGCCCTTCTTTCTAATGTTTATATCTCGTGACCGCTCTCGCTGAACTAATCTCGTCTCGACCTCGAGTCCATTTCGATCTTTCGTTCGCTCTCCTCATCACGAAGTTGCATAAAACCCTTTGCCGATTGCGTGAACGTCATGCGCGGCATTCCATGTGAATCAGGTATAAAGTATTTTTCTCACCTTGGCGCACTCACGAATCATCTACTCGGCACAATGGCCCCCGAGGCGCTGGACGCTACCGGTATTAAATTTAATACACTCGAAAAAAAAAAAAAAAAAAAAAAAAATATATAGATTGTACTCCGGCCTAACGATTGATTAGAAGATGCGGCAATGTGTTCGAACAAATCTAAAAAAAAAAAAAAAAAAAAAAAAAAAAAACGAAAACCAAAATAATACATTTGTGAATAGCAGATACAATCTGTTCACAAGACCTTATGAACCGTTGATTTCTAGAAAATAATACGTATTATAAATCAATTAGAAACATAAAGATTTCGACATAAATGCTTCTTAAAAAAAAAAAAAAAAAAAAAAAAATTTCTCGAACATAAGTTTTTGAATTTGTTATACTTCGCGTCAAAAGTATAAAAAAATCCATTGTTTTTGGTGATTACATTAAATACCTTTTTAATTCGTACGCGTAAGATTGTTAATTGGATTTGTGCAGCAGCCTGCAACCCCCCATTGAAAGACCATGTAATGCCAGTATTTAGGAAACTTTTGACAATCCTAATATTATAATGGCACAACAATGTGTTCTTAACTCGGAAAACAAGTAGCCACACCCCCGCCGAAAGAACGTCGAAGAGGAGAACGAATGATTTACGATAGTTTCTCAGTAGATTTTGGGGGATGGGGGGGGGGGGGGGGGGGTTCCCAGTAGGATGCGGTCACCCACAACTGTGACTACAATTCATCGCCTTGACGTATATACTCGTACGTAGAGGGTAGTCCAGTCGAGACAAGTGCGCGTGCGATACGGTATATCGTAAATTAGGAAGTGGGCCGGGCACGCGCACTGTAGGTGGCCCGTAGTTCGCTCACGTACACGTTGAAGAACATACTTTTCCTTAACTCTCTCGGGGCCCATCCTCGCTCGGCAAAGGGTTAAATGGTCCGAGGGCTGCAGGCAGGCCGTTGCGCGGTAGGTGGCGCAAATGTTTTGAATTCTATATCTCTCGTCGGAGTACCCTTCGCTACCCACCACGCTGCAAACAACGGTGCATCGGATTTCCGTGCAGTCGTAAGTGGGTGGAGTAGGTCGAGTTTTCGAAGCAAAAGGTCGAGGGCTTTGCCCACAACCCCATTCAATTTCTGCGAAAAGTTAGCCTCTTTGTTGTAAGCCGCAACAAATTAGCATTTGTCACTGCCAATTACGTTGAATTATAGAAATGGCGACGAAACTGTCGACAATGTCACGGAGAAGTTAATGAAATTATAACAATTATGGGAGTAAAGAAAAATGGTTTAAAAAAAAAAAAAATGTTGCATACAAATAGCTGATTGACTCTTGACATTGAAAATATACGGTTATATACTTAACACATTTTTTTTATTATTTTTATTTTGTATCTATTTATCTGTTTCTCGATGTTGTAACAAATTATACGATAATTTAAAATAAATAAAAAAAATATAATTATAATAGTAATAATAATGGTTATTATTATTAATAATAATTAATATAAATATACAAAAATCAATGAATATCTTGTTATTTATTTATGTTTAATATCATAAATTATTTTTTTTTATTTCCTTGCATCTCGGATACATCCGGTAGCTATGGTACATGAGATGTAAAATTGTTTGCTATTTTATTTGAGGACATTTAAGGCCACGTAATTTATTTCTTTGGGCGTTAGACACTCTTTTTTACGTCCAGAGCTACTCGAGGAGTATTGCAAATCCTACGCAAGCTCTTTGCCGATGCGTAACTCCCTTAAGAGATAATTATTTCTTTCATTGGCAACATAATTGGCATAACGGTGTGTAGACTTCCCTAAAATCGCATCCACTACCGATATGTAAGATCGGAACGACTTCTCGGATTTCCTGTCGCGATAAGTTATATACCAACTTACCTGTCGCGAAACCCGTATCTCGAGAGATGTTCCAACGGCCGTGTGGCCGTTCCCTTCCGGGAAGTGCAAAGTGCCATTCGTGGATATCCGTTCGACACATTACGAGCGCATGCTACTGTGTGCACACATCGTGAAAGCCTTCCCCTCCGCGTCTTTATGCCACACGTGTTACTCTTATTACAGTATGGTGCTTTTACTACATTAAGCTAAATTACCGTACGTTTGTTACAGTATGCTAAATTGCTGTTTTCACTGTTCCAGAGAGCTGAGTTTTCCGAGAGCGTGCCGATATCGATAATCGTCGCTTTAGCAATAAACACGATTTTCTACTTATATCGCAACTCCGCGTCATTCTCGCCTTGTCGTACTTCCCCAGAGTGCGCGATCAACAACAAACGCGAGCCGATATTCCAGTTCCGAACTCCGCCATGCATGCCTCAGCGTTATTCACAATCGGCTTCACTCTGCCATCAGTGTGTCAGGTGTGTGGCAGTCGCAATTACATCGATTGGAAACTGGAACTCGCTACCACTACAGCTTTTACGACCACGCGACTGCCAGATACTACGGGGCTTACAGTTACGCGAAAAAATACACAGCCCGTGAGCAACTAAAGGACAAAGTCGTGAATGTCGGTTACCGCAATATGTGCCGAGTAATCGAGAACTATTACAATCCACCGCTAAGAATCATTCAAACCATTTCGTTTTTTCGTGATGCACAACATTTTTTCATCGTACGTGATGGCGAAAAGTGAAACGAAGTGAGAAATTTGATGGCGAAAAGTGAAACGAAGTGAGAAATTTGAACTTTCACATTGCTTCCTCATTGCTTTGTTTTTTATCACACTAAAAAAACGATTCTGACCGTTTTCCCGCACTAGTGCAAAAAAGTAGACTTTTCCGCACTATCGAAAAGTACACTTTTTCGCACTAACGAAAAGTACACTTTTTCGCACTAACGAAAAGTACACTTTTTCGCACTAACGAAAAGTACACTTTTTCGCACTAACGAAAAGTACACTTTTTCGTACTAACGAAAAGTACACTTATCCGCATTCGTACGGAAAAAACGGCCAGAAAATAATTTTTTTAGTCTGATAAAAACAAAGAAATGAGAAAGCAATGTGAAACTTCAAATCTCTCACTTCGTTTGACTTTTCCTCGCGAATACGGAAGCACACTTTTCCGCACTCGTGCGGAAAAAACAGCAAAAAATCTGGTTCGATACACGTGCGGAAAAAATCAGTCTCTCACACTCGTGTGAAGTGCCGAAAATAACTATTGAATCTCTTTACCGACTCGGGACCAATTTTTTACTGACCAACATTGGTCGCCACTCGAATCGTCTGCCAATTTTCAGATCGATTGCCGAAAAAAAAATGTGGCCATTTGATTTTTGGAAATGTAAAATTTTGAACACACAGTTTTTTAACAGAAAAACTGCGAAAAACAGTGTATTAACGAAAAGAAAGTACAACTAATGTCGCGAACAATTTTTGTAATGAAACGACTGAGGAGACGAGAGTCGAAAAACGGAAAAATCGAAGACAAAAGGAAAAGATAAAAATTGAGAAGAGAATGGAGGCGTGGCAGTGGTACCAATGGCAAATTGTCTGCCATTGGTTTCCCGCGTTGTTGACGATTTCACGGTGGGCCCTGCGTAGATTCTTAACTGTGAGATTTAACGGCTAATCCTGATTCTACGAGTGCACCGCCCCAACACTTTTGCGCTGCTCTCTGTCGAGGATCCTCTCTTTGCTCTTCACTCTTTCTCCCTTGTGAACGATCTCAATACTCTGCTCCTCCGGTCAGAATTATATTAGTATAAGGATGGTAGACGTCGTGGCAGCTTTGTGCGACGAATCCATTTAAATTGGGATTATATGGCTTAGGCGCGCAGTGTGGGGTCATCGCGATACTCTCGATACGCCGCTATGTTCTATTTGAGAACAGGTTGCCGACAAGAGATCTCCTTGCCTCCGTTCCACAGCCCGGCAACCTCGACGTTTTTGTATTTTCTTCGCACCGTCACTTATATCTCGTCAGTTTTCTCAATGCCAATTTGCGATATTGGCCCCGAGATTATAGTGCGCGGATGGCGGTTGTGTCAAGTAGCAAAAGCCAGCGGCAGCTTCTCACCACGCGCGAGCGCATGCGGATTAGCAAGGAGTTTTCGGTCAATCGCATTGGGATTAAACGTGAGCCGAGCGTCGTAGCTAACCAGATTGCTGGTTAAAGTTCAAACGATAAGTAGAAGGAGTCTTAAAAGAAGGTTATGCCGACGGTTTACACATAACCCACCCAACCGCTCGCCCTATTCGTGTAATCATTTAAATCATGACGCGTGGCCACGTGACCTTTGTAAATAAAAAACAATGACAAAAAAAGATCGATGGATTCTACAGTTGGACTTTCCGTTCGTACTGAAAAGTTGATTAAATCTGATTTTTTTTAAATCCTCTATATTGCTATATTCCGAAAGCGTATCGTTCGCGACAACGCCGTCGTCTCTAATTCATTCATTCATTTTTTTTTATTTTTTTTTAGTTTTATTTTATATAAATATATATAAATGTGGTAGTGGAGTAGAAGACATAAATTAAGAACGATCTTGAGTTCGCGAGATCCGCGTAATCGGGAGACTTTCACGCGACTGTGGATCGCACGTGGACGCTTTCGAGAAGCACGGAGACTTTTATCCGGAATCTGAATATGGTTTGTGAACAAAAACGGTATGAAAACGGTTTTCAAGCCCCGAGGAGTCGTTGTCGACTGTGTCATGGCGCTTTCGGAGTTCTCGTTATATTGGCCAAATAATGTCGGAGGCCTTGAATACACGTAAACCGACGGTAAGCGTATCCATGTGAGACTGAAACCTTCCAAATATCGCGAGTTCTCCGCGACGAGAGCGGCATTAGGGTGGAGCTATAAAAAATTCGTATCGCTCGTAAATCGCCACTCCTTGTAAATTCGTGGATGAGTCCAAACGGCGGAGCGACGCCGTCCAAACTCATCTCGTATCGCCTGTACGGTATTTTTTCACTATATATCTCACCGGGAATTATACGTTTTCAGAGTTAACTCTTAACGATTTGACGTACCCGGGACGCGCGTGTGGCGTAAAAAGATCGGAAGATTGCAATTCGGGGACAATGATTTATTCGATTCCAGTTTTTTTTTTTTTTTTTTTTTTTTTTTTTTTTTTTTTTAATACCGATCTGGTAAATGGTCCAGTAAGCCGGTATTCAAATTAATTTCCTTCGATGCAAACAACTTTTCGCCGAACCAAACGAATCGTTTATATCAATGATCCGCGGTTTACATTAGTAATAAATATAATTGATTTTTAAGCTAATTAATTTTTTAATTAGATACTTTAATTAGATAATTTTTAATTTTTTTTTTTTTCGAAGTGAAATATGAATAATGCGATTTTTCAAAAATGGAAGAATGTATATGCATATTATAAATTAACTATCCTGGTTAACGGGTGCTAACCCTCCGGTGGTCGAGAATCAGTCGAGCAGTAATAGAATTATCCGGATCTCTGTTCTGTGCTTCAACCTGAACTCGTTTATCGAACAGAAGCGCTAAAATAAGTTAAAAGAGGCGTGGTACTTTTTTTCAAACGGTATTAGAGTCTCGGGATTGCCGATGGGCATCGCCACCATGAAAGCGCTGGGTACCGTTCGCGAGGACACATCTCGAAAATGGGATTATCCTAATACTGGTAAATACCGTGTGCGACAACGAGGAAAGAATACCAGAAGAAGATAGAGGTTAAAGATTGAGGAAAACCTATGGACGCAGCGCGGAACAATGCTTGTGGGTTCGGAAACCAGGCGCGGTGGGTCATTGTTCGATACGGCGCGTTCACGGCGGGTGCAGCAGCGACTCCGCTCCAACTAGGAATGAAGAAGAAGAACACGAAGACGAAGAAGGCAGGACACGAAAGAGTTGAGTTCTAACTGTACAACGCAGGCGGCATTACCGCGTATCGAGAGAGCGTATTGCTGCTGTTGACGGTGTTCGCCTCAACGCAATATCGTGTGCTCGTCCTCTGCAGGGTACTCCCAGCAAACCGTAAATCCGCAAGCTACCAGAGTAGAAAGCGAAGCAGAGAGGGAGAGAGAGAGAAAAAATGTCCTGAGAGATGCAGTGGTGGGGTTGAACGGAGAATTCTCCGGGGAGCCATTATATCCCAAGCAGCATGCTGGTCGGTCAAATTTTATTTAGGGCCGAATTGCAACGATTTGCTTTCCGTTCCCGCAGAACGGAAAGTTTCATCCCTGCTGTTTGGTATACAACGACGATTTAACAAACTAGTAAACGAACGGGGTGAAAAAGGCATGGAAACCTTAACTTTCGTGGTTAGACACCGCTAATCTCTTCGGTCCGCAACTTTTATTTACGACTCGAGGGCAGTCGGCGAACTGTCGTAACCGTATTTTCTTTCGGAGGCACATGCCATAGGTATACGCATCGCTTGCTAAACCATCATTACTTACTTCTACTGAAATGTCCTCCCACCTTTTTTGCATTTTCTTTGAGAATATTTTTTGCTAATTCTTACATTGGGTAAACTACTGGGAATTATTTTCGTAAATTGCTAACATTTCGCGCATTCGAGATAAAAAAAAATATTTGCGCATGCGCATGGAAATATTAATTCCATGTTATTTATTATTATTGTATATAGACGACATAAAAATTTGATGGATCATATATGAAAAATATTTTCTGAAACATCGGAAAAAAAATGCTTTGTTTCATTTTATTTGAGAACCTAAAGAATTTTTTTTTTTTTAATTCCCGTAATATCTTTCCGAATGAAACAATAACGTTAATTTTTTTTTTCGAAAGCATCTAATGTCTATTAGTATAAAAATCCCGTTTTGTAAGTATCGTAAGAAAAAAAACTGTCTTCGGATAGATACCGAAACCCACGTACCCAGAGATGACCCTAACCGTGGTCTTCGATCATTAGTCACACAAACGTGTAGAAGGTGAAACATAATGACCGCGCGCGGCGACTGGTATATATCGAAACCTCTCCATCTCTTCTGTTACACTTACGTCGTTATCTCGGCAAAGTGCCGCGGCGAGTTTCACCACAGTTTATAAGGTATACGCGGTACAGTAAAAGCTGTGGTGTATACCACGAAATGATCGATCGGAACGATTCGGGAAGGAGCGAGAAAGAAAAAATAAGGACGGCGTTATACGGAGTACTACTGTCCAGCGGTTCCATTAGCGCTCATTTGCTGGAAGAGCTCGCGCGACCAAATTGGTTTTTCTCTCCATCAACAGGGTCGCCAGTTCGTCGTAACCTGCGCATGGGACTCTCTCGCATTGGTTGTCGTCGTCGTAGTAACCCGCCGCAACAGAAATGCGCAACGTAACCGAATAACGGGATACGATGATTTCGGAGCAGTATAACGCAGCGAAAAACAAATGCGGAGCCGCGCTGTGGTCCAAACTAAATTTCTCTTAGTACCAAATTTGTACACTCCAATCTGTAGACTTTTTACACTAAGTAGTCTTTAATAATAGGAACTTGCGTGGCATTAGTTCGCTTCGAAAAGTCAAATCATAGATGGATGACCTGTATGATTCTAACTGAGTTGCTATATGGTTGGAAATATGACTCAACCTTCCGTTGGCTTTTGATGGTCCCAATTCAGATTTTCGTAAGAAATGGTAAGTACTTTTGGATCGTTTGCACGTGTCTTTTCGATGGGATAGAGCTTTGTCGATCGCGTAGTATCGAATTGTAAAGCTTTCCTTTTATTCGCAACAGGCGAATTCAAAATACGACACGGAAAAAAAAAAAAAAAAAAAATTTGTTGGGCGCAAACATAAAGTAGTTACAGTAACCCATTTATCTTCGAAAATGGTCGCTACAACTACTTTTTGTATGCGCTGAACCAATTTTTTTTCCGTGCAGACATAGGGGATGGGGATGATTTTTTTTTTTCTGGCGTATCGACTATATGAAAAATGAAATTAATTTTGGAAATGGCGTTGGATCGATCAGGCGTCAATTCATTTCATTTGCATGATCCCCCCCCCCCCTCTCCCCGCCCCACCGCACCGCGCAGATGAATGACCTTATCGTCTTTTCCCGACTGATTTCTATATCCTTCGGACCTTCTGTGGCTAATTTCATCATAGATGATTAACGTTAATCTGGACGACCGTATAGATCGATAGATCCGAGAGGATCTCTAAATTCTCCGTGAAGATTCAGACGAGATGCTGTTTTTTTTTATGATCTCGTAGAGTAGGGTTACCCTTCGAAATGATAGAAAAAATGATTGTTCATGACGACATACCGTCAATTCCGGCGAAATCATAAGTGCGATTTCGCACATTACCGAAGATGGATGACGGCTGATCGTCAATAGATTGAGATCGATACGGGTGAAACGGCGATTTCGTATTCACGCGCTACAATGTTTGCGTCACGGATTATGAGATTTGTTTTTCATAGGTATATCACGAGAGGTATAGCCGATATCTCGCATGCTGTGCATTGTGAAGCGCATGTCTGTCCGCGTTGCCAGCAAACATCGAGCATTTTTTTTAATATATAATCGATCGGATGTCATCAAGAAAGTAGTCTCGTCTCCTTTCTACAATGCGCGTCCAGGGAACGATCCTAATAATGGCGTGATCGGCATCGCGCAGTGTAAAGTAAAAGCCGCGATGACAATGAGAGTGATGGATCGGTTGTGTGTACATTTTATCGAATACGGTACGGTGAAGCGAACGGACTTTTACTACGCCAACTGTTACAAAACTGCTTGCAGCGCGATCGGTAAGGCGTTTGTCATCACCACGAGGATTGCGTGCAATGAAAAGTTTGAGAAGTCGTGAATAGTAGAACTGTCGACAGTGAGTCAACCTAATGGACTAAAGATATGAATACACAAAAAAGATTTTTAATACATTCGTAATAGTTATAAAAAAAAAAAAAATAGAATACGCTATTAAAAAAAAAAAAAAAAAAAAAATTAGCAGTAAAAAATTTTCGAATATAATAAACGATTTTTTTTTTTTTTTTTTTTTCGATATAACCAGAGCGCAAACATCGAAAAATCAATGTGTAGAGCAGATCTAAAAATTGAATAATGATCACCCACGTAGGATCAAGATCATTAGAGATCAATAAACGCGTCTTCACACTCGATGATATCGGGTCACGTCGATATAATTAATGGACGAAATCGTTTTTCATTAGCCGTCGATTCAACTTCATGATAATCCATTGACGGCGTGTACCGAGTCATGAATGATCGGAACTTATATACAGTCCACGATCTTCAATACGCTTGGTTCGCATGATGTCTAATGAATTTGAGATGCGTGTCTAATGTCCCGCGTCACAATAGACGCTTTTGTACCCTTCGGTGTGAGAAGTGCCCGGGTTCGCAGTGATACGTGTACATATGGTTGACGTTTGAACACATCGAAATGGTTGAAGCTCGCGAGTCAGCGCGCGTAAATCTATATCGCGCCCCGAAGTCTGCGTGGGGTCGATTAACCGTTAGATCGATAGTAGACGCTGTGCTCTCTTCGGACGAGTAAAAGATCGGAGGTCTCGATACGAGATACTTCTCACGCGGAGGAGTCTCTCCGATCGTATATATATATATATGTTATGTACTCAGACTATAGTTCGCGGCTTTGGTATTGCGTTTATGTATATATATAGCTATGTAACGTATAAAAAGCAATAAATAGATAGGGGATAGTGTCGCTGATGATGACTGGTATTATAGCAGGAGCGGAAGTGGCGGGTGCTATACACAAAGGATTCATACAACGATAAAACGGAAACGAAAGGAAGACGAAAAAATCGTATTTTCGATGTTCAGTTTGAATCGACGGAATCATTTAAAATTTGATGATTCTCTTCAAAAGTGCGAAATACTTTTAACGAGGGGGATGAAAGCTCTCGAACTATACGATTTTATACTGTAATATCGGACTCTCTTCACTGTCTTTTGTCTTAAAAAAAAGTCGGTATATTTTTATCCGAAAAATGAAATCTGTCGATTATATCGGCAAAATAAATATTAAAATAATGGATTTAAATTAATTTTCTTCTTTCCTTCGAATATTTAATTATCAGAGTGGTATAAAAAATAAAATTGAAAAATTCGAAAAATTTCGAGTCTACGGATGAGAAGAATCTTGAAACTGGTCGCGAGAAGCTTATAAGCAGCTTCCGTGCGCAACCAATCCCATCTCTTCGCACCTTTCCGTGCGCCCGGTGGCTTCACGCTGTGTACCAGCGGTCTTATCGTATCTCGATCTAAACGTTTTACCCGCGAAACGGCATGAGAGTACAAAACCAACAGATCTGTGCTCCAGGAACGTTTGTTTTACTGGTGGTCACGTATAGCTGACCGCCACCGCAGCGACGGTGTATAACATGGACCACTGGAAAACAGTGTTACCACCGTTGCTACCGTAAGATGCGGCTAGAGTTGGTTAGTAACCAATGCATTAGCGCATGTGCATCGCGCGAACGAGGAAAGCCAAAGGTGGCAGATATACGTATAGACATCGCAAAAGTCAGACTGTAGATACGGTCCGTACAGTGCAATCCTTCGTATGGTAACTTCGCGCGTTGTTTCTTTATGAGAAAACGGACAAGAAATACAATACTTTAACCCTTTACATCGAAGTTAGCGTATCCCTGAATCTCCATCGAAGTATCGTATCGATTAATCGAAGTCGATTAAAAAATGCGTACAACATTGTCGAAAGTTCCGTACTGCTGCCCGAGATGTTAAAAAAAGATGGCCGAAAAAATATTTTTTAATTTTTATTATTATTACTATTATTAACATGACAGTAATGATTATTATTGAAAATAGCTAAAAAAAACATTAATCTTACATCAATAAAATCACTCACTGCTACCTTTCGAGAGACTACACTGTAGTATACATGACGCTACAAGCGTTTGACTATAACGATATTTAACCATACGATACTTAACAAATAGTATACGACACGGGTACAGGCACAGGTTGATGTTAAAGAGAAGAAGTTTACCCAGCAGCAAGATCAGAAGCAGGAACAGCAAGGATACAGAAGGCTTCAGAAGGATCGGAGGCACGAGTGGCTAGTTAAGATAGCGATCCCGTCGGACGCGAACAATGCCGTAAAGAAGTTAGCAGTGGCAGTGAATCAGGTCTTATGGCGAAAACGTGAACGATTAGTGCCGATCTGTGTCTACGCCGCGTCGAGAGGAGACACGGCAAAGATTCCAAGGCGTTCACTAGCGCTTCGGCCACATAGATTTCATGCTATCGGTTAGCTACTGTAGGGACACCGATAACCAGAGGGACGTTTGTCCATCCAATGTAATTGCGAAATCACTGAACGCTCGATTGAGTCGCTCAGCAATCCAATAAATCGAGAGAGTGCGCCTGTGTGGTCTCCATTTTTTTTTTTTTTTTTTTTTTTTTTTTTACGAACATGGAACAGGATGTGCGAAAGTCAGGTTGAGGGGAATCTCGAGAACGCGATACATGAAGCTCGTTGCTCTGCCGGTAATGTGATGAAAGAGAGGATCGTGAAACTCGCCAAAGGGTTGGAAGGGTACATCAACAATGTGGAAATTGGAGTCACAGCTTGTTGCCGATGTTATCTTGATGAGGTCATCGTGTTAATCGTCGTTAAGGAGATTGATAGATAGATAAGGAGAGCCGAGAGATAGAGATATAGCTTTCGGTAGAACTGATGGGGTTAATCGGTAAAATTTGTATAGCAATTCCGAAATCGGAAATGTAATTGCTGTAAGTTTCATACTTTATGAAAACTAAACTATTGGCGTATAAATGGCAATACATCGAATTCAACTTTGCTTCGGATTAAATACGCAGAAATTTCCTTCAGTACTTCGTTGCCTTCCATTTTGCGATAAATCCATTGAATGACAAAAGTAATCAATTTTGAATGAATCTGTGAAGGTAACTTGCAGAAGTACCGAAAGTGCCTATCGACCGATGTTAGTCTAATGTCAAACAATGTCTCCGCGAACTTCAATGCCCCTTTAAAAAACTTTATAATAACAGACCAACGTATAGTACGAAGCGTATTCACTCATAATTTTCTCCCATACAGAGTTCTTACGCAGATTAATCGTCTCTTAGCAAAAAGTAAGTGAAAAAAGGGGATCAACGTATACATAATATACCCCGAGGGATCTCTGACCCGGAGTTCGAGGACGTTTATTGAGAGCGACCGGCTGTGCGCGGCACGCGGTAATCGACGTTAATTCCGCGGGGACGGCGAGAAAACGTCGTGTGAAGCCCTGAATGACAAGCAAAGAGGAGGAAACGAGACAGAAGGCATCGGTGGCGTGTCGGAAGAGAGAAAGAATCACCGCGAAAGGAACACTCGAGAGCCGCAAAAGCCGAAGGACAATCGCTCGTCAACCGGCCGTCAAAACATCCCCAAGGATCCGTGGCGAATGACGATTCTCACACGGAATGGTAGCTAAGTTAGAGTAGACCAACGGCGTCGACGATGAGATATCCCAACACTTGTCAACCTCTGTAGCGATTGGCCGCTTCTAGGATTGCCAATCTTCAGTCATTGTCATGATTTCATCTCTTTCCCTTCGATGTAAAGTTTGGACCATTCATTAGACGGCGGCCAATGACTCGTCAAACGACTGAGCACTGTGGGTCGCTGCGACTTTTGCTCGAGCAGAAAAGAGCCGCTGCTATACGAGAACGACAATGTGTGACCGCAAACAAACGAGTCAGGGAGAGCGATAGGGGGCGCCTATGCTAGTTCCACATCCCAGACAGACGTATCATTTGTCACGTCTTTCACGGTCTCTAATGACACGCACTGCTTTTGGACGCCTTCTTCTTATGCCAACCCGGCACCTGGCACTGACTCTTTATTATTCCCTCTTTCTCCTTCAACCACCACCGTCTCTTCCATCTCATTTTGTTCGCTACGTCGTGTTCACCGCGCTCTTTCGCTCTTACGCGCGATATTCTTCTGCCGCTTATACTGCAGGATATGTTGTACATTTAGTCGGTTCGTCTTTTTTTTTCTCTCAGTCCATCTCCCTCGTTCTCGTTTCGCGTCATGGTTGCGCTGCCGTTCTTTCCTACTATTTCTCCGCCACTTCTTGTCTTCCGTTTGCTCTGACGTTGGTGGGCTTGCGTGACGGTTGAATTCGATTTGTTAGGATTAAGGAAAGGAGATGGATTTTTTTTACCGTGTCGCTCTTGATCGCGTTTAGGAAGACGAGAGAATGACGGGCATCAAGGGCGCGGTGAGAACCGGAAGAGAGAATCATTTCACCTTTCGCATTCTGTTACTTTCTTCTTTTATTCTCCGCATTTCTATCGCGATGTTATTATTCTTCGATCATTACGTTTTGGTCCTCGGGATCGGGCTATTTTTAGGAACCAACATCCGACGACCCACCCCCTCCCCCCCCCCCCCCCCCTTACTTCGTTCAACCATCAAATAAAAAAAAAATTCTTTCCGTAAACGAATGACTCTGAATATCATACTACATTTCGATGTTTGCAACTTTGTCGTACCATCTTTGCTTCTTCTCTTTGGACAGACGGCGAAGATGCTGCGGATATGATTTAAACTTATTGGGTGCCATATCCGTGAGCGAGGTCCTTGCTGGCCGCACACGTTTGCGTACCCCGGTTGCCGGTTCGCCGTCTCTCCTCTGGCATCGCTGCTGCTGTTGCTACTTGTCGTTGCCCTTTGCCGAGCAAAGGCGGTTGCACTCAACAACGACTTGCGCTGTTACACGGACTCTTCGAAGACCTTCGAGAGCTTATTCAGATGTGCCACCCACCTGGCGATGCAAAATTCACGTCGCGGAGGTCATTCACTTTGCTTTGCGGTTTCCATTCGACAGACGTTCGTAGAAACTATCAGAATGAACGGCAGCTAATAATTTAATCATCAATTCCTAGTCGCTTATCCAAAGTTATTTATTTATTTCATTATTGGATCGCTGATCGGGGTAATGGTGGTCGTCATTTTCGTAATGGTACCTTTAAAAAAAAGTTCCGATCTGAAGTTCGCGAATAACTTCACTGCGCATGTCTTCGATATATATTCGCCAAATGATGTGCAGAATCTGAGAATCATTCGACAGAGCGGCATTAATCGGATATCCGGAAAATGGAACCTCAAGTCTCGAAATCATCAACTGCTTCACTGTTTCTATAAAAGTAGAGGGCGCCTTCAGCGCGTTTCTTGCAGAGATGTGGCTGAATCTGACACGCAAGTTGGCGGAGTGACCGGTGATCAACCGGGAATATCGCTGAGTGGGAAGTTCGCGGCACATTGGTGGCGGCAAATGCATAATATGGAGATGCAAAGACTCCGCAGCTTGTACGGATGAGCTTCTACCGCAGACGGCATAAGCGGCCAGAAGCAGAAGCGGAGCTCTCATGACGAATGCTCAAGGGCGGTCATATAACAAACGATAGTCGTCCATCAGACTCTGAGTAGAACAATGCCAGTCGTCGCTTCTTGCCTTTGCCAGACGAGAGAGAACAAACTTCCACGTACGCGTAGCATATACTGCATAGTTTATTGTAGACACGTATATAGATATATATATGTGTGTACAATACGCTTCTGGTTGTATATCCCAACGCCGCCCGGTAACGCACGGTCCAAAGTCAACTCAATGAAACAAACGGGTTGAACTTCTTATTGCCCTGTTTCCCACTCGCTGTTTTAGCTTCCATTTCTTAATGGTTACAAGGAAGCAGCGAGGCTTCCTCTGCGCTTTACAAGAGCTGCTGTTCAACCTGATAACATTAATTTCTTTACCTTTCCCTTAAGTCCCTTAGGAAATGTTTGGATTTTATCGGAACAATTGCGCGATCTCGTAATGTGAGGTTATGTATGGCGTATTTCCTTTTTTCTCAACAGACCTAATTCGTTTTAGCGGATGATATTTTTAGATGAAAAAAAAAAAAAAAAACGAACAGAGCAAACAACTTGTTTGCTACACTTTGCTCATCTCGTATCCGGCGCGTTTGCTGTTATACGCGAATCCAGTCGGTATCTCTCTCGGTCTTTCGCTGAACACTCATTTCTGAGGGTTCGTTTTATTTTCTCTCTTTATTCTCGTTCCTCGTCGTCGTCGCCCGGCCCCGGTACGTTTCGCCCATAAAACCAGGAGTTATGGTTATTTAAAAACTTATTGGCCCGCCCATGGACGCTGCGGTTTGCATGGAGGCCGAAGCGCCGTGACCCAGCCGAGATAAATCAAAGGATATTAAGACCGTGCGCGAGCGCGGGTGCTTGCCCTTGCTTTCTTCTCGTGAATTCTCATTCTCTAATGCACTATACTCTTGAGCAGTCAAATGCATTGCTGAAAGAGGCAGAGGGCTCGCATAAAACTATCGATCCACCCCGAGGAGGGTGAAGGGTTCGTGCGAAGGGGTGAAAAATCTTTCGTAAAGATTTCACCATACATCGATGAAGCGAGAATACGCTGATAAGTGGTTTATATACCATTTAAATTTTTCCCGTATTCATCACAGGGTGTTTTTTTTTTTTTTTTTTTTTTTTTTTTTTTTTTAACCAACGAGAGCAAGGCGTCGAATAGCCAGAGGCGTTCTCAGCTTCGAATCTTTGGGGCGCTTTGAATGAATCTGCGCCGCTGGCGTGTTGCTCCTCATTCTCGCGCGATACCAACGTATCTTAAGGATGGATAGAGGCCCAACACACCGGTCAGGATTAATGAGTGCATCTCAATCCGGCAATTTTTCCACGTCGGCCGAGTAATGCACGAGCCGCGGGGGGCGACCGGGCTATATTGCCTGATCAATCAAAATGAGTCTGCCAGCTCACGGGGCACGAGACGCGCAACCGTACGATGTGTACCACGATGTAGAAGGTATACCAATCCTCTTTGGTGGTTGGTGTATATACAACACCGTGTCTGCTCGATGATCCTGCGAGCTTCGTACGATAGAATACTCGCCCCTTGATACTCACGCGGAACCCGACCACTCCGAAATACGCACTGCGAGAGGTCAGGATCGGCGAATGGCAACAGCGAGCAAATAGAAACAGAAAAAAATCAAATCGCTCGATATGCTTTGAATAATCGTCCGGCAATGTCTCACGTTTGGCAATCATCTGAATCGATCATCCGATTTCTACTGAGTAGCATTTAGTACAGTAGAGTTTCTCTTTTGCCGGCGTTCTTCCATTTTTAAGTGAAATTCGTAAATTTTCCTTCGAAAGTCAACATTTTACAAAAGCGCAAATCTTCATGATTCCATTCGGGAAAAATTATGAATTTTTTTAGAATTTTTTCGGAGGTCATTTCTAAGGGAAGAAAAAAGGTAAGTCTAGACGTTTGACTATAGATCTGCCGGTCGAACGTTATTTTGCTCGTGAAAAGGATTGTCCGTTACGTTTATTAAGAATCATCCTGAGATCAACACGACGAATCTTATTAATGATTCGAATTTTATTGATAGTTCAATTTGACGTTTTGGATTGATAGAATTTCGTATGAAGATGAAGAAGAGAATATAGTCGAGGTATGCGAAAGAATAGCATAATAGGATAAAACGCTTTTGAGATCTACCTGCGGGCGTATCTGCCACGCCTACGAGACTTGCGGTACAAAACGTAGGTATATATACGTCGATTGCGTGCGTGAAACGAAATCGGTTGCTAGCCGAATGCGTGTGAAAGTCCCAAACCAGCAAAAATCACTGCCATTGTGCCGAAGTCAAAACGTTTGACGCTTGTTTTTTGTACGGCAGGTAGTCTTGCATTATAAAATTTGGTCGTCTCGTCGCCCTTAGGCTCTTCGGCGGCTTTACAAAAAAAAAATCATATCGAATTCACTTTCGTTATTTTCCGGACATTTCTCGATCTTTGCCCTACGATTCGATCTTCAATTTTTTTATTCCCAAAAAAATAGCAGAAATAAAAATGGCCACCAAGTGGTCAATAACATCGTTAAAATTTCGAAAAACCATCGCGAAGCTCCTGTTATTACGGCCGGTAAGGGAGTAAGGGAGCCGAAGCATTTCCGCTCGTAATAATCGGCGGCATCGGTAGCCATATGCTCATAGCAGAAAACGAATCTCGATGGTATGAAAGCATAAAAATTATGATTGTAGGTTCTGCTTCGTGCCTCGATTAGGTATGAATGATTTGCGAACGGTGGCGAACAGGGATATTCTTTAATCTACAGCAATCTTTAATGTTGGTCTCGATCTTATAACGATCGAGTTCTTTTGTATTTTTCTTTTATCTAAAATACATTTCTAATTTCTGTCCGTTCCGGCGACGAGGGATTCGTGATGAAAGTAGAAATTGGACAAACGTTGTTTGCCGGATCTGATTTCTAAGGTAAATCGCTGTCGATCGTTATCGTTTTTTTTTTAGTACAGTTTATGCAGCAAATAGATAATTACTTGTAAATAAAATTAATTCATATTCCAATTACACCACTCACTGATCTTCTCCACTATTTTGTTATATTTTTTTTTTAATTTAACTTAGAAATTGCTCTCTAAGACGGATTAAGAATACCCCCCCCCCAATACTTCAACACGACGGCGACGACGGCGAGATATTTTTGTAATATATGGAGATATAGGAATGATTATCGCTTATAGCAATAAAATACATACAGCATTACAATACATATGTGTTTTTAAAATTTTTTATTGAATATTTTATTGTTTTTTATTTTTTATTGAATAGTAGTTATACTTATTGTACACATGATATATAGCTGACTACATGAAAAAAGCTCATTTTATCGGCAAAAAGTTATGCGTGTGAACGAAATTTCAACTTAATTCCGGAGATGACGGAAAAAAATTACAATTGAAAAAAAAAAAAAATCATCAAGTTTCATTCTTACAACTTCGTAATATAGTGGAAAGTCCTGTAACTTATCGGCGCGGGACAAGCATTTCTGAAAACTGCATTTTTACAATCCTTTCTATTTCCGTAATTAAGAACGCGCGCGAGGATTCCACTGTATCTTGGAAAATGGAACCGACAGAGTACACATTTTTTGAACCGACTATCGCAAATACTTTCCTCTGTTTAAAAAAATATCAACTTCGTTTATGATAAATAGAATAATTGCTATAATCTCGCGATATTTTTAGAAAAATCTCATGATATCTTTTTTTTTTATATTATTCAAAATATTTTGAAGTAATTGATGCTTCAAGACGGATGGACGGTTCATCAGCGGATAATTATGTAATTTTATCAAAATTAGAATATATTAAATTGTTTCTCCTCAACAATATTTCGCTGATAAGAAATTGCGGAAAAAAAAGGATAAATATATTTTTGCACTAAAAAGAAGTTCGAGATACAAAATGTAACGAATTGCGTCTTACAATGACAAGATATCAAACTTGCCCTTCGCATGCTCCGCGAATCGTTTATACATGTATATTTTACGGGGCGTTTTGTCACTCGGATGACTGGTGCAACGATGCATCTGCGAGGAAAATCGTCACAATACCCCGTGGCTGTTCCATACGTGACGGACACGTGCGGACGCGCGTCTTCGCGTGAAATCGCGTGATTCGAATAATCAGTGGGCGAGTATATAGAAACGAGGTACCGCGGAACACAACCGGACGGACAGCTGGGGCCTCAGGTCTTGCGGGTAATTGGAAGCACACGAACGAAGAATCCGAGAGCGAAGAGTGAGTGCGGCGTGTCGGTGCGCTTAAACCGATCGTTAAGTGTGTCCGTTGGCCAATTAACTTCTCGTTAATTGACTCGGTCCAACAAAATCGAGTGCTGGTCGGACTCAGTCATGTTAACGCCTCATTAGAAATCGTAAACGAACGAATCGTTCATCTATCGCCTATCTACGATCGCAAATAAATCCGCAAGATAAAAAAAAAAATCTACTTCCTCGTATCGAAATATTTCGCACTTCAGTTAACCTTTAAAGTAATTTTTTTTTTCTCAAATTCGCGATCTTTGCAAACTAAATTATTGCAAAACTCGCTGGCGAGGGTTTATTTAGGATTTTTTTATTTTATTTTTTTCAATATTCAGAAAGTCGAAATTTAAAAAGTAAAAGGGAGATGTGCCACGGTATGCATAGCGGGAATGATATTTCATCCGGTATGTAAATATGTATGATATGAACGCGCGCTGTCTCGACCAGCTGGAATCGATTCCTTAATTCGATTTGCGGTCACGCGGAGATCCCCCGAGGACTCGAAGCGTGCAGACAGACACGACTGCGAGAAGGGGAGGGGATGGGGAGGGGGGGGGGGGGGAGGGATCCCAGATATTCCTCATGCATCTCGTTTCACTTGTTCGTTTTTGATCCTCGTGTACACAGATGGACCAAGAAGCGGAGGATGATGATTCGTACATATAGTAATACTAAATATAGATACATATATACATATATACATATACACTGCACAATCTCATTCTTTCGCGTGGTGCACGATCGTTTTCTCTGATTGATCTGATTAGTCTCCGGGGCCCATAAGCGAGAGGAGAGCGCGGACCGAGAGCAAGTCGACCGGTAAATGATTACGAGTGATCTCAATCAGCTTCTGAAAAAAACTAAAACTCGAGGTATTCCGCGAGGCTCTCGAGACTCCGTGCTGCCGATGCTTCGGAGATCCGTGCACAAGGGTCCCGACGGTAATGACTGCCTCCCACGTGGAAACGAATTTCTGCATTGAGGAGACCGAAAAAAAGCAAAACGATTGTAGAAAGGTATAGATAAAAAAAAAAAAAAAGAAGATAGAATGAAGAAAAAAGAAAGGGGGTTCAGAAGAAAATAGGTTGAGGGAAGAGAACGGTGAGAGGGAGAAGACCGAGGGTCGCTTATTGGATTCACGACTCTATCTCGGCGACTCACGATTCTGGAGCAAAGTCCTTCTTGTACTCCACCCGGCGCTAATCCTTTCATTTTTTCTTGAACTCTTCTGTTCCTATACGCTGAAAAGACTTTCAGCCTCTTTTGATGTATTCACAATAGAGACAAAGGCAAAGGGGTAGATGTAGCAATTTGCTCCGATTTTTTTTTTTTTTTTTTTTTTTTTTTTTTTTAGGTTTCGAGATTAAACGCAAACAAATATCTATTAGCAAAGCTCGAGGACATGATTTTTTTGGATTTTTTGCAAGTCAGTGCGTGCCGTTGTCGCTATCCTCAAAGGTTCATACATAGTGTAAGAATGAATACCATTATCCGCGCGACTCGTTAAACCGTTAGCTACGGCTGATTATTCGCACGTGCTCGCGCATACGCGCGGATTCTCTTGTACCACTCGCCGATGCATTGTTCACTCGAGTGTCTGGGCCATCGGTCTCTTACGGTGACTGCTCGTGGTTGCTCGTCAAACGAAGAATTTTATCGGACTTTCGAAGAACGAGAACGTTACGTTAGCTTGACGAAAGGAGCTGTTGCGAGAAGCTATTTCGTTGTTTCGAGAGCTAACACTGCGTGCGCCTACTTTCAGTTCCGCTTTCGATATGTCCCCTCGGAAATGAAGTATATATCGGAGTATATAAAGGAAGTATCTTGACATACAACGGCAAAACGTTGCGTGTCCGTCCCGTGTATTGTATACATAGTTTTTTTTTTTTCGAAAATCGATTTATAATTTAATTAAAAAATCGGCAAAATCGAAAGATCGAATTCGCAACAATTTGATTATTATAATTTTTTAATTATATATATAAATGTTTCCGTCAACATTTTTTGGTATATCGGTCTATCGGCGAATGGCATTAAAAAAAATCGTTAAATAACGATCGATTATTCGTATATTCGATTAGTCGAAAAATGCGCATTCCGAATACCTTTAAAATGATTTTCATGTATATTGCGACAAATTGATTTACATTCGATCGTAACGAATTTGCGAATTATAAAACTTCGTTTCCTGTTGAACCGACCGCGGAATTGGGACTTTAGGTTGATCCATCAAAGTGACTCCAAATCCGCTTGAAGATTGCGCGTATATAGGAAACGAGACGCGGAGTGTCTTCTCCCACGACGATGAGTACTGCTCGGCTGAGACTGGACGCATGTGAAAATAATGCGCGGAAAGGTCGCGTGGGTGCGTGAGAGCAAAGAATTTCTCTCTCTCTCTCTCTCTCCCTCTCTCTCTCTCTGTATGTGCTCGCGGGTCCGGTGAGCTTTAATCCTACCGATCTTAGCTATACGAGAGGCAACATATAGGTATCTATTCGCTGCATTATGCACATAGAAACCCGCCTTGCTGACACCTTAACCATCAACTGTTCGTCTACGCGTTTCGCATTATAATGTCGAGAGAATAATCCTGGAAAAGGTAAATCTTACGAATAGCCAACCGCGTGTACAGGATAATTGCATCGATCGAAGTCACGATTATGCGTCATATTACGAATGAACTTTGTGCAAAAGATCGACCGCGAGAGCGTTGCCGGAAATGTTTTTACGAACGAAGAACTGTCTCGCCGCGTTGCGACGCGAATATTCTTCTCCGAGTTATTCGGTTTGTCGTGGATGTATATATGTATAAACGGTGAAACGAATGAGAGATGGAAAGCAAGTAACGCCCGGAGGAAAAACGATTGCGAGCCGTCTGCCAGTGTGACAGACAGAAGAGGAGACGAGACTGGCAGTACCGGCACGTGGTACGATTTGCCGCGTGTATAGTCCACGAAGCAATTATTATTTACTACGGCCCGTGCGTACAAGGAAACCCTTAGGCCCTTCGGCATAATACGTGGGGTAAAACCTTTTACGTTTTGCGATTTTGAGGACTGATACAACTTCGTCTGGAAATTTCATGGCGGTACATTGTAGTTGTAGAAACATCGACTATTTTGCGATCTTTTTATATATTTTTTTTTCTTTTACTGCGAATCAATTCTTACGCTTCATGCGTTAACCTACCAGCACACGGGGTAAGAAATAACACAAAAAAATGATTTTATTCAGCTGAATTTATTTGAAAAAATCATTTTATTGGAAGAAATCAATAATTAAATTACGAAAATGTATGTCTTTTCTGATAAATATCTGATAGAAATGTACGTTATTTTTTATTTTTGCTCTTCGCAACAATATTTCCGGTTATCTCAGGAATAGAGTAATTTTTGAAAATTAATTACAAATTTTTCCATTGAAAATCGTTAATTTAATTTTGGATTTACATATATTTTCATATTCAATAGCTATCGTTTTATACGCGATGTGTAATACAATAGCGAAAGATAGTTATCTTCGATGAAATTATCGGTATGCGCAATTGGTAAAGTGACCCAATATTCGCCGCACGTCATTTATTTGTCGTTTTTGTGACGGTTCTCGTGATCTTTTTGCTCTTCGGCCCTTTGGGCGGCCGCTTCGTTGGCCTGAGAATTCTTAACATACCGGTCAACGGCTTCGTAGCACCGCATGTAAAAATGGGCTAATAGGCATCCGTCAGTGGTCACTTCGACTGTAATTACATTATCGATTAGGCACTTTTTTGCACTTTTTTTTTTTTTTTTTTTTTAATCAGAAAAAATCCGAAATAATTCTATTTTTCTTACCGCGTGGTTTGCAGAATTTCGTAAATGCAACAAACATTCGCACTTTCGGATGTATACACGAATGCATCATATCCTCCATCCTATCGACGTCGACTTTGCCTCTTTTCAACTGTACCGAGAATTATTTTAAAACTATTGGCTCATCGTTCATCGCTCAGCGTGCGCGCGATTCGGGGATTTTTTGAAAATAAAAATCGTCGCACTCACCAAACCGGCTTCTTGCATTATACACGCGCGGAAACAGTTGGTCTCCTGGTCATTTATTCCTTGTCCGCGCATGACATTTTCCATCATTCCTGTATGACAAGATTTTGAATTTTTTATTTTCGATTTTGCTGAAATTTCCCGAATCCAATTTTAATATCAACAGATCATTCTTACTGTTGTCGGCATTCGTCATATTTGCGCAATTATCGAAGCTGCGCTCGATCGCGTCCATCAGCGGACATTCGGTGTCCGCCTACGGATAAAAAATCGTTGCAATGTCACCGTTAAATGGCGTATCGATGAATTATTTGCTATATATGTCGATAAGTTCATTTTTACGAAAAAAAAACAAAAAAAACGCTACTTACAGCCGCGAAGGCGACGAACAGTCCGAGAAAAATCACAGCGGTCTTCATTACGAAAGTGTCTATCGTTCAACTTGCCACAGACTATTTTGCAAAATTCGCCCGCTACTTGTATTTATGTTAACGGGTTTTCGTGTTTCTAAACAATAATAACATCGAAATTCTGCTTCTCTTCGCGGCGCAACAGGATACTCGGTATATCCATACGTGTTGCGTAAACAACAATTTTTTTTTTTTTTTTTTCAATAGAAAAACACGAATACAATGACGCGATTCACGAACACCGGTTTTCCGGTATTCAAACTGAATACAAGATTATCGGTGTCACGATACAGATCACGATAAATGCGCTTGTATCGTGCAAAACAATCGGTAAAGAATGCAAAAAAAATCTACTTTACCCATTGTAAGTCACAGATTATTACTGTATTTTATCGCGAAATGAATACGCAATCGCGATTAGAATCTCGTGGGTTACATGGTCACTGTCTGTACCTATATCGCAGTGAACATATATCAGAAACGACACGAATAGATCATAAAACTTTGCAATCCAATGATTGTTTTTTTAGCATATTAAATAATACCTCTTGAAACTTTTTTATCGACCAGTTTTTTGGAGCGCAAATAGTCCGAGCGAACTATTCACTGTTTCTCGCAGCGTCGAGACTGCGTCTACTGAGATAGATGATGATAAAAATGAGCGAACGAAAGTAAAAAAAAAAAAAAAAAAAACAAGACGCCGGAGGTGAGAAAAAGAGAAGGAATGAGAGAAGCGAAGCGAGATCAAGCAAAGGGGGTAGCAGCGATAGCCATTTCGTGGATTAAGGACGTTGTAGTATACCGGGCGGTCTCACGGTGAGTCGGCGCGGTAGGAGTCTAATAAGATGTAACTAAATTATGATTGGATTCATCATTGCTTCGCGAACGGGCCTGGAATTGTCGATCCGCAGTCGGATCGGTGAGCAGCTTGGCCAATTCAAGGCCAATAGTTTATCCTTCTCGTACGCCATTCTATATGAAGCGTGATACACCGTGATTTCGAATGAGTGATTGCCAACGAGGGTGGGGGCAGACGAAGGGATCTCTTGCACTACAGTATCGCTTATATACGGCCCTATATCCGCTTCTTTGCTTCATCGCATCGCAGTCTTCTGCACACAATATCATACTTTTGTCTTCTCAACGTGATATCCGTTCCACTGGGAGGTTTTCCTGCACAAGCTGTGCACTGATGCTATCCAAAGCCGATATAATGTCCGATTCATCTATCCAACGGACTGATAGCTGGCAGTTTTTTAGTTTTTTTTTTATTTCGAAGTACGATTAACGAAAAAAACAAATAATAAAAAAATTTCATCGAATTCGATCGTCAATTATAAAGAATAAAAAAAACTTACGACATTTATTTATTACCGATTTTTACGTAAATTTATTTGATAAATATCAGCCTAATTGAAACGTCTTGATTAAGATATTATAATTATAATTATAAAAATATTTATATCTGATTTTCGAAAAATTTGAAAAAAAAGTGCAATAAAGATTTTGTTGAATCAGATCGCCGACGTCCTACTTTACCCACAGAACTATCGATTAATTTCTTTTGGTTTAAGATGACTTTCCCTATATGACAGATTGACGATTGTCATCGAAGAATGAGAGAGTAAATTTGTATTACAGAAATTAATTGTACCTTGCCACCCGGCAACAAAATTTTTTTCTATTTTTCGAATAGAATTTTCGTTGACTCCGAGAACTTCGCTCGATCAACAATGGCGCTTCATCCCCACATCGCGTCACAGTCTCCGGCACTCTATCCTATTCTATGTGTACCCCAGTTCAACGTCATGACTCTGCGCTTATGCAAAACGAGGGTAAACGTTCGTTTTGTTGGTCGAATTAGTTCTTTCGTGGCCCGTTGAGATTTCGGGAGAGTCTCGACGCCGCCACCGACCGAATCATCATCCTTATGTATACCGGTCGGCGTATAGGAGAGGTTCACGGGGTTCGATCGCCGCCAGTCATTCCTGCCGGTGAGACTGGAGAGATAGATCAGAATCTTTTTACAAGACGCCCGGTGCGAGTGGAAGCGAAACAGAAAGATACAGTGAAGAACTCTTCTTTGCTCCGAGGGTGATTTTTGCATGTCACGTGGGCAAACGGGCGCACTGTGAATGCTCATCGTTAGGATCTCGTTGGATGCTGCGCAGACGCAACACTACGAGATCAGTTCACCCAACGAATACGAGCTTTTCATCCTACACATTCTTACGGACACACACACCGATAGGTATTCAAATATTCAAGGCGATCCTCAATCATTCGCTCCACTTATGTTAGATCTCGGAATTTTTTTGGAACTATCGCAGTTTCTCAGAACTCTTTGTGCTCTTCCTATGCACACACTTCATTTCCTCGTGAAGATATTTTTTTTTTTTTTTTTTTTTATATATGTAAAGAATGATTTTTGAGAATAAGTTTTAAGCAATTTTTACGAAAATCTGTTTCTATGATATTTTTTTTTTTATTTGAGAGAAGTCTGAACATTAGTTCGAAATTTTTTTTTGCTTTTTTTAATTCTTACGTTTTTCGAAATTTTGAAAATCGTTGAAAAAAAAATATTTTTACGGTTATTTTAGAAATAAGTAAAAAAACGGCGAGTCATTAGAATGCAAGGTGGAAGTTCTTGCGAAGGAGAGAAACTAACGGTAAACAACTTTAGCGGTTCCAGCACCCCCCGCTGCTGAAGGTGGAAACCCCTTTGGCTTTTTAGCATTTTTACGACTCGACCCATATTTTTGACCCGAAAACGAGGGTAGCCGTGTTTTCACTGGCAGTGCCAACACGGGGGCACGTTCCATAAAAATTCGAGAACCGTACGATTTTCGAGAATAACCGTAGCGAGACCGGAGTCATCGAATACCGTAAGTCGCGCGTTTCACGAAGGAAAAAGCCGAGAGGAATAAAAAAAAGGTACAAAAACGCGAGAAAGAAAGTCAAGAAAATATAAAGAAAGCGCTTTTCTCGGGAGTCCGTTTTTACCGTTGCGAAAAATACGTGACACCGTTATGAGGTCGAAGAGCGTAGAAAAACTGTTCATCGGTGAAGGAAGAAATTTTTATCCCTCGCAGGTTCCTCGGCGGTCGCATCCGGAGGCGGCTCGTCGTACCTATTTACCCTGTTAAATTTTTCCGTCTACAATTTACGACACTCCCTTTAGACCGACTAAAATAAAACGCTGAGCTGAAAGTTCTACAATAGAAAAAATAATCTCGACCCGGAATGACGATGGTTCGAGTAAAAATTTGGGGCAATAAAAAAAAATCGTCGATATCGAAAGACTTATATTCGGTTCCAGCGGGCAATTCATCGGATTATCGGAAAGTGCGTAGTCAACCTTTTGCTCTTCGGGGTAAAAACTTCGAACGGGCTGTATATACATCGAATGCTACGTCCAGAAGTAAATGAAAACCTTTCGTTTATATAGCATAGATAAATTGTGGACTCCAAATGTACGGGAAATTTCGGCAATTAAAAATGGTAAACTATGCTATTTTTTTTAATTCTATTAAAAAAATAAAAAGCCCATAAAGTTGGGCATTACGAATAAATATGAAGACTGTAGTAAAACGTACTAAAAAAATTACAAAAAATTCAGATCGGACCTAAAAATTTCAGGCGGTTTTAAAATTGTCGAAATACGAGAATTACAATAAATTCTGAAAATTTGTGCGATTGCAATAAATTTTTTTTTTTTTTTTATTTTTCTAAAAATATTTGGGAATTGATGATTTATCGGGTATAACGTCGTCGTTTTTCGTCGTCGATGAAAAAAACGCATGTGACTCGGTTGCAAGTGCGTCGGGTGCAGCGGGTGCAGCCGCGCGCCCGGTGTCTCAGTCGAACGTGTCTCGTCCATCGGCTCGTGGCAGGTACTCACGAGACGCGTGGTTACAACCCCAGGCACACTGATTCTTACTCGGCTCTCTGCACTTGCCTCTCGTATATACACTCTTTATTTTCCGTCTCTTTCCTCCGTGGCATAGGCCGAAGCCGACGGAAATACACACTAACGAACTTGTTCCACGTCTTCTCATCTCTCCTCGGTGGACATGCCGTACGGCAATTCACCGTGCAGATGTTTTGCGCTGCGTTTGCGCGCGCGAAGAAAAAAAGACGAAGGAATTTCGTGTCGTTGGGCAGCGCGAAGTGGTAGTAGTAGTAGTAGTAGTTGTAGTCGAAGCAGAAGTACCTTTACACTATACGTGCGTACATCGTCTTGGATCGTAAAGATTCCGGGTTCCGAGTGCTTCAAAGAATTTCCATCGCAAGCCGCTGCTGCTTGAACTTCGTTAGAATTATTTGTGTAGGCAAAAAAAAATTAAAAAATAAGAGACTCGATGAACGTGTTCTGCCGAACGTGAATCTATTTTTATTACAATTTTAAAGTAAATAATAAGACGATAAAAAAAATCTGCAAAATTTTCAGGCCGATTTCATAAATCGATAATTGATCATTGGTTTTTTTTTTTTTTTTTTCTGTAACGCACCCCCTAGTTACCCCAGCGCCATACAAAATTTTCTTACTGCATTTCATTACCGATGATTTTTTTTTCTTTGCCACTTTCCGTTCTTCCTTCGTCTCCTTCATTTTTTTTTCTTCCTCTTTCGCTCTCTTCCTTTATGATAGGTCCTCATCCTCATCGAGGGGAAGGTGCGCTCTCTCGCTGGAGAGCTCGAGACTCCGCGACCCCCGTCGTAAAGTTATTACTAATGCTACGGACAATGGTGAACAATGGGCACCGTGAATGGGTCATAATCGATTCGATTGTCGCTGAAGGACCAGCCTGGTTTTCGTTGCGGGGCCCTTCCATCTTGCACCACCACCTCGGCCATCGTCTTTTTACCTTCTTCTTTCTCTTCGCTCGTTTCTTCCTTTCGTGCGCTACCTGCGCTATCGCCCGACTATACAGCAGCGCGTCTGGAAGCTCGACTTTTTCTATCCTTGCTGCATGGCGGTTATTAGGATTGAAAGTATGCCGTTTCTACCGCTGTTTAGCTACTTCAGCGTCGAGGGTAAACTCCAATACCCCCGACGAACGCGGATTAAAGATATTTCGGTCTTTTAAAAATCCCTACTGGGTCATCTAATCGTAAAACTAATGCGTCCGAAATCTTTTTTTATGCTCATCCGGGGTCTGGGACCCGGTTAATGGAGAAAAATAAGTTCGTTCGGAAGATTAAAACACCTACACGCGAACACATTTTTAGAATCGTCCGTAAAAACGACGATGATTTTCGTGTCTGTGAGCATTTTACTTCGAATTCGACTGGATATCAATTTTATTATTATATTTGGGTTAAAATTTTAGACTATGTATCAGAATTACATAAAACAAATTACCGCTTTTACCGATCTCTCGAAAATGAAATATCGTCTTGCTATTTATTTTTTGAAGTTTATAGATGAAAAAAAGGTAAAAAAAAAACTTCCTTTTTAGCGTCTTCGCGTCGCTAAAAATTGCCTCCGGCAATATATATGTTGGAAAATATGCACGGAAAAGAAGCAAAACATCGCGCAACGTTCGTTCCTATATCCGCGCAACAACGAGAATACAGTTTGCCATACGTAGAATCATCGATATCATATAACATCGACCAATGACGAGGCGCATCCCGACGTTCGCCCGGTCGCTCTGCCTGATGAGCACGACGTGAGACGTCGTCCGTCGATTCCAGATATCGATATACCCGACCTCTGCGACCCTTTCCCTCGTTTAAAACGAGACACACTTACCCGACTGATACAGGCAGAGTACAAACACTTTATGTACTGTATATCGTACACTGTACTCATACGACCAGAGCGCAGGTCTGATTGCGCCGCGGACGCGTGACGGATCGACGATATCGCCGCGGGACACAAATTCGTCGATCACCGCATGATATCGATACTCGATGTATCGATGTATTTTCTACACTATGCCTTATATTATTATTTTACTGTATCGCGTTGCCGAAATCGAAGAGATATATGTATTTTCTGTGAAGAAAAATAAAAGATATAACTGTAAAAAATAATAACAAAATTAATTTCCTCGGAAATAAAAATTCCTTCGTATGCTAATGATAAAAAAATTAATCTACGCGGTATTGAAAATTATAGTCGATTCTGCAAATTCAGTAATTTACTTCGATTTCGCTGTAAAAGTACACAGTTCTCCATTTGCATTTTTAATTTGCATTTTTTTTTTGTGTTCTTTTGATTTTTATTACTCGATATTATCATATCCGCAAATGCAAAGGTCGTAATGTCCTTTTGCTTTAATAATACACATTGAAAAAAAAAAGTTCAGTATTTTTGTGACAATATTTTGCCGTAGAAAAAACTCGAAATCGAGTCACGGTGAGAGCCTCGACTTCGGTCGACTTTCATTTTTATTGACCTGCGCGATCCGTCAGTTCCGTCGACCCGAACAAAAAAAAACGATCGAGTCACCGTGCACCCTCACTAGGACCGTTGACGACGAAGACGGTGACTTTTCTACGTGGGATCAACGCAGCGACCATCGTTTTTTTTTCTTCTACCTTTTTCACCGTCTCCTTCTCTCCCACCCTGTGGCATTCGTTCGGCTCGAAAACCTGCCACCGTGATGAACGCACACCCACCTGCTGTGAAAAATCCTCCGCGGCGTCCTGGTGTCGGGACCGTTTTGCCTTCTTACTCGTCGCATTACTCCGTTGCGTTGAGCAATACGCACACAAACGCGCGTCATATTAGTTTTGCTTACTGTCCCCGTAAACCCATTTTTTGTACAAAAAATCCCGAAAACCCAATAAAAAAAAATCTCGAGACTCTAGTCATCTGTGAAATTTGCATTTATTAATCTTTCACCCTCTGTTTCATTCTCAAATCAATCGCCTATGTAACTTGGGGCTAAAAAAAAAAAAAAAAAAAAAAACAAAGTTTTGGTCAATAGTTACGACATATGGTCGGAGACTCGGAATTGGAGACTCACCCTACATACACGTTAACTCACCGGGCGGCGTAGTTATTTGCATCATCCATCAGCCAAAAGATCGAGGGAGGTGAAGGAAGGGACATAAAAAAACTGAAGAAAAAAAAAAAAAATGAAACGAGAATAAAGAATAAAGAAAGATCGAAGAATAAGAAGAAGGTGGAGAG
Organism: Cryptus viduatorius; assembly: GCA_964006125.1. Taxonomy (NCBI): domain Eukaryota; kingdom Metazoa; phylum Arthropoda; class Insecta; order Hymenoptera; family Ichneumonidae; genus Cryptus; species Cryptus viduatorius. The sequence continues at coordinate 1,784,804 of OZ023226.1, forward strand.
TTGAACTGTGGAGAATATTGTTCGAGACCGAGAGCGCGAGAGCACGGATTCCCCGGGGATTCGCCCGCATTGTTGAGGTCCTCGGTGATATTTTATTGGGTTTATGACGTCATTAATCTGCTCGTACGGGGACCCGCCCGCTATGTGGCAAAGATCGTCGCGAGTCCGAACTGCTCGGCGACCTGCTACGCTCGATGAAACGATGTATCTGCCTTTCTTACTCGCACTTCGGAGGCTTTCTTTCGTTTACTCGGTTAGCTTGACTCTTTCTTATTTACTTGGGATGTATATACGTTCTTCTTTTATCTGCCGCGTCATCTGGGAATTCGAAGGAAAGTATGGAAGAATTCCACGGGGACATTGCGCGGTGACTAAACGATAGAATATCTGGAACGACCTACGAATTTCGCGCGATCTCTTGGGGACAATTGGAGGTAAAGCTTTTTCCGGTCTAAATATTTTTTATTTTGTTTATCGAATCTCGAAATGATTTTGCAGAAAACAGAGCATTATCTTCTAAGGTTTATAATTATTTTTCTATTTACTCACTCGACGCGGCAAATAAACAGACATATTTCTTGCATCCTGTAATTTCCATTTCACGGCAAAAAAAACACAGAAAAATATTCACTTTATAAAAATAATAATTAAATTAGAAAAAAAATAAAATTAAAATAATTAAAATGAAAAGAATATTTATTTCATAAAAATGAATTTCTATTACATATTTAATAATAATAATAATATAATGTATTTTTTTTTTTAATTTAAATATATATTTTATAAAAATTAATATTTCATTAAAATGCATATATATATTTTATAATTCTTTTTTAAAGTCGTATTAAAATAACGTATTCCATGCATAAGTAAATTTTTAGAAAAAATTTTCAAGTTTCGAGTATCGTGTACCCGACTACACGATCCAACGAAACAACTTGATTGCGTTGCGAGAGATGGTAGTATAGAGGAAAATAATCCCACGATTTCACCGCGTGGTAACGCCCAGTTTTATGGCGATGATTACGCGATTCGTCACGGGCGATAGAAACACGTAAGGGGGATCGAGCAAATGGGAGAGTGCGAACCGTCGAACTCTTTAGCATCCCTTCTATCGAATACGGATTTCCGATAGGTTCTGCCGCGCAGTGTGCACCCAAAGTCTTCTATTGTGTAGAGTTATATACGCTATAGTGTGAGGAAGCGACAACAACAAACGGCGGCGAGTAGAGACCACATGGCGAATCCTGTCGCTCGTTCGCGTACCGTTTGACCGGCGTTCACAATGAGAAATTAAGATAGGAATCGACACCCGTACCTAGTGGAAGCTGCTAACGCGAGATCTCATCACGAAATCGCTCGTTGTTCGCTCGATGTCGTCGTCGACACATCACAGAACTATCGAACAACGAGAATATCCGAGAGGAAAAAAAAAGGATCGAAATAAACAAACGCTCGAGATAAATCACAATCGGCGAGTTATCGATCCCTCGATCTATATCCACCGACGAAAGGCCCTTAACAGGAAGCCGTGAATCGTCAGGACAATAAATCGAAGATTGAGCGAAATGCGCAAACAGCGAAATGTGAGCTTCCGGAACTCGTCGTTGTAAAAAAAATAAAAAAAAAAAAAAATAGATACAGAGATCGAGAATCATTCGAACTGTTTGGAAGTTTCGTAGCTTCGTCTAGTTTCGATTTTTAGCCGTTCGTATCCCTTTAAAAAATCGAAGGACGACCGGCCGGGTATACGTCACGAATTGTAAAAAAAAAAAAAAAACAAGTTACTCCAGTCGTTGAAAGAAAAATCGGTCCGATTTCCGACGTCTACTCTTTTTACTTTTTTTTTCTTCATTCTTATTCTTCTGCCTTCCGTAAAGAGATTCGAAGATCGTTTCGTCGCGGTCGTAAGAAAGGCGAGAGTGAAACGAAAGGACCCGACAAGAAACCTCAGTGGACTCGAAGTCTGGCGCGCGAGGTACCAGTGTTGACTTAGGGTAGGCGAACCTCGGGTAGGGCCTCTTTTACTCCCGGGGGGGATAATAAAATTCTTTGCGCAGAAAAAAGGTTGTCCGGGTCGCGGGCGAGAGGATCGGAGGTTCACGTGCCTCGGAGCACGGGGATGAAATTTCTTTTTTTTTCTCCTTCCCCTTCTCCACCGTCACTAAAGAAAATACACCCCCAGCGCTCTGTTTACTCCGAATAAACAGTGGGGCATGAAACGCCCATCGGCGACGAGCCTTAGACGTCGTTCGCGCCTCCGCACAAAGTCCCGTCTACTCTCTAATTGCTGCGAAATGTTCTTCTTTTTCTCCCTTCTTTCACAATCGCCAGCAGCGCCGCCCGTAGACGAGTGCGTAAAAAAAAAAAAAAAAAATCCCTTCGACGATACGATGAACAATGAATTCTTTGTCACTTGTAAAAATATTCAACCCTTCAGGTGCCATTGAAGATTTAAACGCGGAGAAGGGAATCGTAGAATCGCGGATCGCGTTGAATGCGAAAATCTTCCGAAAAATCCTAATTCTGTGGTACCAACGAAAATAAAAATCAAAAAAAAATCACAACGGAGCTGAGGATGTCGGGTAATTTCGTAAAAATTAAATTTATCATAACCCTCTCCAAGCGCTTCGTGCAGCGAAGTCGCAGTGGGCAATACAATGAGAACTCCAACGACCACAAGAGGAAGAAACCGTAACCCGAGCATCGTTATTACCATTTACAAAGCGCAAGGGTTCAGCTTCTGTGACCAGCAGAATGGTCTAATGGTATATCGAGTGGTGACTGCAGTAGTCAGATATTACAGCGAAGCCATAGAGTTCGTGTTGACGTAGCAACAGTAACGATATCCTGCATCGTCGGATCACCGAAGAGGAAGCTGAAGAAGCGAACGATCCTCTTCCATGAGCTCTTCTGAGTCGGGTTAATGGGTTCGCTACAACCTGTCGCATGCAGAATTAACGTTACCTCTCGGCAAGGGATCGTTGTGTTACGATGCGATCGTACCTTAAGCCTGTAAGGCTTAAGATATCGCGAACTACGGTAGCAGCAGCAGCAGCAGCCGCAGCATCAGGAACCACCGACAGCAACTATGCGAAAATAACGCTGAAGCAAGTTGCATGCTATACCGTTGACGTTGTATCGCATATATGCTGCGTTTCCTGGATGCATGCGCATTGCATGGCTCGGTAAACCGATCTTTGCGAGGGGCACGAATTAACCGCGCGCGCTATTCCGCGGGGATGGGCAGAGGGGCAAAGAGAGAATCTTCAGATTCACGGGGCCAAAGAGCAAACTCCTCGCCGGCAATATGGCGCCTGTTCTAAATTCAAAACAAGGCGCTACTTAGCATATACATACCATAGTGCTGGACCAGGGGTGGGAGGAGAGGAGAGGCTCCCAACAGCAGCCACGAGACCCGAGAGACGCGCAGAGCTCGCACACGCTATGACATTCGCAATTCAAATGCTACATTTCTATTACCATTTTAATTCAAGGGCACTGCACTGCGCATATACCGCAAACGTTCGAGTATAGTGTACCCAATCTTCTATATATATTGCTACTCGTGTACACGGTGATGTGCGCTACCGCGGAACGTTACTGCATCGCGGCTGAGTTGACTATTCGCGCCGTTTTATGTCTGCGCCTCCCCCCTCTTCCACCCCTTCACTCTGCGCATCTTTGCGTCTTTGTCAGTCGGATAATATTACTGAGCGCCATTTCCAGGTATGCGATGTAAATTTTGCAACTGAGTCACATCCGAAATTAAAAAAAAATACAGCTTCTTATATTTTTTAAAAGTTATATTTTTACGGAAGGGCGTTGAATTTGGGAGGACTTTGGAGCATTTGAGGGTTTTGGCTTTCGTATTTCCCTTTTTTTGCGACTATAACGCGCGTTGTAAACGATATTGTGGTATTAAAATTAATTTTAAAAATATTGAAATGGAATAATTTTAATAATACGCGTAAATTGATTTAATTTATTTTACTCATCGGTTATAGTCTTTCGCTACAAATTTCATGATATACTTTCAGACAATATGTTTCACTCTTTTTAATGGGAAAATTTCGTTGTCGCAGCTGCCCTTTTTCCGCTTTTTCGTGACACCTCTATCACATCGAATAAAATATAATAGCCAACACACCCCTCGTGTTCTTCGTACGCTACGTAACGCGTCGTAAGAATCCCCGTGATCTCTTGTGATTCGAGGATTACCTTCGCTAATGGCCGGAAGTAAGGGTAAGAGTAGTATTCTCACCGACACCACCGGAGCTTTCGTTAAGCGGCGTAACTAATTTTTGTCGGGAGTTCTTTTTTTCACCCTTGAAAAAATTCCGAAACCTCGGAAATCAATTCAACCCCCAAATCAGTGATGCAAACCTATATATGTATCCGTTGGTTAGACGATTTCACGAAGCGCTCAAGAGAATCGCCGGCAATTTGACCGCTGGTCCCAGTCAGCCAGGTGACAAAAACATTCACCACTCAAATTCGATTTCTTTTTGACCATAACGACCCTTAACTTCCTCACGAAGGGGTTAGCAGCTACATTCATATCGGAAGTTGCGACTGTTACGTTTGTATTTTTTTTTTTTGGTTCTTCCTTTCTCCGACTCCGTTCCGACGGCCTATTACCATTTTCACTAAGCTTGCCGTACGTTCATGTCTCTCTCTCTCTCGCTCTCTCTCTCGCTCTCTCTTTCGCTCTCTCTCTCGCTCTCTCTCTCGCTCTCGCTCTCTCTCTCCCTCTCGCTCTCTCGCTCTCCCTCTCGCTCTCTCTCTCGCTCTCGCTCTCGCTCTCTCGCTCTCTCTCTCGCTCTCGCTCTCGCTCTCTCGCTCTCTCTCGCTCTCTCTCTCTCACCCTCTCGCTGTATTAGGCAAGAGATTTGCCCAGCAGAAGTTTGACTCCTAATCCGCATGCGTTAGAGTGCAATCGGTGGTGACTATGGGGACACCTGGCGCAAAACCCTTTTAGGCACGCCATCCCGGATTTGTAGACGGCGCAAACTGACTCGTTGCCGCGAATTTATGTGTCCCGTCAGATTATAAGATCCCCTTTTTTCTATCGTTCACACTTTTTAACTCGTTGGAACTGCGCACACACAGGCGCGTCATTGTTCCACTTCCGTATACCCGGTCACGCATAACGAGATCGTGGCTAGGATTTCATGAGTCTCGAGATTCTTCGCTACAGTCCTGCAAGAGTCGCGTTCTCTTGTGTGCGTTGGATTTATCTGACTGTTGAACATCGGGACCTACGCACCTTATTGATGACCGCCGCCACCACCCATGTCTCGAATAATAGTATATATATATATATCTCCGCGTACCCAAAGCGTTTTCTATGCTACACCTATAACCGGCAATAATAACGTCGCGTAGTTGCGTGTACACATAACCGAGAGGCAAAAGAGACGACAGACGACAGATGCTCGAGTCGTTTAGTTAGCCATCGACCTTTCTTTGATGATGGGGATTCTTACAGATACACCCGGTGAACGAGTATGCGAGATGATACCTCGATCTCCCGGGCAGTTCCGATCGTCGTTTTCGTTTTTTTTTTTTGTTTCTCGCAGCGGCAAAGTGACACACGTGTTCACTAGTCGAAGGATCAGAATCGGTAGAGCTCGATGTATCGGAGACACATCGCTTTACCGGTCGGACAAATTACGTCGGATTCACGAGACGATCGCGACATGATCGCTCCGCATTATCGGATATTTGTCTGTCATCGAAGACTTCGATAATAAAAATAATACCGCATCCTTTGAGAAAGACAAACGTCGCTTCGTCTTTCTTCGTTCGTACGTTCGTAATCGATCGAAAAAAAAAAAAAAAAAAAAATACGATCCAAATAAATGTTATCATTTTATTTGCTATTTTTAATCGATGTTTTATTTTGCGCAAATTATTTTTTATTCAATTGAAAAAATATTTTACGATTCGGATTTTCAAATCTCGAAGACAATAAAAGCCGCGAGTTTTTATACTTTTTAAATTACCAGACATCATCGATAATAAAATATTACGTAATACTTTTTTTTTTTTAGGATGAGATTTTAAATCGTAACCGCTCCAGTTTCGGCTTAATTTTTATCTATTAAGCGAATTTAATAAAAACGTTAATGAATCGTAAAAAAAAAAAATACTTTTTTTACGTCTGAAAAGAAATTTCTCTAAAATTCGAACAATGAATTGTTTACATAACATTTTATGCGATGTTGACGCAACGCGGTTGGCTGAAAAATAAGATCGCCATTGGTGAGAGGGTCGCGCGACGATCCAACGAGTATACTACGCTTCTGTCGAAACGATTAAAGTCCGCATACAAAAAGACTGTGATATACTAATCGACCGTCAGAATGGTCAAATCATAGTTGGCTATTGATCTCCGGGTTCCTTGATCCAGTTTCAAATTAATACGAATTCATTAATCTCGATCGGCGCGCAGCATAACCGCGCAGCGGCTACACATCGTAGGCTCTCGATCGCGCGCCGCCGGAACCGCACGACTTCTCCGTCTTCATCTGCCTTCGTTACTTTTGGATATATTATACAAAACACTATCCGCCTTGGAATAATTAATGCGAGCATCAAACGACGACAGAATTATTCATAAAGCAGTCGGAGTTATATCAGCGTCGACGTGTACGGGGCATCGCGAGAGATCCCTTGCGATTGATACGCGGCAACTAATCACAGAAATGACCGACGAGCGATTATTGAATTCGGGGCTCAGATATGAATCGATCGAATCCAACATATGCACTCCGAAGCCCCGAACGCGTTACGTTTATTATACGCAGTTGAGTGATTCTGTTTTTTTTTTTTTTTTTTTATATATATTTCTTTCACTCGTACAGAAATGCCTCTCGAGAGATTTATGATATTGGATGAACGAATTCAATGGATAATGAGAGTTTACGAGAGTGCCGGAGAGGAGAAATGATTCAGGAAAGAATGGAGTTATGTTATTGACGTTATTCCGGGAGGATCACCTTCTCTTCTGATAAATAATGATGTTACGCGTCCGGTATGAACGCACATTGTTGACGCTCCTGCAAGGGCTGTAAGTTTTGATTTTCTCGGACCTAAAAATGCCCTTTGGCGCTCGAGTTCGATATGAAATAGTCCGCGTGAGGTTCCTCTTGATTGGAGGCATTGAAACGGACCGAGAGAACCTGATCGTCCCCGATTAATCATTCGAGTCGGTCACAATCGGCTGTAATATGTATCTCTCGCACGCACCACTTCTGGCTTCTTCCTCGTCTTCTTCGTATTAAAAAAAAAAAAAAAAAAAAACCGCTCGGTTTCTTCTCTTATTAGTGAGACATTCAGAAGTAGTCGAGATTGTTGGCCGACATCAATTCATAACGCGGCGAAATTAACAAGGTCTTGATGAATAGACCAGCAGGATGTACGACGGGGAGGATACGCAGCGCAGTTATTAGCCACTTACCGATAATCGGTATAAAAAAAAAATAAAAAATATCCACAAAAACAACGAATAATTAGTCATTTTCTGTGTTTGTGAAAAATTATACTCGACAAGGTAAATGCCATTAACTCAATCGATAAAAATTTTTTTTTATTTTTGATATTACGAAGTACCAAATTATTATCACATTTTTACGTAATATGCTTCGAAGTGTACTGATAAATTTTTTTATAGATTTTTTTTTGCAACGAACAGCAATGCGCTGTTCCGTTTTTCGGAATAGCAACTCATGTAAATTCATCGTGAAAATCGATTCGAAGAAAAATAATCCTCGCGTCCTTCGTCGCTCACAGCAGGTTTTCCAAAATCATTTTTTTACTCCGATTTATCTACCTGCACATTGTATAATAACAGTAGGTATACTATATATGTATACGCGTAAGACGATTCTCTCGTTTGACGCAACAAAATATCGTAGCAAAGCTCGAGTGGGCGGCGCACACCGCAGAACACGATCGCCGCTATGATATACTACGCGCTCTCGTCGCGTTCTATCCTCATTCTTAGAAAAGATTTTTCCATCGAACAAGAGTTGGATAACAACGAGCGAGAAATACATTGGAAGAAATCGTGAAATAAATCGTTCGGGTCGGCGAACTAATTCTGTGGAACGTGATCGCTGACGGTAGATTCATCGGCTTAACGTTTGTCCACTATTCTCGCAAAGAGGGTGGTAATTTATCGACTTTGCCCCGAGGTGACGTTCGCGTAGCCTGCCACACTTTTTTTTCTTCGATCGTTTCGAAACTTCCCGTATTTTTCGAACGGTTCAAACTATCGCTCACACTTTTCCAAGACCCCGTGGCAATGGCACGAGAGTCCTCGAAAAGTCGAACGGGAACGGAGAAAGAGATGCCTGAAACGGCGAAAAGAACGGACCCGAGAGGGTTTGGCGGAGAGCGAAGTGCTCGGACACGTCCGGGAACCACTCGAAGGTGTCAGACCCGTATTCACGAAAACCAAAACATTCATTTTCGTATTTCGTTTGACTGGCTATTGGACAATGGCGATCGGCTCGTTGTTGACCGTTCGGACAATGGACCGAGAATAATGGTAGCGCGGGAGTAAAGGGAACAGAAGAAGTGCCGTGCGCTATGCTGGGTCACTCGTCGAAAGAAATGAAAAAAAAAAAAAAAAAAATGGCTATCGCGAACGTACGACCGTCAGGAAAGTCTTGACGCCCCTCGGCACAGGCGGACCAGATCACGACGGAGATAAATTTCGCATTTGTAAGAGATCGGAATATCGCGACTGCCTCTCACTCGCTTCCCTCGTAGAATCTGACCGAAGGTGCACGCGCTTCTTTGACCGCTCGGTGTGCGCCTCCCTCGTGTCCGCAGAAGGAGAATCGTATGAATCCCTTTTCGTTCAACAATTTCCAAGCTGTAACGACTGTGGGGGGCTTTATCCGTTGCTACCGGTACGAGAGACCAGCACCAGCACGCGGAGATGCGATGAATAGCACAATGGCAAAAGCATATCCTTTATTCTCGTAATTGTCCAGTTATAGCGCGCTGCAGTGAGACTCTATTTCTGAGTTCTTTCGTTGCCTTCGAGGATATTTATCGCAGTGTGCTATCGCTCTAATCTATTCCAGTAAAAAAATTAAGAAAAATGGGTGCGTCGCTTAGACGAGCGAAGCAAATGGTTGAAAAAAAAATTCACTATAGAACATCGATGAAATCGATGGTAAACCTATTGCATTTGTAAAATTATTTTTATTATTATTTGAAATAAAAAAAAATTATTATTTTTATTTGAATTGCACGTAAATAAATTTTAATCGATCTTATTATAAAAAAATTAAAATTTTTTTTTATTTATTCATATTTTTCAATTTTTAATTTAATTTTTAATTTTTCAAAAAAATCACTTCAATCGAAAAAAAAACAGTATTTTCGTTCCAAAAATTAATTCTCTATGCGTAATTTTATTTTTCTAAGCGAAACATAAGCGATCCGATAAAAAATTGTTCAAGAAGACTATCGCCGCGATCTTTTTACAAAGATCGATAGCGCCTATGACAACGCAATATTTGCGAAGAAGTATCAACATTGAGAAAATAATAATGATAAAGTATCGTCTTTTGTTCGTCAGGAAACATAAACCACGTTGACGTCTATAATGGTACCTCGCGCGGGCGCTCGTAACTTTATTTTTCATTTCTTCTTTACGTGACTATATTTGAGTCCGAGAGAAGATGCTTGTATATATATCGTGAAGTGCTGTTCTAACTCTCGTAACTAGAGGATCGGATTCTTCTATCGGCCCGTATATCTTCGGGCGCGTAACCCGCGCAATGCGACAAACCGTACGAGTCTCCAATCCTATTTTCCTTTAGGATCGAAGAGTGTCTTAGGTTTCGAGACGGTATATTCGAGTGGACATGCGTGGAACATGTGAGGAAACCCTCGGGGGCTTTTTTTCACTGTTGTCTTACGCATGCGCGATGTATAGCTGAGGCACGTGTACGTAATATAAACTATCCGTTTCTCGATCTCTTCCTCTCATGACGAAACGTCGAAATCGATTCCTCTGTACTATCGTACCACTCTTGGGGTACTTCTCCGTATCTCTTCACGGTTTGCCGTAGCGTTGTGTCCCCTTCGGAGACTCGATCTCACAGTCACGAGGAAAATATTATTCGAGCGAATAAGAGAGCCACAAGGCTATATGGGGACTAATATAGCAGTGTGTATGGATAAGAGTTGCTCTCGGGGTCCCAACGTGAGAGAGCCTCTAGCCTTACGGCCCGCCGGTCTGCTCACGAGAGCATAGGCACGGAATATAGATAGGTAGCCGGAGAAAGAGATCGAGAGAAGAAGAGGAAGAAGAAGAAAAAGACGAGGAGGCAGAGAGGAGAACACAGCACGCGCAAACCGGTAGGTACCAACACCAGTGTAGGGACGACAGGTGTTATGATAATATTTTCTCGAGAAATAAAGGCTACCCGGGACCGGACGATCGGTGCAGCGCGTCCACGCCGTGGGTGGCCCCCCGAGAGTAGCGCCCGAGAGAACCGCGAGTATATAACCCTATGGGTCCCCCTGGATCTCTGGTGGATCCGCGCTGATACCCCGCGCGAGCGCGCGCAGCAGCTCTTTTCCGCAAGGGTTATATCTATCGCTAGCTGCGCGCAACCCACCGCGATTCTCTACTTGTACTCTACAGCCTTAACCCTACTCTACCTCCACCTTTCTCGCGTTATTATACGTAAGCTTCCCACTCGGGCGAAATGATTAAAGCCTCTTTTAATCGACTGGCAGGAGCTCGCGCAAAACCCTCGGAGAAAATTCACCTCTGACCCCCCCCCCCCCCCACCCCTTCCTCTCTCCTTATCCGACGAGTTCACCGAGCTCGTTGGTGATTCGCATTCAAGAATCGCGAATAATTCAAACATTTATTGTGACTCGTAATTCATATCTTAATTCCTCTGTGAAGATTTTGCTTGATATCAAATTTCACGGTCGAGAAAGATGATATATAGACGGGATCTAGGAATTAGCTGATCTTACCGTTTTTCGAATGTTGCGCAGTTTTTTACGAATTTTTTTTTTGGTTTTTTTTTTTTTTTTTTAATTTTAATCAATGCATCGTTTACACGAGGAATTTTTTTGGCAGTAAATCATTTCTGTTACATTATACAATGATTTTTGTACGATTGAAATTTTTTTTTTTTTAAGGTTCTTTGATTTTTATAAAATTGGTGAATTTTTCCATTTGCGATCCCACGTAATAAATTCGCTGACGCTATAAATATATATATATACATTATAAATTCCGAGATATACTCTAATTCGGGGGGATGCGGTCTCGAGGTTCTTAGAAAGTCTCTGAGATGAGGCGTTTGCGATAGAAAAAAACGTAATTTTAATTTTCGTCTCAAGCGAAAAAAAAAGTATGACTTTTAATGCGCGATCGGTAACCGAGCGTAACGAGTTAATTGGAATGGAAAATCTACGTGACAGTGTGTTCCGCCTGCTGGTTTATACTTCGCAACAGTGCGATGCTGCATAGTCGCCTTCCCGCGAATGTGTCTTTGTTTTATGATCTCGACGAGCCGGTAATTGCCTGACCGTTGGCCGGCGACACATCGCCGACGAAACTTGTCGATGATGTCTCAAGGACGAGATCCTCTCACTGCGAAGGATCATCCTTCGTTCTTTCGCATATACGCACACGTATTAACCCCTTACCTCCCGCTATCGCGTGTACAAAGATGTATACATATAGATTCTCGATGTTATTTGCACGAAGATCATTCGCCTGACCGGTCAGATGCACTGAGATTCTTCGATGGTATCGAACGCACATCGTACGTACGTGAGCTTCGACCCTCGCGAGACCTAACCGCATCATCCAGGATTTCCCATAGACACACGCGGAGGGTCACGAAAGTTATCGGGATTTTTATTCAATACATTTTATCAATTTTATTCACATTTAATATGCACTCTTACAAAGCTGAATTTAATGTGAAATTCTATATATAAATATATATTATTATTTTTTTTTTTTTTTTTTTTACGTTACGTACGCGATTGCCCGATGTCGAGATGACACATAAATACATAGCGATCATTTACGCCGGGAATTAATATTCGCTAAGAGAGTACGTCTCTCTCGCGATGCAGTGAAGAGAGATGCGCTGAATTGCACATATCGTGCGCTTCTCGCGTGAGTGCAAATTTCTATACTGGCATTATAATTCGACTCGTATCCAAGTAAATTGAAATAGCTTTAGTAAAACTACAAAGTTGTGTCACACAGTTATGTTAATTGGATAAGAACGTTGAATACCGTCGTTGCGCGCTGTGTCCGAGTAACGTGTTCGATTGACGTTTACAAAGATTACACAGTTGTGGGTACAGTCCGCGCGTTATATGCAATTACTAATAGTGCCCGTTGAATCGTTGACGAGTCGATGACAAACGATCCATGAGGAATTCTGACCCTTGCCCTTGATCGGTGCGTCTTCGATGCCAGCGATCGTCGCGCCGGCGCACTATAATGTACCAAAGATCGTTGTCCTCTGATGCAATTCATCGTCTTTCTTTCCGTTTTTTCGCAGACACAATCGAAGACGAAGAAAATCCGGTTGATTAACTTTTTTTTTTTAAAGAAACGCAATAATGTAATTAATAATGTAAATGTTGATTTCCATTATTAATAGTAATTATTATTATTATTATTAATTAAATCGCAACTTTCTGAAAAATTTATATTTTCTATGTATTCTTTTTTTTTTTTTTTTAAGAATCGCAATGATGTAATTGATAATGTAAATGTTGATTTACATTATTAATAGTAATAATAATAATTATTATTATTTAAAATTGCAATTTTCTGGAAAATTTATCTTTTCTACAGATTCCCGACGCCTTCGTCTTGAAAAGAGGGGCTGCTGCTTCGATCTTGCAGTGTCTTTACCGATACTTTTTCTGCTCTTTCAAATGATCGTTTGTACATCTATTTTTGCATTCGGTGGATTGCCATTTAAACTGAAACGTTAATCGAAGATGGCATTCCAGCGAAATGGCAATGGCTCTTTTTAAGTTTAAAAAATGGACGTTTTTTTTTTTTCTTTACCACCGTTCGTGAGATCAAGAGATCGCGTGTAATTTCAACTGGTTAACATTATACGGCTGTGTAAAATGAGATGGAATATCACGCTCTTTATCGATTAAGACCGCGATCCACCGAGATACCACACGATCTCGCGAATACGCGCACTCCTTACAAGGTAATGCGCGATTGCAAGGTCGTTTCAGGTGTCGTAATTACTCCCACACATCGCTTGTAATCGAACATTAGTTTACACGGTGTAACAAATCCATAATTATTGCTACATTCTTCAATATATTATGAATAACGGAACACAATTTTATCGACTTTTATTTACGCACAATATTTACGCGCGATATAAATGTCTATATAAAAAAAAAATGCCTTCGATTATCGATCTATCAAATCGCTGCACGATATCATTTCGTCGCGTGCAATGAAATGTAACTTCCAAATTACTACGTGAAACATTTAAATATCGTATACAATGGATTAAGAAATACGAAAAAAAAAAAAAAATCTGTACTTTTCCACCATTTTTTTTTCAATACTTCGAAACAGTGTTGCATGTAAGCAACGTCGTGTTTCAAAGGGTCGAAGCAAATTACGATAATTGATCCGATATACACTGAAGCGTCTGCCGCTTCAGCTGCTCCGACCCAAGAATTTCATGGACGCACAGATGATGTTCGATTCGTTGGCGATGATGTAGCGATGCACATCGCTATTAGAAGGGATCGGGAAGGAGAGAGAATCGAAGCAGCGTACGTAGAGTAGGGCAAAATCGTTACTCCTCCGAGGCAAAATGATCGCGAGACTTCGGAATTATCTATCCCTAATGTCTCGGGTTTACATAAAGAAGAAGCAGAAGAAGAAGAAGAAGAGGCAGCAACAGCAGTCCGCAGACACAGACACACAGACACGTATATAGAATAACTGGAAGAAGCGAGCGTCTGCAAAGATGACGAAACGTTCGGATGCCTTCGTTACAGAGCATCGAGCGAAGAAGATAGCGAAGATACATATATACCGACGAGAAAAAAAAAAAAAAAAAAGAAAAAAAAAAAACGAGATATCGCACAAGTGTGCGAAGAGCATATGGCTCATCCTCGTCTTGTATCACCGGATGATCTTGAACTAACACCTTTCGGGGCATATCCCGCCATTTATTACGGACGCGAGGTGTTCCAATAATTGCGCAAACTCGCTATGCAGCGAGCAGCAACGTGGCAGCATTCTGCAGGGAAGCGGGGAAACGATCAAGAAAAATCGGTATATAGTATATGAAAGTGTTATACGAAAGAACGGTACGGTTGATAGAGAAAAACGATTGCTTGTGCATACGTAAGTCATCGGTAATAGCTTCGACCGTCGACTAGCGTGTCGGCGGGCATTAGATGATCCCTCTGCGTTCGCATTACAGAATAATCTGTACCGGTGTACCGAGTTAGATACAGTAGAATAACAGGGGGCGATATGGACCACGGGAAAACTCGATTAAATGTAAAATTCATTAGAGTTAACGATCGCAGTTACCATTCATTACAATTTATTTTTTTTATTTATTTTTACGAAAAAAAAATAAAATTGCAATATTTTTCATTATTATTGTTCGAATAATTATTATATTTACTTAAATGTTTTTTTTTTATTTATTTTTAATACGTCGGTAAAGTAGAATTAATGCTCAGGCTGTCGAAAACATTTTTTGATACATCGTTCGCGTATTAAAATCTATTGGTCCATTTTCGGCGTTTGATCGATTTTGCTTTTAAAAAAATCGAATGGCAATATGATTTATTTCACAGACATTCTAATTGAAAAGCTCTCAAAATTTGTATCGACAAAAAAATGAAGAATCTTACGAGCGGATAAGATGTATCGCGCTTCGATGATCGAGGGGCGACTTCCTACCTTAGCGCGTTGGGGAAGAAGGAGAAATGGGAAAATAGCCTTAAACCAGCGGAGACTTCGCTAACGATGCGCGCATACTACGGCGGCGACTAAAGCCTTCTCGCGGTGCCTGTTGCCCGTGCTTAGACCTCAGCATGCGTATATGCACGAGCAAAACCCGATGTAAATCTTTGTGACAACCGCTTAATAAACGGATAATGCGACTCACGGGTTTTAGAGAGCGAACGAACGAAATAACCGAGATATTACCGCGAGGCAATAACGAATCCCATAATTTTCATCCAGTAACAATAAAGTATTCCTCTTATAGGTACCTGTATACAGTATGCGTCTGTGCGAACACTGCACTTGTAAAAGCGCGTCTCTCTTTCTATATCTGTCGTTCGTCCGGTCCATAGGGTTCGCATAATACGCATCGGCAAACGCGCGACTTATCTGTCTTTCTGCGAGACTCGCGTACTTACAAGTGCGAAGGAAGAAAGTTTAAACCGTTAGGTATTTAGTGTTTGGCGCGTCTGACACACGCGGGAGATACTTCCTATCCTCCCGACGCCGCTTGATTATAATTAGACACATCCGTAGTATTAGAATACTTGTGTTCTAACGACTCGGTAAATAGTCTGAAATTCATTTTTGAGCGATCAAAACATCGCGGCGGATGATTCTCAACAATTTTTCAAATTATTTATCGGAGGAAAAAAATATTAAGCAATTATATTAGTAAAAATAAAATTTCTGTATAAATTTGTTATCGCTTAGTTGCAATTATCGATTATAATTAAAATTAATTAATGTAATCACTTTATTGAGAAAATTGTGCTATATACGTATTTCTTGTTAAATTTGTCACGTTGGAAAAAGAATTGTCCGTAAATAAAATAAATAAATAAATAAATAATACAAGTAAATTAGACATTTTTCAGGAATACGATGACAAACTTTTAATTTCTGATAAATATTAGAAAATTATCATTAACTGTGAAGGTAAATTGTCATTTATCACGAAAGGGTTAAAATGCGCGAAAACTTGTCGAATTAAACTTCGGATTATGCAAAATCTCGATTTTCGAGTCGAGTCTTATATTGTTGCGATTTAATTCAGTAACTTTTGACTTTTCAATGATTCAGCATCTCGTATGTCCGCCGTGTACGAAGATAGCGAAAAATTATCCAGTGGAACTTTTTGCTGGGAGTATGAATGGGCGGCACGATCTTCGTACTTCGTAAAAGAAATTGAATTTATTGACTAAAGACTCGTTCTTGATAAAGCGACCTGACTGTTGCGCTTACAAAGCGCATTCGGTATCCTCGCGAAACAATTGACTCGATGATTAACGAATCCCATCGTCGTTAAGCTATTGGTTAGCAGACAATAATTATCCCATGTCCTTTCGACGTGGTAAACTCGCCGAGTTTCCAGTCGAGAATACATCCAGAGATTGTTACAGTCCGCATAGATCGCGCGCGGTCCATCGGTAAGTACATATGGGCATTGGACACGAACGCGCGGCGCAACTGCTCGCATGGAAACTCCTCGTTTCCACTGATTATTTTATTGTAATTATTCCAAATCCCATCGATGGACTATAACATCTTTTTTCCGCTAACGTAAAGTGCAACTTTCCAATTACATTTCATTTAGAATCGATGCTGTGCGCTTCTACGGTTTCTATGGTCATTTCTTCCGATTAAAAAGCGAAAGCATGATAAGTGAGATTAATGAACTTTTATTGCTGCAGCAGAGGAGAGACGCCATGACACATGTCTATTAAGGGGGGGCAATTGTAACAATACTTAAAAAACGGAATTGTGGTTTCCAAAATATTCTTAAAGAATAATCATAATAACAATGGTGATAATAAAAATAATAATAATTTGTATAATATTGATAATAATAATGGTATAATTTTTTTTATTTTTAAGTATAAAAATATTCCTAAAAAAATTAAATAATAAAAGTTATTCGATTTCTTCGATCGAAAAAGCGCCCAAAATAAATGATTCGTATTTTTTTTTTTTTGGCAAACGAATAAGAGAATTTGGTGGTCGTAACGAGAAAACGATTACCGGAAATGCCGTAGCCGGAAGTCCGCCTTTTTCCGAATGTAAAAAAATGCTAACTATAATAGGGTGCAAGACGAGTTTAGGATGACCGTTGCGTTCTTCGAGAGGCCCTCGTAAACGATCGAGTTTCGAATGACTAACAGTAAGAGCAAAAAAGAAGGCACCAGCGATCGTTTCGACGGTCACAGGTTTTTGGGGACTAATGGACGTTTGGTTGGAAAAAAAAAAGGAAAAAAGACGAATTGAGCAGAGGACGAAGGTAGCGCGCGTGGGACCGTCTCGATTATACGGGTGCGCTGCTCTACGTGTTAATGGAACATTCCTTGTTGCGCCGCGGAGCAACAACACGCGGAGGATCCAAGAATTATGGGTCATCGAAATAAGAATCTTGGAGCTCTAATACGTGTGTGCGCTCTCCGTTACTATAATATATAGCATACCTTTCTACATCGTTCGTTTCCATAGCCATACCCTATTATCGAACTTTCTCGTGTGAGTCACAAGGAGTTGACCAGTTGATCGAAGAACCGTTGACCCCAGAGAGTTGAATATAATGTCTCAGGCTCCTTGAAACGAGATCTCTCGTTAAGGTGGAAGCTCCGCTAGGAGCGGTGCATCGCGAGTAAAATGCCCGATGTACAAGAGATAGTATATTGCCACGTAGTATATCGTAGCTGTTACCGTACTGAGTTAAAAGGGGCAGAAAGGCGTCATTCTATGAAGAACAGAGGACTATAGAAAACATCTTGTTGCATACATGGTGTCCAATCTTTATCCCACGATGGCGTAAACTGCAAATTCTTCGATCGAACGTTTTTATCCCCATAAAAAATGAATATACTGCGACATTTACGATATATCGAACTTTTTGCGGCAAAATATATCATTTTCGATATATCTGGTCGCCATATACCCATATACGCCATATACCCATAAAACTGGCCGCCATTTTATATAAAGATATATCTTTTCAATATCCGGATATATCGGACATATATATCAGAAACATGGAACATATGTAAAAAAATGATATTTAAGTTATATATCGGACGGTAGAAAGCCTAATAGGGTAGAGGTACCGTTTTTGTCTATTTTTGGTCCGAATGTGACTATCACATTCGAATCAATGAAACATCATAATCGAATTAAAAAAAAAAAATTCGAGTCCATTATTCAGCGAAATTATATGAGAACTTTCGAATATTCAATGGGCAGTTAAAAAAAAAATAAAAGTATTTCGAAGTATATAAGAATAAAAATGGCCACAAATGGTACAGTGGCGCCTAACGGTTCATCGCCCTATTTTGTAAATTTCTCGTATATATATATGATTTCCGGAAAAGCGTATTGTCACCATTAAAAAAATGGTCCACTAACACAAAAAACAGGAGGGCCATTTTTCAAATGACCATTTAATTTTATTTACGATGAAAAGAAAAAAAAAATAAAAAATTTAGGGCGGTATATCGAAAAAAATTGAACACCCTGTATACCGCAAGAGTTTGCCTTATATTCTCTCACGTTTCGCGTTGGTATCTAAACCACAAACGAGAAACGATGCAACAGAGTGTTGGAACGTGCGAGAAACTTGGCGCGAGAGTGGAGTATCACGCGCAGTTTTTCACCCCGACGAGTCAATCGCGAAGCGGCTGTGCCGATGCTATTCGAGGCTCGTGAGGTTGGTAATGGGTTGCACTCGAAGGATCGAAGATCCGCTGACGCTAACGCGCCTATTTGCGACGTTCGCGGTGCACCAAGCTTCTTCGACGCTCGTTGAAATGCGCCTAGCTTCGCTTTGCGAATAAGAGACTCTTTTATAGGATAACAGGAGCGGTTCGCTCTTACGTCGTCTTCGCGTGTGCGAGGATTTATATCGGAGCAACCAAGTGAACACGAGAGATAGTATAACACGAGAGGACGTATAAATCGAAGCACTTCGGTGGCTGGCGAAGCGATCGGTAACATCAGCTGAAAGCTTCGTTCACTGATGGAGAGAAGAAGATTCGCGCGTTCGAAGTACGCTTCGAGATTCGAGATGCTACACTTACGTTCCCAACAAAAATCTATACCATGATGAACATTTATTGAATAAAAAATGTCAAAAATTGACCCCAAAAGGTCCATAGATCTTAATAATTCTCATTCCGGCCTTTGAGAAAAATTTGGTCCAGCAGCATCCGGCGCCAATGATAGATCCATCATCTCGCGTTTCTTATCTTCGGGAGATAACTGAAGGCATTTGACTTCTCTCGCAAGAGAATGACTAACTTAGTTACTGAATAAGTCGTAATCTCTCGGCAAGAAGCCGTTGGCAACTGCAGCCACTACGAAAGTGTCTTGACACGGTGATAGTTGTATAGCGGCCTTAATTAATCGCGACGACTCGCTGCTCGGACGAGAGCGCGAGAGAAGAAGGACGAGCCGCATCAGGATGGTATCCCGACACGCGAGTGGGAGTCTATCTTATACCAACGCCGACCAACGCATTCCAAAGTGTGCCGACTCTAGTATACTAAATCTCTCATCTAATATTATACTCTCGAATGCGTGCGTAAACTCTCTGTGTACACAAATACTATTAAATTTATAAATATATATATATGAATGCATATACGAGTACACTGTTCCGTTCAATGCCGCCACTGTTGATCCGTTGATCTCGGACTGCCGTGTTCGTAATTTGTACCGTCAGATCTTATCGTTAACGATAGAAATATTTTCCACTGCGCGGATGACGTTTAAACATAAATTCTTTGAAATTTAAAAAATATATATATATATATACATACATCTTACGCACACGTGAGAAAGAAATAAGAGACTGTGGAAAATAACGGTAAAACTTGTGGATAAAATGCGATAAGGAAAATTCTTTTGTATTGTTGTGATATACCATTAGTCTATTTATTATCCCATAAAACATTCAAATACCGAAGTTTATCGTCGTTGCCTCGTTGAATTAATTTATCATTTAAATAACGCGATGAGGAATTACCGAATTTTAAAATATTTTCGTAGACTCGATGTGTCATTTGAAAAATTTTTTAAATATATATATTCCCGCCATTTTTTAATCCGAAGGGTTGTTTTTTTCGTGTTAAGGGGTAAGAAAATTATTTTTCAGTCGCAACTAATTAAATGTCTGAAATATCAGATGATTCGAAATTTTTTTCGATTTCGAGGAAAATGCAATTTATCGCGATGCAGAATGTCTACGAAACGAAGAAAACTTTCAAAAACTCGAAGAAAATAATTGTCAGATTTTTATTTTTTTTTTCTGTACCGGATGCACTTCCCTGGTGGAAGAATAGCGAAGCAGATGTTGCGCCAGCATTCAATTATGACGCGTCAAGGAAATAATTTTATCATGAAAATCGCCGCGGAAAATCTCGGAAAATTATTATCTCCCAATCTCTCACCGCAATCGCAATAACTACGGATTTGTTTGGAAACTCTTCGACCAAAAGTAACAACAATAAAGAAAATGAAAAAAAAAAAAAAAAAAAAAGCATAACAGGACGCAACTGTTACAATGCGCGCGGCGTGGTGTATATCGAGTTGCATATAGCGCCGCCGTTTGCACAATGCAAACAACACGAAGGTTGGAACCCCATAGAAAATCAGTCTCTCGATTCTATCGAACAATGAGACACCATTTGTCGCCTCCTCGTGGTTGGGTTTCTTCTCGGTTCGATTTTATCGTACAATTTCCTTCCACATTCACCCAGAAACACCGTCGATACTTAACAGCGTATCCACTACTGACCACTAGACGTACTATAGACGAAAAAAAAAAAAAAAAAAAAAAAAAAAAACGTACCATTGGGATATAATCTTTTTAACAACAAAAGAATTCGCTCTCCCGTATTTCAAAGTTGCGCGATTTTCTCTCTCCTCTCGTTGCATAGATATTTATTCACTCCCGGTCTCTAAATAACACTCGATATGGTCATACAGTTTGCGACGACGATTTGCCATTCCTCCAACTGGCTTTATAAACCTCGACAGTTGAATAATAATGTTTTTCCAATGGGCAAACGGGTAAAGCGAGGTTTCGCTGGAGCGCACAAAGGTGTGTGTATATATATATTGTATATATGTACACTAAAGCAGAGGAGATGGCGAATGAGAGGCGAT
Organism: Cryptus viduatorius; assembly: GCA_964006125.1. Classification (NCBI taxonomy): domain Eukaryota; kingdom Metazoa; phylum Arthropoda; class Insecta; order Hymenoptera; family Ichneumonidae; genus Cryptus; species Cryptus viduatorius. Next base: position 1,805,988 of record OZ023226.1, read on the forward strand.
GATTGCGGAGGCGTCATGAATTTTCCATACTATTCGCTAAGCAAGAGATGTGTCGACGAGGTGAAATAACGTCCATCGTCGAGGCTCGAGCGTTTTGTGAGAGAGAAGAAGACGATGTTTAGAGTCTTCGATGTAACTGCGATAAGTAGCGCATCGCTAGAGGCTTCGAATGCAACAGCAAGGATGATGATTCCACCTTGCAGCCGCCTGTATTGATGTTGCTACTTCTGGGCCTGTGGCGTGTTCCGAGTATTTATCGCTCGATTCTACCGATCCCAGGAGCAAAGCTTCACGGGCGTATATGTACATATATACTTTATAAACAGTAGTGTATGTATACCTCTGTAAGGTAAAACATATGAGATTCCATGTCCTCTATCTCATCGTTGAGTATACGATCGTTGCATGTGATGCAGACGAGATGAGAGACACGCGCATCGTTCATCGATTCCGTTGTATATTTATCGTTAATGTTATTATGCTCACGGCGGCGACCTTGCCATGTGTACATCACTGAATTGCATAGAAACTGCATAGTCGTCCGACGAGTAAGGGAAGACGGGGGGATAATCATTATTACGGCGGACTGCTATCTTTTCTCTTGACTTCTCGTCAATCTTCATCTTGCATCGATGCGCAGATCAGGGTCGCCAACAAGTACGTAGAAAATAATGATAAACAACGAAAAAAAAATATATATGTAATTTTCTATTCAAACATACTGAGTGAACTGTATATTATTTAATGAAAATTTAAACAGATACGGCTAAGAACTCTGCACAGAAATATAAAAAAAAAAATTTAAATAATTTCGGGTTTCGGAATTTTTTTTTTATTTTTATTTTTTCGGTAAAATAGATAATTATGTAAATTAAGTATTTAATAAAATAATCAAAATCTTCAATTCTTGTGAAATAATTTTTTTTATATTTTCCGCGTGTAAAATAGTTCTTCAGAGATCTTCGATTCCTCGTTAAAGATTAACTTTTTGTTGAAGTTGTTGTTGTAAATATTTTTTTTATTTTTAATTTCATCTTTAGATGCATTTTTTTTTAAGTGTCGCTTTACTTTCGTTGAAGACGGAAGATCGAGTTTTCATCGGTTGCCGTGAGCGCTCACGGCGCCCCGTTAATTTGTTGAATCGTGGGACCGCTTTTTGTCGTAGTCGCGCGCGGAGTACCTCGTGGAACTCGAGTTTTGACACATTTTGACACGAGGACCACACAGATCGTGGGTTACCGCGACGTTTGTGCCGTAGGAATGGGGGTGAAGTGCCTTCGGCGACGATGTATAGAAAACATTCGCAGACCATCGCGTAGCGTCGCCCGCAACGATCGTCTTTCGCTGTTTGGAAGAACTCAGAGCCGTGAGGTATACAGATAGACGAACGAGCGATGTATAACGAAGAAGAAAGATCGTCCTTAGACGGGCAAGAAGCGGACGCCGGGTGCTCTCAGTCCAGGATAAGTTATTAGCGGGGCGCACGTGAAGAAGCATCGGCCGTATATATCAATAAGGGCGGCGCGCTCTCCATCCCTCCGTTCTCTCGCTTGCCGGTCTCCGATGTATTTATTACCCCGATCGAGTTTTTCGAGCTCACCGTTCTTCGGTATATCTTTTACTCCGGCGTTTCCTGAGCCGTTCCATCACTCTGCGCGGACTCCCGAATCCCGAGAATACGTCCCGCGAGGTGAAACGATACGAGTGGTCATTTCATCTCGACATCTCTCGTCTCAACGCATTTGTGTCCTCCGCAGCTATCGATGAGTCTCGATGAAGAGAAACGAGTGCCTCGACGAAAGGCAGTCTATACGCTTTCCAGAAACTTGCTCCGTTTTGTTATTCCCGCGACGCGCTTCGAGATACAGACGTCCTTGCCGCATGGCTTCTCACATCCTCGGTCCTCGCTATACTCCTCGTAGTCAATTAATCGAACCTCTCTGATTATATTCCGACTGGAGAATTAAATGACCACGACGATGAGACGCCGACGGAGTTTGAAGAGAAAAACCATTGTTTTACTGTCCCGAAGAGAATCACGAGTTTTCAGTGTTGTCCACCCACTGTTGCGATTTATAGCCGCATCCAGTTAAGTGCAGAGCACGAAGATACTTAAAAGTCGTAAATGTGGTCCACCGTTTTTTAATTACTTTTTTTATGTCATCGAAGCGCCATTATTTTTATTTCACCGTATAAAAAATCCACAAAAAAAAATATATCGCAAAATATATCGATGATTTTTTTTTTTTTCCCACCTCCACCCCCGTCGTACCTAATTTTGTTATACCGACGTATATCGATGATATATCCAATATATTTCCGTTGTATAATGATATATTACAAATATATATATTGTAAAATATATTTACGCAAACATGTGGTATTAACTATATAAATAAATAATAATATATTAATCATATAAAAATATCCGATAATAAATCGAAAAAAAATATATAATAATAATAATGATTATTTTTTTGGTTATTCAATTATAGATCGCGCGGCTCAATGACAATTTGCAACTTTATATTCTGCTATTGTGTTTCGCTTTTCTAGTGATTTTTTTTGTTATTTATTTATTTGTATATTTTTTTATCGTACTATTTATTTGCAGATGTTTAGTTTATTATATATTCATTCGACTTAATTCAATTATTTGTCCAATATTTTGCAAAAGATAATATTGAAATATTGGTATCATAGCAGTCGTGAATAGATCCGGTTGTTCTTTGTCTTCTTTCTGCTTCTGGTGAACTACCGCCGTGAATCCCTGAAGCATTCGTCTGGACTGCAGTTGATATACGGCCACTAAAAAGTGTCGGCTGGTTCCTGCCTCCACTTTCCTTTTCTATTCTCATTCTACGTTCACTTACATTGGAATTTGCAATGTTCATCCCTTCTGGCTACCGCATCGGTGGTCGGCAAATCTTTTCGCATTAGTATCATACCGTCTATACACGGAGCGAAGGATCTGATAAACATTACCATAGCGTCTGAAAAAAATCACTATAGTGCGCCGTGTGACGCGGCGCTATAGCGCCACCTATGGCAGAAAGTGCGAAACTTATAACAATTTTTACCAGAAGTTCTAACAAAAAATCCTCGTAATTATAAAAAAAATTATAAGTTTCGTACTTTCTACCATAGGTGGCGCTGTAGCGCCATGTTAAAAGGTACTATAGTAATTTTTTCCAAACGCCATGGTAATATTTTTTTATCAGATCCGTCGCTCCGTGTTTCCATTAAAGTGGATATAAATCGTAAATAATTTGATCGTTATGATTTTTCGTATCCACCAATACGATTAAACTGATTAAAAAATGACATTAACTTTGAATTTTTTGAATTTTTCGTCAGCAGCTTGGAAGGTAAACTTCTCCTATTCAATAATTAGAGCCTTCGCTTCTTTTCCATTCATTAAAAAATCGCGATTTCGCGCATAAAGAATACAGACTTTGCGTTTAATCGTGTTAATTTTTTGGTTCAACGACAACTGTAACGTAAGCAGCTGCCGCAAATACAGCAAATTCCTATATTTCGCTACCGTTTAAAAATCCCGTACTTTCTTCGACTTTTTCCCGGTTGAAAGGTAAATAGCGCAAACTACGGTCCGCGCGGTCGGACAAACATAAAGATCGGTCTCACGAGGATAACGCGCGTGCGCACACAGTAGAACCCGCGCGCGTTCCCAGGGCTCGCGCGCCCACGCCCGACATATATAGTCACCTATGTGCGCATTATACACTATATATATAGTATAGTATACACACCATAGCACACGATAGTTACGGCACGAGATGAAGGTGCTGTGCTCGCGCCGGGTGTCGTCGTCGCTCGCCAGGGGCATAAAAGTGTCGGGCAACGAGACCCGAAGATCTCACCACTCGGGACCACCTTGCAGCGGGCAACGTCTACGTGTAACGTACAGTATATACGTGGGCGCAGCTTGCGCAAGCTTCTCAAAGATATCACTAAAGAAACCACTAGAATGAAGAGAATGAAAATCGTGTGTGTTGTATAAAGGAGAGGTACGAGTGAATGATCTCGTGAAGATTCTGTACTATAGAGCTAAACATCGTAGCAGTGATCGCTACAACGACAAAATATTAGGATACAAACTGCTTGTTTCCGGTTTCGAATACCACCAACGTAACGTCATAAAACATTCGAAAATGGTGACGGTATTTAAAAAAACGATGATATAAAGATGAAATAAAGAACACGGCATCTCGTGTAACGTTTCGAATAAAATTATGGCGGAAACTCGATGTAACTGTAATGGGGAACCGTAGGTTTGGAGGATTTTATACTACGAGCAGACGTAACCGTAGTATACCTAAAGTCCGTCTGTTGTCGCGCATCGCGATCGGGTCAATATCATCAATATCTGACGAAACTTAACCGACGAATCTCTTCCTCATCAAAGTTACGTTTTTTTGAACAAATTCATAAATGGACTATAATGGCTTTCCAGTGCCATAATTTTGCAGGTGTTAACGTAAAAATCTTTTTTTGCAAGTAAAATCAGTTAATTATGAAAAAAATTGTAAACCAAATAATTTAAATTATTATTATTATTTTTATAATTATTTTATACAATCGTTTAATTTATTGAAAAAAATTTTATTTTAATAAATTATTGCTAGTAAAAAAAAATAAAAAATGCAAAAATGCGTTTCTATGTCCGTTAAAAAGGCTCTTCCATTTTTCTGATTTTACGACGGTTTCGAGTGAATCAAAAGCGGAGATTTTTTTTATTGTCATTGTAAGGCTACCGTTGTGGAAGTCTGGAGAATATCGAGCGCATGATCGAGAGATGGTTGGAGCATTCAGCAAGAGAGTTTCAACGCTATCTAACTACGTGACAAGATATCACCGCACGCGGACCTCGACGCTTGCTTAAGTAATTTATCGGTACTATTAAAATATAGCTGGTCGCGGGACGAGCGCGTGCGCGGTACTTTGGAATCAGCGTCGTCTCATTGGTCGTCGAGACGCTCATCTTCGTGGTGGGTATGTATGCCCGGGCGTTATGGTCGAATATAACCATTTCTATGGGTGCACGAGGCGTCCACCGTGATTTACAGTGCCTTTGGAAGTTATGACGGCGTACCCACAATTCTCTCTTACGCTCACTCGCTCTCTCGTACCGATAGTCGTATCTAGAGATTTTTTTTTTTTTTTTTTTTTTTCATTCGTCTCTTCACTCCGCACGTACCCGAGAGGTCTCGTTGTATATGCCTCTCGTACGGTACCTTACGAGACCAATACCTATGGGGGCATATACTCGAGATAGCGAATGCTCAATCTTTCTATCTAAAATGCATCGTCGTTTCGTCGAGAGCAGTTAGGAATCGTAGAATCGTGGACGTTGTCGCGCCCGAGCGAACCCCGGCATCATCCTCGTCGTCGTCGTCGACGTTGTCGTCGTAGTTGAATAGTTCGCGACTGTCGCGATACCTCTAACTATCGCGTGAGAAAGACCGAGATACCGAATGTTGAAGAAAGAAGAAGAAAAGATCAATCGATCTACCATTATGCCAAAGCCTTGACAAGTCGCTAGTCGATTGGAGACATCCTTAATTCAGTGCCAGGGTGCCTCACGATAGGGAGAATTCATGGCACAGCTGCGCGCGCACGGCAAAGGTTCGTGCATCTCCATCGCCTCCTCATGACTTTCTCATTCCGTATGCAAAAGTTATCCGCGAAGTGCATTTGATCAATAGCTGTTCTCGAATTTCACCGACAAGCGACAATTGACCTTTTCTATCTCTATTTGCCGGCAGAAAACTTCGCGGAGTTTCAGTTTAGGGATATCACATGTTGCAGTCATGAGAAAACAACAAATATCTTTTAGTCACACGCGCACCCTCGCGCGCACCTGGGCGATTGCAATTAATATTCCGATACGATTTACGCGATTACGCGATTTTCGTATTGTCAACATTTGCGTCGTTTATTCTGTGATAAATATTCAATAAATAAAAATTTTACGAAATTATTCGTCGATCATTCGGTTATTCGCCATATTTCGCGATGTATATAAAAGTGCATTACATTTTTTAATACGCTACTGGGAAAGTGGAGCGTTTGGAATTGCCGTCAAGTTATCCTTTTCGTGTTTTTATGTCTTTTGCAATTAATTTTTCCGCGTATCTCATAGATTCTAAAGAGTGTCGAGACACGATGCAAGTACCATCTTTAACGCCGTAAATACGGGAAAAAAAGATCGCCATGAAAACTTCTGAATACCGGCGCGCGAGGATCTTAAAAATGGATAGATAAATGTTATATGCGCGCAATTTTATAGTGATAAAATATGGCCTCGTGAAAAGTCGATTCTTCGAGACGCACGGAGAGTCCGGATAGTTTGAATGCTCATATGAGTGGCTGTACTATTGTTCGTAACCGCCGGATCCTATCACATCGTGAATCGTTCGTCGAACAAGTTTCTGATGTAATGTGTTCGTCCAGTCTGCGTTTCGTCCATAAGATCGCGTTTACAGTACTCGACGCGCACTTTTCTTTGCGTTCGTATAAAATTAAGCGCGCAGCATCAATTCGCAGTGTGTGGCCGTAAAATCGACCCCGCGCTTGGGTTACGGGAGAACGACGAGATGTCATTCCGGCAAATCCGACTCGGTACCTCCGAGACCCGCGCGACATCAATGACACCTCAGACGATAAAATTCTCCTGAAGAGGCGAGGAAAACATGCAGACTAAGTGCGCCTGCGCACCAACTCCTCAGTTCTCACTATGATTTTCTTTTACGCGCGATCTCGCTGGCATTGCGCACTTTTTTCGATTATTCTTCGATCTTCGATGATAAAATTTTCGAAGGTATTTTTCAGCCTAAAAGCCTAAAGCAACCTGTTTCGCGAGTTTCAAAAACTTTGTTTCGAAGTATTAAACGTTCGAAGTATATGGCGAACGGAATCTCGAGCGTGAAACGGACAGTTTTAACGTAAAAATTTGAGACGCCAAGAGAGATCGGTAATGCGAAAGATTACAGCGGCGGAAGCGACATCTGGTGTCGTATAAATGAAGAGTTCCGATCCGCTTTTATAAATTGCCGTGCAATATAAGCCATCGTAACTTGTTGATCCTTATAATCCGAAAATCTTACGTGCGATCTTAATGCAAGAGATTATACTGGTTAGAACCATTGATATCGACCGATTTTAAAAATAAATTTCAAGTACATCGCAGTCATCTTTTTCCCGCGCATTTCCGCGCATTCCGCATATCGAAATGATCGACTAAATCGGCGCTTATGGGCGGCGAAACTAATATTTCGTTCATTGAAAAAAATAACTGGACGACCGTAGTAATTCTCCGTAAAATTGACTATTTCTTTCCGTACTATGATTATTATTTTGGTTAGAAAAAGTCCTCATTTTTTTTTTTTTTTTTTTTTTTTTTTTTTTTTTTTAAGAAAAATTATGCTTTTTATGTCTTTATGTACTTTACGACGTCAAAAAAGTGCCAATAAAAAATAATCATTAATTTAGTATTGTTGAAAATCGTGGCTTTCGGATTTTCCTTTCGATGGGTTTCGTGCGCTCAGTAGTGCAACGACGAGACACCGATCGTTCGATGTGCCATGCTGCAGTTGCGACGCGCCCGATAGCTTCGTCTCGCGCCTTGGAAACCCCGTGGCGTATTACGAATCCTGCCAATCACCGCTCTGTGTAATCGATATCGGAGGGGCTTCGGTAGGTGGGTATCGATCGATACCATCGGCTCCGCCCCGGGCGTGTCGCCGGCCTGAACGATTTATAATGTTAATACAGTCGGCGCACAGATATCACATTCATACGCGCAGGTATACCGGAGTACGTATGGCATATGGTTTCATATCCAGTATTCGTATTTCAGATTTTTTTTTCCTACAAATGATTCGTTTCTCTCTCAGTCTCGTTGCTTCGATCTTTCAACAAGTGCCGCGAAGTGCGGCGAAAAATTCATCGAAAAGTATGAAAGTAGAAAATTCACAGCAACAATTAAAAATCTTACAGGGCGAGCGAATTTTTTTCTGTTAATCTCTTAATTCATCAATAATTCATTAATTTATTTATATTACTTATATTATACGCGATCTTTAAAAAAAAAAAAATTTCGTAATCAAAGCAATTTTTTCTTCGTCCCAAATAATCGTTAAAAATATATCGAAGATATATGCAATATATTTTTGCCGAAAAATTATATATTACGGAAATATTTTTGCAGATATTGTCGCAAAATGTATAAAAATTCATATGACTAATATATTAATTACATAAAAACGCGAAATTTAAGAAATTTCTAATATATTTTTTGCATTTGATTTCTTTAATTTTATTGCCCATTTTATTCCGTCGAATCTTTAGGTCGATCGAAGTTTATATATATCTAGAAACCGTATCACATAAAACGGCGCATAAATCGCGACGAACCCTCGCGCCGCTGCGGCCAATCATGTAATTGCAGATATCAAAAATGTTACTGTTCCATATCCGCATCCTGTCCGCTATCAACACCGTCGAATTCCGCCTCGTTATGCGCAGTCGTATTTCTCACATACATATATCTTCTTCGAAGATCTCCTTCGACCCAAAAAATGCTATAACGCATAAATATACACGTACGTCGATCTCCTCTCACCTTCAGCAGCCGCAGCATCGCCAGCAGAAGCGTCTCTCGAGACTCCGACGAGACTGTAATGTTTGTCTTTCTCACGATACGGTTACGAGTGACTTGCGTGTTTTCTTTACGAAGCTATATATATATATAGATAGATTTATATATGTAGACATTATATACATATATAGGTACACATAGGTACCATCGGATTCTCAGCTTCCATTCGCCGAGTACTATACATATAGCTATCGCTATATAACCATTTCGTATATAGCATTCCCGCTTCTGCGTGTCTCGTCTCATCGACGATCCTCTCATTTCTTTCATTCCCGAAGCTTCTCTATACGCGACCTCGCGGGGGACCGCCGAGTCCACTCCGAGCACTCCAACTACATATTCCGTACCGTGATTTTCTACTCCGTATTATTCCACATATCTCGCCCGCGGTTTGGCGCTAAGTTCGTTGATCGACACTCACATTGGACGTTCGTCTCTGATGGCACAGTGTCGAGAACCCTAAATACGAGCTAATGATACCCCCTTCTCCCCGCCCCTTCCTTAGAATCTTCGGAAGTCTCTCATCCTCTCAAACGCGAAGAAAGGATCTCTCGAGCATCGTCCAGTTATATTTCGTAGCGTTGTAACTCAGTTTCGACCTCCGGGTGCTTCCACGAGGGTAAATATAACTTCGAGGATCGGCGAACCGTAGAGTAGAAAACGATGACGAGTCAACACAATCGGAGTGCCTATCCTACTCGCTGGACCGCGTGACCGAATCGTCTCGATGAGTCAAGTCAAGTGTCTTCTTTCACGGCTCTCGTTGAAGACTTTTTTTTATGACTGCAGTTAAAGACTCGCTGGTGAGACGATTGGGATTCCGGTCTTGTTGGGCTTGTCGCGCGGACTTTTTTTTTTCGGTAAATCGCGATCTTTGGCAACTGTTCGACGCAAAAGCAACGGCCATAATATTTATCGGTGAAAAAAAAAAAAAAAAAAAAAAAAATTTTTCACGGGTTTTTTTTTCGCCGCGATATAAAGATACGAGGGTCCGGGGGGTACGGGTCGCGACTGCGGAGTCAAGGTCAAGCCTCTTACGGAGACCCCGCCGTCGCACTAATACCATCGCCGAGCGCTTGAACCTCTTCGTAACTATACGGAGCAACTATAATATCTGTTTATACGATATATATGTATGTATATGTATATACATATTGGTGTACTATTATGTATAGTATACGGTATGGGACCGCTTGCAAACTCGCGTAAACGGTAAATTAGCATTATGGTCGCATTACCGATGTTGTGACGCGAATCGTACACGAGCGCAGATATCGCTGTGCGACTTTTGCCCGAGACCCCGCGCTCTGCACTCTCTCCCCTTTATGTTGGATCCTTTGGCGACTTCTTCTAACGCTGATTTATCTCCTACTATTATACATCTTCCACGATAGAAATAACGCGAATAGTTCGGGATACTATTCGCTTACCTCCGATGGTCAACGCACACGCATTCAACGGTGGTAAATGAGCCGAGTTTTACATCGCGTATCAGATTTCAGATATTCAATTTACCGCTCGAGAGTGTCGATTGCCGATTCAGTCGCATTTTATGCAGTTGGAAAATTCCATCGATCTTTTTTTTTTTTTTTTTTCGAAAAAAATGTTATTGAAAGACGCATAAACAAATAAACTTTTTGGCTTTTTCACTCAAAAATATTGCTGCGTGAAGGGTAAAGTGAAATATGAATAAAATTTGGAAAATTTCAGAGAATCGATTGCCGATTCAGTCCCATTTTATGCAGTTGGAAAATTCCATCGATCTTTTTTTTTTTTTTTTGAAAAAAATGTTATTGAAAGACAAATAAACAAATAAACTGTATTTCACTCAAAAATATTGCTGCGTAAAGGGTAACGTGAAATTTTTCTAAAATTTAGAAAATTTTAGGATTTTTTACGAAAAAAAAAATCAATCGGAGTCAAATTGTGAAATGACAAAAAAACATCGAAAAAAAAAAATGTGTGAGTGATTTTTTGCATCGTTTGAAGAGAAAATTGATTTTTAAATAATACTTCTCGCGAATTCGTAAAAAAAAGAAATCCTAATTCAAAGATTGAGGGAGGAGAGAGCTTTTCGCATTCGCCACGATGTTAAAATAAAAGGAAGAACGTAGGCGAGAGGGGGCGATGAGCACGGATGAGCGAAATTGCAGGACCGGTTTATCTCTCACGGAGTAATTAATTAAATACAATAAAGTTTGTTCGGCCCTCTCTCATATCTGGCATCGGCCACTCCTACAAACTCCGGCGACTGGCGCAAGTTTCGTACACACAGTGTGTGCGTGCAACTCCCCCCTTTAGTTCTTTCTCTCCGTTCTTGAGGTTTGTCCGCAATCTCACCTGCTGAAAACGAATTGAAAGAGAACTCCGAGGCCGCAGTGTGTTCCTCGATCTCTTTCGATCGTTGCAAAACAATGAGTCCCTTCAGAAGCATCGGAATGTCGATGAAGGATAATAGTAGATCGATAATAATACGAGGGCGAGCATATACAGCTTCGATAGATTATAAACACGAGAAATTCATGCCAAGACATCGAAGAGTTGGGTGTAGTGAGCGGAGACCTTTAGAAAGATCTCCGATAAGGTTGAACCCGTAATAATCGGGGCGCGTGCGCACGAGCGGTTCCGTTCCGAGAAGGGAGTGAATGACCCGGATAATTATTATAATTAAACGATAAATCGATAATTAATCGGGAGGCTAATTACGAATTATGGTTGGCGGAATGGCTAGAGCGCTCTCGCCAAACGCGAGAGGCTCGCCTACTACGAATGCGACTAGACAATGCTCGGGCATTGTTTCGCAGGACAGAGCGACTAGAGTGTACCTTTCAGTCGAGTGTACACAGCACCGAGTCAAGTGTGGGATGCTTAATGGGATGGCATATAGAAAGTTATGGACGGCTAAGCGAGACTGCCATGACTGACAAGCTGGTGCATTTTTTTTGTCATCAACATTGTTCATTTTTTTTTTTTTTTTTTTTTTCGTAATTATTTTCATTAAATGTCTACCGTTCGTATCGCATGGGTGTACTTTGTATCTGGTATTTTATTCAGTTAGTAACAAGCCTTCGATTACATAATTACATCCTCGGCGCGCAGGTGAGAGCGATCTTTCGTCTTTTGTATCTCAGATTTTGCATTTTTTTTTTTTTAGTTTTTTTTTTTTTTTTTTTTTTTATTACGTTGTCATACACAAACGCAGCGCTGCGGTCTTTGCTAGGGAATTGCTAGAGACTTTCCGTAACTGTGTACCTTATTGATCTATGGATACGAAACTGCATGGCTAAAGAATAGATGCGCGATGTGTTAAGACAATGGAAAGCTACCGGTGGCTGTACAACATTCGAGGCGAGTTCTCTGCCTCTGGTGAGAAAGAAAATAAAACGAAAAAGGAGAGAACCGCGAAGCAAGAAAGTACGGAAGATGGAATGAATGCGCGAACGAGAATGGCGAAAGACACACCTGTGCCACCGACTCGTGTGCCTTTCGCGATGCTCGCTCGCATATCGTGAAAGAAAAAAAAAGGAAAAAGAAGATGGAGAAGAAACGGAAGAAGAGGAGAAACAAGAAAATCGAACCATAAGACGAAGAGGTGGAAGATGAAGGGCGCGCAAAGTGTTAGCCTTGTACGACTGTTGTAGCGCAACGGAAGATCCGCGAGCCGGAGAATAGCCTTCCCCGAAGCGTTGGTGCGGCGTCGTTCAATCAAATAAATAATTTTTAGGGCGAACGCGCGGGGCGGCGAGAGCGAGCGCGGAACGCGCGGCATAAATTATCCGCCGACGCAACGAGGCGAGCCGAGCATTTCGCTGTCTGAATGTTCTCTCCGCGTGTGCCTGCTGCTTCTAACACTCAGAAATGTCGGGTAATGCGGGTCGATGAATAATCCAACTTAACCTTACGACAAAGGACACCTATGTTTTTGTTATCAAATTTTATTTCGGAGCAGAAATATTTTATAACTATTTCAACAGATTTTACACACGGAAAAAAAATTTTACGGTCGTCAATAAAGTGAAGAAAAATTAAATGTTTTTTAATTTCGAGTAATTTAACGAAACATCGCATCAATAATTTAATGTAATAGTCAATAATAATTTTTTCATCGTGTCAAAAAATCCCTATGGACAATTATAAAAAATTGTTGGTGAACTTAATTTTTTTTTTCTTTCAAATCGAAACATTTTTTTAAATAAAATTTTAAAAAGGTGAACTCCTTCAATAATTTTTTGCGGACCTGCAGATTTTTTTTGTCTTCAAAACCCCATTGTAAATAAAAAATCGTATCAAATTTGTGATTCAATGTTTTTTTTTAATTTTCAAAATTTTTTTTTTTACCCGAAATTGTTCGATGCTTTTGTCAGTTTTTTTTAAATTCTTATAATTCAGTTTCTAAGCGAATATTTACAATTTGATTATTAGTTGACTCCCATTATCCACTTAACTCGTCCGACGCGCGAACTCACGACTCAAAATCGCCCGAAACTCGTACACTTTTTTGCTTCTGTTGCCGATCTTATTCCGCTGGTCTATCGTAGCCGGTGTTGCAACCCCAACCATTCGCGAACCTTATAACTCGCGCCAGAGTCGTAAACTCTCGATGTCCCGAGCGCCAGAGCTCGAAACTCTCCTTCGACTCTGCAGTATCGGATATAGTATAACATCCATTCGAAAAGCTTGTATCATTTCTCCGGGGCCTCTTCTTCGCTGAACAATAGTGCGCTACACGCTGGAAGCGGACTTCTCGTGCTCGAGTTCTATCTTTCATTTCGTGGAAGTGGCATACATCCGCTGATGGGATTCTCGAGAGGTTCGACCATTCGGTTAATTTATTATCCCGAAAAGTCAGAGCGTTCACGATATAAAGATTGAAATATATCGAACTTGGCGTCACGGTCGATACTCACGAGTTCTCGGAAGTTAAAAATTCGATACGTGCTCCATTTTTGACCCTTTTAACAACCGGTCGCTAGAATTTTTTTTTTTTTTTTTTTTTTTTTTTTCGAAACTATTTTTATTTTCGACTGAAAAAATCCCTGTAACATCGTCAATTTTTTGAATTTTTTTTTCCGACCCAATTGAAAATCCGCGAAAGAGGTTAAACAATGTTGCGACGCATTCAAAGAAGTCACGCCTCCGGATCGCACGTACTTCGACGCCCGACGCTCCTCTGGCGTCAGACCCCGCGTTTCTGTACGTGTCCACTGCCGTCAAGAATGACGCGGCAAAACCCGGACGTGTCCGGCAGGACCTTCCTTCTTTTCTCTCCATCGTAATCTACAGTCTCGCGAAGCATGACATCTACGAATAGAAGACCCCGGCGTGCGCCCGTTGTCTTGGAATTCCGAAGAGCCATCCCTGTACAAGACGAAGACGAAGAGTCCATCGAGCGGATGAATCTCTCATTCTTGTTTTATGCAAAACAAATGTAGACCTGTGGTTAACGCCATAAATCATTCAGTCCGCCGTTGAACAACACCGGATGTCATGTTTTTTCTTTTTTTTTTTTTTTTCGTCGATTCCTCGTCGAAAACACTTTGTTATCACGAATTTTTCGTTGCTATTTTATTTTTTAATTAATTATATTTTACCATCTGCGATTTTGACGAAATCGAAAAAATCGGCGAAAACTCGAAAAAGCATCGAAAAAGCAAATTTATTTTAATTGCTATTTATGTCTCAAAAACGCAAAAAAAAACTGTTAAATATAATAAAAATCCTAAAAACAACAATAGACTCGAAGCTAAAGTTGCATCTCGAACTCTGTTCTTCCGCGGCGTACATACAGAAATCCAAAAAAGGGCTAAAACCCCTTCAGCGATTCGATGAGAAAGATTAACAAGCCGAAGTTTCCCTTTTTTTTGGGTACCTTCGTGGGTTCTACCGGGGAGGGGTGCATCAGTTAATTTTTAATACATCGCTGGAAGGAATAACTAATTGATAATTACTGACGTGAGGTCCGTGAATCTCTCTAACGGTGGTGGTAACTTCCCAAAGGGTTCTTCTCGCTGGCGGTATACACGCGCTGTATTTTACTAAGAGTTCATGAGGTACGCACACTCTCACACACACAAACGTGATCGCTAATAATCAAAGAAGCGCAGGATTCTGTAGTAAGGTACGTGCCGGTCGATAGGTCGATCGAGTACCGCGAGTAAGAGGTCTATACGGTCGTAGTTCAGGTCCGTTGCCCATCAGATATGACGATGAGACGCGAACCTTTCTGCAACGTTGTTTCAACGTTTAGTCGAACCTCACTCCGTGTTTTCTATGAGATCGAACGAACATAAAAGGGGAACGGAAAGAGGATCAGAGCAGAATGTTTCGATAATAGTGTTGCGCACACGAACGATGATGAAGACTCGCAGTGCATCAACATCATACGAAGACTATAAAACGATACAGTAAAGCGGCGCATAAGATGCCTCTATTTTTCCCCCTCCTAATATTCGCAAAAATCAACAATACCGATTTATAAAATAAATCGTTTATTACAAAGTTCTATTATATCGAAAGTTGTAATTTTGGTAAATCGAATCCGAAACTTCGAATTGACGAAAAATTGCGAAATTGTAACTTTTCTCAAAAATCATAAACTCCGAAATTTTTTAATTGTTGAAAATTTATTTATTTCGTATTATGAATAACTTATTTTTTGTATATATTTATTATTGCAATATATCGTATATTTTTTATATTATATATATTTGTTTTCAATTTTCAATGGAAACATCGCGAATTAAAGGAGAACTGACTGTACCACCGTTATGATAGCTTCGACGTCATTGTATATGTTATATTGTAGTCTAACCAATCTTCACATGGCAGGGAGGCGAGGTCGACGAGGGGTTGGAAAAAAATCGAGTCGCATTGTTTGCCAAGCGTCGTTCATGGACTCTCAACCATAGCCGATAATTCAGTAATGAACGTAACATCGAGACTCTCGGCTGGCGCGCGCCTGCGCGCAAGGTATCCCTCTCTGAACCCGTGAGGGCTATAATTACCGATACCACGTCGGATAGTGGCCGGCGCGAGACGGTGGATCCTTAACTTCGGTTCGCGGTGTTGTTGGACTGAGGGCGAAGAGTGCTGGAAAGAATGAACCGCTTGGAGATGAAACGCTTTACGCGCAGGCGCCCCTCTCCACCCCCCCAAACCTCGCGGAGTCCTTCGCGCGCGGGAGACCTTCCTCGCTCGCTGCATCTTAGAATGGGCAGCTCTAAATTAATAAATCAATGCTCCGACGGCTCGAGCGAACAGAGCGCCACGGCAATACCGAGGCTTATCCGATCTTCCGTGGGTGGAGTTTGTTTGTTTAAGAACAGGATTTATTAATTTTTCGCTGGGTGGTATATTCCACCGTCGTTCGCGAACTCTCTCTCTCGCTCTCCGTGGTTCCGGCGCGCCGGGCTCCACTCGCCTACTCTCCTCGACGTCGTCGTCGTTGTCGTCATTCTTTCACAATCCTTCTCGTATCCTTTTACTTATCCATTTTTTTTTTTTTTTTTAGACGGTATTATATACCCTTCTTCCTTTGATTCGCTGGTCCTTCCGTGTGTGCGTTTCGGCACTATGCGCGAGAAAACCCTTAAACGCCTAATAGACACTGCGGCGATGTTTATCAGCTAAATACGATCAGTTAGATGATTTCGTATTGATTTTTTCGCGTAATGTATATTATTATTTTGTTTATTCGACAGACAATGATTTTTTTAGAGTCCATAGAAATTTAATAATGAAAATTAATATCTTCGTTTTTGTTAATTTGTGGAATTTTTTTTTATTGCGCATCTGAAAAATGATTGTCGGATATTTTCTCGAAACAATCGATCGAATAATCGAATCGACTATTTGATTGCAAAAAAAAATATAAGAATAGAAAATATTAATAACAAGTAATCGAATTTTCGTAATATCAATGATAAAAATAATCGCGAGACTGAAAAAAAAATCCATAAATCAATGAAAGCGCAGGAAACTTTAAGGATTTATTGATGGCACTTTCATGGGGCCAAAGCGAAGGGTGCCAAGGATTGTGCTTACGCCCGGATGCATTCGCGAAGGGAGAGGGGACCCCCAAGGGCCCCCATTCGTGATTCTCGCGGAACTCGTACAAGCAGTGCCATCTCTTCGAGACTCGTTCAACCTCGAAGTCTGTGCGTACCTCACGGAGCTCATAGCAATTAATTTTAATATCGTCAAGTACCCTGAATAAAAATTAATCGATTGCTCGTCTGCATAATTTGCTTTAATCGTCAAATGATGGATATCGGTGAT
This sequence comes from Cryptus viduatorius, assembly GCA_964006125.1. Lineage (NCBI taxonomy): Eukaryota > Metazoa > Arthropoda > Insecta > Hymenoptera > Ichneumonidae > Cryptus > Cryptus viduatorius. Next base: position 1,822,945 of record OZ023226.1, read on the forward strand.
TTTCGAACTCAATAACAACGTCCTATTTTTTCGTCATGTAGCCGTTCAACATCCTTTTTTTTTTTTTTTTTTTTTTTTTTTTTTTTTTTTTTATGGAATTTTATACCGCTTCAGCCGAAACGAGAGAGGATCGTATTCGCAAGAACTCGATGTAAATTAAATTCTTTACTCACGCAATTTCACCCGCGATGCGACACGCGGCCGAAGACCCTTGAGTCGGGGGTCACTCGCGCGATACGTGAGGTTCGTCGGTATATCTGAAAAAAGAAAAAAAAAAAATCACGTCATGCTATCGTCAACGGGGGAGTGCGTGTACGCCTGTACTTTCGTCTCGCACGAACGGCAGTTAATAACAATTTGCCGCTACGTTCGACGTAGAACCAAAGTCTTCACGAGACCCGAAGCGAAAGAGGGAACCTGTCGAGCTCACGCGCGGACCAGTGAAATTCATCGCACGCCTTTGCGATGAGAGCACTTCTTCAATCTATTCGACACCCGCGATTTTTTTTTTTTTTTTTTCGAAATTTTTTTTTATGTAATTAGGTAATTTATTATAAGTTCGAAATTTCTTTAAATTTTAACAGATCATTCGATATTTAATAATTAGTCCTAAAAAACGTAATACCGATTAGCGATTTTTTTTAACATGATTTTTCCTTTTCTAAATTAAATATTAGGGATACATTATTCTATGATTATTAGGGATTTCATTATTTTAATTTTATTATTACCTTTTAAGATATATCCACGAAATATATGAAACGATATAGTATACGAGATTCAGAACCATCCGCCGTGATATATACGCACTTATCTTTTATATATTTTGACATATATTTTATTTCTATGGGGGAAGTCATCGAGATATTCCAGGAATTCTCATAGTCTCACAGATACCTTGCGATTCCCGTAATTCCGTTCGAATTCTCGAGATTCCGATGTCTCTGGAGTCGGCACCGTGCGTCCGCGAGCGATATCGTTTAATTCCGATGCGATGACGCACTCGGTTTTCAAGCGATTGCATCTTCTTTGCGTTGCGCATACTGCCGGTGGGATTTACTCTCGATTTCTTTATTTTTATTATTATTTTTTTTATTATACAAGTTCCAATCGTTTCTGGAATACGAGTGATAATTATCGCGATCGTTAATTGAACACGTAGCATTACCGACGATTAGGAGTGGAAGAGAGTAACAAGTCTCTGCAATAAGCGCGAGAACATTTGCTCGTCGCATTTGTATCTTCGGCCTCATGGGGATTACGTTCGCTTAGTCGTGTGTAATACGCTTACATTTATCCGCTGCGTAACATCGGCAAGGAAAACGCGAAAGTTTGACACGATCGCCGTTCGCAGAGTTTCTTACATTTTATCGAAAATCCCGAGTTTTTTTCACACTCCGTATTAAAATTCATCATCAGATGCATATTTCCAGACAATTCTCGAAAATCAAACATTTTTTTATACTTTACGAAAAATTCGATTAAAAATCATTTATTATAATTACGACGGTGTTATTATAACTAATTTTTTCGCAACTTCGATAACAATTTGCAACTTTTCAAAAAATATTAATGACAACGAATTGTCGTGAAAATAAGTAACTCTATATTAGACAACGGTGATCTGACCTAAAAAAAAAAAAAAAAAAAAAAAAAAAAAAAAAAAACCGCTGTCTATGCCGTATACAGCGACGAATACTGCTTACGAGGCAAAAATTAGAGTCTCATCGTTGTACCCGTTCCTCGGGAGTTTTCTGGATTGAAGCTCGGAGTCGAGCGGTATAAGGCTGATGATAATGACTGTAACAGGTGCTCGAGAGCCGCCACCTTCGCACCTCGTCCCCGCTGGTCGTCGGGATCGTTGATCGACGCCGCAAGTGCAGCATCAACGACAAGGTAGAGTTGCGTTGGCTAAGCATCGTCCAGCCGCAACTCTGCTTATAGCGCATGCCTCCGGGTCTTCTCGTACATATAAACTAATACGCAGTTCTCTCGGTAGCCCGTCGCGTTCACCTGCAGTGCTGGTCATCGTTGCCCTGAAGTTTCTACTGTTGATGGCGGTCAGTAATTTCTCGATTCCCGGTACCATTCTGATACATCTACCAAAGTTCACGGTCGCGCGTATGGGTTTCTATTGCCACGCGCATACCATAGCGGCTCGCGCAATAATTAATTTACTCTGCCGATAAATACAGCCGTAGAATAGATCGCGCGGAAATAATTGCGGCTATGACTAATTTTTTTTTTTTGGACGAAGAATTTTTTTTTTTTTGGGTTACGATGATTTCTCTTGCGAAATAAACAGATTCGCCGCCTCTACTTGTCGCCTTTGCTGGACGATTCTTCGTCTTTATACTTCGGTTGACCGCTTATTGCCGCGTCGCAGTACAGCAGCAGCAGCAGTAACCAACCGCAGGGTGCGAGAGGGCATCAAAGGCTTATAGTTCGCAAAGGCTTATAGTTATTAACCAGGAGGAGCAACTTGGAAGTAGCAGCCTAGAAGTTACCCTCGAGGGCAATATACATGCATATACTTTGAATGGTTAGCTGTAGTAGTCGTAGAACGTACGTCATTCGCTCACTAAGCCGCGAAGCGTTACACTGATGTACCACCTAAGTCTCGGATAGTCTCAGCCGCCGTAGGCTTCGTTGTTTCAAAATTACCCGCGCGGGTTGCTATGAAAATGATAATTTATGGCGACAGCGCCATGGCCTCGCGAGGCACGTATCTGGTGCACGTTACGACGATACAGCGAAGATGCCTTAAGTATCGACTCGTCTCTGTTGCTCGTTTGACTTCCCTTTCTCACCCTCGCCTCTCCACAGCTGTAAATCTACTTCAATCTCGGTCACCATTCAACATTCAGCATTGTCCCGTATTATCGTTGAGTTCAGCTTCTAAACTCATTAACATTCTGCCAATAATCATGAACAACGCAATCGACCGTTTCTACCGAAAAAAAAAAAAAAAAAAAAATTGGATAATCGATATCGAAAAAATCAAATACCTCGAAGGTCATCATAAAAATAAAGTAAATGTCAGAATATATCGAATATATAGAATACATGGGTCAAAACTGTTATATAACGGCAACAACAATAATAATTATTATTATCAAGATTGTTATTATTATATAATAATAATCGAATATAGTAATGATTATTATTATTACTGATGGAATTTTGTCGAATTTTGAGGTTAAATAATAAGAATATCGGCAATAATAGTAATTGTCAGCTATTGCAACTTTCAGTCAATATATATTTGTGGTCTCACCGATCTTATGACTTCTGGAAAAACGCGATTTTTTTTTTTTTTTTACGAATTAATATAACGATGTAAGTCGAATTTCTCGTGCGTATTTGCCAATCAAGCCGCGTATTGTGGCGATGCATAGAAGTATAATCGTCTCGGTTCTTCGTGGTTCGAGAAGGAGACGAGAGATAAGCGAGAAAGCAGCAAAAGAGACTCGACGCATCAGCGTTAAACCAGATTAAGAGCGTCGGTCGCCTCTGCGTTGGGCAGTGACACGCCGATGAATACGCGCGGCTACGCGACTCGTCGATCCAGAAACATTTAATTTAGATGTTGCCGCCGCTCATATGTATACACTCAACGCATATATAACGCATATATACTGTTGCCGAGGATACTACACGTGTGTTATTCTCGTTTGGCAGGTGCGCTGCTGCCGCCGCTCGGTGATCTCTCTATTTCATTCCCTATGTGATCGCGCAGACGAGTTATTCTTTACTCTCGGGGGCCCTCTCTAGCCGAGAGCCGACAAAGTTTTGTCTACTCTCCTCCGGTGCGGGAAAGAAACTCTCCACGAAATACACAACGCGAGGATTATTATAATAAATCTGCAAGCTTCTCCGTGTTCTCGAAGGCCCTCGCGTTCACCTTTCGAGGTTTCGGCCGTTCAACGAAATTAATCGAAGCGCGCGTTGTTTCGTTATTTCTCATACATCATACTTTACATCAGACACTATTCATGCCTCTAGAATTCAAGTGGAATCCGCCGGTAAGAGCTCAGACGTGAAGCGATTTTTTCTTTTTCTTTTTTATATTGTTTTTCTACCTTGCGGAATGGTCGTGTTGTAAACCTTTTTTTTTTTGTTTATTTTTAACTACTCCACGTCTAGAAGGTGACGCGTCGCTTGATACTTAACAATAATATTTTTGCTACGCTATAAAGATTACAAAGATTACCAGAGAAGATATTCGATCTTACGAAGATCTATGGATCGCCGTTCAGTGATCCATGCACGTCGAGCACAGACTCCCCTCATTCCCCTCATTCCTCCCCTTTCAAGACAGCAACTATCTTTCTCGATCTTTCGTGTCACACATTGTACGGATATTTATTCAATAATAACAAATTACCGAACGTTTCTGTGCAGTCATACTCTATAATTGGGACTACCGGAGGCCTCGGGGGCTTCTTGCCACTGGTTTTATGTGGTGTAGGTGGGAAGATACCGCTTGCTGTTTCTTACTCACTAATGATGACGAGTAACTCTTATTCGCGCTCTTGACAATCGAGTTTAAGAGCATCAAACTCGAACGCTGTTTTTTATTAAGTTTTGTCATCCTTAGTGTTAACCTTTCGTCAGTGTACTGGAGTTTTGAAGGCACTGAGTCGACATCGAAAAAAAAAAATGTCTACAAGTTACCATTTTTATCAATAAATTTTCTGTATTTTTAATCTGATCAAAAGCCGAAATCAAAAAATCAAAAACAATTTTTTTTTTTTGGAATGCCCTTCTTCAACATACTGGAGATTTGAAGGCACAGTCAATATTGAAATAACAAAAATGTCTACAAGTTACCATTTTTATCAATAAATTTTCGTTATTTTTAAATTAATCACAAACCAAAATCAAAAAATCAAAAACATTTTTTTTTATTTGGAACGCGCTTCTTCAGCATACTGGAGTTTTGAAGGAACAGTCAACATTGAAGGTTTTGAAGGAACAGTCGACTTTGAAAAAAAAAATCTACATGTCACAGAAAAAAAAGTACCATTTTTATTAATAAAGGCTCCTCATTTTTAATTTATTCAGAAGCCAAAATCAAAAAAGAATTTTTTTGATGAAAAGAAGAATCAAAAGAATTTTGTTGATCAAAAGAATTTTTTTGATCAAAATCAAAAAAGAATTTTTTTGATTTGAAACGTTCGGAATTTTTTGAAAAGTTAACCGAAACTTCAAATTCCTCGTATGCCAACGGAAGGTCTCAAAAATAGTGTGCCGGTGGCGGTTTAAGTATGGATCCTTAGTGTCAATCCTGTAGGGAATACACGCGAACTACATACGAACTATTGATAATAGAGCTTAGTTTCGTAATTCCTGAATCCCCGGGTCACTCAGTATATATTATAACCAAGTAGATACTTCGCGAACGTTCCACGAGAAGTCTCACGGCCTCTGAACTCGAACTCGTCATAACTGCAAATTGAATGAGTATAGCTGTAGCATTACCTATGTAGAAGTCTCTCAGACGGCGTAGATGTATACTATATATGTAGTATACTGCACAAGAGATTGGTCGGTATCGCCACCACCGACGCGTTCGTTAAAACATCGTATATATACCCAGTAGCATTACGCATAGTATGTACTATCCGCGCTTTTACTGCACTGTATTCCGCTGTATCTCGAAGCGAAGAAATGACTGAATGGCTCCTGGCTATCTCTTGGGTTGCGCGCTCTAAAATTGAATAGGGATATTAAGCGCGTTATACGTGTGCGCGCGTTCAGTAGCTTCTGACTCGACAGAGCGGAGAATACTTTGACTATACGGGTACAGAGGGTTGGTACTAATATAGGCGCGTATTGCGGTAGAGGTTTCTTATTCTTCTTTAGTCCGATGGTCAACCTACATTACTATATGCCTCTACAGTTGCGCAACGCTACGATTGCCGCGATGTTTTTGCTGTCGGTTTGTTGCGACTGTGGATAAGCGAAACCTTTGTGGCCTGTCGTCTTGGCTACCTGAAGTTTTGTGGTAATCTTCGCCTTCCTTTTGTCGTGAAACGTTTCGCCCATTTCGACGACCAAAAGCCACTGTGAAATTTGCTTCGGAAGCAATTTAAATACAACCGCGAAAACTTCCACTGTTGCTGCGACTCACTGACTCGCATATTTACTGTCTTAAACTCTTTTCTGCACGGTAAACTTTTACTGAACGAGTTACGGTCGACTACTTCTTAAGTTCATATCAGATGAGTTAACACTACCAGGTAAATTAGTTATTACGGTCTTTTAACCGGTTCAGTGGGGATTAAATTATCTGATCGCGTAATGCAATTATATTGACGATATATCGCAACATATATATTATGTATATAATGCAATTTTAATATATTGGATAATATCGGCATTTTTTAAACAAAGATGAGATACAAACAGATTTTTATTAAGATGAAAATCCAAAAAAAAAAAAAGAAATCGCGAAATTTTTTTTTTGGTGTGAATTTTTTTCCCTGTTATAAAAAGAACGAAACAAAGCATTGGATTGTTCAATAAAGAAATGTTTCGAAATTTTTATCATATTTTCGTAAACGACTCAATATCTTTACTATTTAATTTTACATAATATATATTATTCTATATAATTTTTACGTGTAATCACGATGATTTTCAATAAAACTTTATTTACTCGATAAGTTATAGACGCGTTGAGCAAACGGCTCAAAGTTCACCCGCTTCGCGATCTCTTCAATAACATCGATTGTTGACAAAAGAATCCACAAAAATAAACATCGAATGCAATTCGGGAGCCAAAAGAGTGCTAATCTTTTTGCAGAAGAACACTTACGGTGAGAGCTGAATAAATTTCGTTTCTCGAGATATACGGTTTCCATGGGATTTCGACAATAATAATCCATTCATCGACAACTGGTTTTTTTCGCCGATGCGAATGTTTTCAAAGTTTACGAAACTGCGTCGTCGAAATTTCGGTTCTTCGTCGCCGTTTTCGAGTCTTATTATTATTATTATATATTTTTTTACGCTTCGAAGAAATAAAAAAAATGCAAATAAAAACAATTGAAGATTTTCGTCGTATTCGAACGGAGCCGCGATATGAATAATTCGTAATCGTGTCATCGAGGAATGTCGTCGAGATGATGTGGCCGAGTGTTCGAAGACGTGTCGTCGCTGCGTGAACTGGAGGCCCCAAGAGGCCACGGAATGAACTCACACATAATCTCTATAATATATAGTCGTATATATAGAAATAAATTGCACGAGTATATACATTATACGCACATACAGTTGAGATTCTAGTGTATACGGAGGAAAAAAAGAGTGGTAGATGAGCAGCCTAGACGCTGATAAAATCCTGGGCGATGCGTTATGTCGGGTTACCCCCCGGGCAGTGGCGACCGCGGACGCGCGGCCTGAGCTTCTCTCGGTTTGTGACGGTATGCGAAGCTAATTAGACTCCTTCTCTCCATATTTCTTATCCATTTTTTGTTCTTTTCTTTTCCTTCGAGAAGTATATCTCGTTTCTTGCAAACCAACAAGATTTTTCTATCTTTTTCATCGTCAAAGACGGTGCAGTAGACGAGAAGGTCGTACGAGAGTTCGCGGACCAAAATAGCTTCACGATTAAAAAGTCGCGTAACCCGATCGATTTAGGTGTCGCGCGTCCTTCGAATGTAAAAAAATGATACCTACACTTAAAAAAAAAAAAAAAAAAAAAAAAAAAAAATGGTAACTACTTTATTTCATTGGGACGAAGATCGCGACTCGAGTCAAACTCTCACGTGTCTAAGGCGCAGTCCACGTGTGCAGAATTGCACACGAGGTACGCGACGAGAGCTCTCTCGCTTCGAGAAATAAACGTTCTTTATTATCGTTGACCCCCCGGTCGACGTTATACGCGCATGGGATCGGGGCTCGGGTTTGCCTCGAGCGAATGAAAAAAAAACTCGGGTGCTGGGAGCTCTCTATGCGCGGATGGCGCAGTGCAAGCTCTCTCGGTCCAACCACTGCCTTGCCTCGTTGCACTACGAGGAGAGCTCGGATAATATAAGTAACGGGTATCTTGTCCATGAACGGGGACCGCGGGAGGTGCTAGATGGTTTTCCCAGGCTAAAGATATGGGAAGAAGAAACACGGAAAGATCCAATCTACCTAAAAGCTATAGTCGCATCGGAGAATAAAAAAAAAAAAAAAAAAAAACAATGCAGCGTGTAATAAATAAAAAATTTAGATAACCTTAAGGATATTCGATACATGTCGTAACACTTGTAATTCTCAATTTCTCCGCTAGAGATGCGATAATATAAAAGTGTTAATGTGATACTAACCTCTCCTTCGAGACTTGTGGATCACATGTTCATTTCATTAAACTTCATCTGTTTTAAAATCGCGGAAGTCAGAAAAAAATAAAAGTCGAGTGAAAATGGTATCAATGGCGATATGGAGTTAAAAATCTTTTGCAATTAACGGAATAATGTCGATTGGCGTATTGAGAAAAAAAAAGTTTTAAGGTGATGTCCGAGTCACCGTCGGTATATCAGTAATCGTCAATTTGTGTTTTGACTGTAAAAAATATATATTAAAGGCACACAATTATCGTATTCTCGAGTTTTTTGATGCGCTGAAATGTATTCTAATTAAAAATACGATTTTGTATGTACGGAAGATATATATATATATTTCGAACATAAATTGCACATATATATAAAAAAAATCATAATCATTTTTTTTGTTATGCATTCGCAGAAATATATTCCAAAGTATATCCGTAATATCCAATATTTCGTGAAAAAAATAATTATGTTGATTATCGGATCAATCGGGTGATTGAGAAATTCGAAATAATTTATTGATATTGTCGAAATTCAAAAATTCCGAGAAATATACAAACCCTTTAACAAGTAATCTAAAACAAAGATGAAAATTGCAATCTGCAAAATTCGCGCTGTTTGATATTTAAGAGTGTTAAGTGACCACTGAGGATCAGCGTGAACCCGCGGTATATGTTCATTCGTGATTGATCGTCACGCTGAAGTTTCCTCGTTACACGTATACACACAACTCGTTTCCACATTTATTTTCGCTGGTAATTGATATTATTTTTCGTCGCGGATACGACGGTAATAATCTCTCGGTGATTGCCGCGTCCGAGCACAACGAAGATTTTCACGTTCGCAACGGGAAGTCTCCTCCTCCTCCCCCTCCTCCCCTCCCCTCCCCCTCCCTCCCTACCATCGCCGCGGAGGTGTCCTGAGAAGGAAACTTTATACACGTATAATAGATCTTATATATGTACTCTCAACTGTACTCGACGTTATGTTTATTTCTGTCGGGCGGTCCACGGATGCTGATGCAGCCAGCAATAGCTTCGCTTTCCACTCTTCTTTCGCTCATCTTCGTTCGAGCGAACGGGCGTCGTGCAGAAGCCAGCAACGGCGAACCCGCGGATCGTCCAGTGCATTACCCGTTAGACATGGCCTGTGCGCTGATATATTGACTTCGACAAAAAAGCGAGTGTTCTTGTGGACTTCTCTGGCACACCGACAGAGCACAGCGGTACAGTGGAAGTTCAGTGCGGTACAGCAGACGGAATATATAGCTGAATAGCTCTGATGCCCGATGCCGCCGACACCACCACCGTCGCTAGTATTTTGCTTCTGTTGCGACTGAACTCTTTCAGACGTCGCATTCGTTCTCTTCCGTCTGAGAGAGAATCCGATCTCCGGATTGTTGTCCCTTCTCTCGCGATCCTCTACACTTCTCATTCTAACTTTATACCGATCGCTGGCCGCAAAGTACGGTAGTCGGGTGACTCTGACGCATCGAGGAATACGAGGATAAATTTACGCAATCACCACATACGAGGCGCATAATTACTTAATTAACGATTCCAACCGGTTTTTTCGGTCATTGAAAAATCGAACTAAAATTATGAAAGAATTGGTACCGAGAAAAAAAAAAATTAATATCGTAAGACGTTTGTATTTGATAATAATTTGGTTTGCCAATAGCAACGCTTCAATCGCAGACGATATATTCGCGGGAAATATTGAAAATTATCATTAAAAAATTATTATTATTTCTTTGTATTTTTTTTACTTCGATATTTGATTAAAATCGTTACGACGAAATATGATTAAATTTCGATCGTATTTTACCGATGAAGTTGATAATCGAAATGATATTTCGCGTCACAGTAGCGTTTTTTTTTTTTTTTCGATGTGGAAGACGATGACTTCAGAGACGCGAGAGTCACAAATAAAACGCGGCTGTGGCGCAAGAAATATAATCGCAATCGTGTGTGCGTTTCGATGTGTGTGTACGCGAGGCATAGTCGAGTGAGAAGGATACGAAATGAGTGAGAAGTATAGACCAATAAGCACGAGTACTAAGAACCTATTACAGCCGGAGCAGCAACGGGGTGAGAAGTAAAAGAGTCCGGTAGTCGAAGAAGAGAGCGCAGGACAGGTGAGATAATCAACCTGCAGTCTGTACCTCCGAGATCTGCTACTGCCGTGGAACCTTCTCGCCCACGGCGAGTAATCATTCGCGTATGGCGAACGCGTCTTTTAATGTTCCTCGGCGATGCAACGACGTTTGTGGCTGCATATGTGTGTATTTGAGTACAGTACGGTATAGAGACTTAGCGAACGCTGCGATTCGAACCGAATTCTGCGCGATGTATTCCGAATAATAGATCGAATGGTCCGTATAGCCCCGAATTTTTTTTATACCATTCATTGATAAAAAATTGCATCAACATGCGATCGAAATAAAAAAAAATGACGACATAAACGCATCTAATAATAATTTAAAATTGATATTTCGTAATTTCTTAAATTTAAAAAATTTTGAAAAAATCAATATAATCGCAATATAAAAAAAAAATTCATATCAATTAAAATTTTTTTTTTTAATTCCGTAATTAGACCACAATAAAAGTGTTTTAAACCAATTTTGTCGGTGACAAAATTATTATAATTTTTTTTCAATTTCTGCAGTTTCTCTCGAATATACGTCCTTAAAGTTTCCTTTCGCGTTACTCTCGTGAATCACGTGGGGTCGAGTATCATTGCGCCGCTAAACTCGAAGAGCATTTCAATACATTGCCGCGCGCGGGCCGCCGGCATATTTTATTATCACAATAATAAAAGACACGATTCAAAGAATAATCGCTTCGAGTCCTCGCCGCATATCTTTACAGTAAACGACAATGGCGACCCATCTGCTCTGCACATAACTGCAACGTTGCTGAATATATCTTTTGTGCACCGAGTGCGCGGACGGTTCCTCCTTCAGCTGTTTCGCGCGCATATCGCGAAACGCGAACACGCACTCGGCATCAACTGTATACGTATAGGGTACATACTAGTAGTACAAGTAAAACGCGCGCTCTCCCATTGTGCTTTGCGGAGGTCTGCCTCGATACTGATTTACCGCTCGTCTAATTTGTAGGCGGTCGCCATTAAACAATCCATAAACGCTCGTGCGTAAAACACTCCCGGGATCGTTCGGGCCTCGCAGACGGTCTGGTCCCCTCACCTGCCTCTCCTCATCGCTTGGCATCTCTCCTGAATGCTTACCTTGCTTATGCTTACTTGCTTTTAACCGCGCATGCGCATAACCGACTACTATGCTACGAGTGCAACAGTATCGACGGACGAATACGAATATACGAATACGAGCGGTTAAAGGAGCGTATATAGAAGAACGAAACAACGAACTAAAACTTATGTGTATATATGTATATATATACATATATATAAATAAGTTCCTCCTCGTCCGTACGAGAGTGTGTATCGGCGGCAGAAAGAAGCGCGTGCGCGCGCGCACGAGAGACGCTCCAACACGATTTATTCATATTCAAATGCGCGCATTTACGATCGGGTTCACGCGCGCAGAAGCGCAAGCGAGAAAACCACGCAAGCGCACATATCGCTTGCGCAGTTTTTCGATGCCTAGGTGCAGTAGGGTTGAACGGAAGAAACGAACGAAACGACTATCTTCGAATGTATGCGTGTTCCGCACTCTCGCGGTATTCGTGTGAGAATACGAGTGTGTCGTTAGTTCTCGCTGTTTCATCCGTTTCTCTTGTAGCTTTTTGTATTTGAAAACCCCGGCGAAGCGTATAGAATCTTCGCGCCCGCAAACACACATCATCGCACACCGCACTGTGCGACTGGTCAGTCCGAGGAGTCGAGAGACACGCCGACACTGCGAGCTTCTGCCGGATGCAGCGGCTACAAGCAGAAGCCAACAGCAGCCAGCCAACACAGAGGGGACCTCTTACGCATGAATTATAGCCCGTTCTTCGCGAGGGAGAGCGCGAGGGCATGGATTAGTGGTGGCGTATAGAGAAGAGTGACCGAGCAATGGTCGGATCGTTCGTTTGTTGCGGTTCATCGGGAACTGGTCTTCTCTTCTCGCTTGCAGTCTGCTTGGAATAAACGCGAACGTGGGCAACTCTCGTGCGAAGATATTTATATCGGTTCGAACTATTTGCAAGTCGGACAGCAAGAAAAAAAAAATTCGAATCCCATTTTTTCAGAATTTTTTATTCAAATTATGCAACCGAGAAACCAACAATTTAAATCGTAAAAATAAATCCTCTTCGGACTTTTCGTGATGAACGAGTTTTCGATTCGAGTTTATATCGGTTTGAACTATTTTCGAGTCGAACCGCAGAAAAAAAAATTCGAATCCCATTTTTTAAAAATTTTTTATTCATATTATGCAACCGAGAAACCAAAAATTTAAATCGTAAAAATAAACCCTCTTCGAACTTTTAGTGATGAACGAGTTTTCGATTCGAATTTATATCGGTTTGAACTATTTTCCAGTCGAACCGCAGAAAAAAAAATTCGAATCCCATTTTTTCAAAATTTTTTATTCATATTATGCAACCGAGAAACCAACAATTTAAATCGTAAAAATAAACCCTCGTCGGACTTTTGGTGATGAACGAGTTTTTTTTTATCGATCTATTTTGACAATTAAAAAATTTGAAGAAATTTTATAATCCGCTTTCGGGTGTTTGCAAATCCAAAAAAAATTTGCCGAAAAATAATATTGGTTTTTTTTTTTTTTTTCGAAACGGTGGACAATTTTTAAACCTTGATAAATTAACCAAGAAAAACCGCCGGGGTGAATTGCTGGGGGTTAATTGAAAGTAATAAAAAGGTGAAATTTATAATCGCGCGTTAATGTGCATCACTGATCGTAACTGCGCGTTGCGAAATTCGTACGAAATTTTTTTGTTTATCTCTTACCGTCGAACGGTAAAACATTCTTTGGTAACAGCAGGAAGAGTTCGGTTAATCATGAAAGGTGGCGAGTGAAAAAGAATCCTGCGTAGGCTGATGTAACACGTGAGCTAATCGAATATAGTACACGTACACCCGGCGAACTACTCTCCTTTGGATACGTTGGTTTCCAGACATCGGTTAATATCTCGCGAATACCTCGCACTCACCGACTTATCAGATTAATTCGTTTGGATCTCTACCCGCGGATAGCGCGCAGTCTGCTCGCGCATTGGAGAATATCCAATATCGCATTTTTATCCCGCGCCACGGATTTCTGCAGGCAATTATTGTGGGAACTCTGAACTCATTAGAAGGCGCGAGTGAGAGAAAGATTATCTGAGAAATTATTCGAATCTCAGCAGTTTATTTCGTTCGGCATTGCTACACTTTAATACAGAGTCTCGCGGTGGGATTAACCAGCCGGCATTGGCGAAACGCGACAGGTGCAAAGATCAGAATGTTAAGATTTCAAATTATTTAAAATGTACGTAGTTCTGCTAATTAAAAGAATTGATTAATCGAGAATCCGGAGAAAGTAAGAGAAGTAAATGGAGAAAAAACGGATATTGTCTTCGTAAGAAAAATACGGAAAAAAAATTGATTTTAATGCTAAAACAGTATTGAAAAAGGAGTCGCAAATACATAACCATAGGTTGGAATAACTATTAAAAAAAAAAAAAAAAAAAATGGGTTGAACCGACGAACTATTAGTTCCTTCAGCCACTCATTAGTTCTCCCAACTCATCATTGTTTTCCGCGCACCTTATCCTATGAGCATTTTAACTCGCGATCCCAACTGAGTCTATAACTCTCTCATCGAGTTCCAGAACTTCCTCGAGTTTCCTCGCTCTGTTCGGCGCTCAATTTACTTTACTTCTTTCCGCAGCATCTCTTTGCCCCGAGTTTGTTGCACGATTGCCAGTGCGGATTTTCGATACCGTCATTTCACGGAGCATTTATCCGCGATCTTTTCGCAGCCGTGTTCTGCGTTACCATCCTACAGGATTACGGTGGTGATCAGCCGTGCTTTTCCGGAATTTACACTTATTCGACCGAAGGACGGAGCAAAAGTGAATGAAGAAGGTTCGAGAGAAACGAAGAGAAGACTGTGAAGATCGGAATGAGAAAAGGCGAAGATAGAAAAAGGACACAGAAACGGAGAGTGGAGCGAGCTGCGCGAGCTTCTACCCCTTCGGCGAGAGAGTCTGCAGGCGGGAATTGCCCATAAACACCATTACGACCAGACCGGGCGACTTACAACGTACTTTGCCAGACTTATGACGCGGCTTCGCTTGAATTAGGTACTCGTTACCGGTATTACGTTTCAACCGCCTTCATCCATGAGTTCTCGCGCTCATGTGTTGCCCCCAGAGTTGCCCCCATATTCTTCGGTATACAACGATCAAGAAACAAGTTCCTTCTTTAATCGATCTTCCGATTTCGATGGATTGGAATGAATTCACTTTAATTACATCGCATCACCGAATGCAAAAAAAATGCATGCAAATGCATCCGATCTTCCGATCTTCCGATCTTCCGATCTTCCGATCTTCCGATCTTCCGATCTCCCGATCTTCCGATCTTCCGATCTTCCGATCTTCCGATCTTCCGATCTTCCGATCTTCCGATCTTCCGATCTTCCGATCTCCCGATCTTCCGATCTTCCGATCTTCCAATTTCGACGGATTGGAATGAATTCACTTTAATTAATCTATATAGCTGTAATCTATAATCTATATAGCTGTCCCAAACAATGATGACGTAGATATCCATAGCAAGTGTTTCGAAGACCTCAAGAAGCTTTGACCCAAAAGCGCGCAGCTGCGGCTGCTGCAGCCGCATTCAGACTCTCTCCGTAAATAGTTCCGTGAACTTGATACAAGTTTCGTCAGGATTTTTACTTGTTTGACTCCGCCGATACAGCGGCATTTTTTTTTTTAATTTTTTTTTTATTTTCATTATTCGACCTCGAAGTTGCGGATTCAGCTTTTTACGAACGGTCTTGTCGCTAATTAGAGGTCTTCTTTTCGCCGCAACGATTTCGACGTTCAACCCGATCAGAAAACTGGGTTGTTGAACAGCGCGTTGTTCATTCTGTACGGAATAAAGTGACTGCGTAAAAAACGCTTAGGGCTCTACCGGGACGTGGCGAGAACGCGACTGCATGAGGCTATAGCAATCAGTGCACCGAGAATACGTATACGTATTCTCGGATGTTGATGCGCCACGTAACCTCATGTGCGAATGAGAGAGAAGCCTCCTGATTCCCGATGACCAGGCAAGGAACTCGGCGCTACCTCTGCTGAGCTCTGTTGCCAGTCTAATTGGCGAGAGAGCAAACCGCACCTGGTAAAACGTATAGCCACGACTGTAATTGACTATCTCGCGGCTCTCTGGTGGAACGAGCACAGCGCAAGGCAAAGGACTCGAGTGTGTATATCCTTCGAAAAAGGAAACGAAAAACAAAAGGATAAGAAAATCGCAACACTTTACAGTAGCCGCCTGTTCTTCGCACGATTCTCAAATTTAGATTTAATTAGATTCATCCCCTCATAGCAAGCGGAGCATTGACAAACATCCGGTAACGGGAGATCTCAAGGAGATGCTGTTGCGAATTGTTACGATCGTCTAAGGAAAACTGTTTTCAGCCTATTTATTGAAGCAGACGATTGATTTTTTTTTTTTTTTTTCGGTTTCCAGACTTTTTTTTTTCTTTCCTCCATTTTGTTTTAAGAATTAAACGATAAATTCTGAATGCGGCAATTGCCATCGTCTCGTAAAGAAGTCGGACGATTTCCTCGAATACGATGATTCGTCACGATGACTCTCAGCCGTCGACTTCAACGAAGTGCCAGATACGTTACACCGTCGTCGCGGAAGCCAAAGGCCGCGACGCAGCGGCACATGCATCTCGTGATACCAGGAACACGATGGGGGAGTACGTAGCTATAAGCTTAGAGAGATCCCGGTGCTCACTCCCCGGTACATCGAGAGACCCACGTCCTCCCGTGTTCTCTCTTTGTCTCTCTTCGTCTGTCTCTCACGAGCGCAAAACGCTCGCTGGCTGTTATACCTATCGCCGGGCAAGAAACCCGCGTGGAAATAGCCCTCGAGTAATTTCACACGTTAGAGGCGAAATTGTTCGTCGTGGCACTGCGCTGGTGGCATCGGGTCTGCGGTCGAGCGACCGGAGACGCCTTGCGTAGACGAAGACGGAGACTGTACTTCAAGAAAGCTTTAGTGGGCCCTAAAGCACGCCTGGTTATAGAAGGGACTCTCGACTATCTCATTAACCGGTAGAGAAAACCCGGCAGAGTATCAAACCTCCCCGTGTCAACTGCCCTCTGGCATCGACGTGATCCTACTTCGTCGAAAGCGCAAAAAAAAAACCCCTTTCATTTTTACAGCAGAATCATAGCTTTTTGCCTCAATGCATGCAGAAAAGAATCATCTGTCGGTGAAATGAAACTTTTCAAAAGTCTCCGTAAAAAAAAAAATTAGAACGAAGTAATTGGGGTAAAGATCTGTCGGTAATGTAGCTGCCTATACGCTACAGTCATGAAAACATGACAATTAGGCCTTTTTTATTGCAGGTTTCGGAAAAATTAACCAATTCTCTTTTCCATTCGAAGGAAAATTTCATTCAGACCCTTTATTTCGAAATTTTCAAAAAAATTTTAATAGCTCGTTCACTGCCGAAGCTCCGAAGACCTTTTGGTTTACTTCGGAATTCAATAGACATCTATGATTCCTTTAGTTACGACTGCCTCAGTGGACCAGCCGCGGCGTTGGTTACCTTTACATTAACACGACCAGAAGACCAATGACTTCCGAGGGTTTTTAGCTCATAGTCCCGAGCCATAGATAAGCCCCCCCGGTACATGCGCGACGACGAATACGACAACAACGACGCATGACGCGACGTGGCTTATTGCCAATGCATTTTAAGTAGTCTGCTATGGTTACTTGCGCACCTTCGTCGCTTGCGCCTCATTGTGCACCTGTGTACAAGGCTCTCTATCTTCTTTCGGAGGATTTGCCGTTTTACCGTGTGTACTAACTCCGCGGCTTTTATGCGCGTCTTACTCGCGGCTACAGCAAAGTCGCTTACACTGTACTCTGTACAAATGGACCGACCGATGTTGCTGCTGGCACCGCGAACTCTAAAGTCGTATACAACTCGTCCACAAGCGGTGTATGGGTATAACACATGCTATACAACGGGTCTAGGGTAATTCCAGGAGGCCAAAGTCTCTCTTTTGACCGTACGCACTCACTCTCTCGCCATCCTCAGGCCGTCGCAATAATTTCTCCGACTCTGAGAAACCGATAAACGAGATTTTCACGCTCTTTCATGCTGATTTTTTTTTGCTTTTTTTTCTCCGAACATCAATCTTTCGTATCCATATTTCATACTCTTGTCCTTCTGCACTCATTTTTTTATCATCAACATTTAAATTTCTATCGAAGCCTTCAAAATCCATGAACACTTAAATGATCGATATATGTATTATCCGCCATTAATAATAATATTAATAAATAATTATTATAATTTTAGCGGAAATTATAGAAAAGCAAAGATAATGTTTAGTTTTCGTCAATATTGAGCGAAATTTTCGATGTATTTTTCTGAATTCGAATTATATTAAAAAAGTTATTTAAAAATGCCTTTAGTTTAAAATGTTTTCTTCGTTCCTCAGATTCTTTACGAAAAAAAAAAAAAAAAATTATGGCAAAGATTATCCGCCACCTTGAGCGCGCAGGTGGATAATACACGTTCCCATATTTCACGCCGTTCCTTTCTTTGCTCCCATTGCTATATTTATTTCCATAGCTGCCAACGTGTGCCTCTTGAGAATTCGTGGACAGCGGCGCAATGTACGTATATACAACGTTATCTCTCTTCGCTGAAAGGGAAGGCTGCCGGTTGCCCCGCGGAGTTCCTTCTGCAGAAGTTAGAGGAATGTCCGTGAGTCTCCGTGCGCGCGAACGAAATGCTGGACGATCGCGGTCGCGATCTTTCCCAAGAGGCCGGGTAGCGCGCGGGGATGGCACGTAGACCGGGTGCGACGTCTTAGCCAAAGAGGAAGATAACCGCAGTGGACTGGCGGAGAGGCTGAGTAACAACTTCGCGAGAGAGTTCACCCGCTGGCGTCAGAATCCGTTCAAGAAACTCCGAGGTCGTGAGCCCATATGTCACCCGGATTGCGCAGTCTCCGCGGCCGCTATGTGACTAACGCGCGTATATCAGCTTCCGACGCGAAAGCTACATCAGTGTACATCAGTACAATATGTCTGATGTACAAATAGTACACTACGCCACTGTACGTCCTTATAGCAAACTGTAGTAATACAATGTATCTCCGTGCGGCAACTGTTCTCATCTGTTACATCCGACGACTTATCATCCAACAGCCTTCCGATCTGCGATATGATCGTCTTTATTTGTTGGCGTTAGTTTTCCGTTTTTTTTTTTTTTTACTTTTAATAAAAATGTCCGACAAATTGCTCTCAAAGAAATACCGTATACGTCGGAATATACAAAATATAACTTTATGTAAAACGATCGAAAATTCTTTATTTTATATATGTTTACTGGATATATGTTGGGAGATATATTTGAGATATATATGTTGACATAGAATATATTTTGAAAAAAAAAAAATGAAAATTTACAAATAAATACTTTATTTTTTTTTTATTTTTTTTTTTTTATTTCAATACATATATATATTTTTTTTTTCAATTTTTTTCAAAAAATTAAATTTTCAGCGCAATTTATTTGGGTATAAGTGATGACGATTTCGGTAGATCGTCATAAGTATGTCGTTCGTATGGTAGAAACCTCTCTTCCCATACTTCAAAGTCTACGGTGATCTCAGAGATCTGACATTGATCTCTCTCCCACATTTTGACCCGTTTTCTCAAAGTAGAAGATAACATATATTATCCATTATACACTGTCGCAGCGGACACCGCCGGGGGCGAAAAGAGGTTGAGAGTCCATCGCGGAGTCCTCATATCAGTGACGCTAAAACGCTCCCACTGTGCGAGACACACAATGCCCAGACGAATGACCGACCGGACGGCTTCCGTAACCCACGTCCTACTCTCACTGCCTCCTTTCCACGTCCCAAACGTTCCTTGTTCGCTATTAAATATGACGGGCATGGAATTTCGGTGGCATTGTAACGATCGTGTTTCTTAATTGCGCCATATATTATCGTCCACTCTGCTCTCGGTGGAGGCTGTGTGTTCTGCTTGATGCCGTTTATACACCGAACCGTATCGCCTGTGGCGCGGCATACATACATATATATGCGCAACTCTAGCAACTGTATACTAGAGCTTAAGCCAAAGCCTTCCCCGTTCAAGATCTCCGACGTCTACTGGCTAACTTCGCGGCCTGAACTGACTGAATTCACATTCGTACATTCGCGTAGGTAAGCCGCGCGCGACGACGCCGCAATACGATCACAGGCCCGAGATAACAACGAGGACTTTCGAGCTTTCTACGTTTTACACGGAGCCAAAGAGTCCCGCGCGCACGACAAGTCTTTTGCGTTGAGCGCGGAAGAAACGCAGTGTGCTTCTGCTGCATCAGCTGCTGCTTCTGCGGGCTGCTGCTGCTGCATTACGTCCGCGGTTTTCAACCCGTTAAGGTAGACCGATGAACTTTACGGCCTCAGCAGTTGCCGGCGACGAGAACGCCTGTCGCAGCGGCGCGTATTCTCGATATTCGATAATATTCATTCGCGAACATCGGGCAGAGACCCCAAGCATTTGTGCGTAGAGTCCGGAGATCTCCGAAAAAAAAAAAAAAAAAAAAAAAAAAAAAACAACGATATGCCGCATCCCAATACTAGTTGTATGTACACGTATGGTTATAGTATTACGTATAACGTATATGTTCCATTAAATAAAATATCCCGTGTCGTAAAGTCTTCTCCTTCGGTCAACTGAGATAACGCAAAGTCAAAGTTGGTCTCCAATTACAAGACGATGGAATTGTGGAGAATGTACAGCTTGTCTACCCAATTCTCTGGCGCAGGTGGAGCTTCGGCGAATTTTTTTTTTTTTTTTTTTTCAATTCGAAAAAACTAAATCTTCACGAAAATTTTCTATATGAATGAAGTAAATACTGAGCTATGTACAAATATCGAAGTTTTTGCCGCGATTTTTTTTTTTAAATTTATTAAGGTGGCGGTCTGTTGCCGACCATACCGTTGTTTTTTTAGGTTAAACATAAATATATTTATTTTTCATTATATTTACTTATAATGATTCCGACAGATTTATATCCCGATTTTAGATTTTTTATTTTTTTTTTTTTTCCGCACGAAGATATGACTGTCATATATTCTAAAATATACTCTATTTTTATGGGAGAAAATAAATTATTTTTGACTAAAACTCTGCTACGCGAATAGCAGAAGCCATTTTCATGGATCCACAATAGCTTTACAATGCTTTTCATTGCGATTTAGTATCCTAACGAATTCCTGAGAGTTGTCTTCAAGCTGATCAAATGAATAACTGGTCCTTTTAATCATCGTCAGATGATTAGATCCTCTTAATCGTGTCAATTCGAATTAATACTTCGATCTTAATATACATCTCATATTAAAATATTCTTGACGTCACGCGCGTGACCGGTAGCGCGGCAAAGAGGTCGAACAACATTCGATGAATGTCGGTGTACGCGAATAAAAAATCGATTAATTTTTCATTGAATAAACATATAGTCGATCTATCGTCTTCTCTAATCTAACTTCGCGCGATCGTAACAGCAATATGTATATTAATCTATATAGAATTTTAAAGGCCAAAAGGCTATGGCGCGCGAGCTCTTGGCATCTCGATCTTCTTCGCTGTCGCTCTTTCTGCCACGGAAGATGAGCCGTTCGTCCAGCCACGCGCGTTTACCTTTACATATCTACCGATATATACACGTAAATGCACGTGTAGCGTTCGGTATCTATATACGATACGCGCCCCGGGTAGGTCTCCTCTTCGAGAACTCGAACCCAGGGAGCGAATAGGCAGGCTATGCTACTTCGCCATCACTCTGGCGCAGTGTTCGTACTCTCGTGGCCTGTTCCAAGCCGCACCACGGCTCTTCTAATAGAGCTATACCTCATTACCGTGAGCGACCGTGTTCTCACGACGTTAGGCCCCAGCGCTCGGGCGTACACGTCTTTTCTCCTCTTCCCTTCTTTCTCTCGTCTTCATCTTTCGCATACAACTCCGGGAGACTCTTCTCCACGGACTCACCCGGGTTCTCTCTGTGGTATACGCGAGAACCACGCGAGAACAGACGAGAGGCGCGCATAGCTAAGCTCCGCAACAGCAGCACAGCTATCACCCTTCCATCGGCCTCTCCTCGCGGCTATATAGGCCCCTCTCACCTGCGGCTAAAAGAACCCGAGAATCCGCGACTACGCTTGTTTGCCGGGAGGCTTATTTGATTCGGTCATCTCTTTCAACAACTAACAGCTAATTTTTCCTTTCTTAACAGAGAGATGTGGCACAGCAATGAGAAATGCTCCGATGGTAACAACTCGCCTTCCCTATTTTCTTCGAAATGGTTATTCTGACGACCAAAAGGAAATTAGGTTTTCATACGTCTGTATAGTGACTACAAGAACCTAATTTGCTTTTCGTCATCAGAGCAACCATTTTGGATAAAACAGGGAAAACGATTTATTACCGACCGAGTCGCACATTTTCTTAAAGTTCGCGGGAATATCTCATTGCGACGACAAAACCGATTATATCGACGGAAAAAAAAAAATTTCGCGTTCTAGATGAGGACTTAATCACTTTTTTTATGTTCGAATTTAAGGATTAAAAAAAATTATTTTCAATGTGCTGAGTCATTTGTCCGGATTTTTTCGCTGAATTTTTTTTATATACGTAAAAAAAATGTAATCTGTCAAACAAATTATACCGACTGAGATCCGTTCGTTGACACAGGTCACTCTACAGGTCTATTAAGGTTGTGTTTCGGTAACTGTCTTTCAATTGATATTACGAACACTCCATGTACACGAGAATATTTATATTAAAATGTCTAAAACGCCCCTTTTATCCTCGTAAAAATAAAAAAAATATCGCGGACACATCCGGGTTCTTCGCGATTTTTTTTGCCTCATATTCGAAAATAGTAACGCGATCGTGAAGATTTTTCTCTCAACGGGCAACGCCCATATCGGCGAACTCTGTGGCGGTTATCTTAATATTAATCCGGATCGGAAACTCGCCTTGTTCGAGAACCGATCGAGAACGTCTTTTACTTAGCCGACTCAGTCTGTATTATAATCGTATATATTATATGTATATACCACTTGTATATACAGATATATATATTATCGTATATATACGTGTGAGAAGGAGAGTAATGCGGCAGAAGCTTTCAAGTTGCCGCTCGCGCAAAATCGCGGCTATGCGCGCGCAGCGTTGCCCGTCTTATCTCATCCCGATCGTAAATGACCCTCGACCCCCCCTGCCGCGGCTATTGGCGGCGAATCGCATGTCTCGCCGTTCGAAGACTTATTGTCCGCCGCCGTGCGCGCAACCCGCAAAGTTGAACCAAACGAAAAACTTTTCTTATCCACCGAAAGATTCTTTCAGAAGAAGAAAAAATCTCATCGCGCGCTTCCGCCGTTGAACTTTCGTTGATGAGTGGCAACTGAATCGCGCGAATCTTCGTTGCGATAAGGGGATAAGTCTGTCACTACGGAACGACTATACATCGATCTCTCGTCGGATGGTAGCCGACGAGACGCGGTTGACAGCCTTCACACGCAACAATAACTTTGGCGTAAATTTCAACACTATTCGCGGTGATCTGCATACCGAAATAGAGTGTCAATACGTTTTTATTTATCCCTCCGTAAGCGCATTGGTGATTCGGAGGCAAAGTTGACTGAGATTTTTTAATTTGTCGACAAAATTTGATTTTTATTAATAATTATTTTTTATATTTGACCCAACGAACTATTGGGTTATTTACTACACACTGTAAAAAATATCACTGATAACAGAAAAAAACGCAAATCTGATTTACATATTTTTTTTTTATAGTCTCTTTTCCCAAAAATGCCGGCGGAAATCAATACCGATCATCGAATATTAAAAATTCGTGTGTAAAAATTCAAAACCCGATATCTCGAAAATCGCGAGAGTTATCGCGTTATACTGCTTTACTGGAAAATGTATTAAAGAATTGTTCTCATCTGAATTTAATTTGTTTTTTTTTTTTTTTTTTACACCAAAATGTTGAGTTAACGTTTCCAAAGCCCTTGCCGTCCTCCGAGTTCAACGCTCGGATTCTGATTAATGGGAATTTTAATCTCTGACTAGTAGCATAGATATAGATAGAGACGGACATAAGTTCTTTTTTGTCTCAAGAAATTCTTCAACACTGTGCGGAAAGATTGGCGTCCGGTGCCTTATAGGGTCGCGTGAATGAAGATTTGTGGCTATCCGAAGGGACAGGCATGACTGGCGTTCTCCCGCACATACAACACACATACACACGCGACGGCTGTTCTCCGTTCGCTATCTCCGTTTCTTCACACGATAATCGATAACGACTATCGATTATGTGATTTTTCTCGAAGTATTGGCAGTTTGTAATACGCACGCAAATGATTGCCGCGGTGAGATTGGATCACCGGCTGAGAACGTGAGAATCATTCAGAGCTTTCGGAAAGCCACCGTTGCGTTCGACATGGAAATGAAGAATGGACCGAGATATATCGAAGATATCGCACTATTTTCCGAACGATATAATAATGCTATTCGTATATAATTTATTACTATATTTTTTTTTCTTTCCGCGCGCAAATGCAAGCAACGATAAGATTCGTTAATCGTTATTATAATTACGACGTCAGTTCTGCCGCAGCTGTCGATAACGCAAACAACGTAAAATGGCATATCCTTCTGTCTTATCGTATTCTAGAAATTTTAACGAGGGAAAATAGGGAATCTGCGCTCAGGCGCGTGAAGATACTGCGTGCAGTATAGCTTCGTAACGTTGGGCTCTCGTTTATGCAAATCTCTCGTTGCAAACGCGAAGAGCGCGTTAACGGTTGGCTCTAAATCTTTGAGGTGAGCGGTCTCTGACTCTCGCGCGCTGTAATAACTCATCGGACATCGTCTGCGCGCGAGACACAGCGTTGGCTTGGCGAATCTTAACCGAGCGTTTCTCGGACACATTGGACTTCGCGAAGAGTTCGGGCGTTGGCGAAATCGAATTTAAATAAGGAACGAAGACTGTTAAAACGGTTGAGTCACTCTTTCATTCCGAAGATTTTACTTAGACTTTCCAAACCCCGACGCAGAGTTATCTGAAGTGTCCTTTAACTTTGTCTACGCGCGTTGAAAATTACGATGAATTTTTTTTTTTTTTTTTTTTTTTCGTTATCGGTTATATTTGCCGATTGTGAAATTTCATCGTAAATTTATCTCTTCATCGATGACGAAGAGAAAAAAAAAAAAAAAGAAGAGACGAAGAAGAAGCCACGGTGTAGGGTTATCAAGAAACATTATACGAAGATATGCTCTGAAACATCGAAGCTTTGGATCAGTTCGTTCGGATCTCTGCTAAAGCCCTGTTGAAACCGAGCGGAACTCTCGTCGGTAGATCGGACACGATTCGCCCGGATCATCGGTTGGATAACGTGCATGGTATAGAATGTCGAAAATTACAGGGTATTACTCCGCGCGAGGAACGCGCGAGAATACGCGATTCACGCGGATAATCCACGGCTCCGTGTGCCTCAGCTATATATGTGTTTCTTCGCACCGATAGAACGTCCAAACTCTTCAAACCAGAACCCGACCGCGGCGCGAGTTTACGAGATCGATTTTAATCATAGCTTGATTACGATTACGAAATCACCGTAACGAGGATGAGGCTACTAAAGATCATTACCTTACTCTGTAGCGCATGATTCAGAGCCGAAGCGTTTGCATCGTAGTCTTTCACGGACGAAAGACCAGGATCTGTAGCCAAGTAGAAGATTATAGCGCCGAACCTAATTTCTTCGCGCTATGAGATGTTAACTAATGAGTCACATGTGAATTCAGTATCTGTTGATTTTTTTTTCTTTTTTTTTTTTTTTTTTTTTTTTTCGAGAAAAAAATTTAAGTTTTCTGCTCGTAAATTTTTATTTATTTTAAAGTGCCATCCGAGTTTTTCTCTAAAAAGGGTTAACCAATCAAAAGACTGCAAAAAATCACAAAAAAAAAAAATTAAAAAAAAAATGGCAAATGGCCGATGCAACATATGAATTTATTTTATTAACCAAAAAGTATATTGAAAAAATATAATTTGTTATATATTCGAGTAAATATATTCGATATATTACATACATATGTATATTACAAAATATACATATGTATATTTTGCGGTATACTTTTTTCCGTGTGGCACCCGCGGGATCAATAAATTAGACTCCGTTGGGATAACTGCGACACAATCGCGAAACATCGAAACGTCACCCCTAACCTCTCGGCTGGTAGTGATCCATAAACAAATTCTCATCCTCCTAACTTCATCGTCAATTCGCAAATGGAGATACGCAGACGATACTCAGAAGAGGGACACCACAAAGCGCGCAATAAGCATATACACAGATCCAAAGTGATCAATACATTGTAATAAGTCTCGAAGTTATATTCCGCAAAATGAAGTGGAGGGTCGAAGGTCGGGTGCGCGGACCGTAAGCTTCACTCGGCATGGGTTTGGAGATTATTCAAGGACGAACGAAGTCTCGAATGCCAGAAAGTCCAGTCATGACAAAGAGGAAGCCTCTTCAAGGAAGAAGGGTGAGGGGAAAAAACGAAAGAAATAATCGACTTTCGGATGATATTCGCAACTGCAGACTCTGGAGAAGAGACGCCCGTGAAGTTCGCGTGGCTATGCGCGCGCATCGAAGGGATGAGGAAGCGTTTATGGTGTGTTGCCGGACCCCGAAAACCGAAACTACTCGTGTGCGAACGTATTAACACCTCGAAGGATTTATGGTATTGGGATGGCGCGGGGGGTTGATGCTGGCCGCACGCGGAGAGCGGAGAAGAACAAATCCGAAACGCGAAACGAAGAAAGAACATTCGACTCGAGTGTTCGGATCTCCGCCAGCGGCGCGGCGCAGATCCTTCGGTCTCGGATCGCGCTGAGTCCCGCACTGGAACAAATGGACTCAATTTCGTATTTTGTAACAGACTAGTATTTCTGCTCGAACTCGCCAGCGTCTCTGCACCCACCACCTTTGCCACCTGCGATCTATTTCGCGGGGGATAATATTTCTCGGCGCCGTTAACGCGCCGTATCTCAACGGCATGGCTCGCGCGCGCGAGTCGAAGATTCGAGAGAATCTCTCGACCCCCTCCGAAGAAGTTCATTCGATCCTTCAGGGGAGCGAGAAAGAGAGTTCCGCGCAGATATATCAACGCAGTTGAGTTAAAAAAGCATATATATCGCCCGCAACGCTCCGCGTCACGAATTTCAGTTACGATTTATTTTTTATTTACATTTTTGTATTCTAGTCACGTGACTCGTATTATTATCTAAAAAAATGAAATTCGTGCATTTTTTTATATAATTAAATAAAAAAAAGAAGAGCTTTATCAGCGTTCGTAGACATAGGAAGCTGTATCCCAATTTTTAACCTAATTAAAGTAATTCGGATGTTAATGCGCTTCGATTTTATTGATTTTTGCTTCTTCATCGAGAGGAATTATCTTTTTTATACTTTTATACTATCACGACGAGAATATATGCGGCATGAATCCCAATAAGATTTTAATTAAATGGAAATGCTGATTTCACGCGCTTGCGGGACGAGAGAGTAGGTGGTTATTCCCTAACGTAGCGGATGAGAAGACTCGCGGCAGCAGCAGGAACAACAACGGCAGCAGCTTTCCCGCGGTTCCCGCACCCGGTCTGAACCATCATGATGAAGAAAGAAAGATTCAGCTAGACGAAGCTAAAGAACGGCAGAGAATCGCTGGGCTAAGTCTCTCGACGCAGCCACAGTGAATTCCCGCGCGCCTCCTCATCGTCCACCCTTTTTTTTTTTTTTTTTTTTATTTCTTGGCCTCAGCGTATCCACAACACACACTATGCCGGCTCGCAGCCCGAATGATTTATCGCCGAAGAGCACGCATGCAACGTAGGTGCAAGATGCGCTTCGTCGAGAGCCACCACCCCCGCAGACGGCACCCAGAAAGTCCCGCGGAAGATACGTGCGAAGTGCACACGTGCAGTTACGTATCAACGCTCGGGAACCTTTCCTGGACAAATCGTCGTTCGATTCCTCGTTAACGTCGATTCGTTAAAAAAAAATGCCAATCTTACCTATATATCTCTCGGGTTTTGCGTTGGGAATCTACCAACGACGATATACGAAGGTATAGAGGAGAAAGAGGAAGATGGACACGAGAAATAGACGAAAAATCCACGAAAAACTGGCAATTGCAAAATTTTTTTTAAATTAAATAAATTAATTTTAATAAATTCGTAACTATTTCGTGACATGTATTTATCGTATTATACAATTTCTCGACGATAATATATCGCATATATCACAGATATATTTTCGATACACTTTTTTTTATCTACGATTTGGGAGAAAAAAAAATTTTTGAAGCGTGAAAAAAAATGAAAACGAGATTTTCAGTGAGAACTTCGATCTTCGAACGAAGAAACTTTGAAAGGAGTGAAGTATCGTTTTTGCCCGCCCTTCGCGCGAAGATTGCGGAGTATCGGAGGGTGGAGAAACTTTTTTCAAGACTTGAAGAGAGTTTCCTGGATCCAATCGATGCTTATCGCCAGGTAGCCATTACTTACCGAGCTCCGTGTTCCGTTCGCCACCGCACACGAAGCGCGCGCGAAACTTACACTGTTACTTGAATCGCGTTTGCGGTGTTTGTTTGCGAACCCGGGAACTTCACCAACTGTGCAAGGTAAACGGGCGCGCGTGAAACACCACCACAGCCAGCGAGGCGACGACAAGTCGAACTCGTTAGGTGTACCGCGATCGGTTGTAACGTAAGCGCGTGAGACCGTGGGATCGTGAGATAGTCAAACAAGCCCGGTGTTTGGCCTCATGCTGGATGAGATCTGTAACATGGCAGCGCGAACGGCACACCGTCATTCCTCTGCTCGCTGACTTCGTTTTCTTTTCTCACTTTCTTCCGACTTTGCTTTAGTCTCTGTTTGGCGGACGCGCGTCAAGCCGCGTGATACGAGTTAAGAGATCGCGATGATTTTTCGGTCGATGTCCCAATGGTTGACACGTTCGAGGAAATCGCGTATAGACAACGTATGCATGGATTTTGGGAAAACTAATTGATATACTTTATTTGTAGAGTACATACACGTTATATATACATTATAATACTTGATATATACTTCATATATTATATATAAGTGCCCAATTCTTCGTCTAAGCAATACATAGTCCATACACAGCTGCGGTCAATTATTGGGACTTTAACCTTCCATCGACTGTTTTGTCTTCCTTTCTCGTCGCCGACGATAACGCCGTCCAATACATCATCGTGTGAACGCGGCCAACGGGCACGACAGAGTTTTTTTTCGTCCGGTTCTTCTGTTTCACGATGTTTGGTGAAACAGTTTGACGGGCTTACATAATTGCCGAGTAAACGTTGACTGTCGCTCTTGGACTCGAACCGTCGAAGACGTTGACGTTCGTGCGCCTCGGCGAGGGCGGAGGGAACACACACGCGCGTTCACTTCGCTCTCGTGTCCCGTGGAAAGAGAGCAAATATTGCCAAGCGAGATCGCGTCTCGTGTAGAAGGACGTTTAGGCCCAGTTATTACCTATAGTAGAAACGTATTTTTTTTTCTTCTTCAACCTCTCAGAGTTTGCCATTGCGGTGCTTCTCTCCGCGTTCGTTTGTTTTCCCCTCGCACCTCGCGCCGCCATCTTTACTCGAACCCCATTCTTCTCCCGAATAAATCTCCGCGGCAGGTAAGATGAGAATATCGGATGGAATGAACGAGAAAAAACCCCGAGACACCCGGGTCGCGATAGTCTTGTAATTAGCACATAACCTTTTTTCACACGGAATTGCCAAATGTGGGAGAGTCGGCTAATATTCGTCACAGAATTCGTCACAAAAGTGCGAACAATGTAGACGGTAACTATGCGAAGTGACGTTAATCGGCGTGTCTTTTTGTATCGTACCTTTCATCCAGCTGTTCTGGACGCACGAAATTACAGGTGTAAATATATACCCCCCCCTCCTTAAAATCGGGAATAATTGATACGTGATGATGAGAGACCGGTAAATTAAAAAAAAAAGATCGCGAGACTCGAAAAGAAGAAGTCCCGCGGAGTCCATCATCCGTCTCGTGAGGCTCGTTACGAAGAGATGAAGGGCGGTCCAAATACCGGACAAATTGGCACGACTCCCACACTAGGCGTCGTTCGAACAACCGGCGAAAAGAATATCGGAAAAGATTATACTTCGCGAAGAGAATATAATACCGCGAGTCCCGGTACTTGCGAACGATCATAACGAGCCCTCTTATATACAGCCGCGTTCTTCTCTCCGCACACGCGCAGTTATATATTACGCTTACGCGTGTGTAATTGCGAGCATCGTGTGCGGGGTCCTCGAAAGCGAAACTTGATTTATGTCTTCATAAGCGATACGTGCGAACGGGCGAGCAAGTGCAATAACGCGCAAGCGTACATGCAAGACTATCGAATGTTTTGTGTGGGCCGTGAGTACGAACCCCTTCGACTATGCAAGTCGCGCTTTCGAGACAAAAGGAAACTGCTTCCCGGCAGAAGGGAAAAATACGGAAAAAAAAAAAAAAAAACATCGATGCGGGGTTTACAACGAATAATTTTTTTATTTTCCAAAAAAAATGTTTTTTTTTTTAATAAATACAGAATTCCATGAGACGTAATTAGCCGGTAATTTATTATTCTGCGAATATCTCTATAAGAACAATACACGCAAAAATGTATCTTAATATCACAAATGTTCATGAATATCGTATACAAATTTTTTTTTTTATTTTTTCATTTTTTTTTTAATCGAGTTCCATCCCTTACTTACTAAATGCTAATGCTTCAACAACTTAAAATTAAACAAAATAATGATAATGTTATGAATTAAAAATTTTAAATTGACTTTACGTAGCGTTTTTTCGATTTGTCATTCGAGGTGAAAAAAAAAATGACGAGAATCGTTCGAAAAATAAAGAAATGAAATTTGAATAGAATTCCGCGTCAGGTGTTTCTCCCGTGTGATTTATCGCTACGTTTATAGGCGTATTTATGGCTGACCATTGAAATTGGATTAGCCGGTCAAAAATCGCGATAGCGCGAGGCCGTCTCTCGGAGAATACGAACGTGGCGAGTTTCGGAGCTCTCGCGCGAAACTCATAAACATTCAGTCGTGTTCGGGGAGCGCGCGAAGCCTTATTAAGGAGTCCTCGTCAATTTCGTCGGCTACATTTTAACCCACGTTTGCTTGGGAGAAGCGGCGCGCAGTATCATCCCCGCAGCTCCGCACACCCACGCTATTCGGAACGACCCCCCGTGGACCCATTCCCAACCGCCTAATTACCGAACAAGCCCCATATCCTCCGAGTGCACTGGCCCTGCCAGTCCATCGGATTGCTCCGCGATGAGAAAACCACAGAATCTTCGAGGTCGAAATAAAACCTCTTAACATCCAATTTCTCTTATTTTTTTTTTTTTTTTTTTTTCATTCGTTTTACGTACCACGACATCGAAATTTCGAAGGTTAATTAGCGATCTTCGGTGGTAAATTAAAATAATAATTGCTCGGAAATTCTGCCAGCAAAAAATTCTTTTAGAGGAATTTCGCCGAATGAAATGAAAACGACTCGTAATAATAAAAACGTACACGTTTGGTTTATTTAATTAAAAAAAAATGTATAATGAATTCGTATGACGTCAGCGAATGAAGGAAGTGCGCAAAAAATGATCAACTATGTTGGATTTGTTCGAAAATCATTAATATTTGGCTGCGAGGGGGTGATATCTGTGCCGTTATGCATGTCCTCAATGGTCTGAAGTGAGCAGCCCTTGGTTTCCGGCATCATGAAGTAAAGAATAATGGCGCCGGCAAAAAGGGGAATGCAGCAGATAAAGAATGTCGCGCCGAGGCCAAGATTGTCCGCGGATAATTGAAATAATTTCATGGAAACGACAGACCCAACGGCCGCGACTATTGTGTAACACGCGGCAGCTTGAGCTTTGACATTGGGTGAAAAATATTCCGACATAATAATCGGCCCTAAGATATGAGGTCCGATTGAGATGCTCGTCATGTATCCTAAAATACTGATAAATGGCACATACGTGAAGGTGGAAACGTCACAGCCATAAGTTTTGAGAGTGTAGAAAGTACCATTTGCTACCAAACTGGTGACCATTATTCCGGTACCGCTGAAAAGTACGGCTCGGCGACTGAGAGTATCGACCACCATGATACCAACACAACTCGCTATCAGTGTCACTGAAGACATTATTAGGACCAATATATCGAGGGATGCGTTCAATTCCGATTCCTTAAAGATCGCGTAAGCGTTCGTCGGTATAGCCAAAGATCCGGCGAACAATTGCATGTGTAAAAGTACAACGAGAATAATGAATGCTCTGCGACTCCCACGATTCGTGAAGAGATCGAAAACTGTTGATGTCTCTGCTTTCTTCTTCTTTATGTATTCCACCATTAGCGTCAGTTCGGCTTTGACATTCGATGTTCCTCTCAACCAAATCAGTGACTCTGTTGCCTTTGCTGTCTCATCTGCGTTATCGGACGATCGAATTAGAGGTCAACGATACTTCGATGACCGGTAAGCGAGAGACGAAAAGTTTGAATTCGTTGACCCATTAACTGCGAAACGGTAACTAAATTTTGGTCAATTTTTGGTACCAAAAATGACCAAATGAGCGATTTTTTTCGATTGCCGATTTCGCAGTTTAATGGGTCAATCGGCATTAAATATTGATGAACTCACCCTTCATCAAGTGGTAGTACGGTGATTCCGGGACGAAAAGCAGCAAAAATATGAGAACGCAACCCGCTACTGCCGATATCATGTTGAGTTCGGCTAATGTGACGTAAGGGCCGATTATTATGATCAGAAGTATACCGGTGTTCGCGGTAACCGTACCGATAACCCCCAATGCGCCTCTGACCCTGTTGTCCGTTATCTCGCCGACGTAGAGGGGTACAACCGATACAGCGATCCCCATCCCTACACCCGCGAGAATCCTTGCGAACAGCAAACATGGGTATTGCATCTCGATGGTCATTATGACATACGACAAAATCATTGGTATTCCGCATATTAATATCATTGGTTTTCGTCCGATTCTATCGACGAGTAACCATGTCAAGATCGGACCTGTAAGCGAACCGACCCCCGTGATACTTGTTATCCAACCTATCTGATCGCGATCCAAAAATATTAGTGAGTCGGGTCTCGAAAACATCGGTATTACCGTCGTTCCCCAACCGAGAACCGTTCCGGACACGAAATAACTGCACATGTTCACTGAAACGTACATTTTTATGAAAAAAACGAATAATCGTCAATCGGCCGATTGCAGAAGTTCGAAAAAAAAATATACCTGCGATGCACGCAAAAATTTGCGCGGCGATCGAATTCATTATGACAATTATGGCATCGATACAATTTTGATAAATTTCGCCGATCAACGATTCGACGTATCGGAAAACTTTCCGTTCGGTAACTTCGACGAAATTCCCATGCCAACTGATAGATCGAAGGAATGTACACCTACCGGATACTTATCTTGTCATTAGAAATAACACGGAACGATTCCTTTGTATACAAAGACTTCGGTAAAGAGTGCGATAACCGCGCCTCGTGCGCCTCATATACGAACGAACGTAAGTACACTTCTGGAGGTCTTGGAAACTTAATATTATGCATTTCCATGAATATGTATCGAAAGTTCTACATATTTATACCTTATTGCGACTTTATGCAAAAATGGCTGCCAGCAAAAAAAAAACGGAGAATCGGTATCAGTTATCGTCCGCTACATCATTCGTATCGCTTGGAAAAACGTATGAAAATCAAAGCTTTTGATTTCTTAGTTGTACGGTGCGAATCCACGTGAACTAAACATATTCTTTTACGTATCCAACAACTGCTCCGGCAACTGCACGATCTCATCATCATTTTTTTCGATTTACTACCCGCCTGAAGGCTGAATGACTTGAATCCTTCCACGAAGTTTTCGGTGTCCAATTCGTTCGCCATGTAAATTTTGAGACGGAACGACACATGGGAAACGCAACAATCGATCAATACGAAACCAAAAAAGAAACACACGCCGCGATGTTCTAATTTTCGCCGACCTTGTCAGTATTTTTCGATGACTCAGCGATAAACATGTGTCCGAAAGTCCGAACATCGCTAACATCGAATTTATCCCGCAGTGTATCTAATAAAGCTACAAGATTATTCTATATCTATACAGCATTGTATAAATAGTATAGACAGGGCGTATTATAAATCGACATCTCAGCGCAGTGCGACCGATTCAAATTGAATAAATCAAATGGTCTGTAAGAGACCACCTTCGTGTCTCGTGTTGCAGTCTCGCGAGATCCTGAAGCGCTAACCCGATGCATGTGTTTGGCTCTTTATGTATACATCGCGGGCGACGTAGCGCAACGACAACGACAACGATGGGGTCTTTTCTTGTATACTATATATATGCTTGTTCTGGTTCACCGTTGAAGTTCCAGAGTTTGCTCCGTCGAGGCGACTGCCGGTCCGCGTATAGCCGGTCCCGCGCGCTGACGGGCCATCAGATAAGGCCCCGTGTTTGCGTAACCTCTCACCTCTTCCTCCGAGGCCCGGATCAGCTCTCGTCGGCACTCGGGGATGCCCTGAAGTGCTGGGACGCCCGTGTTCCGAGGCATGTAAGCCGAACGCTCTGCGTTATGCTTGTGCTCTCGACGTGACGGACAGGCCACGCGGGCGTCTCTAGCTTCTCTCAACGTTTTTTTTTTTTTCCTTTTTTATTATCCTTTTTTCGCCACGAGACGAGCTGATCGTTTAAAAGCTTCGAGACTGGCGCTTCGCACCGTGTAGGTATTCCTGCGTCGTTCACCGGCTTCATTCTCGCCCACCCTACGAACGCCCGAGAGCACGTCTTCTTTCAGCTCTTTGCTCATTCACTTCCGCAAGAGGCTTTTGAATGCAGGGAGGCGGCTCGCCTTAATAACCACAGAGAACTCGTCCTCTCGATCGAACGCTCAATCTGGACACCCAAACCTTAAGGCTTCACCGGCATTATCACGGAACTAATGATCATTGCTTTCATTAAAATCGACCGCTATGTACCGAAACATCGCCGAAGCAACGTACTTTTCCGGTATGTTTCAAGGTCGTGTGGGACGAAAAGACGGTTCGAGGACTACAGGTCATCAGAGTAACGGAAAAACAGCCTCAACTTCGGATACACGAAGATATTCTTCTTGAGAAAAGATTCTTCTACATGATACAAAATGATCATAATAACCCGTTCCTACTATAAAAACTTTTTTTTTTCATGACACTGATTTACTAACTACAGATACTTAAAAAAAATGCTGGGTTGACGATTACGAGGATGATAGACACGAAAAAAAAAAAAAAAAAAAAAAAAAAACGGTATAACGAGAGAATCACGAAAACGATCGAATCAGTAGCCGAACCGGATGTGATCCGGCGTTAATACTTCGTTAGGATAATTTCACGATGGAAAATAATGCGACACTCGTTGTCTCGCGCAATTATACATTGACAATTACGCGGCAAAATCGCGAGATTTGCGAGATACGTCACCTAAATCGACAAGCAAACGGCAAGAAGGATAGTAGGTATACCTGCATCTGTAGGCTGCAATAGCGGCGCCACGTCGATCGCCGCCGCTCATCCTCAATCGACTAATTACCCCGGTAATTAGGGTCCCGCCCGAGGTTGGGGCATTAATCAACATCGAATTGATTTGTTAGTTCGTTAAAAGAGGTCTCTCTTGCATACGCGCCGTGGTGTCCCGTCGTGAGTGTGAAAGGATCAAAGGACGAGAAGATGAAGGTAAGAGAAAGTATAAAAGGGATAGTATAATACATTCGAAAGGGAGAAGAAGACGAAGAAGAAGAGAAGTATCGGAAAGAAGACGAACGAAAAAAAAAAAAAAAAAAAAAAAATTAAGACACAACGAATGAGATGATCGGGGCGAGATGGATGAGCGGAGGGAAAGAGAAGACGCTAAAAAGAACAAAAAAGGACACGAACGAGAAGAAGAAGAGTCCTTCCGAAAGGGAAAGAAAGAGTCCAAGAAGATATGAAGCATTCGAAGTAGCGCTGCGAAGAGGACGTAAAATCGAATCACCATTAGGCTGCAAGCCGTATCTCTGGGTTCGATGTAATAAACCAATTCTCGCAGAGCTCTCGCTAGGCGTAAGAGCAGCCGACAACGCAACCAGTGAAAAACGCATCTACTATCTACACGTGTAGAGCTCATAGTATATTATAAAGCAGTATATTGGTACGAAGGTTAAAAAAAGTCTCCACACATACATACAGAGAAAAGAAAAGAAATATGGTCGGCAAGCCAAGAGAACGTCGTCTAATTGGACCGCATTCCAATGGGGCTTCTCTCATATATGCTTTACCGGAATTTTCATTAGCGCCGACTTTGTCGTGACGGAAGAGACACGGACCGGTGCACCCGTATGCATCCTATGTACGAAGAGGACACCATAGGGGCACGAACTTCGCTCGATGCGACTAGATCGCTGGATGCACCCTACATCGGGGTTATATCTATAGAGTTTAGGACGTTCCTCGACGCTCGGGATCGTACTGTATACAGAATACTCCATCGCTTTCTCCGTCCACGACGAGGACACCCGTTGTGGGAGCCCCGCGAGATGTAGTGCTGGAATTCCAGTCGTTGAACAGCGGTACCAAGTTGCGCCGTGAAGTTGCGCGGCCAACACAGCCGTTCAACAGGGTAAATCTTGATCACATAATTTTCTCGCACCGAGCGAAGGGCGCCTTAGCGCACCTTGGGAAAGGACCACTGGCTATCGGGTTTTAGAAAAAAAAAAAAAAAAAAAAGTTGACGTATGTAGGTACGCTTTATTCTGAACTGCTGGTGGCGCTGCTGTTGGTCACCCGTACGCCGCGATCCAACTGCGTACAACATATCCTCCAGAATCTTATGTTTTCATCCGCAACCCACGAGCAAACGAACGAACGGATTTGCCTATGCAACTCTACTCTTATATTTTCCAACTTCAGAAACAATCCGCGAGCATTTCGCAATGGCATTCACTGCTCGTTCGCGCTGAGAAAATAACTCCCGGCGCCTGCGTAATCGACGTTTTGCGATTAGCAGTTGACACTCGGAATGTGGGGATATTGTGCAATTCAGCGCGTTTGATACGATTCCATTGCAGATTAGAGTCGGATTTTGAATTGGAAGTTGTAGATCGACGTCAATATTTGATCGCTAGAAATTACCTTCGGTTTTCGATAATTCTTAAGATCGAATGTTATTATTTGGATTTTATGGATTTCGTATTCAAATTAAACATTCCCTATCGGTACTCTCAGTCGTATTTCATTTATGTACCTTCGCATGATGTATCGACGCTTCAGTGACCTCCGCACTCGCTTGACCCGAGTTACCTAAGTCGTTTTAGCAGTTCGATCGGAGAAGTAACACGGACCTGAAGAGTAGGAAAAAAAGGCCAAAGGAGCGGCATATAAAGAGCATTATACGGGTTTGGTGGGTATAATGCACGCAGCCACATAGCTAACGGGTCCGATCGAAGGTTCGACACACCGGTGATCGGTTGGATCGTAGTGGCGAGAGGAAGAGATACCGCGCGGCCGCTATAATATCGAAGCGGTTTCAAGATTCCTTTTGAGAGAAGCGCAACACACAGCGCGGGCGTGCAGACCCACACGGACCGAGGCAAACGCGTGCCTCGGTCAGGCTAATTGTGTGATATTGTGCATCGACAATGCTCTAATGAAGCATTGTCCATTGCGCGAGCTTACAGGTCGTCGATCGTCCGCGATGGTTCTGTCGAGCGACTGAGAATCCTTCGCGGCGGCGATGTCATCGGACTAACGCTTCTTTTTTTTTTTTACTATTTAATTTCTCTCCGATTCTCACTCACGATCGGTTCATTTGCAAGGACTCACAGGAATAATCGTTCGTTCACGAAAGGACAGTGTAACGCTGTGCATTACCTAATAGCGAGACGAAACGCGGACGTAAGGGGAATTCGATGAATAAAGGTGTCGTTGATACAGGTATCATTAAATGGTGTAAAAGATTATTCAAACTGGAATACGGCGCCGAATGAATTCATCAAACTATAGTGATCATCAGTCATGTTGGATCAAATCGACAGTGGTGAAGAAAAAAAATCGATAGCATCGATGAAAGAAGGGAAAAGGTCACGGTTTCGCATAACCGGGAAGTAGATATACAACGGCATCACTGATCAGACATTCAGGTATTATCAGACAGGTATTATCTCCCGCTGCGCGAGAGGATTCGTAATCACATATTACCGTTCGAATGCAAAGAGATGTAAGATTTTTGCGTTTACGCGACAATGCATAAGCGATCGCGGTAAATTTAAACGGGAGTCGGAAATCTTTGAACTTTACGAACGGTCGAGATGCGAAAAAAAATTAATTTTTGATCTGCTGGTCGAAGAAAGACCTCCCGGAAACTTCGATTTTTTTCGCATCGTCATACTAAAATTTGTTTCGCATAATTGAATTTAAATGCATTTTTACGGCTGAATATCGCGAATGATTTTTCAATACGAGAATATCATCGCGTTGAATCAATCGACAAGAGGAATCGTTTCGCAGCTCATCAAAGTAGATACAGCCTCCGCAGGTCGTGTCTAATCAGACATTCTATTCTCCTTCCGGATTTTCAGTTGGATAAATTTTCATCATCATCACAGGGCTCGCCGACCGAACGAAAACA
Source organism: Cryptus viduatorius (assembly GCA_964006125.1). Taxonomy (NCBI): domain Eukaryota; kingdom Metazoa; phylum Arthropoda; class Insecta; order Hymenoptera; family Ichneumonidae; genus Cryptus; species Cryptus viduatorius. The sequence continues at coordinate 1,861,319 of OZ023226.1, forward strand.
GAAGCTACATAAGTGTTTATTCTTTCATTTTTGAGCGGAGAAAACCCGTTGAGCCCAATCGGGCATCAAGTTCTATGTACTGTAAAATAATAGAGAATTGGGCAGATTGTCGGTAGAGGAAAGCCAAAGCGCGAAATAGCTTCCCATGCACGGTAGCGGCAGCCAGACATTGGCTTTTATTCGCGTTGTATTATCGGTGAGAGTGCAAAGGGCTCGTCGGATGCTGCGGGGAGTTTCGAAGACGGCGGAGGTTTTCATTTTCATTATCTACAGATCAACGCAGCAGACCCGGAGTGCTATATGGCAGAAGAGATTTCTTCGTGATGCGGTAGTAATATAACCGCTACGCACCAATACATCGCGGCGACTGAGAAACGAACGAATCTTATGCGCGCATGAATTCACCTTCATCATTCCGCGCGGTAAAAGTTATAACTCGATTATGCGTCTAACTAGCAATTTCAATACTATTAAGAGTCGGCGGAGGGCCGGGCGCCGCCGCCGCCGCCACGGCCACGTTGCACAACTCCGCAATGAGGGCTGAAGAGTCTCCGCTGAACGGCCCCAGCATCCGGAGAAGCCCGACGTTCGGAGAAGTCTCGCGTTCGCAAGCTTCACTGTGGCAAATGTTTTGTCCATTCGGACAAAAACTCGGACAATAGATGACCGTCCTATCTACGCATATAATTCAAACGAAACGCGCCGCGCGCCGATTGGATTCACCGGTAGCTACTGACGGCGAAAGAGCCGCTTCTCGTCGAGGAGTAGAGATATGTGCGCATGCTTTCAGTTCGGCGCTTGATCTCTCTCTGGCTATACGCATTTGCGTGCGCAGACGTTCCCGATGCCTGCTGTACCTCCATCAACTCTTTCACCCCCGTTGTTCCTACCCTCTTCAGTTATTTCCTCGTCGAGCTCACTGCCAATGTCACAAATGCGCAAAAGATCGCGAAACTTGAAATCGTAAACGTATTCTCTACTTGAAAGTATGCCGTGAAATTGACTACAATCGACGAATAAACCTAAAAAAACGCGGAGACGAAAACTGCTGGCTGAGCAATAGGCTCGCTGCCGTCGTTGCGCGCACCTGATTGGTCACTTCCGTATCTGATGATGTCTCCAAATTGCATCAAATACGGGAGATTCCACTGTATATCTAAATAGATTTAGAAAACGACTTCTAAGACATATTCGGCAGATATACATAAGTTACATACGAGAAATTGAACTTTTCGTCGTTTCATATAAATATAAAAATGGCGCGTGATCCCACTTCCGGAAAATGTAATGCCTCTCATATAATGTGAAAGCGAAAATTTCGAGCCGAATCAAGTATTCGGAAGATTTTTCTCGCAAGGGTATCAAATAGTCAACGTCGATATACCCCTTCGCAACACACGACTATGTAACGCCGGGGCTTAGCGGACCGTAGGGAGGGCATATTATATCCCGTTGGTCAGGCATCTCATATCCCTCTCCCTCCATTCTTTCTCTCTATTCCTCTTTATTCTCGTAACGGGCATGTCCGCCTTGAAATAAAATCGCCGATAGTATCTCTCCTGAATGAACTCTCCCACGCCTATGCCTCCTCTCTGCGCGGTCGCGAATCCGCCCGCCCCGCGTTCTTGACTATAGTCAAGTATAATATACAATGGCAATGTATGGTGTTCCACTGTCTCTGTGTACGTCCGCCTGTCCGTCTGTGAGCTTTACCTAGTATTTCTATCGGTGTATACAAACGAGACAACGCTATACATACATTAACATGGACCAAGCAACATGTGCGTTTCAGCAGTGTATTCGGAAATACGCGCTATGCGCATGCGCATGTATGTGTGTGTGGCGTATGCATGAGAGTATTATACCCGTCGGTTTGTTCTCCGCTGCGCTGAAGCCTCCATAATAGTATAATACTCCAACACCTATGCCGGTAACGTGGTTAAGCTTTCACGTGTGCGCGGATGCGCTTGCGCGAGTGAGAGATGCTGCGTGAACGTTAACGGGAGAATAGTTCAGGTCGAGAAAGGGAAAGAATGAACGAAAGAAAGACAGAAGTTCCAGGTTCCAGGCAGCAGCATCAGCACATGCAGCAGCACCAAAGGGGTCTGCTAGGCTCGGGGTCCATCGGGGTTCGACCCCCGACCCCGGCACGTATTCGCCACACCCGCACACCGATGCTTAGACCACGAAGCAGCGCAAGAAGAGGAAGAAGAAGAGATGCTTAGGTGGGGTCGCGCAGAGAGGCCCGCCAGGCTTATACACCCGGCAGGTCTTCCACGCCAGCCTTCTGGCCTGTGTATAAGATTCGCTCTTTTCTCTCCTCTCTCCGCATGCAATGTGCGCATGCAGCGTATTCCGTTGCCCCTCTACAACCTCTGGAGGCCTTACTATGCGCTTCGGCTTGACTTAACCGCACTCAGCTCACAAGCATATATGTACACCCGCGGAATTAATAGCCGGACTCCGTGTAAAAATCAACGTAATGTGATTACGACGCTGTCTTTCGCTCGTTCGTGAGCGAGGGAGCGAACCCGCGAGAGCCCGGCGCGCGAGCCCAGTCTCCCGAGAGAACCCCACCGTTCTTGACTCTCCATTTCCACGTACGTTTCGCCCGCGAGTTCCTACACTCGCGGTTTACATACATATATATAGATATATGTATATACTTTTGTATATATGTAGATTCCGTCTGTGTAACGGAGATACGATGGTTATGTATCTATATCGGTGCAAATACCACGTTAGGCACAAATACGCAGTTGGAGTTTACGGTCACGTGAACCCTTGTGACCTCGACGAATGTCTACCCCTCTTTGGACAACTTTCGTTTCCAACCCCATCGCAATATCGATGAAATTCATCGGTCGTTTTGAATTTTATCGACGATTGAGATTAAAAGTTTTCGCTTCGGTATCTGGTAACATTTTCGCTCCAATGGCGACACCAATGGGTCAGCCATCAATTATTGGTATTTTTTACGAAAAATGGAATTCTGCGGATATATATTTTAGAATATTTTTCTGTAAATCTATGTCACCAAATAAATAAAAAATTCAATGATTACTGTTTCGATTATATAAGAACGTCGAATTTCATATAATTTTGATTTTTTTTGCATATACTTTTCATCCCTTCAACGTTATGTAATCTCGTATCGGACTTTATCTCTGATGAAAAAAAAAATTAAAGATCGGAATACTTGGAAAACTGAACCAAAATTTTAAATCGCGATGTGTGTCGAAGGGATTTCTGAAAAAATATGTATACTGAGGGTTGAGCGACTTATCGAGGTCCCAACCCCCTAATCGATGACAAATTGAAAAGGCGAATGACGCAATAGCTAATAAAAAGAATTAATAAAACGATAATTAAAGTCGATTGGTGCGGTTCGCAGTTCTATGATTGTAAGTTAAACATTACTGTACTCATCATTAATAGCGTATAATTTTAATGGATAGTTTAATATGCCAAGAAAATACCACGCCGGTTTAATCATATCGAACGATCCCATGACCCTTGTTGACCCTATGGAATTCTCTCGGCGCAGGTTTACCCTTTTTTTCTTTATTTAGTACGCAGTTTCATCATTTCAATCTAAAACCTGTCGCATAATCGTCGATGTCTGCTGCTCCATCGCTCCGTCATTTTTGTTTTTTTTTTTTTTTTTTTTTTTTAATATTGAGATTCCAATATGCGCCAAGGTATTAATGACGCTCGAGTTTATGGTACAATTTTATAAATCTGCCTTCGCCCATTGTCGAGTACAGTCGCGCCGGTGGCGATTCTCGATAATTTGCGAGATCATAAATAATTTCGAGGTTGAAACATATTCAACGGTTTTGCCCCCGGCGTTCGCGAAGGATCAGCGAAGGAAAGAAGAAACCCCTGCCTCCCCCCCCCCCCCCTTTGCCCCTTCATATGCACACACGGCGGATATCGTTGCGCGTGTCTTTTCGCTTTCGATAGCTTCGCTGAAGCACCACCAACAGCCTTGGCAACAGCCACCAGAAGCAGGAACATCACGGTGAACGCGAACAAAATGCGACACTATGTATAGCCGACTGCGCGTGTGTGACGTGGTGGTAGGCGGTGAATATGCCGGTGGATCGCACCGTTGAACCCTAACGTGGCACTAAGACTCTCTCGTCCTCTTACCTCTTTCGACGCGATATTCCGGGCCCTCTATACTCACTCGGGTCAGGTCGCCTATGCAAATGAGACCGGAGTTCTCTCTCGAGAGATGCTTCGCAGCGCGAGAAGCAAAATTCCAGAATCATCGCAGACCTCGAGAGCCAAGCACCGGATGGCTATGCTGAGGGGGGCGCGCGTAAACGAACAATCTTTCTGCGTTATACGATCGATGAAATGAAGTGTACCGTAAGCATACGAAGCTGCTGGAAATCTAGCATCATCTTTTCTTTGCTCATGAATTTCTCAAGGAAGAATGATAGTCGAGTTAAAGATGCATGGGGCAATATGGACCGGGGAACCAAAAGAAGAATCCAACAATTAATATCTAAATTATTCGTCCTCTTGCTGCTTAAGGACGATATATCGTTGCCTGTTACCAAAGCGCGAGATTTCCGTGAAATTCAAAGCGAATTTCGAATAATTTCCAATTTAATAGAAAACGGATAAAAAATCTGAAGAAAAAAATTGATTTGCTAATTTTTTTGTATACTTCTTTTGTTCTTGTTGAGATTTTTTTCTAATTTTTGAAAATTCGTAATTTTTTTCGTTTTTTTTTTTTCGTTCGAAAATTAGAAATTTTTTCAAAAAATATTCATAAGTATTCAAAAAAATTATCGAATATATTTCGGCTAAAAAAAAATTACGTTGCCCGAAGATTTTCGTTAAATAATTATTTTTTACGATTTATTTAATGTTATTATTATAAGGGTATATGTTACAAAAAAAATATTATTCATATATATGTATATTAAAAATAATTCAATATTTTTTGTTTCTATTATCAGCCCGAATTTTTCATTAATACGTCGATTATTCAGGCCTCAAAATACAATTACATCGGTACCACATATCGCAGCAATGTAGCAAACAACCGATACATCTCGTGGCGTTAGTATTGGTCAGCAGTAGTATACAAGTTTGGAGAAAGTGCTACAACAAGCCGAAGAGACAGAAGTTGGCAATTTAATGAAGTGCAAGGCAACGTCCCTATTGCATGGAGCATATTACGAAGATTTAGATGGTTGAAATCAACGCGGTGTGCAATGCGGTGCCGTACTTCGAATAAACAGCGGAATAATACCGTCCGGTTATGGGGGTCGCTACGGCTAAATATATGAGGTGATGCGAAGGGAGAGAGGAAAGGGGGCGCCATGGGTGGGCCTCGAGCCAAGAAGCTCTGCGTTTTCGACCAATTCGCAGCACAAACTGTAGACGTACCACATAGCTTTTTGCATGCAATGGACTCGCGTAAAATATCATCGTATCAGGCATCTCGATAAATTTATCTGTATTGACCGTGAAACCACTAACCTGACGAAAAAAAAACATTCTGAACTGCCTGCTTGCTTCGCTTCTTCATTTTCATTCCTCCAACTGCCGTAACAAAAAAAAATCGAATTGCATGTCTACAGCTTCGAATTTTTTAAAAATCTCCGGCATTATAGTACGATCTTTTGATTAGATACTTCAAAACGCCTGATAAAAATATTTCATGATTATTTCTCTTATAGTTTCGGCAATGCGATGTATATAAATTGAAAAAAAAAAAAAAAAAAAAAAAAATGAAGTTAGACGCGAACGGACGGCGAGGACGCGTGCGAAAGAAAGCCTCCAGTTTTGCACCGAAGAATGCAAGTTCGAGTATATATGTGTATGCGTTTGTAGGGTATATACATATATAGTAGTACCGAGGCTCACGAGATTTCTATGTACGTTGAGCTCGTAAAACGAGGCCGGTAAGAACACAAAACGTACCGCGGCAAAGGGGAACGAGAGACAAGAACTCACTGGGGGCGCTGGTGGAGAGAGAAGAACGTGTTCCGGCCAGCGCACGTCAAGACCGTCCGTCCAGAGACGTAATCTTATTAAACGGCTATTAGCTGCTCGCCGGGGCTTGTCAACATTTAGACATCTGGCAGACACGCTACATTCTACTTCTATACACGCCTACACGTCGAGGCGACCGATGACGCGAACCCAATGCGCATGTACCACCTATGCGCCTTCTCGCGTTCTTTCTTATACATCCGTAAAGGACGATCGAACATTAAGGCGATGCTGATGACCGGCAGCCGCCTGAATCCTGCGATGACATTAAACGTCGACGCTGGCTGAACGCTTTTAGTCTCTTAGCACACATTGCATTCCGAGTCAAAATTTCCATAGCCTCCACAAGGCCTCCATTCCTCTTGCGAGTAAATTTTCTTGCTGCAACTATCACGGAGTCTGAAGGCTCCAGCGACGGCGTGCCGTGTACGCGGGGGGTTTTCTGAACCTACGAAACCTCCTTTCGCCCTCTTCTCGACATGACGTAAAACCTCTAGACTCTGCTTATAGCCTATTCTTTACCTTACAGACCTTCCAGATCAGCTATTTAGGCGATGGAGAGCATACGCCGTAGGAATAAATATTAAAAATTGAAAAAAAAAGCGCCACTCTCGGCAGACACGAGAAATAGCAGTTCTCATGCACGCTTTACGAAAAATAATTTATCGTAATTGGCAATGTTTTTTGTAATTGATCGGAAGATCCTGGAGGCTTTGTTGCGAAACTGACTATCTAAGTGAACTTTGAGAGACTTAATTAGGGTGAAGGGAAGTCTGGGGGGAGATTGCCGAAGAGTCTATTGGATCGAAAAAGAGATGACCTAAGATTAAGTACGATATTCCAATATCGACGAATATGATCCCGTAAACGTTGATCATAGGGTAGGGTAGGGTAGGGTAGGGTAGGGTAGGGTAGGGTAGGGTAGGGTAGGGTAGGGTAGGGTAGGGTAGGGAAGGGTAGGATAGGGTAGGGTAGGGTAGGGTAGGGTAGGGTAGGGTAGGGTAGGGTAGGGTAGGGAAGGGTAGGGTAGGGTAGGGTAGGGTAGGGTAGGGTAGGGTAGGGTAGGGTAGGGTAGGGTAGGGTAGGGTAGGGTAGGGTAGGGTAGGGTAGGGTAGGGTAGGGTAGGTGGGTGGGGTGGGGAGGGGTGGGGTGGGGTAGGGTGCGTAGGGCACTAGTTTTCACCACAATTTACATAATTTACTATCGACTAGTTGTTTGCAGATATTTCGAATTTGGAAAAGTCGGCATGATATCAGCAGAGGATTTCGACAAACGAACTGTTTTATGATAAAATAGAAGAAGCCGTAACGAAGAATTGTAGGATCGATGTCCTAAGTACAAGATAACGATAAGAAAACATGTTCGTGGACGTCGTTCTTGTCACACTTCTGATTTGTCGTATTTTGCTTTCATTCTTCAATAAAAGTGTGATTACTGGACTGTGGTTACTCACTGTGTCATTTTCACGCTTCGTTATCTCGAAATTTACATAATGTAATACGCGCCAGAAAATCCCCGAAAATGGAGTTCTATGCTTCTGTTAGCCATGTCGAGTACAATGAGAACATTGCAACTAATTCTCTACATACTGCTGTACACTTATATTAAACTCATTGTAGCAAAAGAAGAAGTTGATATTCTTGATGGACGTGTGAGAGGAAAGACAATTACCACGAGAAACGGTAGGAACATCAGCGCGTTCCTTGGAATACCTTATGCAAAACCACCGATCGGTCGATTCAGATATTACGAAAAATTTTCGGGCACTTAGCAGCTCATTTCCAATTTCTGTCGAAGCAGACGCAAGCGTCAGTCGTGAGATATATCCAATCAATGGACCGATCATTAACCGCGACCCGCGAGATGGGTGCCGTTCGATCTTTTTCCAGCCTCGAGCGTCGAACGAAATCAGCTCTCTTCGGCAATTCCCTCACAACCGTTCTAAAAAAGGAGTTTTTTTTTTTTTTTTTTTTTTTTTTTTAGGAAGCGACCAAAGGAGCCGCAACAATTTTCAACGTAACTGCGTTGGCACGGGTCGTCGTTGAAGCATGAGAAGTAGTGAGTTCTGTTTAGAAGGCCTTAACTGAGAGGCCGAACCTTCGTGGGAAACATTTGTGAACTGCATGTAACTTGGACACATAATAATATTGTACGCGTTATGAGACTCTCGTCGCCCAAGCGACGAAGAGAATATCATGGGCTGAGAGCAAAGAGCCATCGCACACAGAGTGTGTCCCGAATTCCTAGGTACGAGGATAGCGCTGAGAGTAGTCACGCTCTCGCGTTGTTACGATCGAAATGAGTGACGTGCCTCAGACATGAACATCGAGCGCGACCCCCCGCTGTCGAATGTCGTCGAAGCCCCCACCCCCCCTTCGAATAGCCGGATTGCCTGAGAGTGACCGATGTAGGTGAGTTTGTTTCCGGTTAGCGAACATCAGCGGCGCGAAATCCCGAGAGATCGAGGGACACGAGGAGGATGAAAGTTACAAAGAGAAGATGATTTACGAAAACGGGACTATAGCTATTCAAAAAAAAATCGGAGACAAGTGTAAATAATTAATGAATGAAATCATTGCGAAAAGAAAAAGGTAGAAAAAAATAAAAAAATGTGGAAGTGTAGACAAAGTTTTGCTGTATATGCCGAATCCGAATCTCGTGTTCCGTGGATGCGATGCGCTCTTGAAATGTGCGTCGTGAATTGTTTTAAAGTTACCGGAAGTACGAAGAACACGAGAATGAGAAAGTGGTAAGGTAAAGTCTTACGTATGGGATAGGGATCCGTTGTCGCGAAGTTGGTTAGCACCGTGAATTCGGATCGTCGATGACGCGTATCGGTATACGAAATCGCTTAGTTACAGGAAACTTCTACGCGATGGTCAGCCGCGGAACTTGTGACTAACGGAGAAAATACATCTTTCCCCCTGCCGCCCTTTTGTATTCTACGATAAACTATACATACTAACAGGTATAATAACTAAACTGTATTGTATCCTCGTGTTTGTTCCGATTTCGATTGTTTCCGCGGATACGCTTGAGATAAATTAAACCGAAGCGTTACGGAGATAGAAGCTTTGGTTTCGCCACTTCGATCGATAAGAGAGTCTCTCGATCGCACAAAAAAATAAATAATCTCTGACCGTTTTCGATCTTATGGTGTGTGTAGAGACGATGGAGAAAAACGTACATTCGGACAAAATGGACACATGAAAAAAAAATTTGTAAAAAAAAACAGATATAATGGATGGAAAATGTACAAAAAATTTTAAACTATAAATAAATCGCTGTAAAAAAAACCGAAGTAAAAATAAAAAAAAAAGATAAAAAAAAATTGCAACACAAAATATTTGCATTGATTAAATGTTTTTTTTTTTTTTCAAATTTTATGTCAAACAAAAAAAAATTTAGCAATTTGGCCATTTCGCACCACTTACCCCGTGTGGCCGTATTGCCCCGCGATCTTTTGTAAGTATGTATCGGTTGACTAAAACACTTCCTTCACATTCCCGGTATTAATTTCGCGCGCACATTGGTCGATTTATGTCGATTGGCCGGAAGTGCGACTATAATTACTCGAAATCGGCAAGTTATATCGCAGGTAAACCGATACACAGAGCAGGATTCCCCCTCTGCGTTGTACCAAGTCGAACATGTAGCAGTTATACACCTAAGCAAAGTCTCGCAGCATCGCCAAGGATCGGAGGCCTATGCAGGGTGCAGCAAGGAACAGCAGCAGCAGCAGCAGCAGTAGAGTTCGCTACAGCATCCAAACACAACCTACTCGACTACGTACACGATATCTGGACCAGAATCTCGATCGAATTACCTCTCGAAGTTCGCACGCTTCGGGCGAAAGGATCTAACGTAGAGAGGTGAGAGATTCAAACGGAGACGGAGAATAGAAATAAAAAAAAGCAAAAGTAACGAGCGTGATTCTCGAATACGCGGTTGCGAGAGAGATGAAACGAGATATAAAGAGAGGAAGGATAGAGGATTGGTGGAGGAGTGTAAAAGCCAACAGGCTTCGATATGCCGTTCGTTTTATCGAAGGAGAAGGTCTGCGTGTGTGTGTATGCGCCCCCAGACACCTTCTTGCTCTTGTTTGCCACCGACTGCGTGTAATTTCTTAGCAAAGGCGTTAATGAGGGGCTTGGCTCGGGACGGTAGATCACCACCGCAGCGAACTCAGACACAACCTGAACCAAGCGAGCGTTTCCTCGTAGTAGTGGTGAAACGGTGCCAAGTGTTGGACTGTATAAAGAAGAACTCAAGGGAAGGGGGAGAGTCCGATGTAAGTTCGAAAACTTACGAAAGGAAAAAGATAGCTTTAGCGAGTGTTTAGTACGCCGGAGGTGGAAGAAAGAAAAGAGAGGAAAGAACTGAGAAAGGGAACCAACTTCGTGGTCTTTGGTGTTTGGAGCCCACTATAGGAACCCTTCCTTATATACTTGCGCTTCATCTGCCTCTTCGGCTTGTTTTCCTTCGCGTATAGCAGCCGATCGCGGAGAGGCAGAGAAGGAAGAAGAGAGAAAAGAGGAGGTGGTGTGTTCGCGAGGTTGCCTCGAGGTACTGCTACCGTGTACGTGAATTCCGATCTACGCGAAGATTACGAACGAGCAGCGGAAAGGAGGAGAGAGACGAAAGAGTCACGCGCCCGTTTTCGCCCCGCAGCGAGAGGAAGTATCTTTTTAGGTGACCGGTAACTATACGTTTATCCCGAGATAATACGGGGGATAATATCTTTGGGGTATAAATTCTTATCGATTGTTACGATAAAGATAATAAGAAAATCAAGCAATCGAGGGAAATGGATAACGATTATCTTCTTTACATTTGAAACATCGAGAATATAGGACTCCCGAACGTCACGGCTAATATCGGTAACCAAATAATCGGTAAAAAAAAATCACAAAAAAAAAATTATTTTTCGATCGTAAATTTTGTTTTGAATAAATTTTCGGGTCAATTGATTTGAAGATAAAAGTATACAACTTCGTGTGTAATTGATAATCGATGAGTTTATCGTGTGTAATGATCGCGGTGATTCACCACTCGTCACTCGGCGGTATTACGAAACGAAAAAGAGACCCGGAGAGCGCGGACTGAGTCGTCATCGAGGTCGTGGTTTGCACAGACATTCGCGTAATGTTACACCAAAGTATATCTATCTCTAGCTTCGCTTTTATACATACGAGGACGAAGCGGATCTTCGAGGCGAATTGCAAAATAAATCCTATTAGCTTGGTGAGCTCCGACGGTGCTTTTTTGCATACCACGAACGCCAGAGCAGAGCTGCCGCTACAGCCTGTAACGTGCTGATTGCGAGCCGTCGAGCTGATAGAAGTGCAACGCGCACTGCTCGCAAGAGTTTTGCACTTTTACTACGATCTGTGGCTGTATACTGCGACGATGGTGGTTCGTATAACATCACCGCGGGACGGTTCAACGAGACAGCGCACTTTCAGCAATCGCCTCGGTGGTGTACTTTCGCGCATCTTTTGCTTCCAAATAGAGGCCCCGCTACTCCAACGAAAGTGAGAATGTACCGAAGTGTGAAAAGAGTTTTCGCCAAACGGCACGTGCATTTGCATACACACTTTCCGTCGACACGCCTTACATATTTTTTTCTTACGAAAATGTATAAATTCCTTTTTTTTTCGTAATTTTCGGAAGATCGAGTTACAACTTGTCGCGCGAATTTTTTAATTACGGATGAAAGTTATGTCGATCATTTTCTACATTTGCTCTTGAAAATCGCGAATGTTATAAAAAAAAATGGATATGGGTTCTTTATAAAAAAATTTTATAATTTTTATTCATATGGATTCCGAGATACATGAGCTTAAAATTGAGTCATTTCACACGAGTGGCATAAGACATGAAAAGTACCATTTCTGTTGGTAAAAATGGTGCATTGCCCACGAATTTGTGAAGCTATTGTTAATCAATAAAAACATTTTTGTCTTTCGAAGTTTTGTCAAAATTTTTATAAAAATTGAATAAATCGCCAAAAATTCAATATAAAATAATTTTATATTTAATATATAATGTAAATATTGATTAAGAGACGCATATTTTTATTACAAAAATATTTCCTTTTACGTTTTTATCGTCAAGATAAAAGTTACCGACAGAAAACGTACGTTTCGAATCAGCAGCTTGAATTGGCAAAAAACAAACCGGAAATTCAAATTTAAAACACATTGATTATTTTTCATCTTATTTTCTTACACGGCAATTCCATTTCTCCAATGACTGACGAGTGGTGACAAATATCCTTAATTTGTCTCCGTATCATCGTCCACACGAAACACATCGCGATCACCATGCGGCTTATCCCCGAACTAAAAACTCTCGAGCTCTCTACACGATGAAATTATTAATGAAATCTTCGTTTTTTTCCATTTGCCTTGCCGTAAATCAACATTATAGCTTTCCCGGGTCTTTGGGTGCGTAGATATAAAGTACAGCCAAGTGTATCACGTAGGAAATACAGTATCGTATCACGTAGGTATACCTCCCCCGGTACGGCGTACTTTAGCAAGCGCGCGCGGTTGATGCACACACGTCTCTCGAGTTTCGCGAAGGCTCACGAAGTCGAATTGACTCGTTAGAAACGACGTCTCTACTCGCCTATACCCGGCATTATGCTATCCATGCATGTAAATACATACGTATGCCTCGTACGTGCACACGCGAAAGGAATGTCCGGAGCTTCCCTCCCCTCCGTGGTTCGCTCTCTTCTTCGTTGCGATCATTAATCAATAACAATCAATCTTACGCGGCCCGCCGCGTACGGGCACAGAGGTTGTCTATATAGTAACAGTCTGTAGTATATACACATTGGCTATATGGTCTTTGGCCCGGCGTGCGAGAGATCGAGCGGTTGAACCACATGCGGAGCTTATCTCAATTAATCCTCGACGAACGGGCATTTTCACCGGTCTCGGGAGCGCGCGAGCGTTTGAAGATTGCCGTATGTTACCTATGTGTTAGTAGTGGTCATGCATATACACATTTTTGATTTTTTTTTTTGTAAATGCCGCGAGTATGTTGGTACTCCATTGGAACTACACCGCAGTCCGGATTGAACCATTATACCCATCGTACTTTATACTTTGCTTCGTTTTACGTAAAACCGCGAGCACCTCTTGTCGTACCCTTAGATCTATTTATCGTTCATCAATCTTCATCTCTACCGGTGAGGCTTGCGCTTCTTCTCGCATCTTCGAGGAATATTATACCCTCGGATATCTCATATTTCGAAGTGCGCGCCAATCGCTCGCGGGTAAAAACGCTTCGTTCGGACGAACGGGGTGAAGCTAAAGCTTCGCGAGGGTACTATTCCGATTCGTTGGAAAAGCTAACGTTACATTAATGCCTTTCGATAATGAGGCCGCCGATCAATTTCTTCATTTTTTTTTTTTTTTAATTAAGTTTTTGAAAAGATTAATAATAATTACTTAGATTAATAATAATAATAATTAATAATAATTATACGCAGCGATTGCATTTTTAGATGCAGAAAATAAAGTTGATGCAAATTGATTAAAGATTTAAAAAAAAATTGATTTATCGGGACGAGACATCGATTGATACATCGAACTCGAGAAGAAGATTCGTACATACATAGTAATATTTAAAACTGGCGATCGATGCATCAAACGCAGACGCGCGGCAGACATATTTCAATGTTACCGAGTCGTAAGAAAAATAAACGCTGCGCGCTCGTGTATATACCTACAAACCCTCTCGCTTTATAGTATTTGCTCTCCGCAACCCGGAAACTCACTCCGCTCGGCCTCACCAACTCCTAACTCTTCGACTGTACAACGAGATGTAACCGTGTCTCGCCGCTGCCGCGGCTTTCGCATTTTGCTGGGTATTCGAACGCGAGGCGGGGGCGCACCATCGAGAAGCTTTACGTTTACTTTTATACACGATTTGCCGGGTGTTGTTACATTCCAGAAGCTTATTCTTCGTTTATTCGCGTTTCTTCGTTCCGTTTGTTATACTCGATAACTTCTGTTGATACAGACGGCTCGCGGGATATACGTGGCAGCGGTTTAACGTACCAATGAAAATACAGGTGCAGGAATTTGGCGCGCGTAAGAATATTGAAAATTTATTCATAACGAATTAAATGTGTCCATCGAAAATTTACACTATATACGTTTCCATTATTGCGTAAAAGTATTTATTATTACCATTGTTATTAATTTGAGAATTTTTTTATTTTAATTTTTCAACTTTTTTCCCGGATAAAAAAAATCACACAAATCGTAAAACTTCGTACTTTTTTTTACTTTTTACTCTCAATTAATGGACATTTTGCTCGAAGCGACATCTACCGCTCTTTATCCGCGCGGCTATAAAAATGCGTTTTTTTTTTTATTAACTTTTTTCGTATTTTTTTTATAATTTAATTTTTCCAGTAACTTTTGATTTAATCCGTGAATTCCGAGATGCACGTCGGGTCCAAGAAAGCGCGTTTCGTCGCGGCTGAGCGACGCGTGACTATCAGCGAACGGAGCGCGTTACGCGCCGGTCCTGCGTGGCCGTCGGACGCGCGCACACCTTATGGTGGGTACACGTTGCTTCTCGTGTATTTCCGTGTCCGCAAAGCCAAGCCATGCAGCAGCCGTGAATAAAAGGCTAAGAGAGCCTTCGCAAAAAAAAAAGCTCCGCCACAAACTGCTCCGACTTCTGCGGTCGCGAGAGTCAACGCCCAAAATGGGTTGAACGGTACGTAAAGCCCCCGAGTGCATACCGCAGTATACTAGTAGCTATTGCCGGTTCATGGTGACCAATGGTCAACTCACATGAATTCATGCCGCCTGTCGTAATTTCCCACCAATTTATTACAATAAGCACTGCGTCGCCGGCGATTACCAAAGATTCGTTCGTTCAGTTTTCGCGTTACTAAATTATTTTTATTATTTTTCTCGGGCGCGAGAAATAAAATTGCTCATTTGCTATTCTCGTAAATAAAGTTAATGAGAAAGTGAATTTTTTTTTTTTTTTTTTTTTTTTTTTTTAAGTACGATAAAAAAATCAACAATTCGAAGTTTTTTAAGTTCACCACATAACCGGACATCTGATTGGCGTTTCGTATTGATTTTGGACTGTATATGTATATCTCGGAAATATAGTTTACTCGGAGACGAATGAGACAGACATCGAAGATTCTATATTATTCGAGTGATGCCACGAGTGACCCGAAGAAGACTTTCACCCGGGCGCTCGATGCTCGACCTCACGCATATATGTACATACGTACACACGCAGGTTATAAGTACACTGTAAAGAACGAAATCCTCGTGGATATCGCATCTTCAATGGCTCCTCTTGGCAACGGATCTCTCACGGACCCCATATGCCCGCGGATCTCTGTGCCAACACACTCGCGAACGAATGGCTTTCAAGAGGCATGAAAGGTGGGTCCCCTTCGTTCGTATATACAAAGACCAGCTGAGGGTCAAGAGGGAGTGCGTGGAATGAGGAAGGGGCAGAAAAAAAGGAGACCCGGTGCAAAATCGATTGGGAAATAAAAATGAAAATACTAATAGGAAGCAAAGTTTTTCTGCACCTGTAAATTTTTATGTTACGAAATTTTTGGAATTTTTTTTTTACGCGGAAATAAATTTTTTTTTGCAATTTCTTCCTTATAAAATCAGAAAATTTCCGGGAATATTGGGACAACATAAAAAAAAAAAAAAATGACAGATAAAATTTTCGTGTTTTTTCGCGCAAATCGAAGATGCCGCGAATTTATTGCACCCTTACAGAAAATTACATTTTCAAATAATAAATTAATAATTCAAAAAATTGAACACGTTTTATGGATTTTTTTCTTGTTTATGAAAAATTTATTTTTGAATGACATTTTTTTATTTCCGTAATTTAAAAAAAATGTTGAGATTACAATTTCGCTACAGCATCCTTTCGCACGTAAGTATACGAACCGCGAATATCCAGGATTATGGAAATCAGTCGAACGAGTGGCGGTTCATTCGCACAGACGTCTCGTGCGTTTGTCTCGCTTTCTGAAAAACTCTCATATCTTTCGTCTGGCGGTATGTGTGTTATTTTCCATGCATGCCACCGCCGAGCCATAAGTTATCCGTTTGATGATCCAGGAAAAGCAACCGCCGCGACTCTCCGATCGACGAGAATCTTTCGATTCTCGATCGCATCTCGTACTTAGCGATGTGTATAGTACATCTAACTGACGTGGAAGTAACTGAGGTGTGTTAACAACGAGACTTTGACTTCTTCAGTAGGAAATATAGTGCTCGATCATTATACACTCGTCCTATAGAAATCGCTCGTCGCTCGTTTCGTCGAGAACGAAAGTTTCCTCGCGGACAGGATATTCTCGGAATAGGATATGACTCTTTGGTTTGATCTAATGACGAGAGCGTGGAGGCGTTTATACACGAGACTTGTGGTTTATTCGCAGCCACGTCGAAGGGGAACGTCCTTCTTCACTCTCGTCTATGTGTATCCCGCTTTTGAATATGCGCGCGCATCTTTATCCCGCGTTCTTTTTATTGCGCATCACTACACATCAAGTGTGCACTCTTCGATACTTATATAGCTGTACAGAAAACCTCCTTTATGCTTTGTATATATATAGCAGACTGTCCTATAGCGTATACAGAGTGTAGGCGTCGTGCCTAGCAGGTGCTCATTAGATTACAGCGAGACGAGATGTTCGTGAGAGACAGGGCGGCTAGCCGGCAACCCGGCACCTTTTGCTCACTGTACGCTGTGTTCACTCCGCGAGAACGTCAGAGATTCACGCGGTGATTGGTATCTCCTTCGTCACTCTTTCTACCGATCGTGATCTCATCCGTTAATTCCCGGAGTCTCGTAATAGATTTCTCGAATGAATTCTGATTATTGAATCTCGAATCGCAATAACGGAGTTTAAGGAAAAATATTCGGATTTTATTAGACAACGGAATCGAATTTTTTTTTTTTTTTTTTTTTTTTTTCGGGAGCGTTTTTTTTTTTTTTTCATGATTTTTGCGCACAGCAATTCGCAGCATTCGGAGAGCGTCCGCGTGTTTACAGACGCGAAATGAGAAATAAACGGCAAGAAATAAAAAAAATTGAATAAAAAGCGCGACCAGGGCGCCGCCTTGCTCCCGAGGTCCTGGGAGTTGAATTTGTCGCTCCATATCTCGTCCTGGAATTTATGAAAGTCGACTCGGCAATAATTTACACCGAGCGCGAAGTACCAACCGCACCGTTGCCCCACAACGTGCGTGGAGTCTCCGGCTGTGTGTGTCGCTTCGCAGTAAATAATGGCGTGTGCGCGCGAAACCAAAAAGACGCGAAGAACGGGGGAGGAACCTGTGCACGCGCGCTTCCCGGCCAAGAGGGGCCTTCGAGGGCAAGGAATTCAGCCCCCGTGGGAGGGGAGGACACCCGAAGAAATCGGTAACGCTCTTGAGATTCTCCGGACAAATTCAGCCACAATTCTCATTTCTTAGTATTCTCCTCTCGCGCTGTTCGCTCCCACTGTGTTTGTTCGCAACTAATTTTCGACTTCACGGTACTCAACATTTATCGTGTATTTGTGGTGTCTGAAATAAATTAATTCTTCGGCGCGATATAATTAAAAAAAAATTTTCCAATAAAAAAAATATTTTTATATTATATCGAATATAATAGTAATAATAATAACATTTTTTTAAAGCTATAAACGCCGCAATCAATGAAATAATTTCAAATACCACAAATACCCTTTTTTGTGTGTTTATTAACGTTCACTCGATGTAATGCATTACAAATCGTCGATTTAAGACTTTGACGCGCGACGGCATTCATAAAGTAGTTTTTGAATGACACCATAAAATATTACGAAATTTATGAATGTCGAAAAAAAAAAATTTGAAATTCATGTTTTCATGTTTCGATCTTTGAACACTAACAATCTTCAATTTTACTCGTACACTGTGTTTTCGTCATTTTTTTGCATATACATCGCATTTAGAGCGATTTAATCTCCTTAAGCAATATTTAATTTTTTTTTTTTTTTTTTTTTTTTCGTAACAAAAATCGACGGAAGAGCGACTGTTGTTCTGAGTCTTCTGTTCTCGTATACTAATACGTACAGCAAGCGATGGGGGACACGTTTGAATTGTCGTTCGGCGGGACGACAACTGCAGGCGAAAGGTAACTAATGATCAACTAATTGGGACGATCGTGTATCGACGTAAAGATCTCACCGATCGATCTCCCCGAAGTGGCGCGACGCATACTATCGGTCCATTCATTGGGGGTTTGTACGCTATACGAATGAGCATTGGCAATAGTCGTTTTCTTCGCGCTCTATCGTCTAATTAGAAGATGTAATTGCGCTGACTAGTCCCGCCGACGGAGCAGCGCTGTCTCCGTCGGGTGTTGATTGTATACCCGCTGATTATTATTCATCAGCTAAGAGGCATCTTCTGCTTCATGGGTGATCCGCAGCGATAATTTCTCGAGGACTTTGCAACGAGACGCGGGAAAGGACGACCGGTTAATAGATGAAATATTCAAACTATTAAAAAAAAAAAATAACCTTCGATTCGCGATCTATAGAGTAAAAAATCGCGTTCTGTTTTATTGTATTTTTTTTTTCGTCACGAAGATCACAAACTCGCGGAATCCGGCAAATAGCCTCGAGCGCAAAATATGCAGTGCGATATATTCGAATGGGGAGTACAGACGTGGCGATTCTTTGATGTGCTGACCGTTGCGAACACAAATACTACACGATAATAGTATATACACCGGTATAGTCATCGTCGGGATCTTAATGACGATGTTAATTGATATATTTGAAGCGACAGGCGATGTCCACACACGGAACCGCGGGATTAACATAAGCAAACTTGGGAACGCCGCGAGTCGTTCGAGACATCGGGCTAAGAAGTGTTAATTTTCTGGTAGGTCGCCCGAGGCGTATCAGCCGCGAGAGAGACGTACTCCGCCGCGCGCGCAGCCACCTGCACCAATGTCGACGACGTCGGCGATCGTTCCGCGACGAAAAATTAGTGTCGCCTCTTTTCCTTGCGTACCGTCGTTTTGCCCTGTCGTACCGTTTACACCTTAATACCTTCCGTGAAGCTGTACGCGGCCCCGAGGCGCACGCGTTCGCTCTTAGTGACCGACGAGTGCTCGGCAAATAGCCGCGCATTAGTGCGCAACCCGATCCATTAATGAAATCAAAACGGTTTGCTGCATATGGAAGTAACTCGGCATAATATTTAGTGTAGTACGGGTCTCGTGACCCGTGTTAACTTTTCTGAATATCATCGCCCCGCGACGACCCATCGATATCGGTAAGCGATGGTCATTGCGTCATTGGCAATCGAAGAGAGCATTAGGACACTTCAATCCGAAGCTCTTCTGACCTCTGAGATTTGTTTCTTTAACCCAAATCGTGAGGAAAAAAAACCGGAAGATAAAATAGAATTATCTTTAATCTTATATACCGAGATGAGAGGTCTCGAAATTACGAAGACGCGTTGCGCGTGAAATAGGGAAAGAAATATACGAAAAGAGGAGAGAAATGCGGAGACAGCGATATAACGAATATCTTGATAGCGAGAATGAAATGACGATTATTATTTAAGACAGAAGAAATTGGAAATTTAATGATTATTTTCAGAAAATTATTATAACGATACAGTGTCCTCAAAAATATAATAAAATGCCAAAAAAAAAAAAAAAAACAAAAACAAAAAAAAATGGCACTAAAAAAAAAATGCAACTAAAAAGATTTTTTACATACAATATTCGTCAATATGCGCAAAAGTACTCATCATTTCGTTTTCTTCGCAATATCGGTAAACACTGCGAATTCCCGTCGTGAGCTGAAAAAAAAATTTCTATGGCGAAATTAGTGATTTTGGGAACTATGCGAATGAAAAAGTGGATAAAAAAATTAAATAAAATCCCTGGATAAAAATCACCAAGTTAACTGAAAAATTACTCGAGAAAATTACGCGTATCTTTTTTTGCGGATCATTTTTTTTATTTATGAAAATCAAAGATTTAAATTCAATGTTTCTACAGACCGCGAAAGCAAAGAAGGAAATAATATCGTAAAAGGCTTTCGTAAATCGATAGTCGATGTCAATAGATCGGCTCACAAATCAGCGAAACACTGGAAAATAAAGTGAGTCGAGTCTCGAGTCAGTAGTTACACCCGTATTAGGTCAGACCGTTGAATAAACCCGTACCGCCCGATTTGTATGCTATTAAAGTTACACCAAATCGAGGATCTTCGATCGTCCTGCATAATTCTCCATCGTACGCCCCGTTAACTTGGCTATAGATGATAAAAAAAAAAAAATGCTCGTAAAAGACAAGAGGGCGCGACTCTTATCCCCTTCGGTCTTTTATTGCTCCATTCATAGCGCGACTTGTATTAGTACCGTACGACACATACCATATATACGTACGTATAAACGGTTCCTTTGATTAGGATAAACGACTATCAGCTTTCGCGGAATATCAACAAAGATTCGTTCCTCGCGTATAGCTATAATAATATTTTCACCGCGTACTCTTTCAGCCAAAGCAGCTGTTGTTTACCATATAAGTTTCTCTTTCTATGCATCTCCGAGAGATGCCTTTTGACTTTCGACTCCCTCGACTAGACGAGTTTCATTATCGTATTTAATTAAAGCTCTCGCGAGGCTCGAACAACGCGGCGACAGTAATTACACTCGAACGGCTTGCCAATGATTTATGAACAATCTATTCGCGAAAGGATGCAAAACAAGAAGAGAATAATATATAAATGGTGTTGGTGTTGCGTGCGGAGAGCGGTCGCAAGAAAGCAAACATTCTTCGTCGTCTCGTCGATATTCAATTTTCTTCTGCATACTCCATAAACGTCAGTGGGGTTGCGGGTGATAGAGGGGGAAATGTAGAAACCGGAAACTCCGAGGCTATGCCGAGGATACAAGAGAGCCTTCTACGTTCCCCACTGCGTACAGTTGGCATTATCAGTTTATTAAATCCCATCAACATGTATTAATATTAATAAATACGAAAAAAAAAAAAAAAAATGGCACATTTTTTTATTACCATCATTATGAATGATTTCATATAAATTAGATAATTTCTTAAATATAATTGTTAAAAAAATGCAATGATTCTGTTAGATAATTTAACTGATCGAAAAAAAAAAAAAAAAAAAAAAAAAATGGCGATTCGTTATTCGTCTTTTTGATGACTAACAAAAATACTTCGCGGAAGTTTGATGCGCAATCACGTAGCTGCTGATCCATTCTCCTTCGAACTTTTCAGTCTCACTGTACTCTGGAGCTCTGTATATCTATATATATAGTACCGTAGTATGGTTAAACCCGAAGCGAAGGAGTGCAAGGTGCACGGATATTCTCAACAGTTTCCACCGTGCGCCATACATAATAGAGGTTAGCCGCAAGGATGGTAAATCACGAGACGCCATGCGGGCGTAGTTATATCGTGCGTGCGTGATGGAAGATTAGTCCGGCATTGTGCGAGCACGGAGGTGGCACGCGATGATTTATCGCTTACGAAAATACGTTAGTTCTCTCACTCTTACAACTCGCCGTTTCTTCGCTCGTCTCACTTCCTCTCTTTTTCTCTATCCCACCGTCCCGCGCGTTCTTCTCTTCTCCTTTTCCATTCTACGCTCTTCCGTCTTTACGTCTCATCTCTATCTCTATCTATCTCGCCTCTCGCTGCGCTACCCATTGAACGAGATATTACAGTCAAAAGATAGGGGAAGAAGAAGTTATCATCGCGCAGTTTCTAGCGGCGAGATTATTTTCAATGATTAGTACCATCCGCTTCTTTATAAGACGCGCCGCTGTGTCAACTATTCAGTTCGTTCGCGTCACGGATATTGGAAATGCATTACGAGGCGACTATAATTATTTTTTTTTTAACATCTATCTTTGGCGCATTGAAATTCGGAAGGTATTCTTGTTTATTCAAAAATAAGGAATTTTTTTTTTATTCCCGATTTCGGGAAAAAAGGGCCTCGTGTGTGTCGTTGCAGATAATTTTTATTGTGATCAATGATCGCGAGAACGGTAAAAGTGACTTAATAATATTTTGCGGATAGTTACTTCGATCGATCGCCAAAAATATCTAACATTAAGAATAAATTCATAAAGATATGAAATTTTTTCGAAATCGCTGTATATTGGTAATTTCCGCCATTTCGCGCCGCAGAAAAAATTTTAATAAAAATTATTGTTCACATATTTAAAAAACTTCTTATTGAAAAAAAAACTATAATAACCAAATTGCATTAAAACACAAAAATAATTTTTCCAATTTTTTATTTTTTTATTTTTTTTTCGAATATCGAAAGAATTTTCCGACTGTAATAAGTGAATAATATTTTGTTTATTATCACTTTTTTTAAGTCAAAATTTTTATAACGTCTGTAAATTTATTTTCCGACATTTATTCCGTAAATTTAAACACGAAACCGAATCTACAAAAGTAGGTATCTGTTTTACCGTTCGAGAACTTCCCAAGTCAACTCTCATAGATATTTCCGCGATTGCTCTTCAAATTATCGCAACGATTCGTCGCGGGACGACAATGGCGTAATTTCTCTCGACTGACTTAAACAAGAGAATTGATGTGAAAGACAAAAAGATAGACAGAGTACGATAGCACTTGGCGGATGAAGTCTAACCGTTGTGTAGAAACGCTCGGGAGGTGGCCGGTGCGAGGAGAACAGCAGAAGACCGCACTACTGTAAATGGTAGCAGCCTGCAATCATCATAATTCTTGATGATGGTCGGGCCGCGTGCAGCGGTGCACTGCACGCGGGGACAGAAAGAGAGATAGAAAGATAGGAAAAAGGAAAATAAAGGAGTGGAGCGTGAGCCGTCCCTTCGGTGGAAGAAGCTGCGCGCGGTCTTGTAGACCTGAACCACAAAACCGTTCTGTTCCTTATTGCTCGACCTTACGGACTTCTCGGGTTCTCATACTACGATTTTTTCTAACACTCTTCTTTCTCCTTCCTTTCCTACTCTCGTCCCTCATCCCTCATTCGTTCTCCGTATACCGTGGATAGAATTTTGTAAAGAGATAAGAAATTGAGATCACAACTAAGTTCCTCCGCACGACGGAAGGGAAGCTTTTTCTTACGAGAGAAATCTAAGAGCGCGCAAGCGCAGACGTCCATGAAACTTCCCCGTTCTCGCAGGTTCCCACGTGGGAGATATCTTCGTACAGAACATCGGGGCGCGACTCTTAAGGTTTCATAAATGCTCGCTATCGTCTAATGCGATCTTGTAGCTGTTTTTCTTCCGCCATTGGATCATTAACGCGGTTCGATACGATGGCAAAATTCCGATACATTGATGGATAAGCAAAGGAGCGGTAAACACAAAATTTGTCAAAATTCAAGTCGATAAAAATGAATTTTTTTAATTACGAAAAAAATCACTTTTCGGCGAGTTAATTGAATTTGGATTCGGCGAGAAAAAAAAATCAAAGTTCGACTTGAATTAATCGAATTTTCCATTTTTTTTGTGCGTATCAACGCAATGCGTTTCCGCGTGACTGCGTGTGGAGACCTCCGGCCTCTCGTTTCGCAGTGTATATAAACGTTTCGCACAGGTCACGAGGGTTCCGAAATCTTTCGAACGACACGCATCGTCGTACAATCGAAGAATTACAGAAGGCATAATATTTCTTCGACGGGTGGCGCGATTCTTGGCTCGCGAGGGCGTAAACGTTATAGCACCGAATTTCTTGTCGTAGTCCGGCGAAGAATTGTTCGTGTCTTTACGTATAGGAGAATATACGTTACCGAAAAGCAACGGTGGCCATTAAGAAAAGGTACCCACTGATGGCACCCAACATTCCCGAACAATGCAATTTGTAGCCGTGAGCTCTACGGTGGTCTCTCGCCGGGAAGGACCCGCGCGATCCTTCGCCTCGTGTGTTACATCGCACCCCCTCCCATCCCCCCTATGCGCTTAAACCAAAGATCCTCCTCGTCGTCCTCGGGGACTCCAAAGTCTCACGAAATACTGGCAACATATTGACCGTGGAACTCGCGAAATACTACACGATCCAATGGTCCCGGGAACAACGCGGCTACCGACTGAGTCGAGAAACTCCGAGAAAGACGCCAATGCAATTTTTTTTTTTTTTTTTTTCGTTTAACCCTATCGAGCGGAATTTATCGGTAGATTCCGTCGACTACGACGACAACGACGAGGAAAATACTTTGTCGTTCGTAGTGAATAACACAACCCCCCGGTGAGCTCCAATCTCGTTCGGCTTTTGCTGCTGACCGTCCTTGAAATTCAATATTGTACTGTATACACTATATCAGTGAAACTTCCGAATTCACGGTACCGAAATACCACCTGTGTACCTTTGCTTTGATAATGTTTCGTTCTTCGAACTTTCACCGTGGGAAAGAAGGACCAAGCAATGAGAATCGATCGTTACCCTTTAAATTGGTTGCTGGAGTCCTTTTTTAAAGGCATCGAAAAAAAAATGAAATTTATAAAAATTTTACGATTTTGTTCGCTTTTCTTCATGTTTAATGCATCGAATTGCATATTAAAAAAAAAAAAAATGTAAATATGAAAGTTTTTTTTTTTTTTTTGTAAAGTCGTATTACCGTGCAATACTTTCGTAATAACAACCTTTTATTTATTATACTTCGTTTTTTCGTTCATCTTTAACCAGTCCGACATAAAGTTTAACGTTGGTAATCGGATCCGCAGTTATGAGATTCAATAAGAGGTGTCCAAACGAAGCGAGAGATTTACGATTCGAAATGGAATGGAGAATGAGGTCAGACGCAATAAAGAAGGGAAGAAAGATCGGCGCGCCACTGTGGACCTCTGAAAATCGGAGCATCGCGAGGATCAGTGCGCGGAAGATCTCCCGGAGGCGTGAAAGAAACTTGCGAGTCCATGCGTCATTGGATTAAGATTGTAACCGAATTATTCGTGAGTACTCCGCGCGAAATCGCGAACCGTTGTGGATGTACACAAGTGAAGGCTGAAAAGAGTGAGGAAAAAAAAAAAAAAAACTAAAATGAATATAAACGAATGGCAGAGAACCGAGAGAACGAAGCGGCGTGTGCGACGCATCGGCGTCGTTTTACGACGAGAACGATAGAATGCCCCGGTTGATATATAGCGGCCACACAAAGCGCGAGCTCAACGGAATAACTTTAAATCCGTATTGATAGCGCACTTTCTAAGTTTTTTTTTTTTTTTTTTTTTTCTTGCACGACGATGAACTTTTAGAGATCGGTCGGCGTTGCAAGGTAAACAGTCTATGATACCAAAAAATATTCGTTAAAAAAATAAAAAATTGTAAAAAAAAGCGATTATTTCGCAGAACCAAAAGAGTATCCCGTTTACGGATCTATAATTTTTTTTTTTTTTTTTTTTGAGAAAAGAACCAAAATAACGATGTAAAAACAAAAATTTCGAGAAAAATTCACAAGGGATGTTTTGTATTTCCGCATTGTCTTGTTAACGATCATTAAAATTTTTGGCAATGCTAATCGTATAATATATAATTTCAATGAATTTCCATATCTTCTGATATTCAGTAGAAATTTGCATTGTATAATCCTTTTATTAAAAAAAAGTTTACATTTTCCTTCATTTTTTTTTTTTACGCGATAGACTAATTTTTTTCACGGAAATCGCAATTTTACATGATGCATCGGTGTGACTACCGATGTACTGGAAATGCAAATAAAATAGTGAGCAGCCGCGTAACAAACAGGTTAGGGCATCGATAAGCAGCAAGAAGCATCGTCTTAACGACTGGACGGGTTCATGCAGATGCGAGTGAAATCTCGGAGATAAGTAGGAATGCGCACGAAGGATTGTGGTACAACGTTTTGTAGAGTTTCATCTCTCTTGGCAGTCGTTCTTTCCGTTGACCCGGCGAAGGAGTAGCCGTGTCGGCGGAACGAAGAAATAAAGCAGAAGTTGGACGGTCGCGGGTTTACGCACGCGGTTTCGCGTAAACCGATCCGTAGGAGATGGGAGCAAATGACAACGCGTGCTTTGCATGTCGAGTAGTATACGCGTTTGGTCGCTCTTAGTCAGGACAGTAGCCAAGGAGCGAGTTGCCAGTAACGGAGAGAGTACTCGGTGAGGCGTGCTGATGCTGCGAAGCACATCTCTCCGTTTCTCTGCGGCTCTCTCGTCTACGGACGAGGAAAGTCCGAGTCGTTGAAGACGAGACGCGGGTGCATCAGAACATATACGCGGGGACGATGCGGGTTTCACGAAAGGGAGCTGATGGCGGACATCACGAAGCAAAAGCCCGGAGAGCAAAAGCGAGAGAGGTAGAGATGCTGCAATACGCGAGTGGCGCGATGCTATATACGCAGAGCGGGAGTAAATAAGGCGGAATCTGCACGTCGCATTGTTTGACTTTCCGGACTGACGTCTAGGGCGACGGTAAAGGGACCGACCGGGAGCAACGACAAGACCACGAGAGACAGCAACGGCTGATTTGCCAGAGAGCGCGCGCACGTATCGTTGCTGCACATGCAACGTGCTTTCTGTCTACTCTCTTTCTCTTTATCTCTCTGCGACTATATGCGTGAGGAGAAGCACCGCAAAAGTCTTTTCTTCGCGGTACAACGTCGACGACGAGAAGTCGTACGTACGGTGTAACAGAAAAGCGAGGGCCATGGCTCTCGGCTCGAATGAGTCAAAGACGCCAAGAACCTATTCTTCTTCTTCCCTTATAGTTTCCGGCTTTCCTGGTTCTTAGATAAAGATTAACTGTACGTAATTCTGGGACTTGAAAAAAATGCCATTTAAACGGCAACCGGATTCGAGAAAAGGTCCATTTACTTTCTCGACTTATGATTAGATTCCGAGAGAATTTTGTGTCCCGATGAGATCAAAATTAGATAAAATCGACTGTTGCGTCCTGAGCCTCAATTAATCAATATTTCCCATTTTTTTATATCGTTATCAAATTTTTCATGCGAAGGAAAGCACTCCGACGCAAATTGATACAACCGGATGGCAAGTATCGCGTTTTGATACCTTACGTCCGCCCGGGAGTCTTTCTCACGGAAGAGCACTTTTGCAACCTCTCTCTCTCTCTCTCTCTCTCTCTCGGATCTCTCATTCGTTGTCTCGTTGCCTAATCAGCGTTTCGGAGATTCCCTTATTCTTCAACTACCGTTTGCTTAGCGACAGTGCGTGTCGTGCGTTGTCAGCATTTTCGACCGCCTTGCAACTTACAACGGCCAATTTCATTCATTCAACATTTAGTTTTACTTCAATCTTCAAACTATTCGGTTGAACTCAATAGAGCGGATATTTTCCTCCGCGATTAAGTTATTTCGAAACGTAATTTGTAATAATTAGAGTCTCTTTGATACACACGCACATTGTCGCGATGTATTATTGTGCGAATCGTAATTTCGTTTGAACAAATAAAACGCGAATTTGTTACACTCGAAGCGGAATTTTAAATGTTATTCGAGGATCGAACCACCAATCGAGAATATTCCTGATTATGCGATCACGTTAAAGGCGCACGTGAACGCTGAGACGATCGTCCAAGTCAACGCGTTCGCTGGTAAACCTCTGAGACGTAAAATCAACCATATCAAAGGTGCTGATAAAATTAATTTTGATAAAATTAACAATAAGAATGCTAAACTGTTTTTAATAACATATAGAAAAAAAATTGTTTAGCCAATCATCCGGCGCAATCTTTTTTTTAGCAGAGAAATGAAGTCGTTGATTTTTCTGAATTCATATCGATTTTTTTCGAATTTTTTTAATTTTTGAAAAATGGAGTTTTCGGAAATTAGAAAAAAATCGGTTTCCGGTCAATTCTTGAGAAATCTTTCAGAATTGAACTCCAGGAAATCTTTTGCAATTATTATTTTCTCAGTATTTCAGTTTTAACTGTAATGCAAAATTACACCATTTGTAAGACACATCACGAAAAATTTCGAAATAGCAAATTGGAACGAATTTTTTTTTAGCGTCTCTACATGTTTAAATCAGCAGACCTCCACGCCGAGCAGATGAAAGATTGTCAGCTTTTGTTTTCATTCGCGTAAGAGAGAGAATGAAGAGACGGCAGCGAAATCTATTTTTCATCGCACCGATCGTCATTTTCTTTTCTCTATCACGACGTTTCCAATTCGTATAGCGTAAAAAAAAAGTTTTCCAGCGTCATGTACGCTCTGGTAATGTGGATTGGCGATGAACCGACGACGAGTGTCGTTCTCTGGAATGATGTTGAAGTCAGCGGAAAGAAAACGAGAGCCAAATGGGGACCGAAATATTGGCCGGTGCAAGTCCTGCGTCAAAGCCGTTAGTTAACCTCTCAATTAA
This sequence comes from Cryptus viduatorius, assembly GCA_964006125.1. Taxonomy (NCBI): domain Eukaryota; kingdom Metazoa; phylum Arthropoda; class Insecta; order Hymenoptera; family Ichneumonidae; genus Cryptus; species Cryptus viduatorius. Next base: position 1,889,716 of record OZ023226.1, read on the forward strand.
TTTTTTTTTTTTGCTTTTTTTTTTTTGTTCCCGAACTATACGCGAAGGACCGCATTACTTAACGAGCGATTTTTTAAAATATATTTTCTGTTTTCGGATAAATATCGTCAATTCGCATGATAACGGCGGCGGAAAAATAAATCACTGAAAGTATACATTACCATTTTCAGCGGACAAAAATTGGCTGGAATCTCTGTCGGTAATAGCGAACGGGCAAGTTATATGGAGCAGACGTCGAGAAGAACAGATTGGTTCGGCTCCGAAAAAGCAGAAACTTAACAATGATGAAAATACGAATGAAATCGGAAAAAAAGCGTCGCGAATGTCCAAAAATACAGACGGGAAGCCGCGTCTCGCGAACCTCGTCGAGAGCGACGAGGACAATTGTAACGGAAGGGAAAATTCCAGCGACGAGGAAAGTGAGAAAAATTACAGCGGCGACGAGACTGTGAAAAATTACAGTGACGATGAAGCTGTAAAAAATTACAGCGACGAGAAATCTCGAAAAAGTGAAAGTGACGCGGAACCTTCGAAAAATGACTGTGACGATAATAATAAAAATAACAGTGACGACGAAACGGTGAAAAATTTCAGCGACGAAGAAGTTACGAAAAATGATACTAATGAGAAAAACGATAGCGACGAGAAGAATAATACTGACGAAAATTGCAGTGACGATGAAACGATGAAAAATTTTAGCGACGACGAAATTACGAAAAAAAGTAGTAATCAGAAAAATGATAGCGATGAGAAGATCAATACTGACGATAGTAGCAGCTGTAGCAGTGACTTCGACGAAAGTGATGCTACTCGCAGATTTAAAATTCGTAAAATCAAATCTCCGTCACAAGTCGGACCGTTCCATTGTTGCCTCGGCGAATGCCCACCGAATCTTAAACGTACGTAATTAATTGCTATTTTTATAATTTAACCGGAAGTAATCCGAATTTTTTTTTTTTTCAACATAAATTTATTCCCCATTTTAGTTATGCAAGAAATCGTGGATTTTTTGAAGCAACTTATAGTTCATATGGAAGAAACGTTTCTCGCGAAGCAAAGGAATTCCGGCAAAATTCCTCCGAAGGGAAAAGTACGACATACCCCGATGCGAAATATTGTATATCGACTTCGATCATCGAAACTTTGAATTTTCGATTTTGTTGTTCAATCAGATCGAACTGTTACCCGGATCGGGCGTATGGATTTCAAACATCGATGTGTTCGCTATCACGAAGATGTGCGCAAAGAAACCAAAGGAAATGGTTCGTCGATTGATGCGTTCGATTCTCAGCAAAGAAAAAGTGATGAAAATGACGCTACAGGAAAGGGAATCGCGCCAAGCGCTGCCAAAAAATGTTATTGCTGTTGTCGAAAGTGAGTATTTTTTTATATTACTAATTTTTTTTATTCACAAAATATATTAACATTTTTAGTTTTACATAAAAAAAAGAGAAAAAAAATGGACAATTACGTTATAAATATCGGTGGAGTTCGACATTTTTTATCGATTTGCTGAAATATCCTTTACGAGAAGCGTGAAACTCAAATTTGAACAAATCGGATATAATTTTTACGAACAAATGCGAAGGTTTGGTGTCTCATTTTTTTAGAGTTTGTAAACGAAAACACGATGCCGGGTTTTCAACTTTCGCATGCGGAGTACACCCGATGTTTGACACAGATGCGCAGTACTCTGCGCAATGGAAAACCTTCGACGAGCGAATTACCGAAGATGAGAAGCGCCTCATCGGCCGACCAACTTCGATATAAACTTCGATCGAATTCCGATAGATGCGCCGATGAACAAAGCAAGAGACGCGAATCATTCAAAGAGCTCACGAAGACTTTGGCATTGAAGAAACAAATCGTATCCGGCGACGGGAGTAGAAAGTACAAACGTATTGTACAACGTAAGTATTAGAACTTTCGGAAGTATCATTGAGAAAAGGTATATTCGTTAAAATAATTACGACAGTAATGTTCAGTGACTCCGTTTCGTCGTATTTATAGATTTTCTTGCGTAATTGTTGTAATCACAATACGTTACCGTTGAGCAATAAAAAAAAATTATTAGTTGTCTAAACTAATAATTAGTTCGGAAAATTGATAGTTGGTACAAGCAATTTGTTTTTTTTTTTTTAATAACTTTCCGAACGAATTATTCGTTCTTCTAACTAATAATTTTTTTCAATGTTCAGTTAACATTTAGTCGATATTCAGTATTTGAATTTGCGTCCAAAACTGTTCGGTATAACGTACAATTAAATTCGATTTGCAATTTTATTTCAATTGTCATTTTAAAGCGCAAATTCGTATTTTTTTTTTAGTTTTAATGAACTTTAAACAATTTAAGACTCGCAAACCCAATCCCTTAGTTAATGATTTTCGTATCAAAAATTTGGACTCCATAATGAAAATTGTAAAAATTTATCAATAAAACGATGTAAAATTTTTATTCAAATTTTTATCCAAGAAAATGAAGACATCAGATCTCTCGTCGCACGGCCCGCGTTTCTCGATAATGGCGAATAAACTAATTTAGAATAAATACTTGAAGACTTCACGGTCTCAGAGACGAAAGTCTCAACCATTTCGCGTATAACATTAAGTTGAGATTCTCGTACAGCGTGTTTCGAATCTCACAGATAAGTAGATCCTGCGAGTGCGCTGAGATTTCGCTCCCGCGGTAGGCGACCGCGCGATGATGAAGAAGAATAAGTAGCCGCGCGCCGCTGCGCTCACACAGCCGACGTTGAGTCCCGATCTTTATTATACATTTCGGTACACGTGGTACACGATCCTTTCGGCACGACTCGAAGTCCACCACTAGGTATATCAGACGAGTACAGAGCGCGCGCGGCGTTGCGCCGATCTCGGAGTTCTTGTGACCTTTTGCCGGGCGGCGGTCTGCGGCGTCGGCGCACTCACACGTATTAGAGGATTTCAATGATAGTGTTTACAGTTTCCGAGAAAGCATAATACGGCTTTGAAACTACGAGAGCAGAGCGATGGGGAGTTTCGAAGAGAGGACTCCCAGTCCCGCGCAAGAAATCGCGATAGTCATAGACAACCAGACGCGCATATTATAATGGGTGCTGCCTGTTGCTGCTGTTGCTGTATATGCGCGCTGATGATGATTCGAGGAGAAACACGGCGTCCAACGCTTGAAGGAAAATGCCGCGCGTGATTTCACTCGTGTAGCCAATTTGCGCGTCGTCGCCCCGAGACGAGAGAGCAGTCAGGCCAACTGGGAGACTTTCAGCATCGCTAGAAACGGCGACGATGACGACGACGACAAACGTCGACTACCTACCTATACGTTCCTCGACAATCATCGCGACTCGAGGAAACGTTCCGATGCAGTATTGCGATTTCACTATTTCCCAGTTGCTAAATCTGCACTCACGAAGATTATCGGGAATCCGTACAATGTCAAGATTCAGAAAGGATTAGAATGCCTCGAAGAATCTCGAAGGAAATACACACATCGAAACGAGGAAAAGACAACGACAAGGAAATGATAATATGACCGACGCATCGTTATTTGTAATCATAAACGGCGAGTTTTACACGGATCTGATACTATTTACCATATATCTGGTAAAAAATACCGCAAATTTCTGATAATGGGGAGACAATGACGCCACCTGTCGAAAATTCGAGAACTATGCGAATTTTCACCAAAGGATAGAGTAAAAATCCCCGTAATATGGAACATTTTGATGATAGGTGGCGCCACAACCGTATTTTACCAAATGGCATAGTTGTTTTTAGCAGATTTTTTTCTCTTTGTGTAGAGGAAGTCATTGCGAGAATTAGGGATTACGATGTAAGAAGAAATTTGGCAAATTATCCAAAAGTAAGTGTAAGTGTTGGGAAATTTCGTCACCCTAAACTAATTTAATTCGTAATGATAAAAATTGAATATAAGAAATTCTCTGATATTTTATTTATCAGTGAAAAAAATATTTATATCGAACTGATCAATAAATGAATAATGTTGAAGCGTTTCTTCAATATATTTCGATGATTGACCCGATTCAGTCGCGTAGAGTTCAAGAGATTTCCATCATTTTCACTGATTCGCGACGCGACTGGTCGCTTTGTGAAACAAATACTCTGTACGCGCTGTAAAAAATTCACTTCATTTCATTATGTTCCTTTGTCGCTGTTAATATTGTACAATAGACACTATCGCGAGAATGCAGTCGTTTGTCATCGCGGTGCCAAGGCTTGGTGACCGCGACTTCTGTCGCCCGACGAAACCAGCAGCTCTCGCGGTCGTGCGACCAGGAAAAATTTGCATTCGTAAAGTGAGGCGAGTAAAGTGGCTCAGTGGCTTCGGCGAACGTTCAACTTCTTCTTCTTCTTCTATATCTTCTTATTTCTCGGTGATTCTTCGGAGACTCTTGTCGACGCGCGTATATATACTCTCACGCAGGGCGCATGCTTATTATACATTATCCAACGCCAACTAGTCTACTGCACGGAACCGACGCACGCGCTTTTAATGTACTGCGCGCGCATTTGTACCACTGCTCACCTACACCGATTATCCATAGTAGTCAGAGAAAACAGACTTACCAATGGATTCAAATAATCTTCAGTCCCCTTTGTGGGAAGATCTCGCCGACATCGGCGTCGATCCGTCTGGAGACGCGTGACACCCACGAGACTTCGAGTTAAAGGAAACCTCAGGACTTCTTCGGCAACTATGCAACACAACCTTCACTGCTACTCTTATCCTATCCTAATCCTGCAACGGTCCTTGCGCATCGTTGTCCCCAAGGTTAAGACTCACATCCGGGTATCGTATGGCGAACGGAATTCTTCGATTCGTAAAACAGTGTGTATTCGTGTTATTTTCTGCTGGCATACCGAATTCGCCTTTTTAAATTCTGGAACGCCACTCGTTGGTCTGCTGGATCCGATCGATTTCAGGAAAATCTTTTTATTTTTTTTTTTTTAGGTTTCATTTAAAAAATTTAAAAACGTATAACTTAAGCAGATTTTACTGTATTGATATTGCAGTTTAACAGACGTCTTTCTTAGATTCTGACGCTTCGATTTTATTAATATTAAATTTGGAAATATTGATTTTTGACGAAGATTCTCAATGATGAAACGATCAGATAAAAAAAAGTGTGGTATTCAAGGATTCGTCAGCTAAAAAAAAAAAAAAAAAAAAAATTCTTCCTTTTTCTATTCTATAAATTAACATAATGTTTTTAAACCCAATGGCGATTCGATAGAAAATTCATTGAAAACTGTGTTTCCTCATGACTTAGTGCTTAAGTTTCTTTTGGTTTTACGATCGTCGTAGAAGCGTATCCAGCGAGAATGGAAATGAAAACGAGTTTCAGGATATATTCTTCATGGCAACTCGAAAGATTTGTCCGTCCAGAATAACATCGCGGTTTGGAAATAAAATAAATCTCAATTGCCCGGAAGCGAGTGGTCGGTTAGACTGGAAGATGAATGTAAATCGCTCGGAAGCCACCGGGTAACTAAATGGACCGACGGAATGGCGTTATTCAATCGCTGAAGGGCAAACCCGCGCGCAGGTGCGGAATGGAACCGCGTGCGCGCGCGGCTTCGGGTAAGAAGAGTAAATAATCGATTAATCGATCGTGTGATCGTTTATCGATTGGTCAAGGAAGGGAGACTCTCGCTCCCTCGATCATTGACCGTTTCGCCGACTACGAAGAGGACCGCATGCGCATGCGCGTATCCCAACAATTAGCTTGAGAACGAAACGAACGGGAAGACGATTTGTCGCGAGAGATTTATAGCTTCATACATATCCGAGCCTCGCGAGGAGCTCGTCTACGCACACTGAATTTACTGCGCTTTCAGCTCGCTGGAGTACGTTGACTCTATCTCCGTTTTTTAGATTTAATTGCATTGATAAACCCAGAAAATTCATCTCCTCAAAGCGAAAACTGCACGGCATTTGCAATGAGAAATTTTAAAGAAATGACGGGAATTAACATTAACAAAATTAATAGATATCTTTGTCGGAATGAAAACATGTAAAAAATGGTTTTCTTGATATACAGAACGATAAACGGAACTTCCGTCGTCTCTCGTAATTTTTTTTTTTTTTTTTTTTCGATTGATTATTAATCGATATTTTCATATTTAGCACGTGACTTCGATAATTGCATTATTGCCTATAATAGTTGATAACTTTTCCGCTGCATCGTTCAACATATTCGTCTCTATAAATCGCACGTAAGAAGACACGTGTAGACATTTAGTTTGTCCATTGCGCATTCTGGAGAATCGTACGAATTCGCTAGTCTACAAATTTCCATTGCCGTGAACGTTGAAACAGTCCGTACCTTCGACGCCCGTCCCCCTTGCGTCTTTTTCAGTCTGAATCGCACGCAGCATTGAACAGCAGCAACCGCAACAGCATCCCGTGAGCGAGGGAGTGAATGCAGGCAGATCGAGATGCAAAGGAGTTCCGCGGAGGTTCGCGCGTTGCCTTTCAAACTCGCCGCCTCCGAAGCGGATAAATTCGCCCGGGTCTCTCGATCTATTAATTCGAGCCGCCTTTGCATTCCTACGGGGTCGCACGACCGTTCCGATCTCCAACTCTTCGCATGCGACCTTAAGTCGTACGCTTTCTCATTCTCTTTCGTTTCTTCTATATCTGTATATATTTGTATGCGTTTCGCGCGTGTACGCGATCTTCCTTTTCCCTCTCGATCGTTTATTTTATTTTCGCGGGGTTGGCGATGCCCCCTCAGCGACAAACGTGCCACGGTGACCCTCGCCACTCTCTCTGCTCGAATGCCCTGCCACACACGCTAACTATATGGGATAGTTATTTCGCGACTATATTGGTACACATACCTACGTACGAACGAAAATTCTCCGACGGACAAAGGAGGAATAACTAACGACGCTATGAGACGCGGGAATAAAACAAAAATATCTGGATGATCGCGCGCAACGCGATCTCTCTTTCTTTTATTCGAAATGCATTCATTCACTTTCGGGCGATTTGTTTTGTATGCTCTTTACATGCGTTAATAAAAACAGTTGTGTAAGACGTTGCGACGTATGTACGGCGCGAATTGTCGCCGCGAACAATTTTAAAATTTTTTAATTGTTAATTTAAATGTGAATTACATATTTCGGACCAAAAAATTTTACGACATTCATTAATTGCAATGTAAATAAAAATTTATTGTTAAATTATGGTAAAACGACTATTTTTACGAAAAAATTAAAGTAAATAATAATATATATTTTTTCAGTGCCATTTAAGCGCAAAAAAATTCTACTATTTAACAGTTGAAAAAGAATTTTTTTTCGAAAAAAAAAAAAAAATGTGTTATTATTTTTTTTATTCCAAAAATGCAATCAAAATGATTCCTCAAATTTTTGATAATAATAAAAAAAATATTTTTTCACCGTCCATTCCAATTTTTAAGTGCAGAAGTACTGAAGAAATAACGCGGAAGCGAAGACTTGTGGAAATCTACGAAGCATTCGATGAAAATAAAAAAAATGTATGTAATTTAACCGAACGATTTGATAGCTGATCCGCGACTTCGGAATAAACTATTTGAAAAAAAAGTTCCCAAGTGCGTCGAGCGGCAAAGTGAGGTGAGAAATGTTGTCCGCAGAGTGAGCGATGTCTACACACCGCACTGTCAACGACTGACATATCGCTCTGATAAACTCCGCCCGGTGTCGCGTGAAGATTTCACCCACGTACCACGGTTGTCCTCCGGTCGGTCCACAGGTATACTTACGTTTACATGTCGCGCTGCCGTACATTTTTCTCCTATTATAAAACGCGTGAGTCGTAAAGGAGAGGCCTCGGGGAGTTTTGCCTTTCCGAGTAAAATACGGAAATAGTTTACCGTTGAAGCGCAAGAATAGTCCGAAAAATTGAAAATAATTAAAAAAAAAAATCTATACATATATATAAAATCATAATCTCAAATTTCTTTTTAAAAACGTATATTTGTGATAAAATCAAAGTATGTGAAATTTTTTTTTTAAACGAAGATTTCGATTTTATGATTTCCGTTTTAGACTCAACCCTCTTAAAAATTCAATTATTCTATCGCAGCGTTTTTTTTTTTTTTTTTTTTTCGAAATATCTATAAAATAAAAATTCGTCAAGTCGCTTGGATATCTTCGAATTCGTAAAAAAAAAATCGTTTCGGGTTGTTTGGTGCAATGAAAATATGTCGAAGAAACGGCTTAAAGTTTTCTTCGAGAGGTCGTTGGGTGATCGATTCAGGAACGAGAGGTTTCGGTGGTGCGATTCCCTCGATTAATCTCGTCGGTATGTGTGGTTGTCGAGGTGAGAGAACTCGAAAGCGACGAACGACTTGCACGTAGGTCGTTTAACACGGGTCTATCCTTCTCGTGCCAACGTCGAGTTTGCCAGCTCTCGGCTATCAGGACCAATACATTTTCATCCGGTAGGGGGATCCGGAACGGGTCATCTCGGGTTTGAAACACTAGAACCCGAGTCTGAAGAGAGCGTAGAAACTTCCCCTTCAGGCATTGAGTAATGCGGTGCGGAGTTGCGGTGATGATGGGCATTAATATGCCGATGAAAATGTCCCTCTCATTCGTTGGCGCGTCCGTTGAAGTTGATGTTCCGTAGAAACGTGTGTCTTGTTATTCGTTGAGTGCGTGGGGCCGCGTCGAGTGTTGTCAAGGCAGACGCGCTGCATCGGTACGAGTCAAGCGATACCGACGAGATAACCAGCGTCCAGCCAATATTAATAGCCGGACTATCATTGTTTTCTGCACTCGTCGCTTCCAGCGTACACGGTCCGTCCTCATTTTTCTTTATTCTCGTCGTTAACGCAAGAAACGACCGCGCTTGTTCGACTTTAAATTCAGATAAAAGGTTCCCCGATGACGGGACCAAAGGGGCGCTAGGAGCAGCGAGAGATTTGCAGAAAAAAAAAAAAATGATACGAAAGCAGACGATGTTCGGTTAAATCGATAAATGAAATGCCGATGATAAAGTCAGTAGAAAGTCTTTCGATCGTAAAAACGAAACTGAAATTAGTGTGAAAGCATTTAAGAGCTATTAATTTAAGACAATGGGATGAGAGGAATGGATGAACCAGCGAGAGACTTCGAGAACAAGAGAAATGAAAGTCCAGGTGTAAATTTCATTCGTGCGAAACCAGTCAGCGGTTCTCGCTACGGCGCAGCCTTCAATTAGCAGTACTTCGGGGCATCTCGGGGGCTGCTGATGCACTCCCGATGCTGCTGCGAATTCTGTATCACAGTTGTACACTTTTAACCCGCGCTATGGCCGTCTCCATCGTATTAATTTTTTTTTTTTTTTTTTTTTTTTTTTTTTTTTTTTTTTTTTTTAATGCTCGCACTCGCAACAAAGTTCGTATATGCGGGTGTATTATACACGCCTTGAGATAAACCGTTGTCAGCCATGTAATTAGCGACTCTACTCCCGCCATGTGCACCATCACGAAACTTGAGCCGCGATCTCGGTGTACATAAAGAATAAGGATTTGAGTTGCGCTCCAAGTTCCGAGAGGTTTAACCCTCTCTACTCGCTTTCTTGTCTCACCCGCGGGGGTTGAAACGTTGCGCCGCACTCGTTGCACCGGTCGAGTGCCCCGGGGAGCCAATTCCAACACGCAAAAGTTGCCGTATTCGAGAGCAAAATTGTAAGTACACCACATACCCTGTATGCCAATTAACGGGTAAAATTACAAAATGCAACTAACATCTGTTCACGACAGCTGAAAAACATGATTTTTCCTAAGGGAACGTTTATCTAACACCGGTAGGGTGATCACCTGTGTTCGTACTTTTTTAATTTCAGGTAACTAACGTTCATTTCAGAAATATTACGTTATCCTTTGATGGTAATTAGTTTCGCGGTACCACTGCGTCTGCGCAGTGCGCAGTGCGCAGTATTTGTAAAATGCCTCGACGCACGTATCTCCAAATTTGTCGTCAAAAATGTCTTCGGAAAAGACATTGAATTAAGAATGACAAAATAGAAAAATTAATAATTAACGGAACAACAATTTTTTTTCTACTTGTTTATCGTACCTATTTTTTAAAAGTAATCGATCTGTTTTACCCTTAAAAATATATCGCACATACGACAAAATAAATTATTTAAGGGTTTAAGCTATCGGCGCTCGTGATAAAAATATGCGGCGCCTCGCTAACTTCCTATTCTGATACGATGCAAAAATTGATCATTTTTTTTTTTTTTGAATATGCGACTGAAGTAAAAAAATCGAAAAAAAAAAAATGATAAAATTTTTTTTTCACACGATTGCTACTTCATATAAAATTTCAAAGAGAAAGAACATTTTTGGATAGATGAGCATTAAAAACGAAAAATATTCAAAATTGAATTATAAAATTAACCGAAATTAACTGAATTATAAAAAAAACCGAAATTTGCGAAAAGACTGTACCGCATACCCCAGTCGCAAGCAGAGGTTACCGCGTATAATCCTCGGTTCTTACATAGTACAGAAACGAAGCGAGAAAGAGGGCGGTATAGGGATCGTGGAAGAGTAGGGATATTTGGCACGACTCGGTCTCGCCACTAAATTTGTAATTGCAGCCTCCGCGTGACGTGGCGCTTCGAATGAAAAGAAAAAAGATAAAAGGTAAATTTTGCATTGCCGGCGCGATGGATCATGCAGCATGGAAAGAGAGTTGAATTCGCGCGGCGTCGGCATCGGCGGCGGTAATGCAGCGGCGATACGAGGTCACGAACCTGTTGGGCTAAAGTGAATATACACCAACGCGAGCGAACTGACCGTATGCAGTATATACATCGAAGGCGAGGGGCGTAATCCGCGGCGACGTGGATTCCCACGTCGTGGCTTTTCTCGTGAACAACGCGCCGGACTTTGGAGTTTCGTTTCTCCTTACGGATATCCGAGATACTTTGCCGTTCGGCATTGCATGAATACAGCATCCGTCGATGCATCTCGCACAGAGTCCATCAGCATCGGAAATGCGAGTGTCTATCGTTATACATTTTGCCGAACGTTGCTTGTCCCTCTCTTCGGCGTATATGCCGCGCGCCGGGAACACACACGCGGATGAAGGACACGTTGTTCTATCGTATATAAAACGTAACGTAACGTCCTTTTGCCGCATGGATCGGTGCACCCGCAACTACCAGACAGCTCGATCCCTGCCACGATCATCCTCGTCACGACGCGATCAATCCTCCGATCGTGAAGGTATTGCATGGATACACTGAAGTATCGAAAGGAGAAGAAGAAGAAGAAGAAGAAGAAGAAGGGAAAGAGGATAAAGGGTACGGTGATTCAAGCTTATACGCTCGATCGAGCAGCAACTGACCGGTAGACTGTTTTCAAGAATCTTATTGTCCGATATCGAATGCCATATCCAATGAGTTCACCGTTTATCGACATCGGTGAGTGTTGGACAGCGTAGAAGCATATATAAACGAAGATTTTTCGTGCTTCTTGATAGAAATTTTCCAACATTTATACCGATCCGAACATGTCGTTCGTAAAACAAAAATGTTGTCATTACCGGTTTAGAGACGCGTAGAAAGGTTTTTTTAATCGCGAAATGCCGATTTTCTAATGATTCACACCATTCCCCATAGAAATGAAGTATATATCTTAATATAAATAATAAAAAAAAAAATTTCAGAAAATGTGAAAAACGGCGCCAAGTAGTTTAAAAATGGCGTCGAGATGGTACCGCGTCTCTTGATCGACGCGCGCAGACCTACCGCGCGGACTTTTAATTTTTTAAACTACTTGGCATCGAAACGCTACCGTGTCTGATAACGGCAAAAAATGGTATGTAAAATTTATTGAAATTTTTTTTAAACATATATTCATTGTATCCGGTATCTATATCCCGAAGATACGCGATATAAACACCGAATATAAAAAAATGCGCTGAAAAACTGCTATATAAATTATATATCGTAAGGTAAAAAGTTCTATAAAGTATATACTTAATATCTATGTGATACCGTATCGTGATATCGTATTCTTATCTGCCGCAACGATAATTAAACGTTACACTTGGGCAAGTCGTACGTACATCGAAACCTCGAAGAGGTGAAGCAGCGAGTTGATCCTTTCCTTATCCTTTCGTTATCCTTCGGCTACGCGAAGCTCCGAGGAGTAAAGGATATTTAATTGTTTTCCACGGCGCCGAGATCTCCCAGTATATTTATAATAAGAGGATGGCGATTGGGATACACACAGAGTGCGGGTTATACATCGCGCGAGAAGTGAAGCAGGACGTGAGGACCGAGCCGATCGAGCGTGTATAATACGCGATGTCGGAGATGGGGTTATATGAGAATAAACGAATGGAATGAACGAGCTCGCGCGTGTCCGAGGCAACACAGTCTGGGAGGGGTCGAGACGTCAGGTTCGCACGGGAACGGTTTTGTATCATGTGCATGCGAAGAAGAGAGGGGCCCCCGTCAAAGCGGCCAACGAGCGGGCGCGGTGGGCCGATTTCAATAAACGCCCTCGGCGAGCTCTCGCTCCTTCTTCTTACATTTCTTACGTGCGGATCGGGCGACTTCGAACTTCCACATTCTCTCTCGCTTCATCTCTTTGCCGCCGAGTGTCGGATAACCCCCAAGCAAACGTTTGCGCCCTGCATGTAACACTGCAACAACTTATTGGACCGACGAAGACGATGCAAACTCCCTGCGCACACCGGCTGCGAAAGCACCGGCCTCGTACCTTCAGAGAACTCAAAGAGTGCACGTTACCGTCGAGATCGCGCTTGGACACCTTGGCATTATTACGTCCGGATTATTACACGAACGTGGCATCAAATAACCGGTGAACATCCTGTCGAGGAACTCAGACGTTTCACCGCAGCGTGAACTTTGGATCCGGATGAAGACGGAGCCCCAGCGGAAGACGGACGTATGAATGAAGGGGAAGATTTTCTCCCATGCGGCATGGCAACTTCGTCTTGTGTACAGGAGTTTAACTTATGTTCAGGTTACGATTAAAAAACTCTACGAATGAGCAATTGGCTAACCAAAGGGTGGGAGGGAGGGAGGGAGGGAAAGATAACTGGCAAGACGAGAAAATCAAGAATCCCGTAGCGGAATGAACTCAAAGGATTGCGGAAAAGTGCAGGCGTCACGAGCCTCGGTAGTTCCTCATACCGTCGGACTCCAGGAGTCGCGCTAATAGCTTGGACATCGCGGCGAGTGCTGGCATTTTTTTTTTTTTTTTTTCCATACATTTGACTACGAAGGACGAGAAGGACGAGGACGATGCTGCGACGGGTGTTAGGCGCATAGTGGGCGCAAACGACGCATGGCACACACAGGGGTTGAGAGGCTTCATCGGTCGTTGAGGTTCGAAGGTTGGAGGTGTCGGACGCCGTAGGGGGCCACCCGTTCTCGCCGGTGCTACATCATCCGCGGGGACAGCGTATCCACTTGTTAGCGAGATGCGAGGCAGCACACCGTACACTCAAAAGCCACTGAAGCCTCTGAGGCTACAAATACGTTTCTTCTTCAACTACTCTACTCGGGTCTCTCACTCTTTTCCTCCGGTGATAAATGGACTGCAACTCTCGAAATACGAAAGCATTCCTACCGCGGGCGTGTGTGTTATATTCTTGATTAATGAACTACGTGAATTTCTACGGTTATGCCAAGCGGCTCTATGTAAACTGTAGTACGTGATGTGCCAACATATACACCTATAACCACGAAGAGAAAAAAAAAAAATTCCTATACTTGGATTGGCTTATGATTGACCACGATTCGCGACTTGTATATGATCTTTCGAAGGAAAAAACGAACACAACATCAAGACCTGTCGATTCTTGATCATTTTTATCTTTGACACGTTCGCCAAAAGCAATGCCGACGCTTCTGTGGAACGTCCAGACGCCTCTTTTGAAGACTTCTGTATCGAAATTTCGTAACATCGAATCAAACTTAATGTTGGTACTGACTTTTGATCCTCCTGCTGAGAAATTAATTGATTCGCGGAAGCTTTGATCCAACGACCTAATTATTAATATTGATTTCTGATGTCTATTGCGGAGGGTTTTTTATCAGCTAATTCGTAGTCGTAAACATCTGCTTGCTGTGTCTATGATGTGCCCAAAGCAATGCGAGATACGTGAGAAAATAGACCCAATGGGCATTTATCTTATGGGTTCCGTTCGAAGATCTTGGAGAAGAGAGGGAAGAGGAGGGAAGGCGTAGATCCATATAAATCTGAGGCTTCAGGAACGCCACTGCTAAGCAATCTGAAATATTGGAAAGATCATTCAATGGCGAACTTCTGTGATTCATATGATTCCAATCAGAAGTTCACCTCCGCGAGATCGCAATATCGCAACACTCGAAAGAATGATCAGTTGGCAGATCTATAATTTCTAGTTGAGTCATCACTTTTCAAGAAAAGATGGTTTTTCAGCTATCAGTTCTTTCAACGAATCAGCAGCTTTCCTGTCAGAGGCATTTTTTAGTGACGTCCCAAAGGGCAGATATTGCATTAGCATCTTCCAAAATCGGGACTTTGATGTCGTTAATTCTAAATTTTTAGATTCAGAACGTCAGAATTATGTCGTCGCGATGTTATGAGGCCACAAAATTAGTATTTGAATTTTGGTTACTCGAAGTTCGTCTCTTTAATCGCCGACTGCCTGTGGGCTAAAAATCCGAAAGTTATATTTCACTGCCATCAGCTAATTGACATGATTTTCGTATCATAGGCTTTCTAGAACAGCGAATCATACTATTTCGTAACTATATGACGAATTCATCCCCCGATAATAATCTGCCAATGATATCTTCGTATTTCACACCTTTTCAGTAGTACCATTTTTTTTTTTTTTTTTTTTTAACTATACCCCATTTCCGGGGAGAAATTCGTAATTTCCGATAGCTAGCATCCTAGTTGCAGCGCGCCACTTCGAAAACGAACTCTCGTAGGTACGCGCAGTCACAGAATATCATCTTTTTCACGTACGGCTTACATTGCGGAGAGCAGAGCGAGAAAGCGTAACGATAAATCAATAGGCGAAAGGCATCGGGTATGCGCAGTGCCCATAATAAATTCATGAATTGTAAAACTGTTGCTCTCTTGGGCTCTCTGGTGAACGCGGACGAACCGTGGCGTATTGGATTTATTGGTCGACCTGACCCCGCTAAGACGATCCCCGGTGTACACGCCGGTTACGACGAGTGGGTGGCTGGACGGTGGTGTGGTCGATGGTCGAAGGTAGTGGAACCCGAACGGGGGATGCACGCGGTTTCAAGAGAGAAAGAAGTAAGAAGAGGTCTCGGCGCCGTAAGAGGGTAAAGGATAAACGAATAGAAGGAGAAAGAAGACGAAAAGAAGGAAGAGGTATAAAAAGAGAAGAGAAGGGAGGTATACGCGTGAGGGAGTTCCGTTCAGTTCTGATCTGCTGGTCCCGAACTCGTAGACCCCTCGGGCGCGGGTAATGTATTAACGAGTTAACGGCTCGCTATCGATCACCCTCTATCACCAAATAATTTTCAATTATACACTATAAATCGCGCCAACCAAACGAACGTAAAGTACCCTCGTAGATTCTTGCGTATTATGCAACTCCGCACTGACATTTCGAATATCTCGTCGTCATCATCGTCGCATGAGTTGCCGAAATAATATCTTGTTGGATTATTGATACGCGATTATAGTAATGAGAAATGCGTTCGATCATTGCGAGGAGATATATTGAAAGCGTTTGGAGAGCAATCAACACGAATCAGAGACACATCAGGATTTTTGAAATATGGCGCACTGCTGCGAAACAAACTCGCGGGATAATAAAGGCGGACGTGATTAATCCGGAGACATCAATCCCCGATATTTCGACGCGCCAAGATCTCTTCTTCAAACTAAATAAATAGACAAACGCGTCGATCTGTGTGGAACTTTAACTGTAATTGCTGGTTAATTTGTGACGAATTAACCAACGGTCCGTCTGCGCACGCGCGATCGTATAGTTTTCATTCGACGTCCGTCGCGGTTGGTTAGAAGGCGTTTTAGTGATAATTTAAACGCGCTAAATCAGAAACGCATTTACGAGGTCAGCGTGAAATTTATAAATTAAACGCTCTGGCAGATTTGTGGTTAGTATATATATACATTTGTGGCTCACAACATGGGTCCGCCGTGCGTGCCACGATCCTTCGTACGCAGCTTTCTTCATTGTATATGTACCCCCGCTGGCAAGGAAAACCCGCCCAGCGCACGGACCCAGAGACACTTAAATTGATTTACTCCCGATGAATCGCGCATGTCGTTAACTACGATGACGAAAAGGCGTCCAAATTCATTTGAGTCCCGTAGAATATTAAATTCACAGTAATGATTAAAAAAATCGGCAACACAAAATACCGATTTTTTTTTTTTTTTTTTTTTTTCATTTTGTGAAGCAGATAAAAATTTCTTTTTTGGAAAGATGTCGGAGAATCTTAAACGATTTTGAATCGCGCATGTCGTTAATTACGATGACGAAAGGCGTCCGAATTCATTTGAGTCCCGTAGAATATTAAATTCACAGTAATGATTAAAAAAATCGGCAACACAAAATACCGATTTTTTTTTTTTTTTTTTTTTCATTTTATGAAGCAGATAAAAATTTCTTTTTTGGAAAGATGTCGGAGAGTCTTAAACGATTTTGAATCGCGCATGTCGTTAATTACGATGACGAAAGGCGTCCAAATTCATTTGAGTCTCGTAGAATATTAAATTCACAATAATTATTAAAAAAATCGGCAACACAAAATACCGATTTTTTTTTTTTTCATCTTGTGAAACAGACAAAAATTTGTTTTTTGGAAAGATGTCGGAGAGTCTTAAAAGATTTTACTTTAATTTCGTAGTGTATCATTATTATTATTATTATTTCATTTACGAGTTCCTCAACACCCCGATATAGCGTTTGTTTCGATATTCTTTGCATAAACATATTGAAAATCTTTGCAACGCCAAAAAAAAAGAGTTGCCGAGTCTACAATCGAATCGAGAAATCTATAAATTCGAGAATTAAAATGACAGTTGTGCTATAGGTACGTCATAAACGTTGTTGCAACAGCCATAATGCAGCTTCCTTATCGCTGTTACAGGTACTCCACCAACAGCGGCATTGCGCCTCTCTTGGCGGTGTATACATTGAATACGTAATCGATTACTCGTAGTCCACCCACACGCGACTGCAATCGATCTCTGCACGAACGAGGTGCGTATAGCTTCTCGCGCGAGTGCACCTGCTGCACCCTTCTATTGCTTCTATCGCGTACGCGCATACATCGATATACACAACATCTTTGCCGCTTTCACGCTTCAAATTTTTAATATTAAAACAAGTATTTATCGAAGTTTCGATCCCAAGCTATTTCTTTTTTTCTTCTCTCCCGAGCCTCGCGTTCTGCCTGAGAATTATCATTTTAATTCGCCATCTTTTTTTTTTTTTAATTCAAATATCGCCGCCCATTAAACTTCGCATAAATGTCGAGCGTTAATCTTCGTAATTGCGAGCTCTTGGTTATTTTAACGACCTTTTGATTGGCTTCGTAACTTTCGCGATTGCGCAATAACCCGAATATTTGGATGATACGCGGCGATCTTTTCAATTCGGAGGATACGCTCGATTCGTGAAATCCGTAGCATGATATACATGTTTTCGTTTGTTTCAACTCGAAAGAAATTTTGTGCGATTTAACAGCGACCTCTCGCGGAGGTCTCGAACTCTGCTCGGGGACACGCGGTTCGCATCCGTATATGTAAATACCTTAATGCATGTTTACGCGATGTATACACTAACTTGATCGCTAATGCGTATACGCATGCGCCGCATAACAGATATACGAATAGTGTATATACTGTGATACAACCGTGGTAAACGGTCGAGAATATTGCTCGGTAAGAACTCGCGATGTTGTCGAGCGTTCGTTATAAACGGACGAATCGCTGCATGGGGTCCAACCGAGTCGACACCCATATACCCGGGAGGCCTGGCTATTTAATTCCCTTTTAAAACGAAGCTTAAGAAACTAATGAGCCACGCGCGTTACCACCCGCTCGCGGACGCGCGCTTTCCGAAACGAGGACGTTGCAAATGCATCTCTCCACGTTGAGAACACACGCGAATCTTTCCGCGTGCGTGTGCGCGAGTGCAAGAAATTGCAAAAAAATTTCGACGACCCCGACGCTCCTTTGCAGATGGATACTTAGTCGCGTCGACGAGGAAAAATCTGCTTTCCCGTTGGATAAATTCTAACGCTGAACGATCTTTTACGAACAAACTTCATTATCCGATAAACACGAAATTCGTAATTAATTTTGAAAAATTTTATTCCCGATATCGCATAAACAGTTTTTCTTCAATGTCGATCCATCTTCAGTCTCATCAAAATAGATCGTAACTTTCATCCCAATATTTTAAATCGGTATTTTATGTATATATGTCATCGTCATTTCTTTATCAATTTCCTTGAAATATCATTTTTCAATGAGAGTGCGATAAATCATCTCAATATCTCTATGCCTTCTGACGTTTGATGAACAATCGCCTCTTCGTTTTTTTTTTTTTTTTTTTTTTTTTTAACAAAATCTAACGATCGTAAAGAACGTTCCGATAAAAATCAGACATGGATGCTTTTCCTTCCTATTATGCTATATTTACTATTTAGCTATTAGATACGATGACGATAATTTTCACGAAAGACGGTATAGTCGAGTACGCTATAGGGGGTCGGTGATCCTCATCCCCCGTACAGCTTCCTTCTGTCGCTCTCCGTAGGATCGGGAGTTTGCCTCCTTCGTCCGGCGCTCGGTTTCTTCTCGATGCTCCTGAGCCTTGGGGCTCTCTGCGTCTCTCTGCTTCTCTCGGGATTTACGACATTCGCCTTATCCGGACCTCGGATCTCTTCGGTATATGGGACGGGCTCATTTAAAACAATAACCCGGGACAATTTCATAAATTTTAAGAGCGGATCGTACGAAGATCTTTCTCGCTGTTGCGACCGCAACGGTGGGGGTAGAGAGTAATTTTAATCAGGAGTGCCAGAGTTCCCGACGGGTGGTCGAAAGAGCCCGTTCGACTCTTGAGCAGAGGCTCAACGTACGAGACGTCGCCCCGACGAAGCACCCCCTCTGTTATTCCGCTCCTACTCGCCGCTGATGTTAACGTTGATGCTGCTGAAGCTGTGATGCTTCTGTTGCTCTTCTTGGACCCCCCCGCGGTCACCTGCTTCCTCGACTAACCGAACGAAATTCGGGATCGCAGCTCACTAATTTACCGCTACCTGAGAATAACGTATACGAGCCGAATCGCTGTTCTAATCTGAGTTACGGCGACGATGGACGCATCTGCCTGAGAATAAATTTTCTCGATGACTCTTAAAGCCGCAGACGAGATAAAAATACACGAAGCGACGTCATTCGGATGGTCTAAATTTAATTTTTTTTTTTTCAGTAATTTATATTATTCACAATGTTGATAATATTATTAATAATGATAATAATTTTTATCATTTACATTTTTTTTTCATTTTTTTTTTTTTTTTTTTTTTTTTTAGCGACGTGATTCGGGTGGTCGAAATTCAATTTTTTTTTTCACTGATTTATATTATTCATAATGTTGATAATATTATTAATAATGATAATAATTTTTATTTTTATTATTAATAAATAAAAAAAAAGGGTTGCGATTCACGCGGCTTAGCAATTTTTATCTAAATTGTTGTTATTCTTAACTTTAACAAATTGCGAAACAATATAATTGGAAATCAAGATATGCCTTCACAACAGAATAGTTTGCATGAAGCCAAAGATAATGAAGAAGGGTTTGAAAAAAAATTTAACATGGATGAAGAAACACGTTTGCGGCGCCTTAACCGCGGCTTCGGATGAAGTCTTTCCTCGGGAGAGTTCTCGCGAGGGCTATGTGAGAAGAGAGGGCATTATCGTTATGATCGCAGCGGAGGTAGAAGATGCCATCCCGGTGATTACCGTGCTTATGGGTATCGGCTGGCGATCGACGGCGACAGCCCCTGATCGCTCGCGCCATTATGCGATCGACACCTTCCGAGACACGTTCGCGCGGTAAATCATCGGCTAAACGGAAAAAGCCCCAACGAATCCATCGACCGTACGACGGGAATGGATCATCGTTTGCCGTCGAGAAATACACTCGCAGCCAATAATCAACGAACAACGAACATTGTACAATTTTAGACTCGTACCGCGCAACAGTAAACATTTTTCGCGTGAAATGCTTAAGTTGGATGTTCCGAGACACCAAAATAAAAAAATTTTACTATTGAATATAACATTTATATAATTTTTCAAATATTTAAAAAATTCCAACTGCAAAATGGGTGTAATAAATAAATTGTCATTTTTTTATTATTATTATTATCGATAATCATTTCACACTTTTTTGTTACGGCGATCTAAAAAAAAAAAAATCTCTGATCATTCAGTTTTGAAGTTCATCATTTCTTGGCGAAAAATCACTTCATGACTCCCAGAACTTCAAAATTCCAAAATTATGTGAAACGCTGAAATTCGGTTTTTTTCTTTCGTAGATAGTCGGGAGTCAGAAAACTGATGTCAATGTTCCTAAATCACTTATCTTTTTGTATTACAATCTTCGTTCCTGTGCTCAGTTTTTTTTTTTTTTTTTTCCTGATCGCGTCGTTGTTGGATACAAGATAAATGTAAGCATCGTATCCGCTCAGCTATCATAGCGATGTTTTTCATACTTATCCGACGCCATAAGTCTCACCAGTTTCGATAGAAGACTACGCTGTCGATAGTAACAAGACGAGGAGGACGAAGCAAAACACAAAGAAATTTACATACACAGATATACAAACGCAATACAAGTATAGAGGAGAGAAGCGCGCATACAGAAATAGCATTTTCGCATATATCCATCTGCATCTCCGCGGGAAAGAGAAAGAGACGACGCAGCCGCGAGATGTAGACGGCGAGAAATAATTTCTATTCATTCGCCGCCCGCCCGGTGACTGGGATAATGCAATATGTGCGGTAATAGGGTACACGGGTACGCCTCACGTGCCACCGGATTACTATAATTCTCCCTGCGGCGGTGAGACGAGCATTGCTCAGTTGGTACAGAAGAGGCACTGTGCAGATTTTCCATCCCCGCGCGCGGATGTTAGAATTTTATCATCGGTGTGTGGTATCGGGCTTTGGCTATATACCGGCTAAAGCGTAGTCGTACCTCCACTCGTTCGAATATAGTTACCCATTTGTAAAGCGCGTATTCCGCGCTATATACTCGATAACGCTATGTACGGCAAAAGAAATGTCTGCGTGTGCGCGTCTCGAGGCAAACGATCTATGTATGATCGGTTATGAATGTGTGTTTGTGCAGTGCGCCTCTAATTGGCTCATCTCGTAGACAGCTGTTCGTATAACCCGCGCGTAATGATGTTGTATACTACAGTGTACTGGTAACAGACGGCAAAAGCACTCGGGTTTGTGTTTGTAATACCGCTACATGGCCATTAGGAACTTTTCTACGCTGTAGCGTCGATGAAGGTTTTTTTTTTTTTTTTTTTTTTTTTTTTTTTTTTTTCGGACTATTTATATTCTATATACTTGCGCTACCGGATTGAATAAGATCGATGCAATGCGATGATCTATGTAAAATTTGACGACAAACTAAACTCAACTGAATATCTGCAGGGGTTTTAATTTCTAGCAGATAAACCGCAAAAAGATCGAGAATAACAGATCGATGGAAGTTTTTTTATTGCGCAATCGAACTCTCGATAGTTCGATATCTGAAACTTATCTTGCGTTGGAAAAACGAGATTTTTGGGAGGTATTGACTGCGGAGAAGGACAGTGCGCAGAAAAGATCATTCCCGATGAATCGGCTACGCGATCGAAACCCTAATGGGGAGACCAACGCTGGTTGGTCGATATTTTCACGCAGAGAGAATGGAACTCTAAGAAATCACTTATCATAGTCTGCAGTCCAATTCTATAGGGTATCCTGTGTGCCAATTATCCGCGTCACCTCTACTACTTCGATTTCGAAATCGGATTACTTGAAGAATTAAAAAAAAAATAGTGTTGAGATGCGAAATAACGTGAAGGAGGCGCATGCGCACTTTCGAATTAATAACCCAAAATCTTTTATGAATTTATCGCCCAACACGTTAGACCTTTCGTCCTGAGTACAGCAATTGAAAGTCTGCAACTATCGTGACGAGGACTGTGTTGAGAGAATGTTTACTATATGTGTTTCCTGGGATCGCAGTGCCGAAGTCTTACTTATTTTCACTCGAGATGGTACGCAGCAAAAACCCTCTGAAACGAATTAGATTTCCGACCTCACCGGCAGCTATTGCGCATATCTATGCGCAGTTCGTTCAATACGAGACTTGACGACCGATGAAAATTCATTCCTATTACAGTAGGCTCTCTATTGGCTATTATAGCGAAGTTCTCTGTGCCCCCGTAACAGCAGGTGTTATCGGGATTGAATTAACAAACAAAAAAAACCGTGTCGCTACTGGCAATTTTCTTATTGGCTGTAAGACGCGCTCGACCGCTCGATCCGCACCGCGGCTGTTTCGTATTTATTTATTGTCTTCGCGCATGCGCGGTATTATGTATAATCATCTATATTTATATATTCGCGCTATGGCGAGATGAGGAATCTCGGGGATAATCTTTCGTCGTCTTTTTCCTGATGTCGCTTTTATTCCGCTGTATGGTTTAACAACTATTCACGATATGGACTGCGAGAAGAGTATCTATACGGATAGATCGAGAGACGCGACGACGACGGGACTTGGGCGGATCGTAAAAACTAAGCAAATGGGTGCGTAAAGCCGTGAATTTATGAAGACGCTACCATCACTTTGGCCGAGACGCAGTTTCGCGGGAATTAGAAATCGACCTCCATCTTCGGCGGGGATATAAGCCCGCGATCTCTTGGAGCCTCTCGCGCGCGCACGCGCACGCGCACACACACACCGATCGGCAACGGTCGTTATGATAATTTCGGTGAAACTGGAATTGGAGTATACTTCGCCGCAAGCCTATCATACCGCTCGCTTTATAGTTATAGTTATACTATTCGTGTTACTGCGAACGATCGGTAAGTAAATAGCAACGGGGATCACCTTTGGC
This sequence comes from Cryptus viduatorius, assembly GCA_964006125.1. Lineage (NCBI taxonomy): Eukaryota > Metazoa > Arthropoda > Insecta > Hymenoptera > Ichneumonidae > Cryptus > Cryptus viduatorius. The sequence continues at coordinate 1,912,895 of OZ023226.1, forward strand.
TGATGCGAGAGGTTGAAACTCAAATTTATGTCTCTAATGGCCTATATCGGCATTCAAATATGTAATATCCACGAAAAAAAAGGACGATACTTTATACCGTCTCCGCCCTCGACGAAGATTAGTATCAAATTTATGATAATATCGAACGATACAGTTTTTAGTATACGGAAATTATTTTTTCGGCATAGAACGTCGTTTATTTTTTTAACGTTTTGATGATGAAATTTATTTTGTTTTTTTTTTTTATTATACGTACCATTGCGATGTGTTTGTTTGCCGAAAAGGCTTAATGTGGATTACCATAATTTGCTTCGTTAGTTCTGCGAGTCATGAAGTGCGTTTTAGTTTTAAATTATGAACATTACGCATGAACTCGCGAGGATAAATAACTTTGAAAGAAGTTAACGAAAATTTTATTTAATTATGTTCGACATAAATCAACGTAATTTTTTCTTATTTTATTTTATTTTTTTTTCACTTATAATATTTTCGTCTAAATGACTTATGTTCTGTTTTTTTTCTTCTATAAACAAAATGAAATAAAAATAATTGAAAAAAACAAGTGGCGGCTGAAAAAGTCGTGTAATAAAAATTGGGGGCGCTACAATCGGCAGTTTCCAACGCGAAATGACGAATAAATCTCCCGACTACAATATTTTTTTTTTGTTAATAGAATTTTTTATTACACTCATTTCACGCTTTAGGGGTTTTTAAATTTGTCTAAAATAATTTATCAGCCCCAGAAACAATTCGCACACTTGCGATATATATATACAATTCGAATTTTTCGTTTCATCGTTGCGCTTCCTTATCGACAATATTGTTCGACTTATTTGTAGCGAAATTGATGTAACGGGTTGCAAAAAACCTGTATATCGCGTTACCGTGACGATACCATAAATAGTATATGATTTAGAGACCCAAACAAAAACCCGTTGTATGACCTTCTCGAACTAATTACGCGATTTTTTATGACCTATATATATATTATCGATTATAATATTCTAATACAAAAAATCATTTGACGCGGTCTTTTGACTTATACTCGCGAACCGACCGCCCCCCCCCCCCCCCCCCTTACCGATCTTCTACGAAATTTATATGCCGTTCGTCTAATATACATGTCGAGAGATTCTAAAGTTTATTGAACGATAAATGATAATTAATATTCCGACGCACGAGAGAACGCGAATGAAAAATGATTCGGCAGACATTTCGTACTAATTGTGCGTCATGCGCAAAGCCATTCGTTCGGCTAATACTGACGAGCGGAAATTATAAAAAAAAAAACGAATTAAATATATCGATAACAAAATGATCTCCAGTTGTTAAAATTCGTAAGAGAAGAATAAATTGAGTCTTTACGATACCCGAAAGGTTTATTATTGACAGCTAAATGACTGCGAATATAAATGATACTTTAATGTTCGTATGCGTGTTATGCTACAACTGCTACAATTGGTCAACAGCCGAAGTGATCTGCGGCATTTCGTGCCGAAAGAAATCAGTGCGACTTTAAGACGCCAAAAATATTAGCCTCGATAGAGACGATGTTAATCGATTTCCTTGGCTCTGGATCCGCGTGCAAAGCGCGAGCAAAATTTGTAAATTATAGCTTGACCCGTATTAAAAAATAGAAAAAAAAAAAAAAAACATCGGTCAACAGCAGGTGAGGATGTTTAGATACTCTCGAAACTTTTGCCCGCCGGCAGCACAAACGAAAGCGAACCGCTGCGAGAATGTATTCGAGAAGAAATTGAGATTCAAACGCCTCTTCGGGGTCCATCCTCGATCCCCGGCATTAGAGGCGAATCGTCGAATTTATTTTTTTCGCTCGGAACCGATCGAGAAACGCGGCCTCGTTTGAAATTTATAATAAACGTGTACACGCGCTTAGGACCAAACCTTCGACGTGCGTCCGTATAAAAAATGATGTACGCAATACCTATATTGGTCCGAAATAGAAAGAGGACGATCTTTCGAAACGATAGACGAAATTCTCTTCTGGAATCATCCGGATGCTGTTGGGCGGTGATCTCGCTATCGATTCGCTAGATTCTGACCTGTTATCCAGGGCTTCGTCAACCCACTACATGGTCCGACAAAATCGAACCCGGAGTCTTATGTATTTATAACGGAAGAAGAAAGTTAAAAAAAAAAAAAAAAAATCGTCCAAATCGTCTCGTCTTCATTAGAATGTAAAGAGACCTCATAAAAAGCCTACAAAGTCAAAGAAATTATAAATATTTAAATAATATGAACGATTTAATGTTCAATATGAAAATTGCTAATGATTATACTCCGTGAAAAACAGTAAAAAAAATTCCCATCTGCGCAAATCGGACAATCAGCGATAAGCAATTAATAACAATAATTATTCGATGTGCAAAAAAGGTGATATGCACATAGCGCGTAAGCGAGCGTTAGTACGTTCTCACAGAAGACGCTTCTCCGCGTATGCGGTGACATTTTCCCTGCGTCGATATATCGGCGATAATTGCCCAACCGTCGAGGCCACATCGGGTTTAAAAGATCCTCCAATCCGATAAAGTGAAGAACCCGCGACACTGTGATACAATCTGATTTATATCGAACACGAAGCGGTCTACACGCGCGCACGCGTGCGGGTGGAAGCGAGAAACAGAAGAAATGAGGAAAAAAACTATATAAGAGGTATGTCAACTGTTAGAATTTTTTTTTCTTCTTTCCTTCGACGACCGGAGAACGTTCGACCTCTCTAATACGAGTCGACCCAAGTCTGCGGTTAAACGATATTTTATTCAAATTCACAACTGTTATCCAATCTTTAGTTATGGCGACGCAGATTACGACATCAACGAGAGATGATTTTTTCCGAAACGCTATACATATGCGCCTAACCTATTGGCTATACATATGTAGTCTAATTTTTTTTTAATTCGATTAAAATGTAATTTTAGTTTTTTTCTCTTAGAAATAGAATTTTAATACTTAACACTTTGTTACCATAATATTTTAACATTAATCGATACGACTTTTTAATCATAACATTTAGCGACGTTCCTACGAAGGCAATTTTTTTTTAGTAATTTCCGACATAGAAATCAAAATTTCTTACTTTCACTACATCTTCCGATTAACCAGATGCGAAAACAAAATTTAACTCGCGATCGTTTGCCGCCGTCGGTTGGTAAGTAAGAGAGACAGTGTCGTATCAGAAATGCGTTCTTTGCGGCCTGACTAACCCTGTCGTGGGGGTAGTTAAACTCTTTTGATGGAAAAAGAAAAAACACGTATACTGTCGTCGTGTTTAACTAAAGTTCAGGAGCGACTTGTATGGAATTAATGAATCCTGTCGACGAGTAAAAAATGAAAAATTGCTTCAATTAGGTTTTTTTTTTAATTAATTTTTTTATTTAGTTATTTGTTGTGGCAAAATTGAATTTTATAAAAATTTTATAAAAAATTGTCTCAACACCGTCATCGCGTAATTTGTATACCGATTAGCATAGTCGGGCTGAGCCCCGCACTGTACCCGCAATACCCCAAAAATGGGCCTTCGTCTGCGCAAACTCCAGCGTTAAGCCTAACTAACCATATATATATAGATATACAGGCATATGTATGTCTTCACCAAAGCTGGATATCGCGATTTGCAGTTAGGAAATCGGAAGAAACACCTCTTCTCGATATTGCACCTGACGTATCTCCGAGACTCGCTTTGTAACGATCGTCTCAAAAGCTCGAGGTAAACCCCACGAAATCCATTGCCGAGAAGCTGCAGTTTCCCATAAATGAAACAACCGACAAATGTCTTTTTTTTTTTCGTATCTCCAAAATTTTTGAGGTATCAATGAAGGCAAACGTTAAGTAGGAATGGGGAAGCGAACGCTGAAAGTCTGTAATAACTCGATAGGATATGCGAGCCTTCTAGGGCGGAGTGTACTCTTCCTTCGGTATAGACCGGTCATAGGGCGTGAGAAGGTACGGCAGTGACGTCACTCGAGTCCGAGGCAACGTGCCTGGCTAAATAATTGCAGCCTCGTGGCAAGTGCCGTGTCATTAAAGGCCGCGATCATAGAATTTTGTGTCGTTCGTATATACGAAATGGTCATTAAATCATTATGTTTATCCGTCAACCCCCGGCGTGCCGGTCCCCGGCAGCCTCTTGACCCCAGACCGGTGGACCCCTCTATGCATTATACCTTTCTCACTCTTTGCATATCCTCGCATCCTCCTTGCTCCGTGTACTATCCTTCTTCGTGCATTTGTCGTAACCGCCTCGTTCTCTAAGCTCTTTCTTACGCCCGGCTATCGGCAACTCGCGGAACCTACAAACTCGCGCTTATACACCCCCCACCCCTCCCTCTCCGCCTCGATACCGAGGGTCACGAGTTTTACCTTCGTACCTTCGCCATATCATTTTTTTTGTTTTGCGATAAGATCGATGCATTTTTATCAATTACCGATTATCAGTATGAATATTATTAACTGTCGATATAGTATGCAAATTACTCAATCAACGCTAATGAATAAACATGCGAGACTGTCGGGGATAAACTCATTCCCATCGCAACAATCCCGGAAGGATATCAACACCTACGATCCATTATACGGAACTATGATAGTTTTAATTGGCATATTAATCACTAACTTGTTCCGTTGTTTTACCGACGGCGCTAATGGGAATCTATTTTACACGGGTTTTAGTTATGAGTTATCGCTCATTTTTTTTTTATAATATATTATCGTTTTCATTATTTAAAATCTTTTTCATCATTTTTCTCAACAAAAGAAAAAAAAAAGTACGATTAGTACATGGCATATATTTATTTAAAAAAAAAATTATATTTTTATAGAATTCTTCATTATCGACACATTTTGACCGAAAATGAATTACAAAGCCGATATCTGATCGATGATTTATTTTTAACCTTAGAAAAAGAATTAGAGTAAACTATCGGTGTTGTACGGGTATTGTAATAACTATCCGTTGTTTTGATATTCGGAACACGCGACGTTCGTTCGATCGGTATCGATGGATTCATCGAGCGTTGCGCGGTTTGTGCGATCTTAGGATCTCTCGGGGGTACGCATATAACGAGAATTAACCCGGAGTCGCGATCTCGCGCCTCGAATAGCTCGAGCGTATGGTTAATTCTCAGTGTTACTCTCCCGTATAGAGGAGAGCAGAGCTCTTCTCGGATCCAAGTGTACCGGGCGCGATTTTTTCACACCACCGACTACCGCTCTCGAGGGCCGCTCGTAAGATAAACCCGGGCAAAAGTCCGGAGGCTCGTATCGCCGCGTCGTTCTCAACCCAAACGATTGTTATCTCACGGCGATATATTAAGCGCCATTACCACAGTATTTAGAAGCCGATCTTCGGCCTGTGTGTGTTTTGCGTGCAGACCATGCAACACACGCCTTCCGCAAACGGCAGCTAAAAGTTTGCCCGCGCCATGCAAACCCCTTATCGAGATCTCTCGTGAGAGGACGGGCGGGGTCTTTCCTCTCTGTCAGCTTAGTGCCTATATATATGTGTATATCGACGTGTGTGTGTGGCGAACGAAAAAGTTCGATAAAAGATTCGATTAGCCGGCGGCATCGGTAAACATCAACCGCAAAATAGTCGAAGTCGTTGGAGAATTGCTAGAAAGTCACGAGATCGTTGTTATCCCGACGGACGTTTAAACTCGACGAGGAAAAAAAGTGGAACGACACTTTTCACGGAAATTCGGCTGACGACTTTCGAACTTTATAAGTTGATTAACATCGGCGTAATATCGAAAGGGTGAAATGATAGTCTAACAAAAAAAAAAAAACAGTCTATAAAACGAGAGAACCGATTTTTCAAATGCCGATCAATCTTTAAGAGTAATTTCTGTTTTTTTTTTTTTTTTTTTCATTTTTAAAAATAAAAAAAAATTAGATTTACAAAAATTAAATATTTCCGAATAAAAAAATAGTGCAGGTCGGTCGGCATTTATTTTTATTAAAATTTGTTTTTTTTTTTTTTTTTGTCGATGATATATCGGTATTACGAATTCGAAACAATGAAAAAAAAAAAAAAGTACGAAGTAAGGTGCAAATCACCGTATCTCTAACCCGATATCCGTGTACAGTATACATGTGCAGTTAATTGAATGCTGGAACGTTGCAGAATGTTTAAAAGTCAGCACCGTCCGAGGATGGTGTTGGAAGCGTGGGTGGCTGATCAACGAATGGCTACCGGTTCGAGCGAAAACCACCTGACACCGAGGCCTCTATGCCGGGAGAGATTCCAAAAGGACGAGCGTGGGAATCCAGAAAGGGATGAGCTTCTCGAATGATATAGGTACACATGTATATAAAATAAATGTATACCTACACAGAGACATATACATACAGTCGGTGTTTATATCTATCTATGGACGAGTCGACGGGGATAACGTATATAACGCGTTCGAATAATTCGATACGATCGTCGCACGAGCACATACCACGCTAACGTGTGCGCTTCGGTTGTCCGAATATATATATATAGATATATAGATATATATATATTTGTTTTATACTAAACTGCGAATCTCCGTGGAAAAGAGGAGTCTGAAGAGTTCGAGAATCCTATAAAGGAACTCTGAACTGCCTGTGTAACTGGCGAAGGAAGAGAGTTCCTCACGCGTATAGCGTTCGATCCTCATAGCGCGCTACGCTCGGCAGCGCACGGTTGGGCAAAACGATCGAAGGGAGAGGGGGGCAAGAGGATCGAGCAAAATCCATGGACGATCGAATCGAAAGCTCCGTGTGGCAGAGAGCGTTCGCTCTGCTTGCTCGCACGTAAGCTCACGGCCAGCCAGTAAATACACGAGGGAGCGGTGTTCGATATATATTTGATAAGGTGGTACACGGCCGGTCGAGCGCTGACAAATCGTCGAGAGATCGGTCGAACGATATTGTGAGAGCGCGCGGGCGCGCGAGAGAGCAGCAGCTTCGAACGGACGGTCGGTTCGGTCGAACAACCGACGCGAGAGGCTTCTGCGATTCTGATACTCAACCGATGTGCGTTTTGCGCATCCGAGTTCTATATCGTTGCCCTTTGATGCTGGAGAGTCGTAAAAATAATACTCACACTGCCTTCGATAGGTGTGTATATCAGATTCGAGTTATACGGGTAACTAAATTTTAGCCTCAAATTTTTTTTTTTTTTACGGATATCTCGTGGAAAATATTTATATCTAATTCGTTGTACGAGTGTAAAAATGTTAACACAAGTAAAACGCGATATTAAAATTCAAGAAAAATTATGAATTTTTAAAAATGTACAGTTTTAGTTTTCATGAAAAAACTTGTAATTTCTGCAATCATTACGATGTTGCGTCTTAACAAAGATTTTTTTACCATTCGTTTTTTTACCAATTAAAAATTATTGAAATCAAAATCAAAATTAAAAAAAATAAATAATTTATTATTATTATTATAACAACGCAATGAAATAAAACACGGCATCCATCTGGAAAAACGTCCTCGACGCGTGACGTGAAACACATTATCAGTGTATTCCTTTATTTAAATTTTTTTATCGCAGAGTTGAACGTAAATCATTATCATGTAAGGAAGAGGAGGTTTAAAAAACAATTCATTAAACGTTCTTTTATCAGAGCTCCAAATCTTATTTTTTAAGTTTTAACCAAACAATTCGTCATGTGTCGCAGAAACTTTCATGAAATACCACACTACACTCGCAATCCTCTTCATGATTTTGGGGTTAATGGCGATTTTGGAAAATCCGATCTATACAGACTCCAAGTAGCCGCCTTGTGTCCGAAATACCGTACCAAAGGCATTTCTTTTTCCGATTTAAAAGATCGCGTTACACACGCGTCACATTCATCAAAACGCTAAGGGAAGCGCTGGACCGAGGAAAGCGTTGAATAAGAGTGGAAACTGCGATCAATCGTTAATTTCTATTTCTACATTTCATTTATATCGTAAATATAAAAAACACTTCGATATCGCGACTTTAATGAATCACTAAAACGAAAAAATACGCGTCCATCGGCTCTTAAATGTTTTCCACACTGTTTGACCGACGAATGGGCAATTTACTCTAACGATTATACATGGATACGGAACAAGAAAAACTGTCCAAAGATGACCATCAAGATATGCAGATCACCCAAACGAGCTGCGAAAACACCTAAACTGATCGTTCTTCGCTATCGTATGCGGAATAAATGCATAATTATCGGCGAAACAAGAGAAGCGTTGACAAACGATTACCCTACCGTATTGTTTGTTTGTCGTTGATATTTTCCAGTTCAGTTTATGTTTATTGCAAACTATATTAGGTCAATCGCGGACTTTCGTCGCAAACATTGTGAATCGAAACGTCCGAATCGCAACATCGCAATATTGACGATATATTGGAAGTATCGATAAATCGATAATTTCGCAATATGGAGTTCCACTTTCGCCTCGTGATCCTCATGATATTCTTCATGGGAGTCAGTAATCAGGCGGGTCCGGTTAAAAACTCTAATAATGGTACCGCCGCTACTGAAGATAACAATAACGGCACATTCACTATTCGAGAACAGAGCATCTTTGCTCCGGACGTTACACTCTTTGAGGCTCTGTGGGCCATCGCCTTGGAGGCCGCCTTCCGTGCATTGCGAAATATGTTGGGATTTTCATAAAATAAGATAAAAACGTGTTAAATAATTGTAAAATTAATAACATCTCAACGTTCGAAAAATCTTGTGAATGGAAACTTTAATGTGCTGAAATATATATATAACCAACGATAAAGTACAATCTTCTTATTTATTTCCTGCATCGTTCTTCAACCGGCTAATAATCTGCGAAACTCGATTGTCGTACGACGTATTTTGTAAAATAATTTTTTTTGAAAAGGATATCCGAGAGATCGTAAGTTATTGATGAAAAATAATTTTTGTGACATTTTTCAAGAAGAATTGATCGCTAAATTCGCAGTCAAAGTGAAATTCAGAGAGAATTTTAAATACTTTCTAATGAAATGAAAATCTGAAAAATGGCCAACTATTTCGAAACTTTTAAGAATATTGATTTTTCGTAATTATGATTCCAAAAAATTTTTTTTAAAACAGGTAAAGTAACATTTTTAACAAGTCATCCGGCAACAGAATTTTTTTTTAGTAGAATTTGATTCGTTAACTTTTTTATAATACATTAAAATTTTAGCAGAATTTTTCATTAATGAGTTTTTGGCGAATTAACGCCGTTTACGGGAAAATTTTTGAAATGCGATATCTAGCGGTAGTTTCGAGAACGAATGGTGTCCTCGGGATCTGAAACACCGTCTCAATGTATAGAATTGATAAAGAATAACGCAAGTATCATATTCGCGGGGGGGTTTAATCGTTGTTTCTTTGACGCCTCAGTTATCTTGCGCGCGCGAATTAACGTAAAGGGCTTTCGTACACTTCGATACCACTTCCCTCGAAGTATATCGGAGTGTTAATATGACGCCCTTGCTGTAAATTATCTTCCGTTGGTTACAATAGTATGACTCAATATATCTTTTCTCTTTATATACATATACATATACATATATACATGTATATGTATATTGTTACAATACATGCATCGTCCTTCTTTCATACCGTTGCCATCTAATATATCCTGTAATATCGTAAGACGATGTTATCCGAGGGGCATTTGGATTAGACGATAGACTTCCCTGATCGTCAACGATAAGAATATCCACAGTGGATGCTAATTTAGGATCGATTTCGCAAGTGCCCGTTGATCTCCATGGTCCTGAATCTCGCGGGATCCGCGATCTATCGATCGATCCTCTAAGTAACCGCGCGAGTGGAAAAGAGAGAAGAGGCGAAAGATATATCGATACAGTCTAATATTGCTCGACCTTCTATCGCGAAAAGACAACGATAGTACCGAAGTGAAAGAGAGAAAGACGTAGAAAGACCAAGAGTGAGTGTGTGGATATGGCGCTGGGTGTAGGTACACGAGAAGATCGTAATGGAGCGACGGGTCGCGGCCCTCCTTCTCGTTTCTCCGCGGGATCCCTCGATCCTTGCGCACCCGCGATCGTATCTCGGGGTGAGATCTCGAGGATCGTGCGCGATAGCGCGAGATAATGCGAGATAATCTTCGACGCGGCATCGAACGCCTCAAAAGATATCCCACAGCACCCACGCGCAACAAAAACCTAACGCGCGAAAGAGGGGCCCCCGAGAGTATCGACTCTATTCTCTAGCGTTATAATATAGCAGTACCTGTCGATTGTATACGTACTATTTTTTTTTAATAGTCAAAAACTGTTATTAAAATTGAAGGAATTGTCTAAAACGAGAAATTGGCAGTTTCTTCGAAAAATAAAAATCATTTTTTGTCTCTTCGGAATATAAAGTATATACTGAAATATATATTTTCTATATTTTGACATAAATTTAATTTTTCATAAGTAATTTTTTATATTTCAGCGATATTAAACAAGAAATCGTTGATTAACATTTTTGAAAAAAATTTTTGAAAAATTTTTGTAATAATCCTTAATATATTCGTAAGACTTCGTCGAAATTTTGTAGTCTTAAAATTGATAAATTTCTAACGCGAGAACTAACGAATGCTGCGTAAAAATTAATATCCGCGATAATGCACGATGCAGGTTCGGAAGAATTTACATCGCGGGGTGAATAAATCGTTGAATCGCCGACGAATTTTTTATTTTAAAATTTTTTTCTAAATATCGTGTACCCGAGCTAAATAGCATCGAGTATAGGCATTACGTTGCCGCGGAATAGAATTGGCTGTGTCCCTCGTTGATGAGAGAAGAAGATTAGCCCCGTGATAAACTACTCAAGATAGAAATTGCCTTTCTACTGGGCGAAGGCGATTAGATTGTGTACTCACTCCGCGGCTGCGAACATAACGCACGTGGCTGTAATGATTCAGTCCTGAAGTATCGTCGACATTTAAAAGATTTCGTTGTGTTTTACGCACAGTGTTTACGCGGAGATAAAGGTAAGGTAAGGTCTGTAGTATTAAAGAATCTTCAAATAGAAAGATTCGCTGCAGCAAAAGCGTCAGCCGACGATAGAAACGATGCCTAATATCGTTAAACGATAAAGCATCGATCCGCGAGCGTTGTATCGCAGGATATAGAAAATGATCGTTCGATCGTTTAATCCTTATCCGATTTCTTGATAATCTACACATAGCCTCGAAGCAACGTGCGAGATTAAGCGAAAATTATAGTTTACCAATGTTCGTCAATCGCTGGCGCGTTAAGGAGAAAATTGTCGACGGCGACTCTTCAAACTCGGTAATTCAAATTGAAAAATTATGTATACTAATTTCTACGGTATAATCGATAATGTAATTTACTCGAAGCAACAAAAAATGACAATTTTTTTTTTGCGATGGATTAATCATTTTTTTTCGCTAACTTTTTTCACGAACGAATTGACTCGATATTCATTAATAAAGTTACTGAAAATTTTCGAAAAACGCTTTACATTAAAATTATTAAAATTTTAATTATAAAATTTTTGTTTTCGCGGCATAAAAAAAATTTTCGAAAGGATTTAATTTTTTTACGAAGTGTTCGTCAAAGAAAATGAAATTTAATGGGATGATTTCATCGAGTATTAAATAATCAACGTGTATCTTTGTTGGCAGTTAATCTAAGTGTTGGAGTGGGTTGTGTTATGGGGTTAATACGACTAGTGTTATTGAGTCGTATTACAACGGATTGCAGCGAGTACGTTGAGGCCCGGTGCCCATTACGTAATAGTAAACTGTACACATGCAGCATGCAACGATCTCTTGGGGTATATATGGCGCTCTCGGATCTTCGGAATACGTGGTAATGTAAGGCTTTCTTCTCTCTGTGTACACTTATCACTCTCACTTATGCATGAGGCATATCTACTTCTCTCGAACGTCTCGTTGTTTCGGGCAATTAACTTATAAAACGAAATAACTCGGGTTCGATAACGATCGTTTATATCGTTTAACCCTTATCCGATTTTCTCGATCTCTTCGTATACGTATACGTTTACGCTTTACTCGCGTAACTTTACGTGAGATGTCTCTATCGCATATAGTAATATGTATATATGTATATATTTATACGTATTACGGTGTAGTATATACATATGTGTTACATGTCTACATATACGGTACTTAATAGCACCAAAGGGATAGTGTGCGCCTACATTCGCTACATTAAGATAAGTCTCTCGGTATTTTAGCCTCAGAATTAGCCTTTTCCGATTCGAATAAACGATTTGTATGGAAATTATTGTATTAAGGTCAACGACCTCATCCCTTTTGAAGGAAATCATGTTATTTATAGACGGAGAAAAGGATCTGATACAATTTACCATATATCTAGTAAAAAATATCTTAAGTTTCTGGTAGTGCCGAGTCGATGACGCCACCTGTTGAAAATTACGAGAACTATGCAAATTTTTACCATAGAATTTGGTAAAAATGGAATATGCTATGGTATGGTATCCCCATAAATGTGGTAAAAATGCTCATAATATCAAGTATTTTCGTCATAGGTGGCGCCACCGTCGATTTTTTCTAGATGACGCTAATTTCTAGTAGATCCTTCTCTCCGTGTACGAATTTTTTTTTTTTTTTTTTGCAGCTGTTCTGGATCTCCGTTATGGCTCCCGTGATCTCAGGAGAGTACAAGACTGAACGGGGATATCGTCTTACATGCAGCACAGCACGCAACACAGAAAGGTGTCACTATTTCGTTCGCATAAACTTCGCTGTCGGAGTCGTTCCCCGAGCGCTTTACTTACGATGACACGCGCACGCGCAAGCTAAGCGTTTTGGGAGGTTTTCTCGTAGCTTCGAATTTCGAAAGTAATTTTTTCGTCTCGGTGGTCCGAGATTAAGGGCTAAATAACGAAGTAGTTCAGGGGGCCTCCGTAGCCGATTCGTCGGTGTGGTCGACGCGGGGAATCATAAATGTCTCACGATAGCATCTAAGAACTGTGGCATTCCACTTCATTGTTTATTTGACGTCCCGCGTCTAGTTTACTAAGGGAATGATACTCTTCATCGTCGGAGTTTCGTGATCTTCAGCGAACACATCGGAAATCTCATATCTTTATTATTACTCACAACCGCTTGACAACGGATGAGAATTTTCATTATTTAACCCGCCGGTGGCGCCAGGAGAAAGCGAGTCTGCGCAATTATCCCGGATGATTCAAATCGCCGTGGCGTCGTATAAACAGGTTGAAGCATACAATGTTAGCTCCTCGGGTCACAACCGCGTATTGCTACGCTTGGAATCGTCGGAGACTTTTTTTTTTTTTTAAAGATTCCTAGTGGAATATTCGAGGGAATTCCTGAAGTGCGAGAGAGGCATCTCTATTGCAGGTAGAAACTGTGGGGCAATGCACAAGTAAATTAACGGACGCGAGTGCATTAATGCTTTGGCATTCAAATATAGTTTGCATTTTACGTTCATTCGCTGGTAAAAAAAAACGCAAACATTTATAGTCAACAAATATATAATATATAAAATAAAATATATGTAAAATATTTATTAAAAAAATAATATCGTATTATATAATAATATTTATTATTATTATTATTTAATTTATTATTTATTTATTTATTATTTAATATAAAATAATTATTATTTAAAACGAAAAAATGTATAATTTTTTTTTTTTTTTTTTTTAAAGATCGTATGTAACTTTTTTTATCGAGTCCTTCATTAATCGTCATTCGCTACAACTTATTCATGCGAATTCGCGATACGAAAGAACACTTTTTGTTCGATAGTGGATCCCCCTGTGAGATTAAATTGCGAGTTCAGTTCTAGTAGAGGAACAAATCTCAATGTATGCACGTGCGGTAAGGCCGGTTATATAGCAGCTGACACGCGATGCAACATTCGACGAGCTAAAGATTTTTCGCGTGTCACTGGTGTCAACGAGGGAACCGAAGTACCGGTATAATCCCATAAGGTCGTTACCGAGGGGTATTGGTTAAGAGTCTCTCTCGCGAACGAGCATCAAACTATCGTTTGAATACCTAATTAAGATGTTAATTACCACGAGGAAGAAAGGAGTTTGAGAGACCAAAAAATACGCGCACTCAATTACGAAGCATAACATCGCGGGGTGAAATAATTCCAATTGTATTTAATTAAAAAAAAAAAAATTTAATAAAAAATCGATATTTCGGTATCGGAAAAAAAAAAAGTGAACGCGATCAAAAATTTTTTTTACAAAATTTTTTCGATCGAAGAGGTGCGAATGGAAAGGTTCTCGGCACCCCGAACCCCGTCGAGACGGCTGGTTACCTCGACGAATAATTGATACCCGGAGCGCGGCGGGCAAACCGGCACTTCACTAGTGATTAATAAGTCATTCATTAATATAAATGAATCCTCTCGTGCGCGAATGATTCATGATGAATCGACTGCATTTATCGGCATTGCGAACGGAGTCTACCCGGGTGTGAACGTTGCGTCAATCGTGATCACCTACGCGCAAACTACATACTACGAAGTTCTGTACAACTTTTTTATTTCATCGTCTTTTCCATAAATCACAGCCATTAAAATGTAATTCAACTTTATACATGAAAGGATAACCTTTAACGTTGGATACTTTCGATTGTTGCTCGCATTAAAATCGCTCCACCACTTTCAGTTCGCTTCATGAGAAAATTTATTTGCCGCAATAGCGATTCGCAAAGGTGCAATTTATTTTTTTATCGAAAAAAAAAAAATTGATGCCGAACGCATCGTAATTTTTCAAGGTTTTTGTAGTTTCATTATTATTATTCCCTATTTTTCATCATTACCTTCCAAATTGAAGCTTTCAGCAATTTCGTTTATGCATATTCCGCATTCGTAATGTTGACGCATGCGCTGTTACGCAGGTGATATCTGCTCGCAAAACAAGTAACAAAAACATATTTCGTGCGTCACGGCTGAAAGCTCGTGCCTCAGATTTACGGGGAAAACATATTTTTCGCGATATTTATGACCAATAATTACATTTATGACCATTTTTACGCGCATACATGCATAATTCACCTCAAAAACCAGATATACCTTTAAAAAAAAAAAAATCGCAAAATTCGCAGATTCCAACAAAAAGTGTATTTTTCATACTTTTCCAAGATATGGAAGCCTAAATCTTCAAATCCGAAGTCGGTTTTTACCGTCTAAAAATTTTGCACCCGTTATTTTTTGTCCCTTTGCAACTCTTTCGATTTGTATGGGTAATTAGCGTCGCAGCCTGCAGTGACGATGTAAGTGGAGACATAGCGGTTTACGGTCGACATGAGTACAACACAAACGTTGGATCGATGCCTTTAATGCATATTCATAACACCGGGGCAACGAGAATAATGGATATAGGCGAACGGCATTATCAGCCTTAAGCTCAGTGTCTGGTGGGCGCGAGCGGACACCCCGTGAATGCACCTGTCAGTGGTCATCATTCAACAGCTTCATTGACCTTAAGATCAATTGGGATGCAGGGATTCGCACACAGCATCGTGCGTGGGTATCGTTCGCAAAGTCGTCCGAACGTCTCTGAGCGAAAAGTTAAGTTGATGAGCGTATAGGTACTGCGGTAAGACAGGGATTCAAGTAGACGCAGTGTTCGCCGGCGTAACCAGTTCGCGCGGAACCGTAGGGAACCCCGGAATGACGAGCACTGGCGTTCAATGAGGGGCGACGAAGGTTAATGAGCCCTCGCATGATTGGCTCGTCTTATCCTCGATGGTAAACCACAGAAATACCATTTTCAACGCGTAAAACGCTTTTTCGACGTTGATAAATTTTTACTCAAACGCGTATTTGCATACGAACCCATTGTCCAATGGGATACCGATCGTAAAACTGTTACGAGATGCTTTTAAAATTGTTTTATTAACGAATTTGAGTCAAGAGACTAAAATAGCTCGATGGAAGGCCATCGTTACAGGATACTTCGATGTTCTATAAATAGATGGCGTCTTACGACATGGCATATCGAATTCGATGACACGACGGCGGGATGAAATATCCCATTTTTTTTTTCCCGGACATCTTTGGTAATTTGATACTTATGTCTGAAATTGATTTTTGCTTTTTATTTTTTTTTTTTTTACGTTATCACGGATATCACTAGAATGCCGCATATAGGTTTACTGGACCCGAACTGTTTAAAGAGCATTTTGCATTTTTTTTTTACACTTTAAGTTTCATTCGAAAAGGTTTTTGATATTTTACTATATCGGTATTCCGCCTCAAGAATGGTTACATTTTTTAGTTTTCGGTTTTTTTTTAGAAACCTAAGGTACTAAAAATATTGATTTTCCAAGATGGAGATTCCAAATTTTTTTTTTTTAATTTATTAAAATTTTTTTTTTCGGCTAATTAATCATCTGACACCGAACTTTTATTTTTAGCAAAAGTTGATTGGTTAATTTTTTTGAGTGCATATGAGCTTTTTGGAAATTTTCTCTAAACGATACAATCCTCCAAAAATATTCCATCTGCTCTTAGAAATATTGATTATTGAAAAAATTTCGAATTCATGAAAACATCGGGGTCTTCCAGACCCATCTGTGGCGTTGAAGACGTGCAAAATGTGTGCTTAACCTCGTCAATCGTAAATAAAATAAAGTTAACTTCCAAAAATCATTGTTTTTCGCACATTTCGAGATTTTCAGAAATTGATTTAACACGACAAAACGTGATACTGAATTTGAGAACAGGATGTGGCGATGCACTCGAACCTTTTGGGATTTCGTAAAAAAAATCGTCGAAACACCTTAAGTTTGGTTCATTCGTAGATCTCTTCGGGAGCGTAGTGACCAAATGAATTCCCGGAAATTAACTGTTCGCATCTCGGACCGACCGGATGGGATGAAATATTTTTTTAAAACAGTTAAAAGACTCGAAATCACCGGCGGAGTCGAAAGAATAGCCTTTGGTCGAGCCGATGCACACACGTTTTATTCTATAACGGTGCGAGGACACGTTCGTAACGCGAGAGGATTGTCCCTCAGTCGTAAAGTCTGAAACGTATTATAAAGGTGAGTACTATAAAGTTGTACCACTCCCGTGAGCGCTTTCGCTGTTTCACTCTGGCGGCGGCATTGTAAAATTGTCATAGCCTCCGCGCATCGCGGGTTTAGAATGCGCGGAAGATGCGACTAGAAATTTGCGTCCAGCAGAGATATCGCGATTTTTTTTTTTTTTTTTTTTTTTTTTTTTTAAAGGCAGTTATGTATGCTGCGATAAATATTACGCGCATTTTATACGAGTTTCGTTCGGACATCGCAGTCAGAGGTCAATTAAAAATAATTCTCGAATGTTCGACACTTCATTGTATATCGAGTCGATCTCGTCGCGCCTCTCACGTGACGTAATGCACGATGTGCTGATTGCTAATGGCATTTCTAGACATGAGATTGATTCTCCTTCCATCGGAAGGCTGATGCTACGCTTAATAACATATGTTTGTAAATGCCGATCGATGCCGCGAGACAACGCTTCACGAGTTGAGAGAAGTAAAAAATGAAAAGAGCGTTCGATCGTCGAGAAAAAAAAATCGTCAATAATCTCTCGGAAATAATTCAACACCTTGTCAAATATCAGAGATGATATCGATAGCGTCGATTTATTAATTATTCGCCTCTCGATCCGCGATTGCAATAATATTAAGTTTCCGAAACAATTCGTAAAAAAAAAAAAAAAAAAAAGTTAAAAAAAAAAAGTTAAAAGTTAAAAAAATCGATAATCCGCTCGAAGAAAAGCAGAAACTTTACGTCCATTAACGCCTTATATTAATTTATGTTTATTCTCAGTTCAGAGTGGCGTAAACGTATTCCCCGATCGGTTATATCTCAAATCCTCACCGAGTCTCATCTAATACTTGTAACTTACAAACTCACAACCATCGTAGACGAGCTTTGGCTCACGATGATTTCCAATATAAATCTTTCGCGGTTATAAGCGCGATGAGGTTTTACGCTACGGAGCAAAGCGTGACCGGGGCAGTGAGAAGGCTCTTCTCACTCGGGAGCTCGAATTAGCTTAGCTGTTAAGTCTCTCTACCTGTAGCCGTGAGATTTCGAGGCACAAACATATATCTCGACAGAGCACAGGATCGTTCGCGAGTAACTTGATACTCCGATAAAGTGAGGTGCGTCTAATACACTGCCGCTCGGTGTTGGGTGTTGCGAAGATGAGCAAAGGGAGAATATCAAAAGGAAACTCCTCGTCATCGTTCGGAAGAAAATAAATCCAAAAAAAAAAAATAAAAAAAAAAGAAAACTCCATAAAAAGACGCGGAGCACCGCGGACGCGGACGCGGATATCCTCCTCGTCATCGTTCGGAAAAATGTAAATCCAAAAAAAAAAATAAAAAAAAAAGAAAAGTGCATAAAAAGACGCGGAGCAATAAACAAAGTCGAATTTCTCATATCCAACGACATAATTATAGTTTGGCGACTGTTGAAAGTTAATGAGAAAAAAATTCGAGTTCGAGTCCGCGAGAGGATGAAATCCGGCCGTTCGTCTGTTTTTCTCTACCTATGTAGAGAAAAATGAAAAGAAACAAACTAACGAACAAAAAGATAAAAGTATAAAGTAAAATAATCGATCAACCGACTCGTAAACTTGCAGGGAGACGCAAATGAGTCGTTAAAAGATTGGCTTGCAACCTCCCCGCTGTGAATGACTCCGCTGCGCGAAGCGCGAGAGTTGGTCCAGTCGCGTGTACGCGTCTCCGAGAATACCGACGAGATTTTCGTCCCGGACATGTCCCACTAATCTGAAGTTTAAGCGAATCAAAAGTTTGGTCGGGTGAAAGAATCCGTGTGGCGGCAAATGAGCGTCAGGGGGAATCGCGACGAGCGCAGAATCTTCGTCTCCCATCGATCGTCGCCGATAATCCCAATGATCTTTTTCAGAGTTATTGTCAGAGTTTCACGTAAATTTGGACGAATTATCCCAAAATAACCTTTTTTACGTGCAAATGTGGGCGCAAATTGTTTCTGCCTCGAAAATTTCAGTCAGCGATGATTCGAAGGAACTGAAATTCGAAATAACGGTGTCTACTCATTGTCATGCCTACGGCGTCGGAACAGAATTCATATTGACCGACCGAGCGTATAACTTCAACGACGACCAGTTAAAACGATCGGAGGGGGAGGTAGTTTGCCGAAGAAACTCTAAAGAGCGATTGTACACGCACACGCGAGCGTCATGAAGTTTCTCGAAGCACACGAGAGCGCACATGCATGTAGACGTGGCGCAAGGAGAGAAGTGCCAGTCTTCTAAGAAAAGTAACGAAGAAAAAACCCTCGACGCGCGGGGCTCTCCGGCGCGCTTTGGCCCTAATGGTCGTGCGAGAATGCACGATCTTGCCGGGCGCCCCGGCAATTACATTATTAATAGAGATATTACTGCCCTGCGCGGCGGACTCTTCTTCGCGGTATCGTGCGCGCATTACAACATCGTAACATCGTAAGCGATCGCCGACTATGCCGAGAGAATCTCGTATGGTTCTGCCTGCTCCGATATGAAGAGTGGATGATCGCACACGGATGGAAATCCGAGAGTGAGAAAGATGGAGGGAGGGAGGGAGAGAGGGAGCGCTCTCCCTCATCGCCGCCTTGACGACGACGCACGCATCTTCTTTGGCGCTCTACGTTATTTCCGAGGGCTCGCGAATGGTCGCCCGAGAGGCATTAAGAGTGTAAGAGGTCAGCGGTTCGAAACTTGCGCAGATTCATCGCGCTAATCTGTGTCTGCCTGCGTTTGGACCACACGCATCAAGCGCAGCGATAAAAAAAAAGGCGAAACTTTAAAATTTTTACAGCTCCGGTACCATCACGACGGCACACGTGATCCGCGTCTGTAATTCGAGGTCCTGAACTCCAATGATCCTGATAGGTCAAACACGCGCTCAAACGAGGCGCGAATTGAAGCAAAATTATATATATGTATAAATATACATATATATTATTTTTTTATTGATTTTTATAAAACGAATAAAAATTACTTTTTTTTCATTAGCCGATACTCTCCGTTTGACGTCGTTAAAACGATTATTGCGAAAATAAATTAATTAAAATCATTTTCTGTATTGATTATGAAAAAAAAAAATTGAGGAAAAGGCGTTGCGATAGATGCTTAAAGTTTACGAGTCACGTGATTGGTTTACGAATCTCCAGTGATTTTCATCGGCAAACAAGCGCTCAATCCAGAAATGGATCCAATTAAAAAAAAAAAATTTTATTGGTTTTTAGAAGCCTAATAACTATTTTCTATTTGCTAAATACACCTGTGATTAGTGGGACTTTACGATAAAAAAATTAATTTACTGAGGTGGTTGTTGCGAAAACAATTTTATTATAGTAATTGTGCCGATTTGCCGATTTACCGAACGCGGCGCGAAATTATGCAAAATCATATATAATTTTAAAAAAATTTTTTTTAGAGGAATTACTTTTTTTTTCATGGCCTAAATACTTATCTGATTGATTCTGGAGTACGCGGTAAAAAAAAATTGATCTATCGGAAGTAATTTTCCGAAAAAATTTCGAAAGCAAAAATTCCGAAAAATTCCGAAAAAAAAAAAATTAATAAAGCGCTACACGACTCAATGCTCGCTCGCAGTTTACAAGCCACGCGATTGGTACACAAAAACCACTCTCGGTGTTTCGAGAGTTGAGAAAAATATGATAGAACAAACATTATCATCCTTTGCCGCGCGCGTTATTGCCTCTAAACATTTGAAAACGAAATCAAGAGGATGATGCTTCACGCTCGCGAGGTAAAACTTCGTATCGTGTAAAACACAGACTTGTGATGTATCATAATGCACACTGGTGCTAATATAGCGGTAAATAATTGTAGCTTCTACGTGCTCCCGAAGATATCTCGGTACAACCGAATTGCGGCAATCAACGACATGCAATCTGATTGCGGCAATTAGCCACTCTCTTTACCTTCGCGGTATTATAGTACATTATACTATACAGTGCTGTATAGTTATATCATCGAGAGGGAGAGACAGAGAGAAAGGGTTTTATATATACGACTGCACTCTCGGAACTGTAAGATTACCTCGTTTCGCAAAATGGCATTTGAGAATAAACGCATATCCTATCATAGTGTATATATCAAATTCTACGCGAAAGAATATCACGTATATTGTCATAGGAATAAAAGAAATTTTAATCGGGAAATTATCCTTCTCAACTTCTCAAAAAAAAAAAAATCGGATAAATTGACTGAAATTAATCAATAATCAGAATCTCAATTTTGGGTTAATTTCGATCGAAAAATATTTTCACCCCAAAAAAAAAATTTTTTTTTTTTGGATTTTCGGCATCAAAAAAGAATTTCAACCCTTAGAATGCGTTAAAAAATAGAAAAAAAATTATGTGAAAAAATAAAATTGTTGATGCCAAACCCGCGCGTACAGCGGGATATTACTGTACTATCGATATACTTGACTGTGAAACAGGTACATAAACGCTCGTATAAAGATAGATATATATAACTATGCAATAGAAAAAGGGTGGGAGAGTCATAATGATCGCCGGGTGGCCTCCATTCTCGTCACTGGCTGCATTGCGACGCAGCTGGCCAATCGGATGAATCGCCGCTCCGATATGCCTATCCCTCGTCTTTGCTTCGTTCTTGTGTCCCCTGGACTCGCCGAGTTGCTCGTCGATCTTGCCGAGCGCGCGCACGAGATCACTTTAAAAAAAATTGTGCCTCACCTGCCTCGGGATCAGAGGTTACACACTGCAGAGGCCTCTCGGCGTCGCGATACTCTTTGCGTCTCTCTGGCGGACTTGGGAGAGTTCGCTCGGTCGCTTGCATCTGCACGAACTCCCCGGCCCCACCGATGTTGTTTGTAGGTGTGGTATCTCCGTTCTTACGATATATATAGTATATATACTTTAATATCTATATGCATATATGTATATTTGATATATATATATAGTGTAATAACGATATATTATTTTTAAAACGACAAAAAATGAGTAGTAATGAAAGTGCAATTTGAAAAAATACATCGCGATCTTTTTTCGTTTAACTTCCGAACATCTCATCGCGTACGGTTAAGACGCGTAATTTTTTTCAAGTGATCAACAAATAAGCCTCAGCGAAAATATGTTTATTATTCAACGAATTTTTTTTTTTTTTTTTCCGAAACATGAGCGACGCGAGGGTTCATCATCCACCCCTATGCCGACGATCCGTCGACACGTGTTTACTAATCCTGCGGGATGCAGATACGCCCGCTTCGTAGATGACACCTTGTGTAACGAGTATCGCACGCTGACCATGAAATCTTTTTATCTTGACTTTAGTTAAAGTTACTGGAATCACCTGCCCACAACAATGACGATCGTGGGTACGAACTTCGCGTCACGATTAATTTGCAACACTAACTATGCAGGTAGAATATTAAGGGGGTGAATTATCGAAGGAAAAAATAACTTCAAACACCTGTGTAACTTCGTTATTTCGAAGAATTAATACCGCATGAAGTTCGCGGACGATTATTAGAAGACAATGTTTCTCGAGCCGAGAAACGTTATAATTTTATGCAAATGAAACATTACGCGAAACGAATAGAAAAAAAAACATAAAAAAAAAACGTGATTTTTTTTTTTTTTTTTTTTTTTTTCGAAAAATGACGCTGCGCGGAGTCGCCGAGTTGTTGTTTGAAACGAGTTTTTTTTTTTTTTTTCTTCGAGTTAATTTCAAGGTCAGCGTCATTCCGAATACGCGTGGGGGAGGTTAGCGGTTAATCGTTGTATCTCTTCCCCACCCGTCGCGATTATTTGGGCGATACGAACGGTGAAAATTAAACTCTGATTTTGTCTCCGCGTAGTGGACTATATATTTCGTTGAAACAACGGGGAGGCGCGGTGCGAGTATATGAGTTTTAAATACGAGATAGAAATAAATGTGAGCTCTCGAGAAGTCGTCCGGAACCCCTGCCGTGTTGAGGCATCCGAGCGAATTCTTACTCCTCCGCGAGGGCGCCCGCTACGCTCACCTTGGATTAATGGTTTAGTGCTCGAGGGGGTTGTGGCCTGAGCACGGAACTTTAATTGCTGCATATTCAAAGATAAAATTTTGAACGCGCTCTATGTCGCGCCGAAAGAGTTATGAATTTGCGACGAATAACTCGGTATCTCTCCCACATGTGCATAACCCCACCTCGCCCTTTGATCTTACCGACGGCAGGTAGTCATTCGCGCGATAGGCATTTCTTCTACGCTGTGCAAAACGTCTACAACACCATTTGTTAATGCACTTTAAGTTTGTCTTTTAGAAATTTCATCTCTGAAGTCACAAACAAATTTTATCCATTTTCGATCGATTTTATTACAGGAAATTACTTTACCGACTTGAAAAACGTTCGTATAAATCGCGTTCGTCAAATAAAAATTATTTTTATGATTGTCGTCAATAAAAAATGTCTGCGTTTGAAGTTTTTTTATAGAAATTAAGATTTTGTTTTTTTTTTTTTGCCCGATCAATACGAATATCAATAAACGGCATCAAATTAATTTTATTAGGTTTTTTTTTGTTTAGTATGAAATTAATTAAAGGGCAAAGCCAATAAAAAAATTAACGCTCAATTAAATTGTTTTCTTTCGCAAGATAAATAATACGATAATGATGTGTATTGCGCATTTTCCACGCGCGCCCCCAGCGGAGTTTGCGCTTGTGAAGGAATTAATGAATCAAAGAAACTTACTGGATGTTCAACGAAAGGTCTTTACGGATTCACAGGGGTGACAGATCAGCGAGAACTCCCAATCGAAGAGGTGCGGCATAAACGTTCGATCGCCGGAATCACTTTCACTCAATTATTAACGCGAAGCCGATAACAATATTTATAAAAATGTTATTTTCCGAAACTTATCGATTGTACATTTACGCGAAATTAAATGATACCAAGAACAGCCCGAGTCGCGATGTATTCACTTCACTCCAATATTAACGCGAAACCGAACGGAAGAATTTACAAAAGTTTTTATTTACGCGACGTTAGGTAATAGAAACTCGCGATCGATCACTGAATTATTAACGGGAAACCGATGAACGTAGTTATTCGCTTCTACTTCACAGATTAACAACGCAAAATTAAACAAACGAAGAAAAAAAATGGCCGAAATGCGATGTATTCACTTTACTTAATTATTGACACAAAGAATTGAACGGAAGTACACTTTGGTATAGTTGCAAAAACGAACACTGTACTTATTGCTTCCCGCTCCTTGAAGATGCAACGACGGGTTTGCATTTGCAAAAAAAAACACACGCGAGAGCCGCGTCAGCTTCAAAATACCGAAAAAAAACATTCGACGGTTACGACAGCGTGTTGGGGGGAGGGGGAGGGGTGGTGGCGGTGGAAAAATTACAGTATACAGCGTTGCAGATCGCGCGAACGTCAAGCTTTCGCCTATCCTTTTAGTTGGACGTTAAAAACGCCAACGACATCGCAAAAATGCGACACTCTCTTCGAACGAATACATACGTATCAACGATATACCTCAATACATCGATTCCCAATCGAAGATACGAAAAATAAAAGTTAAAAATCATTATGCTAAATTTTTTTTTTACTCCGAATACATCGCAGTGTTCGAACATAAATGTTCAATCAATCGAATTGATAATTAATTACCCACAATCACTCGCAACTCACGATTACAGTGTATTAACGTTGAAAAATATCATCGTCAATTAATCGTAAGCAGTTTACGAATAATTGCGACAATCTGTCTACGGACATCATCGGCGAATGGACTAAAAAATAAAACAACGTATTCGAGAAACTAAACGCGGCGTGAAAGTATCGAAACTTCGGACGCACGAGACATTGTAGTAATAAATAATAATGCTACAGCTACGCGCCTGGATATACAATGTCCGTGCCGTCGGTTCGCGCGCACCGACGTTTTTTTTTTTTTTTTTTCTATCGATAATTGACACGAGTCCCGTGTGTCCCGAACACATTCCAAGAACATCGAGACGTCGACACTCGCGCGCGACGTCGAAACTCAAAAATCGGCTTAAGACTTTGTCGAGTCTTCGTTCGCGGAGAGAGGTGCTACGGGACCAACTCTCGTCAATGCGTGAAAGCGCGTTGTTCTCTCCGCTCGTTGTGCGCTCTCTTCGGTGCCTGTGGTACACGCCGTTGTGTTTTGAACGCGTCATCGACTTTCAATCGACTGACCGAAGATGTACGATCGTTTCTTACGAAATTCTTTACCGATTAACGCGTGTAAAAGCCGTGCAGAGGCGCAAACACAGTCAGTCAGGTGTTTGCATTGTTTACGACCGCAGCGTACATCAGTGCGCCGACGCTACGGAAGATGGAATAAAGATTTAGATTCATAGCCAATGACTGCGATGTGCAGTCTATTCTGATAGGTTTTGCGATAAACCCATAAATCGCTCGTTATTATCCAAATATAATGCATATCTTCACCTCGTCTTCCATAAAATTGTATTTAATTTTACTTAATGGATAAAACAGTTTAAGATAAAATAAACTTAATTTGAGTTATAATTTTTTATTATTATAATATCGAAAATTTATCGTAGTTTACGCTAAAAAATTATAGTTATCTCATACAAATATTGTTCAGTGCGCAGAGTCATAACTTTGAGATATTATTTACATCATGCGATTTATTTATCATTTTATTGCGTAAAGTGCAATAATTGCCCCGTAGCGTTTCACTGCTATCGACATTTGGTATCATTTAAACATTCGTAAACCGTTCGTTTTCTCTCGATATTTATATTTCAGCAATGCGGTACTTCCCCGTACTTCATTTTCTTGTCTCCATTCTCTCTCTCATTCTATACAAATTTTTTCTCGAGTCCTTCGTGAGGCAAAAGGCCGAGAAGTTGGAGAGTCGATTCTATCGGAGTTCATTTCTCTTTCCGCGTCTGTTCGCCGGCATATATCTTACCCGCTGCGAATCTTCATCCTCGCGAAACGAGAATGGCGGAAGAACTACGGTTTCTTACTTAAGAAAAGGAGAGAGTGCTTGAAGTTTAAGATTTTTCGGATTCAAAGATTCTATACTGCGAAAGGCACTGTGCATCAGCGATTCGCGCGGCTCGCGTCCACCTTTGCACGGGTTCGCGTAGTACATATACATATACTATACGGATATAATACATAGACGAAGAAGATGGAGAAGAGGAGGAAGAGGAAGAAAGAGGTGGAGGCACGGGTCTACATCAAATACGAACAACGCCCCATCGTCTCTGCTACTCCCTTCTCGCCGCGCACTCCACCCTCGACGTCGTAGGTCCGCGGCCAACGCCGCTGCGACCTTCGACCTTCGCGTAACCCGTAGATACATACCCCTCGTGCACTCACGCATATATATACATAGAAGTACTGCTATACACTCTCATAGTATATCTTGCATACATATACTATAACGCGGAGACTCCCCTTCGATCGAACAACCGCGTGCGCTTCGCTAACGCACGCCAATAATCCTCGCGGATTCGCATTTCCCGTTTCTTCATCTTCCTCGTATCTTCAGCCTGTGGGAAAAACAGGTATCGGGTCTGACGTGCGTTACGAACGTGCGAGCATCACTCGAACTCGACGATGCCAATTCAATAAACCACAGGGTCGCGAGAGTTAACAAATCCCAACGATGCGTGCGTACATATTTATTTATTAATTTTTTTTATTAATGAGAAATCATAAAACTTCGCAGTAGCGATCGTGACGCCGAATGAACGTATGTGATCGTTAGCATTTAGGCCGCCGATTTTACACAATTTTAACAAGATATGAATGATTATCGAAAATTTTATTACGGCGATGTATCCGTACAAATAATTGGATATTATTTGCACGGATTCGAACTCTCAAACTAAACGCTAATATAATCGGATAATAATTCGGATAAATAATTTTTTTAATATACTTTTTCGTTCTTGTGTCTCCTTAGCTACGACTTTGCATTTTGAAAAAAAAAATATACGAAATATTTAAAAATAGTCAAAAATTCCATGCGATTGGTTCTTCATACCGGTGTCTTGATGACGTAAAAAATATGACAACGGGACGGAGTTCCATTTTTTTTTTTTTTTTTTCATTTTTTTTGTAAAAAAAAAATAACACTTCTCCTACAATCTTTAATATTTCGCCTGAGGATTTTTTTTACATCATTGATTTTTTTTTTTTACAATTTCCAACACTATCGCATCCGACTAGTAATATGATTTCCTTTTTCCCCGTAATAAAAAAAATTTCGATCATAAGTTCGGTATTGAGAGTAAAAATTCCATTCACCGCGAATTCTGATTCTTACCAAAAGGAAATCGTCGCACATTCGGAGAAATTATTCAAATGCAAAGCAGTCGATAAATTGCTTAGTCGTTATCTGCGTTTTTTTAAGGCTAACAGGTGAATCCTTGTATCGTCTTGTAAGAGGCAAGTGGGAAATAATTAAGCATCGGTGAGACGCCGATGTCGAGACAAAACGGCAAGAAACTCCTTGCCGTAAGCTTCGTACCACCCTATCAGGCGTACGAGAGAAATATACGGTGAAATATCGAACGGGCAACGCGTACGAGAAACGATGTTTCGCTCGTACCGCGAAAATTAGCTTATTAAAATAACAATTATGGAGTACC
Organism: Cryptus viduatorius; assembly: GCA_964006125.1. Taxonomy (NCBI): domain Eukaryota; kingdom Metazoa; phylum Arthropoda; class Insecta; order Hymenoptera; family Ichneumonidae; genus Cryptus; species Cryptus viduatorius. The sequence goes on from OZ023226.1 coordinate 1,940,562, forward strand.
GGTCGACCATTGTCCCGGCGGTGTCAAGGGTCAAGCGCGAGTAGTTGTAACTTAACGGTGAGACGTATGACCCCTTCTCTATCATATAGCCTATGGACGCGAAAAATAATACGCGATATATAGCACCGTATAGTGTCCAGTGAAAGCGCGTGTACCATAAGAGGAATGTGCGAAGTATAGTAGTAAAAAAAAAAAAAAAAAAAAAAAAACGTAAAGCAAAGATAGGCGTTTCGATACATCATTCTATATTTATATTAATCATCTTTTCACACCGCTGAATCTTTCACCCGTCGTTGTAAATCACTTAACGATTTGTTTCAAGTTTCAAACTTTAAGCCAACAGGATAAAAATATACCTGCCAATGAAAGTTGCATATTTCTTCGCGGTAAATCGCGAGTTGACTTCCTTCCTTCGGGTGAATATTCAATTGTGCAAAAATACGCGTAGCAAAGGGAGAATATTACGTAAACATGATTTACAGGGTTTTTAACCCTTCGTCATGAAATTATTAACAAAAAAAAAAATATTAAAGAATTTTTTTTTTTTTACAATAATAATAATAAATTAATATACTGTACACTGGAATCGTGAAATATCGTGTGTCTCGTTATTTATCGCATTACTTTGTTTTGCTTACAATGTACGAAATGAAAAATCGTAGTGTATGAAGTAATATAATCGAAATGCATTCCAGTATTTCATAATTATTGCATTAATAACGCCATAAAACAGATAAATATCTCGTTGCCGGTGTAACCGGATTTCCGTGTTCGATGAACGTAATCTCGTGATTAATTTCATTATCCAGGCAATGCATTTTTTCCCACGAATCTATGGCTGAATTCGCCGGACTCTCGGAACGACACCGGAAGTCCGAGGAATTATTGCAATTTGCAAAACTTTGTATCTAAAGCTGAAGAATATAATTATCAATACTTATTGATCGCTTAATTAAGTTTCATATGAAAATTAATGCACATTGCGTCCAATTATGTAAATATCCGATACCCAATGTATACATATGTCCACCTGGACGTGTTCCGGTTGTTCGGTAATATCAGCGATCGCGTGTCCGTGACATCGCATCGTTTGTTATTGAAGATTTAACGTGATAAACGTAAACGCGTCCCTGACGCATATCGCATCGTAGCTTCGATTTTCTTTACCCGCGGGGACTCTATATATATAAAGTGTCTCAATCACGAATTCCAATTATTTCGACGTGATCGCGCGGTGCGCGAACTATTCAGCGAACGATGATTGGACTCTTTGTGATCGGTGTGTGCGCTCTTCTACGATTCGGAGTGCAGGTAAAAATAAAAAAAAAAATAAAAAAAAAATTTCATCTTTATAAAAAACTCGATATCAATCGATTTTTTTTGTTGTGTTCTCTACTCGCATTTTACCAGGCGGAGATCGACTTAGCTTTCGAAGACGTGGATATAATATACTTGGATCCTAAGTACTTCGATGTCGATACAACCGATATTTTCATTCAGGAAAACGACGAAGGAGAATTTGTATTAGTCTCGACTGTAGCAATAGAGTCACAATTGCCGGAAGATGCTGTAGTAAGTTTATTTACCTTTTAACCCTTCGAAGCACATCTCGTTTATCTCCTTTCGTAACATCACCCCAAAAACACGGTACAGAATGTTTCGATCTCTCTAATATTTTCGGAGAGCCAATATAGCCATTTTGCCAATTTTTACCATTTTTTTTATTGCCGATCATTCGATCGAAAAATTCCACTACATCGTGTAATAATAGCGTTAATTGAAATGGTATTAAGGCGCATATGACGGTAATGGGATTGTCGATGGGTTTGTACAAAATTCCCACGGGCCATTTGCCAATTTTTACCATTTTTTTCATTGCCGATCATTCGATCGAAAAATTCCACTACATCGCGTAATAATAGCGTTAATTGAAATGGTATTAAGGCGCATATGACGGTAATGGGATTGTCGATTGGTTCTTACAAAATTCCCACGGGCCATTTGCCAATTTTTACCATTTTTTTCATTGCCGATCATTCGATCGAAAAATGCCACTACATCGCGTAATAATAACGTTAATTGTAATGGTATTAAGGCGCATATGACGGTAATGGGATTGTCGATGGGTTCTTACAAAATTCCCACGGGCCTCGACCTCGAGATGCCATTATGTGAAATGACCGACGAGCCGGTTATCGTAGGCCCTCTCGTCAAAGCATTGGGATTTACACAAGACAATTGCCCCCCAGCAGTCGTAAGTATTCGATAAGCTATCAATAATGATAAAAATGATTCGGACCACTTATCACCTCAAATTCATGACTGTTATTATTATTATTTTTTTATTGTTATTATTATTATTATTACAATATTATAATTAGGGTACTTACGCACAAGAGGGATATAAGCCACCGCTCGATCTAATGCCCGATTCATTTCCCGAGAACAAATATCAAGGGCGACTCCAAATGTTGGTCGGTGATAAGCCTGTTTTCGACGCTACGGTGGAAATGGACATTAAAATGGCGTAAAAAAGTCTCAACGTTTTTTTTCTCGTGTTCATACGATTTTCTAGTTATTGGGGATTTCAAAAAAAGGCCGTGATGGATCAAAGGTTTTTTAATGTGTTATTACTCGAAGGGTTGAGGATTTTACATGCCGCGGGTTTTGTGTTAAAATAAAGTTGCAATGTAGAAATTTCCAATGACTGTATATTTTTCAATTTTTTTACCTTGTACTACGAAAATCCAATACAACTCAAAAAAAAAAAAGAATAAAAAAAAAATAATAATATAATAATAATAATAAATTATTATTAATAATTATTAATAAAATTAATTTGAGTAAAATTAATAATTTCTATTAAATAATCATAATTCAGTATTAAGCATTTTTACACATAGATAATTAAAAAATAAAGGGGCGAATTAAATTTGTAGATCGCTTTCGTTTTTTTTTTTGCTTCGTACAAAACTCATCTATGAGAACGTCAGGTAAACAATTTTTTCAATTTTAAAGATTCGTTTTAGGTATCTTTCAAAAACGTATAATTAAAAAAAATTTCTATATGAATATTTCTCCGCAACATAGTCTTCCGTACATTCTAACGTTTCGATGTTATTACAATTAATTTTTTTAATATTGTTTTTTGACAAAGTTTAGTATCAAAATAAAAATATCTCGTCTACTAGACCCACGCGTGGCGTAAAGAAAATAAAAAATATGTGTGCAATTTTGAGGTTAGAATCGCGAAACATTTTTTTTTGCCAAAACGCGTTAAATTCCATCAAAAAGTCTTCTATGCCAAAACAAAAAGATGAATAGTATTATCTATTGCGAAACAATATATCTATGTCGGTCTTAATTTCGATAATTCGCTTCGTCATCGTAAATTAGCTTCGTTCACCATGCATTTCCACACATCTATACTTGTGTCAAATACGACATATTGTAAGCTGTTTGGAGGCGCGAAATGTTAGTAATTCGTTACTTCCGTTGTCCCTTACATCGCCGACAAACTAACAGGTCTGTTCGCGGGTCCCTTTTTTATCGACAAAAGTAAAAATGCTGACGGTGTCCCGAAGCCAAGCGAGTGAAAGAAGAGAACAAGTGGACACGAGACAGCGTCCTTCGTCTTGGTCGTCGCGCCGGGTGCAAACACTCCGGTCTGTCTCGCGTCTTTTACCGTCGACCTCGACGATTTTCACCGGTCTTCTAAAAGCCTGAAACAACCCAATGACTTGTGCGCGGAAAGATAAAGCCCCCCGGTCGGTTCTGCGTTGTCCCCTGCGGTTGTAATAAGTACGCGCGAGTCCTCCGCGCGAAGCTCTTTAAAGCAGATCGTGAAGTGTTAAGGGGCGCTAAGGAGGGCGTGTCGTCTTCTACTATGGACCATTACGGAATAAAAAACGCGCGAAGAGGACGACGAAGAAGAGAAGGAGCCAACGGAAGAAAACAAGTAAGAAAAAAAAATAAAAAAAAAAAGCAAAAGAAAAAGAAGCGATGAGCGTGCGGCGTTGAATGCATCCGTCGTTCTAAGTGGCGACGGCATTCACGGTGACGGCGTGTGTGCCCGCCGGAGGGATGAGTGAGGCCCTCTCGCTAATTTTCCGCCATAAAGGCCCGCGGATTGGAATAAATAACGGGGACTGACAGTGGCAAGCCTGTCGTCCTCTCTCGCTATGCATGTATGCGTGTGTGTGAATGTTGTTGCGTGCGGAACGTGTTGCACGCGCCCGCGAAGAGCACCCGAGAGAGGTGCGAAGTGGGGCTTCCCCTATGTGCGCGCGCACTCTCAACCGCGCAAGCGGGGGCCTCGCGGCCTCGTGAATGCAAATTTGCACGACACCGAGCGTGTACCCTGCTCTGCCTCTGTCGCCTTTCTTACACATATCCCTCTCATGTCTTATGTATAACGCACGCACACGCAAATGCATTTCTATGGATATATTTATATACACATATGTGATGAGCGATAATTCATTTTGCGCCCGTTAACTCTCAGCGAGCATCCGAACGACGTTACGCACCTTTGCCGATTGTCGAGAAACGCCGCTCTCTAAGAAATTTGCGGTTTAGAAGATATTTTCCTTTATGCTTTCTCATTGGCGTACGAAATTATTTAAAAAATAATTGTTAGAAGCTATTGTAGAATTTAAAAAAAAAAAAAAAAACATCGCATCATAGTTAATGCGGAAAAAAATACGGTACATGTGGATTTACGATAATTTCAAAGACAGAAAAAAAAATGAAGAAATTTTTTAAAATGGTTAAAAACAAAAAAAAACAATTTCTTGCGTATCGAAGAGTCGAAATATGAAATTAATAACAATTGAACAACTATTGAACTGGCAGTCCGGCCGTCGAGAAATTATTCGTCGATGTCGGCTGTTTCTTGTTCCCTCCTTGCGCGCTCGTCGCCATCGCGCCAAATGTGCGTATAACTCGTCGAAAAGAGAAATCACTGTAGTGGTATAGACGATGAGGTTTGAGTAGAATGGACATGTGGGACGGTCCGGTACGTCCGTTAATATCAATTTAATTAATCTTTAGTATCCGCGTCAACGCGTGTAAGCTGCGCACCTTTTTTCTTTTTCTTTCGTTTTTTTTTTTTTTTTTTTTTTTTCGTTTTACTTCGTTGCAACTACGCCGGTGCCTCATTAAGTATCTCGCGCACGCGACCACATCCGCAGATATATTAATTGCCCGTTTCGTCGTGTCGTGTGTACGTGTTTACGCATACAGGGTCGCGCGGTCGCACTCACGAGTAAGTGATTGTAAATAATATCTCATGTCGTATGTCCATATAATTGGACTATGTTACGTATAATGCGCGCGCAGGAGAGGCAGAAAAGATCGCGATTATCGGCGAGAAGGAAATTTGTCCCGATTATTTACGATCATCGTATCGTTATCAATGTGTTTGCGTCTGGAATCGCCGCAATCCGAAGAATGTACGAATCTTTCAAGTTTACCGCGATTCACCGTCAGATGCGGAATCTGAGATTTTTACGAAAGTTTTTTTTTTTTTTAATTTTTTTTTTTTCACTTATACTTTAAATCGAAAATTTATATTATTTTCGTTTAATATGACTTATATTTCGACACGATGGGACCACCTTGAAAATCGATACTTTAAAAACGCTACTTGCCTCGAGGCTACTGTACTGAACATAAATCATATTGAAAATGCGTTCGCTGCAGCAGATTCGAGTGTATCACGCTCTCCGAGGCATGCGATGCATTCCGCGTACATTTATACGATGCACCCCCGCAGCGGCGATGATTTTCACACGCCAACGGTCGGGCGGTAAATTGTTAAGCCGCCGTGTGCGAGAAGTTAATTCTCTATAATCTAAACCACGCTTGTTCTGCTCTCTCGACGAGACGATAAAAGCGGCTCGCCTCTGTGTCACGCGAACGACTGAACGTTCTCCACCGCCCCGTTGCCGATCGACGACGGGCAACAGGCGCGTCTGTTGGTTTTTCTTCGGAATCTTTTCAAACGTCGATTCAAAATAAACACTCGAAAAGCGCGCGTGAATCTTCTGCATTGCAGCAGAAAAAATATTAACGCGTTCGTTCGCAGCGAAATTACGAATAAAAAACGACGAAACGAGAGAATTGCGTTTTTTTGAACCGCGCGGACGGTTCGGACCTCCGACCTCGATGAATCCTTCGATAAAAGATCCGAATCGATACGAGTCCAACGGAAAATGAATGAACGAATAAAACGAAGGTACGCGTCGACCCAGTCGTCAACCCCGAGAACCATTAAGTTACCTCGCGAGACTAATTGTGCGCTGGGAACGTTTAAGAATCGTAAACATTCCAAGGATGATCTTTTCTCGTTTCTCGTATCCGTCGTTTCGTCTCTCGAATTTTTTCCCTCGTATACTCCAGCGAGATTAGTGCACTGTGGCTACTCAGTCACAAGTCCATAAACTCCGAGTGTCGTATCGTAACACTCGTGGAAAAGGTTATTCTCACTTTAACGTTTTATTGTTCCCGCGATATCTTTCTTATCTAATTCACGAGCTTATGGTCAATTAACACGATTCGTTCGAATCGATTATTCGTTTTTTTTTCTCCCGCAGATATTTGATAATAAAATATACTATATTGTGGAAAATTGGCGGGAATTATTTTTTATTTCGATAAATCGATTTTTTTTTATCGATAATGTAACCTAATCTTTCAAATTTGAAAAATTATATATAAAATAATAAAAAATATGTATAAAAAATTTAAAAAAAAAACAGCGGGTGCATTTTTTTGTCTTTATTTATAAGAGAAAAGTTGATAAAACATCTGTTCGCATCTTCGCCGGTACTTCGTTTATGATTACCGTATTGTGAAGTCCGGAGAATCGCGCTATTCACTCTTCGAGTTCCTTTATCTTTCACAAGGGACCGACACCACTCACCGATATGATCGTCGTAAAGTAAATTACCGGTATTCGCTATTCCAGCATAGAAGAGAGAAACGCGTACGCGAAGTACGTAGCGTAGGAGTAAATTACGAGAATAAATATGCCGTAAACGGCGCACGTGTCGCGGAGGGCGGGAGGAGGAAAGAACTTTGAACCTCGTCGAGGTTCCCCAATGCTTATAGGGTTTGAGAATTCCGGCTATAGGATTAATGCAGTAGTACAGGAATGTGGGCAGACGGAAGTCGAATTTGATTCTCAGCCAAACGGCACTTCCGGTGTACCGCGAACAGTTAATCATATTTACCTCATTTTTCTCGGTCTCCGTATATATAATTCAGATATAAAAAGAAGTTTACTGAAAATTCGCATTTTTTTTAACCAATAATTAAAAACAGCTACAGATCGAAAAAAAAAAAATGAATATTAATAATAATAATAAATCATTTTTTTACAAAATTATATGTAATAAAACAAAAAAACCGCTATAATTTTTTATTCGTTACGAGTAACGCGTATTGTTAAAATGCGCGCAAAGTTCGATAGGTTAGGAAAACATATGTTTTATGGGATAAATGAATAAAAAATTCTGATGAAAGAACAAGAAAGCGCGATGTTTTAAAATGAATTAAAAATTTTATCGATGTTATTGATAGCGAAAATACGAGGTTAACATCGTTAACCTCGCGGGTTGACCCTCATGATTCTTCTTCCTGTAAGAATGCGCGCGTCGCAAGGAGTTTTTTACTGTTTTCAAATGCTATAACATTGAACGATACGTCGTATACGAGGGGAACGTGTTTGCGTTCCTTAGACGGGAGATCCGAAAGGATCCGTGTAGTGTTAGTCGTCGGCGTGGAAGTATCGCGAAAGTATAGGCGAGCGAAGCGCGCGCAGTCCAATGACTAAAAAAGAGGATATAAAGAGGATCAACTCGTCCGGGTTGAGGGTTCGTGATTCTCGAAAGGTGTCGTCGGTGTACGAGGCCACGCGAGAGAGGTTCCACCGGCGCTTAACGAGTGACTCGACTCTGGTGGTCCGCCGCTATAATGCCTTAGTTTCCATGCAAACTGGCCGTACGCCACCATACTTTACGCATAACCGGATATTAACATGGGAATGGTCAATGGTAGAACGTTTGCGCCCCGAACTTTTTTTTCCCCCTCATCCTTCTCGCTCGTTGCATTTTTTAATGTTTTTTTTTTTTTTTTTCGTTTGTTTTTCTCGTTCCCTTTGGGACATATCATAGCGAGAGCAGAAACGCCGCTCTCGTCCTTCTGCGGTAAAGTACGTATAATACCGCGCGTAAAAAGAGAAAAGAAATAAAGAACGAAGTTAGACTCGAGAAGAGTATAAAAAAAAAGAACGGAAAAATAAAACAGATTATCCCGCTGCTTTTTGCCTTCTTTACCCTCGGTCTCGGGGGCTCTGGCGGACGAAACGAGCGTGAGAGATCAAGATCACGATCTTGGGCGCGAGCGCGCGCTTGAAGTTACAAGCTTGGCACTTTCCAAGATTACGGTTCGCGTTCATGAAAAAAGAGCCCACAGCCCCGACTCTGTCTGTGTTTATCTCGTCGTCGTCTACGTTCCTCGGTCTGCACTGGCGACCTCTTCGGAAGAGTCTCTTCTTTTATAGTATATATATAAAATCATATATAGCTATGTATGCTATATATGATTTCGATGTTCGAGACCAGTCAAAGGTTCAGCACGAGTCAAAGGTATAGCCATAAAGATTACGCTCACGTATCTATAAAGGAATACGTATTACGTATGGTTTTGCTGCGAATGGGGACGATTCTCTAAGTACGTGCAAGAAGCCGAGATTTGCGATCGCATCAATGCTGACGGTTTCTGTACCGTATATTCATGCACCGGTATACGTAAGTCAGAACGTAAGTTAGAGACAAACGACGATCACGTAACAGGGAGGATGATACCGAGCTTCATGGATCATTCGAAGGGATCCTAACAGCAAGAATCGTCCAGCAGTTAACTTTGATTGCCTTACGAACGCCTTAGGTCTCTCTCGGGACTCTCTTGAACTTTTGTTACTTTGACTAGTCTCGTTTTGTATCGTTTCCGAAGTATTGCTATTGAGACAATGAGACGAGAAGGACGAACTCCGTGACACTCATATACCGGGTGTCTCATAATAAGTACATCTCTCCGCCGCAGTTCTTCAACTCGACACCATTTCTTTTTCTTTCATAAAATTTCACGTGCAGTTTTCGGTGTCGACATTTCGTCGTATCGAGTTTTTCGTGTCGATTTTTCGCCGTGTCGAGTTTTTGGTATCGACTTTTCGTAGTGCCGTGTTGTTTATCGTCGTGTACAGCAGCGCCCCCCCCCCTCCCCTCGTGTAAATAGGAAACGAAGAATGAGGATAAGGAAGGCGAGAAGTGTCGGCCGCGAGGGCATTTTACTGTGCTACGTGACTGACTAACGTCGATCATCCACGAATGACTTTACAGCTATGGTACAGAATAACTATATATATTGCCGCTTGGATCCGATGTTATCGGTAGAGTCTGATCGTAGTTGTAGTCAAATTGTTCATCGGATACCGATAGTTTTAGTGAACAGAAGGATGTGATACAATTTACCATATATCTGGTGAAAAAATATAGTAAATTTCTGGTAGTGAAGAGGGAATGGCGCCACCTGTCGAAAATTACGAGAACTATGCAAATTTCGACCATAGGATATGGTAAAATTCTCATAATATCGAATTTCTGTGATTGGTGGCGCCACAGTCGATTTTTACCTGGTGACATAGTCATTTCTAGTAGATCCTTCTTTCCGTGCAGTTTCTGCGAAATTTATATTAAAATCGCAGCAAGAATTTTTTTTTCGGGTTCTTATCAAATTAATATTTTATTTGCATGAATATCTTAAAAAACTCAATCAGCCTTTTATTATCAAATATGCATAGAAATACTTGAAACGATCGCTCCGAAAAAAATTTTAAAAATGCATCTCTACATGAACTGTTTTTTTTTTTATCTCAATGATGATTGTTTGACACCATTAACGTTGAAATCTTATAAAAGTTTTCAATGTGTTCAGACTTGATCGTCTCATATCTATCAGCGGACCATCCTGATGCGCAAAGATACAGTATACTAGTCATCGCGCACACACGTTCAGAGAACATTAGATTAGTTTTACTTCCTAGAATCAACGTCAAGGATTACTTGATTACGATGTGCGCGCGACTCGCAACGATATTTTTTTTTTTTTCTCTCATCCAACCGTATATATCTCATTCGCGTCTCTCTCATTATTTATTCCTCGCGAACTCCGATAATGCGCAGAGCATCGCGCGGTTCGTAAGATCGTCTCTATGAAACCCTCGGTGAGCGAAGGAATCCGCGAATCATCGTTACCGAAGCGGGACGAGAGCAGAGTTCTCTTTGCGCGGCGATCTTTTGTACCAGTTCCCAGGGGAATTACCGTCCGAACGATTTGATAGAACGTTCCTCTCTATCTTTATCGCTCTTTTGCATTTATTTCTTCGCCTTCAGCGTGTCTACGGCATCGAAGTAGTTGGAAATCCTTCCGTGGGTCGGCGTTCAACGCCTCGCCACGCACAGAGACGACACCTCGCGGAGATATATCCCAACGACTAACTCTTGTATTATAACGCAAACACTCGATCGTCGCTGAATCTTCTCCGCGTAAGTCGTTGAATCTTCTCTAGTTACTACGACAACAAGGTGGAAGAGACGAGAGAACGTTAAAACGTAACGTCGCAGAAGAGAGGGCAGTATAAGAGCGGATTGCGACAGTTATTAGTCAAGATTAGCCTTTGCCTCGGTATATCGCTTGAATACCCGTATATGTGTACCCATTACAGTTGCCTATAAACTTCCGTACGTGTATGAGACTGAGGATTCTCTGAGATGCCCATTCGCCTCTTACCCCCTCTTTCCTCCCGCCTTTGGTCCCGTTCTCCTCTGACTATATTTTGACAAGGATCATCTCGGAATTAATCGAGACTCGTTTATCCCAGCTGAGGATTACGATTTGTCTGCATTATACACGCGGACTTAGGTGGGGGGATACCGTATTATTACGGGGATACCTCAAACACACGTATTTCTGTACCAAGTGGCCAGAGTTTTGCTGGAAAGAATCGAGAGACGGGAATATAAAAAAAAAAAGAAAAAGAATAATATGTATGTTGCCACATTTTTTTTATAAATTAATCCGAAGAAACCCATATTTTTATGATTATTTTACTTTTTTATTGGACACGCGCAGTTTTTAGATGACAATAAATAGATATAGATGTCAAATAGAAAAAATTAATCCTAAAACCACACATAGTCCGCTAGACGTGAGCTGTTTAATGAAAATCTTGAAATTTCGAAAATTCGTCGTTTTAGGTCACATTTACAATGTGTGACTTTGATCATTTTTACTGTATCGATATTATCGATCTTTTTTTTTTTTTTTTTTCAAAATTGTCATTTGGCTTCCAATTCTATTCCAATTTCTCAATCAAAATCTGCGGCGGATGGTTTTTTCGAGTTTCCATCGATTTTTTTTTTTTTTTGGGAAATGCAAAATATTCTTTCGTAAAAATCCACAACTATAAAATCGTACAGTACTTTTAAAAAAATGCAATATTGCCAATACTTCGATTAGTATTTTCGTAATTTCGTCATCTCATCACACAGTGCGAAATTGCGAAAAATTCGTAAGTCAGAATATTGAAAAATTGGCAATATCTTTATCGCGAAATTTTGTGACTCTTTTTGAAAATCAAATACGAAAAAAAAAAAAAAAAAAAAAAAACGGTGAGCGATCAATCACGGGGTAGCTGGTTGTAAAGCTCGGACAAGGGTCGTCTCACTCTGTACGCGATATACAATAAGGGTCACGCGCGGGGATATTATAGAGATGGGTGTACGTGACACGAGTGCGCACTTGAACGCAGGTAACGGAGAATGTGATTAGCAGCAGCCCGCGGTCTCTTCTGCGGCCGTATATATGTATATATATACATATCTGAACGTTTGCACCGGCGTTGTCCATCGGAGTACGAAGAAAGGGAGTAAGCGAGAAAGAGTTCTCGGGACCACCCCCGTAGCGTTCATACGCCGCTTACAGTATCTACACTGTGGCGAGCAGCTATAGTGTACAGCTTCGCGTAACGTGGATACATAACGTAGCTTACCTTACGAGCGAAGTGTCGTACTCCCGTCGTATCTCATTCTCGTATCACTGCTCGGGCCCTCCGGCCTCGCGGTTGATACTTTCTCCGCGACGTTCGTTGGTCCCCTCGGACGTTAAAGAAAACGAGGAGACCCCACGATAACTCCGAAAGCTCGACAAAAAATATTAGACTTTGTTCAATCTCGTAGAATCCTCGAGTCGTATCAAACGTTAGCTAATCCATTGAATCTCCGAAGTCTCGAGAATAAATTTCGTTGATTAATACTCGCCGTTGATATCGTCATTATATATCCCGAACGAATCAATAAGTCAACGACCACCGACGAAAGTTGGTTTTTAGTCGCGGTAAAAAAAAAAAAAAAAATACGGAAAAAAATAGAAAATTAATTCCCGAGAGACAGTAATCCTCGTACGGATGCTGAGCGTGTGATCTCCGGGAATAAAGTTGCGCTCGTAAACATAGGGTACATATATGTATGCCGGTCGCTGAGAGTGAGATCTCAAATCGAGAGACGTCCCCACAGCTCGAGGGAGTGCGAGAAGATCACTCGAAGAGACGGAGGGAAAAACGAGGCTGAAAGGGAAGCGCGCGAAAGAGATGGAAAATATAAAAGAGACGATGGAACGTATATAGTCCTCTCGGATGCGCTCGACCCCGCGACCACCTTAGCCGAGGCATGGATAGCCGCAAACGCGAATTAATGAGGTGCATACGTCATAGCGGGACATTACCCGCGTGATCTAAACCCGATAAAGCATTCGCATGGAATAGTTATATAGTGTATGTATGCAGATATAATGTAATATATACATATAGATTTTTTTTTTTCGTCGACATTGCTGGTGCGCAGAAGCCATCGCGCAGATCCTCTCACAATACCTCGGCGTTATATATTTTTTACTTTGCGGACTCGAGATTATTATATGTAAATATATATATACATCTATATGTATAGTATATGCTCCCGCGGATTTAATTCTCACCGCCCCGGGCGACGGCTCTCGTTATATTTCAATCTCCGATATATCAACGTCGCAACCTCCGGGACGGACCTGCATTAGCCGGCAGTTCTACTGCGGACTATTCTCGCAGAAAATTCGTTCATTCTGCCTGTGACCGTTTATTATACGAGATATTGTATTTAAAAATTTTTTTTTTTTGTTTATTTAATTTTTAAGGTCTTTTCAGTTTAATGTGTGGAAAATATTTAATGTTTTTGATTCGTTTTAATTAATTCTCGATATCGACAGTATGTCTAATTGAAGTCACCGAGGCGATAATTTTTTATTGTACTTTTTTTTTATTTAAAAAATCATTAATTTAAGCAAAAAAAAATCGATTTTTCCACATTACAGATTACGAATATGTATCATATATAATGATAAAGATTTCGCGAAAAAAAAATACTTTTTGAATTTTTATCGTAAAACCTGAAGAAAATTGAAAAATGTTAAATTTAACTACAGATTTAATTAATTAACTATAGATTTATTTGCCACCTATTTATTGAGTTGTATATCAGTGACCGTCGAACGCTTCATTAATTTTGCTTCACCCAATTAAAATTACAATTACAACAATGGAACAAAAGCTCCGAAAATTAAAATTGTCGTTCGTCGGTACGCGTCGCGTTATGCTTGACTCGCGTCGCGGATTATCGTGGGAACGTCAACAAGCGAAAATAAATCGAAAAAATGTAAAAGTAACAAAACAAAATTGTCCGAACTCCAGTCGAGAACTCGGAACTTTTATCGCTCTCTTTTATCCGTTCGCCCACGTGAGCGTTTACGAACGAAGAAAGATCGCGCACCGGGCGTCATCGGAGCCGCTCGCGGTTCATACCACATTACTGTACCGTACATGTAAACCACTGTAACTTATATATATATATGTACATACAGTATATACATATATATATTTATATAGCAGTGCTTATGGTCAGTGGTCTACGTACTGCGGTTGAGCGAAGAGATCCAAGCGACCCTCCGAGCTTTTGCGTTTACGAAGCTTCTCCGCGGCATACAGCTCGATGCACCGGTGTATTCCACGAGTGCGCTCGGGGTCAAGAGTGATTCCTGGCTGATATTCCGAGACGCGGCCAGGCCAGATCCGATATCACCAGAAGGCCGTTGGTTACCACTCCTGTACGTCATTTGTCTCCGAGTCTTTTACACCGGTATCTTACACCGTTTGCCGAGTGCAGGAAGGTTCTCCACCCCCCCCCCCCCCCTCCCCCTCTCTTTCCATTACAGTGCAATTCAAGGGTACACACTATTCACGAATAAATACGTACCGGGTGGTAACCTCGAGTCATGAAACAAACCCTTAAAAAAAAATCCCTTATAAACATCGATACCCGGTTCACGTATCTGCCGCCAGAGAACCTCAACGATGAATCTTTACTTCGATTGAATGATTCCCAGCTGTTGTTTATCAATCGTATCGAACGAGTGGCGTCACTTTTTTGATGGGTAAATTTTTTTTTATCATTTTTTTAGGTTGAGAAAAATTTGGGGGACAGACGAAGGAAAAAATTGATAATTGATAAAAAGTTTGTAAAAATGTGATGAAAATCGTCAATTATTTTTTAGATTTTTTTTTTTTTGGGAAATTTTTTTCACGATTACGAATTTTGTTGGTAAAAATGCAGTGTTAAAAATATTTTTTAATTTTCAACACGTTTGCAGTGCGATTAAATTAAATTTGTTATACAGCTATTTAAAATTCATATTTGCAGACATTGTTTAATAATTTTTAGAATTTTGAATTACAATTTAATAACGAATTATCGTCAACGCGGTCATTGTTTACACTTAAGTGAAAATTATATCGCGTAATTGCGATAATTAGATATTTTTTATCAATTAATAATAACTTATCGTCCATTAAAATTAAATAATAAATAAAATAATCGTTATTATAAATATTAAGTATAAAAAAGTACTATTTTTCCTATAATTTCATTAAATAATTGATTTTTACATATAAAAAAGTTAATTTTTATAAAATATCAATAAATTAAAAAAAAAAATGTTTTTCACCGAAACTTCATTCGAAACTTCATATCCTTGTGTATTCATTTTTATAAGATATTTACACCAACAATTGCAAATATCAACGAAAATTACCGAAGGAAGTAAAATCCTTAATTCAGCATCTCACGGAAAGACCACATATATATAGACGATCGTACGATTCGTCGCCTAGTCGCGTGTTTCTATGCCGCGGCAATCGTTCAACGGGGTCCAGTAGTATCGGAAAGACTCGCAGTGGAAAATCGAAGTGATTGATGTCCCACGTGAATTACGTGAGAGAGCGGGCGGCAAGGGGGGCGAAGGGGGTTGTGTACTGTACCGAAGATCGTCAGCGGGACTTTGGTCTATTCACGAGAGACACCGGGTAGGCCTACAGCAGGAGTAAAGTTACAGGGAACGTTATATACCGGGGGCTCGAGACCACCCACGGGTTGAATCGATCAGGAACTGATACCCACCAGCCGAGAGAGTTGCGCTCCGCGTTGAACGAGTGAGAAAGATGAGCGGCGATGAGGCTGCGAGTTGAAACGAAAGGAAAGGAACGAACGTGGCAGTGGTAAAGCGCAAAAGATCAACAGAGAAAGTATAAACGAGTATAGAGAAAAGAGAGACGAGGAGAGTTACAGGTGTACAACTTGGCTTGTGTCTTATGTGTTCGCCACAACCCCAACCCCCTCCCGCCTCCCTTATCCCTTCCTCATGGGGCGTTGGGAAGAAGCGCGCGCCTCAATTCACGATAACAGCTTTCGGAACTGCCCGCGGTTCGCGGGTGCTCTCCGTGAATCGATCTTATCGTACGAGAGAATTATTGTTCAAACGGCAGTCAGCACGGTCGCACGCGCGCTCTCTCGCGTCCGCCTCGACCCTTTTCAGACTGAAAACAAATCACTGTATAGCTTGTATGGCACACGAAGGACTGGGGAAGAAAGACGAGCGGAAGGGAGAGACGCGCATTCGTGCCAACGTGAAACCGATTTCGATCGTGTGTGTCTCGCGAAACGTCGTCGCCACGAACCCTCAACCTGAGGATATACCATAGACCCGCTCTGGTCTCTCGCCTGATATACTCGCTGCGATTCTCTACGGATGCGAGGCGGAGAGAGGTAAAAGGACACCGGGAGGATGGCAAATCGTTGAGGTTTTAACACTGCATCACGATGGCAATATCGAGATCGACGAAATTCTAATTTTTTTTTTTTTTTTTTTTCTTTACTGCTGTTGTTTTACGCATCGATGTTTTTCATGGTTATCTTTGCTCGAATATTTGTATAGTCGATGGGGATATCGGAAGTGAATAATACTACCACAGACGACATTTTTTTTTTACGTTAATTTTTTAATATTTTTATTTTATCTTTCGAAATAAAAGATCGGTAACAAAAAAAAAAGTATTTGTTGCCGATTTTTCGAACTTTTGGATGTATAATGGGACAATAAAATGCTTAAATTTATAGATTTCGAAATCGATGAGCTATCGACGTCGATAAGATCTCCTAAACAAACATCGAAATCATTGGTCGTATTTTTTTTTTTTTTTTTTTTTTTGGCAATTCAAAATTTTCGATATTCGCTTTTTTTCTCGGTAATCGTCGTTAAACGACTTTTATAGTCGCTACGGTCGAAGTCAGCATCAAAATATTCTCTTATCTGTCTTATCTGTAATTTCGTTTTACGAGAATGTATAAAAACGACGAAAAAAAAGAAAAAAAAATGAAACACTGAGTTCGCACCTCGGCAACGGAGATAAAAGTGCTTGGAGACGTGCTAATTTCTCCGATGAATTATTTATCGAACTATTCAATTTATGCCGCAACAGAGCTGCGAAGATGAACAGTTTCCGATGCGCGGTTTGTCTCGTATATTATTTAGAGGCAAAACGTTTAGCTTCGCCATCGTGTTTTTTCGCGCTCCGACTGTGCGATTGACGAAACAAGTATTTGATTTCACGCCTTTTTTTTTTTTTTTTTTTTTTTTTTTTTGTGACGCAATTCTCTTGCTGTAGTATATTTTTATTTCATTCATGACCCCCCGGAACTGTAGAAATATTTCGCACTGTTCCGAACGAATAGTCGGGCGAAGAGGGAGAGACCGCATCGCCGCTGGAAAGATTCGAGAAAGAAGTAATCCGCGAAGCAGGATCTTTGGTCGCCTCGACGAGTGGCGGGCGACTCTCGGTGACCCCGACGATATCATAAATTTCTGCAATTATCCTTAATTAATAACTGACCAGTTAGCGGGGGGTGCGAGTATGAATTTAATGGGAAGTTTCAGGGAATTTAGGTGAGGCGAATGGTCTCTCGTGGATTTTTTTTTTCTTCTTCTTACCTCACTACCCTTTCACTCTCCGGCCCTCCGTATATTTTCCGTCAATGTATAAACCCCCCATACATGCGCGCGCATCGGGTCTGTGCGCGCGCAGCGGCCGAGAGAGTCCCTCTCGGCACGTCGGACTGTAAAGACTGAGCTTTATCGTTGACCCGACGAAACCCGCGTATTCGAATGGCACTTTCATTACCGTCTTTCTAATTGCCCCGGTCATCAAGAAATACATATACGATACTAATAATATAACGCGATTATATACGCGACTTTAATATACTGCTATACCCGATACGTTTCGCATGCGTGCCACAACGCATATCGAGAGGTGATACCTAAGGCGCCCTGAAACCTGTCTGAAACTCATCCGTGTTTATAATCCGGCGTGTCAAAACGATTCGAATGTCGTGAGGTTTCGAAGAGCCGTAACTGCGGGAGGGCGAAATAATAAAACTGCATTAAAATCGCGAGGAAATATATTTTATAGAAAATTGCCGTATTTTTATAAAAAAAAAAAGAAAACTGAAATCGTTTTTTTAGTTCGATGATTTTCGAAAAAAAAAAAATACGATCAATCGTTTCGTCGAAAGCTCGCGACGTTTTTTTTTTTTTTTTTTTTTTTTTTCATTTTTGAGATTTTTTTTTTTTCGGAGTAAATTTGTGGTATAAATCCCGAAGAATGTCGAGTCACCAGCAATCTTGTTGTATACCATCGGCAAATACGAGAATTCGGAGTTCTTCGACAGAGAATTCGAAAAAAAAATTTGTAATAATATAGGCCTTCGTCTAGCCGGCGTGATGAGCAAATAACGAAAATACAGACGAAATAAAAATATTTAAAAAAGGTAAGAAAAAATTCTGGAAACAGTTGGTCACGTTATTTAGCGCAATTTACGCCCGAAACGTTTCTTGTTGTGACTGTAGAGCAGAGTCTGGGTAAACATTGTGAACAGTTCGAAGTACGTGTGTCACCTATTCTGTCTCTACGGAGAACAAACACACGACGATCTTCCCAGCAGATCGTAAAAAAAAAATATATATATATAAATTACGACTAATTATCAGCTCAGTTTCGGACTTTAACCAAATATAGTTGTAACCCTCCGACACAATGTAACTTCGCGGTGAATATGAAAAAAAAGATGTCACAGTGCCTTATGATTGCTAATTTTACGTTGAAAATAAACTCCCCAAGTTACCGACTTTTTACATATATCTTTTACGTACAGAACCCTCGTTATTTATTTTCTATTATCCCAATACCATTACCGTTAATTTTTTTTTTTTTTCAATTCTAAGTTTTATCATTGTTTTTTTTATCATGTCGCAACCTAAACATTGCCAAAAATTACAAGTATCGCGATTCGTATCGACTTTTTCGTGTGAAAAAACTTTTTTTTGAGAATCAATCGGGGGGTCCAATTTTTTTTTTTTTTTTTTTTTTTTTTTTCAAAATTAACCGCGACTATGTTCGCTAATTTTGGAATCTCGAGAAAATAATCGCACCCCTGCGTGTCTTTTCTCGCGCGCGACTGCGCAACAACAAATACGCGGATCTATACAACGATACGAGTTCAGCCAACCAGCGCACCGGCGTGCGTATTCCGTACGTATGCGAATATAATGCCTCGTGAATAATATTTCAAGATGGCTGGAAGGGTGAGAGGCGCTCATATAGGTACGTGTACGCGGTGGATGGCACAGCTCGATATTATTTAGCGTCCTGAGGTCGTACCCACTTAACCCCAGTGCCGCGCACGCGCGAGTTGACCGAACGCGAGGGCTCCGCGAACGTACAGGCGGCTCCGTGCAAAAGGGTTCGCCTCTCCTCCGTGTCTCAGCATCCCTCCACCACCTGCATCACCCATTGCCGCAAAGACAGCGAATAAGTTACCGTGGTAAGCGCGAAATGCGACGCATTCTCTCCTCCCCCTCCCCTCCCCCCCGCAACTTGCCCCGGACGCGATGCTTTCAATCTTTGGCATTTCTCGGCAACGCAAACGCATCCGCAACTAGAAACGACGTTCGGGAATCGAAAGTTCAACGATTAGCTTATTACCGATAGTAACTCTAAAGAATTCTACAAATTCCATCATCGAAGTATGGAAAACCACACCCTACAAAATAATAAATTTATTTTACAAAATTAGTGTTATTATTATTATTTTTTTTATGGGATAGTATATATATTTTAATAATTTTGCGCATATAATAAATTGTATTATTACTTACGCTACTATTGTTATTATTTCATTATTTTTATTAATAATTTCGATATATATTTAATATTATTTAAATATTTTCGTACTTTGATCGATCGTCTCATCGACTCAACTTGTAGGTCAGACATCGAGGAAATTTCACTCTATTTTTCATTATTTACTCGTTTCACTCGATGTTGAGAAAAGTATATGCGAACAGTCGCAAATAGAAACGATATCCATTGACTACGTCACGAACTAGTCGAAGGTTAGTTAGCGAAGAAGCAAAAAACAGAACTGGAGATTTCTCCTAAGTATACGTGCGAAGTTACCACGAAAAAAAAAAAATTTAAATAGCCAACGGGTCGAGGAGAACGGGAAGAACAAGACGATTTGCGCGAACGTTGAAGCTTCTTATCGCGACGCGACAAACTCGCCGCGGGGCCGTCTCTTGTCTTTATTAATGAACATCCATTCCGTTGACAAGTCTCGGAGAGTCTTCGCAACGACGCTGATCGAGACGATCGCGTTATACACAAACCACCCATTCCCAACTTTCCATTCGTAAAGCTCTGCGCTCGAATCCTCCTAATCGATTATTCCAACACCCACGCATTCGAGAAATTTACAACAAAAACGTGTAGAGGCCTCACGACTAGCAGATAGTAGAGAAACATTCGAATCTGTAGTGTCGGATCAACAAATACTTTGCGATGTATATACATACATATCTACTATATTTCAGTGATTCGTCGTGAATTAACGTCAGTCGTTGAACACGCAGAAATTTATTATTTCGCGAAGTGTGACCGCTCACTGACAAATTCACAATCGCACGCGCGAAGCAAATCCTAAGCTTAAAGTGCAAAAGATGCCGATTTTTTTTCTTTTTTGTACGTTTTTTTTTTTATACGGTATTTAGTGTAAACTCGACGATTTTACGATCGACTGACAAAAATACCGGAATTTGATAAATTGATTTTCGACTATCGAACCCCCAGAATGATAAAAATAACGGCACGAACACTGGCAATTCATAACGAATGTTGTAACGTCTTCTAAAAAAAAATCCGTTTCATTGAAGCAAATGAAATAATTTTACGAAAATAAAAAAAAAATCGAAGATAAAAAAATTATAGATGAAAATTATCATTTTTTATTCCGATAGTTTCGCTCAAGAAAAAAAAAAAAACAAGACAATGTTTTTTACCAGTGTATAGTTCGGCGCGATGTTTAAAAGTTTTTTTCTTTTTTTTTTTTTAATAACTAAGTCAATATAGCGGACAATATTTAGTGCCTAAAAATCAAAAGGACTTATTAAATATGCTTATCGAGAATGAAAAATACGCCCTTCGCGATGTTAGTCCCATAAGATTCAGTGAATACGAACACAAACCGTTTTCACGAGCGAATCGAGAAGCGGATGCGCCCATCAACGCGGTCGGCGGTACCTGGCAAATTAAATAAAACTGGTCGTGAGTTTCGACACGCGTCATAAAAATAAACTCGGAGACTTTTTTCGATTCGAAATGGTGTACAATATACGTATATAGGCGTATTAAAAAAAAAAAAATTAATAAATAAATACGAAAAAATTACTTACCGGCTTATCGTATATCATTGGATTATACTGAGAGTAGAATTCAAAGCAGCATCTTCTCGATATCTCCCATCGTTCAGAGTTCATTAAATCAGACCTTTCCTACCGAGTTAACATTTTGTTCCTTTTCTCTTTCTCCGCGCTAAAAACATAATGCGCGAACAAAGTTATGATTCACAAATAAAATTAATTCGATGCTCCAAGAATGCGTGAATAAATTTGCCACATGAAAAAAATTTAATATAATGAAATTGCTTCTTTCTCTATAAACGTATCGTCTTTATGAATTTTTTTCAATATTTTTAAAAACTCGGTCACGCACCAGATTTTTTCGAATAATAATAAAAGATACAATAATACCGATGTTTTTAAAGTATCGACGCCCATTGGCCGAATTATCTTTTGAAAATCGTCAACAATATCCACATTTTTATTTATTTATTATTAAATATTTTTTATTTCATATTAAAAATTATTTAAATATTTTTAATTAATTCCAAATTAAAATTTAATAAAAAAATGCATCTATAGCAGAAAGAGTTGCGCGAGAGTTGCGTAATTTTTTCGATTCGACGATTCGATAAGACGTGCGTAGCGCGTGCATTTACGTGACTGGTTTGCGGTCTGAGAATTCTCGGATCGTATAATAGGAGTGTATGGAAACTAACATAGAGAATTGCAAAGCGATGTGGGACGACCGGCGCAGTGACCAAAGGGCCTTTATACGCGCGACCTTTGAAATTGCAACCCCAGCGGACAGGCGCTCGTCTCGTTTGTTCGAGTCGATTGGGTAGCGGGCCGCGGTTCGCGACTGAACATTCCGTAGCCGTAGAAGGTGCTTCACAAAAGCGAGGAAAAGACCAGTCGAAGAAACAGCGAGAGCACAGGGACGTTATATATAACTATAAAGACTAACCGGAGAGAGTTACCACGCGGAAGAAGGCGCATTTGCTGTACGAACCAAAGTAACAGTGGCGAAGGTATTATCGACTGTGTGGAGTACAGAAAGACTCTTCGGGGCATTTCTCCTGTTCTTATACGATACGAAGGAGAGCCCTCGTCGACGCACCCAATTAGCCTTTGACGACAAGAGGATCGAGAAACTAACGGAGATGCTGTCGCCAGCGTACAGCTAAAGCTGTAACGCTAAGCTTTCGGTAAAGCTGAATCGCGTATATACATCTTGCGATGTTGTTGTCGATTTGCCACAAAGAGAGATAAAGCAGGTATCGATTCCGGCGACAATCCAAAGAGTATATATCGCGGAAACATCGATTTCGTTTCGTTTATAATATACGTGTATCGCGAGAAATGCGATACACGTATTAAAAAAAAAAAAAAAAAAAAAAAAAAAAAAATCGATTTCGCGCAACTTTTGATTTTTCACTTTTTTTAATAAACCGATTTTTAGTGGAGTTCGTTACTCCGAAAAAATCGCACCTCCGAAAATTCATCCAAAAAAATAATGTTGAATATATAATAATCAAACATTTTTTCGATTTGATAACAATAACAATAATGATTATTAATTATTAAATTATCAATATAATTAAAATAATAGACGTTGTGTAAATGAAGAAAAAAAAAATAGATCGATAAATCGTACGCGTCACGATTATGGAATTATACTAATAGCTGAAGCGGTCAATTTTACCGGAAGAGATACGACAAGCCTCTCAAGGAAATAAGGTGCGTTTGACTCTCGTCTAGGATTACTTCTGAATCCATCCGTGGCGAAGCAGGCGCCTTTCGAAGAAAATGTCCCGCGCCCTCGTGACGCCGCGGGTCAAACGTTAACGCCCGCGCGCATTTGCTCGTAAACGTCTAGTCAGTCCGACGGTACGACGCGCGTTCACCGGTCTTCGGTACGCACTACACATCCCTCGAGTAAGCATTTACGTTCCCCGGGCGCTAGAGACGATAGAAGACATTTTTTTTTTTTTTTTTTTTTTTTCGAAAAAAAAAATGAAAAAAAAAAAAACTGCATTACGAATTTCCCAGCGTCCAATCGGTTTCGCGACCCGAAGAGTCGCCGTTTACTCGGTGACCTCGGACTGTCAACCTTCACGTATCGTTGCCGGGATTTTCTTGTTTCGCATTCGGTTTTATATCCGCCGTATACTCAGCCGCGTATTAGTCTTTGCCATCGGTAGTAAGGGACGAAGATAAGGATTACGAGAGTTCTGACTATCGTTTAGTAATATGGATAGAGATATAGTGTAGGTATGCAGAATTCGTGTGTATATATCCGTATATAAGTGTCTATAGCTTCGTGTTGATGAACCGCAGGCCACAGGTGTAGTAAACCCCTTTAGTTCGCGCGAAAGCGTAATGGCTCAGCGCCGCGGCTCACTTCTTCTTCCTCTTCTTCTTCGTCGTCTTTTTCCCCATATAATACCGCGATGTCTCGACCCCGACTTTATAACGTTTGAACTCAACTCTGCGCCCGTCACACGTACGCAGACGCAAGAAGTATGCCGCGTCCGCGCCCACAATTATCGTCGCTTTTGTGTATTAACGTTTCTTCTGCCAGACGATAGACGTAAATTCCTCATTGATTATTCATGTATTTGGTACACGACACACCTATATGAGATTTAGCGCGGCACGCTGAACATTGACCTACTGTGCACTTAGGGAAAAAATAACTCGACCTCAGGTGCAACAACAACGTAATTTACGATTTTCTTCGTTCGTTGTAATCATTTATTTTATTCAAATACATCGATTTCAGCGACATATGCATACAGCATAACGGGACTTATGCTATAAAATATTCGTTTTTTTTTTTTTCAATTTGAAAAAAATTAAAAATTACATTATCAATAATGTTATTATTCATTTATTAATATTTATTATGAAAATGGGAAAAAAATTGTCTTTGGATTGTCGATGTATATGAGATTACCATCGCGAGATAACAACTCAATATCGATGATCGAAAAGTTATCGTTTAGGGGTTGGAAGGTCGACAAAATGTTGGATTTATTCTAAGGTTTAAGGGTTGAAAAAAATGTAAGTGCCGAAAGATAATCGGAATTCGCGGAATCTCGATGTTACGCCTCGAGCGGATTTTGCGCGTACGTCTTAACGTACGGAAATCATAGAGAGATGCATTATAATAATACTTTAATATCTATTCGCAATCAGCACGCGCTGTATCCCACCTATCAACATCACAGACTTACGGGCTTTTCATTCAAAAATCTATTCATAGAAACGTTAGCTCGGGCGATAGGATCGTTGATGGAGTAAGATGCGTGAGGATGCTGCGCGTTCGCGATGAAAGATTCATTGCCGGGTCCCACGGCCGAGCGAAGATACGCCGATTTCTCTCTGTGTGCTCTTATCCGTTTATCTTTCCTTCTCTATTCTCGTTCTCTTCCAAATTTTTATTCATTCGTCGCTTGTTTTTAACGCGAGAAAATCGTCTTCCGCGGATGAATTATTCATCGAGATAAAGTTATACCGATGACCACGTGCGACTGTTGCGTCGGAGTTGCGAAGGGCTGATGTTAAAAAAAAATGGCACCGCTACCCTTACGTTCATTTATGCAAAATAATAATCATTTTCTCATTAATAATAATAATTCATATTTTTAATAATAATAATTGTAATTTAATGAAAAAGTTTCTCCGACTATACTTTATACAATACGTGTTACTAATCCACGATATCTTACGAAAAAAAAAAAAAAAAATTGTTGGCGATTCTTAGACATCATTATCTCTTTATTTTGGAAGATTAACTCAAATTTCTTATGATTGACACGGTTCAGAGCAAACGACTGCTGAAAAGGATAAATATCATCGAAGTTTTTTCGTCTGTTTCTCCGATCAATCATTTTGACAGTAATTTGTTAATATACGAGTCCACGAAGTAAAAAAAAATGAGGCGTTAAACTGAAACGCGGATACTCCGCCTGAAATACATCGAAACACAAAGAGAAGGCTATCAAGAAGACGATCCGCACCTAAACGCGGAGACAGCAAATTACGCCGAATTATTCTATTCGCAGTCGGCGGTCGTTCCATTCACGAGAGTTTCACGCGTCTGATGGTCAGGCCAACGGGGTCTGTATCGACGAACCGGTCGACCAGAGCCACTTCCGGACCCGGTTTTCGACTTGTCCGGTATTTCATGACGGGGCGGTGGGGGGTTATTAATTTACAACGGTCCGCCCACTTCGTTGATCCGCCGTAGAACCGGAGACCCATCGCCGCGTATCTTCGAAATTTGCATAATGAATCACTAATATGAAAGAGACGATGGGAATTTACTCTACTGTACGAAAAAAAAAAATGTTTTAAACTTTATACGAAAATTCCGGAATCTCGATTCACATACTATTTCAGCGTTCCGCTCGTATGCATATAAAAAGAATCAATGAAATTTAAAAAATAAATTTTCCAAAGTTACGAGTACTGCGTTTACTTTTCGAAAATAATAACTGACCTTCCATAAGATCAAATCGCGTTATTGGCTCTGAAGTTCTAAAAAAAAATGGCTGCTGAATTCATCGATTTCTCGCGGCAAAAATTATTACTGACCTAATAAATAAAAAAAAAAAAAAATTTTCATCCGCGAAAAAAAAATGTAAAAAAAAACTTTAACAAAGTAAAAATCATCGATTGAATAAATGGCACCTAAACGGCGAGCCATTCATGGAGTTCGAATTTTCCCGATGATAAAACGTACGTCTCTGGAATCGCAGACGATAGACTGTATATCTGATTTTCTGTGGTTCGAATAATTTCGACATTCGTAAAATGATCGGATTTTGAATGATGTCACGTTTGAGCAATGCGTTCGTAGTATGGCGTCATTAGTGTCATCTTGACGAATCCTCGTCTCCGGTGCCCGTCGATGTGTTTGCCATTGGGCAATACTTTTTCGCGCTCATTTCGAAATCTTTCCCGAGGATATGTAGACGGAAACTCTTCGAGTTCGAAAATTCCAGAGACACGACACCATCGGACCTGAATCAACGTTCGACGATTGAAGACCATCGTATGAAGAAGGCACTCTTCGAAGTGCACGTGGTACAGGCCGGGGCACGATTGCTGAGTGGCCTCTTCTTCGTCTTCTTCCTCGTCTTCATATCTCTCAGTGTCCAAAGCTTCTCAGGCGAACGGCACCTAAATCAACAGAGCCGAGAAAAGTCGAGACGTTTGACTTACCGAGTGAACCGTACCGGAGAAAAAGACTGCTGCTGTTGCTCGCCGCTGCTGATGTTCTCCGTTGGGTGTGACCGCAGCGACAAATACATCGAGGAAAAGCCTTTGTGCACTGAGAATCATGTTAGACCACAAAATACACACCACACCGGTAGAAAAACGTTATCCTCTTTGCGGGCGAATTAAACTCCGAAAGATACAAATGAGAAGTTTGCAAAAAAAATTTCTATCGTGAATTAATTCTAAAAAAATGAATTAACATCTTTCGATATATCGAACGGAAACGATACTCGTGCAATTTTTTTTTTTCTAAGCTATGATATCGCTGAATTTTTTTTTGTCTCCGAAAAAAGGGTTTAAAATGTCATTATTGAGCAATAAACACTAATAAAATGTGACGAAGTAATTTAAAAAAAAAAATTTAATGACACTAAATGGACAATCGAAACTACAAGTTTAACCGCACAACGATAGCAGATTTTTTATCCGATTTTTCGTTACAAGAAGTTACAGTTATCATTGGTTCTCATTTACATACATCGAGGAAAAAATAGGCAAATAATAATGATATGTATGCATACAGCCGAAAATTTGTACCCAAATATATGCATAAATATGCGAAAAAAATGAAATAATAGCGGAAACGGGTACAATATTATCTGCATTTGTAATACACTCGTATTTAATACGCGTCCGTCCGAATTTTACGACCAACGAGAGACCGAAAGACGAAGATGAAAGAAATGGTGTAGATTCTGTCACCTCGAGTAATCCACTCGAAACACGCGGAAGCGGCGGCGTCGTAGTTATAACCCGCGTAGGCGAAAACGGCATTCTTCTTCGTCGTATTTGGAATGACGAAATATATCGTAACGATATATATTTATTTAAAATCTTAAAACATTCGTTCTCAATATTTTTGTCACCGAGAAAAAATTATGTCCATCGCGATATACGTACGAAGAAAGATAATTATCAGCCAAAAACGAAAGAAAACAGTCGAAAATAAATAATTTCAAATTCATGCGCAAGAAAAAAAATTAATACGTATTATTACATTGAATTTCCGCTTAACACGAAATAAAGAAAATAAATTGCATCGCAAGAACGAAAAACTATCAAAAATAATAAAGATAAATATGTAATTTGCGTCATAATCATTATAACAATAAAAAAAAAATTCCTGAGAAAATAAAGAAAGAATATACATATATTAATGAATGTATTTGTATATCGAAAGTAGGCGAATATGGTTCGTCAGTCAATTTAATATTGACAAAAATCGAGTCTCACTTTATTATTATCGAGCAAAAAATAAATATATATATATATATATATATTTACAATATGACGTATCGGGTGTATAAGGCCACGAAATAAATTTGATAAATCGAATTTGGAGTTTAGATTCCGACATTACGATATAAAAAAAAACATCGCTTTGAGAGGTTTTTATGTTTTTTTTTTCTTCGAAAAGATAAAGAAAGAGGTCGGAGGCGAATATATCCAAAACGATTCGAGGTTCGGGTGGGATGATTCGCCAAAATTTATATTTAGGATTGTGAAATGGAAATTTTGCTTTGCGCAACTTAACGGCCTTTTGGGATCAACATAGAGGGGGATTGGCGGAAAAATAGAGGAGATTACACACTTGATTTTTGGTTCGCGTTTCTTCAACACGATAATCGTCTTCCTGCTCACGTACGGGCGTAATATACCTACGGAATAGTAGACACGGGCGTTTCTCTGTGTACGAAGAGACACGAAGCTTCAAAGATGAACGCACAAGCGGCGCTGAAACGCACGATCTCATCGTCAACGCACTGGATAGGTATATTTACTCAGAGTTTGGTTTACCGTGTGCGCTTTCGTGACCAGACGATGCGAGACTTGCCTCGGAACAAATATTTCACGATTTTTGTACCATTCAATATCGTGACCATAATTTCCTCCGTTCTTCTTCTCCAAGTAGTATAATACGGAGTTTTGGACCATTTTTCGCAAGTCGAACGGTACTTATTTTTTTATACCATTTTTTTCATTTATATAGAGAATAACCGTTATTCATATCAATGAAATTTCCCGAAATAATAAACAGATAATCGATAATTGGTGAAAATAAAAATCTACCATCAGCGAATCAAATTCCCCGTGAAAAGTTTCAAAATAAAAAAAATTCATTAACCAATTAAACAGATCATTTAAATTTTGTAAATTTAAATTTTTCAAAAATTTCGACGCAAATTTTGAAATATTTTTTTCTTTAATTCTCGAAATCGATTTGAATTCAAAGAGATTTTTTTTTTTAATTATCGTCGATCGTTTTTCTGCGGATTTTTTTTTGTCTCGAAATTCGTAGTGTCGATAGTTGAATCGAAGTATTAAGATTAATGAAGGTATTTCGAAAAAAAGCTCAGCAACTCAAGTCGATGATACACAATATTCATTTTTATTATTATTTCTATTATCGCCAAACACTCCGTCTTAATATCATAAAATATTTACATGTATCTACCGTTTGTTCGTCGAAAACACGTGATAATACGCGTTGCATTCACACGTTCTCATCATATCAATCGCGTCAATTTACTGGCCTCACGATATATTCAGCTTCCATCCGCTTTTTTTTTTTTTTTTTATTTAAATAATAATTATTTGAGCACCGCGTGGTATATTATACAAAAAAAACAGTTCGTGAGAATGTCTCTCGTTATTATATTAAACTATATCTGTATATATATATAATATTTATATATATAAATTCGTATTGTGAAGAATGTCGAAAAACGATACGTAAAAATTTCGTGAATTCGATTAGTTCTTCGATCTAAAAATGTTTCTCTTTCCCTTGCGAGCGGTTAAAAAAATTCATTTATAAATACCCTCTGATCGCGTTGTTGCTGTTGTATTACACGTGGTATGCATCCAGGCGTTTGGAGAACGCGTGTGCCACCGTGGGAACGCGATACAACAACTTGTTCATCTTCTTCTTCTTCTTCTTCTTCTTCTTCTTCTTCTTCCTCTTCGTATTCTTCGCAACAGGCGAATAGAAGATATCAAGAGTTAATTATTCTTGACATAAAATCTCGTGCAGCATCCCCCCGATCCCTTGTCACGATCGAGTGACCTTACATTCTGGCAAACTATCGAGAGATCCCCCCTTTGCGAATAGTTGTATATTATACAATATTTTATCTATCGTGCAGAGGCCGTGTGCCCTGCAGCAGCGGCGAGCATCTCTGGTGCTCGTGGTTAATGGGCAATCGAGACCCATAGTTCTTCTCTCGGCGTCCTCTCCCCGTCGTCCGACCGACCAGAGATATCTCCGTGGCATTATAACACTTGGCATTAAGTCTCTTTGCTTTTCGTAAAAAAAAAAAAAAAAAAAAAAAAAAATGATATATACTCGAAGATATAATATCGAACTCCGGATTTTTGTAATTTCTTCGTTCTCTCGTCGACATTCTAACTTTTTATTCATTTATTTTCATTTCTTCGATAAAACTGATACAATAAAACAGAATGCTTTTTTCACGATATACCGTTCGATTCGTCGTCGAGATATTTCTCGATAAAGAAGAAGAAACATTTATTCTCGCCATATTTGAGAGCCTTAAATTGGCACGACAGATTTTTTTTTTTTTTCGGATCTGAAACTTCACCGTAACCGAAATGAATATAAAACGAAATTTTATTTTTTTTAACACTCGTCAACTTCTGATATCCAAAGCCATTAATCCCACCGATGTTGTGACGATTTTGCGAAGCGGTAAAGTGTTAAATCGCCATTACTAAAAGAATCATCGTGTTCGCCCGCGAAATTGCTGTACTTCAACGAAAAAATAAAAAAAATGTTTTCTCGAACGAACGACGACTGTTCCTTAAATTTCTAGAGTCTCTCTGCGGATGTCTCTTTCCCTCGTCAGTTACGTCGTTCTCGTCTCTGCTCGCGATCGTTTTCTACCTTATTTACATCGCGACGTATGTTAGCGGTTGTCGATCGTTGAATCTCCACGCACAGGTTGTCGCGCCGCTCTATGAATCCCAACCGTGAGAAGGGAAACTTCTTCTATCTATCGAAGAGAGTCAGTCAGTTTCTTTGCCGGGGGTTGACGAGACTCTGTCGTGGCAGGCAAATCGCGTGAACGCGAGTCCGATAATAAACTATCGCGTGCGCGCGTGCGTTTTGCTTCGCCAGTGATTTCTGTCTTCTCGTTCGGCTCGACGAGCTTTTTAGCGTTTTAAAACGCACACATCGACGGAGCGCAACGTAAACTGCACGTACGCATCGTTTTCTAACCAACCGATATATACATTGTATACGCGCCGGTTGCTTCGTATTTACCGTACAACACGTATAGCGTATGCAGCGAGAAAACGGTTCGGAGATTCCCCGCACAATCGTACGTCTTGAAAACGCATCGTACGTCTTCGAAGCGCGAGGATATCGTGACGATCTTCGAGTCCTTCTGGTATACCGGCTTACGAAGCTATCGACGTGCGGCTTCTTCTTCGCGTATCCTCTTCGCCTTCTTCTTCTTCGTCAGCTTCTCTCGATGGTCCACCGTACACTGTGTGGGTCCGCAACGTCGGTCAGCTCTGTAGCGTCGACAGACTGAACGGCTACGGAAGCCCACAGCTTGAGCAATTTTCATCGATCGTAAGAGACGATCGTAAAGCCTTCGCAACTGGCGTACGTAAGTTGCGCGCCGAACGCGCGAGTCTTGACACCTTTTTACCGTCGACGAAGATTTCTTAACCTTTGGAACTTATCGTTGGTCAAAAGATGTCACCAATCGCGACTTGGAGCGATCGGTGATTGCATCTGAAGACGAAGATTCGTCGCGGTTAAGATTCCCGGTATATGAAGACAGTCGTAGTTTCTTCCGTTTCGGCGGTATAATCTTCTTCCCGAAAAAAAGACTCAGCTTCAGTAATTTTTTTGTCAATCACTATCGTCAGGTTGAGACGCAGGATGAAAGTCCAAAATCTTCATCTCGTTCATCCATCAGTTTGGAATTTTCCCTGACATTTGAAAAATTCCGAAGTTAGTTAATTCCACTTCCATTATTACCCATTGCCGCTAAATTTTCTCGCCTCGTCATGTTTTTCTCGTGAGATCCAGAGGTGGTCCACTCTCCGTTTCCGAGTTCTCGTTGTCTTCGCCATCGGTGTCTCCTTCTTCCGTTCTGCCTTCGGTCATTTCGTCCCCCGAACTCGTCGCCTGTTCCGCAGTCTTGTCGCGATTCTTCACGAGGATTATCGTGTTCTTTGCGCTAAGATCCATCGGCTCGTCCTGTTCGGGTCCGAGAGATCGCAAAAACGCGAGACTCTTGTCTTGACTGACTTCCGAAGGCTGCTGAACTGTATCGCTTCCAGTCAGAACTCGACGTTCGACTCTCGAGAATCTCGAAGAATCGTCTGGACGCTCGTCGACGTCGTTGTCGACCTCCGCCTTCGGTGATGGTGTCGATCGCGGACTGACGCTCTCGCTCGACGACGACGACAAACTCGTGACGGGAATCTGCGGGGCACCCGCCTGATTGACATAAGGCACGACGAATCGCTGCTGAAACGGAAAGAATGGCGAATTCAGCAGATGCATGTGACTCAGCGCCGGATGGAAGAACGGAGGTCCTCGCCACATGGGAAATCTCGATGCCTCAGGCCTCAGCAATTCGTGAGAACCGGCTATGAGGTCGGGCGGCCTTGTGACGAGTTGAGGTCGCGGTGAAACCTGCTGGGATCTCAATGACGCGAGATCCTGGGGCCTCAGTCGCGGGTCGTCGAGTTTAGGTAATCTTCCCTGATAAGTGTTGTTGATACCAACGGCATTTGGCAATCCCGTTACGGCATTGTTGCCGTTGTTGCTGCTGTTGTTGTTTGCCGCGTCCAACGAACTCAGAACCTTTTCGAATGGCGACTTCGGGTCCTTGAGACGCGCTTGCGCCTGATGCGATTGCTCCTGAAGGAGGCAGTGAATCTTAAACCAATTCGAACGACGTCCATATCTCGAACCGGACTTCGACATACCGACCATAAGACACTTTCGCAAACGGCATGCCTTGCATGCCGTACGATTCTTCTTGTTGATAACGCACGCACTTCCGTTCTTGCATTCGGATATACTTCCCAAATTGTTGTACGTACGTCCAAAGAATGACTGCGACATGCAATGAAAAAAAATCTGATCTTTCTGACATCAATGTTGAAAATTTCATTTAAAAAAGAAATATAATAATCCAAAGCGGAAGTTTATTTAGCAGTGATTCAACTATTACATGAAACGCTATTAAATTTCCAAAGATAGGTATGTCGATACGCCGGAATCATAGACATTGAAGTCTATGCTACCAAAAAATTAATTACGCGCCGTATTTTGACCTCTGCAACAATTACGCCAAAAATATTCGGAATTTTTTTTTTTTTTATTGAAATTATATTATGATGCTTTTTTGTCAGTAGAATAATTTTTTATAAGGATTTGCTTCAATTTTTTCGAAGACATCTTGGAAATCGGGATTTTGCGAGGTTAGGTATCGTCATATGACTCCGGATTACCGACTTTAATGCCGATTTTTTTTGGCAAACGTCCGGTGACCCTACGTTTTTTCGTTGTTAATGGAATTCTAATTCATTAGTGAATACGTAGTGCTAATTTTTTTTCTACATCTTTGATTTAAGTGTCTTTATTTTTTATTGAAGATCACGTTTTCTGTTCCCGTAAATCGTATGTAAAAAAATCGGTTTTCATTATCCAATTACTCGGTGATATGTCCGGTAATGAGCTTTGAAATTTCGTAGACATCAAATTTAATAATTAAATTGTAACATATCAAAAGCTCGAGTAGCTGAAATTGAATTATCTTCGCGACATAACTATCTTCGAACTTTTTTAATTTCCATTCGCGATATGTTTTCCAATGTAATTGCACTGTTATTTTTCACGAAAATTGTCTATACGTATGCATCGATTTTCTTCAATAGTTTGATAAATTTCAGTTTTCGAGTCTAAAAATTTATTTTCAAATATTTTGTTTGCAAATTAAAGGTAAATTAAAGACTGACCTTGCAACCCTCGCATGTGAAAGCTCCGAAGTGAAAACCGGCTGCCGGTTCTCCGCATACTCTGCAGAGTTGATTCATCTGTATCCAACAATAAAATAACAATAATAATAATATAATTATTAAATAATAATTAATATTATATTATATTATTATTATTAATAATATAATTTACTACAACCCGAAAAAAGTTAATGCAAATGAAATGATTAAAATAAATTACCAACACCTTAAAAAAGAATGATCAATGAAAAGCTATCAAAAGCGTTAAATTTCATAATTTCAAAGATCAAATAATCCATCGATCAAATAATTATTAGATCTCCGATGAAAATTATTCTCGACAATTTTATTACGTTTATTAACTTCTTATTTTGGATTATTCGCTAAACTTGATGACTTTCGCAACGACACCAGAACCAGGAATGGCCAAAGGTCAATGATGCATCAATCGAAGTTGAGATCTGCTTAATCGCTTTTCGCGAGAATGGATGAAGCCCCATAGAGGACCTCGTTGAAGTGGGATCTTCAACTGTCGGGATAACATATTACACAGCTTGAGGTTAAATTAAAATCATAAATCGAAGCGTAATCCCAGTGTGAAACAGTTTCGCGCGGACGGAATGGAACGAAATGAAGAGGAGGACCGTTGAAGCGGCGCGATCTTTTTACATCTTCAATGGGATACGGTGAGAGACCATATTACAGCTCACTCGCTCGTGAGAAACAGCGAAGGTGGTTCGGTTGCGAGATACCGTCGGTGTTTCCTATTAAAATCTGGTTAAGGCAGTCATTACAGTATCGCGGGGAACCTCGTTGAAGTGTACTTTCCGTCTGTCCATTTTACTTCGCCGCAAAGTTAGCGCGAGGAAATTGTAAAGAAAGGTCGAATAAACAGAGGATGAGAAATCGTCGTAAAGAGATTTTGCGAAGAAAGATGAAAACTACCGAAAAAAAAAAAAAAAAAAAAAAAAAAAAAAAAATTCTGTGGTGTGAGTGTCGGACTCCGGGGAGGTGGAAGATCGGTGCGAGAAAGCGCCGAACGAGGATAAAATGGACATGCAATATCGCACCGGACTCGCGTCCGCAGTCCCGATGAGTATAGTAAAGTGAGAGAAGTAACGGAGAGTAGTACTCCGAGACTCTATCGTAGATTTGCGTCGCGGTCGAGAGTAGCAAATAAGACGTTATACGACGAGTGAGCGGCGAGAGACTCGGGCGATTCTCACGCAACAAGAGCAATTCGTCTTGTTGCAGCGTCGATATCATTTCGCGTGTTGAATTTTTTCCGCGTATCCGTATATCGCATACATAGTATACCTTTCGTATGATAAGCATTCGTATAATATGAATTTCGATATACAATACGAGAGCATCTAATTTCCGCCATTTTGTTTATAAGTCAAAGATACAACTTTGCGAAAAAAAAAAAAAAAAACGGTGTGTTTGCGTAGTTACGAATTTTGCAAAAAATCCGATCGAGACATCCGATAAACGGATTTATCTCTTCATCTCTCATTAACTCGATATCGAATGTTATTCGCCGCTGTCAGATGCGTTAATTAAGTCGTGTTTTCTCGCAATGCAATTAAGCTGTCTGAAAATGATAATCTTTAATATTATTTTCGCGAATGGCGAATCGTGATTCGATATTCTCGAAGTGAATTGTAATAGTCGATGCCACGGGGCTTAGAGATTTTTTTTTTTTTTTTTTCGCTTCGTTTCCTTTCGTTTTTCTTTCATCCCTCAACCTTTATATTTCTCTCGCGGACATGTCTCATTAGGTAATAATAGGTACATGTGCGCTCACGTACTCTCCTCTCTAACCGGCTGTACCGATGTACAGCACACAAGAGCGCATAGCGCATATCTGCGAGAGTTAGAGACGAGGGCCGATGAGTCTCGAGTAGGTTGAGAGAGGACCCAGCATCCTACTTACAAGCCAAAGAATAAGACGAAGAAATATATAATAATAATCGCGAGGGCCGTGCGTGTACCCATACGTCGCGCGGAACGTGTATAATACGCGCCTCGCGCGTCTGAGGGGGCGAAGACGAAGAAAAAAAAAATCTTATAATCATCCGACGTAGTTATTACTCATTATCGGTGTGAATGATTATTCTGTAAAGTGTGGGGATAGAGGCGTGTCGACCACGTGACAAGGTCTGTAATTTACGACAAACACGACAAAACAACTTTGACGAGCGACCGCGAGAGATCGCGACCGAAGATTTCCATTTTGCTATATTACACGAGTCGAAAATCGATCTATCGATTGTTTTGCCGATAGTGGTCCATTATGGTTCCTTATCTTTTTCCGCTCGTAATATCAACATACAAAAAATTATTTTCAATTTCCGGCAAAAGTCATCGAAAACAATTGATTTTGCAAGATAATAATACATAATGGTGAAAAAAACGTTTTTCGCACGAGTGTCGTAAAAAATTTTACGTCACAAGATGCGGAAAACTGCACTTTACGCACCGAGTGAAATAAAATAATAAAAATGAAACAATAATAATAAAATATATATATAAATTTTTTTTATAATTTTTTTTTCTATACATTATATACTAATATTGAATAAATAATTAAATATACGATGTTATTCCGTTTTTCAAATACTTTAATCGTAACAAAAAGAAATCGATTGGTCATCAATGACGATCATTTGATTTTGCCATTGACCAATTGAATCGCATATTTACGAGTACCTTAACGGTAAAAACGAACGATTAAAATAATTAGAAAGCTGCAAACACGATACTGAGATAATAATATATTGTGAAACATCGCCCGTTACATTGGGTTGCAACGATTGAGGACTGATCAATCGAAAGTAGCGTATTACACACTTTCTCAGCTTCGCTCATTCCCCTCTCTCTCTCTCTCTCTTTTTCTCTCGCGTGTTCGTCTTTATCGGATTCTCGGTACGTGTGGGTGGACGCGTAGGAGGGTTTACCAAGTTCGAGGATCGTTGCAGCGAGATATTTCGAGTCCATAACGGATCGTACATACGAAAGTCGATAGTCGATGGAAACATAAATATGCGGAGCACTCACCACGTCGGTGTTAGCCGGTGCTGTGACGATCGTCGACGTTGGTGTCCACCAACCGGCGCTCGTCGCTGTCGTGGGGATGATCGTCCCGGTAACACTGCCACCGACACCGCCGCCGCCGCCGCCTAGAATTCCAACAGCAGGAAGATGACCCGCCGATGGACCGAGGATGGCGGCCGCTGCTGCACCACCGTTGCCCGCCAAACCTGCTGCCGCGTTCGACAGATCGCCCACGTCCATTCGGACACAGGCAACTCGCAGCTACTACCTTTATCCCCGTCGCGATGATTTTTTTTCGCCCAGCAACACTTTTATCTCATACGCTTTTAAAATCGTTGGTAACTTCGCCACTCCCACCGTTCGACACTCCTTCATTTTCGACGCCACTATATAGCGTTCGATGCGACTATAAGTCACGAAATAAAATCGAGGCGACACGACAAAAGTGTTTTTGCGACTGAGGGAAATACGATTTGGGTTTTTTTTTTTTTGTTTTTTTTTTTATTTCGACGATAATGGGCTCGTAGCCGTATGGACATAAACTGCGAATCGTTAATTTCGTAATTATTCCATTTAGCCGTTAATCGAGAGTTTTAACACCGCAGCTGATGGGGCATCTATTTTTTTTTTTTTTTTTTTTTTTTTTTTTTTTTTACTGCCAGCAGCAGCAGCAGCGCTCAACGATTCGAGAAAACGAAGATGACGAGAGTTTGCGGATGATGACGGTGTGGTGAAAGCCTCTGTAACGGAGCAGAAAGATAACGTCTTTTCATTACTTTTCATTTTATCGTCGATACGCGTTACTCGAGACCGGGACTATTTGACGCATTCGATATCGTTCCGTTGCAAAGATTTGAGGGCATAAAAATCAAATTGACCAGATGTCTCGGAAGGTTTTTTTGGTAAACACGAAAATTGTTTCATCGAATGCGTACCGGAAGACGAAGTAATCGATTGTAACATTATGGAAAAAAAAAAAATTATACGCGCTATTAAAAAAATGCATCAAGTAACCCCGATGTCTCTTGTATACTTAAATTATCTCGAAACATCGATTCGTTGATTAAGAAAACCAATAACTTTAACTTCCGCAATACGTAACGAATTAATAGTAAAAAAAATGAAACATTGTAAAAAACAGACGAATAAAGAAAACTTTTAAAAATTACGAAAGGGTGAAGTGAAAAAATAATTAATCGTGTAACAAATTGCGAAATTTTCGAAAAATGGTATATTCGACAAACTTCCGTTGATTCTCGCAACGAATTTTTTGCTCGCAAATAACCAAATTAACTTCGTATTTGACGCTATTTGTCTGGTTAACCCTCTCGATATTGGATAAACGAGCGATTAACATTAAACATAAATCCACAAATGTGACGAAAGTTTTTAGAAAGCGTTTAGCTAAAGCGTCTAACGAGCGAGTGGACATATTCGCTTGCTTCGTGGGTTCTGTAACGCGGGAATAAAAGTTGGTAAGTATATTCGATTTTCCCTCGTTAGTCGAAACGGTTAACTTTTCGCTCGAAGATTTTGCCTCGATGTGTATAGAGAATAAGGCAACGAGTATATAACGACGATGGGAATATGTTATAACGCGATAGTATGTACACATTTATATGCAAAAGGTATACATACGAACGCGTATAATCGATCTTCCGCGCTTACCGCGCGCGGGGCTCGTAGTATGCCGCCCGCGGTTACCCGATCACCTCATCGTTTTTCCTCTTTGCCGTGCGCGCGCGAATGTATATATCGTTCGGGTATATCTATCCACCTAAATCACACTCGTTCACAGGCGTAGGGAGGTAAGAGGGAGGGGGGGAGGGGGGGGGAGGATATCGTGAACGCGTCGAGCGTTACCGGCATCGCACGCCAGTGTACTCCATTACCCATACGAGACGGCTATCCTAATTAACTAATGACAAATTAATTAAGAGTCGTTATCCCCCGAGAGAGGTATATACCGGTTCGTCGAAGCTATACATAATCGTCCGGCTTGCCGAGCGCGATCCGCTACGTGTTCAACCGTATAAACCCTTTTTTTTCGATCTTTTTTTTCATACTTTACGAAGAAATGAAAGGAAGAAATTATTTTGTAGCTATCCGCAGTTATGTGTAGTTGTGCGGTTTGGAAAGCTAGTGATTCGCGGAACTATAAAAATACGTGAATTTGCATCGTCTTTAAACCCTTTTACGAGTGACGATAGCGTGGAAAATTCTTACGATTAACCTCACTTTTCTCGTCGCGTAATCGATGTCAAAATGGACGACAGAAATCATCACGCGTTTTTCCGAATTAATTATAATTGTTTTTCTAACTCAATAAAAATACAAATTAAATAATTTTGTTGTTTATTATTATTGTACGAATTAAATAATTATAATTTAAGGTAATTAATGCAAATTCAATTGTTCTCACTCGTAGCTACCGCGATGTTTAACCGATGTGTAACGCATCGCCATAACCTCTCTTTATGTTAAAAAACGAAAAAAAAAAAAACTTTACTTGGCAGCAGATTTTACAATTGAGTTTATTTCGTAGGATTTATCATTTATCGACGCTGGTGAATGTTCGAACACTCGAGTCGTCGAACAGTATCTCGGGATACAAGATACGCGGTACGCGTCTGGTAGTTGCGATGATTATTATACGCGAAACGTCTTCACGAACTCGTAATAATAATTCGATATCTCGTAACTCATTTTTACAATCGCCGCTGCGCGTCTGGCATCGTGTAACAGAGATGCACATTATTCTTTTTTCTCGATTATTCCCGCTGAATCGAGCGGCTTGTTTTCAACATTTTCCCATTCGAGTTTTTCCGTCTCTCACACACGATAGATCGCGCCACGGGTTGCGGCGTATATCTCTCGATACATTAGATAAAAGCAGACAAATGTGTATGGCGAGTGCGTCAACAAGTCCCGTGTGTGGGCATTCGTGTGGTGCGCGATGGTGTTACCGAGCAACGATCGGGGTTAGTCGATGTCGAAGTGTTTGTATGTAAATTTTTTCATCTTCGTTAGTTAATACAGAGAATCGTAAAAGGTACAAGAAGGAAACGTGCGCGGGCGCGTGATGAAATGAGTTTACGCGCACGCGTCGCGAATATGTTGTAGGTAGCTGGCGGCGAAGGCATAAGGTAAGTAAAAAGAAAAAGAATACGAAGAAGAGAGGGACTATACGATGTTGGCGAAACGCAACGGTCGATTGTAAATTTTCTTCTATGCTTAGCTGACGACCTCCGGTGACCTTTCTATATAAACATAGCTACGTATATATTGAACAGACGCTTATTGTACGTCCAGCGATTTCCCGTGTAGGCATTTCTCGCTGGATCAACGTTAACTCCCCGTTACTCGCGCGCTACGTGCATTTTTGTGGTTTTTTTTTTTTTTTTTTTTTTTTTTTTACACGACTTCTCGAGACACGACGTCGTAAAGTGTCGATGCGCGATGTATGGAAGGTCGAAAGTCAAGGTAATTTAATACAAATGGGGTTCACTAATTTTTCGGCAAAAGTCGATAATTTAATCCGATTAATTCTGCTCTATCGGCACATATAAGATTTTCGGGAAATTCAGTTTCTAACCTATAAAATTAGAGACTCGTGGAATGAGACGCGATGCGCTTGAAACCGAAATTCTAATCGATCGATAAACCGTGCAATCGAATCCAATATACATGATAAAAATATTATCGATCGCAAAACAAACGGCTTATAGTTGCTGTGCAAAAGGACATTGGCTGTTTCGCGAACAATAGTGCGAAATTATTCATTGGGATAAACTGTTTTCTGGATAATAATGAAGAAAGTCATATTTCCTGCGTCTGTGCGCATGAAAAATCGGAGATTTTTTTTTTTTTTTCGATTTATTTCGACTATCGCACGACTATCGAAAGGTAACGTTCCTTTGAGAGATATAATATTTACCTTTTCTCGGAATTTCAAATTCACGTTTCGCTCCGAAATGAATTTCCGTAAACAAGTAAAATCGAACTTTAGTAACTTCATTTTTTTTACATCAAAGAATTTATACAATTTTTCAAAATTCGGTTCTAAATTTTGTTTCCATCGGTTAGTAACTTCTTGTAACCTGTCGAATTCGTTATTTAATCGCCTATCGCGCAATTTTTCTGATCGACGATTGTTTGGCGTTCGTCAATGTTATTTTATTTCTTTAACTCGTAAATTACTATTTAACAATAATAATTGAATAATAATAATAAAAATTGAAATTTTTTCCAATATCATTCGTATTTTCTTCTAACGTTACAAAAAACCGAGTGTTACGAAGTTTTGTCAAAATACGATTTTACTACGAATAAAATACGAATATACGATACGAACGATATTCGCGAAACTTTCTATCGATTTCCGTTCAATTTTTCGTTACGCCCCGTCGGCTCTCCGACATTTCTCTTCGAAGATAACCTCAACTCGCCAATAAAAATTCGAAAAAAAAAAATTCACATATATTAACAAAAATGAACTTTATACTCACATCGGCCGATAGTTCCAGTGAAGCATAAAAAAATAGTCGTACCAAATCCATCAACTTTTACATCACTGTGTCCGCAAAACACTCCCAATAACAATCGATCAGATTAATCCTCATCAGTCGTTTCGATCGATAACCCAAGTTTTTTTCTCACGACTGATATTCCAACTATCAAAACTTCGTTATTCATCACTCGATATACTTATATAGAAAGAAAAAATTAACTTTTCGTATCACAAGTCACTCTCAGTGTCACGGCGTACAGTGGCGAAATCCATTTTCGTCGCGTCAATCATCACGAAAAAATATTCACAATTAACATCCGCATTCTCGGAAGATACACGTTACTTCCATTCCCCGTATGCATCAACCAAAGTAACAAAAAAACCGTTGAATCCTTGAATTATCAACGAAAAAAAAAAAAAAAATCTCAAACTTCCATTTCGTCCGTACGATCAACCGTACAACTTTATTCGATGTTTCATCCGCATTGCGTATCACAGAAAAATGAAGTTTCGATCTTTAACGCGTCGTACTGTCGAGGACCTTTAAACGATGTTGTCGAAAGCGATGAAAAAAAAAAAGAAAAAGAAAGAAAAAAAGGCGAGAATAGCAATAAGCGAGAAACGCGGTGGTGGTAGAGGGCCACGCGAGCTCGAACGTCCGTCAATGAGTCGAGCTGCACCGGCCGGCGGGGCGTGCGCTCGTGTAGCACGTGGCCGCAAGACTGAATCTTATCCCCTACCTTTCACTGAGGCCCCCAAGCATCCCGCGGCAGCGCGCGGTTCAAGTCCGTTTGTCCTGAATCTTTCCGTCTTTCTTCAGCCAACGTTGGCTTTACGCAGCTTAACCTGAGAAAGACTATGACCGCTAGACGGGCGCGCGGGGTCTTTTTCTCACTCTTTCCGTGAGCATATCGACTCGGTTAGTTCGCTCGCTCGCGCGTTTTCCATCCGCGAAATCTCAGGCAGCACCAGCAGCGGCAGCGGCGGTGGCGGCGGCGGTCGTATAACAGCAGAAGCAGCCAGAAGCAGAAAGAGGGACCACAGTCCCGACCATCCGCGGTGCGGTACCACCGCCACGAGGAGTACAACCCGCTAGTGGGTAGGTGGGTAGACGGCAGGTAGGTATGTACAACCTGCAGCACACTCCTTTCCTCTCCTCTCGAAGCTTCTCGGAGCGTAACCGCCGGTATAGTACACGCTTAACGCATATATGTGGACATTTTTTTTTTTTTTTTTTTTTTTTTTTTTTTACGCGAGGTCGATAGTTGAGCGCATGATATAGGCAAAACGGAGAAAAGCGCACTTGTTTGACTGTGTTGTTCGAGCGGCGGGGGGATATTGGTATCTATAGTTGTTAGTTTTGCTTGTAGTATTTTACGTATATATGTATATATATATATAGGTTTGCAGTGTTGCGTCTTAACACTCCCACTATACGAGTTTTCCAGCTATTATAACGTCCCATCGGCCAACAGCATAGTGGTACCTGCCTACCGGTACGAATGTGTTGTGCGGCTGTGAAGTACGTAAAGTAGGGGCAGTTATCGCGGAGAAAAAATCTTTTGACGATATCGGAAATATATATTTTTTTAAGAAACACGCAGACACCGGTTTCGGTTGATACATCGAACAATAAATATTTGAAAATAATAATAATAATAATTTATTGTTATTATTATTAATATTGTTATTTTTATTTGATATTTATTTTTCAGTTATTTTTCAATTATTGTTCTTACTATTTTTTGAAGTTGAAGTTTTAAAAATCCTGACGCTTTCACTATTGCAGTTAAAAAAACATTTTTTTTTTTATAAAAAAAAGTCAACAAAAGTTGCTTCTTTGCTACAGACGAAAACACGTAGAATTTCAGAGCAGTTGTAGGCACCAACGCGATTACTGTCCGCGTCGCTGTCTGCGAGGCGTTGAAGTCACCCGCATCCAAAGATTTCACATCGTTCCACTTGCACAAGCGATATCTTTCGTTTATTCGAATAGAATACTTCGTGACGAAAAACGAAACTCGAAATTCTTTCGATACGTTCGTTCATTGGAATTCGTTTCGAATTTCGATTACATTTTTCGTGTTATACACGAAAACTTCGATCGTTTCGTTTCGCGTCGATCAAAATTCCGCTGTTACTGATGACACGTTAGACGGTTTCTTTCGATAACATTTCAAAAGCACCTCAGAAAATTATATTTTATCTGTGAATCGATTATTGATGAACGGACGATTCTGACATTAACCAAAAAGGTCTTTCGACATTGCGAAACGATATGAAATCATTGGTTATCGCAACTCGTCAATATAAAAGGGTGAGCAGTAAAAATGAGAATTATACTGAACGTAAAATCTTAAAAAAAAAAAAAATTCCGAAATAATATTTTAATTAAAATTATATGAATTTTTTAATAAAAACCCTTTAAGATACTTAATTTTTTTAATCACATACGTTAAATCGTACAAACGTAAGCCTATCATTTAGTTTACGTCTGCGAAACGTACTCCCGTAATGATTTACGGCACGAATCGCAAGCGCGCAGTAATCGCGACGTGCGCACATACCGTATACGTGTATATGAAGTAAAGAATAAAAATTCATGTACGAGAAGTGGCCTGAGAAATAGGATGGGATGAGGGGAAGTTCGAGAGGCTGCTTTATAAACTAAGTGGGAGGTTCCCGATGAGCGGAGCCAATAGAAAGAGCCGCCACCCACGTAGCGATAAAAATTAATTTATCACGGGAATCACCGCCTACGCCATTGCGCTCGAACGAGACTTACGATTATTTGCAGTATCGCGAGAGATAGCAGTTATCTATTGCGTTAATCAAACTCACGCAACGTCTTTGTGCGTTGTAACGTATCGCGATCGATTTTTAATTATCTCGAGGCGTTAATTCTTGTCGATTGCTAAAGTCGTCGAACGCGAAAAACTCCGTGGAATGAGCAGAGGCGCTATCTACTTAAAAAAAAAAGGCGTATTGATTCCGCCAATTATGATTGTAAAATACGTACAAAGTGTATGAAGGAAGAGACGCGTTTTTGCAGGAGAAATCATTTGCACGTTTTGTCGAGACGCCGTTTTTGTCGTTACGACGACTGAGGAGAGACGCCGTTGCGTGGACCTTCGATCAAATTCATATTTTAATGTCTATTGCGCTCAATATGGTTTTTTTCGGGGTGAAAATAACAGAGTTTGTCGCCTTGTGCTCTTTTTTTAATTCGTTGCAATCCGTTTCTGTATCGGAATAACGCGACACATTATTGAAACTGAAGGCGGAACATCATTTCTTCATAGTATCGATGTTAAAAAAATTATTTGTATTATGTGAATTATATGAAAATATAAATTAATGTTAAAAAAATTAGTTCAATTTTCTTCGATGTTCGTCTTCACTGCATGGAACGTAAAGTCTCACGTATTTTTTTTTTTTAACAGCGATGCGTCAAAATTGCAGTTATAACGTATTATTAACAAATTCTTGATAACTGAGTAATTAAATTGTGGGCTTAACTTCATCACCTTAAAAAATCCTCGTCAAACGAGTCAGCGGTACCATCTTTTGTGCTTTGCACTCAATTCTAATTCTGCTTAACCTCCAGT
The DNA here is from genome assembly GCA_964006125.1 of Cryptus viduatorius. Classification (NCBI taxonomy): domain Eukaryota; kingdom Metazoa; phylum Arthropoda; class Insecta; order Hymenoptera; family Ichneumonidae; genus Cryptus; species Cryptus viduatorius. The sequence goes on from OZ023226.1 coordinate 1,985,253, forward strand.
CGATTAGTGCGCTTCCTGTTTTGCCATCGCACGGCAATCGTCGTTGTCAAGCGTTTTACTTCGTAACGCGTTGATACAACGAAATACCGTTTACCATCGGCTCACGCGTTGCCTTCCCTCAGCACGGCAAAAAGACGCGTTTGCTAACGACTTCGTTTTATTCACTTAAGATGAGGTGAAATACCACAGTCGGTATCAAAAACTGCAAACAATTTTTTTGGCGCATATTAGCAATTACCGCTGAAAAAAAAGTTTCATCCCCTGCGGACATACCCAAAGCAGGGGATGAAACTTTTCGTTTAGCTGTAAATGCTAATATGCGCTAAAAAAGTTAATTACAGTTTGTGATACCGACTGAGCCCGAGATGGACAGGAGGGAAGGGAGTGCACCTCCTCTGAAACCCTCTGGAGTGCAAGAGAGACAGCGCAATCGGAGCTTACGGCGGAGCGAGAAAGAGACACTCGATAACTTGTTTCACCTCCTCTTAAACCGAACTTAATTCGATACATTTTTTGAATTTTTTTTTCTAATTTTTGAAAAAAAAAAAAAAAAAAAAATGTTATGCATGAAAAATCACGAATTTTCGATTATTATGAAAAATTAATCTTAGCACCTTCTTCTATATGATTGATTTTTTTCAGATTTTTATTAAATTGCGAAGTATTTGAAATTCGCTCTGAATTATCGTAAACCTCACTATTTGGTAGTAAGCAGCGATACACTCCCTGTAAGAATGTTAAGATCACGATATGTGAAGAAAACATAAATCCGAGGAAGTGAGCGTTGGACATCGTCGAAAATAAGTGCACAAAAATAACTAAATTTTATTGGATTTTATTGATCGAAGCAATTTTGTTATTACAAAAGTCAAATGGAACAGCATAATCCCGCAGTCGCTGTCATAATCGGTAAGAATTCGGAGCCGAACCTATACATTAGGAGCAGTTGGCGTCGAGTAACAGAAATAGATGAGTACTTAGGTACATACAAAATATACCTACGAGAGAGAAAAAAAAAGAGAAACTGAACAACGAATGATCGAGAAAAAAAAACGTCGTGACAATGGCTAAAAGATAAATTTGCTATAAAAACGAAGAAAGTCCATAGAAATAGAAAAAAAATAGAGTAAAGAGGAAGAAAAACTTTTGACCCGAACCAAAGAGTGATAAGAGTGTATAAAAACTACTGTCTGTCTTACATTCACGATTCACTCATTTTATCATTTTTATCAGTATAATTATTAATATGATAAAACGCTAATATATATTTTTTTTATTACACATATTGCTTGTGGCCAACGAGACGATTTTTTTTTCTCGATTGGCTACAAACTTATATATTTAATATTGTTCATATTATAATTATTTAACTAATATGTAACGCTAGTCGTTAGTTCTAAACCGCACCCAACGAGACACTTTGTGACGTTAAACTCGGGTTCACTGTCGAAATCGACAGCGAAATATGTCTCTTTCATCTCTTTTTCACTTTAATCCTCGAGATCTTTAGCGTATTTTTTATTTCCAAACCGATTCCCCTGTTCCCCTCTTTTCCCCAACGCGTAACTCGCGGAGATCACACAACTTAGGAATTCTACTTTATCCGAGGATCGTATTTTATTTTTTTAGGGGTTTTTTAATACACGAGAACACGACGCGGCGGGCAGAGGGGGCGAAATATATTGCCAACGATTATTCGGTAAAGCAATTCTGCACCACTACGGGGATCGTATCGCGGAAATTGCTTAACGCTAAAATCGATGATATTAGGAGAAATCATTTCAAAAATTTCTTTTAAACTCAATATTTAGTTTGCCGACAAAATACCGTAGTCATCTAATTGCATTGAATGAAATAAAGAAAAAACAAATCTGTTGTTCGGGAGATAAAAAGGGTTTTAAAATAATAAACGAGACTCGAGGACGTCTATCGGCATTTATGCTTGAGAATTATTTACACTTTCATGATCCTCTGTTTCTTTTTTTTTTTGTGTCTTCTCTCCTCTCGTTTATCTTCGTCGGAAATTTGTCAATTAACGGAACTTCGCGAATCTTCTATATCGAAAAAGAAACTCAGAGTTTAAAGTAAAAGAAGTTGAATTAGAAACGAAAATAGACGTCGTCAGGTTGTTTTCATAAAACTCTCATCCGCGAATCCATTCGCTCGGTGTCTCATCAAGTGTGGAGTTTTCTAAATATAGAGTCCATCGATCATATAATCTATCTGTACGCTCACAACCGTTCAGATACATAATAATATTAACATATTTAATATGGGATCATTCAAAAACAACTTGTAAAAAAAAAGTAAATAACTGATTCAAATTTCGGGAAACGATTAAAAAATTTCGACGGTAACATTTCGCGTCTTTCTCCATTGTACAATGGACGATTGTACCACGTGCGATGGTACCTATTCACGTTTTCTGTATGTTTGCGTGTGCGTTATACATCTGTTAGCGATGTAGATAAACTTTACGTATTTCACGGGAGTGCAAATTAATTTTTTTTTTGTTTTTTCTTTTTTTTTTCAATCAGTTACGATTCAAAAACTAATACGATGTAAACGAAAATTGCGGGATCAATTTTTTTGTCTTTTTTTTTTCTTTTTTTTTTTGGAAAAGATACAATATTTTGCCGGAAGTACCGTAGAAAAATAATACGATTGCCAAATAATGCACAACGTTTCGTTCGATTTTTCATTTTTTCTTTGTATATTTTTTTTTTTTTCCTTTCTCAGTCTATATCTGCATCGGAGCATTCTGTGTGCGAAGCGAATGTTTGGAAATATGTTTTTTTTTCTTTCCCGTATTCGTTTTTTTTTTTTTTTTACTAATTCGAGGACTTTTCGACGTATCCGTGACACCCATTTAGCGTTGTTGGAAAACAACTTCTCTAAGTCCATATTAAATATATTTTACAATAATATTATCATTGTACATGAACAATGGTATGCTCTACACCTTGTTTTTCTTTTTTTTTTATTTGTTTGTTTTTTGTTGTCATCCAACAGCGCAACGAATTGAACTTTTGATCGAAGATCGCACCGAGTTTTCGATATCTCGAGGTGAGCCTCACGTGTCTCTTTGTGTTTAATGTAATTGTGTTTTTTTTTTTGTAAAGTCAAAAGTCGATTAATCGTTCAATCGTACGGATGTTAAAACTTTGCCGCTTTTTTGCTTTCGCATAAAATATTTGGAGACAATGCTGCGCTTGTTGGATCAACGATCAACAAGGTGTCAATTAGTTAAAATAGACGTGAGGATTGGATTGAGAACCCCGATGTGTGCGCCGCGCCTTGGTACCTGCTACAGTAAAAATATATATATATATTTATAAAGTATTCGATTGCTACCACTGCTCTCGACTTTCTTCATAAACAATAATCTTTCCACAGCACCGATATTACGTAACCAATTTAAACGCAAAATCCTCATTTTTCTCACCAAACGTTCAACTATATCCCTCAATAATTTTTGTTAAGGACTTTATTTCTTGTAAAATGTAAAAAAAAAATTACCAAAGTTTTATGATATTCTTAAAGGATTGTTCGGTTTTTTTTCTTGTTTTTTTTTTTTTCGAATCAATTTCTTATTTTTTTTGCGTTTTTTGATAACTTACGCGGGAGTTGCGATAGAGCAGTAGAAGGGAGGTTATTCCTTTTTTTCCTCGGCAGGAGTGTCGGTAGTGGAGGGATTTTGAGACTCCGTTGATGTCGAAGATGGTGGTACCTCCGCCGGTGCGTCGGTCGCATCTTGACTCGAATCCGAGCTGTCCTTCGCCTCGTCGTCTTTCTTTTCGTCGGTAACGCTCTTGCTTTCCTCAGCGGAATTCTCCGACTCTTCCGTCGATTTTTCATCCTTGGAATTCGCCTCTGGCGTCTTCTCGGCAATGGTATCATTGCCGTCCGTTTCCTCGGCGCTCTTTTCCTCGCTCTCTACCGACTTCACTTCCTTCTCGTCTTTTGCCTCGTCGACCTCCATCTTCGGCGATTCGTCTTCGGATTGCTTTTCATTTTTGTTGTTTGCCGCTTCTTCGTCTGTGTTATTTTCATTATTTTTCTCCTGCCTCTTGGGTCGACCGCGACCGCGTCCCGTACCTTTCGACGGGGTCTCACGTTTTTCCTTCTTTGGCGGTGACGGCGCCGGCGTTGGAACAGCCAAACCGCGCGCCGAGCTGCGTGTACGCCTTCGACCTTCAAGCTCACCGACGGATGTGTTTAGGCCCTAAAAATACAATAATTCATTGTCCATCAAGTTATTATCTTCAAAACCGGAAATAAACGCCTCTCTCTATACGCCTCTCTCTCTATTTACTTAATAACAAATAACGAGATACGTTATTCTCGTCTTCGGAAATTTTCACCCTCAACCCTTCGGCCGTTTGGCGTTAATTATTGCGCAAGGAACCGTATGCTTCGAAGAACTGAGTAAATTAAGACTTTACGCACACGAAATCCTACCGAAAAAACGCGTTTTCCTTGTATCGAATTTTTTTTTCGTATCAGTCGTTTTTACGCGAGCGTTTCACAAGTATCTTAAATTTCAAATTTCCCGCCAATATCCCAACTGGTTGCGCGTTCCCCCCACCAGAATCTAACGCATCTCCCTTTCGCTCCCTGCTGCCGCTTCAAGATTGTAGGAATATGTACACAAGTACCGTCGCCCCCCCCCCCCTTCCCCGCTCCCTTCCACCACTCGCGTTCGCGCCTCTTCACTTCCCCGCCACGACGCACGCACAGAGACGAAAACGAAGCCGAGTAGTAAAATTGGCGGGGAAATAACGGCGTGAAAAACGCATAACGCAAGGGGGGTGTCGTAACCTTGGCCTCGTGAAGACCCGAACGACAAGATTTTCTCGTCTCACGATAATAATCATAATACCGTAATAAAAAAGAAAACAAAACAAAAACCAAAAGAAATTCGAATGGAAAATTTCGATAATCGCACGACAATTGAGAAATACTCGAGAAACGATGACGTACCTTAATAATGGCTTCGCTGCTTCTTTTCGTTGTCCCCCGTTTGTTTTTCGTCGGTGTTGGCTTCTCCTCCGTCGATTGGTCCTGCAGAGAGAGAGACAGAGAAGGAATGTTGGAAGTTGAGGGCAAGAATAAGAAAAAAACGAAAAAACGGTGTAGCGCGCTGACGATTGCACCAATGCAACTCGCAACTCGCAACGGCCGACCCTATTTAACGGTAGAGGCAAAAATTGGAAAGCCTCGGTCACGATGTCGATTAAAATAATCGATTTTACAAAAAGAAAAAGAATATTCATCTTTTATGGACATTTAACCCCGAGATGCTCTCGAAAGTTACGTAGCGCGCAGAATCGCGCGACACGCGACGCGACAGCTAAACGTAGTCTCGAGTTAAAAAAAAAAAAAGAGAATGAATATGAAAAAAAAAATGCGTTAGTTTGTATGGCGATAATTGTGAGTCGCGCGATAAGGCTACAAAACATCGAGGAGCATTGAACGAAAGCGGCCAAAGTGTCGTTTTATTTCGAAGTTTCCCGCGTTATTTCGAGGTCACACGCCCGCGGCTCGTATCAACGAAACTTCGTGACCGTTGAATATTAATATTTTTTTTCACGGTTAAAAGAATTCGTAATGTAATTTGATCGATCGAATATGTAATATCGGGCGGCAAAGGGGAGTTTGGGAGATCGCGTGGATTTCCCGCCTTTTTAAAACTACGAGCCGCCGGCGTGGAGCTGCCGACTCCGCTCGTCACGGCAAAGAGACACACAAATAAAAAACATTCGGCCATCTTTGCCAATGAAGGACGAACGGCGCAGCTTTGAAAAATCGCTGTACGAACGAACTCGCGTATACATCGAACCGATCCACGATCACGTTATCGTTGACAAACATAGCGGACATTGGAACGAACGATAATACGCGAACGCGAAACTCTCGCGAGATCGAAATTTTCGTCGGGACGAGCGTCGTTCCGTATTTGAGGAGAACCGCACGCCGCCTTGGCATGAAAACTCGGCTTGACGAAGCTCTTTACATCGTATTATCGCGCCTTACCTTGGACACATCGTCGACGCTGTTGTCGTTCTTGGTCTCTGCTTTAATATCGGACATTTTTTCGCACGTCAATCACACAAAAACACCGGAATACCACGGATTATTCAAGAGAATTCGCGCTGCACCCGGCCGCACTGTTTATACGATGAGTAAAGATGGCGGTTAGCGTCGGTCACGTGACCTCGTCAAAAACGCGGAGCGGGAGTTCCATGTGCGACACCAAGCGTGCGATTAGCGTACTGCTCGCATGGAGACGCTTTCCACAACGGTGGGAAAATTCAAACGTTACAAATACATCGCTACGACATTCGTCGGTCCGTCAAATAAATTTTTTTCATTTCTTTTCTTCCCAACGAAAGTATTATCCATTTTTTTACGAATAAAATGAATTTTCAATAATTCATTTCTAACAATTCCTCGATAATTCGACTCTTCCGATTTTCGTTTTAATAACTTATCGATTCGTCACCTGCAAAGAGAAAAAACGGAAGATAATAAATACGTTGTACATTTATTTTAAATACTCGGATCAGTAGTTGGATTTTGCGATAACACTCACCTGTGTTACTATCGACGATCGTCCCACTGTTACCTTAGAATTACGAACGCTATTATTAGTAATTTGTTTTTCTTTTTTTTTTTTTTGATTGATTAGCTGTTTAATGATAAAATAAATACACCACAGTGGCGGTTGCGTTTCTCTTCCGAGGAGTCTTTATGAATGATTTTCGCGCGCTGTCGCACACGTTCGATGGATCCAATGTTTTGTTTCTTTAATTACTAAAATCGCTTTTGATAATCAATTGCGATGTCGTATAAAAAATAAAGATTCTTATTTGACACGCGTCACGGATGATACCATTGTACTTAATGGGTCGGCATTCTTCTGAACCAAAATCGCGCCCGGAAATCGTCGCTGCACGTCAAAAATGCCGGTGCCGTTGGGGAATGAACGATCAATCGTACGGGTCCGTTGTGACCCAACGACAATAACTGTTTTCTCGAGGCGTTTCGTGAATTCCACGCGCACAAGGAAGTCGTCGCCTCGTCCGGGAACATCACGTAATCCTCCGTGTGATTAAAAATTGCCTGAGCTTTGTGTTCTTGTTTTCCTGTAAAAAAAAAACAATAATGTAACGTTACATCAAAGTTTCTGCATTAAAGATCATTTTTCGTGTAACAAAAAAAAAATCTTTGCGGTAAAAATAAGCGATCTAAATAAATCACTGACGTCCCATTAAAATACTGTTAAAGGTTTTTACCGTCGCATGGATAAGAGAAACAGAAAATACTAATTATAATGGGAATTTCATGCACTTTAATTTTTAGGATTCGATGGTAAAATTCACGAATGCATTAAATAATAGAGAAATATGAAAAAATCGTGCAACACAGGTGATACAAGAGTCGAATTATCTACCTGTAGTTCCTGCGCCCGTATAAGCTATAAGACACCGACTAGTCGACAGTTCCCACAATTTAATTAAGGAATCTTTTCCCGATGATAGTAAATACTGAAAGTAAGTATAAAAAAAATTCCATTAGTACCACGAAAATCATTAGCTTTACATTATTATTCGTATATGTGTTTCTCACCTTTCCGTTTCTCGTGAACGTTACAGAGCAAACCTCGTATCCGTCGTGCGCCTTGACGAACGTATTTATACATTTGTGCGACACGCCGTCCCAAAGTTTAATACTACCGTCTTTGCCCGCCGATGCGTAGGTCTTTGCATCGGCCGCATACTTTATACTCGTTATTCCAGCTGTGTGTTGATGACTGGGAATACTACACACGAAGCATTGCGCTGTGTTGACGTTATACAGTCGTACGACCGGATGATTTGTACCGACAACGAGATAATCGCCACTCGGATGAAAAGACAAACATCGTATCTGATCGGCGTCCGTTATCGTGCGAAATGCTTTCTTTACGCTCGCTTTGCTGAAGTCGAATAACTTAACGGTAAAGTCCCGACTACCCGACACGAGAATCGGTTCTCTCGGATGAAATTCGAGACATGTTACTTCTTCGAGATGATCGTAAAGGGTTCGAATTACCGGATGACCGCCACTCTGATCTCCCGGCGTCATTTCGTCGGGTGCCGATTTCGCCAACATACGATCGACGTCCAGTATCTTTATCGAAGCGTCGACCGAACCCGTGGCGATCAATTGCCCGTCCGCCGAGAAAGCACCCGCGCGACAATTTCCCTTATGCGACGTTACGTATGCTGTTTCATACTGTGCCGGTTCCGGTGCCTGAGTTTGCGCCTCCGTCTCGAATTCGAGGTCCAATCCCGGTCCGAGGGTATTGTCGAAATTTGCGAAAGTCGGCGTTTGATTATTCTCCTTTTTCACTCTTTCCGGCTCGTGCGACATGCCGAGAAGCATCAGATACAAGAGACGATCGGACGGAGGACACGGCGGCTCCGCTTGCGTCATGTTGGATAACTGCACAGCCAGAGTTTGATGACCGTCGTAAAATAATTGACTGAAAGAATACAAATTACGTTAATCGTTCCATCCATTAATTATTATTCGTTTTTTTTTTTCGCTCTTCATAGCAACGTTAGGATTTTACAAAGAATTTATATTTGTGAATTATATTGTAAAAAAAAAACACAAGAAAAATAAAATATTTTTCAAATCGATTTTAATGTTTTTTTAAATTATTGTAAAATAATTTGTAAAATAATTGACTAAAAGAATACTACTAAGATAATCATGGTAATTGCTCCATCCATTAATTATTATTATTTTTTCTTTCGTTACTCATAGTAATGTTAGGATTTTCTAAAAATGTTATACTTGTGGATTACATTGAAAAAAACACGAGGAAAATAACAATTTCAATATTCTTTAAGCTGTTTTGGATTTCCATATAATTTCTGAAAGGTACAAAATTTTTGAAACAATTTGTAATTGTTTTGAGTTATGAGGGGAGTAACTTTTTTTTTCTGATAGATGAGATTATGCAAATTTCTTCAGTAATGTAAGTTGTTTCTGCATGAACATAATTATTAAATTATAAATGCATAGCAGCTGTAGTGTGAATATTAAATTAAAAAAATACTAATATAACGTTGGTATTCGCCATTTTATTTTTTTACAAACAATTGATTGGTAATTATTTGAAAAAATATAACATTTAAATAATAGTGGTGATAATTTAATTTTCATATGAACCATCAAATTTGGGATCCCAATCAATGCATTAATATTGAGGAATAAGCGATATCACTGCAAATAAATTAATACAATGCAATGCATTAATATTGAAGAATAAGCGATATCACTGCAAATAAATTTGCGCAGACGATAAGCGAAATAAGATACAAAATTGGTGAGAAAATGGAATTTGAATGATTCACAGATTTTTTGTTTTTGCCTACTGGAAGAAAATTTTAATCGAAGTCAATAGACAGATATTGGAAATTCGATAAAAAATGAAAATAAAGATTTATTTGATTTAATATGCGTGGTAAACGGCTGACAAATTACCAAAAAATAATCGGCCATTTTGCTGGATAATTATCAAATAATTAGACCAAAAGTTTGTGAAGAGAGACACGCAGTTATACTTGTTTTTTGTAAACAATATAAGAAATTCGTTGCTAAACAACAGAATAATTCAAAATATTTGCCACGGCAACTAATCTGCATGAAATCTCATGTATGCATGCAGAAAAATATCCCTGAGGTATTAAAAATCCATTGACTAAAAAAAAAAGTATTTTTTCGGATTATATGAATTGTTTAGCCTTCAATTGTCAATAATTGCGTAACGAATTTCCAGAAAATGTTCGGATAATTGGATATTTTAATACTATAATGTCTTCGAAAAAAATGTGTCTCCGGCGTTCGACAAAACTGACAATAATGCCGATCGATTGTATAAAAGAAAAAAAAAACAGTAAAATTTCAACCTGATAATTAGTCTATACAAGAGCTCACGGCTCTTGATAATATTCTTCGTATCCGTCTCGGGCTCCTTCATCGCGCTGTTGAGCTCCGAGTTTCTCGTTGGGGACTGAATTTTGACGGTTTTTAATCTTAAACTTTTTCACAACGAAGAAACAAAACGCCCATCAATCGATGGCCGTAGTGCAGGCACTCTGTGACTCTCTTCGCACTTGCGATACAAACTCGAGGTTATGTGACACTGTTGTGATCACCGAACGAGAGGTCCACCTCGTTTTCTCGTTAAAAAACCCCCTTCGCGTAACGTTGAAGCAGCGTTAAACCATTGATCGTCTCGTTATCATTGGTTCTTCGCCAAAGATTACAACGGAATTGACGAATGAGCGATTTAAATTGTAATACGAGAAAACGATGGGTCACGTGGGCAGTTGTGCCACTTGGAAAATGTCAGAATGGCCGAAATAACCGATCGACTTGAGCTACGAAAGCCCGAGACTATTGTCGATATCTGCGATAATGAAAAACAACCGAAAAATTCGAAACATCTCGTAAAAAAACGTCAGCCACTCTGCTTTCCCAAGAGAAACAAAGATATTTACGTAACCAACAAGACTTGCTTCAAGGTAACCGACCAATCGAATTGTTTACGATAAAATGTCGTGTTTTTACTGCTGTTTTTTTTTTCGCGTTGTTTTACGATAATTAACATTACTTTTTCCGCGTCAAGGCTCAATTGAATAGATGCGAAAAACTTTTGGATTCTGGTGAAACCGAACTGATAATTCATGGACTCGGCGCCGCTATACACAAAGCTTGCAACTTGGCGCTACAACTAAAAATCAATCATTGCGGAACTTTGGAACTCGACATTAACACGTCCACCGTAGATCTCATAGGTGAGAAATTAAATAAAATTAATTTCCTGTCATTATTATTATTTTATGTAATGGATAATTCATATTTAAAATATATTTTTTTTTTCCACAGATGATCTACAGCCACTCGACGACGATGAGGACTACGAGGTAAACAATCGTCAAAATTCGTCGATACACATAAGAGTCTATCGAACCGCTTCAATAGGAACGCTGAAATATGTAAAATAATTATCCAACGATGATACGCAACGTCCGCAATAGCATAGACTGAGAAAAAAAAAAGATCAAAACGGAATTTCTCTTTCTTCCAATTTTTTCAAATCAATATAATTTAAATAGTTTTGAGAAAAATGATATTTTCTCTAAACGAATTGGTGCACTGGTTGGGACTGACGATATTCGAAATTTGGATAAATTTGGTATCGTTGACAATTTTTACGATGCTATTAGCGCTTAAATTAGACGAATACTATTTCCTCGGCTATTCGGGTTGGTGGATCGTGTTTTCGCCTCTCTTCATAGCCGACGGTTTGAATACGTATTTTTGCGCAATAATATTCATGAGAATGCATATGGAGGGAATGATCAAAGTTGCCATACTAAGAGCCCTCTGGAGCTTAATATCGTTGTTGTTAGTTTTCGTATTCAAATATCTTTTGTGCAAAAAATTATCGGGACAAAGTAGCCTCGAGTACTCGGAAGTTCTTAGTCCGGTATTCATACTTCTTCAACTCGTCGCCGTACGCGCGTGTCAACTTCACTGACGCACGGAAGACAGCGGTGAGATGTGGACGCGATATCCGCCTACGATCGTTCTCTCGTCGTCGCCGCTCGCGGTTTACATGAATACTGAATTCGTCATGACGTAACACGAATATTACGGAAACATTCGCGTGTATCATTGTAAAATATTGTTCGCGATTGTATCATCACGCGAAACTTTCGTCGTGTTCGCTGTTTTCTCATGCGATTTCGATCAGATCTCTCCGTACATTTTTTCTTATCATCGTTTACATCGCAGAGACAAATGTAACGTAATATCTTCCCGTAATTGTAACACGCGATAGCTTCGATATAAAGTTAATTGTACATTGATAACGAACAGCAACGTTGTAAATACCACAAAGCAGTTTATTAATATTGTAAGCAGAGCTGGAATCTGGTTCCGTTTTTATTTCACATAATAAGCTCTACGATCGAATAAAGAATGAAGTTTTTATATCGATGGAAAACGAGATTCGATAATCATTATTCCTTTGGACTTTTTATTTATTTTTTTATATTTTTTAATTTCACAGCAAACATTTTCGAAGTTTCCCTCGTTCTTCGCGAACTATAGACTTCACGAAGAGACCCCGAGGAGGAAAATATCGTGTTCGGTATCTATCAAAGCGCAGACACACGAGAGATTCCAAAAAAACAAGAAAGAAACACAAAAGACAGCGTAAAATATACGAAGAAAAAAAGATAAACACGTAAAAAACTGAACTATATCAGCGCGCTAAAAATAGCGCGATAGCTTCGTATCTCGGAAAAAAAAAAAATTACCGCGAAGTAAGTACGCAACAATTCTACGAGTCCAGAAACCCTAAAGATTTTCTATCGCAAAAATCTAAGGCATAATTTTTTTTTTACCATCAAACAATAATAATTTCTATTATCTTCGAATTATGAATAAATAGAGTCGGCGGACCAGAGTATCGGAGAAAAATTAACGGAAAATGCTCGATCAATCATGACAATGATGTAATTGATTTGCGGCTAAATATAGCCGTCAAATCCCGAACGGCGGGCCATCGTCATAATTGACTGAGGGATGATTTCCCTCCGAACGTATCCCTGCGGAAGAGCTTCGACGTGTTTGCCGGTTGGTAAATTGACAGATTGATCACGAAGCATTGAATGACAATTAATTCGTATATCGGAATATCTCGATACTTCGAAACGAATATTCGACGTCATTCAATAATAATCAAACACTCCATTGTCAGTGAGGGTGCAATGAAATGCATAAAAAAAAAGGAAAAAGATCGAAAAATATTTTTGGTTTTATCGAAGAAAATTTATCGGTTGCGATGGAGGGACGTAATAATATCTTTGATAACTCGTAGACAATGTTCCAAGAGCCTCGGTGAGGCCTAACAATGCTCTAATTCAATCCCAAAAATAAACAATCTAAAGGCCTGCGGTGGTGTAGTAGTATACGCCGATACGGTGGCGGGTGGGTATACTCGCCCTTCCCACCCTCAGTGAAGTAGATCAATATTCCTGACCGAAGGGAGACAGAGAACTCTCTTCGTTGGAGTGTTGTGGAAGGGGCGCGAATGAAATCACAGTATAGGCCCCCGAAGCCTGTTGCTGCCACCGCACTTGGATATTCGTTTTGGTAGTGGGTACTTCATCAAACGAGACATCCGTCATAACTGTATAAACGTCGGGACTAACACTTTACGGCACAAGAGCGAGTGATGTGCGGTGGTCAACGACGGTCAAGAGATTATGGATAGGACGACCAACTGGACTCGCGGTCAGTTACCATCCGGAAAAGTATTTTTTTTTAACTATTTTTCTTCTATTTTTAATTCGTGTATTACTTCGCACAGGGGGTGAAAATCGTTCGATTTTTTATAATTAATATCCGTAGTTATGCGTAAAAAAAAATCAAGCATGTGCGACACGGGTTAAAAATATTGTCTGATTTCGAGGATTAATTGAATTTTGGAGTTATCTTGTTGCGTAGTATTTTGAGAATTTTTTTTTTTGAATTTTCGTGTTACGTTTTTTTTTTTTCGTATTTTACGAAGCGAAGATAATTTTAGTTTGTTTTCAATATCGCGCAGGCAGTACGAATGCATCGACACCGCTTCCAGGACAGAATTGTCACGGATTCAATGTTTCCAATGGGTCAAACGCGTTTTACCTGGATAAGCTTTTGATCACTGCACCGTCGTTGGTATCGGTGAATCAAGATTTGAGATGGATATTTCCTTTGCACACCTATGGATTTGCTTGCCTCTTTTTTGTACTCAGTTTCTACACGTTCTTCTCCATATTAAACTTAAGGTATACAAGATACTCGTTTTATCTAAACGATCGCTTTAACTTTTTCGACGGTTTTTCTAACGATATTATTATGCAACAGATCCCTCATATCCAGCAGACCGTTCATGTCTACTATCAACATCTTCCTCTGTTTACTCGGAGTCTCGAGGTCCGGATGTCTCTTCATAGATCCTTACAATCTTCAAGAGGTAAGAAATTTTTTTTTTTTTACTCCGTTCAGTTATTACTTTGAAGAGATACAATCATAGAGTTGCCTATCGATCTCAATAATTTTTATTTTGCCTTTTCTTTTTTTTTCGAATTCCATTTTCAACTCGATATGACAATCGTCTTTTTTCAAGGCGCTTTAACAGTTTGGAGTATTTTTGGGATGTTTTTTTTTTTTTTTTAATTAGCGAAAATGTTTTCGCGATGTATATCGTTGTGATCCATCGAAGAATATTTGGTGATCGATCTCTTTGCAATATTGCAGACAATGCCAAAGGTCATTGGTTCAATAATGTGGGATATTGGATTTCCATGCGTGACCTCCGCCTTCTGTCTGATACAGTTGGCTTTTCTACACTTGACTCAGGTGAAACAAGAAAGCGTGATACGTTATCGCTTCGCATTCGTAATGAAATATCGATAAACGTGTAGAGCCGTGAAACTTTTCGTCTCGTATCTTATTTCAGCTCAAGTTTGGACCGGACAAGATACAAAAAGAGTCGTGTCTTAGTTTGGTCATAACTTCGCACTTTTGCTGCATTATCGCGAGCGACGTTGCGCTCGCTTTTCACAATCACTTCATTGCGAAATACGTCGTACAAACTGTTTTTCTCGGATGGAGCATATTACTTTATCTGACCTTTCTACACGCCGGTTACAAAGTAATGCACTTGCTGAGAAGAATGCCGAACAACATGCTGACACGAGAAAATTCGGCAACAAATCAAAAAGGTACAAACTTTGGTAAAAAAAAAAAATGGAAAAATCGTTTCGTTTGAAATAGAAAATCGTTTGATTTAGTTTTAGAGATAAGTCTGCGAAAATATTTACTTTTAAAGAGAAAAATCATTTTTCTTTTTATTACCCCATTTTTACGTTTTCGATGTATAATAATACCTTTGCTCGCTTGTTATCCTGTTACACAAATTGCTTGTAGGCATTATGCAGCTTGCTATGTTAGCACCTTACAACAATCTAGCGACCTCGGTAGCCGCAGCTCTTGTGCCGACAATGCTCGGTCCGAAGATGAAAGTTTCCGAGGACGTAGAGCAACAGAACAACGGCGATTTAGGTCCGAATCAAAGTATCAAAGGTAGAATTACGGTGGATAAAGCGTAAAAAAAATAACTTAATTTACTAATTCGATGATTTTTTATTTTTCAGATCGTAATTTGGCGAAAAATAAGGACCAATTTCATCGAGAATCAGGAGTTTTGTCGGGGCGTTCGCAAGTGTCGAAGGATTATGGAGATTCGCAGCCGGTGTCGACGGTACCGGAAGTCTACGTGAGACCACCAACTCCGACACCGTCGACCGTAAATCTTCCGATAATAACGGTTTCGAGTCCGAGTCGTCGAAGTTCATTGGCCAGTAGACGAGGAAGCGACGTGTCGGCGCGATCGTCCCGGCGAAATTCCGAGTGCAGCGTAAGATTCATCAACGAGGACGACACTTCGCCGACGTCGGACGCGAGGCGTTCGCCCGTTGGCGACAGACCGAGAACACCGGACACTCCAACGCCCAACCGTCCGCCCGAACCGATTCTTCGTCGGCACTCCGAGATGGTAACGCCGACTGGTAGCACTAAGGATTTGCGCCGATGTTCTGACTTCAGTCACGAGAAAAATCGAAGCTCGCAGTTCGCCACGAAACTTCGACGTAATAGCGACTTTGGTAATCGCACACCGAAGAGAATGTTGCCGATCGACGATCAACGGTTGCCGAGAGTTCTCGACATAAGTCCCACGAGTTCGAATCCGGGATCGAGAAGAAATTCTGACTTTGGTAGTGTATTCGCACCACCGAAAGCTCCGGATTCACGAAGAAATTCCGACGTTCCTTACAGCAGACGAAATTCTGATTTAGCGCAAATGCGACCGCTCAATATAAATCGTCGCAGCAGCGACATAAGCATAAGAACATTGGACAAAAGTCCGACGCATTTTCAGAGCGTTTTACCGGAGAAAGTAGAGATACAAGAGAAGTCCGAGTCTGATTCGGATCAACCAGATTTCAATGAGAAAGCTTCGCTTATGAATGATAAGCCAAAGGAGAAGGAGGAGGATAACAACAAGAATAGGAAGAAAAGCTTGTCGTGGAAAAATGATAAGAATAAAGAGGATCCCGAGGATATAACGGCGGAGAGTAGTCTTCTGCCGGAAACGCAGCTTCCCGATAACAGAGTTATGGTAAACGCATCTAAGTTCACATCTTTACACTAATTAACCGATAAAACACTGTTAATGCGCTGAGAGTTTCGATCGATAAAGCTATTACATTTCTCCCGTTGAAAGAAAAAGACGCACTGCTCACGATTGATGGTTTATTGTGTCGCAGGGAACGGATTTCACTCTTCACGCTATTCTCAATCATATCGCTCACGTTAATCGAACGAAGACCGACGCTCCCCTCTATCTACCCGAAGGCAGTTCTGCCGCTGCGAAAAAATCTCAAATACGACGGGTCTTGAACGTTACTTACGCCACTGCTATACTTGGCATTGTATTATGCTTTGCCGATGTGCTCCGGATTTTCGGTCCCTACGGTGAGTTGCATCCATCATTTTTAGTAATTCAACTGATTGATTAAACGCAGCGGACTCTGTTTTTTTTTTATCTTTAGTAGAATTTTTTTTAAGTAGCAATTAAAACGAAAGAGTCGACAGGAGTTGGCAAAATTCGTTAATGTCGTTTTTTCAATTTTAGGACTTCTCGGTGAGACTGTAATGTACGGAATGCAAGGAAAACCCGGACAGTACCCGAGACCGTGGCCCTGGCTGCTCTACCAAACCGTCTGCCGAGCATTGGAATTGATAATGGGCTGCGCGATGGCAAGTATAACGAAGCAACCATCGGTGAGCCCGAGACACCAATATCTCAACAACTATAGAAGTTACAGTACCGGCATAAAGCCTCGCGACGGTCTTTACATATGAAGCAATATAATTAATCGCGAAAAAGAAAAAGAAAATTCTCAAGAGCTTCGTCTACTCGGCGATGTACCAAAAAAAAAAGAAAAAAAAATGCCAAAGTCAGTATTTTCCAGAATCGCGCGATCTGTCGTCTTTAAACTTTTTCGTTCTCACAGTCTTCGATTCAGACACGGAAAACAAAGTGAGAAAAAAACGTCACGAGATAAAATTTTCAATATTTTCGTGCGATTTCCGAGACATGGCGATTAATGCCTTGTCGCGAACAGTTAATTAAAAAAAATATCAAAAAATTGAAAAAAAAAAAAAAAATCATAGTGCAGCAATAGATCGGTGTTTAAATTCTAAAGAATGGAACTGTGTTCAAGACAAATTGTATACTCAACTTTTACATATTTTTCAAGTTAAAAGAAATCAGTATACTCGAATTACACTTCCTGTTAAAAAAAAAAAAAGAAAAAAAAAGTCTGTCTATTTTAAAGAAAAAAAAAAACAAAAAAAAAAAACAAACACCTGTGGACCTATATATTTTTCGACTTTAGATTAGTTTTCTATGAGGTGCGATTTTTTTAAAAATATTTTTATTATTCTATTCGTTTGAAGAAATTGAGTAGTCGATTGGTGATCCACGAACGACGATTGAGTTTCTTCGAACCGTTGCGGTTACGCGCATTTATTCGAGTTATCGTTCGTTTTCGATTGTTTTTTTTTTTTACATTTTTTTGTAACCGTAACCCAAAATAGACTGTATATAAACCAAAACTATTAGATACTTAGCACGACGTTAACAGCGTTAATTGACGAGGATATCGAGTCTTTCGTATCTAAAAGTAGAATGGTTTGAAAAATTAAATTAAAAAAAACCCATTCCAAGTGCCCTACTCTTGAATGTTCAACAAAACTGTTTAATACTAATGAAAAAAAAAGATTGACGTTCTAAATGGTTTTAACTACAGAAAAAAAAATGAAAATTGTGACAGTGTTGTGATTCTATATGTGATACGCGTCTATATATGTCGTAGATGAGCCGACAGCTCGTTTAATGCTCGTGCTAAATCGCGAAATTTTGTCGTTTACGCTGCGCGTTCGACGACTCTTGCGACGAGCAACGAACGGCGCGGACCCGAAATCAATGTTTTAAAGTGTACGGTAGTTTTTAGTGACAACAAAAAAAAAAAATCACTACGATACATGTTTGATGTGCCAAATATTCGTGTTAACTATTTAAAATGTTTATGAAAAAAAAAAAAAGATACGTTGAGAGGAAAGGATACTTTGCTTCTGAAACGAAAAGCACTGATATAATTATTTATATACGAAAAAAAAAACAATGAAAGAAAACAAATCAACCGGATTGTACAATAATAATTGAAAGACAAGTAACGGTGGAATGTCAACCATCTCCCCGATAACGAAAAAAAATGCATTCCGCATAAATAAAATCGTAAAGTCGATGATAAAATTTGCGATTTTATTCGTGCGATTTGTCGGTAGCGGTTTTCTTTTTCGTAACTATCGGTCGGCTTATGCAGTGACAATACTGACAGCCAAAATATTATACGATAAAACCACAGATACAAAATAATCGATTAATTACCGGAAGAATTACAAAAAAACATCAAATTCATATCAATAATTCTCATCGACCAAAATAATCCGATATACGTATCAACCGTTTGTGTATTAAAAGAACAACAGTATAAAATTGTGTCTTTGCCTTTGTTCAGAGGTATACGTGAATTTAGCATCGTTTCGTTCCTGTAAATCCTAAATAAGAACGTAAGAACAAAAAAAAACACAAAAAAAAATGAACCGTAAGATGATCGGAGCTGCAATCACTTTCGTAAATGTAAATAGTTAAAAATGTCAAAAAATGCAAAAAACAACAAACTTTAATTAAGATACTCGTCAATCAAACTATGAAAATGTTCGGACTGTTTGTCTCAGATATTACAGAAAGTTTAATAAATCTCTAAATTAGAATCTTCTGCTTTCTACACTGTTGAAGAGGATTGGTGATCCGAAAAAAAAAAGACAAAAAATCTTTTAATAAAGGACGATACCGTTACTTATCCTAAGACATAAACGTTTTCAAGTGTTAAAGGAAAAAAATCAAAGTATTTTCTTCTAGAATAAAAGTTATACGTACTGTTTTCAATGCGACCGTCGAAAAGAAGATTCTTCGTTCGCGCGATAGAAAATACAATGGCTCACTGCTCGATGCCAAAATTAAGTATCAAACAATATAATTATAATAGTTTAAGCGAAGTGACGAATTGACGGTGATAATAAAAACAAAATTCTTTCAATGTACACATCGATGTTGCGCGACGAGAATTTGTGAAATTCCCTTTGTTCCATCGCATAATTGTTACGAGCGATTTTCGTAGAAAGCCGCAAGTCCCGGGGAATAATCGCAATCGGTTATCGGGCAAATATAATTTTTTTTAAATCCGCAAACTTTGTTAGTGGCGTATCCCAAGACGACAACCGAGAGGCCGAGGATCGGAGAGCGACGTAGTTGAGGAATGAGATTTCCTCCAACGAGACGAAGTCATTAAAATCCACCGAGCTGTTTTCTCAAATTGCTTTGTATATTTCATCATGTTTGCCATTACCAATTCAGTATAATGAAATGAAGAGTATAACGCCGTAAAATTGACAATCTTACGGATAAACACCGTTTGCGACGGGAAGGCGACGAGAACGAGTTTCGCTCGGGGTAAATGAATTCGATGCATCCGGCGCACCCAGTTTGGCGTCTTTAGCAGCAATCTCGATGGGATACGAGAGCTCCGCTCCCGTTTTGTAAAGGCAACAAAAAGAAAAACATGACGCAATGCTGACGATTCGGTGCAGTCGCTTATCAACGAACAGCTCGCAATTTTTTTTCGAGCGCAATTATCCAATGATTAAACTAATATAATAAATCAAATCAATATCGCGGCTTTTGTTACAAACTGCGTATTGTACAAGACATCTGTCGTCGACATCCACGTTGAAAAAATAGGACAGAAACGATTAAGAAAAAGAAAAAAAAAAAGAAGATTACATTCCCCACGAAAAACACTTCGTCTTAGAACCGGATAAATATCCATAACATGCGATAACACCCTTTAACATGCGTTTAATACACAATATTCCCATGTATTTCCCTCGAGACAGAGAACACGAAAAGAAAAAACTCGATATACCCGAATTAAAAAAAGTACTCCTGCGCCGCGGTTTCATATTCTATTGTGAAATTATTATTCTTATTTTTTTTTTCGAAATTTTAATCGTTTTCTGTCGATATTTTTCAGTAAGTGGACAATCGCGTTTCTTTCAAGCGTCGTAAATCGTACGCGGTTACAAAATTGTACGGATCAATTTTCAATGTTTCTATCCGCGATACGAGGCCACTTTGTTCTCACTATTCCGAGCCGAAATCGAATTCGCGGAAGCGAAATTTATCGCATATTAAGTGATGGAATCTATCGGAGCAGTGAGCATGTGATCGAACGCGATTTACTTCTATTCGCAAATAACAGAACGTCGCGAGACAGCATTTTTCTTGTTTGGTTATTTCGCGATACAACGGTGCGACGTTACACGTTGCCCCACTTGCCGGCTTTGCCGTTTGGGAAATCGAAATAATCTATTTCAGGCTCTGGAGACTTTGAGGTGGAAGCTGCCGGCTGGAGCTTCTGACTCGCTCTGGCAGTTGAGGATAGCACTTCCGATAATCTGCAAAATGATAATAACAATAAGATGATATAAAACATAAGATTTATTAAGAAAAAAAATGAATCCAAAATTAAAGTATATTCTCCGTGCAGTAAAAGTATTCAGAGGGATTAATATCACTGTGCAAAATAATCACCGTAATGTAGACTTGGGTTTTGATGAGTTGAGCATTGGTCTCGGCACCTTGCGTTGACCATTTTCTCGTTGAACTATTTCCAACAAACTGTAACTCGGCAACCAACACTGAAAAACAGAAAATCATATGATTGCGAAAAATGTTCAAAATTTTTTTACAAAGATATAAGGAATAATTTAATTAAAACAACGCGAACATATTGTTTAAAACTCAATGACGGCGGATCATCGAACGATTAACAAGAAAAAATGGTAAATCGTAAATAATAATGGTAAATGGTAAACAGTAATGGTAAATGGTAATGCCAAATCTCACTTTATCTCTGACTGCGGTGGCGACGACGTTGCGTTTGGGTTCCTTGTCGTAAGCCTGACTTTCGCATCCGAAGTGTTCGCAGCTCTCGTGTATAAAATTCCGCTTATCCCTATTCATGCTATCGAAGGAATAGCTGCGCGATTTTTGTTTCGATGCTTTAGCGAGATGTACCAATTCCGTCAATCTGTCGTGTACCATCTGACAAAAGTGAGGATCTTTCTTTGCCCACTGCTTCATCGATTCGGTGTAACGCGGCATCAATTTGCCGCTCACATCGGGATTAACGATCTGAAGACCCAAAGCGATTCTTCGATTTCTCGCGATTATTTTGCATTCGTCGTTGCACTCGAGAGTCTTCAAGTGATTCTGCTTTTTGGCGCCTTGTCCAAAAACTTCCTCCAAATCCACCGAATGACCCAACTGCATGTCCGCCATCTTACTCGCCAGTATGCCACTGGCTATTCTCTGAAAGTCACGAGAATTTTCGGCGCACGGCCTCGTCATGCTTCGGTTGCCGCACGTACAAGTAACCTGCGAAATAAAAATAATTTAATAATAGAAATTATTAAAAATTTCAAAAGTTAAAGGGCCGCAATATATTTTGTAACTTCCGACTGGTCGATCGGGCATAACTGGTAGTTATGAGTTTTACTGTGCGCTTTTGCAACTTTTCAAATGAGTAATGTTGGTGATCACAAATTTTCCGAAATTAAGTCGTTTATCTGTTAAAAAAATTTTAAAAATTGCATAAATCAGGAAATTAGTATGCGATACATACCTTAACGGTTTCTTTACAGGGCACATCGGGACACTTTCCCTCGTGGCACGGAGCGGCGCAAATATGACCGCATATATCCCGCGGGATGGTACACGGCTGTACGCAAATTTGACCGGATTTTTCGCACGCACCGGGATGACAAATAGTGATACACTTGTGTCTGCCGCAACTGATTGGCTTGTTGCACGGAAGACCGCAAGAAATTTCGTTTACATGACATGGCACGGCTTTCCGCAATTCATGTTTTCCATAACACCATCGCTGAGTGAGAACGGTGCACGGCGGGCATGTGGTATCGCTATGACAATTGTGAAGAACTTCGTGTCCGCAGGCGTGCTGACGGCTGCACGGGCGATTGCAAGTCGGCCGTCTCGTGCCGCAAGGCACCGGTGGATAAATTACGGAGGCGCCGCACTCGCAGTGCAACTCATCGAAACTCATTTGCTGACAGGGTTGACATCGCACTGGAAAAACAACGAGATAAACCGATCAAAAACAGAGAAAAACTTCAACGGTAGTTAATTATTAATAAATCTGAAATAACGTTTTTGATTCTAAGATTTCGTGATTAATTTTCGTATGAAACGTAATTTAGGGCAATTTTAATGAAAGGGGAAAAAGAAAAGAAAATATTCTGCCGTTATGAAATCTGCTGATAAATTCGATTATTTTTTTACGCACCTTTGTGACAAGTCAACTGGCACCTGTGTTTGCCACAGTTAAGCATTTTCGAACACGGCATCGGGCATATATGCTCGATATCGATGCAACAAGGCTGATTACACTTGTGCTTCCCGCATGAGCGTTTCTTCGTGCATTTCTTTTCGCAACGGGCGTCGTCGGCCTTTGTGCGAAGTTCCTTGCAGGCGATCTCGCGATCCATGTTGCCGCATCGACATCGTACTTTGGTCGTTAATTCGCATTCGGGACACTCGTCGGGATGACAATCGACTTTGCAAGTATGCGGATCGCCTGACACAAAAAAATAATAATAACAAAGATACATTGAATCCATCGATTTTTTGTTTCGTCGATGATTTTTCCGGGAAAATAAGATACTCACTCGGTTGACCGCACTTCAATCTCTTCGCGCACACTTTTTCGCACGTGGGAATCGGATCGAGACAACTCTCGCGATTGATCGTCAGCGGCGTTTGTCCGCAGCAGCAATGCGTTACTTTGGATGGTTGCAGTATACAATCGCCGCATTTGTCCGGATGGCACACTTCCTTGCAGCGATGATTTCCGCACTCGAGATACTTGTCGCAAGTCTCCCCGCAACTGTAAGTCGACGGCAAATCGGCGACACAAGTTATGTCGCGTTCGTGCTTTCCGCAATAACATTCTGCGGGAAAAAAGCAATTTTGATTCATTATACGTTCGATCATTGAATACCCAAAGTTTTTTCAACTCCAATTTTTTTTTTTTAACAAAAAAGTAACTACCTTGATGCAGCGTTTTTTCGCACGGCTCGCAGTCGCCGTGATGACAAGTTTTTTCGCATTTATGAATATTGCAATTCAATGTCTTGTCGCATATCGCCTCGCAAACGACTAGCGTCGTCGTGCTGCATTTTAGGCTTTGCGAAGTCCTTCCGCATCCGCAGTGTCGCGTTACCATGGCGATGCATTCCGGACACGAACCCGGATGGCAGAGCAACGTACACTTGTGAACGCAATTGTTCTTCGCGCGCAAACGGCCGCAAATTTCGCCACACGAGTGCGCGGTGTCGCGACGATTCCACTCGGGTGCGCGTGCCTTGCCGCAGAAACAGTAGTAAATTTCGGGGACCGTTGGGCTAACGTTTTGACACGCAGGACATCGCCATCCGTTTTCTGCGAATGTGATAAAGAAGAGTAAATATAAATAACGGAATTGCACGGGACGGCAATCGTTACAATTGAAGCAATGATTGTTAATGTGATGGGGAAGGAAAGCTTTTACTTACCGCCCTGTGACGAATGCGCCCATTTTTTTAAGCACTTCAAGTGAAGTACGTGATAGCAGTTATTACACGACCACACCGGATCATTTTGCCTTATGTAGTCGCAACAAATGAGACACTCCAACTGTCCCTGATTCAGTTGCTCGGTTAATCGTTCCCTCTGACTGGCATCGTCGTCTGTGAAAAATCAATCACAATAATTCGTTATATCATTTTCAATGTATGAAAAGGTGTAAAGTAAAGTTATGAGAAGCTTTGGTAAAGTTGTTGCGTTTCATTCCTTCGAATTCTGGATGGAAATTTTCCTGAGGCAACGAGTACAGACTTAAAGGAAGGTGCATCGTTACAGACGCACCGTAAAGTGATATTTCAAACGAATTTAAAATACGTCCCAATTGGATAAAAATTGAAAAAAATTAGAAAAATTCATATGGATTTAGAAAAATTAACTAAATTCAAATAACATCGGTTTCTTTTTACCATTGAATTTTTTTCTCAAAGGTAATAAAATTAACAAAAATAATATCATTGGTGGTAAATTAAAAAAAAAATCTATTGAAATATCTATTGAATTGATTATATCGTAAGTATCCTATAATTTACCAAATTCGATCTTCTTGTTATTTTTCTTCTGCACCGGTCCTCTGACAGGAATTTTAGGCTTTTGCCTCCAAAACTGCGTCTCGTCGTCTCGCAATTCGCTCGGCCGTTTCCCATCGTCTCTGGATCTGTCGTAACTGTCCCCGCGACCTTCGTGATCGTAATAAGAATATCCGCTATTGTCGAAATTCGCCGTAACGTCTCTTGGTTTTCCTCGTCCTCCTCGATCATTTCTGTACGAATTTCTATCGATTTCGCGAACATGAGGATTCTCCTTTCTCGCTGAGTTCGCGGAATTTCCCGATGTTTGAGGTTCAAAGAGATTCTGCTGCTGTTCCTCGTAATCATTACCGGTCGAATAAGATTTGTCGGCTTGCTGACGATTACCCGCGTATCTTTCATTCTGAAATCTTCGATCGTTTCTCGTCCATTTGCCTTTGTTGTTGTAAGAATTCTGATTAAAATTTTCCCTACTATCATCGTTGCTAGTTGCATTATCCTTTATTGAATCAACAGAATTTTGCCACGTGTCGCCGGGCATTTTTCTTCTGTCGGGACGCGATTTGTCATTTTGCTGCTGACGATTATTCGCGTAACGATCGTTTTGCTGAAATCTACCGTGATTCCGGGCTCTCTGACCCTTGGAACCTCCTCCTCTGTACGAATTATCCTCAGATTGTGCATTATTACCAATTGCAGTATTGTTATCCTGAGTTATCACAAAAGCATCGTTGGATCGCGATCCGTTGTACGATTGTTCGTAGTTTCGCGGGCGTTGACCTTTGTAAGATCCTCTGTAAGAATTGCCGCTATTCTTTGTATTATCGTAACGCCTATCATTGGTACGATTTCTATTATCACTGAAGAAGATATGAGAAGTTGCCTGAGTCGTGTCCGTCGCGAAATCGTCATAATGCCCGTCGGTTCCGTTGTACGACGGAATTTGTGTGACTTTTTGCACATTTTTTATCCCTCCCGTTGGCACGAATTCGCTCGCACCAGCGTGCAAATTTGATTGTTTCGTCAAATTCGTATCTTGTTTATGACCCAAATGTCGCGAATTGAACGACGGAAGCGCCGGTCTGTTGTTCTCGAAGAAACACGGTCTCTCGGGATTTACCATCGTCGTTGTATTGTCGGGAACCGGAGCGAACAGAGATTCTTGATAGGTGGCACTTTGATATCCCTGCGGTGCAGCGACGTTGGGAAGATTATTTTGAGCATAAAGACCCATGGAACCGTGCGAATACGCGCCGTTTCCGGCTGTGGAATAGTAGTCCCAGGATCGGGGATCCGCGGTTGAGGTTCCCGCGTTCCCGTAAATGTAGAAGTTGGAATCGTCGGACGGACCGGGCTGGTCGGAGCCGTCCCAGGTGGCCATGATGGCCGAACCGGAGAACTTGCCACCAGATAGACTAGTTATTTTAGACACAACCTTTGCGATTATTTTATCTGAAAAAAAAAAAAAAAAAATTTAAATACGTTATTATCGTCGTAACTATTGTTAGGAAAGAGTAATGACGAAAATAAACTAAAATTCGGCAAGTAAAAATAACCATTACAAAAAAAGTTTACAATTGTAACGCCAATTATTCGTAAAGTACAACGAAACAATTATTAAATACAATATCAGTTTTCCGCTTATAAAAAGTTTTTTCAGTGTTTTTCCATAATATAAATGGAATATTCTGAGATAAATGCATGCATTATTTTATTATTCTTGAAGCAATATAGCAAATTATAGGAAAGCTTTACTTTATAATTAAAAAAAAAAATCAAAATACATTGGATCATCGATCGGTAAAAAAGCAATGCTGACAACTACAATTTTTTTCTTTCGTTATTTTGTGTTGAGTTTTTGTGGCATTGTTTTGAATAATTTAACTTTATTTAGAAATTGTTTGCATTGTTTTACTATTCTTGTATTAACATAAAAAAAATACAGGATAGTTTTGCGTCGGTGCAGAAATTTTTAAATTTTTAACAGTGTAAACAACGAAAGCCAAATACCAGAAAAACGAACAAACGGTTAATGAATAAGCAAATAGTTTTCTATGAAGTCTAAATTTTTTAAATGTTTAGAATTCTGCAAAATTCCATATTATTATTTGTCAAAGCGGAAGCGTAGTAAAAAATGCCAAAGGGACAGAACTTTCCGCTGCATGATTATTCATCCATGAAATTTCACCGTCACACACAACAATTGCTCCGTATTGAGTAACTATTTTAATTTAATTTTTTCACATTGCATTGTACATACCAAAAAGTTATTAATAGAAGTCAAATCAAAGAAATACACTACAATGAGATGAAATGAAAGTTCTCGTGTAAACGGCTTCTGAAATGTCTATCAGGACGCTAAGATTCAAATAAGAAACTTAAAAAAAAATTCACATCCTTCGTCAACGATTCGTCGACAACTGCGAGATTTCGAGTTTCCAAAGGCAAACGGAACTAAAAATATATTGCAATTATTGTGCAACGCGAACAATGGTTTCAGGAAGTATGAATCTGTCCCGTAATTTTTTAAAATCCATGCTAACGGGAGAGATTATCGTGTTACCGACACGTGTATTAATTCTCGTAAACGCGAGGCTCGCGAATGAAATTTTGATGATAAACAATTTAAATGAAAAAAAAAATTGATGTTGGAATGCTTAACAATATGGTAAAGGGAGAGATCGATATAACGTTCAAAGCACAAGAATTCGAGAGCATAACCTGCGTCCCGATGTGCAGACCAAATTTGACGAATCTTAACGGATGCAAGAGCGACCATAAAGTTGTTTGAATATGAGAATAATCATTCGATGTAAACGTTTACGATAAGGACAACGAAAAACGATAATTATTACCTTGCTTGTTAACGGCAGATCGAAATCAATGAAAATTGAAAATACGAATGACTCGGGGCAGCGATAATCACGACTACGACAGTGACGGAATTTCGACGAACCTCGGGGCGTATATGTATAGGTATACCAAGAGGACAAATAAAATGGCGCTATCGCGAAGTCACAACTGATGTCCACCTGACGATGCAGTTCGAGGCCAATTCATTGAGGTATTATTGCGATAATGACGCTCCCACTTGCAGAGACGTAAAGCCAAATAGAGTTATTAATTTTTTTTTCGATTTTTTTTTATAGCGTTATCGCAAACTATTTCGCAACTTCTACAAAACCGACGTCGCGGTAGACGAAAATTGTTTTGGATTCGGCACAAATTTTAGCTAATAAATCCCGGAGGTGAGGTGACAAAAATGTCAACTAAACAGAAATCGGTTATTTACAATGTTCGCAGTAACGTAGATTAATAATGTTATCCATTTTTTTTTTTAGGCCTTAGACTCATTCATTCTGGAATGGTCATGAAGCTACGCTACTGATATAGATGTTTTTTGGAATTATCGAGTACCAATGGAGATTCTGGTAAGAATAGAAGCGTTACAGATGCGAATGTTGCAAAAAGTTGAGACGAACGATTACCATAATTATTTGACTAATATTTTTAACAAAAAGTAATGACGGAAGTTGAAAAGCAGATTTCGTTTCCTCGATATTCGCAATAAATACTCATTCAAAAATTGAATGCGTCTTTATAAATTTTATCGCAGTTTACAGCTTGCGAAGGAAGAAAATAATTTTAATTGCTAAAATTGAGTTTTAGAGTCTTTTCAGATGTTTGTTCAATTTCTATATTCTATAAATACATCAAAACGTATAATAACAGTTTATTATCAAAGTAAACGAAAACAATTAAATTTTTCTTATTATCCAATACACAGATTTTATTTTATTCTCAATCTAAATAAAACATTGTAACCAGTAAAAGAATTTACCGGAGTTTCATTACAAAATTTTACAAATCAATATTTACAGAAAACATTGTGAACATTTTTTGCTAAAACGTAATTTCGCGATCAACGTATTCAAAGTGTTCTCACATTTATTTGAAATATTATTTTTTTCAGAAAAAGCTGTACGCAATGTTGTGATACAGAGGCGCGATGTCAGAGTTACATTGCAAAAACGTAAGAGAAACGATAGACAAGCCAAAGGGAATCGACTGAATTCGTTAAGTTGGAAATATTTTTAATCGCGCAATGTCGACGGACGACATGAGTCGCGGGATGTCGGCGGCGACAGGAGAGGACGTGGGTCAATCGGTGACGAGTACTTCGCAAAGTATTCCAAACAGTATAGAGTCGAATTCGCCGCGAGCTTCGGATCAGGCGAGTCGTCAGAACAATTTGCAGCGTATACAGCAGCGAAAACAGCAAGTCTTCAATTGGCCGCAGTTGAAGAAGCTGTTGAAACTCGCGAATTACAGCGCTTGCCAAATGGAAGATTGTAAATGCAATGGTTGGAAGAATAGTCAGCCGTTGACAAAATCACCGAAAAACGACATGCAATTGCCGGTTACGAATTTCTTCGATCCGTGTCGTAGTTGCACTCACGTACTGGAAAATCACATAACTCATTTACCGACGCAATCGGACGACGAGATAAACAAACTTCTAGGAATGGTCGTCGACGTTGACAACATTTTCATGGGTATGCATCGAGAGGAAGATTCCGATACGAAAAAAGTTTATTACTATCTTTTCAAACTTTTGCGTAAATGTATTCTTTCGATGACGAAACCGACTATCGAAGGTCCGCTCGGGCAGCCGCCGTTCGAGCGGCCGAGCATAGCAAAGGCAATAACGAATTTTGTACTTTACAAATTTGGCCATTTGTCGCAACGCGAATGGCAAGCGATGTACGATCTCGCGAAGATGTTTCTTCATTGTTTAAATCATTGGAACTTCGAGACTCCGAGCGCTCGTCGTACGACGGTGAACGCGGACGAGGCGCCGGCATACAAGATAAACTACACGCGATGGTTGGTTTTTTGTCACGTGCCGGCATTCTGCGATTCTCTTCCTCACTACGATACGACTCTTGTGTTCGGCAGAACGATGCTTCAGGCTGTATTCAAGTCGGTCTGCCGACAATTAATGGACAAATGCCACGGCGAACGCGACAGAATGTCGCCGGAAAAGCGAGTTCTCGTATTGACGCATTTTCCAAAATTCTTATCGATGCTCGAGGTCGAGATATATTCCGATAATTCGCCGATATGGGATCCGGAATTTAAACAAGTGCCACCGCCCCACTTGCAGGTCGCTCTCGAGTCTAAGGGCAATTTAACACGTCGGGCAACCGGCGAATTCGAAAAAGTAACTGTACCGCCGAACGACAAAGACAACTTCACGACGATAAACATCAGTCCGGGAATCAAGAAAATTCACGAAAAACGTTCGCACGCCGAAGGAAAATCGGACGCGAAAAGACGACGAAACGAAGAAGCATTCGAAGATTTGCCGGAGGAAACTGTCGCCGAAATCGTCGCGACGATAAACGATCCTAATTACATGTGTGGTCCCGACGCTGTTTTTCCGCCAAACGTTCCGAGAGACGAAACCGCAAAACTCGAAGAAAGTCGTAAGATCATCGAGTTTCACGTGATCGGCAATAATCTCACGCAACCGGTGTCGAAACAAACGATGCTGTGGTTGATAGGTCTTCACAATGTATTTAGTCATCAACTGCCGAGAATGCCGAAGGAATACATATCCCAATTGGTATTCGATCCGAAACACAAGACTCTCGCGTTGATAAAAGACGGCCGACCGATCGGCGGTATTTGCTTCAGAATGTTTGCGACTCAGGGATTCACGGAAATTGTTTTTTGCGTTGTTACCAGTCAGGAACAGGTGAAAGGTTACGGTACTCATCTGATGAATATGCTGAAGGATTATCATATAAGAAACAATATATTACACTTTTTGACTTTCGCCGACGAGTACGCGATCGGTTATTTCAAGAAACAAGGATTCAGCAAAGACATTAAATTGCCGCGGACGATGTATCAGGGATATATTAAGGACTACGAGGGCGCAACTTTGATGCACTGCGAGTTGAACGCCAAAATCGTTTATACGGAATTTACGGCGGTCATTAGGAAGCAAAAAGAAATAATAAAGAAATTAATACAGCAGAGACAGCAGGAGATACAGAAAGTTCATCCGGGACTCACGTGCTTCAAGGAAGGCGTACGAGGCATACCGGTCGAATCGATTCCCGGCATTCGAGAGACCGGATGGAAGAGTTACGCGCAAACGAGAACGCGAGGCGTTGCCAAAGGCACACAGGGACCCGAACCCATGGAAGCTTGTCTCGATATTACCGACTCGCTTTACAATGCCCTTAAGAATGTTTTGCACAGCGTAAAGAATCACAGCACGGCGTGGCCGTTTCTCAAACCCGTTGACAAAAATGTTGTACCCGATTACTACGATCACATCAAATATCCTATGGGTAAGTTAATCCGAAATTAATGTATTAAACATTTTTTTTATTTGATTTTTAAAGGAGGGCGTTTCGCTGCTGCAGTCCCAATTAAGCGTGAAATATCGAGAAATTCGAAAGAATTCGAGAAATCGACGATACGCAACTATCCGAGAAGATTAATATTACATAATAATAACGCGAAAAAGTTATTAACAAATCCCTTTAAAAAAAAGGTTCAACGAATCATTTAGTAACCCAATTTATTTTTCGCAACATTTGATTCCTTAATTTTTCTGCATTAATATATTTTTTTCACAATTTTCGAAACTTTTTTTTTAATGAAAATTCACGATCTTTGGATGCGAGTTCCGGCAAACGCTGCGCATTGCACTCAAAAAGATTTCGGGTAGTCGATCGAACATAGTCGCAAACATCGATCAAAGATTTTGCCAAAAACGGGATTTTCAAAAATTTAACTAAAGAACTGCCGCGAAAAAAAAATTAGGTTACCGGATGATTTCGGTGAACAGTTTTTTTTAAAATAAATTGTTAAAAAAATGTTCGCATTATTATTATGCAAAATTAATATTTTTAGCACCTTCTGTATAATTTTTTCTAAATTGCATCCCCTCGGGAAGTCTTCGAAATTCGAATGTAGCGATACACACCCTCCTTAATATTTTTGTTTCTTAAAATCACCAATATTGATGAATCGTTTATTTACTGTTTCAGATCTCAAAACAATGACTGATCGCTTGAAAGCGCGATACTACGTAACGCGTAGATTATTTATTGCTGATATGACACGTATATTCACGAACTGTCGTTTGTACAATAGTCCCGACACCGAGTATTACAGGTGTGCCAATGCTCTCGAAAAGTATTTTCAGACAAGAATGAAGGAGATTGGCTTGTGGGACAAATAGGATTTAAAGTAAAAAAAATGTTAATAAAAAAAAAGAACATTCGACGAAAAAGTTTGGATTGGATTTTTATTCGTTCATTGGTCCAACTACCCGATGATCAATCGATCAACCAGCGAAATATCCTTTTCAAATATGTTTATTAAACTTTTTTTCTTCCTTTCTTTCTCAACTTTTATTCAGTGAAAAATCTTCTTTCCCTAACTTCATATTTTAGTGTCACACGCGGAAGAGCCGAAGAATCGAAAAAAGCTATTCCCCGGATAAGTGGAGTAGGCATCACTTTAAAGCCTAATTAATGCAATTAGCCAAAGAGAGTTAATTAACGTATGTAATACAGCGATTATAACGATTCCTTGTGCCTCGTGGTTAGTCTACGGAACAGTGATCGCCGTGACTAGACGGGGGTTACGATGCGCGAACGGCTTTGTTGCTTCGGGTGGCAACTTTCAGGCATATCACGAACTCCGCACGTGAAGAAGTACCGGACGTTATGGGTTCTCATCAATGAGTCGCCCGCGTCTTCTTCCACCGATCTTTTTCTTTCTTATCGATCGTTAAAGCTTTTTTTTTTAATGTACAATTAATCCTCCGATCGAATTAATCAACGAATTGTCGCTTGATTGACCTTCAGCTGTTTTTCACTGCTAAAAGATCGCGCGAAAAACTTCGTTCAATTTGTAACGTTAAAATATGATGATCGCTACTTAATAGGCGATATCAATTTATGGATCGCGGTGCGATAGAACGCCGACGAGTTTAATTATTCAAGATCGGCAGATAGAGGTTTTACCTTAAACAGGTTAAAGGTCAACGCGACGATCCGCTATGGAATCGCATTCGAGATTATCGTCCTTTTAAGGATCGAGCGATTTGTCAAAACTCCGTTTTCGCGCGATTTTTTTTGGCTTCGTTCGTTAATCAGCTCTCGGAAGTCGTTCGCCATGAAATTTTTACAATGTCACGTAGTCGAGCGCCGGTGATGCACTCGGGGAATCGAAAGAGGTCAAGATCGCTAGAAATATGGAACATTGCGGTGTGTCCTTTCGGCAAAAATGGAAATTCGCTTAGTGGAATCCGACAAATAGGATTATTGAAAAAATACGTCGATCTGTACTGCTCACCGAATTCGAAGTCATCACTATTTTATCCATTTGTTCATTCGTATTAATAGAATGATTCAAGGAAACTGTTACGATACTATAATTGCTGTTATTTTGGAAATCGAAAAAAAGGCTCGAAAAATGACATCGAATTTCACAAAAAAAAGTCAAATTTGAAAAGATAACGAAATTGTTTAAATACTTTAATTGCTGTTATTTTGTTGCCGAAATCGAAAAAAAAAATTACAAAAGATTCTATTGGATAAAAAAAATTGCATTAAAAGCGATACGAAGTACGAAGAGGACAATTTTGTTACGAATTTTTTTTTTTTTTTTTGCAAACAAAGATATTTTCGAATTTAGAGGATTCGCCGACTCTAAAAGCGTTTCTTCTCGATGTCCGACGATTTTTTTTAAATCTCATTTTCAACCACCTGAATGAAGTGTCTTCCGCTACGGGATGTTTCTCGTATCATCATAGAGCTCCGAAATTGCGGAAGCATCGGCGCTGTTATAAATGTAAATGATATACACGTTCGTCGGTGAACTCAATTGCACAGCAATTTCTCGTGTATATACCCTTTGCGCATACAAGAGAAGGAAAATGGTTTACATGCTCTGGTTATCGTAAACTTCATTCACTTGATGGATCCTGTGCTCGTCCGGTTAATTGCCTCGAAGGCAACCGAGAAATATGGAACATTTTTTTATTTATTTTTTTCCAAAGTGACTATTGCAAAAAAAAAGCGCCTAATTATCGCGAATGCTGTAAAAACAAAAAATTCAATTTAAATAGAATTGA
This sequence comes from Cryptus viduatorius, assembly GCA_964006125.1. Lineage (NCBI taxonomy): Eukaryota > Metazoa > Arthropoda > Insecta > Hymenoptera > Ichneumonidae > Cryptus > Cryptus viduatorius. Next base: position 2,018,956 of record OZ023226.1, read on the forward strand.
AAACACTGTTTCGCTTGCATATTAATTGGAATAGAAGACAAATAATTTTGCAGCCACAAACGTCGTTATAGTTAATCATTGAACAAAAATCACGTGCATTCGTTTCATTTACGAATTGATAACTCTTCGTCGGTGTAAATAGCAATTGTTAAAAAGTGGAAAAATACTTTTTGCGGCGTTATTTGGAGCAAATGTGCAAAACCTCTGACCATATATGTTCAACAGCGTTTTAGTTACGAGAGAGAAGAGGGGAGTTGATATAAAGGCAGCGTCTTGGCTTAGTGGCACACTTCTCGACGAACCGAGCGAACTACAAGGACAGTGTAAACTCTAGTCAATTAGATATTTCAACAAGTTGAACGGTTTCTAAACAAATTGTACGTTGTTTTTGTTTATCCACTTAAATTGCAATTTTTTTCACATTTTTCTTAAGCAATTACTTCTGTTTACGTAGTGAGTTAAGATGTGTGACGACGATGTGGCCGCTCTGGTTGTTGACAATGGGTCGGGTATGTGTAAAGCCGGATTCGCCGGGGATGATGCACCCCGTGCAGTCTTCCCTTCCATCGTCGGAAGACCCCGATATCAGGTAATTAAAATTGACAATTTTTTTAAAATTTCCAAAAATCGAATAAATTTTTATCAAAGACATTTTTTATCGAAGTAAAGTTGATTTTATAAATAAAAAATAATTTGTGGATTTAATAAATTAATTTAACTTTTGCAAAAAAAAAAATTTTTTTTATGTGTAAAATCTGTTGCCATAAATTATTTTGTCCGATTGAGTAAAAAAATATGAAAATGGAGAAAAATTATTAAGGTAACAAATTCAAAAAAAAAAAAAAACTGATGGATAATAATAAAAAATTGACGATTTCAGGGTATAATGGTAGGAATGGGTCAGAAGGACAGTTACGTCGGTGACGAGGCGCAGAGCAAACGGGGTGTTCTCACAGTTAAATATCCGATCGAACACGGCATCGTCACAAATTGGGATGATATGGAAAAAATTTGGCATCACACGTTTTACAACGAGTTGAGAATCGCTCCCGAGGAACATCCGGTTCTCCTCACCGAGGCGCCGCTGAATCCAAAAGCTAACAGAGAAAAAATGACGCAAATTATGTTTGAAACGTTCAACTCGCCGGCGATGTACGTCGCTATTCAGGCTGTTCTTTCGCTTTACGCATCCGGAAGAACCACCGGTATCGTTTTGGACAGCGGTGACGGTGTTTCCCATACGGTTCCCATTTATGAAGGTAAATAAACGATTTATCTTCTTCGAGAATGAAAATAACTTTAACGCGAATGATTATTTCGATGAAAAAAGAAAAATGCCCTCTTTTCGATCGAACCGAAGATAGCAGTGTTTCTAAATGGAAAGTCGTTTGTGGAGCAAAGATTTAACATGGAGCGCACGGCTCGCAAGTCCTTTTTTAGTTATCGCGTCTCCGTAGCCTCCGTGATAGCTAATCCGGTAAAAAAAAAATCGATCGAACCGTTGTAAGCTTCGATTTAATGGGAAAACAAGAATTCTAACGCATGTAACGATTTTCTCGTAACAGGATATGCTTTACCGCACGCAATTTTGCGTCTTGATCTCGCCGGTCGGGATCTCACCGACTATCTCATGAAGATCCTGACGGAGCGCGGCTACTCCTTTACCACAACAGCCGAACGCGAGATCGTTCGCGATATCAAAGAAAAACTTTGCTACGTTGCCCTCGACTTTCAGCAGGAAATGTCTACGGCCGCCGAGTCGAGCGCTCTTGAGAAGAGCTACGAACTTCCGGATGGACAGGTGAGAAACTGTTACTTTAAGGCGAATTTACGCTTACATTTCCAACCAAACGTGAGATTCACAGAAAATTTTGAATACTTTCTGATAGGGTAAACATTTTTCTTAATAAAAATCTCAAAAAGTTATTAATAAAATCGAAAAATAATTTTTTTTCGACGACTCGCCCGGCAAACTGTTTTTTTTTACGGATGAAAAGTTTCGATTGTTGGATACGTTTTCTCAAAAGGACTATACGTTACACTCACGAAATTTTCGATTAAAATTTTATCAAAAATGAGAAAAAAATTCTCATAAAATAAAAACCAAAATAATTATAATTTTCTATGTATTTCGAAAAATTAACGAATTATCTTTGACAAAAAAAATGTTTGCGTTGCACGACATGATTGCTGTCTTATATTCTGTATAACTCGCGCGCGTAAAAAAAAAGAAAAATATTTAAATTAATTTATTGTCTATTGCAGGTAATTACCATCGGCAACGAGCGTTTCCGGTGCCCCGAAGCGATGTTCCAACCGAGTTTCCTGGGAATGGAATCGTGCGGCATTCACGAGACTACTTACAATTCCATAATGAAGTGCGACGTCGATATTCGTAAAGATCTCTACGCCAATTCCGTGCTCTCCGGTGGTACGACGATGTATCCCGGTATCGCCGACAGGATGCAGAAGGAGATCACTGCGCTGGCGCCCTCGACCATGAAAATAAAGATAATAGCACCGCCCGAGAGAAAATACTCCGTTTGGATCGGTGGCTCCATTCTCGCAAGTCTCAGCACGTTCCAACAGATGTGGATATCAAAACAGGAATACGACGAGTCGGGACCATCAATTGTTCACAGAAAATGCTTCTAATTTTACATACACTTAATTTACCAACTAAACAACATTTTTTGTTGCCGGATTCCAACAATCAAAAAAGATCGACACATCTACTGTTTGTATTTCACGAAAAAAAAAATCGTTCGAAAAATACCTTCGAAAAAAAAAAAAAAAAAAAGAGTTTCGCGATGTATTCTCGAACGTGAATTGTCATTCGATAGTTCGATATATTTATTTATGTATTTATTGTCCTAACGAGGTAACTAACCGGGTCGACGCTTCGTCGGTGAAATTTTTTGTTTTATTATCTATGCGTTAATCATTTCAGCGATATTTTTTCTTTTTTCAATTTTCTTTTTTTTTTTATAATAGCTTTCATATCAGCTTACAAACTCTTTCCACACTTTTCATTAATCGGTACACACACCGGGGATTATTGTCAAACTATAAGACGAGACAAATTGACGAGAAATAATCAATGCTATAGAATTTCTTTTTTCTTTTCTTCTTGTAATCCATACATACTGTTTTATTTCTTATGTGTCTATGCATTATTATATTTATTTATAAACAGTAAATATTTAGGACTGAATCCGAGAGTTGTGTGAAAACGTGTTTTGCTTCACGACCTTCCATTTCGCATTGTATATTCATTGCGATCAGTCGAATACCTACGAGTCGATTTCATTTTGGACAGTTATGTCGTTTATTTACTTTTTTTTTTATTATTTAAAGAAACAAATGGCAAAGGATCCGAGTTACGCGATTTAGAGAGCATAGGATCGGTAAAATATGAATAAAAAATTTTCAAATCACAGTTTATAATTGATATTGTTGCGTCGTTAATTACATTCATCTGTTTATCGACTAATAGCAATTCTATGTCAGACGAGAAAAAAAATCGACCGCAGATTTCGATATCGGAAGCGTTCTACTCGTCGCTACTTGCTATGTTTTTTTTTTGCTCGTTTTCTTTTTAAACAAATTATTTACGGTACTGAATTGAAACGAAAAGGTAAAATAGCATTCGTTCTAAATGTTTATTATTTACATATCGTCAATATTGTACTCTTTAGGCTCATTTTTCTTTAAAAACCTCGTCAGAGAAACGATTGACAAAGTCCCGGATAATTAAACTGGACGGTCGATCGACGTACTCCTTAGTCGCTTATTAAATGTTCAATGTCAGATCGTAAATATTCGATAATAAATTAAATGAAAAATTGTCCTCTCGTGGCGATGGCGATTCCTTGCAATCGGCAATAAATGTTTATCACGACACCGAAGAAACTTCTCGTTTTTCTTTCTTTTTTTTTTTCTCACATCGATAAGGTTTCGATTTCGCGTTACACAGTAATGTCTAAAAATAAAAAAAAAAAAAACAAAGGGTCAGATTTTTTTTTCATTATTTTTTTTGTTCGTTATCTATCCATATTCGTCGTTATTTCATAACGATCCATCCCTCTTCACTTCCGTAGCAAAAATGTATGTGTTCGTGTGTATGTGTTGAGTATATGTTATGTACAATTAATAAAAAATATACATATCTAATTAATAGTTCTAAGGATATTAATCATATATGGTTTTCATTTTTTTTCTCACCGTCCCTTCGGTTTCTCGAAGGATTTTCATAGTAGTTATCCGTTCATCAATACGTATAGCAGTATTGTCTATACATCGAAAATCTTCTCGTACAACGGAAACAAAAAAAAAAGGAGTTGACGAAATACACTTCGCACGTCGAAAATAATATTTTATCCATTCAATAATAGGCGTCGTAACGAGGCGCCGTTTCACGTTCGCTACATCGAAACTCCTGCGTATTTAAAAAGCCGCGTTGGGCTTTGATTATCGCCAATCTATCTTCTAGACAGTTACATTTTTTGTTTTTTTTTTCTTATTTTTTTTTACAATAACTTCTTTTTCGACTGTCTTACAGTACACACCTTAGTCTGTCTACACATTTTATACAATGATTACAAAGAAACAAGACATCGATTTGTTTTTTTTTTTCTTCCATACAAATTTGCGTCGCCGTCGAATGATCCGGAGATAAATTGTTTCATTAAAAACAAATGATATGTCTGCGGCTTGTAATTAAAATGTAATGTAATATTATTTTTGTTCACGTTACAATCGTATTGGAATATACGGAAAATTAAAAAGGAAGAGTATCGAGTATCGAGTATCACGAGTTTCGAATTCGTATGGTTGAACCAAAGACACCCATCAAAACGCTCATATCGATCGACGATTGAAAGAAAAAACAAAAAAAAAAGATAACAAAACAAAGATCACGAACTATGGCCTATAATTCATTTTTATGCATTATATATTTTTCATAAAAAAAAAATAAAAAAAAATATCGACGAAAAAAAGATAATTCATAAAAACATCTTTGGTGCCCTAGTTAAGACGGCAGGAATAACGCACACAGGGAGACTTTTTTTCTAAAAAAAAATAATAAATAAATAAAAAAAGGAAAACTATGATTTGTCGATTCTACTGCCGATTTCAGAATCATATAGCGATTGAGGGTTTAAAAAAAAACGCGCGATGTCCGTCGTCTTAAAAGTCTATCTTCTGGATTTTCTTCTGCCGGTCGATCTCTTGGGCCGACGGTTCTTCGACCTCGTCGTGTGTAACCACGGTAAGGAGAATTCACTGAAAAAAAAAACGGCGTTAAAAAATCGAGTAAATCTTACAAATTACAAAAATATAAAAAAAAAATCAAAACGAGTTCCCGTACGTGGAAGAAAAACTTGGTATAGGAGCTCCGAACGCCGAAACCGGTAACTGTGGATCGACTTGGAGATTCTGAATTTGATCGATGTCCGGCCACAACGATGTGATTGTTTCCTCTTCGGTAGTCGAGGGACAGGGACCGGTGTGATTCGTGTTGTAACACGTTGCCTGATGATTCTGTCGTTCTTGTCTCTGTTTTAATTTCTCAATATGCCGTTGTTCTCTGAAAAAATTCGAAAACAGTAATATTCTTGTTAAAATAATTGAATTAATTCGTTAACAATAATTGAAAAAGTTGTACGAGAAATAGAATAGCGTTGTTAAAGATACTCGAAAGTTTTTTTAGTTCACCTTATCCTCTGTACGTCCCACCGTTTCCGTCTCCTCTCGTCATTCTCGAGCTTAAGATGCCTCTTGTTGAATATCTCATCGTCAAGATTTTCCGTTCCTTCCATCGTGTAACAACTCGTGTATATTTTGATCCTCCAATTCGGCACCTCCAACGAACTGCTCTCGTCGATCGGTGTCGATACTTTGTTATTCAGAGGATAATTCGGATCGCCCACAGCTGTGTAATAGTGTTCTTCCGTCGTTAAACAAGGTTCCTTCTTCAGCAAAGATTTCCCCTTTTTTTCGCTTTTCCTCGGCGACTCGTTAGTCGACGATTTTCCATCGGGTATCGTCGACGTGGTGTCGTTACTTATTGATGATGAGCACGAAACGCCGCGCTTCCGTTTACCACCGGAAGTGCTCAATGGCGTGGGATCCGAACGTCTTTTCTTCTTGCCCTCCCAGTCGTGTCTCGATTCACCGCCGCTTTCTTGCTTAGCGTCTATCTTATTCGTACTCTCCGAAGATTCTTGTTTAACGGTCGTAATACCTCCGCTCGTGTTGAGTCTTATCTTGAAACTTTCGTTGTACGGTGTTACGACGTTTTCCAACTGAGCATTTTTGTGATGTTCGCTCGTCGCGACGATACCCACGGAATTCAAATTCGGCGGGGAACAGGGTCCGGTGTGATCGGATGCCAAAGAATTTTCCGTACTCTCGGATCTCAGTTTCTGCAAATTCACCCGTCTGTCCATCCGCTCCAATCGTAACTTTAGCTAAAACATCGTAAAAAAAAATATATCAACATTCGTTAAAACTTTCGGTTCACAAAAAAAATCGACCCTCCTTCGAATATCTCCGCAAAAAAATCGCTCGATAAAAAGTTTAAATATTTGAAAATCTCCCGCCGCGTGATAAACGTCACGAGTAAATGTCTGCGTCCACTCGTGCGCATGCGCGCCGAATTAAGCAAGTGGTGCCATCCCGCGTGCGAATTGTTTGACAGACGACGTGAGACATAACGGGAGTGCTGCGAAGACGCGCACGATTGTCGAAACGCTTCGCTTCGCTTCGTTGCTAATAATTTTTCAACCATTTTTAGGTATAAAAAAAAATGAAAACAATCGACGTTTTCAACGATGCGAGACGTGACGGGAGATAGTAGAAAATATCGAAATAAAAGCTGCCATAAGGTAAATCCAATAAAATTACGATGATTCGTGTATTTGTGCAAAAGTCGGGAAGGGAGGGGGGAGGGGGGTGAAGAGGGGGATACCATGCGGCACCGTGGCCAATGTCTCTCGCCTACCGTCTCGTTCTCCTGTCGCAGTGCCGCAAGGAGTTTGTCCTTAGTGACGATTTGTTCCGATTGTTGTTGTATAAGATCGAGATGCAGCAACAACAGCTCTTTCAGATGTTTAACCTCCGTGAGATCATTATTACGAGCCTCGTTTCCTCTTAGCGGGCTTACGCCGAGGGCCGACGTTGCTGTCGCAGCGGCCGGAGTTGGTCCGCCGTCGGTCATACTCGCGTACATGTGATCGAAGGCACACGGAAAGCTCAGTATTCCGGCGGCTGCACTTTTGCTAGTTTTGCTGCCGCCGCTTTGATATTCGTGATTTTGTACGACGCCGCTTGTACGGGAGCTGTTGGTCGTCGACGAGGACGACAGGTGCTCGTTCATCGCCGCTACCATGTTGTAAGCGGCGCGTGCCGCTACCGTAGCACTTGCTACGACGCCCGGCGTCCCCGTACACGCCACCGACGTTAAAACAACTTCACGATAATCCGACGTTGTAACGATACCGCTTGTGCGTAAATCACGTGACGCACGTTCGCTCGTTGTCGTTACGACGTCCGACAACAAATCACGATAATCGAGACCAACAACACCGATAACGCTTGCGTTAGACACGTTTGTGTTGTTCTTATCACCATTCACGAGTCGCGACGGCGAGGCGTTTGACATCTTCCCACCGTGGCGCCGTCGCGGCTCCAGCGATCATTTGTGGCCGCGTCGAGCGTACCACGCGCCCGACTCACGTACATCAAGCGTTTTTTTTGCTACGCCACCCCAGTTGAGTTTTTTCTTTTTTTTTTCTTTCCTTTTTTTTGTCGCCGTCAATTTTTTTTTATCGCGAAGTCTCTCGCGATACGCGCGAAGCTTTCGCTCTCCTCGGAATCGGTTCGGGTTACTGACAACCCTTTTAGTTACTACGACCGGAAATGATGATTTTGCGTAGACACGGGATTCGCGACAATAACGAAGTATCGATGGGACGCGCTCGCGAATTTTGCAGCCCGACAGGCTATGTTGTATATACGCGTTGATTCTATGCCGTTTACTTTCTCGAGCGAGTTTTGTTACCCTTTCGTTCGGCCAGAGCGTGTTTACTGACGGAACGATGCGGAGCCGCGTTCGGCATTGGTATCACAGCGACATCTGACGATTTGTAAAGGTAACAGGGCAGCAGCACCGACTACTGCAACGTTTCCCGCCATTTTATTCCCGCGGACACGTGATTAAATCGACACTATAACGAAAATTCGGAAAAGTGGCTATAAGCGCGTAGTTTGCTTTGCAAATTGTTACGAGAATGGTGCGAGTTGCTTGTACGCGATTGCGCGATCGGATAATCTAGATGATAAAACTTCGCGGGTGAAACACGCGACAAGATGAATTGCTGATGAAGAATATTGAGCTTTACAGTTGAAACACGCGATCTGATATGTCACTTGACACGAAAATTAAGCTTCACGCGTGAAGCATAAGTACTTCGAGATCTACGATTTCGGTGAGATTTTATTATTCAACAGATTCGCTGGGCCGTTGTCACGAGAGCAGAACAATTTTTAACCCAAACATTTTTAACGCGATCACAATTGGTTTTACGATAAAACAGATAGGTATTGTTTTTCGAAGAGCTACGGAAAACGACAATGGAACGGCGTGAATATTGAAAATAAATAGTTATAATCGATTGATTCATTTTCGCGGTTCCATTAGAATTTCGTTTTTAACGGTAAAGTGAACTTTAAAAAATGTGGCTTTTGTGTCCAAATTTTCGTGACGTCCGTTGATTTGGGAGAATCGATTCTTACAAAACAGCTGATCTCGTGTTTACATACTTTTTGGTGCCTTTTTTTCAAATCCCACGAATAATTTGTTGATTCGTTGAAATTGAAAGCCTCAGATTAGTAAAAATATAAGTAACGATGATAATAACTTATTTAAAAAATTAAACTTCATACTTTGAAAAAATTCGGTATGACGAACACCATGAAGAATATCCAATTATCACGTTAAAATCGTACTTTTTATTGTTTCTCCAATTTGCCGAAGTAAAACTTACCGAGTAAAATTTGGCCGATTAACGATTGGATTAATGTTCTTTATTTGGACAACGGTTTATATATATATATATATTAGCATCAAAAAATACGTATATCGCAACATATTACAGTTGTACACAGCAGGGTGATCGCGGACTTTCGTCCGTTTACGATATGATACTCTTCGTTCATTCGCACCCTGGCGTTAGGTATATGTTTATTATCCCGTGACACACATGCAGAGATGCTTGACGAATTTTTGTTTTGTTGTACCAAATATCATTGCATAAAATCTATTAACTGTATTTTACTTCGAATGGTGGGAAATGAAAACGGATTTTTTTTGTGCATCGTCTCGAAATAAAAAATTATTTTTATCGGCGTATCGCGAGCGGATAGCCGCTTGAAAAAAAATCTATATCGGGGTATAAACGATAGATATTACTGTTTTTTTTTTTTTTGTAATATAAAAGAACACACTAACAACTAAATGCTACAATTCTGTTGCACAAAGACTTACACGAAGTTACATCTATAAAAACATTTACAAATCAACGCAACGTTGTACAATCATTCGGATGCATTTTCCTATAGACTTTTTTCGTTTTTTTTTTTTTTATTATTTATTTATGCAATTATTTTTTTTTATCGCTTCTTCGAGAATCAAAAACATTTTTCTTTCTCTAAAATATTGTTCCGAGCTTTTCGTTATTAACGATTCGTTTACCGACGAGATTTGTGCTTTCCGCCAGTCTTTGTGTGTAAATATCTTTTGTCAGAAAAATATTCATCTTCCAGCGAAGCAACGAGTTACAAACTTGTAGTCTTCGGAAAGAAACGAAAGATCCGTATAGTTAATTCGTCGAACGCGAAACGCACCGTTCTCACGCGATTGTTATCGTTATCGACTGCGAACCGACACAGCGGAATCATCGACTTTTTTTTATAACCCACGCGTTTGATTACCGTTTTAATTCATTGTAGATGTTGCCTATTATTTACGTACATTACATGAGTATTTGATTCATTTATACAAAGTAAAACAGTATAGAATATGATATTTCGAGAAAAAAAAAAAAAAAAATGAAACGCAATCAAACAATCAATCAAATGAAACGCATAAATATAACACACGGTTACGTTTGCTTTCATTTTTCATTGTTGATTTTTTCCACAATTTTTTTTTTCGTAATTTTTTCTCTTTTTCTCCGTTTCGACATAATTTTTTTTTTAACTACACGCATACGTAAAATTTAACTAACTACGATATACATATATATATATTCAGTACATCTATGTACTATAGAATTTTTTTTTATATTCATATTTACAATTATTATGACAGGGGACATATCTGTGAGTTAGTGATGCTTCGATAAAATATCCCGCATTCTCGATCCTCTGTGCTCTAAGCTAAAATGACGAAAGCTGTCTGTCATGAGACGTTTTTTTTTCAGTTTTGTTTTTCTTGTTTTTCTATTGGTTTTGTTGCGTTATGCGATAATAAAAACTTTCTCTCTCTCCCGGTAGGATTTTTCGTTGTTCGCTTCACACAAACATAAAATAAACTTTGGCAACACGCGATTTTCGATTTTTTTTTCGCAAATTTTTTTTTTTTTTTTTTTTCAAGTAAAATTTGGATCACTTTATAGACGCCGGAAGATCGAAACTACTCGTATGCCTCCGAATAGTTTTTACAAATTTTTGATTTATCAATATGAAAAAAAAAACATCGAATTAGAGCCGATAATACGCGCGAGCAAAGGTTAAAAAAAAAACACGAACGTTCTTCCGTGACTAGAGTCGAAATCCTTCAATCCCACGTAGCATTTCGTCCATCGCGAACGCCTATGTATATTCATTATATCTATAAATATGTATATTTGATACTGACGAGTCGTCGATTCATAAAAAAAAAACACAAAAAAAAAAACAAAATTTAAAAAGACTCAGATAAAAAAACATTCTTGTTCTACCATTCGCCGTGAGTCTATCGTCTCGTAAGCTCAATATTCGTTTTTTTTTGTCTCTGGCAGTCAATTAAACTGCTCCTGCCGGGAATAAATAGGAACTAAGTTTATAAATTTACATAAGAAACGAGGCTTCGCTTCGATAGTTTCGCAGTTCAACGAAGTCTTTCTGTATTAACAAAATAATTCCGAAGAAAAAAAAAAAATTGATGTACGTTTCGATCGGAAGACGAGTTCGTTGAACTGCGAAAGAAAAAAACATGAATCTGGAAGGATAAACCTCTATTATGCACTTCTTTTTTGTTTTTTTTTTTTTCTTTTTTTTTTTCGTTCCAACATTATTTGTCGTAAAGTTCGTGGATATCGCGTTCCTCTCGCGTTTCTCATTGATACGATATCTGCCTAAACATGCTGCTTATCTCCTCCATCGTCTTGTTCTTCGTTTCCGGTACTTTCTTCCATATGAAGAAAGTGAAAAAGGCTTGAAGACCGGCGAAAATTATGAAGACGTATGCGCCGAGTGCCTCTTGCAGCGGCAGGAATGCAACGGTAACGATGAAATTCGCTGACCAATTTACCGCGATGGCTACCGACGTGGCTGCCGGTCTCGCCGATTGGTTGAAGAGCTCCGAAACCAAAAACCATGGGATGCTTCCGGGTCCGGTGGCGAAAAATACGACGAAGAGGATGACGAGAATTATCGCGAAGTACGCAATTACATTCGAATGGCCCTGAAAATGGAAGAATTAAAGAGAAAAAAATTAAAAAATGGTAATTTGACGAAAAATAAATAAATAGTTAATTTATCAAATTAATAAAAAATAATAAACTATTAATTTAATAAATTAATACTATTAATGTTTATTCCAGAATAAAAAAATTTCTTCGGTTACTTACGACGAACACGAGACAAACAGCAAGTAGGGATGTGACGACAAACATTCCAGAGAATCCGAACAGCAGCAGTGTTTTTCTTCCGGCTTTTTCAACGAGAATCAGCGACACGAGAGTCATGACGACGTTCATCGCTCCGACACCGAGACTTGCCGATTGCGCGGCGCTTTCATCGAGATTAGCCATCTTGAAGATCTTCGTCGAGAAAAACATGACGGCATTGATGCCGGAGAATTGTTGGGCGAACATTACCATTATAGCGATTATCAGAGGAATTCGGAGTGTCGGATTGACGAACAATTCGCGAAGAGTTACGCGAGGTGTGAGTTTCATGGATTCATATTCGGCTCTCATATCCTCCATTTCGTCGTGAACGCCGCTGGTGCATCTTAGCCACGAGAGTGCGCGTTGCGCTTCCATATCTTTGCCACGTCCGAGAAGCAAATATTTCGGACTCTCGGGACACAGCGGCAGAGTACACATTTGGAATATCGCCGGTACGATAGTCAGACAAAGAAGCAACGGCCACTGATCCTTAGTTCCCAATATCTGTTGCATACCGAGGATCTGCGCGACGAGAATGGAAATCGTGATGACCAATTGATAGACCGTACCGACGGCGCCTCTCAGATGAATCGGCGATATTTCGGCGAGATACATCGGCGCAAGTCCGGCGTTGAAACCGGCATTGATACCGATCAAGAATCTTCCAATGATTATCATCTCGTAGCTGTGTGCCATTTTTGAAAATCCCTCAAACAACACGGTGAGGACGACGAGGATATTAATGAGGAGGAGGCCACCCTTTCGGCCGAACCTATCGGCTACGGTGCCCACCAATGATCCACCGATCATACCTCCCACGCAGAATATCGCCACAGCCAACGACCAGATATTCGTAACTTCGCTGTTAGTCGGCGGAATACCGCCCGATCTATTCGTCTTCTCATCTTTGATCCACTGCTCGATCAGCTGTTTTCGAGAAGAAAATTACATTAGAATCTTTCGTGATGCTGATGATCGGTTATATCTAAGATATCGAAGCTGCAGAAGTTGAATCTCCGCGTTTGAAGATAAAATGGTAAGTGATACCATTTTAATAGCGAAATTTATTTATTTTTCTACAAAAATTAGACTTAAGTTAATTAAAGGCAATTGTGTAAAAAGCTACTAAAACCGTACCTTGGAAATCAATGAATTATGCATTTTTTAAAACTTTGTTCCACACAGACATCTTTTTCAAACAATAGTTTCATTTGTCATTTTATCAGTGGAATGAATCAGAATAGTGATTTTCTTATCAGTTTATCACATATAATCTCTATGATGTGTTCAACAGGGACTTTCGGAATTTAACGCAAAGCTTCAAAAAGCCAACGAAATAAAATAGTAAAACTTACCGCTTGTGGCGCGTTGACAACACCAGTATTGTAACCGTGTTGAAAGGAAGAGCCGAGCGCAGCGGCAGCGATGGCGAAGAGCAAACGGCCATTGAGACCCTGAAAATGATAAATTTCTTGCATAAAGAAACAATCAAACTTCTTCCGGCGTTTCATTGAAACGCTTTTCTAAAGGTCAAAGAACGATTCAGTTGTGCATATAAAACAGATCTTTGGCCTTTAGGAATGCAATGAGATATAATTGCATAAACGCCGCGAGATCGAGACACGCGAATGAATTCGGCAAAATTAAGATAATTGGTCAACGATCCTAAGATTGTCGTCTGTATGGAACATACATATGGATCGGCTAATAGACGGGGGATGGGCTCCCGACGATCGTTTTCACGATGCCTGTTTGCATAAACTGCTGGATGAAACGAGAGCCCATCATTCAATTAAAGTTGGAGTCACATTTAGGAGGCAACCGAGTCGACTAGTTGACGCTAATTGAACGCATAGCATCGGCCAAATATAACTCTTCTCCACGTGGCTGAGGCTCTGTTGAATATTCTACATCGATACCGACCAATTAATTTGGTGATATTGTTTATCCGGTTTTAAGCGCTCGACGAACGATCTTGGAAATTAATAGGCGCGTCGCGCGAGTACTGACAATGTCGTCCTCGCGTGATCAATGCCGAGCCGTGACCCAAAAGGAAGTTAACGTTAACGTTAACGTTATTGTTACAATACATTCGCCAACAACGCGGACTATAAAATAGCAATGAAATCCGCGCTGATAGCTCGCGGTATAATTTATACTATAAATATAACTCTTTCGTGTGGAGAAATCAAACATCGTGCCATGTATCGTACGGAATCTCAGTGACCAATCGTCGTGGCGCAGTTTCGAAACGTAAGATTCATTAAAAAGTATAATTGCGCTTGCAGCCGCGAAGATTTTTACATAGGAACGACATTCACGCGCAAATTCTTCCGGTAGGGAAAAGAAAAGGATTTATCAGGGTTACCGGTCATTTTTTTTAGTTTTTCGATGATTGTTTTTTTTTTACGCGTACGACGAATTTGTGATACGAAGCGATGGTTTTTATTTATTTTTTACAATTGTTCAAAAAATTAATACTGTGTGCTGACGAATGGATCCGATTATAGTTTCAACTCTTAAGGAATAATTTTAATTTTATCACATCGTTTTGATTTTTATGCAAAAATCGGGAAAAAATATGTGATAAAAGGAAAATTTTTCGGAAAAAATGTAACACTGCGCGCCGATTCCGCGTCTAAAATTTTTCACCAATTATCAATGGTTATCCAACTTTACATCGCGAATCTTCGAACTTTGCAGACTTCGCGGGTCACTATGAAAAATCTTTGTCTTGTTATTTTTATTTTTTTAACTTTTCAGTTCGTAAAAAAGATTAAAATTTTTTTTCTCGTTACAAAGCGACATTAATACTCTTATAATGTCGTCCAATACTTTGCAAACAATTTTATTTAATAGAGAGAAATTCATTTAAACATTTTTCCACCTGTTTTATACCGCAATCCTTACGAATGTTTTCATTTCGAAAAACTCGACATCGCGAATACCACAGTTTCACTCTTTATACTCCATGCAACGACTGTACTATATGTTTGTTTTTTTACTTTTTCGCGGCGAAGACGGTGAAATTTTTTTTTTTTTTTGCGCATTTTACAAACTGCACTCCGGCTTACCGCTCTTCTGATGTACGGCATCGAGGCTCGTCTAACTGATATTTCCAAAACCATTTGAACAATTTTCCCAGTGGGCCCTTTTTTTCGTAAAAGAAATTTTTAATTTTTTTTTTTTAATTTTTTATTTATTTATTGTTATTTTTATATCCTCAATATTTTTAACGGAGTTTCCGGTGACTTTGCGGGAAATCCTTCAAAAATTTCTCGTCACAAACGATTTTCGAACACTGAGTAAAAACGTCGGGTATTCGATATTTAATGTTCTTCGATTCTCGTTTGCGTTGACTCCGGAGTCAGCAACGATTAACGCGTTTTTCACCGTCGCGGTAGAGCACGTGCGGTCGACTGGATGGGTCGACACCCCGTGCGATCTCTTATAGCACGTCGACTATACTACTTACTTATTCTCGAGTCACGAGAACGCTTTTTCAAACATCGTTCGACCGCGAAAGTCGCAATAACTAATGCGCGCATATATATACGTATATATGTTTATGTATACATATATATACATACATTGATTATACTAAAGCGCTAAGTGACGCCCGGAGCGGTTTTTACTCACGAATTCATTCTCCGTTTGTGCCGAACTAACAACGGCTTCTCGTGGACTTTTCTGCTTGTCGCCAAATTATTTTCAAATGTTAAATAAACTTTGAAGCAAAAACTGTAACGTCACTGTATTCAATACTTCGATAATAATAATAATAATAATAATAAAAATGTGTTATAATCATAATAATTATATATTATATTTATTATTATTATTATATTGAATTATCCAAATTTGGAGAATTTCCAGTGTCAAAGTCAGTAATACAGTATTATTTTTTACATACAAATTAAGCTGTAGTAATGACGATTATTTGTTTTATTTTCAAAAGCTATTCAACTTAAATTTCCTTAAATAAACACCGTGTCAACGTCACAAACAGCCTTTGCTAAGATATGATAACGAGTTACATCAATGCCTACCGCGTCAGCGAACAGCTCTCTGAAGATCTTTCAAAGTCCCTTTCTTTCGAATATAAAAAAAAAATATGGAAATAAACTTTCCTTTTTTTGGAGTAAAAAAAAATGTTTTTTTTTTCGAGAATCAAAAAGGTGAATGAAATTGAAGGCTAATTTATAGATCGTTTAGTAAAAATTAGAATCGAATAGGGTTCGATTTTTTTTTTTTTTTTTTTTTTTTCGGAATCTATAAATTAATCATCGAGTTTCTGTTTCTCATTGACGAAAATATGAATAGAATAGAATTCAAATTTTTTTGTCTATAAAAAACGTAATGTGAATAACCGGTATAGCAGATCGCGTATATCGCGATTAACTCCTATTTACTTGTGCGATAGGTTACGGTGTTCGTAGAAGTAGAGTTACAAAAAAAAGAAAGAAATAAAAAGCTTCTCGGATGACGATGCGATGAGGTGATCGGGGTTAGCTGGGTCAGCGGTAAAATATGTGCGAAGTCAGATGCAACTCGCGTGGCGAACGGAACTGTAAACGTTCTCGACGAATGCACCCTGAATTCGCGGTGGGCGGACGAACCGAACGAGTCTGCGATTTTCGATGCGATAAAAACGGTAACCGGACTGTAAATATAGTGCATTATTTACGCATACTATATAGAAATGGCAGCTAATGCCCTCATAAATACACAAATCTTTTTGCGGCTGTAGCTTATTCATTACCACATATAAGTGTATCGCTTCAACCAGACGACGTTCACTTGCGGCGCCACAGATAATATGCAGATTATCCGTCATTACGAAGGCTGTACGTGGCAATCATTACTTAGTAGCATTTTTTATCATATTTCTCAAGTTTATCTATCAATCGCCGAAACTGTCGATCGTTTCTTATGTTGACTTAAATTTTTTAGAAATGGAATAAAAAAAAGTTATAGTAAGACATTCATTTATTTATTGAAGAAAATGATTAAAAAAGCTTTGCTTTTTAGTTCGGCTGTTAAAAATGATGATAATAAAAAAAAAATCAAAAAAATGAATTAACATTAATAATAATAATAATAATACAGCAAAATTTTGTGGATGCAATAAAAAAAATTTTCGAGGTCACTATACGATAAAAAAAAATTTCATAAATGTCAATAGTCTGAAATTAAAAGATCGCGATTTCGATTTTTTTCGATTTTCGATCGATTTTCTTCGAATCGCAGAATAGTATACAGGTATATCCACTATAAAAATCATAAAATATAAATTATCTCGAAAGTCGTAGGAATTTTTAGTAAAATCTATTTCCATGAATTGGGCGCGAAGAACGAATCTCATATGAGGAGTAAATATTGTTTTTGCGTGACGAAGCATTTAGATACGCGCACCGGCGACGCTGGCAATGAATCAAATCTGTTCTATACTCATAATCCAAGTTTCTTGGCGCTATGAACGTTCTGCATGCATAAGGCGCGAAGAGACGCGAGCGAATACACGAGGACGTCGGAGGCGCGATCGATTTACTCGCGAAACTATTGGTCTCGACGATAGTCGCGCCTCTCTCGTTGCATTATCACTATATACGTGTTTTTATGCACTACATATGTTTGCGCAGCAAAGGCGGAATCTCTCGGTTCTTTCGCGTAATTACGTGCTCGTTACAATGAACTCGAGGATATTGCGATAAACAGTATCTCCGAGAGATACCATTACCGTTTTTGAAATGGAAACGCGTTTGGCGCTTCGCGTTTTTCCGCGAATCTTCGATGTTCTCTATGAATGAAGCGATACTATCGTCGTATCGTATCTTTAAATGCAACACGAAGAGAGAAAAAAGGGGAGAGGATGACAATGCTCTTTGAAAAATTATTATAATTTTTTTAATGAGGTATCGATTTGTTAATTTATGCAATTTCTTATCGCGACTTTGCGATACGTATTGTTTTTGGATGCCTTTTGAAATTTTTCATTCCGCGAAATAAACATGTAACGTCGAGTATAAAATGAAATATTTGAAGTTTCAATTTTTTTTTAATTCTTCGACATTTTTTTATTTTTTCCCTGGTTTCACGGAATTTTTTTTTTGTAATAAGAAATAATTGCACTTTGAACAGTGTCGAATAAAATTTTCGAGATTTTATATTTTATTGAATTTTCCTAATAGCGATTTTTTGCTATCGAATTTTTTCAATTTGTATTGAAGTGAATAAAATTTTCATGAATTTTTGCGGACTTCGCGGGACTCCGAAAAAAAAAAAAAAAATTAATAATTTTCGATCAGAATTTTATCTGCTCGACAAGGTACGGAGGACGAAAACAGATTCATTTCTTGACAATGTTTACGGAAATTCAACGTTTGAACATTTTTTCAAATATACCGGAAGTAATCGTCAAAAGATTAATTGTCGTTTCAAATAGTTCGTTACGGAAGACGCGCCAATATCGCTCGTCCTCGCAATCTCGCTTTGCTCTCTCGTCAGTGATTTTTTTCTATCCCCGTTATGAGTCTTTCTTGTAGCGTCTCGTCATCTATTAATTAACTTCTATGTAACCTACGAAGGAAGCGACCTCGATGTAATGGAACGCGAGACGCTTAGCTTAATCCTTCCTTCCTCTCGGCCTGAGCGACAATTGGCTCGAAGGTACATAGATGACCGCGTCTCTTCCTAACGCGTCTTCGCGTACCGGTCAACGTAAAAATACGAAAATGGCAAAACCTCAATCCGTATTATCATTTACATTGTATTTAATTACTCCGTACATTGCAAATGATATTAAAAAAAAAAAAAAAAAAAAAAAAAACGAAACTATTTTGTTCGTTAATTGAGTTAAAAAAAAAAGGATTAAAAAAATTCTTTGCCATTGAAATTTTTTTTCTATCGCCTATTTTTTATCCATTTTTTTCCGGTAATAATTTTTTCAAACGAAAACTTATTGTATCATTTTATTTTCATTCGAAATAAGTTAAATTTGAATTTTCAATTGTCTGTACTCTCGAATCGTAAATATTAAAAAAAAAATGTTTAATGACTATTAATTATTTTTTATTCGAATAAACATCGAAACATTAGTAAAAATCGTACGTTACACGCCGCATGCATCGTATGTTATCGTTGTCGTTTGTTTCGCTTTCGTAAAGCGAAAAAAACGACCTTTCGTTCGGTCTGATATCTCACGAGTTATTACTACTTAGCGATTACCGTTCGGATTGAAGAACGAATAGCAAAGAAAAACCGTCGAATACTCGTTAGAATCGGCAATTATTTAACAATGCAACACGCACCTCCTGATGTTTGAGAAGCATGACGACAAAGTTTGGAAGAACTGAGACTATTAAGTTACGTTTATATGCGTCGTCGTCGTGTAGCCGCGGTGGAACTCGTGCCACTGGCGAACATGACGACGACGTCGTGCCCCCAAAGTGCTCGTGTACGAGGCGACGAGTGTAAATTCCAGACACGACATAGAAAGAGACGGAAAGTGAGAGTGTCGGCTCTTCCCTCGTCACGCACACGCAACGAATTTCCCCCTCTTAGGGACCCCCCTCCCCCCTTTTTTTTTTGTGACACAGACCTACGCACATTTTCCCCTTTCTCTCGCTTCACCGAACGTTACGCATTCACGCACACCAACGCAAAAAAAATTCCCTAGCGAGAAGTACGCGAAGTAGCGGCGAGGAGGGAATCCTTTTCTATTGGTTGAGACGGAGGTGTGTCGCTCGTGGGACGTTGCGATTGGACGAAAAGTCCGCCGAGCCTCCGCTGTACAATAAGGTGCAATGTGTGTTCACACATGCGGTGTGCACACTAAAAAAAACCCGCGGAAACCGTCAGCCAAGAATAGAAACGAGTATTCACACGCGCGCATATGGAGTCGCGCGGTATTCTCATCGGGGTTTATAACACTAACTGTTTCTGCGATTTCAACGGTATATCCTGCGATGAGCGATGCTGAATAAGTTTCGTTCGCGATTTCGTTAATCCCATTATGCGATGATGGTTTTGCTATATTTAAACGGGGGTCGAGAGAGTTCAGGTTCGATAAAAATCGTGTTTTACATGTCTCAAATGCTTATCGCACGAAAGATGTGCTCTTTTTTATCGCGAAAATAACCACTACCCAGCAATGAAATTGAGAAGAATTTTTTTTTATCAGTACATTGACAAAAAAAAAAAAGAGCGTCGGCGAAATTTTTTTTTATTTCATTTTTTAATAATTTTGGTGGACGATTATAATGGAATATTAATTTATGGTATATCAAAAATCGGCACTTTATTTTTAACAATTTAGTTTAATTTTACTATTAAAGTACTTTAAATACAATAATTTACTCTAACTTCATCGTAAATGTATATTAATCTTTCATTATTATTGTACATTCAATCTAATGCATCAGTTTATGCATTTAAAAAAGTCCATTAATAGGGAATTAAATTTTCTTTTTACGTTAAAGTACCGCAAAAATTACTTCCCATACCAGTAATAGAAAGTTCAATGCATAAAACGTGTAATAAATTTCAAACAAATGTGTGTTGAAATTTTAAACATTTTTTTGGATTTTATCGAAATTCGCTAATTTTAATGTATTTTTTTACATTTTGTAAATTTGCAGTTTAGATTATTTTTATTCTCGAGGAGATAAAATTTACCATTAATTTTTACAGCCACGCGAAGTAAATAAGGGATTGCAGCAAATTAATAATTTACTTAACTTTCAACAAAGTTTCGAGCGAAATTTCGTGAATTTAATTAATTTCCCAAAAATATCAGTCTATGAAATTCTCAAGTCCAGTGATTTCGCTCAAAGAAAACTTTAGCATTATTATAGAATTATACAATGAACTTTTTTATTTAACTTTTTTCTTTAACTCGTTGAAACACTAAAAAAAATCTCTAAATTTTTTAATAGATTATTGAAATTCATTCTTTTGATTATATCGTTGTAATTGTGATAACTATTGTCGCGAAACAGTGATATTTTTTGTTATTCAATATCGTTCGACAACTCGCAGTGTGCGTTTAATTATGCAAACTGTTCGTATAGTTGCGCCGCGTAAATTAAAAATCTGAAAAAAAGGTTTTGCATGTTAATTGATCGATAAACATCGGAGCGTTTGCGACGTTATCGATTGTAGTGGACATTTTTTTATATTGTTTCGTAAGTTGCCTGTGAATATATTATTGCTTAGTCACCAAATCTTAACGTGTAATAATATTGATAAAATGTGTATAGAATACACAAATAATTATTGAAATTTCGTTATTAACCAATGTGATTAACGCAACTTTTGGATTTCCCGATTTCTTCGTTAATTATTTCAAAATTTTTATTTCAAACGTCCGCATTGCCAAAAATACGTAAACATTAAAAATAATAAAAGTTGCAAATAAAAAAAAAACCCTAAAACGTCGAATTTTATGAAATTTAATATTATTGTGAAATACGTCGGGTCCGGTAGATCCATGTGCTGTTGTAGCGTTAAATAACTCAAACAACTATTACATCAGACACTACCGGTTTTTATTATTCTCCGAATGCCAAAACGCGGTATATGTAGCTTTGCCATGTGTAACCTTACTTTTCGCGTTCTCACGTTTCCTAAACTCGATGCCGAACCTTTTTATTATCACGCAGCGGGTATAGCGCACAAAAAGGGCTCCGGTTGCCGTAGTCAGCGTCGCCGGAGAGAACAAAGGTTCCTTTCATTCGTTGTTCGTCGGTACTTACGAAAGAAATTCTCAACTGAATTTCATTGTCGTGAATAGCCGGATTTCGACTATAATGACGAATTATTAAACCGACGATACATTTGTTCGAACAAATTATTTTCGGAGTAAATTTCCAACCGTTTCGGAGTAAATTTCCACTCGTTTCGGACTTAAATTTTTATTCAATTTTATCTATAATTAAATTTTTTTGTTTTACTTCGCATCGATATTCAGTAATCTTTATCCTCATATTCCGACTTCAAGATTTAAAAAAAAAATTTTTTATTAATATTATAGTTATAGAAAGTAGTCGAAGCTTTTGCAACGTTTCGCAAAACTCGTTTCTCGATATTAAAATGTACGAAAAAATTTTATAATATTTTGCTTCACCTTGAAGAATAACTGTACGATGACGAAATCGAGGCAATCAAGAAAGAAGGTGAGGTCTCTATTGGCTGCGTTAATAAACCAAACCATAGATTGAACTTTTGCATTTCTCAGTACGTATCGACCGAAATGTCCTCGAGCCCTATTGGCTCCGCTCGCCCTCGAGTGTCGATAAACTTTCGAATGACTAATCCACTGCCTATCCGAAGGGCTAACATTCAATATCCACATAAATTTTTTTTTTCCACGAATTTTATTTATTTAACGGAAAAATCTTCATTATTCTTCGCGTTCTGTTTCTGCAACTCGAGTTATCGTACAAATCGATTTTATTTCTACGCGGGTATAGGACGTTACCGCGTATCATCGACCAGTCGTCTAGACGCCAGACGCCGCGACGCCCACGAGAACAGTAGACAAACAGATATTCATAGCCCTATAACTATACGTAACGGTTAAAGGAAATCACGAGACCTCAGCGAGTCTCTCAGCGTTAATCCGAAAAGTTCCTCACTTCCGTCGTCGTCATTATACCGCGCGGAATGTGTATTATGTCGGAACAATTATATTTCATTCTCGAGACTTCAAAATCGCGATGAATACCTCCCGAGACATTTCAATCAGTCGTTTCTGCACAATAATAAGATCGAAAAAAATGGTTTTTCAACGCATAACATCGCAACGAGATAAAAAAAACGCGAATACAAACGGAGGCTGACGATAGGCTCATTGTAACATTTTTGTATGAGACTTGCATAACAATTAATTAACTCGTCTGCCACACGTGCGTCACGAGTGTCACAGGATCGCCGAGACGGTCCTCCTGACACACTTTCATATCGCAAATAATATCGCCATTCGTCATGCGATTATATCGAACGCTTATCTGCATCGGAATCTAAAATTCGCTAACGCAATCGACAATCCAACAACTTCCACATTAGATTTCGGATTATGATCCACAATTGAACCCGTAGAACATTGTCAAGAAAATTAAACGAAAAGCAAAAAAAAAATTATTTCGGAAGATTTACGTGAAAATTTTTACGATATCCACGTGAAAATAAAATATATTAAAAATATATGCAATTCGGTGGTTTCATATAATTAATATACTAATCATATAAATTTTCATATATATTTTTTTTATTTAAAAATATATCGTAAATTCCGTATCAGTACGTTACGCACGTTATTCAAGAATTGGCTAAAAAATGGTCAAAAAAGTCCGCAATCATTGTTCAAGAATCAGAGACTACGAAAAAATGAAGTTAAAATATTAAAATTATATCGAATGGAATTACGATAAAATTTTCGAAATCTTTGTTTTTCTCGATAATATGATTTTTTTTTATCCAAACTTTTATTGTGTGCAAAACAAACTCCGCGCTCGCATTCCGATTAAACGAAAAGTAAAATAAACGGTAAATTCGCTGGAACTCGGTGCAGAGTTCATTAAACGTCCTCAATAATAAAGATTAACTTAAATAAAGTTGAATAAGATAAGAGAATCTCTATTTTTCAGTCTCAGCGATTATTCCTCGCATACCGAGTGTTCTTTTCCGGCTATAAATTGCGTAGATTAATCAAACAATTTTTCGGAAAATATGAAAAAAAAAAAAAAAAAACTATTGCGAATAGCTAAACAATGACGAGTATTGTGTATGAAATATCTTCCGCTAAAAATTCTTTAACAATACCGTCCATTGTAAGGAATTGTCAACGGTCGTTAAATTTTCGTCATTTTTGCTATAACTCACATGACTTCGACGTTAAACGTTAGCAAAGAATTCTTAAAAAAAAAAAAAAAAAAAAATCGTATTTAACGGGCCGAATGAAATTAGTCTCAATTAGTCCGAAAAAAAGGTCACATTTCACGGTAAAAATTAATTTAGTCTCAACCGAGTCTTTCGGTTCCAATAATACGTTACCTTCAACGCTGGTAGCCCCATCCTGAATTAATAGTCGTTTCGAACCGCGCAAAATCGTCAATATCGAAATAGAAGTAAATATTTCCGTTGATTATCTCTTGTATATTCCTTGCCGTTTATTATGACCAAAATAAATCACATTCCCCCGTCTTTGAACTTGAAACTGTTCCAACTTCAAACTCGTCAGTTAATATAATAACGAATTCGTAACCACGAGACGAAAAAATTACAATAAAATAACGAGAACTCTACGACTCGTATTCTTTCCCGTTCAGCGTCTTCGTCTCTTCTTTTTCTTTTATTACAAATTTATTCCCACATTCGCGTGCGTCCAGCGTCGCGTATTTTCCGTTCCTTCTTTTTCTTTTTATTTTTCTATGTATATTTTTTCTTTATTTCGTTCTCGACGCCTCGTCGTTCTTTCTTTAGCTTTCGGAGTTCTTCGATCTTTCAACGTTCCGCGCGATCGTCGTCGTTCAACGTCCTCCGTTTCCGAGACTTTTGTTAGCGACTTTCACGCGGCCACAATCTTTCGAAGCTCCCGAGCTTCGTTTGTATTCAAAGTTCGATGAAATTTCGTCGACTCCGAAAATCGCTGAACACTTTCACAATCGACGGAAGTTCTCGAATTTTTATGGCAAAAATCTCTTTTACTTCAAAGTTTCGACGAGTTTTATATATCTTTTCTCTCGTAGCAGTTATTTGCTCCGATCTCCGGCGCCTCGATCTATCGTCGATCCGTTAATCCGATAGACTGACTGACGAGAGAGCGTCGAAGTTACTCGCGAGCCTCTCGAATGTCAGACGAATGAGTTCTGCATGTATTTGTAATATGAAGATTACAGGTGTTAACGTCAGGCGGGAACGTCTGTGTCCACTCGCACGCCGATTTCACTATACTGTGACACTACGAGATTCGAGTCCGGGAAGGGAGGAGTATAACCTCGCGATGCTTATATTCTTCTCCCACCTTTCACCCTCGTAATACAGACGGCAAAGAGGAGTCGAGAAGAGACAAAAACCCCCACGAAACTGCCTACTTCTCGATTTCTAACGTCCACAGAGACGCACACACGCACACCGTTTTCAATAAATATATATACGCAACTCCTCGTCTATGTACTTTGTACGTTGCGGTACCAACGCCGGATACGGCCCCTTAATGACGAGCACACTAGTCGACTCGGGCACACGAATGGCCAATTTTACAATCAAGATATATTGAACCTGACTACAGTCTGCGTAGTTGTTATATACATATACGCGCCCCTCCAGCGCGCGAGAGCAATTTTTATCAATTTTTTATTCACGATACTTTTTGCGGGGAAAAAAA
The DNA here is from genome assembly GCA_964006125.1 of Cryptus viduatorius. Classification (NCBI taxonomy): domain Eukaryota; kingdom Metazoa; phylum Arthropoda; class Insecta; order Hymenoptera; family Ichneumonidae; genus Cryptus; species Cryptus viduatorius. The sequence goes on from OZ023226.1 coordinate 2,044,282, forward strand.
TTTCGTCTAATTTTTTTTTTTTTTTTTTTTTTTTTCACTTTCCGGGTAACTGGACCGCGGCGAGAGTTAAAAGAGTGCTTTTGCCACGAGAACGAAACGGAAAGTGCCGCGGTATCGAAACAGCGTCACCCTGATATACGAACTTTTCTCCACCAGTCCGCCAACGGCTGCACACTTACTATCTGTTATGACTAAGTATGTGGAACTCTACAAGCGAATCGTGTTTATCCCGCGACGAATGTCAGAAGGGCGTATTTTTCTGCGTTTGAAATTACCAGATACAGACTTTTGCTTTTATGTAGGCGATACCGCGAAGGCGTACGTGTGTTTGCGTAGTCATCGTAGTGTGCGATGCTAGTGTAAGCAACGACCGAAAATCGCAGCGAAGTCCCGAAAAATACGGACGTGGGAAACGTGGCTGTGCGCACGGAACTTTTTTTTTTTTGGTACAGAAACCGACCGCACGAGATAAGACTCGCGAATGGTCAAATTCCAATAGCCTTTTTTTTCCCCGTAAATACGAACGAAATGACTTTCAGAGGTTATTTCACGAAGTTTTTACGAGTCTCTTATTATTTTTTCGTCGAATATTGTTGTTATTGTATGGAATTTATCCACTTTTTGATTCTATTTTTATCGCGTGAAATAATCGCTCGATAAATCGATAAACTTTAAATTAAATTTAATGGTCATTAATGTGACCGATTAATTGACGATTGAACAATTGAAATCGTATTTTGACGGCAAAACTAGAAGCGCGCGTTTAAAATAATATAAAAATCATAAATTCCTTTCATTTTCGGCAGTTGGATTTTTTTTTGAAACGACGATACGTTTATCGAACTTTGATAACCGAATCATTTCGTATAGAGGTATATATCGCGAGTTACATAATTATTTAGTTTTTATTTGGAAGATATCGTTCTCAGTTTCGTCGGATCATAAATGCTGTGACAAAAATAGATTTTTTTCTCGCTAATTGGATGTCGTTATCGAACGATCGCATTTTTAATTACTCAGATATCATTCTATAGGAAGTTTTTTTTTTTATTTATTTAACCGATTGCTATTACAACAGAATTTCATATGTTTTTTCGGAGAAATTCGAATTAAATGTACGAAAATTACGACTATTTTCTATTATCGTGTCGTACATTCAAAAAATTTTACCAAAAGTTCATTACTTAGGGCAATTTTTCGGAAAATTGTTTAGAATAATTTCGCGAAATTTTCTAATTATCGAAATTTTCTCCGCGCTAATATGTATTTCCTGCATAGACATTGTCTCAGAAATTAGATTAATTATGACCGGAGATTAACACGGCGCAACGCTACTGCGTCTCAAGATCGTTAGAGTCGTTTAACGCACTTTCGTTTATTAATTCAACCACTTCGAAGCTCGGAACTTCCTCGATAGAAGCAGAAACGTATGCAATGCAACAAATGTCAAGGAGAAAAAAAAAAAAAAAAAATCACTGCCAAGCCGCTAACGCATACTTATGAAAAATGTTTCTCCGTGTGGGAGAAAGTGAAAGTTACGAATTCGATTCAGATTAATACAATCGCGTTCTTTCACTGTTCTCGTAGACTCGAAAGTTGTCTCCGTCCGTCGAAGAATGCGCACAAGTTTCGCACACCCACGTGCGAAACCAGTTGTCGCCATACACGCGAACGGACACGCGTATTATGAATAATTCTATAGTTCCGCTTCGCGAACGGAGCACGCAGATCAGAGAATGGCGTTTTGTTGCTTCGCATATTGCAATTGCTGTGTTATTGTTACGATGAGCGCATCGATACTGTCTTCGTAATGTGTACCGCAACGTTTTATCGAATATTGCAAAAAATTGTTGTTATGCAATTGAATAAAAATAAAGAATTTTACCGTGAAAAAGTGATAATTTTGCGTAATGAATGCTGCAATTAAAAAATAATTGTCCATCGGTGAATTCTTTCTCGTAACATGGCAACGAAGAATCGATTTTTTTTATATTTATACATTCAGAATCGATCGACCACTATTTTCTTTGCATTTTCATAATTTTAATTTATCGTATTGCATTTTTTTCGATGTATTATAGAGTAAAAATTATTTTTTTTTTTTTTCATTTCAAATTCATAGTAAAAATTAATCAGATATCTTTTTTTTCACATTGCCGTGTTGTAAGAAAAGCCCTTCGAATTTCTAAATATAATTGTTTTTATTATTAAACACTTCGCGCTATAAGCGCGATATATTTTTGAAGGTAACATTTACTTATAAGTGCCTACTTTTTTTTCGAAGACACAACCAAAAATAAATAATATTCGGCGTTTATTCACGGAAAGTAGAAATTTCGAATTATGCGTCACGCGGATGAAAAAAAAAAGCAAAGTCATTGAGTTTTAATGCTCGCGAGCAAAATTTTCCAGAGACGAATAATCAGTATCGCCGTTTGCAAGACATCGAAGTTGGAACCCCTCTTCTTGAATAAACATATCGGATTTAATGTTTATCCGCGAACCTCCGCGCAACTCCTTCGGTTACTTGAAGTATCTCGAAGTATTTATAGCGAAAGCGAGAAATTGTAATCCTCTAATAATAGAGTTCTACATTATCAATGATTATAGTAAATTTTTATTTTTTTCGAAATTTCATTTCAAAATTTGAAATCTTCAAAATTGAAGCTCTTCGATCGAAAATCAATAATTTGTTCGTTAATTAATTCATAAATATTACTGCTTAGTTATATAATTTATTATTATTATTATTATTATTTTTTTTTTTTTCGTGAATTATCGTCGCTAAAATTCTATTGGATAATTGCCGGTAGCCGAACACGTGTACAAAAAAAAATTTCCGATCTACTCGACCGCACAGTAGCAGCGATTAATTAATTATTATATAACATCGCAATCTGCGGAGCTTTACATTTCGCGATAATATCGGAGCCGCTAAACAGCTAATCGATCGAACGTTGACAAACTTCGGTTGAAAAGGCTGCAGCTATGAGTTATAGATAAAGTCCCAACCGGCGTGCCGATGGCAAGTCGAATAATTGGAATTAATCGCGATCGTTAGTTACGATGGCAACAATATCAAAAGTGAATGGCAAACTGCTTCGCTTAGTTGGATTAAAATTGACCTCGAATTCTTCACGAGGTCGATACAAAAACTCAGCAATGACCTCATTTCCGCGATCTCTTCCCTACGGGTCGATATATCAAAAGCAAAATAAATCCGTCAGCGGATTCTCGATTAAGACACCCAAATGATCCAAAACAGCATCTCGTTTAGGTATCTTCCCGACAAAAAAAGTCTACTGAAATCGTTTTCCTCAAAGTCTTCAAAGAATTTTAAGATAAAAAAGAAGATATAATAATTTGAAAACTGAAATGTCTGCAGGAATCGCGTAAAAACGTATTATAAATTTTTTAAATTTTAAATAATAAACATTTTTTATTAATATTAATAAAAAATATGACTTTTAGAAATATTGAAATTAATAAAATTAATATTTAATACAAATAATATTTATTAAATATTAACTTTATTAATATTAATATCATCAATTCTTTTTTTTCGTGCGTTTCGATTTTTATCGAAATACATCGAGAAGTTTGTAAAAAAAAAAAAAAATTATCTCTCGAGTGCTCCACTTCTTTATTATTATCAATATCAAACAAATGGAATTCTTTATTCCATGGACAAGCGCGTATCATTCACCGTCAACACTTTTTACACCTTCGATATAATGGGAGTAGTGCACTTGGTTCGTCGTTTGCTCGAGAGCAAACACATTGGAACTCGTCGGTTGAGGATCGTTTAAGTACCCCGAGGATATGTATGCACAAGTCTGATGATAGACGTTGAAACGTGTCGCGATTATTGGACACGAATGCGAATAATAAAGTCCTTGAGGCAATAATACATCATAACCGTTTCATATTTCAATGTTGCGCTGTACGCGAAAGTTGACAACCTGTCGACTCGATTAATATTACGAACGGAACGAAGGGTTTTTGATTACGCAATTCGTGGTTTTGCGCGCATATGATATGTGTTATTATTATTATTATTATTATTTTGCGGTACTCACATAATCCTTATTCGCCGTTGTCTGATGCGTGTAACATAATTAATTGAAAGGAACGATTTTAATTAATTTAATTTGTGTTATGCTATTCGCTGTTCACATATATGAGCGATTAATGTTGACAAATCAGCGGAGAGTTATCGAACGCTATGTACATATCTGTACCTTGTAGAATTGGATTATGATTTCGTAATTAATTACCTTGGGCGCCGGAGCTAAAGCGGTCGGCGTTGATGGTTGCTCCTGAATTTCCTCTTTCGGCTGGGAGATCAAATTGTATTTACAAAATAGTCGTTAGTACACAATTTCCTGATAAATGAGAGGGTTATTATGTTATCAATTACTAAAGCTTTCGAACAGAAACTATCATATTTCGCGACGTTGAAAAATTCGATATTTCATGTAAATGAACTGAATTTTTGCATAATCTGTGACAATTAAAAAAAATGTATTAATTTTTTTTTTCGGGAAAAAGAATTTGTGACTTATCGTCGATAAAAAAAATCAAAAATTATAAACAATTTTAAAAAATTGATGTATATTCAGAAAATTAATAATCAATTTCCGCAACAAAAAATTCACATTGCAAGACGATTCATTAAACATTTTTTTGTTTCGATTTTATTAATGACTTTCAGACATTATTATAATGCAAAATTAATTTTCTTAACAATTTATGGTTGACTTTTTTTTTCAAATTTCTACATTTGTCTTTTTTTAAATTTGTTTTCGAATTTAAGCGGAAGTGATAATAGGTTTCGAATCGAATGATTTAATGGGAAGATAATATTAATTTGAGATAAAATACTTATTACCTTTTCGACGTCCATTGTTGGAGCAGCTTGAGGAAGAAATAAATAGGTTGACTTGTAATTTGAATAGATTTGAATTGACGCGTGTTGGAAATTAGGCAGTTGCGTAGAGGGTGGGTGGTTAGTATGAGGGCAACAGTGACGTTAACACTCCTATGGGCTATGGAAAAATTCGATGTTCCCTCATCTATTCACCCGGAACTCCAATTACTCTCATAGCCGCTACTTGATTTCGTCGTGAAGGGCTTTCGATTATCGATTATCGATTCATCGCTACGTACTTTAGCCCATACGCTGTGCTTCGAAAAAAGAAAAAAAAAATTGCTTCAAACTTCGATGACCCTTATTGTGACCCATACATCGCCAAATGCTTTGTTTACCATTCACTTTTTGCATAAAAAAATAAAATTTCAATAATTAAAAAAAATCCAGTAAATATCTCACTAACGAACGGTTAGCAATTATCTCTATTGATTTATCGTAATATCGACGAATTATGTTTCCTTAAAGATTTTTTTTTATCAATCGATCTCCGACGAGCAGCGATTGACAATTTTTTTCTCTCGATCACGTGACTGCCAAGTGAAATTTCTACTTTTTTTTATCTCGCTAACGAATTTCGAAATGCGTACAATCTGATAATCGAACTTTGCGATAGCGGTGTTATATTTTGATAACACTAATCGATCGATCGAAAAAAGAAAAGTTAACTCTCGAAGCCGAGTATGTAGTCGAAATTGTCTATCGGAAAAAAGAACAGATGGTGTGTGTCTCGTAAATCATTCGCATCGCACACACGCGTTTCGTCAAAATTAGTGGAACCAAAATTATTTCGTGAGCGGCGTAATCTCATTTCGGCCCGAAATCTAATCTTCCTGACCACTAAAAGCAATCATTATAGCTATAGGACTACGCAATACACTTTATCGCTCTTTTGAAATACGCTGAGGCGACGCGAAATAATAAAATTATTTTTCATGTTGCGTACCACGTGTTCTACGGGATTATTCTCATTTAAAAAATTAATATCGCATAGTTAGTAACGAAAGCTATGGATTTTTTTTAATCCATCTTAATAATAATAATATTATAAAATATTACGATAAAAAATAAATTCTCCGTGAAAAAATTTGTTCGATAATCGGAGTAAAACACAATTCTACATCGAGTGCACTGCTAATGCTTGAATAATTGCCGAGCGCCGATGGAAGTCATTGCCACTACACGACGACCGCGCGTAAGGTCACAAGGAAAGCTCTTCGCGATCGCTTGCCGGTCTATTATATGCAAACGCATTACTGCAAAAGGTCGTACGAGTCACTCATTGTTACTCGAATATACTTGTATCAAGATAATTTCTCATTTTCCTCTGCGTCGTACTTTTCTAATTAATGAAGGTATTGAGATTTTCGCGCACGTTTCGTTTTACGGTAAAAAAAAAATCAGAAAAATGAGATAACAAAAAATTCCGCAGTTACTTCATGAAATTCCATCGAATACCGGTAGAAAAATGAGTTATTACTTCCTTTTTGAAAAATTCGAAAACTGCCAATTTTTTTCACCGGTTTTCAGCAAAAATCAAAATGGCTACGATAGCATTTTTCTTCCGCGAAGTTCAATAAAAAATTCGTAATTTTCCGCAATTCGCGTCAACAATATTCCGTATATCTACCCTCCTCGCGATTTCTGGAATAATCGCGACTCCAGAGGCGTGTTCGGAGTATCACGCGCGACAATAGCCTTAAGATACGATAGACACCACCGCGTCAATTGTGACATCCTTAATGGGTCATCGACTGCGGGTATATTCGACGAGCGATAACGCGATAGCGACTCTTCGCGCGGTATGTTATCACAGTCCAACCGGATTCTCCGACCAACAACATTCGTGATAAGGTCGTAGCACTGATTTCCAATGCAATTAAAAAAAAAGTATACGCGATATACTGATAAGGAGTTAAACAAATCGCGGGATTGACGATTCGTTTAAATTATTAGCGGTGAACATACGAAATTTATAGATTATAAATTAAATTTGTTTCAATTGAAAATTCCAACACGCGATTTTTTTTTTTTTTTTTCAAATTTTATAGCAGACGATATATATTCGGCAAAAATTGCAGCACTCGCGGTAAAAGCAAAAAACAATTTATACATTTTTGACTGAATTACAATCAACAAAAATAAAATAGAAATTCTATGAAATTTCATTATTAACTGAACTCTTCGAACTTTGAGTCGTGGTAAGGGGTGGAATCAAAATTCATTTGTTTATATAATAGAAAACGCAGCAATCAACGCATTTTTGACAAAAATGAAAAAAAAAAAAAGAGAAAGAAATTCTATAAAAAAATGTTGTCCAGCTGAACTTTTTGAATTTTGAGTCGTAACAGATAACAGAAAACAAAATTTCATTACTTTTACAAAAAAAAAAATATTTTTTCAATAAAAAAAGTGTTTTTCTTTGATATCGTTGAATTTTTAGAAATTGTTTTTTACGCGAAGACTGGTTACGCAGCCAAGTGACGCACATGTCTAAAAATCATTTCGGAAATGAACTTGAAGTGTCCTTGACCCTGACGACCGATAAACGCGTAGCTCTCCGGGCAGTCGGTCGCGGTCCCGAAATAAAAACCATAAGTCAGAGATAAATTAAGTAAGTAAAGCGAATCCGTAGGCGCGTTAGCGGATGGAAATCAATCGGTTGATTCCGTGCGCGAACTTAGAACGATGATGCAGGTGTGACCACGGAGAGGTCTCTAAAGCACCGGCGATAGTCATTATAAAAGCGTATCAACCCCTTCGCGGATAATTATAACTTTTATCCGCGATCTATTAACAGATATAGTTAAATCAATAAATTTTCACTGATTTTACACGAGATTCGAAAAAGTTTTCTTTATTGTTTGCGTTGTTAAGCCAACAAACTCAATCGACCGACACATTTATAATCACTCGTCTCTCAACTGGTAACGTAATTTTATTTCGAACATTTTTGCAACTCAACGCCGATATATCGAATTTAAATGAATTATAACTCGCGAACTAATAAAAATCGTCACTATTATCACTGGACACGAATTGAACGATTGTAAAAAAAATGTTGTTCTCTCAGAATTCGCGTACTCACCCCTCCGTGCGTGTTTAACACAGTCGAATGATGACGTACTGCAGGAAGCGCGGAATCGTCTATTCTGAGGGTCGCGAGTTCGATCCCCGAGTTGTTATACCCCCTGAAGCTCCGCCGCCTACCACTGGGCTCCGTTTCGCTCCCGTGTCGATGTTAGTCGAGGGGTAGTTTCGACGGTGCTGCGGGTTGGGGATACGAAAACAAACGGCGCAAGCGCCAAACCTTCCCGACCTTTCCCGCAGGTTCATTCGCGATGAAACATTTTACGGAAAGCACACGAAATCGGGGATTCGAAAACATGCGAAGTTTTTCGTCAATGAAAAGCACATCGTATCAAATGATATAGCGGTGTCGAATTTTTTTTTTTCTTTTTTTTTTATATTTTATTATGGCGAATATCATTTTTTCTGTTTTTCTGTAGAAGAAAAAATGGCATTCCAAATGGAGGACGATACGATATAGTATCCTCGGAATCGTATATAACGTATTCTTTCATTTAGGACGGAACATCCCTCACCGTCCCCAAGATCGATATTGTATCGGCCTACTTACCCTATGTACGTAAAAACAGATGCCTACATATCTGCTTAATGGCCGTCTCTCCACGGATAAACGTGCCAAGAAATGTAAGCGTCGCGATATTAATTTCAAAAAAATATATCGTCATAAGAAAAAAAAACAAAAAACAGGTAAAATTCTGAAATTATTAATTTTTTTTTTCAGAGGCGTCGTCCATTTTTTTTCTTTCGTGAATTCGCGAGTTGTTATATTTTTTATAATTTTAAGTTTTTTAAAATTATTATTTTCAAAAATAGTAATGGAGCGATTTATGGGCATCGGCTTTGTATGGCGTACAGACGAAGGTACAGCCGAGTATCCGAATTATAAAAAAATCGAACAGATTTTTTTTTCTTTTACGATAAAAATTCATAAATACGATCAAAAATACGTGTTAACTTACTATTTTCGATTACGATTTATACGATAAGAAAAGGTACATATTAAAATATAAAATATTTTTAATAAGTTTGAAATTTCTTGAAATTTCTCGTAAGTTCGAAGTTCATAAATAATTGTTTTTTTTCTGATATGCACTGAGCTAAATTGACATTCATCGAACGTGAAAAAAAACGGATGAAACCTTGTGAATAATTTTTAAAAAATCGATTTAGGCCCTTAAAAAAAAATTTCGGCTCTTATTAAAAATTTAATATCTCACGTTACTTTCGAAATCAATCCGAGTTTTCGGTCGTAAATGATAATTCAGCTGCTTCTGCGATGATCAGTGCCGATGTTTTGGTCAATTTAAATCCATTAAATTATTATTTTCCGTTCAAAACTATTTTGATTGCTAGGGGGGTACAATGAGCGATGTCATTGCAACCAAAGGCAATAGCGTGTCGCAGGCGCAACATAACCTCACTTTTCGAAGCTGTGCAATTGTCCGTCATACTTAAATTTTTAATTATCCACGCATTGCTCAAACCTACCGAATCTTTTAGGACAGTTTCATAAACAATTTTTTTTAATAAAATATAATTATTCATCAAAATGACCACTTTTAAAAGAGGTATACCCACCGCTGGGGTACAATGGACCATTTGTTAAATTATTTTTATTCAAATAATTTAAATATATTCTATTTATTTTCAGCAGCCATTGCAGTTGTTCTGAATGCCCAATCGTCTATAAAAACTAATTACGAATTTTATTTTTTAATTATTATCGCCTGAAAAATTCAATATTTCGTATATAAAAAAATTTCACCCCAAAAAACCTCCCTTTACCCTTTATTAAATCTGTAATACGAATAATATTGCGATTACGAGTAAAAATCGTCCAAAAATCAAAATCGAATAAAATTAAAAGGAAAAAACGATAAGGAAAATAAGCGAGTCGCAGTATCGAATATTCGAGCCCCTCGCGAGAATAAGCGTTACTTGAGAATCAGAGACGATTTAACAATTGCATTAATCAAAACGGATTAACGAGAAGCTTCGTATCCATTGAGGATCTCATTGCAGAGACTGACGCAATGTATAAGCCTTCTGTGTGTAAATTAACGGGCCGTACAGTTGTATGTATTGTGTACAGTATAGTAGTTCTCGTTGGATTGGTTACCGGGGAGGGGCTCGACTCCTATAACGGGCCATCGGCGGCCGGATGACTACCATGACGAGATCACAAGTACGAATGCCGCAACACCCGTCGAACAGAACACGTGTACAACGTCACGTAAACCGGGCGACCCTTCCACGAATCTCTCGGTGGTCAATGGCGTCCCAAATTCGTTTTTACCGATGACGCAACACGCGTATCTACTGTACCCAATTTTCGCAATATATTTTACGCATCAACAAAGCTAAAAATGAACAGCTGTAATTAACCGAACAGCCGATGATTTCTTAATGAAAACAAATATCTTCCCAAACAATTACGATGTTTCGTAGTGATTATTCGGTTCGATAATATATTTTGATCGATTTAGTATCACTCGTGAATAAAAACTAAAAATAGCATAAATAAATAAAATAATAATAAATATATTATTAATATGATTTTTAGTAAAATTATAAATAGATATTACAATTTTCATTTAAAAGTTAATAATTTTTTTTTTTTTTTTTTTTTTTTTTCGGAAAAAAATCAGAATTCTAAAATTTTAATAGAATTGTCGTGAGTGGTTTGAAGATTATTATTCTTGTTTGTTTGTGGAAAGAAATTTAAATGAATAGAAAATACGATAGTTATAACCTCAGCTGATCTCTCGGACAGCTGGATAAAGAATAAAAACGCACGTAAAATCATTATCGTCAACCTTCGGACACTTTTCAAATTGCATCACCTATTTGAAATCCTCGATCAGCGAGTCATCGACAATTTCAACAACATCGACAACTCCAATGGCTCGTCTTAACATCGAAGTCGATATTTCTGACAAGTAGTGAAACGTATTAAAAAAATATTGGATGATATTTATTCATGAGAATGTCTCGGTACATAAATTCGATAAATTATTAAATTCACAATAAGTCGCGACGCGAATAAGTGGTTTTTTTAAATACATGAACAATAAATTACTCGTTGTTAGCTATAAATTATTTTCTGCAAAAACAATTAATTGCAATTAATTTTTCGCGGTTATTACATTGAGTTTTTGTTTTTTCCTTTTTTTTCTGCCCGTTTATCGAAGTTCATCGAGATATCTATATCGCGCCGCTTCGCAAGGGATTTCGGAAATTGCGTGGGCCGCGGAGCCGAGAGAGGGCGATGGCTCGATGTACAAATGTGTGCGAAAATTTAGTATAGCAGCTTCCACGACGCCCGATGCAATCTGCGGCGTGGAACTACGTCATCCTCTTTCGGAGCGAAAAAATTCGCGTGTGAGATCGTGGGAAAGGAGGGGATACAGAGAGGCGCGTCCGTCGTCTCGACCAATCCTCGCGAATCTCGTTTCTCCGTCGGTACATACTGTTGCACTTGTATAGGACTTCTAATTCGCTACTACGAAGATCTCACTAATACTATGACACGGAAAAGCGTAATCAGATATACGGTTCAGCTAGCGCCGGTCGTGACGTCAATGATGCGCGGGAAACGCCAAAGAGGGGAAAATCTCTCCCACCCCAACGTTCCAGAGAACGCGGGGAAATAAATACGATGCTAAAATCCGATGTAACCTGTTGAAACTCCTACACTACATGGCGCTATTAGAAACAGCTGTGTCTGACGCAATCTACGCACTTCTCAGGAAATAGTCTTCTCCTAAGCATTACCAACTTTCGCAGAACAAATTTTTCGCGATTAGAATGCCGATTTTATTTTACATTTTTTTTTATTTTTCACGATTAATTACGAATATTTCGCATGTACTATAAAAAATAATGTTACATTTTACGGAATCGCAAATTAAAAATTGACAACTATCGTTCGTTAATCGAAAATTAAAAAATCGTCGGCTGTAAATTTACAAAATATTCGATAATTAAAAGAAAAAAATTACATTTAATTTATCAAATTTTTTGTTACGTTGCAAAAAAGTATTTTAAATTTTGACTGATATTTGTTCGAAATTTATTGCACAGTTTATGCATAAAACTTCCGATATCGATATTGGAAATATATTTTTTTGAGTAGAGCGGAAAAAATATAATAAATTCAATGTATCGGTACTGGAAATGGTAAATTAATTAATTTTTACAGTGAAATTGAAGTAAATTATTAAAGGAAAAATATCTGTACGCTTTTAAATGTGCAGTACGTTCATTTTTCATCAATTTCAACCAATACGTTTAATTTCCAGTAAGTTTTTCTAAAAACTTTTGAATTTTTTGCTACCGTACAATATTGGATATACCAATAGGCTGAATAATAATTTATAAGTTAAAAATACGTCGGAATTTATGGCTTCAGAACGAATTTTCTGCATTTCGCAATTTTATTTTCATCGCTATCGCACTTATCGAAATTAAATTCGCGGATCATTAACTGAACTATTTACCTTGATATGTTCGATAAAAATATGATATTGTCATCGTTAACGTATTTTTGAACCCTTAACGAATATTTCAAAAGAAAATGAAAAATGTTGACGAAATTTTAGACGGCAAATAAAATGCGTAATAAAACAAAACTAATGCTTAAATTCCATCAAAGTTGATAGCATTTTTATTTTTAGTATTTTATTTGACAATTTAATATTTCGCCTGTTTTTACGAAATAAAAAAAAAAAGTTTCACAAACGCCGAAAAATAAATGAAAAATACGAAATACAAAAGTACGTGTGGCGCCTCTCCTATTTGACGCGATTACTTTTTCATTGAGAAACTCACGCGACAATCATTTGTTTTTTTCGTTTTGCACGTTCCGCGGGAGTATTATCGAAGTTGTAATGTTCTATATACACGTATAATTCATAACAAGAACAATAATGATCGGGTTGCAAATACTTTCGTATGATTGAATTAGCCGCAAGGAATGAATCGCGAAGTTCGTGGTCATCGTAATAGGAAGGAAGAATAGTACGAGGCGCATTGCATATTAATCGAATGCTCGGAATACCATTAGTTGGGGTCAAATGCGATATTGTGCGTTAGTTCTACACACGATTGGTGGCCATCCGAGGGTTCGTATTGCGTCATCCGCGATACTACCGGAAAACTTTTAAGCTGACGACTGTCGACACGATCTTTCGCTGTTTGCGAGTCGAAGAACTTTTCCATCGCGATATAACGCGCTTCTCTCGGACTACGAGTCGCTATTGTGTGCTATCGATAACATCGAACGAAACGAGAGATAACAATGTATACACGTGAAGACAAACGGACGTTTTAATTCAGCAGCGTAATCGCGCGCAACGAAGTGAAGCGATCGAGTCGCAAATCTATATCGATATAGTCGTATCTAATGCGCTTGTTAATTACGCAATTCTTGCAATCCACAACGACTAATGATGCGTTAATCGAATTCTTATCTAATACCTTATCAACATCATTAAATATATTGTCGTCGCGACATCTCTCAGTCATTGACACATCGACTCTTAAGCAATAAGATGAATTTGCGTTTCTTTTTATTTTTTTTTTCCGATAACACTTCGTGATTCACTTCGTAACCGCGATAAAAAATTTTAAACGGAATAATTCGCGAGAAAAATATATTGGATAATGAAACGATAAACTATCGCGTAAAAAAAATGTCTAAAAATGTAATGTACTGTTAGTTAACTTTTTATGCACTAAATGATACATTACATTGAATATGCAATTGTTGCAATTAATGCAATCGATATAAAATCAATTTACGGTATATAAAAATTTGAAATTTTTATACTTTGCTTTCGATAATTTACTTTAATGTCACTGCAAAAGTACATTAATTTTTTATCACTCATTTTTCGGTAAATTTACAAATTTTTTTACACTATATGCCAATTAAACTGAGAAACTCAAAAAAATCTCATAATTGATCATTTTTATCGTTAATTTTTTCTATTTTGCCGATAACATAACCAAAAATTTCATCGACAACTCGAAACTGAAAGGAATCTAATGTTCAAAAAATAATAGCGTAAATATGCATCCGTGAAAAAAAATGCAAGTGATTTTTCAGTCCAGCAAATAGTAGTGAAGCGCAACAGAGTGCCGTTTGTTATAGTTACGCAACTCCTAATTATCGAACGCTCGCTTTGCGAGTTTTGCACGCATTTGAAGACGAGATAAACCGACGGAGCGATGTTTCTGACTCGGGTCATGTGCAGCTGTTGTTGACGAGAGCGTTATCGTCGTCTATTGTTTAATAAAAAAAAAAAGAATACGAAAAAAAAATTCTAAACGCGGTCCTTGCAGCTGTGGTTCAGCGGCGGACGATCGGTCGTCGTTGCATCTCGAAAAAAAAAAAAAAAAAAAAAAAAAAAAAAAAATTGTGTGGTTAAACGTTTTCGATACAATAACTGTACTGTTTACGCGTTAAATCGCGAATACGATACGCACGGCGCCAATATCAGAAGAATAATATTTTCATTATCATCGACGAGGAAGAAGAAAATTCGATTCGAGGCTAACTTCAATCTCGGATTTCATTGAATCAATGTCAGCGTGGGGTCGGCATCGACGCCGGGAATAAGGTCCGGTTTATGGGATATATATACGTATACAGCAACTATCCGTATGCGTACTATATATAAAGAGAGATGAAGAAGTAGGTCCATCACGCGATTGAACTAGATCGACGGTAAATGGAGACCAAACAATTCAATTGCTCCCGACAATGCAGTCTCATGGGGATAAATTTATGCCGTACGCGACTGCCACATTCGTGTCATCGAACAACTTTTCCACCGGTTCTTCGAAACGAACTTTTGACATGGCAAAAACGCTAATTCAATTTTAAAAAATCATCCTATCGAAATTGCAAAAAAAAATTCCGTCTTATATTTATTTCCTTAATAATTTATTTGAAAAAAAAAATCGTGTTATATTTATATACTTAATAATTTATTTGAAAAAAAAAAAAAAAATCATTTTCATAGGTCCCTAGAAAGACAATAATATCTATCAACTGTCTCGTTACGATGTGCAGTAACTTTTAAACGACTCGTCTAATGTTTACGAGTTTCGCGTAATGTTCCGAGACTCGCGTTGCTTCTGTTTGACGAATTCTTTTGAAATTTTTTACCAATTATTATATATACCGCGGTATCTTATCTTTTTCCTGCGAACGTTGCTTTCAAGAGTTGATGAAGGTACCAATTTGGATTTTATAAAAAAAAAATTTAAAAAATACGGAATCGTCTATAAAATGGATAATTAATCGCAAAAAAAAAAAAAAAAATCCATGTCCGGCTCGCGAATAGAATTTCGACCAATAAAAAAAATCGTCGTGCGCAGACTATGACACGTGTTTCCGTACACGCGAGACCAAGACCTCCTCTCTCTTACCTCTCGCGGTCTCGCAGCCCCGAACTAAATTGGAACGAGGCGGTCATCCCCACCGTCTCGATTATTCGTACAATATAGTTTGGCAACGCGCGATTGCCGTCGCCGATTAGCCATGTTGTATTACTGTATTCAGTTGTCTTGCTTGTCGTAACTCGGCGCCATTTCATTAGATTCAAAGTCTCAACCCTAACGTCTGTTCTATGAACGAAAATTTCACTCGACTGAATAAACGACAATTTTAGAACGTCGGTATACTCCGGTATAACTGCGATGTATTACATTTTCTTCCGAGACGAAACGCGACGTGTATGTATATATATATATATATACATATATGATAGCATATGTTTTTTGCCGCCGGTCGCTTACCTGCTTCGAGGAGACCGGTACAGTAGTGTCCCTCGTGTAAATCGGCACGTCGAGATCGCTGACGCTGCTGCTAATGCTCTGCGCCCTTGAATCGCCTCTTCCGCCCATTGGTACCGACAGATGTGTCTGCCTGAGGGGGTGAGACTCGGCGATGAAACCCTCACCGAAGTCTTCGTCATCCTGGTCCAACCGCTGCATCTCCAGCTCGATTATTCAAACTGTTGTCAACAAACATTAAAAATGCAATGAGTCAAATTTTTTTTTTTTTTAATTAATATTAAATATAACAAAAATGATAGCGAAATTAAAATAAATCGAGTTGTAGTTGTCACAAGTATCGGTAAAAAATCGAATAAAAATTACGATAAAATATAAAAAAAATTAAATTAAAAAAAAAATTGAGTCGTAATTGTCATAAATATTAAACAATTTTTTTTTTTTTTTATTACGTGTTTTTCTCGATAAATTGAACAACTTTTGATAGTGTCGTACAAAACAGCGACGTAGATTGGACCGAGTGGACCAAATTAGTGCACCCTACTGACAACTGCACGCTTTCCCTGTCAAGTATTTGGCGCGAGATCAAGGCTAGTAACCTGGTGACACTCTCGCGACTATATAGACCTCCCGCTCTCTCGTCTCTTTACTAAGTACTTCGATACTTCTTGCTCCCGAACAATTTTCACCCCGGTGGTCTCGAACTACTTAAATATTGTGTAAAATTTACTTTCGTCGAGTCGTATTCGAGAACACCTGGCGACGTTGTTTGTGAGAGCAAATTTGCCAAAGTCATAAAACGGTAAACACACTGTTGCCGCGAACTTCACTACATCGATCTTTCGTACGGATCAATGTCTTGAGAGACTTCGCAGCGCGACTCTAAACCCTTTAAATCTGTTGTTAGGTAACTTGTGCACTTTTTTTTCCACCGATCGATTCTATGTTCTGTTTTCAGACGCGTAATAATCGTTTATCAATAATCGAATCCGTTAAAAGAATGAATTTCGTACAATTATAATGAGTGCAATGCCCATGAATACAAACATCGAATACAAGATGAAAAAAAAAGTCGAAAAAAAAAAAATCGACAACATTTTGTATCGATGATTTCAGAAATGAATTCTATAAGACGCGAAAAAAAAATTATTTTCTTCGATCGCCATATAGAAATATGTTGAGATTATCGAACTTCCTGCCGGATGTTCGAAATATTACTTCCGGTGTAATGCAATACATCGCGATGTATACATGTAATACATCGATTGAAGAGGGTAGCGAACATTTTTATGCAAAGAAAAAGTTCGCCCTAAAAAGGGTTAATTCAATAATAGATCGGTTCTCATTGATTTTTTTTATCGAGTGTAATATTGCTTTTTACGAGTTACTTTTTACATTCGAGTTGTAATTTTAAGTGATCGCGGATGCTATAATAGCTCCGGCGTCTAGGCGTCGAGAGCGAAAGAGCGAGACGAACCCGTCTCGCGTTTGTCCTTGACGCGGGCAACAAGGCACGTAGATTAATTAATAGACATAATTATACCTATGTTCGTTATACATATGTCTTTCTTTTTATTTTTCTCGATGATTCAGTGACTCATCATCGAGACCGCATGCACCGCCTCGATCTTCACCCGATCCAAGAACATTCGATTATTATTATTATACATACGAACGTTGCGATAATCCACATGGAAAAAAGTATATCGCAAAATCTATATCTCCGATATTTTTCTCGAAAAATATTATATTACGGATATATTTCGAAATGTGTTTAAATATTTTATAAAAAAAATAATAATTTTTAAACACTAATTTCACTCATTCAAATAATAATTATTTTTTATTTTTAATTATTATTTAATTTATTTTCATTTTCATTTTTTTTTATATAATTGTTTTTTCTGTTTCTGCAAATATATTAGGAATTATATGATTATTATATGAATTGTATAAGGACATTGAATTTTTTATGTTTCTGAAATACTTTTTGCATATTTTTTTTCCATGTGCGAAGAACGATATCACCAATAATTTTAGAATATCGGTCGTTTGGAATAACCAATGCATGACTTCATGAACACGAATAATTCTTGCATTACTATGAACGTCACGTTCAATTAGTTCAATTGACGAGAAAAACGCGCGATCGTAGCGACAACGGCGTGACTCAAGTTACAGGTGAGATAAAGCTTCGTAAAATTCTCAAACTCGAAAAGTTCATAAAGTTCAAAAATTCGCCGATAAAATTCCGGCGTTTCGGGTTTACTGGCCGCTCCGTCGGCGCACGAGTAATGTCCGAATTCATTGATGCGCCATTGCGGTTAAAACGTTTGCGAAAATTCGCACAACGGCGTACAATATTAACTTTATAAATAATACGGTAAGCGCACGAGCAAACGAGTGAATGTGGAGCGCAGCCACGAAATTTGTTTTTGTCGAATAAATTGGCACGCGAACTCTTCTGACGCCCTTCTCTCTTTGAACACCTCGAATGAGTGTCGTACCTCGTTACAGATTTTTTTTTAATGTTGAAAACACGACGATACTCGCCGCCGCACAGGCGCCCGTTGTCGTAATATTCCCGAAAAAAAAAAAAAAAAAAAAAATTGGAGCAGAACATCTTTTTTTGTTTTTCAGAATCGCTGTTTTTGATTGCGATACCTAAATTTCGTACGAGCAAAAAAAAGGTTGAGTACAATTGTCACGTTAAAATTTCCATAGATCAACCCGTTAAAAAGTGCATATATCGATTATCGAATGAGAGTCCAATTTTTCTGAAAAGCTCGACGAAATCATCACGAAATTTGTATGATTTCCATCAATTGCTCATCCATTTTTAACTGTTTTTCGTACTATACGAAGAAAAAAAGATTTTTTCATTTTTTTTTAATTTCGATACTAAATTTTCGTCTCAATGAAAGAAAAGGTAAATAGAATTGTTATATTAAAGTTATCATAATTTGATCCAATTGCATGTGTATTGATCGATGAAATTATTAGGAAATGTGCATTTCGTATGTCCGGAGAATCGTAACATAATTTCTGGAATTCTTCTCAAAAATTTTTCCCAACATTCCAAGTTTTTTTTTTTTTTCAATTTTCCATTTATTTTTGGCATAGACACCGATGACCTAAAATTCGTCACTGACTCGTGACTCATCCTCGTCATTATTAAATTTTTCTTTTTTCGAAGTGTTAAAAAATCAATTGTTTTACGATTTTTTTTGTTTCTTCAATTTTCTGAACGAAAAATTGAAGCGAAATTTTCTCAATTTTACCTCGTGGCAGATGGAAGGTCTCACGTCGATACGTGAGCCTTTATGACAATACGAAGAACGAACTCTCAGCGGGGTTCGTTCCGTTAGCGCGCGTCGTACCGAGCGGTAGTGGCGAACGGTGTAAAAGCAGCAGCGTAAAACAGCGCGGATGTTTGATTCTCCCGAAATATCACACACTGCCCTTTAATTGCGCGAGCAAAACACGTATGCGTGTCCGCGTCTCTGGACGGGTAAAGCTGATGTTTTCTTCCTTTTATTCGTGGGACCGGAAGAAACAAGAATAACGAATTCAGAAGATCGAGAGAGTTCGCCTCGTTCGCGAACACGCGGGCAAAAACGCTTCAAGCGGCAATAGAACGCTAAGGAAGGTCCGCGAATACGGTGGTTGAGAAGGATAAGACGAAAAATCGAAAAAGTAAAGAAAAGAGAAAGAAAAAAACGACACAGTCAAGAGCCGCACCGTACTGACGAGATATGCTCTTGAGACTGAACTAGAGGACGCGCTTCGTCGCGACATCGCCGTCGGCAAGAACTTCGACGACGTCGTCGACGTCGCCGTCCCGCCTTTGCTAGATTTAATTTTAACACACTCGCGTCGTTAGACGAGCCTCCCGTTCTTCATCGAGAGAGAAAGATCAGCAGGGGCTGCCCCGACGCTCGATGCCTCGGTTTCCTATGTGCGTCGCGGTAAAACATACGCGAGTCTCGATGATCGTTGCACACAAACGACGGAAACGACTCCGTTCTGTATGGAGTCAACGAATATAAGCTTCGCACACATATATCATGTCGTTCTTGACCGCTAGCTTCGCATGATACGTCACGATTAATTGACGCGTAAAAAAAAAAAAAAAAAAAAAAAAAAAAAAAAAAAAAAACAGAAATTAATTCATACGGCTGCATTGACGTCGCGACGATTTTTCCAACAGTTACGAGAAATCCCGCTAACCGATGCACTCGCACTCGACAAATCATCGTCTTCCTCTATCTTGATCGGAGTGATGATCGAAGATCTTATTTTACGATCGCGCGCAACTCGTGTTATTTTAATCCGGTCATGGATTGTAAATTTGTACTCAGGTATTGGGCAGTCATTAATCAATTGCCAAAATTAGCATAAATTTTCGAAATTTTTTTTTCGTTATTTATAAATATTGTTTTTTAATTGGAGTTAAAAAATATTAAAATAAAAATGCTAATCCGCGTTTATGTCTTTTCTTACTAAATTATAACTTTTTTTTTGTTGATTTGATAGTTGAAAGTACGAAAATAATAATAACAATAAACTAAAAACCGAAATAAATCGAACGAACGAAAGAATGAAGTTAAATTGGACTATTCGCGAGATTCGTATCGATAGAACGCGCCTTCACCCTTCGGAATGCGCGATTGAATTATTAATCGTTTTATTATCATTATTTTTTTTTTCGGCGATCTAATTGACTTTTATTACGTAGAATGCTTGTCCCATTGACTTCGTAAGTTATCGGCCTTCGGACAGTGAATTAGCGGTCTTAAAATAGTACTTACTACGTATTTCTTGAATGAAGTCGCTTCCAAGTTCGTAAGCAGTTGTTGATTTTTTTGCATTTACGAGCCAAAGAATTCTCGTTGATTCTTTCGCATAATCCTTTATTTCGAGAAATAATAAAATTGTATTTTTTGTGTAATCGTACTGCAGATTCAGCTTCCGTTTTGCGGAAAAAAAAAATGAATATTTGATTCGTCAAAAAATTGGAAAAAATAATAAAGTGAAAAAACTAATAGATTGTTGGGACAAAATTACTTGAAAATATATGTATATTGGTCGTATCAAATAACTATTAATTTTACCAACTGATCATTAATTTTCGCAATAATTCATTTTCTCAATTATCCATTAGTGTTCCCGACTATTAATTTTTCGGCAGTATATTCGAAAAAAACGTATCGTGACTATCGTATCGATTGAAAACGATTATATCGATTATACAATCGAGTCGATGATTTTTTTTTTTCGTGAGAAAACTTGGCACCAGAACTCTACCGACTTTACATATATTTATTTTTGAGCTCACGGCGGCAACATACGAGGGCATTGAGTTCCGCTGATCAACGAACTCGAGTAGTTGAACAAACCAATGTCACGCGCGCGTAACAATTCCTCGTAAATACCTTTCCCCGTTTTCGAGATTATAATTTTTTCGCGTTTCTGTTGTTCGTCCGCGCGTAACGCCTCTCTCCCCAATGACACAAATAAAAATCATTCCTATTCGCGAATATCGTGCCAATTGCGTCACAGCGAAATGTTTGCGGATCAGCGAGTTCGTCGCGAGAGGTACAGCGGTCATAATGTATTGGTGATGAACCTGTGAATGTGATATTAACGACAGCATGTGAGCATCTCGCGCTCTCTGACGCCCTCGCGTTTCTTCTCACTGTCGTCCCATCTATTTCAGCGCGCAGCGACGATTTTTTTTTTTTTTTTTCATTCTTCTTTGCGCCTCGTGACTTACCCGCGGAATCGGCACAGCGCGATGTCTATCAGTAGGAAAAAATAGAGCGGCGCCAAGAAATGGCCGTTGACGAGGACCCTCGCGGAAGCACCGGCGGACCGCCGATGAATCGCGTGCGGAGTCAGCTGTCTTATTTCGAAAGCGTAAAAACGCTATATTATCCGAATAGTAAAACAATATTGTTTTTTCTTTATCGTGTATATATGACATGAAAATGCAATCGCATTGTTTACTTTGCTGTATGTCTGTAATCAGGTGGCAAAAAATACGATTATAGTTTGAATAGCGTGACCACAATCGGCCGGGTGTACCTTCCACCGTTATTTGCCTGTACCCATAGCAAATAAATAAAATACGTACGATTTTACGCAAATACGCAAATATTTTCATCACGCGATATGCCGATCAAATAAATCTCATTATATACAAATTTGACATAATCTACAGGTTATTTATAATATTTACATAAAACTTGAAAAAAAAAAAAAAAAAAAATCGGCGATTGTTTCAATAACTTTTTGTTTTCGCGATCTATTCGATGATATCGGACTCAGAGTAACGAACTCTTCATCGGAAAGTAATAATGTCGCAAATCGTGTTACCGTCGTATCTCTCAAATCAATTAATAAAAAAATTTACAGTTTTTTAAATTCTACCAATATATTTTTTTTTCCTTTTTTCGTAAATAATTTCATATGACTACGAAAAAAATGAATTTGCTAGTAATGTTGAAGTTTTTTTTAGCGAACGATGAAGCTAACGCTACCTCTGTTAAAGCGCGTTAAACTCATAGTACGATTAACGTGGGTAAAGAAACCGCACATATTTACGATAATTACAACTCTATCGTATTTGTTGTATATATGTTATTATTGTTATTATTATTATTCATAAACTCGCCAGCGAGTATAGATCAGCGATTATTCGACAAAATTAACAAGACAATACAAATGATCGTACAATTATTGTGTTTATTCCAATGGATTGGATCAATGCTTCCTCGTTATCACTATTATTATTATTAATATTATTATTATCGTTATCGTATAATCACCGGTCACAATTATCTCCATTCTATTGTCTAAAGCATGGTATCATTTAGTCATTTTGGTAAATTTTTTTTTTTTTTTTTTTTTTCGGAAGAGCTCGCGACCTTGTATCGATTGTATAGGCTATACGTTTAATCGGCCATTATTACTTAAATCTTTCACCCCTCGGCATCGAATTCTGCTGAAAGGTGTCTACGCAAATATGTTTATTACATCGTTTCCGATATTATATTTATGTTACTTTATGAATTTTTCTTACGAACGGAAGTCCGTAACTACTTTGATTTCAGCGTTAATACTTAGTTGAGAACTTATCCACTTATCACCTATAGGACGTTCGATTCACCACGTATCGATAAATTCATCATCAGTACAGTTTATGTTATTATTAATATTATTATTATTATTATTATTATTATTATTATTATTATTATTATTATTATTATTATTATTATAGTATGCCAAATATCTATGTCTCAGTGGATCGAAAAGTACGTAATAATATCGTCATTTTTTTTTTTTTTTTACCATTTGCCTCCCTCGCCGAGTGCGGGATCGTCAGAGTGTAGAATAAATTCGTGTTTTTTTGTTGTTGTTGCTGTTGTTCGTAACGTCTTAAAATCATTTAATTTGCCTTTAGAATTGACGAATTTTTAGTTATTCTTAGTCGGATCGAACGAGTTTACTTGCAAAGGTTTCGGTGTATAATTATATCTTGAATTTGTGAGCATTTCGACTAAATGATTGCGCGTAAAAAAACCCAATAGCAGGCGTACCGAAAAAATCACATTGTGAAATGTAATTGTAATGCGATACGGTTCTTTCTTCGATTTGTGCAATTTAACCGATTATTGTGTTATTTTACGCGCAATTGATTGTTAAATAAAATAATTTTATCGTACGTATAATCGAAATGTCGACGAAAGTTTGCAATAAATAACATTTTCGATTTCTCGAGCAATTCGAATGCGAATAATCATTTTATGGTTTTCTTTTTTGTCGAAAAAGAAATCTGCAATTGACGAGAATATTTTATTCACCTGATGCGCACCCAATCAGTAAGTGTTCGGTGAACAAGAAGAGCTCTCCGTATACAGATCGACGTTTTTTTTTTTTTTTTTTTTTTTCGTATCTCATAGAAACTCATCATCGGAATAGAAATCGTCGACTTTTCCGAGAGTAAGTAGCGCTCGTCGATTTACACCTCTTATCGACGCCGAGTCGAAAGCGTCTCGGAATCGAGTTATAGAAAAAGAAAATAATAGGAGGCTAATGATGCTTTATGAAGCTCCCAGCGTATGAAATCAAGAATCATAATAATAATGATAATAATTTATCACTACTATGCAGGCTGATGATGTTTTGCGTCTATCACACGGCTGGCGAATGTTGACGAAAAAATTCAAAAGAATTATATTAAAAATTCTCATTGTTTTAAGGTTTTTTATTTATAAAAAAAAAGAAAGTTTTAATGTACATTCATGAGAGGTGGATGGATGAAGGGCGGAAGGTGGTTTCAAGGTTGAGAGGTGAGCGTGATAATTAATCTCGAATATTCACGTGTGGATTACCAAAACGGCCAGTTTTTTTTTTTTTTTTTTTTTTTTTTTCATTTACGTTGTACACATCTTACAACAAGTGTCATCGAGAAAAACCGCTCTACTCGCTAAAATGTTTTTTTTTTTTCTTAAATCGTGCTAATTTTTTTTTTCTATTAAATCTTAAATCGTCGCATTTTTTGCTTTCGAAGGATTAAATCGTGCGGTTAAGGAAGAAAAACGAAAAATATGATGATTTGCTGCGATGACAAAAAATGACATTCGATGACAGTCGGTTGAGCTCGACGCGACTATTGTAGAATATTTTATTACTTAATTAAAAAACGAAAAAAGAAAAACTTAAAATTCTTTTCAACTCTCTCTCTCTCTCTCTCTTTTTTTCTCTCACGTCTTCCCTCTCTTTCGTTTTCTTACGTTAGATGCGTAAATGTAATTCTTCGAGTAAATTGTGTAGTAATGAATAGCTTTTACGTTTATTTCATGATTATATCGTAATTAATCCTCTCCCGACGACGAGGAAAAAAAATAAACGAAAAATCGCAAAATGTCTAAAAAAAAAACAAAAAGAAGAAAGAAATGGCTGCAATCATCGGAAGACGAGTTTGGAGAAACAACGATTGCGCGTCGTTCTTCACGCGCCCCCCTCACCCCTTTTTTTTTTTTTGCGAAACCAAAATAGTTTTTTCGCTCCTTCTCTCCTATTCGGGTACTCAACCGTCATTCGCATTAGAAGATTTTTTTTTTTTTTTCATAAAAAATGTAATTATCGTATTTCCTCCGATCCGGTTTATCGGTCTTTCAATTGTTACATTCGTATGTCATATGTCGGAAGTAAATTTCGACGAACGTGTGAGAGACTAATATACAAAAATCGAAGAATAGACGGAATTTTTTTTTTTTTTTTTCGTAATCATTATCGACTGGCGGCCGTTCGAGACGCGCCAAGTTAGCGCGCAGTTACTTCATCTTCGGGAGCATTGCGAGTGGGCGTTTCGTTAAATTCTTTCGTCTCATTTCTGTTCATCACAATCGTAATACGATTGTTGCATTTTCTTTTTTATTTTTCTTTATTCAAATCCACAGAAATTCGGAAAACGGCCGGTAAGACTCGAGCCGTTGACTTCGTCAACACGACAAAAAGAAAAGAAAAAAAAAGAATTAAAACAGTAGAGAAAATCCACGGAAACAACCTGCGAATGTAGGTCACGTCACACAAGCTGACCGTCTATCGTCGATCGGGTTAACGACGCGAAGAAGGTCTTGAAAAATCTCGCAACGGCGACGTAATCGCGCGCCCTTGATCCGTTTTTTTTTTTTTTTCTTTTTTTAATTCGTCAAAACGACAAAAAATTTTGTCGTCGCCACGCGATTTCTCAGAAACATCAATATGCAAAGAATTAACTACAAATCTTCATCCGAAACAACGTCGAAGAATTTTACAAATGAAACTTTTCTTCATCTTTTCCTTCTTTACTTTTCTTTCTTTTTTCGTTTTTTTCTTTTTTTTTTTTTGTTCCTTTACTACAAACTTAACCATTCATTTTTTTTTAGAAACTACAATGTTCTTCATTTTCTCTATACAAATTCAACAGTTTCTCGTAAGAAAAAAAAAATAAATGTTGTTCAATGTTATTACATATGTTTCGACTCGTTTTCGCGATGTTTTTATTTTTCGTTTTTTTCGTTTTGTGACGCAAAAAAAATTCCGAAGTGAAGATAATAATAAAAATTAATCTTAGTTCTCGGAAAAAAAAAATAATGGCTTTCGAGTCTCTCCGTTAAACTTTTTTCTCGAGTTTCAGTTTCGTCGTTTATTTATTTTATTTATATATATTCAATAATAACTTCGGTGTCGGTTTGCTGTTTCTTTCGTTTTTTTTTTTTTTTTTTTTTTTCATATTTCGTTTTTCCAAGAGCCGTCGATTATCAACGTATCGGTTTATGAACGTATCCACCGGAGTCTCGGGGAAAAAAAATCGCCATATTAACATAGAATTCGCGCGCGTATGTGTGTGTAACTTGTCGTTAAACGAGAAACTCTCTCAGGAATCGCGCATTGTTGCTCGACGATTCAGTCGTGTATCGCTATCGAGAGTTCCTCGAGTGGTCGCGCCGGGGTCGGGGGGTGTGTCTCGCTTATTATTTCCTCGTCTTCTTCATCTATCTTCGTGAAATCGATTTGCTCGGTGAGTTTTGAATCCGATAATCATAGATCGAGTAATTGGCGAATCGATCGCAAGGAGCACTCATTCTTACGGGAGGGTCGAGGACTCGGAGTCACATAGAACGGACGGGGGGAGAGGACGATGATGATAACGATGGATTTTCGATTGTTTTCTTCTGTTTTTTTTTTTCCTCTCATTTTTGATGCGTATGATGGATGGATAGTTAAGTGAAAGGCAGAGGGGGGGCTGAGGGATGGCCGTGTTGGATACATATTTTTTGTTTTTTTTTTTCGTTTTTTTTTTCTGTTTTTCTTGTTGTTTCGGGATATAGAGAGGTCTTACGGTCCTAAAGCTTCGCGTCTCTCAACGTCGACTCATTGGGGTTTTCACTTCTTTTTGTTTTTGTTGTTCGGACCCCGAGGCGGCGTAACCGGCCTGCCGGCGTTCAAACCACCGTACGTAAACTTCCTCTTGTCGGCAGGTTTGAGAATCTGGAAACTGCACATGAGTGTGTCGTCCACCGACATCATGGCACCCGCGTTGTCGAATTCACCGCAATAATTTGGCGCTGAGAATAACGTTACGAGCTGTCGTTTCGCGAAGAACTCGTAGCCATCCTCGACCACCTGTTTTAGTATGAAAAATAAAAATTAAAAAATTAAAAATCAAATAAATAAATGCAAACAAACTAATTTCTTTATATTAAAATTAGTAATTGATGAATGATAACCAAATTTAATTATTATTTTACGACTCAAAGTTCGATGCTTAGTAATCAATCGGAGTGAAGATTATTTTTGCATATCCTTGAACGTTAGACTGCCGTTTGATACGGATAACTTTGTCGAGTAACTATTGAGAAATGATCTATATACATATTTGGATTGTATGTACCTGATGAGCGCGACATATGAGGTCGAAGTCGTGCTTATGTAAAAATTTGGCAACGACTTCGGCACCGAAGGTGAACGATACGCCGCGATCGTTTTCTCCCCAACCCATCGTATCTTTATCCGGATCGGACCAAAGAAGATCGCAAAGGAGACCCTGATCGGGAACGTCCGTAGGTCGCATTATGCGTCTTATCTGCTCCATGCTCTGTAGATCGGGACTTAGACCGCCGTGGCAACAGAATATCTTCTCGTCTACTATTGCCGCTACCGGCAGACAGTTGAAACAGTCCGTAAACGTTTTCCATAGTTTGATGTTGTAACGACGTTTGCCTGTTGGATCATATATCGCTGATGTAGAGGAAATTCTCTTCTTTCAAAGTTTCGCCAATATTCAGAGACATATATATATAGATACACGATAGATAGATATATATATATATATTACGCGTGACTCAGAGCGGAAGGACGCATTTTCTACGCGCATCTGCGCACCCAATACCGCCCTTCTGGCCGTTCGTAACGCAATATTTTTTCGCAGTTCAGGTACTTCCCGTTTGAACGAAATAAATTAGTTTTTTTAATGATCGGAACACAATTTTGCATTGATATCGCGATAATTTGTATTCGAGACAAGAAGATCGAAGTAATTAACAAGTTGAAGTGATTGTTTACGGAATGAAGTTTTAAGAAATATTGTC
Organism: Cryptus viduatorius; assembly: GCA_964006125.1. NCBI lineage: Eukaryota > Metazoa > Arthropoda > Insecta > Hymenoptera > Ichneumonidae > Cryptus > Cryptus viduatorius. Next base: position 2,072,245 of record OZ023226.1, read on the forward strand.
CGCGTATTTTTGTTATATTGTGAATCGTTATAGGAACGGATAAAAAAGTTGAAAGATTGTTGGTGACCGTTTAATCGTCGCAGCCAACACACGTGACTAGGGCCCTTCTGGCGATTAGTCACGCGATGTTTCTTTTTGTCATTCGGGTTTTCCCCGATGAATTCGCGAATGAATAAAAAATGTATACCTCCGCATGCATTCTAAAGGAAACTCCGTAAGTTTATGATAATTTTTTTTTTTTTTTTTTCGGAATTAAGTTGCTGACCCGGAGCTTGCGGAGCAACGGTCACCGGGAAAATGAAATCAAAATTCGGGATTTGGAAGAATCACAAAAAATGTCGAGAAAAACGAACGGCTCTGACGTTCAACGAAAGATCCGAAGATTATCATCCGAGAGATCGTATTATTTTTAGCCTCGAGTAGTCGGTAAAAATATTTTTTAGTTACTCACATTCGTCGTAAAATCCGTATATCCTGTTGATAGACGCGCACTCGTGATTCCCTCTCAGTAAGAAAAAATTCTCTGGATATTTAATCTTGTAAGCGAGCAAAAGACAAATAGTCTCGAGTGATTGTTTTCCTCTGTCTACGTAGTCGCCAAGGAAGAGGTAGTTACTCTCGGGCGGAAAACCGCCGTATTCGAAGAGTCGTAGCAAATCGTAGTACTGACCGTGAATATCACCTACAAAAGAAAAAAATCAACGTGAAAATCCGAAAAAAAAAAAAAAAAAAAAAAAAAAAAAAAAAAAAAAAAAATCGTGAAAGAAAACATCGTTATTGTCTATCATTTCGCCAACATTTGCAACTTTAACGTACATTGAAAGTATTGAGTACTCAACGGTATGCATGTTTAATTTAGATGTCGACGTAACAGCATTATTTTCAAAGTCGAATAATTATCTCTGTTTAGCATTGTCCAATGTTCTTATTTTTTTTTCTACTCTTTCCGCGTCTGTGTCATACGACGATTACATAATTGAAAACAAGAAAAAAATATTTGACTTTGTTGAACTTACCGCATATCTTGAGCGGCGCTTCCAGCTCCAGTAGGATTGGCTGGGATAGAAAAATTTCTCGGGACTTTAGGCATAGTCCCCGAATCTCGCCCTCCGTTAGCTGGACATTTTTTCCTGGTCTAGCGCCTCGCACTGCAACAAAACAATGCGCAATTTTAAAACTGTGCGTCCAGCGAGAAGATGCGTGGGGATGAAAATTTTTCGATCGAAAAATTTGCTCCGAAATGGTGTCATTTATTTTATTTGATTTTTTTTGGCTGCTCTGCAAGGTCAATGCACGCGAAACGAACGTCGCGAAATGATGTCACGTTCTATATTAGCGTCGTAGATCATTCTAACGTCGTAAATTCGTCACGAACATCTGCCGCGTCTTGCGACTCGGAGATCGAAACGGTACGGGAAAAAAAAAAAAAAAATCGACGCGAAAAAAATCGCAAGAAAGATCGCGGCCAATGGAATTAACGATGTTTCGAAGTTGGCGCGAACGCAAGCATTCTCACGGGGAGACCTCGCCCCAAAACGACTTGCAGTCCCTCTGCGGTTGTCAACGGTGTTTTGAGTAAACAAACTCGCCTACTAACGGACGACGGGGAGCCCGTTCGATCCGTATCGCCTAAATTTAATCACCGCGCGCTCACACGTTCGTTGCGTAATCGATAAGTCGCGATGATACACGGGAGGATTTATTAGTTAAGAAAAAAAAATCATTCGAGACGTCACAACGGAACGGCGTATTGGTAACGCAGAAGGATGGATGGGCGACGGCGTTCCGGCATTTTATCGGGTTGTATAGGCGCCGTTTCCGAGCGTTGGCGCAAGAGAGACGGTAACTATAGGAAGAACCTTAGGCAGTTCTCGATCGCGGCGTACCCCCCCAAAATTGCTTAACGTCGCGAAGTCACACACAAGAGGCCTTTTTACCTTCCAAGAGCCGCCCGATGATGCTGTCAATGTTTAATTTGTCGGCTTCAGCCATCGGGCCGGGTTTTCTTTCGCGTCCCGGGCTTCACACGGAGCACCTTGCTATTAGGATGGCCGCTGATTTTCGTGGATTTCTAGAGCGGACGCACCGTGGCACTCGTACTCGTACGCGGTTTACGGACAGGGTACTCGCAATGGCCGCCCGGACAACCGCGCACTCCGCTCTCCCTCTTCTTTTCCCCCCTTGGGCTACCGCTGCCGCTGCTGCTGCTGCCGCCACCGCCGCGCGCCGCGCCTCTCTCTCCCCACCTCCTTCTTTCTTCGACGACGACGACGCCAGTCGCTCGATTACTCGATTTTCTCGAGTGCCAACACTGCGAGACAAATTGATCCTAGCTGACGGGAACGGAGACATTATTTTTTTTTCATAATGCGTATTAGATCGCGTTAGATCGATTCGCGTGGTACTTACCATTTATCGAATTATATGTAAGAGTTTTAATGATGAGTATTGCTCGAGAATAATAAAAAATAGAATTGTCAGTTGAATCTTATTTACTTATTTGCGTTAATAATCGATTTGTTCGCGAAGCTCGCACTTTAGCCTATTGGCCGCATTTAGTCACTAGCAATGACATATCATCGAGCTTGAAAAAAATAAATGATCGTACGTTTGTCAATCAAACGTGTTCGTGTGACAAAACGATTGAGGCACATTTTGCAGGATATAAAAACCTTAACATTGATTTATAACAGTCGATCGCAGGCGTAGAAAATTTTCTTTCATTTTCGCGCCAAGTCAAGGTTTCTTCGCTAAAATTATGAACCAATAGAATTCGTGTATTATCCCCTTAGATAACAATATAACCCACCTGGTTCCGCCAATGGTAGATCGGTATCACGTCACGGAAAGCCGCATCGTTTGTATGCCAAAGTAATACGAAACTCGCCATTATACGCATCCGGATTATTGGCGGTAGTCGCATTCTTTTTCTACCGAATTGGATATCTTTACACGAGAAAATACAATTTTAACGAAATGCCAGAGAACGTGGTGAGAACACATTATTTCTATATTTTTTTTCTTTTTTTTCAATTTCGTTACGAACAGAATAAAATTGTGTTCAATCAACACTTGAGAATTTTTTTGTTGCCGAGACAAGATACCGCGCTATAGGTTATATACGGATATTCGCGAACGGCAAAAACAATGTACGCGAGACGTTAAACTTTTTTTTTTCTAACCGTTTATAGAGAAACGTACACAACGAACTACTCGAAATGAATAGATTTTTCGGTTTGTCTGATCAAAATCTTCTTGTTTACAAACAAATTACGATTTTTTTTCGTTCAACCCAACAAAAGATCGTTTCATGATGGTCAGTTGGCTCTATTGTTTCCATTTGCTCTCTATTATGATAAATACATTTTCGCAGTGACGTCAGAAAACAAATACTGATTTCTTTCCGCAATAACACGGATAATTGTTCTTTTTCATTGAAAAAATACAAGATTTACTGATGTATAAAATATTGTCTGATTTAAGACAAACGGAGATCATGCAGTTGATGTTAACGCAAGCGCAGAACCCCACGACAACGAAGAGGAAGTCACGGGCGACGATGTCTATTTTGATCCAATAATCACACTACCGCTCATCGAAGTCTCCAATAATGAAGAGGATGAGATGGAAATGATTAAACTGTTAGTTTTACCTCAACATATCCATTCATACCGATCACTAAAAAAAAAAAATTTTTTTGCTGCTTAACATTTAGTCCACTTATTTTTTTCATCCCCAAAAAATTAGTCTGATTTTATTTTTTTATATTTATTGGTGGTTTTTTTAACACTATTTTGTTTTTTCATTTGTTTAATAACATTATTATGTTGGGTCATTTTTATCACCTTTTTTTTTGCATCCATTTTTAAGATGAATTTTTTTTTACCACTTTAAAGATAAAACAATCTTTTTACTGGATTTTTGACCGAATAGCTTTTTTTTTGTCTGTGCTTATTCACCATTTTTTTTTAAGTCGTCAGATGTTAAGACACAGAGGAAAATTCATAAAGAATTTTGAATACTTTCCAATGGGAAAAAATCGGAAAAAAATCAGCAAAAGTTGATCCGTTTTTTTTTTCTGAATACACTTACATTTTTCTAAAATTTTTTCTGATTCTTTAAATCTTTTTTCTATGAATAAATAAATAATATTTGAAAAGTAGAAATCATTTTCGAGAAATTCATACCGATTAACGAATCGATGCCATCTAAAAAATTGTTAAGTTATCAGATGATTTGTTGATCAATTGAAAAAAAATTGTTAATAACTTTTTAAAATTGTTATTATGCGAAATTTATATTATTAGTACTTGTTAAATGGTTAATTTTTTCAGAATTTTATCTCATTGGGAAGTATTCGAAATTCTCTCAAAATCTTACCAATCGCTAAAATGTAACGATACTCCTTCCTGAATGATTACTAATTGTATTTTTTTTTCGCTCTTTTTTTGTGACACAGTAAAAAATGGATGAATGTATCGATTCTTCTTTAATCTCCTCAAAAGAATCGATATGTGTTGATACGATGCAAATGCTAATTCCATTAATATTTCACAGGAGAGCCAAATTGTATCGTTACGACTCGTCGAACAGTCCAGCTGAGTGGAAAGAGCGCGGAACTGGCGAAGTAAAGTTACTCAGACATAAGACAAAACACACAGTTCGAGTTGTAATGCGCAGAGACAAAACTCTAAAAATCTGTGCCAATCATTTCGTCACGCCGTGGATGGAACTCAAACCAAATTGTGGCAGTGATCGCGCTTGGGTTTGGAGTGTACTGGCGGATTTCGCCGACGAACAACTCACCTCGGAATTACTCGCAATAAGATTTGCCAACGCGGAAAGTAAGAGCTCTCATCCAATTGCAGAAAAAAATAATTTTTCTTTCATTTCTTCCTCAACGAAACATTCCATTTTATTTTCCACAGACGCACAATTATGGAAGGAAGCGTTCGAGAAGGCGAAGAAAATAGTTGGTACGGAATGCGAGATATACGCCGGAAAATCGAATCCCGACGACAAGGATGGCGACAGCGACAGCGACACGTGCAGTTACGTGACATACAGCGACAGTAGTGATAACGAGGAGGCAGCGAAGTCACCCAAGGACACCAACGAGCCGAAGGAAGATAACGCCGATAAGCCAAAGGATAAAAGTACCGAAGAAGTTACGGAAGTGTTGAAGAAATTGGACGTTGGTGAAAAGGGCGACCAGAACGAGGAGACAAAGTAACCGCGGAAATTCGTGAAAGCTGTCTGCCAACTATATATATATATATCTTTAAATCAGAAAAAAGAAATCGAAAAAGCAAAAAAAAAAAAACGAACATTCCAACGTTACGCGAGAAGACGTTGAGAACAATATCGACAAGACTCGTCAGCGGTTGCTATTTTATTCCTATTTACATTGTTTATCGAGATGCCCCGATGTTCCGAGTAAATTTTCAATTTATTCATAAGTTTTTACACAGTGATGTCATTGTCGCCTGCAATGGGGCTACAAACACACCGATTGCCTAGTCTTATACCTGAGATTGAATGGAATGTGATTTTTTCATTGGGCTGCGTCTCCCCAAACCTCCCTTTTGAATGAGCGGTTTGTATGCAATTGACGAGACACCTCGCCGTTAAGCAACCACCTTCCCCCACCTTCCCCTTCCCTCGTCCTCTTACTGCCCTGAAATACTTTTAAATCAGAAATTTTTACGTTAATTAATGAACATTTAAGAATCTGAAAGGCTACGGAACGCTCGATTCAGCGAACGGCCTGAACCAATAAATTACTCAACATTCTTTTTAAGAATTCAACTGCCTCGAGATATTTTTATTACTCTCCGCATTTTTATGCACTTTTTTCGTAATTTTTTTTTTTTCGTAAATGGATCAATATTATTACGTGTAATTCAAAGTAAAACACTAAATTGTTTATGTTTTTCCGCGGATTTATGTTTTAACTGCATATTTTTGGAGACAACTGCCGATTATTTCAATAATGTGATTCTTGTCTGCAAATCTGCTAACGGAAGGACGTGAATACTATTTCATCTAATTAAATATCATCTGTTGAATATTTAATCCGCAGTGTTAATTAACGAAGTTTCCGGGTTTTTTAACGTCAACTCTTTGCTCGTGAACTGAGGTAAATCTTTCTTTAACATCGGTTATCCATCGCTAAAAAAAAAAAACCGGGCGTATCCCGTATCGATTCACACGTCGAATAATGGGCGTTACGTTCATCGATTATTCGGAAGTCTTTTTAAATATTAAATAGAGATCGGAATCTCTTTCCCAACATATAAATTGAAAGATTGTTTCTATTACCGGCTTTTTTATCGCATTAATATATAACGTTTTTCAATGTTATATAAAAAAAAAAGATGGACCCCTAAAAAACCTGCAAGATGGATCTTTTTATACATAATTTCGCGCAAATCTGCAAACGGTTTTAATCGTTCGATAAACTGATAAGAATACGATATTCGTCGGTCAGAGCTTTGAACGAAAGCGCTACGATTGAACATTCTAGAAATGGTAACGAGACTATCATCCGCCACGGCATCTACACGTATGTGTAATCCTCGGGGACCAATGAACGATGGACATTTGGAAGAGTGTTCCACCGCCAGTTCTGTAATTGGTACACGTACGCTGCGTGGTCGCTCCTCATTGGTCGTTGGTACGATGTCCACTTCGGTAAATATCGTATCGTCGAACCGACACGGTGACAGTGAGCAAGTGGCTGCCAGTGTGAGAAAAACAACGTAGACGCGAGCGTGTCGGTGAATCGAGTCTTCTTTACGTCGCGGTGGGTTTTACTCGCAAGCGTATAATTCACGAAAAAGCACAACAATTATGAAGAAATTCGCGATCCTAGCGTTAGGCATCGTTCTCCTAGCTGGTGAGTTTATACTTTCTGTAATAACTTTGTCTTCGTTTCGGAAATAAATCGCTCCGAAACAACGAAAATTGAGATACCCCGCGTGCCGCTGGGGGACGTACCGGTACCTCAAAAACTTCGAGAATATTGTAATTCCCAAAATTTCTCCGATATTCAATTGCCGCGAATCTTGCAAATTTACGATTAATATTGAGATGTAATTACGTAGATTTTTTTTTCTCATTTACACTTCGATCTAAATTCGCATTATTTCGTCATAGCGAAACACTGATTTTTCCTTATAGACTATTATTGAATTCTATTTTTTTTTTTGAAGATTTTTATTGTCACATTCCATATTGTTTACACGTTATCGCGGTTTTTAAATTTTGTTTTTGAGTATTCATGCTATTCTGATCTATAAATCTGTTACGTTGTTAATAAATTGAAAAAAAAAAAAAAATTTCAGGCTTTGCACATGCCGAGGAGGACATTATCGAGGATGAGGTCGGAACTGTGGAAAAAGACTTGGGTTCCAGTCGCGAAGGATCCAGAACTGGTAAGAATTTTTTTCTTTTTATTCTAATTTTTCAATTTTTTTGTAGCTTTTTTTTTTTTTCTCAGATTTTTCGTATTTTTATTCAATTTTTTAAGTGGATTTTTCCTTTTTTTTTATTCAATTTTTTATTCCGCATGTTTTGTTTTTATTTATTTGTACTTAAAATTTTTTTTTCCGTATTGCTTATGAAATAAATTTCTTTGTATTCATTAGATGATCAAGTCGTGGAACGTGAGGAAGAAGCTATAAAATTGGACGGTTTGAATGTGGCGCAAGTAAAGGAACTCAGAGAAAAAGCTGAGAAGTTTACGTTCCAAACGGAGGTGAATCGCATGATGAAACTCATCATCAATTCTCTCTATCGTAACAAAGAGATATTCCTGAGGGAATTGATATCCAACGCTTCCGACGCATTGGACAAGATAAGACTATTGTCGCTGACGGATAAAAACGTTTTGGATACGAATCCGGAATTGTCAATCAGAATAAAGGCTGACAAGGAAAACAAGATACTCAGCATCACGGATTCCGGTATCGGTATGACGAAAACCGATCTCGTGAATAATCTCGGTACAATCGCGAAATCCGGAACCGCCGAATTTTTGGGCAAAATGCAGGAAAACGCGAATTCGCAAGACATGAACGATATGATCGGACAATTCGGCGTCGGTTTCTACTCGGCGTTCCTCGTCGCTCACAAAGTCGTCGTGACTACTAAACACAACGACGACAAACAGTACATCTGGGAATCGGACAGCAGCAGCTACAGCATCGTCGAGGATCCGCGAGGCGATACCCTGAAGCGCGGAACGACCATTAGGTACATTTGGTTTTATTCGTAAATTTGAAAACATTTTTAAGTTTAATTTGAATGACATCGAAACGCCATCATGTAATGAAGATTTCTGTTGAAGAGCATTACATTTTTTTGGGAGACACCTAAATTATGGGATTTTACAGAATTGGAGATTTTCTCAAAATTCCTTGGTGTCTAGGAGATCACTTGTGGTGTTTCGGGATTAAAAAGTTGATGAAAGCGATTTCAATGATTTGCTGAGCTCAGTATCAAAATACTGAATATTGACGAATTTTTGTTTATAACATTGAATAAAAAAAAATTGAAATAATCGTTAGCAGTGATACTAAATGTTTCGAATTATCTTTGCAGCTTAATTCTGAAGGACGAAGCCGCCGATTTTCTGGAACAGGACACGATAAAGAATCTGATAAAGAAATATTCGCAGTTCATAAACTTCCCGATATATCTGTGGAACAGCAAAACGATCCAAGTGGAAGAGGAGGACGACAGTGAGGCCGCTAAAGCCGAAAAGAAGGAAGATAAAGAGGTCGATGCCGATGAGGAGGAAGACGCAAAGGTCGAAGAATCTGGCGACGAGGAGGACGAGTCCAAAAAGAAGAAGAGCGTCGATAAAACCGTCTGGGATTGGGAGCTTCTAAACGACTCCAAACCGATTTGGAGTCTTAAGCCATCAGAAGTCGAGGATAAGGATTACAACGATTTTTACAAAGCGCTGACGAAGGACACGCAAGATCCGCTCGCGAAGGTTCACTTCGTCGCGGAGGGCGAAGTAACTTTCAAGTCTCTTCTCTTCATTCCGAGAGTTCAACCGAGCGACAGTTTCAATCGTTACGGAACGAAAGCCGATAACATCAAACTCTTCGTAAGACGCGTCTTCATCACCGACAAAATCAACGACATGATGCCAAATTATCTCTCTTTCATTCGCGGTATCGTCGACAGCGACGACTTGCCGTTGAACGTATCGCGCGAGAATCTTCAACAGCATAAGCTCATCAAGGTGATAAAGAAGAAATTGATAAGAAAAGTACTCGACATGATTAAGAAGATATCGAAGGAGGATTACGAGACGTTCTGGAAGGAGTACAGCACTAACATCAAATTAGGTGTTATCGAAGACGCGCAAAATCGCGCGCGTCTCTCAAAACTTTTGCAGTTCAAATCTTCCAAAGAAAAATCTACGAATCTCAGCGATTACGTTTCGCGAATGAAGCCGAATCAAAAGGCGATATATTACATCGCTGGCGCTAGCGAAGACGAGGTGAGAAAGTCGCCGTTTGTCGAGCGTCTCGACAAGAAAGGCTATGAGGTTTTGTATCTCACAGAAGCTGTTGATGAATACGCTATTTCCGCTATACCTCTGTTCGACGGAAAGAAATTCCAAAACGTCGCTAAAGAAGGCTTCACACTCGACGAGGGCGACAAGGCAAAGGAACGCATGGAAGAACTTAAAACAACTTTCGAACCGTTGACCAAGTGGTTGGATGAAAATTTGAGCGAATTTATCAGTAAGACTCTCGTGTCCGAGCGTCTCACCGATTCGCCGTGCGCTCTCGTCGCCAGTATGTTCGGATGGACCGGAAACATGGAGAGACTCGCTGTGTCGAATGCTCATCAAAAGGCCGACGATCCGCAGAAGAACTATTATCTCAATCAGAAGAAAACATTGGAGATCAATCCGAGACATCCGCTTATCAGGGAATTGCTGCGAAGAGTCGATGCCGATCCGGCTGACGAGACCGCGAAGGACATTGCCGTTATGATGTTCAAAACTGCAACTCTCAGATCCGGTTATATGCTTCGCGAAACTGCGAGCTTTGCCGATAGCGTCGAACAACTCATGAGAAAGACACTCGGCATTCCGCTCGACGAAGCACCCGAGGAAGAGGAAGATCTCGATTCCGCGGAAAACGCCGCTGGCGGGACTGACAAGAGCTCCGAAATCGACGCCGACGAGGAGGACAGAGAAGAAGAACACGACGAACTCTGAGCTCCGCGAGTTCGAGGGCCGATTGTCTAATTGAATGAAAAAAAAAAAACGGACAATTTTGTACCATAGCTATTAATTAATTCAAAATGAATTTAATTTTTTTTTTCCTTCGTTGCTGCAATGTTCGTTCGCGCAAATGGAATTTTGTTCGACGATTGGAATCAACGAAATCGTTATACTTAAACGCGAATTTACTCGCGTTATTATTGTAAAATTATGATTATTTTGTATCCGACGCAAGAACGATGCGAACGATAGTCGTACTTCGACGATTGCATTTATGTTTTTTTTTCACAGATTCTCATCGCGCTCATCCTTCTCATTTCACGTTCTTCCATTTTTTTTACGTTAAAAAAAAACAAAACTAATCATCACGTAGCGTTTGTTTATTCTCGGAACGCTGGATTTTTGTGCGTTCATATGTGTGATGTGAGATTTGTGTGAATGTATTTGTATAAAAGAAAAAAAATCATTAAAAGAGTAATTTAATCTGATCTGTTTAATTATTTTTCTTTCCATCATGTCGTTTCAACAGATATAATTTTTGTTTTAATCGGTAAATACTAAAATTTGTTTAATATATACAAAATTATAAAAACATTTTTTATTCGAGGTTTTTTTAAATATTATTGATATTGACGATAAAATACATTGAATTTGTTCAGTCGTCTGAAAAAAAATGTATCATTCCCCATACCGAGAGGGCGGAGTCAAATATCGAGAGTTACAACACACACTCTCGATTTTTACTGAAATTAGCAAATAATCCCACCCATTGGTCAAATTCCGTTGTGACGAATCAATGAGAATGTTTCGTTACAACGGAAGAATTCTATCGGATCGACTTGCGAGCAAACGCCACCGAGCGCTCATTTCCGTTTCACAAACCTCCCCGACGTCATCCGTAATCAAAGTCCGTGCGTTTTTGTGTTTCTTTGGGAGCCACGATGATTCTCGCTAATTTAACGTGAGTACAGAATAAAACCGTTAAACGACAGTTTGCGTTATTGCATCGAAACGGAATCGTGCGGAATCGTTCGTAGAAATAAATATGTCGCGATACCGCGCGAATTCCTTGCGTAAGACAGACCCACGGATCGCAATACCGACTCCGAGGTTGTCTCTGTGACTTCGCCATGCCGGCTCGGTGAATTGCATTGGTCCTTCCCATTGCACACCCGTTTTTTCTACGGCTGATCGTTAACATTTTTCCGATGATTGTCGATCGATAATTATTATCTCAACGTCTTGGGTATGAATATTCCGGGTGAAAAAATTTTCTTTCGATACGTTCCCTTTGTGTCTTCTCGACTGTCGTCTCCGTTTGCGCGAGCGACTGTATCTGCAACGTTCACGTAAACAGAATCAATGGCGACCGGGTGAGAGGCTCCCCGGGACATTTGCAAATATTCAACCTGTTTTAACCGCTCGTTTGAACCAACGATCGATATAATCAACGATTCCATTCGACACAACGATATTTTTCGCGCATAAAACACGGCATTTTTTTCATAACCGAAATTCCGTTCGTTCCGTTTGACGATGTTGAGTAATCGCATGACCCGACGCGCGGCTGGCGTATATATATATATATATATGTATATATAGACGTGTGTATATAGTAAGCATCGGTACTGAGCGACAGCCTGATGGATTATTTCGATTGTTTTTATAAGATTGACCCGAAATTTAAAAAAGTGATCCCACTGTCATAAACCTTACAGTTCAATTAATTTTGCTGTTTAAATTTGTTTGGCGATAGTTTTTTTTTTTCGGAGGTCACATTTTGAGTAGAGAATAGCGGAAGATAATTACTGTTTTTTTAATCTTCGTATATCAGTCGAAGACTTGGATATCGCTATTAAAGAGGTCATGTCACCTTATGGATCAAGAAAAACAATTGCAAACTTATCGAGAAGCGATGTTCTGCGCACCAAAGTTTTGATGTTTTTTTTGTTATATCATAAAAACAATGCGCGATAACACAAATCTTATGTTTTTGAATTTCATTGCGTAAAAAGATATAATAGCTAAAATTTTTTGGTCACTTACAATTTGTTTTCCTACGCAAACCGATTTTATTAATTAATTCAGCAAGGAGTTGAACAGAATATTGTCGCATACAAAGATAAATATAATAAAAACACAGCATTGGGGAGGAGAGCAATTAATTGTTTCCAGAAGTATTGTTTATTCAATCTTTTACCTATATATGTTTCTTTACATGTTATATAAAATACAGTATTAAACAGCGATAAAATTACGAGAAAAAATATTCCGCGATCTTTCGATCCGAATTGATTTAGTTTTTTTATTTCCAATATTTTTAATATAAAATAACAGTTAAAAAAAAAAACGAAAATAAATGGTTTTTCTTTCATTGTGTGTTTCTCTCAGGTTTCGACCACATAAATTGGAGCCGGATTTCTTTACTTCCTAGAGACATCAAAAAAGCCAAAGACAAAAACGTAAAACAAATCTCGCTACAATATTTGAAAAAAAAAAAAAAATAATAATAAATAAATAAGTAAAAAATAACAAAAAATAAACAAGAAACAAAAGATCAATCGACAGAGCATATGAAATACCCGCTAAATACAAACCCTTAAAAAAACAAAACAAAAAAACTCCGAAAGAACAGTAAAGTTTGCAAAAATTGTTTTAACGAAAAAACAAGCGGCAACATGGGTATTCAAGATTTGCAAGCCTTTCTTGACGGCAACTGCGTACAGGGAGGCGCGGTGCCGGTAGATCTGTTAAAAATTGCTCGTCTCGTGATGTTAAGACAGCGTAATCGTATGGGAAAAGGCCAGCAACAGCAGCACAATTCGGCAATTCTGAGACTTGTTCTCGATGGCGAATGCTGCTTGGATAGGCTGTACGGAGGTTATTTTTCAGGTGAGATTTTACCTTTTTACTAAATTTTTATTGGTTTATTTTGATTGAAACAAAAATCGCTTTCGTTTGGCGAATATTACATTTCGTAATGTCACAGTACCGCATAACAGCACTCGTAGCGGTAAAATTTTGAACTTCGTATACGCGAATAGCAAGAGAGAAAAAAAAGTCACGAAAACGTTGTAATTTCGGCTTCGAATCGTCGAAACATTGAATTTTTCAATATTTTTATCTCGAGGAAAGTCGATGCAATATTTTATCGTATTTAAACCAATTTTATTTAGATTGGGCCTGTGGCGGTCAGTGGAATCGTATGGTACAATTTCTCGCTGTTCTCATACAACAAACAGAAATCTCCGGCGTCGAGTTGGCCGTTTTTTTCAATGGTTGTCACGAAGCACCGCGCCGGGCGGATTGGATCCAAAATCAGCTCAAGATGAGGATAAAAGTTAACAATGTACGACGTAAAATACATAATAATAAAAAAGAAAAACCTTGTTGTATAATAAGTTCGATTAATTATAAAAAAAAAAATTTTTCCACAGGTCTTGAAGCATATAATTACGAAGGGAACACCGCCGCCAAAGATATGGTGGACGCCGCCGGTTTGCTTGCGCACGAGTTTGCGAATGGCTCTCAGGCATCTCAAAGTTGCTGTTGTAAGTATAATTTAGTTATCTGCAAATGAATCGCGAAGCGCCGTACGAAAATAATAAAGTTGCAAACATTTTGTATCAGTTATGCAGTATGGACGATCATCATCAAGAAGTAATCGCCTACTGTCGTGAGAACAATTACAATGGTCTTATAGCCGACGATGCTGAATACGCCGCCTTCGATCCCCCCCGTTATTTTTCATCCGAACAGCTCAAACTAACTTACAAGGTACTAAATAATGTAAATCGTTGAGACGCGCTGGAATAATTCTACGGAATAATTCGTCAATTTTACTGGCGTACAATAATTCATTAACTTTCGCGCGTAGAATTATTAATTCATTTTTTTTTTTTAAATAAATTATTCGTATTTAATTACCCCGTTTAATAATTGCTCCAGAGAATCTCACACTGTTGAACGAATGTTTCAGGGATCACTCGACACGAAGGAATACATGATCTCCGAATTCACAAAAGCGATCGGCATACCGTCGGATCGTTTGTGTATTTTATCCGCTCTTCTCGGAAACTACATTCTGACGGAACACGATCTGCTAGATTTTTATAAAAAATTAAACATCAGCATCGGTCCGAACAAAACGAATATCGAGCAATCGATACGCTCGATAGCAACATTCGTTAAGGATCTTCCGTCGTGCGAGTTGGACGTTGTGGCGCAGAAAGTTTTCGGTTCGCTTTCCGATCCTCGATGCTCGAAGCTTCGACAGTCCGTTCAGTATTATATCAACGGGACGAAGGAGGGTTTCTTGCATTACAAACCGGTCAAACCTACCAAACGTAAGTATATCACTCCTCACCGAATTCCGACCGATTTCCATTGTTAATTTCTTATCTACATGCATATTAACGGTAATCGAACGCCAATTGCAGCGAACAATAAGATCGAAGCCAAACAAATTCCACAAGTGCAATCGACGAATCCACCGGAAACCCCGGCTGCGACGCCCGAGGAAGATAGTAACTTGGAGCCATCGCGATTCGCTTCGGAAACGCTGGAGAGCGAACAGGAAAGTCTGAATGCCTACAAACAAGCGACGGCTAATGCCAAAGCGGCACCGCAAATCGTAATCGAACCGCCCGGCGCCCAGGGACACGGCGACGCCGATAACGCCAAATCTGACGAAGAGCAAAGTATACAATTGTTCCTTTTTTTCATCATTTAACTGCCTAATGTAAATTTCCAGAGAATTTATATTTCAATTTGTTTTTTTCTTACAGCGAATGGCCACGCGATCGTAAACGGTGTTCATAATCTTCTAATAAGTTCATCGAGTTCCAGTAGCAGTTCCACCGTCGCGTCACCCGCTCACGTTACGCCGGAGCCCGTGAAACCCGTGGAAAAATCAACGACAATACCGAGCACCGTTACCGAAGTTATGCGCACAGCTTCGGAACGCCATCAGAAGGGACTAATGTCACCGCACATATATCAAATTCTCACCGCCGGTGAGATTAAACTTCCGGTACTTCTTGAGGATGAGAATCACCGAGAATTTCCATCAATTCATCTTATCTATCGGCCAGTCAGACAAATGGTTTACGCCATTCTCTTCAATCTTCATCATCGCATGTATCTCGCCACGAAAAGCAAAGAGAAAGGCGGTGAGTTTCAGCTTGCTGCTTATTTTTTCGCGGGAGTTGTTTAGAAAAGAAAAACCAGTTTAACCAGTATACACCTTATAGTTCTAAGTATAATGATAATTCCGACGTTGTATTTTATTATTCAGTTATTTAATTTAATAGTAATTTAACGATCGTAAATAATTTAGCAACAAGAGGCGTTAGATGGATCTGCCGACGTTTACTTATCGTTCCGTGTGGTGAGGATGAATGAAAATGATTGGTTAAAAACATCAAATTAATTGAACAGATAACGAAAAACTGGAGGTTCCTGACGTAATCATCAAAGAGTGGGTCTGGTCTAAGGCGAATCCGTATCAAACTCCTACACTAGTGAAAGCCGAACAAATCGGTTGGGGAGTCCCGACGATTCAGCGATTGTGGTTCGGGTGAGTAATTTTCCCTGCCTTCAATGTTCTTCGCAATTTTGCTTGCGCATTGTATCGATGCACTCAACAACATAAAAAAAAAATACAAAACCCGCGCGTGCGATTAGCGTTTTCCAAGTATCGAAGATCGTAAAACGGAATAAAAAATGAATAACTTGTGCACGTTGCAGCTCTCGAGGGCATCATAGGTATGTCCGATGCTCATTTTGTTGGTGTTGTAACTTTGGGTTACCTTAGTTTTCTTCAATGTTACACTTTTCACAAACGTTTGTAAACTAAAAAAAAAGAAAAAAGAGCTCAACTTTGTATCTGGAGGCGTCTGAAGGAGAAAAAAAAAGTACAAATTCGTTCACCACGTCTTGTCGAGTGTCGTCGACCATTGAAATCGCATCACTTCGGCTGAACCGCATTGATGCGGAGTTAATTTGTTGCAACGACTCTTTTTCAGCACTGGTATCGACGATAAACGCCGTCGCCTGAGGGGATTTCTCACATGCATGCGATCCGACACTCCGCTTATGTTGAACATCTCCTACGTTCCGCAACACTTACTCGTCATGGCCTGCGTACTGAGGTACCATAATAACGACTTTTTTTCTCTTTTCACAAAAAAATTTCGCATCCAAAGATTCAAAAGCGTTACTCGCTATTTATATTGCGCTTTTAATCCTTCAGATACATCATGACTTTTTCGGATAAAATAAAAATTCTCCGACGTCAGGAACTCGATGCTTTCATCGCTCAAGCATTCTCAGGTGATCTGATGAACACTCAGTACCTACAAGATTTGCAGGTAACTCGATGATTTCTTATCATTGCAACATAACGAGTTGAAAAAATCGAATATAGAATTTGCATGAACATTCTTACTTCTTAAAAAAACGTGTAAAATTAAAACAAAACTAAGAAAAACATTGTACTATGAACAAAATTTGAACTCAAGCAAATCATATAAAAATTGTTATTTTGTTGGTAACTTTATTGGAACAAATAGGAAATAAATGTTTTCCTTTATATTTACAATGGATTTTCTAACGATTCGACTTTTTAACTTTTGCAGCTCTCGTTGGTCACTTCCCGAGGAGTGCAATTAGCTACTCTCTTCATGGCCGGTGTGGAAACCGCTCTTCTCGCAAACGACGCGTGCGGCGCACCGATTCCTTGGCTCATGTGTTGCCCGTGGCTCTACTTCGATGGAAAATTGTTCCATCACACTTTAGCTCGCGCTACTATAGCGAAAAATCTTCTCGAACTCTGCGGCGGACACATCGAAGGTGTCGTCAAAGTTGAACGTATGCGCAAAGCTATTCTCGAAGGTGTTAATGTCGTCTTCGCTCGACCGCCGTTTCCGATTCCACCGGGTAACGTTAAAACTTAATTCTCACTTTTTAATTGACAAAACGAAAGCGTTAGAGGTGTCTATTATCATACGAATTTTTTCGGAAAAATTTTACATAACACTGTTTGTTATTATTCGTCACTACATATAGTAGGAATACGTATGGCGGAAAACGTTCTTCCAGCGGGTTGCACTTTGAACGACGGTCTCGTTCGCGGTCGTGGAAACGCGAACATCCCGCAGCGCGGTCTCATCCGGCGACCCGTCCCGTCTCGCGGCGGTCAGCTAGAAATCGCCGGCGTTGTTGTTGGCCAATGGGGAGCAAATTACGGACAACCGGGACGCTTGCCGCAACCGGTTCAAGGACATTCGCGTGGTCGACTTCCTCCACAGGTACGATATCGTGCGCCCGCGCTTCCCATGATTCCCATCGGCGACGGTGATTTTACAAATCGTTGAAGTAATCGGTGAAATTTTGATCTAAAAAAAAAAAAACCAAAAGAATACAAGAAAAATCGTATAGTCTTCCAAACAGTTATCGTTTTATAATTTCCTTCATTTTTAGATATTGTTTTACCGCACTGTGGATGTTTTTTATTATACACGTTGTTCTCTTTTTATCGAAGACGAAAATAAATATGTCTTTCCGTGGACTGTCGCATGTGTTTCATTCATTATTTATGCGAACCGCGATGAGTTTCGTTTCTTCGGATCGTTCAGCTCGATCCAGAAACAGAGAAGTATTTTTATTGGATAATCGATTACTGACTTATTCGTCGTTGCGTACCGCTTATAGTTTATGTACATTTAGACTCTACACTTCTGATAATAAACATTCTTCATATTTATTTACTTTTCTTTGAAACTTTGAATGATTCAGGTAACGTCGATCGGTGGATTGAAGTGGAGCTTTCCTCGTGGTTTCAATCCCTTGGGACCGCGAGCTTTTCCCACGCGAGGAAATAATCGCAATCAAACGGCCGGTCGCGGCAAGAAAACTCAGATGAAGGTAAACCTCACAAAAATATTGTATGCTAAGCAAAATTTGCACGAATGATTAACTTCTTGAAACAATTTTGTAGGCCACTGCTAAGAAGAAGACTGCTGTTAAGATGAATAAGGAAAATGAGAAGAAAGAGAGCAAAACTCAAGGAAATGCGGCTGAGGAAAGCAGCGACGAATCTCCGTTAGTATCAGCCATCGAAAAAAATTGACCCCATTTTTGTTAATAACATTCGCGATGTTTCGTGGACCGAAAATTTATATGGATTTTTTGTTTTTTTTCAGTGAACCGCCGACGAGTATAACGACGAAGGAAATCATCACAGTTCCGGGACAATTCGACGACGCAGTCGAGAATGGCAAACCGGTGGAGAAAGGACAGGGCGACGCGCCGCTGGTGACGTCGTAAGTGATTCACCTATAATGAAACGATACAATAAAAAATAAACAACAACAACAAACAAAGCATAAAAATTAATCCAATTAAAAACTAAGACGCGATACTGAAAAACCCGGATGTGACTCAAGACTGCAGCCAATTTCGTTATGTGTTTATTGAGCCGGCGGCCGCCATTGAATAAATTCGCGAGTCTTGCAGCAACGACGAAGCAAATATCAATTGCCCGAACGGCTCGATGATCACGTAAAACTCTGGTGGGGCCAAAAAAAAAAATCATATACAAACTTTACACCACAGCCAACGACTAACCGCACCCAACGCAAGTGTCTTTAACTTTCGGGCGCGAGATAAAAAGTAAGAAAGGAAAAGGAAAAATCGAAAAAATACGGAAAAGAAGAAAAACAAAAAAAAAACAGAATCGTGAGTATCCCGCTTAGTGGATTTTGAAACCGTACTATGTCCTCACTGCCAAATGTACCACACTCTACGAGAGTTAGAGAAGACGATACGATAGAAAATAGAAGAAGGAAAGAAAGAACCAGAAATAAAAAAAAACTAAACAAACAAACAAATCGTAATCGTACCGATGGGCAAACAAGAGTGCGTTGCTCGTGTCACCGTAATAACAAAATTGGATTCGACTGATTAGTGTTACGCGAAACGCTAATTTTAACTAACCGTGAAAACACACAAAAAGTCGTCAAACTGCTATAAGTATTTAATTATTAAGGAGCGTGTTTATTTTTTTTACAATGATGAAAAAAAATGTATATTTTCCGGTATTATATGAAAATGCCTCGCTTTGTATGGTCCTGGTTTACCGTGCCTCGCGCGCAAATTCATTGTCGAATCTTTTCGCGAGAGTCGAAAAATGCGGAAAAAAAAAAAACAAAAATACGGCAAACGCGTTTTTCTTATTTGTTGAAATCGAGGCGCGCGAAACCTGGACGGCGCATAGCGTTTAGAGACTGACGCTTTTCATATAGGTAAAATATATATTTATAATTGTAACAATACGAAACTCGTTATATATGTAAACACGTTAATCTCGAAGTATACGATTTGTAAATCTCCGAGTGATTACAGATATAACGATGTATGATTTAGGTAGGAAAAAAAACTCCCCCCGTAGCGAATTATATACGTAAGTTTGTTGCGTGGAATGAATTGGTGCGCGTGACTCGTTTTTTCGTGGTGTCTGACTGCCGGAGAGAAAGAAAGAGTTCGAGAGAACGCGAGGGAGCGAATATTACGAGGAATATATTATTTATGATATTCATATTATGTATGCGAACATTAGTCAAAACGAGAGGAAGAGTTGACGACAATGTCTAAAGATTTTTTTTTTTTTTTTTTTGCTTGTTGAATTTGTATGTTTGTGTATATAGTACGTGTGTGAGAATGAAGATAGATGAATATTATAGTACATATATATATACATATATATATATACAAATATATTTATTTGCGGTTGCATCGAGGAGATACGTTGGAACCCAAATCGACCGCGTTGCAAGAGAGTTTGGATTGCGTTGAGCCTTATTACGATCATTAAACGGTCGTTGTGTTTTGAGGATTTATCGCGTATCTACGAATTCACCGTTCGAATACGTCGATTTACATCATTATCATTGAATATAAATAAATAAAAAAAAAATTGAAAAAAAAAGGAAAAAAAAAAAACGATCCGTATCGGGGCATATAATTGTAATGAAACGGAAGAGAATGAGAGAAGCGTGAAGACGAAAATAACGCGACGACGGAAAGGAAGAATTGCATTTGTAATAATCGAGAACGTGGAACAAGTGAAGTGTTAGCCTGTGAAGAGAGCGCTGTAATGGCGTTAAATGGTTTACATAGAAAAGAAGTGTTGGAGAAAGAATAAAAGAAGCGTTAAACTCGAGATAATATAATTGAAGAGATGAAGATTTAAAGTGTTATATTTTTGTAGATTTGTTATTGCGTGAAATGTATTGAGACAATGATAAGAAAGGGAAAAAAAAACGATAAGAGGAGAAAAACTTTATGAGACTCGAGATAAAGTGGAACGGCAGTTTGAAATATCGAAATTATGGGATTGAATACAGACGATCGCGCGCGCACGCGCGCGCGCTGTTACTCTTAAATCGGCACGTGTTCCGAGCGCATAAACCGATTGCTTCTCAGTGAGCGAATTTGTAAAAACAGAAAAAAAAAATGAATGAAAAATGCCACTGATTCCGATGGATTGACAGCGGCGATATGAAGTTTAAACTTATCTGCTTATAATTAATAACGAGAAGAAAAGGGAATACCACGTTGACGTATGCGTAGCATTGTTTAAACTCTCGAATTTAAATAACTCATCAATTAACAAAAGACATTGTAAAATCGTCGTCGCCTTGCGAGTGGCTACACGACGAGAATGACGCAAAAAAGAAAACTGCATTACAACGCGCTACATTCGTTTTTCATTTTTAAATCCCTGAATGAATAATAACGAACAAGGAATATAAAAAAAAACATTAAAAAAACAGAGAAGAGTTAGTCGTTTCGAGCGATTTTTACAGACGAAAAAAAAAAAACAAAAAAAGTGAAACTTCAAAGCAAACCAATCGATTTTGAGAGTCAAGGCAACTTTACGCTTTAGAAAAAGGCTAATAAATAAAAAAATAAAAACACGATATACTTTGCGAAGTAAATCGTTCTCTTGACATCGCGTACACTTCTTGAACACAGAATAATAATAAATAATAATAATAAAAAAAACATTGCAGTAATAAGCTGAAAATCTCATATATAAGTCAGTGCCCTGCGCCGCACTGATCGACGAAACTTGCAACAAATATGTATCACGCGATACTTCGTTCAAGTACGAGAAAAAAGAAGAAAAAAATAACAATAAAAAAGAAAACGTAACTAAAACTAAACGGAGACGGATTAAAAAAAACAATATTGTAAGAATGCAAAGTTCATATTGATGATTCAGATTACGTAAACCGAAACGTTTAGACAGCGATAACTCGATTAACAGAGATTACAATGATAATAGATGATGAAAAAAATGATGAAAAAAAAACGAAACAAAAAAAAAACAAATGAATAAAGAATGGATTAAACGACGAATAAAAAACAGGTTGCGATTTTTTCGCGCCTGATTTTTACGTTGTACCCGTAGTACAGGGGCCCACCAAACTTGTCTACGACTCGTTTATACTGTAAACACGATTTTAAAAATAATCTATTGTATCTGTATCCCCCCCTTGGACTGTCTGTGCAAAAAAGCAAAAAAAAGAAATAAGCAAAACGAAAAATACCGATAAACCATATTATACAGAAAAAATATTGCGTGTTAAAAAAAAGATAAACTTGATTTTTTCTCAAACACAGACAGAAGGATAAATAATAAATGTATTTACATGTCGAAGCTCCGATTATAGTCTGTCCCAATGGAGCGATTAGTTTTGCAAAAAAAAATCCATTTCGATATTGCTACAGTGATTTTCGGAGAGCCAAGATTTTCGTGCGATATAATGTTTACTTTTTTTTCACTCTTGGCTCGTGTTTATTATCTATGATTAGTGTCATTATTGTTGGAGATCCGAACGGATCGAATTTGCGTCTATTGCCAAGCATCGGCGTCCCTAAGACCGCTGATGATCAATGTCGGGACGAAAAATAACAAATCGATCGATTAAATAGAGACATCGTTTTGTTTGATTGGGTTTTTTTTTTAATAAGCATAATGTACAATCGTTGAGAGATTGAGAATGAAAAATGAATTCGAACGCCGTGATTTTTGTTTGATGAAAGATCGAAGCTGAACTCAACGATTTTAATTTCATTTTTTTTTCTTACGTCTCTTAGTTCAATGATGTATGATTAATAGATTTGCAACTTGAGAAGGCGATATTGTTGCCTTATCGATCGATCGGTCCTCATAAACAGACCACTGATTTGATAAATTTATAATCCTTGCGATTTAAATTGTAATTATTCTTATTCTATTTATGTTAATGCTTATACGAAGTAATATGAAATATAACAAACGAAATAAACAAAAAAAAAGAAAAAAAAAACGAAAAAAATTATAGAATCACGAAATGTACTACTGTAGTAACGTGCTGATGAAAGATGAAAGAAGGAAAAAAGAATCATTAAAAAAAAGGAAAAAAAAACACTATTGATGTAGTTGAAAAGCACACGTGGGCCCCGTATTTATAATGTTCTTATTAAAATATTACATAACATATATTCTGCTATTAATTTCTCGTAGCTAAAGAAGAGGCAATCGAAAATGAAAATAAAAATAAAATAAATAACGCGCATACACCGAAACTATTTTTGTTTCATCGTACGCTTGCTTAACCGATTTATTTGTTCATTTGTGTTTATACCTTAATTTCTTGTATTTATCAACGTAATAAAACGAAAAAAGAAAAGAAAAAAAACGATAATGTGATGCGCTGTCAAATACAAAGTATGTAAGATCGAAGCCCCTGATACAAATGATTCGATAAACTGAAATTCAAATCAACATAAACGTCGATTTAACGAAAAAAAAAATTGTAAATTACACTGTGTAATCCCCATAAGTTGCATATTTCCGCCCGGTGTCGCGCAAAAGCTGATTCTGTACTTTCGCCGCTTATGCAATTTTCAATATTTCATACTTTGAAGTCTTTGCGCATTGGAAAAATAAATAAAAATGTAGAAAAAAAAAATAGAAACTGCGAGTTCAACGTGGAATTATGTGGCACGCGAATTACGAAGCGTATGACGAATAATGGGAATCAGTACAATGCGAAACACAAGGCAAATCATATTGACACTTATTGGAAAATTTAAATTAAATTTAAAAAAAATTAACTTCAATCGAGAAACCAATTAATGGCAAATACACATGTTTGGAATGTAGAAAATAATTAATCATATTCAATATCCAATAAAGACGATGTAAACGTGATGATTATTAAAAATATTCGAAAGAACATCGATGTTCAATGCATTTGGTAAATCCTTCTTAATATTAATCATCTGTGGGACTTGGTACTCTCAACGAATGGCAAGAAACGTCAAAGAAAATATGCGAATCAAAAAAAAATCTTAACAAAAAAGGAATTCGAATTTTTTTTATGACGTCACCAGTGATTTCTTAATTTTCGTTTTTTACCAGAAATGATGTCAGAATCGAAAAATCTCATTTTTGCAGCGGAAGTAACGTGACAATGAAAATTGCGTGAATTTTCGGAAAAAAAGTAAAACCCTCAGAATTTTCTTCATAACAGCACTTCCGGTAAAAAATTGCAATTTTAAAACCGGAAATCCTTTCAAAATTTTGTTTTTGACGGAAAATTACGTATTTTTCTGAATATCAGAAATTTGGAATTTTTTTTTTAATTTCTCTGAAAAAAAGAATAGATAAAGTATTGCGTAAAATTAATACAGTTTATTTATATAATCATAACCGTCGACCGAACGACCAAAGCGTTTGATTGCTACCTTAAGATTGAATTAAAAAAGAGTAATTGAGACGTGATACGGTCGTGTGAATTTAATATTGAGAGCCTTCTTCGGTGACATGACGAAAATCGAATATCCGTCGAGAAATAGTTAAAAATAAACTTAAATAGACGCGGAAGGATCGTAGGGGAAGGTGGAGTACAGTGCGCCACTTTTTTTTACGAAATATTGAATTTTTCAGGCGACAATAATAAAAAAAAATTCGTAATTCGCTTTTATAGATGTTTAGGCACCCAAAATAGTTGCAATGACTGCTGGAAGTAAATAGAATATATTCGAATTATTTGAATGAAAATAATTTAACAAATGGTTCATTATACCCCACGGGTGGGACATGTTGAGCCATGTAGAGGGGCACAACAAACCACCTATTTTAAAAATGGATATTTTGATGAATAATTATATTTTATTGAAAATAATTGTTTATGAAACTGTCCTAAAAAGTACGGTAATCTAAACCGAAAATCTTTTTTTTTTAAGGGTGCAAATAGTTTTTTTTTTTTTATTTTTTATTATTCACAAGTTCTCATTCGTTTCGTTTCACGTTCCATGAATGGCAATTTAACTCAATGCCTACCAGAAAAAAATAATTATTTATGAACTTCAAACTTGCGAGAAATTTCAAGTGGCTCACTGTACCCCACTCTCTCCTACCATAAGATAATAAAATTAAATTATTAAACTCGTAAGATGTTCGATTTATTGAAATCTTCAATGCAATTCTTGAGTACAATAATTTTTTAATCGGCAATGAATAATTTCAATAATACCTGTATATCGGACCTTCGTAAATCCCCGAACACGCGACTGGCTACATGACTGTTGCACACAGTTAATTTGGAACCGATGGTAATTGCACAGCTGCATACGTATCGAAATAATGATTTCGCGGAGTCTATAAAATGCAAAGACAGAATCGTGACTAATCCGAATATTCTAACGTCATGTGGTCGATCTATAAATCGGCAAAACATAAAGATCGCGTTTGTAGTCTTCGATGTTGGTAATGTAATAATCATTCTTCTTTTTCGTCTTTTCGTTCGGCATATCGGTGAGATACGTCAGCGGATAATCAACTTTGGCGCCGTACTCCACAGTTGAATTTTCTGAAAGGTATAAAGGGATAAAACAAGTTATCGAAACGCGCGGAAGAATTTCAATAATTTTTTCTTTTTTTTTTCAACTTACGAGTCTTTCTCGCCGTTGTTTCGGTGGTTTTTTCGCCACCATCGTTTCCAACTACTTGAACGCTTAACTTGCGAAAGTTTGAGCCATCGATCGTATGATTTTCCATCCACTCTCTCAATTCTTCTAACGTTACGCTCCTAATCGCGTCGACCTCCCGCTGCAGTCTGTCGAAGACGTATTCCCCCGACGTTATTTCACCCCAATTTTTCTCAAGATCCTCCGCCAGTTGAATATCCGCACATTGTTTCACCTTCGTCAACGCTTCTTTTACAACGAGCAATTCCTTTTCGGACATTTCGTTTAATGTATTTTTGAACGTTTCTAGAAAAGCTTCGATCCTCTCGTCAACGTGTTCCGTCGTGTATTTGTCGGCTTGTGCGCAGACCGTCACAGAATAGCCAAGAACACCGAATGACTCGCGAATTTGACAATACACGTTGTACCCAAGTTGTTCCTTCGTTCTCAACTGATTGAACAACGGCTCTTCCATTATCATCTAAGAATAAAGTAGCGAATATTAATTACACAAATCATTGAGATATCTTTCATTTCGCAGGATAAGTAAAAGTAATGATAACGTTTCCGTTAACGAAATAAACTTTTCGATAAAAAGTTTGAAATAACGAGTATTACGTACGATAATCAATTCAATCAGAACGGCCAATTTAATTGCCGTACCATCGGACTGATAGTAATTTGTTACAATGGAATTTGCGTCGGTCGTATTGAAGTTCGAAATTCTGCAGCAACGCACACCAACGGGAATCTGAGTGACTCGAATCTGCGGCATGGTATTCGGTAACAGTGGTCCGCAATTCAATATCTCAATGGATTTCTTAACGTTCGTGATAACATCATCTCTCGTCATGTTTCCCTGCACCAGGCACTTGATGTATATGTGATCGATGAAGGATTTCGCGAAGTGTTTGAATTTTTCAAATTCGATACCGGATATAGCTGCGTGTTTGTCGACCGCCGACCAATGAACGAGCAGCAGAATCGATAGTCTCGCGTCTCTGAAAAATATAAAATATATACATAATTATATGGAAACATTTTTTTTCTTTCATCTCGAAGATCGATAGACGATTATACTGTTGTAAGTTTTATGAATTTCGATACGGCATTTTTTTGAGTATTTGTTGAAGTCGAATGTAACCTACTTGACTAGTTTGCTGGGTTTCAAGAAGGTATTGTAACACGCCTTGAGAACTTCGCCTTTCATCACGTCGAATAAATCTTTCGTAACGAGATTCGAGAAATCCGCTATATACTTAGTTATTGTTGTCAACAGCAGCTGAAGATTATCAATAAGAAATACATTAGAAGTGTTTATGTCTGTCGAGAAAAAAAAATGATCAAATTTGCAAATGAAACTTACAGGCAGTTTTTGATTAAATCCGTTGACTTTAACCACCAGACCTTTGTCGCCGCATTTAATATCGTAATTCAGTTCGGCTGCAGTCGCCGGATACAATTCTTCGACAAGCAATTGCTTGAGTACAGCAACAAAAAGATCCAACATAGCGGCGCTGAAATAATTCAGATAAATTTCTCAATAACAACCGTAGCATCGGTATAAAGACATCGAAGTTTCGAGTTTTCTTTTTAAAATGCGATATACGTACTTTTCCGGCGAGGCAAGCGATAGCGGAGAAATGTAATAAAAATTCATGTAGCACTCGGGAAGCCGAAATTTCGCGTCCGGTTTGTACCAAATTTCCGACAGAGCGTCCGAGTGAATTTTAATGGGATAGTGCGGTGGTTCTTCAGGAATCGGTATCAGCGTAAAGTCGTCCGTGACAAAGATGTTTGGCTCCGGTAGATGAAATTCTGGCATAGGTTCGATTTTTTTCCAACATTCTATCCAATCTTTCGGTATCTCGGTATCCGTGTACTTTGTCTTGAACCACTGCTCAACTTTCTCAAACTCTTCCTCGTTGAATTTCTTATCGAATATTAGTATATTCGCGTTTTCCGGCGTCAAAACATCGATACACGCTTTTATCGAGATCGGATCGTATTCGAAGTAAAGATCGCTGCCGTTTATGTAATCCGATGGCGAATAGAAATGCATGTTTTCGCAGAGATCCTCGACGTACTCGGCGGGCGGCACATCGTCGGCGAATCTAAATGGATTGTTTAAAAAAAATAATTATAAATATAAAATTATTTAAAAAAAATTAATAATTTTTCAATTAAATAATATTTATACATGTAATAATACATGTAGAATATGTATGTATTGTTATATAAATATTTTTATTATTATTTATTTATAAAATGACTAAATGATTCTCTTTACCGGAAATTAGTTTCTTCGATTTTCCGAATTTCATCGTAGATACGTTGCTGCGGTCCTTCTCGCCGCACGAGATTTATATACGAGTAAACAGCATCGAGGACTTCCTTCAAATGCTTGTGGCCCTCGTCGGTAAGGATCAGTGACAAGCTGAACAGTGCGTACATCGAACTGTGTTCGAAGCCGCTTTCGCCGTTACCGGTGAATATATCCAAACACCACATCTTCTTTCGCAAATAATTTATCAGCGAACCCTTACCCTCGTGTCCTATTATCCACGATACGTACTGATGAGGTTTGCTTCTGTAAAGATGTAGCAGCGATGGCATTGTCCATGTTAATTCTATCTGATAATAAAAAGAAAAGAAAAAAGAACGGATTGCGAATCACGGATATTGAAAGACGGCGTTATTCTTGTTGAGAGAAACTCACATGGCAAACATCTTTCACCGGCTTAATTTTGTACATTCTACGAAAGCGCGGCGTGTCGAAAGAATCGGCGCCTTTGAACTTTGTAAAATCTTCAGACGGCAAGCCGTTGCTTGGGACGTTCAAAAAACACTCTTTAACATATTGTTCCAGAGTATCCAGTGGTAGTCTCGCCTGTAACGAAAAAAAAACGGAATTTTTCTTACCTCCCAATTGATTTTAAAAAATATAAGATTTTCTTTTAATCTTTAGAAATAAGAACGATAGGCATGCAGAATAATTTTCTTTACCTGTATCGCAACGGTCATTCTATGCGCACTATAATGACGTTCTCGAAACTTGTGAAGTTCCTCGTAAAGTTTGTCGTCGGTAACGTTGTCTCGAAGTGTAACAAGATTTCCCCAACAGAAGTTCGTCGCCGGATGTCCGGTTCGCGCTAAACTGCTGAACAGCTGTTCCTTTCGATAAAAATCAGACGGTAATGCCATCTGAAATTCTGTCGAAAGAATTGCGCCATTGAAAAAGTTTCGCGCATCGGTCGTATATTTTTTTTTTTATTAAACCCTTTAAATACATACCACTCTCTACGGCCTCTCGTTCGCGTGTAATAGCGTCGCGTTTCATCAGAGGACTTATGAAGAACTGAGCGAACCGATCCAATGCGCTGCGAAGATGTTTTTCCTGAATCGCGAAGTAGAAAGTCGTTTGCTCGCAATCGGTACACGCGTTATCGGAACCCCCGTGTTTCGTTATAAAAGCGTCGAAATCATTTTCCTTTATTGTCGAAAGATTAGGATCGATGGGGAAACAGAAAGATTGGGGAAAAAAAAATTAAATTAATTATTCTCGATATCGAGAAAAATTATCGCAGTTGTCGCTAAAATTTTTGTTCACCTGAGGATACTTTTTCGACCCCATGAATACCATGTGCTCGAGAAAATGTGCCATTCCCGGGATTTCCGGTGGATCGCTGAAGCTGCCAACGCCAATACACAATCCACAGGCTGCCTACAAACGTTTTAAAAATTTATCACGATCCCACGTAACATTGGACGGATTGAATACATTTTTTTTTTCTTTATATCCACCATTTTTTCTTCTCTTTTCATTCTTTTGACTGTAGAACCGTCGTCTTCCTCGTCAATTTCATTGTCGTCATCATCCTCGTCATCGTCATCATCATCGTCATCTTCCTCATCATCGCCACTTTCCTCGTCATCCTCATCATCCGATTTACCTGTATTCATTTCTTGTCTTTTCAATTGAAATAATGAAAAAAATTGCAACAAATTTTCAAAAAATTTGTCATTGCTAAAAAAATAGTTTCGTCAACATCGTTACTTTCCTTGTTATCCTCATCATTTATTTTGCATTGATTAATTTTTTGACATTGCAATCAAAATAATGAAAAAAATTGTAGCAAATTTGCAAAACATTTGAAGTTCGCAAAAAAAAATTATACGGAAATAAGATCTTTGAATTACCATCGTCTTCTTCGTCATCTTGTTGGGAGGCGTCCCCTTCGCATGAAACGGGACTGGGATCGGAAATCAACAGAGCCGTGAGACCGTTTGGCAATTTGATGACCCTGCGGCACGAAATAAAAATATTATTGAATTTTTCAAACTTTGTGAAACACCGCAGAAAATTAACAAAAGTTTTGAAGCCGTTAATTTTATTTATGCTTATAGATCGCACCTGTAATCTTTCTTGTCGTTATCCGATTTGATCGGCGGCTGGAGATAGTCCACCTTGATATCCGTAAAATCTTGTACATCGCTCGCTTCGTCGTTAATGTCATTTTGTGTTTTGCCGTTTGGTTCGAGGTTATGATCATCCCGAAGACTCTCCGTTCCGTTTGTCGGCTTAACCATATCCGCGTATTTATGGCTCACTTTGAGTTTCTTTTTCGGAGGTGCTTGTAAAAATCTTTTTGGCATAATTCGATAAACCGACGAATTTTTAATAACGCATTTGCCGATAATTTGTGATAATTGATAAGCACGAAACGTGACGACCATGCGTCAAAAAATTTGTAGCATTCCCCCCTTCCATTGTAATGAACGAAGTCACGAGGACTTCTCCGCCGAGGACGTGTGCCGCCCCACACGAATCTTTGTAATTTTTCGTATTTTGTTTTGTTGATGTGAATTCTATTTTATAAGAATAATAATAATGATACTAACAATAATAATAATTTTATATTAATAAATTATTATTAAAAATAATGAAGTTACAGAGAAATGTTACGAGGCATTTTTCATGTGCGTCGGTTTTGACAAAAAAAACATTATCCTTGTTGAACAGAAATTTTATTACACGCGGCTAGCAAGCCACATGTATATTTGCGTTACAAATTTAGAAGAAAAAATGATTTGTCTTTGAAACCCTTTTGAAAGTTCACGCGGTTAATCTTGGGATCCTCGGATTAAAGTAATAAAACGCACGGAATTCTCTGGGACACCAATAAAACACGTAGTCGAATAGAAGAAAGAAAAGTGTGGGCAAACGACAGTATACCGTAAGGAAAAAGACGAAAAGACAAAAAATTAAGTGTTCTGGATGAAAAGTATGAGTTTTTCGGAGTGGGGAGGATTGATTTTAACTTTCAACCCTTCTACGAGTAACAAATCATGTAAATCTTCAAACGAAAAAATGACAATTACAACCGAATAAATTTTCTTCGCCCAAATTTTGTAACTCGAGTCTTTGTAGTTTTTAATTCATCATTGAATCAATCTTAAGCTACGATTTGCATAGTGCTTCGAATAACACACATCATTCAATCCCTCGGGGTCTCGGGGTTTCAAAGAGGGGAATTTTACACTCCAAATTTTACAATACAATCAGCAAATAACATCGGGAAGCGCTGCCCCGCGAAGAACCAATAAAAGGTAACAGCGTCTATATTCTATAAAGTTGAGCATCACTGACCACTCCCACTCCTTCAACAAAATGACGAAATTTCGTTGTCGTCGTTGTCATTTCTAAACTCCCGGGACTCCCGGCTCCGGGCTTCAGTCTTTTCGACGGGAGGTACGGGAGTGTTTAGACGGGACGAAAAGTACGTGTGAGATATCGCAACGAAAACTACTGAAAATTATTTCAACAACTATCGTACAGTATATCAAAACATTAGTATCGGTGGGGTCACAACTTCCAAGAAACAGACGACGCTAAACATTGCGAATCTCGCTTTCCGCTCACCGGCATTACGTCATCCCGTAGATTTGGATCGTCAGCGTTTCGACAGAAAGGTATTTATATTTCGTGCAGTTGGTCTGACGAAAAAGAAAAAAAAATCGTACACGTTATTGTTTGAAGATAGTAACACGCTACTGTTGTGGACGGAATAATGGACGACGTGGAGCTTATTTTCTTCGATCTCGAGACTTCCGGTTTCGGAAGCAACGCGGAAGTATTGCAAATAGCTATGAAATCGCATTTGGATGATTTCGTATTTAACAAATACATTATGCCGAAATATGGAATTCCACACAACGTCACTGAGATGAATGGCTTAAGCACTCGACACGGCAGACTTTATTACGAAGACGCAATGGTCGATACAGTAACGCAGTGCGAAGCTATAGAGTCGCTACTGCATTATTTTCAAAATTTCAATCGCCGGTGTCTGTTGATCGCCCATAACTGTCCGTTTGATTATTCGCATCTAA
The DNA here is from genome assembly GCA_964006125.1 of Cryptus viduatorius. NCBI lineage: Eukaryota > Metazoa > Arthropoda > Insecta > Hymenoptera > Ichneumonidae > Cryptus > Cryptus viduatorius. Next base: position 2,103,914 of record OZ023226.1, read on the forward strand.
TGAGAATGATAAGACGTCAAAATCTCGAAAATGAATGCGCTGACGTTATTTACGGTTTTACCGATACTCTCGCCATGTTGAGACACAAATATCCGGAACGACATGGCAAAGGCGCTTTCAAACTTACGACTCTCGCAGAGGAGCTCTGCTTGTCGACGTACGGAGCTCATAATGCGCGTAATGACATTCGTCTGCTGGAAGAAGTCGCGTGGCATCATTTTAATTACTCAGAATTCCTTGCCGCTAGTAAAAGTTTTTCTCAAATACTAGAGGCGCACATAAAATCTGAAAAGAAAGCAGAAATCAAGAAAACATTAGCGCCACTCAGATCCATTGTACCCAAAGCTATAATAACCAGAATGGCTGCTGCTGGGATATCCTATAACATGCTGTTTGCGGCATTTCAACGCGATAGCGACGAGGCGGTAACTGAATTGCTTCAGGGAAAAGTTGCTGGAATACCTCCGGTGACTTTCAATACAAAAATATTATACGATATCTTGAATCACGTGGAGAGTTTGATGTGGGAATTAATGGAGGATCCCGTTTTTGCTGCGAATGTAGATGATTGTGAAATCGAATTCATTAATTATTAAACGCGTTGAGAAGGTTGAATATCACGAAAAACTTACCGGTAAGCTTTTTCCGTGATATATCTCTTGGAGTTTTTTTTTTTTTTTCCTATTTACGACTATACCAATTAGTTTAAGTTATTCTTATAACTGATTTCTCTCGAAATCGCGAACTTTAGTAAACGTTGATTCATGAATAACGATATCGTGTTTCGGTAATTTCTTTTCGCACAAATTTCTTGTGTTTTCCGTTATTCATGAGAGTTTCTATTTTTCGGGTTGCAAATTACAGTCGATATGTTACATAGCGATTTAAACTGTAAGAACTTTAAACTTGTTATTCGAGCTGAAAACGTATGTTTTATAATAAGAGAAGTGAAATATTATATAAGAAACATTTTTGTACTCATATGTACCATCGATTTACTCGTATTACGATCATTCCATTCCGACGTTAATTTTTTTGCTCATCCGGCATTTCCGATGCAAATGCGCCGTACGGTGCAATTTGAAACGCTAATGTTACTATTTGTGAAATCGGAGACTTATGAATTGTCAGCGTTTTTACAAGACTCATCGTGTGTAATCTTCAAATGATCTTCAATACGTTGAATTGAAAAATGCGGCGAAAACTCTAACAGATATTTTTGTAATTCTTAGAATATCAGCAATACCGTCGGCTAAGCGAACAATTACCTCGTTATGATAAAACAGATTTACGCAATTTGCGGAAATATTTTGAATAAATACTGTAGACTGAGTAGAATTATTGACTGTTAACTTCTGACCGATTTTCATGGTTTTTATAACATATAAACAACTGTACGACACATATCTCGCAAAATACTGTATGTATCGATACATATATATAAATGAAACGTTAAAAGTTATTTTCATGTTTCCTGTGTTTTCATATTCCTCTATCCGTTGATTGCATTTTTTTTTTTTCGTTTCTCGTATTTTTTCGATTATCGATCTATCGATGGAATTTTTTTATGGTCGGCGCGCGAAAGGTAGGTGATGCGTGACAATTATTAGTATTCAAATGAAATGTGTGTTTCCAAGATATATTTATTGATAAGTAGAATTACATGTATCCACAAACACAATGATTCTTTCACAGGGAGGTGTATCGCATCGAAATAAAACGACCGCCGAGTAAAAATCTATAGTATGTGAAACACACACGTTCGACCTTTCATTATTATTATTTTTTTCTCATTTCCTTCGTATAGCTGAGATTGATTTCGAATTTGATAAAAATACACATTTCAGCGTCTTTGCTGCGGGTTCCATTAAACTTTTATCAACAAAAATTCAAAATACATATTACGCGGTCGAACGATTTGTTTCCGTCAGAGTTCGTCGCATCGGAATCATAAAATTGTTTTTTTTTTCATATCTTGTTTTTTTTTTTCTTTTTCTTCGCTTCGATCGCATTTTACGTTAGTAAATATTGTGCCGCCACGAAAAACCTAAAACTCGTTTGGCGTTCTTTGCAAAGCGATTGCAACGGCGAAAGCCTATTATACACCTTTGAAAATCTCTTGAGTTTCATAATCACGAGTCCGAAAAGCCTTTTGTGGGTTCGCGTTTCGTAAATTAATTTTCGAAGTAATACGATGATGAAGCGGCGGTTTTATTTTCGAGCCGTTTTTCGAAAGTGTTCGATTATCGCCTTTGCAAAACACTGTCCGTTGAAGCATTGATGTTTCTTCTGTTTTTTTTTTTTTTTCGTTCGTACTTTTTTGTTTGTTTGTTTTTTTTTTTTTTTTTTTTTTTCAAAGGATATTACGGAGTCGAGTGACACACGGAAAAAACTGTAAAAATAAAGTCTACTCCAATTATTACTTTTCTTTCTCGTTTAATCCACTCGATTCTGGATTTGACTACTAAAGGACGTATATTTTCTTATCTTCACACCGCACGTGGCTTGGTTTAAGCTAAATCGATTATTTCAATATAGACTTATTACCTCTTTACAAAAATCAATTCTTAAACTTATGTAGGGCGGCCCGAGGCCGCTTCACAGGATTTTTTTTTTTTTTGGAAAATCGACACAATTTTCTTCCACAATTTATTTCGTACTCTCGATTTTCCAAATTATCCCACTAAACTGATATGCCCCGTCGCGCTAATACTGATGCTTTCTGTTCACCGCGCAAACAATCCGTCTTTCATTTTATTTAACTCAGAATTTATAATTATTTTTTTTTTTTTAATCGATATTGCGAAAACTCTCGAATAAACTTGAGCCGATGTGAGGAAAAAAAAAAAAAAAAATCGTGCGATTCTCGTAAAGCCATTGCTACCATTAAATTCCACAATTTTTTTTATTGCTGTTCAGCGCCAACCAATCCGATCGAATAACAATGTCATACCGTCAGACAGTGTGCCAAAATGCTTTACCCATCGAAACACGAATATAAATTATCAATTATCGGTAAAAACCGGTTTGTTAAAAAAAAAAAAATCGATGATGCTAAAAAATGGTTGATAACCTGTGATTCGGCTTCGGGCCCCAGTTTACATGCGATATATGTCAATATTTTAACGGCTATACGCTATAGGTACATAATTAATATGTAATTATAATTATACATATACATATATATTCCTATCGTATATATATGTATACATAGCATTATTGTTAGATGTACTGATGCTATTCTGTTTACTTCATCGCCATAGTACACTCACGTGGTAATTGCTATCGTCTTAATATATCTAAAATAATATTTTTAACATTTAGCGGTGTGTTTACGTGTACGTGTGTGTGTGTGTGTGTGTTTATTTTTTTTTTTCGTCATTTTTTGTATGTGTACTTTTGCCGGCTCACCCTTCAACCGGAGTTGCGTGAGACCTATAATAGAGCCAATCAGTTTTTATATATTTATTATCTTGCAATCGCGACGACACCTTCCGCTAAGCAAGCAGCGGGCACACGCATTTTTTTTTTTTTTTTCGCTTCTTTGCATTTTCTATTTATAGGAATTGTAATCCAAGGATTTTTACGTGTTCTTTTGTCCGCTGTGCCGTTGGGGCTCCTCTCGTCGATATTTGTAAATTTTGTCTTTATACTTTTTTTATTTTTATTATTTATTTTTTTGCTGCGTGTCGCGCATAAAATTATTTATATTTGATAACGGAAAAAATTTAATTTTGGTATTCGTGTGTGCGACGTTTTATATTTATCGGTAAGACGAGAGTATCGTGAGCGTATAAACGGATCGTGACTAGTCGAATGTTTTTCTTTTTTTTTTTAGCGCTCGAAAACCGATCGAATTTCACTACGATACGTGCAGCAATGAAAAAACCGCAAAAAAATCAGCGGTACACCCGTAAATCGAATAATGATTTTTTTTTTTTGAGTTCTCGGTGTCGACTGACATTGGATGAAAAATTCATATAGAAGATATTTATTACAAAGTGGATCGGTGAAAGATAAAACGAAATTAGACGAAGAGGTGTGTCTTTTTATGTTTTTTTTTTTTTCACTATTTTCTTCTTTTTTTTTTGTTCGTTTACTTTTTTTTTTTCACCACGCTACTCTGGCCAAAGTGCGTGCCTTCTAACTTCTTGATCATATACAAATATATAAGCGTTAAACGTGTAATATATTATCATCGTCATCATCGCCATCATATATATATATATTTATATATATATAATTATAATATCCTAAGATAGTTATTGTATGAACGATTTTCGAGAAAAAGAAATGCTTGACTCTTCAACAGCCCGGCCACTCTTTCGACACAGGTCGGAGGTATTAATGCCACTCGCTTTTAAATAACTTGTCGGGATTTTATTATTATTATTATTTTTTTCTTCTTTTTTTCCTTATTTTTGTTTTTTTTTTTTCGTCTTTTTATTTTTTAAAACTTTTCCTCTTATTCGGTAGCCTCGGCGTGACTCGATATCGACGCTCTGCCCGCTTAGTTCATTTCAGCGAATAATCAGCCCTCGATATTGGAGTCGAACGAGGCTCTCGAATATCTTCCGTACATTTTATTAGTTTTCCCCAAACAACCGTCCCCCACACACACACACACCCCCTCTCGAAAATAGTGGACTTGTTCGCGCTTGGAATGATATAGAATATCTTTGCCCTTTCTGCGTTTGTTTTTTTTTTTACCTTTAAATACGTTAGTGATTTAGTCTTCTTAATCGATAGGTTGGTTTTTTTTAACCCTTTTACGTCTAAGTAGACATTAAGTACTGAAAAATTTAATTTTCAAAACAGGCAGTGGGAATCGACGAAAGAACGAAATAAAGTAAAATCACTCGTTGACAAGGACGCGATGAAAAATATTCGGTTTTTCTTTTTCATCAACGGGACGTTCTGATATTTTAAGAGTATTGTTATCATTATTATTAATTTTCTTTATTTTTCATTTCCTCCCCTTTCTCAACCACATATGGCTTTTCTATTATTTTTATTCTTCGTCTCGCGCGCGCGCTCACGATTATTAATTATTAAATAGCTAATCTCACGTTCGTGTTTATTTAATACCAACTGCGCTATGTAAGCTGCTTGTCGATTTTTTTTGTCTGCTTGCCGTTCGCGACGACGCCGCGACAGCGAAAAGCTGCGTTATTAATACGTATTTTTATTGTTTTTTTTTACCGCGAAAAATATCAGAACCCAAAAGTGTCGCCTCGTCGGGAAGATCAAATGGGATCATCGATCGAATTCTTTATCGTGGTAATTGGTGGTTTTCACGCTTCTCGATGACACACCTTCGACACGTTTACGATATATACTGTGATACTGTTGCAGCTGAATGCGACAATCGAATCTCAGATATTCACTTTTTTTTTTATTTCTTCCGCAACACTTTTGTCAATGACGATTCGATTGTAACCGAAATGCAATCGATGATCACGTCGAGGCTGTCTCCCGGCGATACGCGAAATTCTGCATTTATCTTCATACTTTATGGCACGTTATTTGCGCTTCTCGTGTTAATGGAAATATTACAAACGCGGTTATTAATCTTCGTAGCAGAATAATCGCGCGGGAGTGTACCTGCAATCGAATGCTCTTACGTCTTTGTTTAATGATAATAAAACAAAACAAAAACATACTATGATAATAGATTCCCAGAGTTAAATTTGGGATGAGAAGAAAGAAAATAAAATCAATGAGACCAGACACGTTCGACGACGCACGGCTGTATGCGATACACGAGTATACGGAGGTATTTATTCTTTAACCTCGAAGTATTTGTAGGTAGGATTCTCGTAGCCGTTTATTTGCATATTCGCGACGTGTCGCTCCTCCGGCGTGGCGGCTTGATCAACTTCGATGAAACCCTTAAAAAATTAAAAAATTAAATGAATTTGAGTTTTGTCAAAATTAAGATTTTTTTCAAACTACAAATCGATGTTTTACCCGTATTTTTGAAAATTTCTATAACATGAAAACGATCCGCAACCAGAGAATCAACTTTTTTTGCTCAATTTTTCATAAAAAATGTTGTTTCAAATAACATAAAGCACATGCGACTATAGACTGAAAAAACGACCGCAGTACTTGTTTTTCGCTATTTCATTGATTTTCATATACCGGTCTTTTGCAGGATAAATTTTTTGCGCAATTATTTGAATGTACAATAAGATTATTGTACCTATTATTTATTTCAGATTTCATCATTCCCATCGGAAGTCAATCAATAAAATTTTAGTGGAATCGTAGCGAAAATATGACGAGAAAAAAAGTAACTCGACAAATTTAAGAGATCTATTTATTCGACATACCTGGCTATGAGGGCTTCTAGCGCTGCGCCTCTTGAATACCGCAACGCCTACGATCGCCGCTGCCATCAGTGCGATGCCAGCGAATGCAACCGTAAAGTAAACCGATCGGCTCTCTCTATGATAGACTTCTCGTCTAACGGAGTAACCCTACATAAATATTGCACGTGTTTAATAAATTGTTTAATCGGTAGGGAACCAAACAATTCGATTAAATACATTAAGGATATCCACTTACGGGTTCAGAGTGGGAAACGTCGTGAGTCATACTATGAGACGCTCTGACAACCCCCTCGTTGTGCATAGCGGCAACAGCCGCCTGTTGTTGCGGCTCGGGTTGCGGCTGCTGCTGCGGTTGTTGTTGCGGTTGTGGTTGCTGCTGCTGCTGCTGTTGCTGTGGTTGCGCCGCCGGCACGTCCTTCTTCTCCACGACGGGATCACCGTCTTCGTGTTGTTCCTGTTCGGTTCTCAATTCGCCCCTTTCAGCCTTTCGTTGCTCTTTGCGCTCGCGTTCTAGTGCCTTTTGATGTTCCTTTTCTGCAACGTTACACAAAATATTCCATTAATATTCACAAATCTTTATTCACCATTTCTCGCGAACATATAGCTCGTCGCTTGAACCTTTGAAGTGCGGTGTTCTAATTTTTTTTATGGTAAATAGCATGAAAAAACTACTTGTCAAAGAATTCAAGGGGAAAAAAATGAAAAAAAAAATTCTTCAGAAAAATACTAAAATTTTGTGCAGTCGTAAAATTGTTAGTTTACTTTTCCACGCAGTAGACATATAATTTTGAATTTCAAATCTTTAACGTAGACGTAAAAAAAAATAGAAATCTACAATTCTTTACTGTTCAATATGAAAATTGTATCATTTTTTTGTTTTGTTTCCTTAAGAAAATTTATTCTAAAAAGTCGAAGAATCATATTTAGAAAAAATGTCTGTTCGCATGTGGGTGTGTGCATCATTCGAGCTCATAAGTTGAGAACGGTTTGAGATATCAAGCTAAAATTTGTACCACGTGTTGGGAGGTTAAGTCCCCTTATTTGCTTCAATTTTGCACTGATAAAATATTTACGTAAAAACTAACAACCGAAGTGACTAATCAAAAAAACAAAAATTATTCAGAAAGCCAAAAATGATAAACGTACTGTCGTACAACTGGAGTTGGAAAAACTGTGATAAAAGAACGAGAGGAAACAATATGCCAATGCAATTGGCATAATTTTTTGTTTATTTGTGTTTTTTTTTACTGAAAAAAGAACGAACCTTGCTGTTTACTGGCGACGTCGGCTTGGTATTTATCCAAAATAGCGACCTCCGCTTCCCTAGTCATCGCTAGCAGACGACCCGGTGTTTCATCTTTGCTCCTGAGGGCCAACACATAATCATCCATCAGCCGTCCGATTTTTGCACTCAACTCCGGATACCTATGAACGAAATACGACAAAGAAAAATAAAAAAATCGTTAATCGCATCAAAATCGCTCACCTAACCATGTCACGAGCGTAATACGAATTCTCGTTCTAATATCTCGTTGAATAGTACTACAACAGCGCGAACCGAGCTAATTTTCCGAGACTTATACCGCATCGTGTACTCGCATAATCCGATCAACAAACGAGAGAGAGAGAGAGAGTGTGTGGAATTAATAGTATGATAGGAGTTAGCAATCGATTTTCTACCGTTCCAGCATCAAGAGGCTTTGATTGGTGATCCTATCGATTTCCGCCAAATGCTCCAAAGTTGCAGGCTTCTCGCGTTGCGCCTGTTCGAGGCTACTGTCCAACAGATGCTTGTAGTGCGCGATCGTGTGATGCCTATCCTTGTGAAGTGCTCTCAACAATTTTTGCAGACACTTCTGAATCCGATGCATCTACACGTTACGCAACATTTTTCAAAAATATCACGATTAGTTGGGTCAATCCAATTGTATTGTAACACAAATATGGATTTAAGTCACAAGATTCGTTGTATTTACTTGGGAATATGAAATGGAAAGAGAATCAGTAGACGTATATTTATTCGAGAAGAAACAAAAAAAGATATGCGTAATAGTTGTCTTTACGCTTTTCGCAGATTCTCATGGGGATTTTTCGGAAAAAGGTGTATTTTTATTCACATTTACTTTCGCTGAAAAACTCTATGAGTCCAATGTTACGGACACGCGAATCTTGAAATGTTTATAGTCTGCATACATGTTAATTGTTATAAGAATTTCAAGAAAACTTAAGTTTTTACGTGTCGAAGATGATATATACTTCGTTATGTTTCAACGACAGACCTATAAATTCGTAGCGGAATTTCAACGATTTTAACTTTAAAAGAGTTACGGATGAAATTATTCAAAACTCTCGAAAGCTTCGGAGTCCTGTAAAGAGTAATCTATGTAGTCACCGACATTAAAAGTTTAGAATTCTATGTGCGATTCATCCTGATTTTTAAACTACCGCAATTGAGAATTATAAGAATATAATTCCGAGTTGAAATAAATGATGAATATCGTTTTTCATACGTTGAAAACCCAGTCGACGCTAATATCTCAGAGTTTCCAATGTCAAGGGAAACGGCGAGAGAAAATTAATTTGCAGAAAATTATTTCTGGGACACTTTTTTATCGGATCTTTTTTCCAGCGATCGGGAAGTACTTTCCTTTGATACACTCGAAAAATTCTTTTTATTCTTAAGTAAATGAATATTCCAATTTTTTGCACCGTAGTTGTATGATATTTTTTAAGTATCTCGTGTAACTTACGTTGGGTGGCGTTTCATTGAGTGCCGCCGTATAGCAGGACATTGCTTCCTCGTTTCTCTGTTTCACAGCCTCCTGAAATCCGGGAAAAGAAATTGAATTATTAAAGTCGCTTTTGCGGGGGGAATGGTATACAAGAATAAATAAAAAATGAATAAAAAAAATGAAGAAAAAAAGAAAAGAAAGTAGAGGAAGGAAGACGGAAGGCTGAGAACTCTCGGGCGCTTTGGGTCAAATGCATTTAGCGTCTGGGTAGCCCTTGCGAGGGGGTGTAGTACGCACTTGTACTCTTTGCTGATGCATAGCGCTGAGTTGATGCTTCTCGGCGGCGCCGCTCGCTTCCAGTGCGGCAACAGTCTCTTGGAACCTGGCGGTCATCCAGCGTTTGAATGCGTCAGCGGCAACGGGATTTCTCGCTCTGATGTCCTGATACCTTTCCTCAAGATCGCTCCAGTCCTTCATCACCTGAAAACGTTGTAGCACAGGGGATTTCGACACCAATGCTTTCCACCCTTCCGAAATCCTTTCCTTTTTTTTCTTCTACAATAATCTATTGAATTGCTTCAACGCGTCAATCCTTTCGTTACCGGAAATCAATTGACATCCAAGAAAAAAAATGAGTTCTTAATGAATTCTCGAAGACTCTAAATTCTACAATAATTCACGAAACATCCAAATGTATATTTTTCTATAAAGACGAAAGGGTCAACGACATACTATTAATGAAATATAAACCTTTCGCGTCGTAATCTAATGTAAGCGAATATAATTAAAACGTATAAATTGAAGCAGCAATGTAAAAAAAGAAAAGTATATCCGAGAAATACCGGTTTTAGCGATTTACAAACGCCCAAAATTGCGCATACAATCGAATAAAAATGAAGCAATTTGCAGTGGAAATGGCCGGCAGCCAGTGCAGTCGCCAAAACCGGTGAATCTTTATCTATGTGGAAAAATTTGTTGTAGCAAACCACGCCGGAAGTTGACTATTCTGTTTCGTTTATACGGTCAAAGTCCATCAGCTTACCTTGGTGACTTTTTCCTTGTGCACTTCCTCCAGTCTCATCTGCGCCTGTTTATAACTTTGGTGCTCGGATCGGGGATCAAAGTGCGTCAGGTAGGGATCCGGCGTTCCCTGAGGTTGAGAAGGTTGCTGAGTGCTCGAACTCACCGGAAGCGGCATCGCTGTTGCCTCCTGTTTGCTCTTCTCCGTCGTTGGTGCGTTTGTCGATGGACGGCTAAAAATCGAAGAATAATAACGTTAAATTACAAATCAAAAGAGAGAGAGAGAGAGAGAGGGAGAGAATAGAGGAATACGTAATGAAACTCTTCAATTAATTCTCTCGTTAAGGGAGGAACAGCTGTTTTTGATTAGAATGGCGGATGGTTATTCTCATGTTATTGTTCGATCGATTGAGCGATACGTACGATGAGCCCGTCGTAGTGTCGTAGTCGTCGAGATAAGCTTCGTCACTTTCGTCGTCGTACGCTTGGTCGCTGAGTACGTCCTCGAGGTCACCGTCCGACTCGTCCTCGTCCTCCGCGTCCCCATCGAGATCGTCCTCGTCATCGAGGTCATCCTCGTCCTCCTCGATATCGTCGTCCACTCCTTTCGGAATTGGTAGATCGAAGGGTTTCTTTGGCTTTACATTTTCTGCAAAAATAATTTAAAAAAAATGTATAATCAGTTGAAAAAGATGATAAAAATGAATGTTTTTATGTAAAATGAAAAATCGTTATTGATAATGACGAATGAAATCCCTGAAGCTTTCTATACGGCTTTCGCGGTAATTGGAGGTTTATTCGGAATCGATATTGCCGTCCACTCCTTTCGGAATTGGCAGATCGAAGGGTTTCTTTGGCTTTACATTTTCTGCAAAAATAATTTTAAAAAAATGTATAATCAGTTGAAAAAAATGATAAAAATGAATGTTTTTATGTAAAATGAAAAATCGTTATCGATAATGACGAATGAAATCCCTGAAGCTTTCTAAACTTTATTCAGATACATAGTTTATATTTGTTCCGATGTTTTTATGAGGCTATCGCGGTAATTGGAGGTTTATTCGGAGTGATGATTTCTCCAACAGATGTCTTAACGTTTCATAGAGACATCATATGAAACATGCAGATCCGTAATGAAGACCAAAGGACATACCCGGGTCGTTAATAAATTAAGACGATCCTTTAGCGATGGAAATTATTCAAATAATTTATAAGCTTTCAGTGAATAATTAGCTCATTAATTTAGCGATCTTTAAAGATTTAATATATCTTTAGAAAAAATTAAAATAATTAATAAAAATTGTAATCATCTATTACAATACCGATAACTTATTGACAATATCAACAATATTTACAATTGTTTGTAGTAATCGTGTGCACAATTTTTTAACGCAAGAAATTAGCGCTCAGCTTATCAAAATCACATGAAATTTACTCTACAATGCAATAATGTCATTGTGGGATATGATTTTTAGTAAATCGTCTCTTGAACATCAGACGATTTTTTTTAAAGTATTATTATACATTTTTTTCGGTATAAATTTTTTTTTTTTAATTCTGTATATTTATATATTTAATATATTAAAATATGAATATATTTTAATGTATATTTTTATTTATTTTCGTATTATTCATTATTACTTTTTATTAGTATTTCAAATATTATCCGAAGGTAATTTGATTTACTTGTAAAACTAATTTCTTCAAGTTTCGAATTTAATCACTGTGCCCACTGAATTTTCCTGAGAGGCTTGTCGGCCTATCCTCAAAACTTTCCAGACATAAAATTACATGTTGTCCCCCTGAACAACGTTATCTAAAATGTTCCGAACCCCGGTAAATGGAGCGAAGCACAAGGGTTGGATACATAGATATTTCATGACTGCGTAAGGAAAGCTATGGCTTTAGCACACTGAAACTTCTCTCATAGTCCCGCTGTAGGTAAGTAATACTTGAAGTACGGATGACGCGGCGTGATATTCTAACTATACATAGAAATGGTTCCGACATAAAAAAAAAAAAAAAAAAAAAAAAAAAATAGCACTTGGAGCGTAAAGTAAACGCTATAAACAACAAAATCATTTTATTTTTACCACAAACAATATTTTCAACATTGAGGAGAGTGTATTGCTGCATTTGCAGGCAAATGTAAGTTTCAAAGACATCCAATCGGATGAAAATAAAAAAAAATGAACTCCGCAAAAGGTGCTAAAAACGTTAATTTTGCATTTTAATAAAGCCAAAAAGTTATTAACAAATTCGAATAAAGGCAATTTTCAAGAAAACGACCGATAACCCAACTGTTTTTTTTATAAAAAATTGAGTCTCAATTTTTTCTGAATACATACAAAAAATTTTAGAATTTTTTTTTTAATCCTTTGTTTCCTATTTTTTGCTGGGAATCGAAAGATACATCTTTTTAACATAATAATAGTTTTTCGAGAAGAATTAAAAAATGCATTTGTATAGAGGGATTTCAAGGCACATGGGGCAATAATGGAAGAACTATTGGAACTATTGGAGTGATTGGACTAATGAGCGGTTTGGCCTATTGAGAGATTTTACTGTATATACGCAAAATCCCGCTTAAGGGACTATCAAGGGAATGGTTCCAAATTTGGATCATGTTTGAAATTGCTGTCTGCGGTGTTGGATAAAGCGATTGGAACTTTAGGGATAGACGGAGGTCTCTTCGATCGACTGAGTGAGAAGATAGTTTCGGATTGGGGTTGCGGAATAGGGTGGAGGGGGAGAAAGGGATTCGCGCCCCCGATACGCCGGGCCATTTATCGAAATTCTTTTCTACGCGGACATACCGCGCCGGCGGCGATTGTCTGGATATTGAATGGACCAAATGGAGAACCGGAACGGCAGACCGGAAGGGGAGAGCTGCAAGATAATCTCGACGGAATTTGACGGCTCTCGTTCGATGGTGGGTGGGATGAGAGGAGGAGCACCAACGGGGGAGAAACGAAGCCGTCGACCAACTGAAAAAGCTATTCGATTCCCGGAGTCGACAGCTATATGTCCAGAGTAATCCCTACATTTCGATCGGAACTATTCGAGCGTTCATATTCGCGAACGAGAACGTTCCATTCAATTCCCGTTCGTTTTTGTTATGCCGTATTTGATTGACAACGAAGGAAATTAGGAGGGCGAACGATTCACGGACGATCCACGGATTTATTATTTGGATCGAACGCGTAATCAGCGACAGGTGCTCGCAACATGCCGAATAATTATTGTGATATTATATTCGCTTGACAAAGAGGCGATTCAACACGACAATTCGCCGCACGGTTGGCCGAGCCGTTTGCGTTATCGAGAGCTCTGTTTTTAGTGATAAATTGCCATTGTCCGCGAAATGTCATTGTACCGAAAGCAAAATTTTCGAGACGAGATATCCAATGGAAACTCTGTTTTAATAAGGAATAAAAAAAAAAAGTTCGTCTATTGTAAAGTTTCAAAATGCAGGAAACATTGAAAAAAATTATGAGTTTCCATGACTAATAATAAGTTGGGAAAACTCCTTGATAAGAAAAAAAAATTGGTCGGACCAATGAACTTCCCAATTGGTTTCCCAATTGGCTGTTAGTTCTTCCGTTTTCAGTGAAAAAGTGAATTTGAAAATAATTTTATCGAGAATTTTGACCATTCGATTATCGGATATACATGAAATTTGTTACGAATTAAATAACCGTGAGGTTCGTTGAAAAAAATATTATAACAAAAGTAAGAAAGAGAACCCTTAAATTTCGTTTTTCGGCAGATGACAAGTAGCGAAAACGTTTAATTAAACAATTTAAAAGAAGACGAAGTAAACCAATAGAATTATTTGCGTGTATTTGTCAGATATCGATACGAAAATAGCAGCAGCAATACATCGATGCGAATCCATGAATGGTTACAACAAACCACCGTTCACCGCAAAGGGAGTTACACTCGAGGCATAGAAACGATATATCAGAAGTCAATCCCATCGACCATTGATGGAAAAAAAATCGAAGCGGAAGTGAACCATATCAATTCGATTTCCTACGGGTCCAAAGGGATAGCCGCTTTGCGGTCATTGACGAGTTGCTGTAACCTTCTGCTCGATTGTTCTGCAGAATAACACAATGCGGCAAAGCCTAAAGCTGCATCTACATGAAACGATACGGAGCTTTGCAATAATCTATCATTAACTGCATAGCTAAACGCGTTTAAACTATGGAAAGCCATTTTGTTTTAACTGTCTCTTTATTTAATTTTTTTATCGAGCGCCTAATTAACTTCAGCTTTGATCTTCTCTCGAATTGTTTCAATGAGTTAAATGCATATAAAGAAAAATAAAAAAAAAAAATATCGCAAAAACCTTCGACCGATAAGTCGTTAATTTGCAAAAAATTTTAAATAATTTTACAGATTTGAAAAAAAAAAAAAAAACCCGAATACAGTTGAGGGATGCGAATAAAAGAATTTAACATGCGCTCCCCCTACTGCATCGGAGATTTTTTCCTGGTCTGCAAAATAATTCAAAACTTTTTGCAGATTAACCACTTTACAGTTGGGGATTTTGTGCAGATTTTTTATTTTCCTTTTTTTTTGTAAATTTTATATGTTTTCACTTCGTTACTTTAAATCGCTGTAAATTCTCGTTCTGCAGATCCTAAAGGATTTTTGTGTTAAGTTTCGATCTCTTTTTGTTATTCTACTCTGAAGGATACATTACTTGTCGTAACCCTTTACTAATTCACCCGATACTTCGCCCGAAATCAATGGTATTCAGCTTCTTCTCAGCGAAATCGATACGAAATTTGTTGAAAATTCAAGAAACGAGTGTCCGTCGTCTTGCGATACCCATGCAGTAAACAGAATTCATAAAAATTGCAGGATTCGCAAGAAAAACCGTTCTACTCAGCCAGACACAGGTGTTATCTTAGGTCAACGGTTCTCCAGGGATATTTTTGCACATTATTTTTACAAGTTTATTCATCGACGTCATATACACACTTTCCACCTAAAATCATCATATTTTGTATCCCAGCATCCCGTGCGCTTTTTTTTTTTTTTTCATTATCCTTTGTTTCCTTGAAATCGCGTCGAAACCGGAAACAAACACAGTGGAACTTCCCCTATGTGACGCTATTGGGAGAAATCGTCAAATGCCGAAGTGACCAATCAGGTGCACGAAACGACGGCGACGAGCCAATCGCTTATCCAGCAGTTTCCCTCTCCCACTCGCCTTCGCAGCGCAGAAGCATCAAATAAGGAGGTTCCACTGTATAGGTCTACAAATGTAGCAAAACGATAACTCCTTTAACAGCGATAGAATATAAGAAGCAAGGAGGAGGTTTCCTTCGAATGAGCGATGACAATGCTAAGGACGAACGAGGCGACAATTCCTCGATCGGAAATGCCCCAAAGCGTGGAGACAGCTTTGAAACCGCGGAGAAGCGACGCCATAATCGGGACGCCGAGATTCCGGCTCATTTCTCAACGTTCCCACAAAGACTAATTTGTCTTTGGTTGCATCGCACATGGGTAGGGTCGCTCGTCTAACTAGGTTCTTGAGATGTCCTATTCTCCAAGAATAGACGCCTTGATGAGCTGCTAACTTCTCGACATCCGCAAAGCCGGACAAAAGCTTCGTCTCGTTTCTATATAGCATATATATATATATATGTATATTCTATACTATATAATGTGTATATGTGTATGCATGATGCGCTTTTATCTGGGTCACGTGGGAGGTGTTTGAGTGGTGAGTGCGGGTTGGCAGTTTTCCTGAGGATATCATCGCGCGCCTACCGCGCGACGCGACCACCGCTTGTTCACAGCCCACCGCGGGCTAAAAACTTTCTTACTCTTCGCGATTTCTCATCCTCCTTATCTTTACGTCTTTCCTACCTCCGGGCGCGTCCGAACGAGAGAACTTAAATTTATGCCGTCGTTTGCAACCGCGAAAAAAAAAAAAGGATTGAATTCTTGAAGAACGTTGCGCACTCGCCGAGCCTATTTTCCGCGGTCTCCAATTAATTTCGAATCTTCAATATACATATGAATCAGCTTTTTACTTGAACTCGTGCAGCGTTGCCCGATGTTAATTGGATTTCAATCATTTTTATTGCATGACGAATAACTAAAAAAATATACTTCGCATAATTGTTTTTTTTTTTTTCTATATTGGAAATGTGATTGTTTTGAGGTCCGATCAATATCTTCGATAAGTTTCAACGCTAACGTTTTTTTTTTTGCAAAAAAAAATCATCGAGTACTTGCCTTTTTTTTTATACCTGAGACTTTTTTATTTGCGATCGTCCGTATTGACCGCTGTAGGAAAATTAATTGGATTACATTTTTTTTTTTTCGTATTATTCTCAGCGAACGTTATAAAAAAAGGCACTTGGAATAATGGTATTGTTACATCGAAGTTGTGTCTGCAATTAAAAATATTAGCCGACTTCGATGCTGTTTTTGCGAAATAAACTCAAATAACACTTAACACAATTTATTTATTTATTTTTCTTTAATACATCGGAATCCTTTTAGTTTGCGATCACGAATACCGAGCACTCTAACAAAATTAACTGCAATTTATGCTTCTCGAAAAACAAGAGTTATCGGCAACGACTGCAACCATTTTTTTCTACTTTTTACATCGACGGTAATATTTTTGAGATCAACTGCCTACATTAGCCGCACAGTGGGCGGACGTTGGCAACGTTTAGCCTATCGATAACCTCCTCTCACGAGCCTCTCATCTTTTTCCGGAGTGCAGATGCGAGCCGTCTAACGATCGTCTCGATTATCGATGCAAAACCGAAAAAAAAAAAAAAAAAAAAAAAAATCTTTTAAAATATTTCATTCCTATGTACATAGAAGATATAATATGCGCTCAATAAATATTTCTCAACCATTGCTTCCCCATATCGAAAAATGAGCCAACAATCGTAAAAAAAAAAAAAAAAAAAAATCGAGGAAGCGAAGCTCGCAATTTCGATAAAGACGAAGCCGAACCTTGAATGCAAGAAACTAGAAGACTCGCATCAGTTTCTATACAAACTATATATCTATGGTATCGCGTACATAGATATATTGGCGGTTCGAATGACAAGTGGACCTTCTACAGAGTCTATGTATGTATTTTATTTCTATAGATATAAACCTGTGTACAAGAGCATCCGTATTTCACTCTGGGAGTTTATGTGGGTGTCTGTTCGTGCGTGTGGTTGGGAGGAAATATATGAATCTCTATGTGCCGCATGCAAGTAGATGAACCGGTGCTCTGGCATCCGCAGAGGCCGTTGAGTACCCGAGCCTTGTCCGTATTTACGCTATCTCCGGAATTCCATGACGCTTTATGCGCTGGAGATATGACTTTGGCTTCCGTATAGGTCTACTGAGTTGTACATAGATATATACATATAGTAGAGAGGTACATACAAACAGGTATAGTTTTCGAAGGGAAAACTCGTATACCTATATGTATATACATATAAATGTGTGTGGAAATGTATATATGTATACATCGATGTATACAAGAGGGTGGAAAAGGACGCGCAACGAGCTTCGTATAGAGACGTCGCGACGCGCAGTCGTCGACGTCGACGTACCTACATTATTGATTGCAGGGTTGGCTCGGGGGGCGGCGAACGAGACTCCACGCGACGGACAGAAGGACGCGTTGAAGCTACCAATGCTACTTCGCTGTTTTTGTACTTTTTTTTTTTTTTACACCGTATTTCATTAGTTGTTGCAACTATCGCTGTATTGCTTTTTCCTTTGATAGGAATTACGGATCATTATTTATATCGGTGATTTCACGGTCTGCTCTTTGCCAGCGAAGGCGACTGTTTCTACTGATACTTTAAAGACGAGATAGCCGTATAATGAAGTTATTTTTTAAAAAGCATTTTGTTGGCAATGCTGTTTTTTGCAATACTGATGCGAAGTTCTGAGTTTTCAGTTATTTTTTTTTTTTTTTTTAATAGGTATACTTTTCGGGTTTACATAACCTAAGAATTGGTTGCGTTGTATGTTAAAAATGGTTATTAATAAAAATTGAAACTTGGAGACAAATTTTTTGGTTGTAATGTCGAATTCGCCGCGAAATTCTCGGTGTACTGGCGGAGGGTTAATATACGTTAGTAGATAAGCGAGCGAAGGTTTCGCTACTTTGGCTATCTGAGTTTGGTATCCGTCCCAAGTTACCTTAGGCACTTCCTTAGCCAGTATCGTTGCCCTGAGGAGTTGCTACTCTTGTTCGCTTATGCAAAAAAACCTTTTCTCACTTAATGACGCGTCGCGTAAGACTGCCTGAGAGGGTATGTGGACGAACCCCATCCGCGAAGCTTGAGAACACTTTTCACCTTCTTTTTTGCTTCTCCTTCCATTACTTCAGTTTTTTGCACCATATGCTTCTACGTTTCAGAAATTGCAAGGCGCTTCTAGGCAATGTACCTATTTAATTCTTTTTTTTTTCAACCCTTCTGAAACTCAGTCGTAGTGATTTCTGTTGTTTTGGATGCCATGCAAACTCGATGAAGATTTGCGATCGTCGTTTTCGCTCTTCTCTGCAATTCCAATCATCGGCTTTCCGCTACATCTGTCGTTTAAGAGATCAGGCAGATTTTTTTTTTCAAGTTTATTTCTTTTTTACTGATCCGCAATGCCATCTCAGAGGTAAAAAGGGCCGTCACAATAGTTCCGGTTTAGAATACCATTCACTTCTCTCCGTTTTACTTGCATCAGTTTATCTTCTGTATATCTTTCTTCGTCTGTTTCTACTTTGTCTCCCTATTCATTTGGCTCACCCTCCGTCCATTTATATCCGTCGAATGGCTACTTTGCATGGTCGCATGGGTCTACAATGGCCAATGTCCATCACGAGGAAACCCCACGTGCCTTAGCGAGCGATACGAACGGCTTATGAGAAGGCAACACGGAGAGAGGGATAATTCGTTGGAGGGAAATCGCCCGGGGGACGAGAAATCCTCCCTAAATCCAAGGCTTCAATTTCCTGCCCTACACGATCGAACCTCTTCAGTCTCCACCCTGCGATCATTTGCAACGAAGCAAAAAAAAGACTCAACTCCCGGGGAGCTTCCAATCCCTTTATTACATTGTCAAGAGTAGCCGTATAGCTTCGTATTATCTTGCCTCGCGATTCTCCCGGAGATATTCCCTTAATAAAGGTAATTTCGAATGCGCGCTGAGAATTTATTGCAAGATCTTCATAAATAATCACGAAACGATTCGACGAACTTATTACTTCTGATTTTGACGAAACGTTCATTTTCACAAAGCGCATTTCAGCGTAAAAAATTCTTAGATTAACCCCTCGTCAGCACCCTTATTTTCAAACGTTACGTAGTTAAGTCAATAATTAAAAATAAAATTAAAACTTAAAATTTTTCTTTTAAATAGATTAAAAAAAAAACGAAACTTGTAGACAAATTTTTTTTTTACTAAAAATTTTTTTTTTTATAAAAATTGAAACTTGTCGACAAATCTCTCGAAATCATAAACGACGCGGTTATTCATTTGGTTTTCTTTGATTGCGAAAAATGTTTCGTAAAAGGGGCTGAAGACGGAAAAAAACCACCAAAAAAAGGAGAACAACTGAGTTTGTTGTCGGAAAGATGTATTGTGTGTCGAGTAGAATTTCTCGGTCGTGAAAGAATTTTGTTTTCAGTGTTGGTAAATGAGAGTGGATAGAGAAGGAAAGCGAGGAACGCGGTAGCGGCGGCGAACTGCCTGTAGTGTTTGTTAAATTACTGGACCAGACTAAGAGGCCTTCTGGCTTCGACACTTTCGAGTAATGGGCATTCTACGGGAGGTGGAATCGAGAGTAGCGAGCGGAGGGGTAGAAAGGGGCAAAGGTGAGGGCGAAAGGTTGGACGGCGCGGGAGGCATCGCGAAGTAGTAACTCGGAGGGGTTGAACGGTGGAGAAAATCGAAGGCCACTTTACGCCGTCATGCCGGGTACGACAAACTCCATCGAACTACTCCGCGCCTATAGATATCGACTGGAAAGTCGTATAACTGTACGGCGAACGAAGTCAATGTGAGGCTTGTGCAATTAATAAAACTCGCGATGGAAACTTCGTCAGGACGGCAGAATAAATATACCTTCGAAAGGGTTCTCCTCGCCGAATAGATAAAATCCTTGACGAGTTCGCGTATTATAATTTAGTTTGCAGCGTGTAGACTCTGCGCGGACGGACGGATCGATATTATAAAGAGATCAGTGTAGAGAATAGCTGATGCGATATTCCAACCGATCCAAAAGGCTATATAGATGAAATCATCTTCGTTGATAGTTCAAAAGGGGAGATCGAGCCCTTCGCAATTTCCGCGAACAGGTGACTGCTGTTGGCACAGCGATAAGTATTCGCAGCAATGAGATTACGGTTATCGGGCGGCAAAGGGGGATGAATGATGTATATGCATATCTGAGGACTTAGATTTTCGATCGGTAAACGACGTTCGATTGAGTGGTTAGATAAGTTAATGTTAGGGACGATCATTGAGGTGAATTTTGGCTGAAAAGATATAAGTTCTACAGCGTAAAAGGGTGCGGCAGCTTCTGTTAATGTTTAACGTAAACTACTCGAATCGAATCAGCGCGTAAAAGTAAAAAAAAAAATACTCGTGGGTTTTTTCGGCGCCCTCGTCAAATCGAATATTTCGGATGACGAAATATCTCGAAACATCGATATTTCAAATTGAACTCTTAATTAACTAAATGGAGTTAAAAAAAGTACCGTATTTTTCAATTTTTATTAAAAAAAAAAGAAAGCGCCGAATTTCATCAGTTTTTACGAAAAAAAAATTGCTGAGTATTTAAATTTTTCTCAAAAAAAAAAAAAAAAATCGAAGCTGAAGATTTTTTCGTAATTTCAAAAACGTCCCCCGTTTTACGTTTTTTTTTTTATTTTCGATAAAAAAAAACATCGTAAAAATTTTAGTTCAATATTTTCCGCCCCCAAAGGGCCGCAAAGAGCGATTTATCCGTTCGTCACGGAGGATCGTACATACGATAAAATCCATTTGTCTTGTTGCCGGTCATTAGCCAATCGCGTATCAAAGATTCGTTGGAAGTGCATTGGTCCGCCGATAATAATCTAAACTATAGTGAGTGATTAATAGTTACGTACGTTACGTACCTTTCGCATGTTTCGGACAGCAGACAAACTCGACGCCGGAGAATAAGGATATTCCGCACGGCAGAAGCATAGCGAAACTTCGGAGATTCATGTTGCGTTCGCGACAGGTGTCGGCTGCCGTTGAGTTCCATCTGAACAACAAATAACGAGACAACTTAATACAAATTTATGGAACATAAACAGCCTATTATATTGTGAAGTAATTACTCTTCGCTCGTATTACTAATTAGTTGTTCCTCCATCCACCGTCTTCTTCTCCGACTAATTTATACTTTCGTTCTTAATTAGTAAAAAAAAAAAAAAAAAATGATTTACTGACCTGTGAGACTCCCAGCACTTGGTGTGATTGTGGAGATGATCGAATAGACATCCCTCGGGAACGAGAAGAGCGTCGCTTTGAAACGGTCCCTCTAAAAAAAAAAAAAAAAAAAAAAATTATTCAAATAAATCTTTACCTCCCGCAGATTTTATCTCGAATCTTAATGTCCCGAGTTTCCCCAAAGAAAACCGTAGAATTGTATAATTTCACTGCGAAAGGGGTTCCCGCAATCCTGGAGGGTCTAAATCGATTTTCGTGTCGTGAAACGATTACAAAGTGTGGAGGACGGGGGAGAGGGGATGCTCGTTGGGAAGGGGAGGGGGAGGGAGGTCGATGATGAACTGTGGCAAATTACAAATTGAGATGAAATAGTGTGGGTTCAGTGGGTGCAGAGAGGTACACGGGACGACGATCGTTGACCCAACAAGTTCGCCGAACCCTTGTTGGGCCATCATAATCGTTGGTATATGCATGCGAACCTTTACCTGCGCGGAGGCATGAAAACCTTTATATCGCATTTTATATACGAACGTTTGTGTGCGCGTAAAAAAAAAGGGATAAAAACCGATATACACGCAACGGTACTTATGCAGCGCACATAACAGGTCCGTATACAATGGTATGTGTTGCCGTAGGTACGATGTCTTCATGTACGTACGTACACAATGCTTCGCACGTAGGCGTACGCGTGTGTGTTGCATACGGTAATGTGTACAAAGGGTTTACACATTGCAATCTACGAGAGAACCAGTAGCAAACATGGTGTTATCGTATTCTCAGGTGTACGCGTAGTTTGCCTCACGTGCGCATTCTCTATGTTCATAAACGCGTGTATCTGTTTGAGCCGTTCGCGCGCGGGCTGAATATGCAAATAAGGGTTCCACGCGAGAAGGTGAGTACAGCGCGGAGGGAGAAAGAGGGACGAGAGAAAATTGGAATCCGAAGAAAGCGCGAAACAAGAGGAAAGAGGGACCAAGAAGCGTGGAAACATTTGCGAGTAAAACGGCGAAGAATTCGAGAGAGAAATGGATTAAATTGGAAGAAGCGGAAAGAAAGAAGAGAAGCGGTTACTCTCATCGTTGCTGCTTATGGACCAGCGAGACGAAGGAGCGCCGGGGGAGGGGAGAAGAAGGCTACCTAGTTTAACGGAGAGATTCCCGGATGAAGCACCCTTTACCTATAAATTTTAGCAAAGCACTTTGGCACGGTACTTACGCCATCGTTGCCGGGGCGGACCCACCTACTTTCCAAACGAAAAGTTTTCAAACGCTCGAAGCAACCCACGAACGGCGTGGAACAAGACGGCCGGGGGATGAAAAAGGAAGAACGAGAAGCACCACTGGTCCTATGAAACTTTCCTATATATATCGGGGTGTATACCGCTCGCGGGGGTAGCAATACCGCGACTGGAAAAGTACGTGGAAACTAATATACGTACAGTCGAGTATTGAATCAAATTTCGCGATGAAAGGAAGCTGCGACTTGGTTAAAGACGAAAAAAAAAAAAAAAAAAAAACGTATATATAGAAATGAAAAGTTGCGGTACGCTAATATTCGTAACGGAGAAAAAGGAGTCCGGTGAGAAGATGTTTAGTAGTTGGAATCGAATTTAAATGGCGGGAAAAAAAAAGAATTTATAAATGGTCCGAGTAATGAAACGGTGGGAATTCTTCAATTGGTGAAATTACTTTTTGAGAGGTTTTGTCCTTAGAGTTCTTTTTTTTTATGCGTATAGTAGATTGTACTATTAATTTCGTATTCACGACTATACGACAAAAAAAATCATTTTTTTCGGCTTTTATGGATCGAGAGATTGCATTAAATTTCCTATTTTCAAAACCACTCACAAGAGAAGCTTCTGCGATTCTCGAACTAATTGACAAAAAGGGATTTCGCAGCTACACAAATGCCTCAAGTGTGTCAAGTGCAGTGCCAGATATGGAGTACACAAACGATGCATTTAAGTGTCAAATACTTGAAATACTACAAAGTGTACTTGAAGTGCCCGTTATAGTTGAAGTTTTTGGTAGTCGAAGTATCACTCCAAATAAAATCCATTTGATGCGCGAGATACGGCAGCTAAATAGAATCCTCTTGCGTTTAAATGGATTTTGTGGAAAGTGTAAAATTTACTTCGAACATTTGGGGTACGCAATTGGCTCAATTTTTTTTTTTTTTACGAAAATTTTTGGTCGCCATTGGGTAGTGCTTTTGAATTGAGACTTTTAATTAAACATCGCGTAAAAGGAAATCACAGTCGATGGACATGGTATCCAGTAAAAGGTTCGTAAAAAATTTAAGGACTTTTCGAGGACATTTTCGGGATCGTCGACCCGCTTTGGAATAACAGATGAAATTATAAATAAAGTATAATGTTTCCCTTTTTTGACTTTAATACGAAGCATATCATTTACTCAGTCTGCATCGCAGGACCAGTGGCTGTAAACCCAAAATAGACGAAACGTTTTTCAAAAATATACGGGAAAGCAAAAAAAACTTATAAAAAAGTCGAAACTAAAGGTTTCCTTTCGGTGTGACGCGTCAAAAAAATCGATGATATTTACCATTTAAAAAAACGTATCAAATTTGATGTTTTTTTCGACAATTTTTCGTTAAAAAAAATATGAAGATAAAAAAAAAACTTTCTATAGCAAAATAAAGAATGAATAGCGTTTTGTAAAAAATGAGATAAACGGCTTGAAAACTCTTCGTTTGAGAGTGTAAACTATATATATCGAGTGTAAAAGTATTTTTCGAAAATTTTACACTGCAATGATCTCTTAAGGAAACGAAATTAAAATTGAATATCTACCGAAGAATTTGTAGGAAATTTCCACGACTTCGAGGATTTCAAGGACCACTAAAAAATGTATATTTCTATCTCCATTGCGATTCATAGAATGATCCCTTAAGGGAAAAAAATTAAAATTGAACATCTACCGGTGAAATTGGAGGACATTTTTACTACTTCCAGAATTTCAAGGACCACTAAAAAATCTATTTTTCCATCTCCACTGCGATTCTTAGAAAAAAAAATTAAGCTTAACATTTTTAAGCCTTTAAATTGTGAGTGCAATAAAAAAAAATCATAGAAAATAGTTCTTTCTCTTTCGTCTCTTTAAAAAGAAAAATCTTTGGTTCTCGTTATCATTTCAAACAATAAACTGTTGTATTGTGTTGTACCTTTGTTTTCTCGTCTGTATTTTGATAGTTATAATGAAATGAATAAAAAAAACAAACGAAAGAAGAAATAGCATTCAAAGCGTGCTATAGCGTTTAACACTACAAATTTGAAGTGCGCTTTAGTATTCCACGCTACAGCTTGAACCACTTGAAACGACGGATTAAAACCCACTTTGTTTTACTTCATGAATACCCACTACAGAAAATGCGAAATACTCGAGTAGAATTTTCTATGCATTTAATCATAAACATGATAATGATAATTATAAAAAATGATAATAATAAAATGAGATGTTCGTTTTTCTTAACTCTCTCTAAGCTTCTTGGATAAGTGGTTCCGTGAAAAAAAAAAAAAAAAAAAAATGGACGAAGAAAAAGGAAAAAATCTTACGAGAGATGGGAATGGAGCGGCAGAGTATATCAAGCCGGTAGTTTCATTAGCTTGTTTTTCATTTTTTTTGCTCGAAATGAGATAATCAGCGCATCAACGGCTCTTTGATAAGACGTTCGCTGTATATATACTTATAAACGATCTTAAAAGGCTTCTCAGTGCTTTTTTTAACCGGTAAGTGGAGGTTTTACAGGTGGGGATCGAGGGATAAACCGCCGTAGTCGAGAGTTTATTTATACAATCTGTCGCTTTGATGTGCGTAATGATCGCGTTTCAATAAAAATAAAAAAATAAAAAGCAATGACATGCCGTAAGATTCTTTTTCTTCGCGATCAAGTCTGTCTACATATTTGCATAATTTATGCGACAAAAGGAAAACTTTCGTACGATTGTATTTTTCGTTACGCGGAGAAAAGGATTTGATGCAATTTACGATATATCTAGTAAAAAATATCGTAAATTTCGGGTATCGCGAAATCAATGACGGCACCGGTCTGAAATAACGATAACTATACGAATTTCTACTGGGATATGGTAAAAATTCCCATAAAAATGGCAAAAATTGTAAATGCAGTAAAAAAATCGCAAAATATCGTTCATTGTCGTGACAGGTGGCGCCACCTGCGAATTTTACCAGCTGAATCACCAGAATTTTATCATTACGAATATATCAGTTGATTTTTATAAATTTTTGTTATAAAAATTTGATATTTGAGAAATTAAAAAAAAAATCGAAATTGAAATGATAAACTTAATTTTTTTTTATCGGTCGCAAACTTCTAGTAAATTTTTGTTCGATGTTTTTTTATTATTTTTTATAGTTAAACTGGTTGAACGAAAAAAGTGGCAAAAAAAGGCGGATGCATATATAGGCACGTCGCGGGTACGTGCGGAGTAACGCTAATAAATATATGGACTCTGTACTCTGTATATAACTATGTTAGGTACTGTCGCGCAGAAACCAAAGCCAACTAACATATATTCCTTCGTGAGCGGCGTGGGCAAGCGAAAGCAATGAAAGCGACGTGCGGTCGCGCGAGTCTCGAGTCAACTCGACGTCTACTGGTTTCGCGGTCTCGGTGCAAATGGCAGACGAGGTAGTTGGACGATATAAAGGGTCCTTAAGGCACGTCACGTGGCCCGATGAAATCGTATAGCCCCTCACGTGGAAGACGTACAACGCGCTTCACGAAGAAATGGGTACCGAGGGGGTCTGAAGTACATGAAGTACATAGAAGTATAAGGAGAAAATAATTATAACTCCGCAGAAACGACGGGAATAAAATGAAGAAAGAAATGCGAAGGTGTAAAAAGAAAAAAAAAAACGAAGCACCGGAAGTCACGTATAATTTATCAAAATTAACGTATTTCCTGTTTAAAATAAATCCAAAGGAAATTCTGAATGAAAAGAAAAATTCGATCACATTGCGAACCATCTGTAGTCAAATTTCAAAGTTCAACCCGTTTTTAAGGAATACAATGAAACTTCTTAATAGGATCGATCCGCACATATTTCACCTTCGAAAAATTCGGTTTATCCCTCAATACAACTTTTCTGAAATACCCCATTGGCTCTTTACATCAGTCTATGCAGAGGGCGCTCTTCTCATTGATCATCAAAAAATGTAGGAGGGGTTCTTCGGTACCGTTTCTCGGACTATTGAGGGCTTTAACTGGAATGGATTTCGGGAAAATGAAAGGGTGAAGCACTCTTCTAGAAGTTGTGGAAAACGGATGAAAAGACAAATTTGAAGTAAATACAGGAGAAGTATATTTGTCGTAAAAAAAAAAAAAAAGAAAACAAGAAGAACAACAGGCGTAGTGAGAGGAGCTTTTGCAGGATTACGCGATCTATACAGAGCGCGGAGACCAAGAGGGAGCCATCGAAAAATCCTTTCTTCCTCCGTTTCCACTTCAACCGACTATATGCTATACACAACTTATACCGCAGCTACAGCGTTCAGTCGTTCCCAATAGCGCAGAAACAGTATAAAAGAGAAAAACAAAATGCACTCGATGTCACGTGCATCGCAGAGACGCATATACAATAGCGAAAGGGTGTGTGTGAGGGGTGTACACGCGTTTGCGCCTATCTCGTTACGGATGTCGAGCTTCGCGACGCTCCGAAGCACCGCGGAATCGAGTTTTGCGCCCTCTTGCCTATTGTCAGTTTGCGTATGGTCTGTCGTACACACATCGGTTATAAACGCGGATATGTTTTTCAACCGTGAATTCTCGCGAAATCTCCGATGGAAATTTTCAGCGGCTTCGTAGCAATCGACATATATAAAACAATTTTTTTCTCTCGAATGGTAAAAACGAATAATAATTTGCAATATTCATTCGACAGCGAAGGAAAAACTTATTTAAAATAAAAATACGCAAAGAAATTATGAGAATTATTATTTGTACGTAATTTCCAAAGATCGTGGGAATTGAAGTCAGCCGACTATAAAAACCGATTTTTTTTTATTTCAAATAAAATTATCTTTGATAAAAAAAAAAAAAAAATTGTGAGAATTCAAAAACATATTTCTCGACTGTAATACGCGAAAAATAATGTGTTTTTTTCGGTCGCTTTTTTATACAATTTGATTGTTATACTATTATACTTTCGTTTTTATAAAATTATGAAATCGTCGATCAAAGTATCGTCGATGTAGAATTTCTCGATAATAACAAAAATCAACTCGATCAGTTAATCGCGGTGAAACCCACAACTGCCCTCGATTTGCCTTGCAGGCATTCGGGTGTTAAACCCGATGGGGGCACCTCGACGATCATCCAAAATCCGTCCGACTATCCTTTGCAATTTTTTTTTTATCTCAAACTGGCTGCGCATTTGTATCGTCAATATATACGCATTGACCACTGGCAAATAGCAGAGTACACAAAATGCCCGAAAGCGAAGTGAACCGAATCAACGACGCAGAGAAATAGAAGGATAGCGAATGAAGAGGAACCGCAGTTCAGGGCAATATGCGCGAACGCACGAGGGCGTCGGGTCACGAGCGGCGATTTACCGCCACCAATATCATACGGCACGGCTATTCGGGTTACCAGAAAAAAAAAAAAAAAAATTGCTACTCTCAACGAGAGGGATGATCGTCGGATGAAGATTACTCGAGAAAAATTGTGGGGTTCGAGTAATAAGCGATACTTTATAAGCTTCGCGACGGTGAGCCATCGCGGGTTTTTTTCCCATTTTTTTTTTTTTTTTTTTTTTTCGGTGGATAATAAAAAGAAATTGAGGAGCTGTGTAAGGGATGAGGTTTACTCTCGTTTCATATGTTCAGACACTTTACACCGACGAATTTTTCTAATATCCTGACGTGTACTGTGTTCCGAAACCGCGCCGAGGCTCCGCCCACCGCATAGCCAGGAATACCGATAATGGTATCGACCAAACGGTATGACTAAAGAGCCGAAGCTAATGGAGTTCCACCAGCAAAGTATCCGGCTAAAGCGCTGCATAATTAAATAAACGTTGGCGATCGCTACCAAATGACTATCCGAAGATTCATTGGCGCTTTGGTTCGCTGGTTAACGAATTTCAATCTCTGTTACGTTGCTCTCACTTCGCAGCCATCTTAATTCTTGCAGTTTCTTATCCGTTTTACGGTACCACTGCGCTAAATCGCGTAAGAAATGACAATGAGGGCGAAAAAAAAAAAAAAAGGAACGCAGTTGAACGAATAAAAGAACGCGGAGGGCTGATGGCGAGAACGTTGAGATAAAAGAAAAAGCTTCGGATTCGTCTGAAACGCTTTTCAAAATGGCTCCGGATGAGCGTAGCGGTACCTATACCTATTTAGCGCGAGACGATGAACTGAACCCTCGTGAATGAGAGCTTTTTCGAGAGCATTGTGCTGATAAATTAAGTTTCTTTACCGCTCCGAGAAGAATCAACTCGCTTTCCAAATAAGATTTTTCCTATCATCGATGTAGACTTTTCAAACAGTTTTTTTTTTCTGAGTTTCACCATTGTTTTCGAACGAATTTGGATATCGTAAGGTTTTTGTTACATACAAAATTAACCCGGAAAAAGCTCCGTAGTTTTTTAACTTTTTTTCGTAAGTAAAAAAAAGTTGTGTCACTAATTCGATGTTTTTTTTATTAGTTTTAATCATTTAAAAAAACCAAAGGTCCAAATTCCAGAATTTTAGGAAAATCGTGATTTTTTTTTTTTTTTTTTTTTTCGAATAGAAATTTTTTATTAAATAATATTTTTAAAAAATAGAAAAATTGAAAAAAAAAAATTACACGCTGTTTGAACCTCAAATTGCTGGACCCCTTTTCAACGAACGCGTAGGATTTACCACATCCCGTGTAAAAAAAAAAAATCTCTCGGAAATGAATTTGCCGAATATGTAACTTGCGTCGCACTTTCTTCGGCGTATTGATCCTCAATTTGTAAATTATGGGGATATTTGCGTTATGAATTTATATTTCTCAGCATCAAGAAGGCCCTGATATCGAGAGGAATCGCAGCGCAAGAGTTCTAAGAACTATTTGAATAGAGATATATAAAATGTATTTTTACCAAGACATCTGTACGGCTTGACCCATCTGGAGAGCTTGCACTTGGTTCGCCCGGGTTTGCACCAGCCGCCGACCCTGACGTAGTGCGAGGATTCGACGATGTTTGTGATATCCCTCTTCGGATACGCCTGTTAATGAAAAATAATCAATCGTTAACGTTAATTAAAAAAAAAAAAAAAAAAAAAAAAAAAAAACGACACAAAATATCACATATCCGTATTTAGCGAATCCGCGCGCGCAATCGTGCTGTCTGACACAGGTCGGCAGGAAGGGGTGTTGTATTGAATATTTAAAATTTCCGATAATCCGAGTTCGCGAATTGGAAGAGAGTAAAATGCGATATAGAGAGAAGGTACGTCGAAAAGATTTATAACCCGTTATACACATTCGCGATAGGACAGAATTGTGACATTCGTCGAGGGGTCGAAGCGAGAGCGCGTTGAGCTCAGTTCGAGCGTAAGGAACTTACCGAGTGAGATAGAGGATTTATTCGCGACAGACACGACAGCGTACAGAGAGTACGGTGCGCGATTTTCGTTTTATTCAATTCACGTCATTGTCCCGTTTCCAACGTCACGTCACCAGCGAAATGGTACAGCGAGGGGGGCTTATCGTCGCGAATTTGCAGCAACGTTTCACCGCTGATTTTCCTACGCCCCGAGGGCTGATTTTCGCTTTCGCATAAAACGCATCGCTAATTTCATTTCTGAAATTTTGTTTCAAAAGAATTTTTCTTGTATTACCAGCGACTTTAACGAAATTGTCTCCACCGCGCTTACGGTTTATTTTAGCGATGCGTTAAGGAGATTTTATCGTTACGTTTGAGACGAAAAGTAAGATTCGGAGAAAATTTCGAATGCTTCCTATTGGAACAAAAATTTGAAAAATTTTAACCATATAGAAGGCGCTAAGAATATTGATTATTCGAAATAATAATTCCCAAAATTTATTAACATATCAGGTAAAAAAAATTGTAAATTGTAAAATTTTTAAATTTGTTTTTGTAATTTGTTTTTTTAATAAGTAATGTAGCAACCAAATATTTTTTTCAGTAAAAGTTGATTCATTAATTTTTCTGATTTAGTATGAATTTTTAAAGAATTTTATCTAATTTTCTAATACTCGGCATTTGCAAATATATTCTATCAATGACCCGGTTACGGAATGTCATTCATAGTCTTTTTACAAAAACTTATCGGAACTTACGGACTTTCATGCATACGAAAAAAAAAAATTCGAAAATAAAAAAAATTCTAAAAAAATGAAATGTTTTCCGAAAAAATAGCTAATCTGTTAGAAAAAAAGGTATGTTGTCGTATGATTCGTTACGCCATTTTTATTCGATTTGTTAATAATTTTTCGGCGTTATTATTATGCAAAACGAATATTCATAGAATCGCAAAGTGTTCAATATTATCTCTGAATTTCTCTTTTGTCTGTAAATGTAACGATAGAACTCTTCTTAATCAGATTATTCGATAAATTTTATTTTTATTTCTTCTTTACTTCGAGAGCATTCGAAGTTTTCGTTGTAACGCGGAATTGTACGTGAAATAGAGAAGCGGAGTCTGAAAGATAAATAAGTCAGAAGAAAAGTATATATGTATGTGACTACTGCGCGAGAGACATTGTAAATCTTTTATCGACCAAGAGTCGGGTCTGGTATAAGGTACAATAATATATTCTCATCCGAACAGGTAAGCGCGCGGTGGAATGGTCTTCTTGGGTGTAATATACAGCGTTGTATATACAGTGTACACCTATATACGCGAACTTATAACTCCCTGTAACTCTTTCGCGTGGCGTTTCCAGTCGAGAGAACTGAAACGGGAACGCACCGGGGATTCGAGTCATCGGTGCTTACTCTTCAGGAAAATCGAAAGAAATTGCACAGCAAAATATTTTTATTGCTTCGGGCATTTGCTCCTTCGTTTATTTTAGCATTCGTAGATATTCTGAAAAATAACACGGTACGCTCCGCGCATATTCACAAATGGATTAGGTTTTTTTTTTCTTTCCGTTTCGAGCGGATTAGATTTCCCTGAGGTATCGAGTGGCCATACATAATACAAAATCCTTGAGACTTTTCGTTCTTGAAGTGAATTTTTTTTAAATTTGAACTCTACGATAATTAAATAAAGTTTGTGGAAAAATTGAATCTTTCGAATGTTCGGAAAAAAAAGATTGTCGATAAAAAAATAAATGTACGAAGAGCAATTATTAATTATGGTAAATACATCGAGAGGCGCTAGAAATCGCTTCCGATTTACGTCCACTAGGAAATTTCAATTATTTCAATTGATTATATCGATCCTCCGCCCTGCAACACTTGACTTTTAGGTCGTCGATGAGATAACTGGTGATTATGGGTCCATTAATCATTTTTATCAGTATTTCAAACGTACAAAAAAAATTTAATGAAAATTCGGATAAATTTTTTCATTTTTCGAAATTTTTTTTTTGAAACTCAAAATTTGTCGGAAATATGGAATTTTAACATTTCGACAGTTTTCTGAAGTCACCGGTGTTCGTATGAAGGGACAACAAAAGTTGTTTAGTGATTTTGTAGGTTACGTCGTCGATTTTGGAATGTCGTTTTTCTATCGAATAAAAGAGATACGAAAAATGTTAACCGGCAGTAAAAGAAATCTGCATAGGATACATATGCCATATTCTGCGGGTCTGTAGAATTTTTGAATTTGACTCGCGAGTCACTTTCTGTATTTCTGTATTCAGCGTCCATTAAAAGTTGAAATATATTCTGCCAATAAAACGACAGCGCGAAGTAAAACGTGTCTACGGCTTGCAATGAGAAAAAGGAGATTAAAAAAAAAAGGAAAAAAAGAATCGAAGCGGTTCACACGAGTGTCTCTACTCTGTCCTTTCTACTCGAATGCAATACTCCGCCCCGATGCAGAACTCGTCTGCTGAGACTCGGAGAGGTCCTCACGCGCGGCTCGGGGGAAGAGGGGTCATGCAACTTTGTAATTATTACACAAAAGAATTCTCTCGGCGTCGAGTACCCTAATAAAATCTTCTTGCAGTGACTTTCTCAACGAGGGTGTGATTACTCTCTAATTAGTAATGAATCGAGTGCCGCGCGGTTGCCCTCTACAAAGCTCTTCTTCCATTTTTCTCAATTCGTTTTTTTGTCAGAATGTACGTGAAATTTTATCGAAAACTTTAGAGCAATCAATGTAATATTATTCATAAAACCAACAAAAAAAAAAACTTCCTTTGAAAAATATTATATAATTAATTCCACAAAGAAGAGAACAATTTTGAAACCATTTTCGCCGGAATATTCGCTCTTTTGTACTTTAAAGATATATTTCCTTTTTGAAAATAACAAAGTTGATCGACCAGTTAACGTGTAGAGTACGAAAGTTTGTTCACATCATATCACAAACGAAAGTTTAATGAAACAAAAGTTTGTGATGAATCGCTAATATCGTCTCAACAGAGTCATCTTATTCCTATTTTTTTCGATATATTTATGCCATTTTGACTTTATGTATAATGATAAAAATAAAAATTGCTGTCTGGCATCTGGATATTGCGTAAAGAGATATGACTGATAATGCTGTACGTAAGTATGTGATCGCACCAATTGTTTTAATATCTGAATTGTAACATTTTACTATTTGCATTATCCAACATATCGACAAAGAGAAAGATCTACTAGTTATTACGATGTGTTCTCGTAAAATTTGGCGGTGGCGCCACCTATGACGACAATATTCGATATTATGAGAATTTTTACCACATTTATAGGGATTTTTAACAATTTTTATAGTAAAAATGTACATAGTTCTCGTAACTTTCGGCAGGTGGCGTTTCATTAACTCCGCAATACCAGAAATTTATGGTTACCGAGGAAAATATTTCGAAATCGGATGCTGTAATCTTTCTCGTTATGTTTTTCTTTTTTTTTTCTTAACCCGAAGATTGTTTTTTTAGGAATAAGTGGTCAACTTATTCATAAAGTTTGTAAAGTGTGTGTATCTATTATCGGTAAGGTAGAGCTCTAGATAAGCAAGTAGTTTGATGCGACGGAATGTTTCCCAAAACCTTATATGACTTTTGTTGTACGTTAGCACCGTACAATTAAAATTAAAAAAAAATGTACGGTATCGTTTTAAGTAAATTGATGGCAAATTGGATCAAATCCTTCTCTTCGTTTAGTATACCTACACGTAGCAACAATTACTTCTATTACCATCCGCGGAATATCGTCTTTCCGTAGTATTAATTTTGCCTTCTGTAATAATTGCCCGTTTCATCCAAATCCACGTGATATCGTTACCGAAACGCGTGAATCGCTGTTATCATTTGAAATTTATAAAAAGTATGAATTTGCAAGAAATACCAAAAAAGACGATACCTAACTTCCGAAAATATCCTTTTCTTTACGAGGAACTAATTCGTTCGAAAGCATTTATGCGGACTGAACAGTAAGCTTTGCGCCGCGTTATTTCGTGTGAATTGTTATGTGAGTCATACATGGGCGGTTGGGTTTGTTACCCGCTTATCTTGAATCGCAGAACGTCGGCTCTCTGCACAGCCGAGAACCTCGACACACAATAACCATCCACTCCCGACTGCTGTAGCACAGCAGACGGTGCTTCAACACGGGTAATTCAAGAAGCGGCGCAAGTCCGAGCACTCTGCGCACAGAAGCAGCACGGAGTCACTCCAGAATACGTTTTACCATCCTATACCGGCGATATCTCGATTTCAGATTCCCGATAATCATGAATGCAAAGAAAAAAAAACTACGGACGAAATATTGAATTCCATTCGTTCTGAATATCGAATACGATATCGGATACGATTCCGCAGAATATTCATTCTTTTATTTGATCGTATAATGAAAACTGAAGTGTAAAAAAAAGAATTTCAACGAATGTGTAGGGTGCATATAGCCTGAGACTCCAATTTTGGAAAGGATTTATCCAATCGAAAATTCTGAACGTTTCCGATCTGTTTTTGTTTTTTTTTTTTTTTTTTTTTTTTTTTAGAGAAGTGATGTTTTAGTTATTTAAATAGAAAAAACGTTTGTTGGATGAGAAAAAACGTTTGTTTGACGCCGAGAAATGAATTAACGAAGCGAATGGATTGAGTAACAAAAAAAATAAAAAATAACATACAAACGCTCGTCAGCCTCGATGGCAAAGTACTCTATTTGTCGCTGGATAAATGACGATGGTAAAAGAAATAGAGGTTCTAACTGAAGCACAACAAAAAGCGCGAACGAATTATTTTTAAACGCTTGACCCGAATCCTATGTTACTTTATTTTTCGGTCACTGCGAGAACGAGAATACGACTTTGAAGCGGGAAAGCGTTGTAAAAACATAAAAAAAAAAAAGAAAAAAAAAATGCGTAGTTTATCGAGCGCGAAGTTTACGATGCCATTTCAATGGCTGACAATCGTTTTTATATTATACCACTATAATAAAACTAACCTTCTTGCAGTACTCGAGAATTTCGAGTTTATCGGTCATACAGCTCTTCTTGTCGGTCGACGAAACCCATCGTCCTTGTTCGCCCATATGTTGGGCCAAATAAACTTCGCCAGCTTCGCACAGTGTCGCCACCTTTGTGAATAACAATTCCAATGAGAATCGTATCATTTTTTTTTTTTTTTTTTTAGACAAATATTGGTCGCTCTCTTGTAACGGGACTCCTGAATAATTGTTCGAGTCTCCGACTGACTATCGACTTAAAAAGTAATCGATTTATCCAAATATATTTTTTGTATACTTTCGGCTATAAATTATTCAAAAATCGCGTTTCTTCGTAAAACGAATGCTGTCTCGCGATTTCCATGATTTGGAATTTCCACGATTACCATGAAAAGCGCGAAATGCTAATTCAGTAAATCGATAGACGAGAAACCTCCTGAAAACGTTTTAATTATTTACCTGGGGCTCTGATCTTCCACCTGCTGGCGCTAACTCGAGTCTTTCGGAAACCGCCTGAAATACAAAAAAAAAAACAGACATTTAATAATTGCGATATTTTCTCCGATTTTTAATTTCTACGGATTTCTACGGATTCGACTTTTCGTCAATAGTGTAATTAAGTCTGAACGCTTATAATTAAGTCTGAGTCCCGAAAATGATTTTTTTTTATCGAAATTTTGTTCGAGAGATCAGCGACTCGGTTACTGTTGATAAAAAAAATCAATCAAAATTTTTTAAAAATTTACGTTCGAAAGGCACATAAATATCGTTAATTATAGTTGGCAATTATCAATTAGTCTGAAATAAAAATATTCATTCGGAAGAAGATTGAAAAATAATTTTTATTTGTCAAAAATCAACAATCATTTAAAAATTTGCATATTCACGAATTAACTCCGGAAGGGTGGTATGGGATATGCGTATAGACAGTACGATTTTCCTGCAATAATCAACGATATATATACAAGTCAGGTAAATTCCCGGTACACAAAGTTCATCGTATACACTGCATTCGCGTTCGCATCATTCGGGTGAAATATGTACTCTTCTGCTTTTGCTACCGCATAGAATTACAAACATTCACTCGAGAGTTCATTAGCGAAAGTTTGCGATTCCGAAGAGTACATTTTCTGGCAATGAATTGAAGTACGCGCGGTTTCTACTAACAGTTGGTTCACATGTATATCAAGTTTGATCCACGAGACGAATTGATGACGATGTAATATTTAATGACCTCCCCGTTACTCCGCGAAACGCATACGTATCCAATTATAATGTTTTTCTTCGTTACACGAAAACTTTATTACACAGTTGCGCTTAAAATTATACAGAAAAAAAATGTAAAAAAAAAAAATCGTTCTGACGCAAACGTCAAACGAAAAATTTCTACAAAAAATTTCCGAGAACCAAAAAGAAATTTGCCTGATCCTTTAATTCAAAAATAAATGTAAAAATTGAAATTTCTAGTTGCCGACCAAACGCAATGTTTACCCAACGTATTTATCGTTGAAAAAATAACGTTGAAAAACGAAAAAATCAACACTGAAATTCATACTGTAACAATTTAATTTTTTCGGTATCATAACTGTTCGCTAAAATTTTTGAATTCTTTGAATATTTAAATCCGAATCTTTACCATTTTTAGAGTAATTGGTGCATTTCTTCTATGCTAAATCTACGAATATGCGAATCGCGTCTACTTTACTTTCAACCTGAAGATTTTTTTTTATTCCAAAGTCAAAAGATATCGTTCGCCGACCTCAATGAATCAACGTGTGTATGAAGTCAAAGCGCAGTTGAGATTTCGCAGGTAAAGCCTCGGTGGCTGCGCTCCGGGCTGCACACACGCGGACCGTGCAAAGTTTGCTTTACGCCGGGTACGCAACTCCGCGTTCCGAGTCAGTGAATTCAACGTCATGTAATACGGGGTTTACAAAGACCTCAATGGTGAAAAAATATACGTGGCTTTGAACATTTAAGCAATGACACATTTTGGTCTTTGATTAAATACTTTTGAATTCGGAATCGTTTCGAAAAACTGTACCAATTTTTTTTCGTTCGTTTACCAAGCGAAATATAAGGCAAAGCAGAGTTTACGCTTTCGTAATCATAGCATGAAAGCTCTTGAGAAACTTAACAAAAATCTTGGAAGTGGAAAAAGATCTGTTTGATTTACGGACGATTGTACGTTTTGCGTCGGTCTGACGAAGCCTATTTGTAAGGCAAAAGCACAATGTAAACAGGTCGTGAATTTAATTAACATTTGTTACAGCAGCGAGCGCAAACATTGCGTAAATCTCTCAAGAACATTCGGACATTTAAACTAAATTCACGATTATACTTTTAACATTTTTACGCGATGTCCGCTTACCGTTTTTACGACTGCAAGAATTTTAAAAAATTTCAACGTCGAGTTACCGAGTTTTAAGGTCGCGTAGAAAATCATAAAAAAAAACCATTCACCGCTCATTTTCGTAATTTTAGGACTAACCATATATATCAAAGCATCTAAATAACATAATAAAACTTCTAACGGGAAAACGTTATAATTAGAGAGCATTGCGGAGCAATGATAGTGTGGAAACTTCGGCATACGATGAATTGCTATATAAGCAAATGAAAAACATAGTCGAAGTCAGGCATCAAAGGTATTTGACTTTGGAACCGCTGAAAGGGGGTTGAAAGGGTATTTTCTGGTTCAAGTCATAGCGGAGCAGTAGCAAGACTCTGGGAGCTCGTGAACTTACTCTCTAACGGCGTAACTTCGACTTTACACGCCCCGCGGTTAAACATTTAATGATCCCGGCTTCTCGCAGCTCAACGAATTAATTTGTGAACCAGCGTCGTGGATGAGCCTGCAGCGTACCACTTTACCCGCACAATAATCTGTTTTATTGTAGGAAAAGTGTACTACTTTCGATAATAATCCTTTCTTTAACGGATATCAAGAATATTGAAGAAGGAACGAGAATTTCTCGATTAAAACTCATTTTCGATCCATTTCCCCCTTTACATTTTTTTTTACCTCGCGGCTATCGCTAATAACTAATTATTGTAAGCTAAGGTTCCAATACTCCATTGCCAACTTCCTGATCCTCAGCAATCGGTTACCGAAACTTGTGCTTCAAAAATTGATCAATATCCAGTTGTTTCGGCTTCAGTGCGAATATTTGCAGATTTTTTTGAAAAATTCTTTTGGTATTCTCTTCAAAAGGTTTCTCATTTATTCGTTTTTATAATCTGCATAATTGCGAAATCCAAAAGCTTCCAGCAATCAGTTACAGAATATGAAGATGTCTTCAGTCACTTCCATTAAAAATCAATACTCAGGGAATTTTTTCAAAACTTTCTGATTTCAACAACCTGTATGATGATTTCGAAACTAATCATAATTGTGTCGAAAATTAAAAAAAAAAACATAATGTGTACCACGAAAAAACGGGCAAAACAAATAGCCATATATAGAGATGGTGCGTTGAAAAAATCCCGAAAAATAACATTGACAAAATTATTCTACGTGAACGGTCCGACTCGTTGTTGCGAGCGGAGAGATCGACGAAGTAAGCCAAATGGATAATCGAAGAGACACATTAACGACAGTAGCCTAAAAGCAAATTCTCGTTAACAAGGCAGTCGATTATCCTTTGAACGGCGTTTGTCGTTGAGCATGTTTCCCAGCAGGGATTTAGAGAGAGGCGCGCTTCATTGGCAGGGAGTCCAAACGAGAACGAGGGAAAGGTATTAGGAAAGCGGAGGAGAGTAGAGGGTGTATGGGGTGCTCACCCGAGCGCGGGTAGATCCCTCGAGCGTCGAGGAGAGTCCCGGAGGGTTAATTTCCGGTCTCTGTAGAAGAAGATGTGTGCGGGTGTGAGAGGTGATGCTTTGGTAGGACATATATAGCCCATACGAAAGTACGGTAGATACATCTACCATAGAGACAGATACAGAGAATTTCGTCGAGGTATATGCGAGAGAGGGTTGAGTACTAGGTGAGCGGAAGCGCGCGTGGTTTTAGTGAGGTTGTAGAGTTGCGTCTGATTGGTTGATTAGAGAGGCTCGTGTGATGCAGTTACGAGCCTGAAGACCTGATTTATGCCAGCGAATGTGTTGAATTTAACTATATAGTATACCAAACTTCGAAGCTTTCGACGGTCTCGGTTTGCCAGTCAACCGGCAGCGAGATCGGTAGCACAACATACGTCTGTGTACACAAATCGGTGAAACTGTATGCCGTAAATGCTTGTGCTATCGCACATGCTCATGGACCCGAATCTCTATACATCTACATGTAAACCGGTTCAATCCTAATTCCATTTGAATGTAAAGGGGTAAGTTCTGATGTGCAATGTACGAATAATGCATTCCTGCGCGTACATTCTTGTACCGGTTACACGCCTGAAACAAGACGCACCTTCAAGAGGGCACTACCGATTTCAGGACATGAAACTGCGTGTGTGGGTAACATGCGGAAGATTTACCACACCAAGGATTTTAGTGTTCTATCAAGAATAGGCACACTGCATCTCTGCATTCTATAGCGATCAGGCAATGTGTAGCCATCGAAATGTATGCCTGTTGAGGATATACCAAACCATAGCTCTTCCTATACAACTCACATACGCATTCGTATTGCGTATGCTCTCTATAGCTACAAGCCAACTGCGCAGCGATTGTCCGATGCTCTATTACATTGGTGTATAGGCGTTAGCAAACCCTTTCAGTATACCTAAATAAGCTAACGCTCACTAACCATTCGGCCTGTGCCACGCGCTTGTGTACTCGAAGCCCTGAAGTGCGTGCGCTGTTGCCTACCCACCCTTCCGATGGTACAAACACCACCAGGAGTATATTGTGGCGAGTTTACGATGAAGATGACCCATTCGATACAGTCATTGCAGGGATTGGATATTAGGATCAGGCAGGCTGAACTGTAGCCAGACGATCAGCCTCACCAAAAACCTGCTACGACATACAGGCAATCTTACTGCCAGGGAGGAGGGCGAAGGCTAATGAAACCGCGAGTGCGGGCTGCAGAGCAAACATGGGATAGTTTAGCGCAGCGTCGGTACCATAGCATCCACACAAAAGCTTACACACGTGTCTTTATCCTGCATGAAGGGGACGGAAAGCTCTCGGTCGTGTGTGTCTACAAACGAGCCTCCGAGGGAAGCTTGTATCGGGCGAAGCACTACGGGGTTGTAACCAATTCATGTTTATGCATACCGGAAACGAGGATGCGGAAGAAACTAAAGGCAAATTCAGTTCCACTAAATTCAAATGCTAAAAGTTTAGCAATGAATGTTCCTATTCAAAAATTACAAAAACACTTCATTTTTCGTTCCTTTCGGAAAGTCAATTATGATTGAGTAGGTCTTCGAGAACGTACTGTTGAAGTTCAGCCAATCAGGAAACCGGTGCGCTGCGCACAGGTATATAAAGTGTCCTTATTGGTTGAACTAGAAGTGTGCTTCTAGGGAACTAGGAAACTGTTCATTTTAATGAATTTAGTCAAAGGAAAAGTTCGTTAAACTTGAAATTCTGAATAAGTTTCCAATATTTTTTGTTACAATTTTGTGACTTCGTGTATAAATGTGTAATTACACCGATTAATAATACACTCGTTTTTTATTCCATATTTCTGTTTCGTGGGTTTTCCACGGTCTGCTAAGTACGTTTTAACGCCATTGTTTATCAATTTACCTGTATTTACTTACATCGCAGTTTGCATTGCTATATTTGGACTCCAGTCATTAATGTATCATTGCCGCGTTGCGCAAAGCACTTATATACACATATATACGCGATATATGTATTATGTACCTGTTTTCCTAACAATGCTTATGTACATCGATATGAATTCATGAGATTGTATACAGAATGTACATATATTGACGGTGGTATTCGCGACGTAGGCGTTAGCAATGTAACAATATCGATTTATCCGCAAAGGCAGAAAGACAGCCGACAGGCATTTCGCCCGAATGAACGAGAATATAACCCTCCCGTGTGCAACGTCACCCTCGTGTTAGTCGAGAGGGTCGTGGAACGCGAATCAAGTCCCGATGTGCGTAGGCTACCCCTATGTATATAGATATATGTACAAGCGCACCAGTAGTCCTCCACTTCCTCTTCCTCCCATTCAATATACCCTTCTCCAGAGCTAACAATGCCTGCTACCCTCACCTCGGCGCCCTTGAATTTTTATAAATAACCCTCCCTCTTCCTGTACCCACAACGACTGTCAACTCCGTCTCATCGGCCGAACCACCCGCAATATTTACCGATCATTCGATCGTGGAAGAGCTCTCCAGACTACATACTATATGCGAGTTCATGAGGGGATCCTTGAATTATTCGTTTTTGGTTGATTGGGTTTGGAAGTTCCCTCGACAAATTTGGGGAGGAAAATCCACTTTATGCGATTTTGAATTATGCCGATTGTACGGATTATCATCGTGGTAATAAGGTAAATAACGTGCAGCATTGATTGCACTTGTTTACATGTATTTTCGGTGTACGAGGAGCGAATCTGTAGCGGTGAACTCTCAACCCCCACGAGTGTTAAGGGCCCTTAGACTCTTTGAAGTTGTGCGGTGAAGAATGGGGGGCGAACTTCGATAAAGCACGAAGTCTAATAAAGATCGGACGACAAGGTTAACAAAAGAAATCCTGTAGCGTCGCCAATTTTGTTTTTAATAAATTTAAAAGCGTTATTTTAGTTTTTATTTATTGTTAAAGTAAATTCAATTGATTTTGCATGAATTTTTTCAAATTTAAAATAATTTTTATTTTTTATGTAGACGTGACGCGCAACGTCATATTTAGAAAGCATCAAACGTGGTGATTAAGTTGCAAAAAATATGTACGTAAATTTTTTTTTTTTTTTCACGTTGTTTGACGAACGAAACGTCAGCGCTTTTAGGGGGGTAAGAGATAACAAAATACAAATTGTCTTTTTCGCGTTAACGAGAATAGATCCTGGAAGGAAGGCATAATCACGCGACGAGTGAGGATTATCGCGTTAACATTAAGCCAATTTCACGCGGAAGAAACTTGAAAAATGAGTATAAAAATTAATTTTCTCCGAGAGAGGTATAGCGTAACTCGAGTTTACCGCGGGGGTTGGGTTCCTGCCCTCAGGGCTCTTAATTCATCGCTCGTTATTTGTCGGAAGGGTCTTCGCCGGAGGGGGCGTCGGTTCTCGGTCGTGAATCATACCTCGCGTGAACGACGTCGGCGACGTCGACGACAAGAACGCTGAGGGGTGCGAGAGTGGCCGCACCCTTGCGCTGCTGCGTTACCGCACGAGGCCAGTGACCGTTCGGACCCTCGAGTGTCCGACAGTAGTCATTGCCACGACATTTGCCAATTATTTATAAATGATAATCGGATGAATCTCGCAGCGCGGCTGATGGGGAGGGTGCGATCTTTCGTTGGGTGTCAATCGATAAAAAAAAGCGCCCCTACGGATACGATTCTTCGGTATATACAATCAATTTGATAAAAAAAAAAAAATCTAACAATAAGTTTTGCCCTGTCGCCGCGCGATATGCACTTATCTCGATGAGTAATTATTCGAAAATCAATCATCTGCGGTAATACCTCGAGAACGTTTATAACCCGATACCACTCGTCTTTTTAGAGACATAAATAAATATAATATTAAATTCGTTGGCAACAAACTTTCAGTTCAGGGATTTCGACGCTTGCATAATAGAACATCGAACGAAAGTTCACCACCAACTTGTAGTGCATTTACTTACCACCTCTTCCCCGAGGTGGCTAACTTGGAGCATTAGGAAGTCCGATAAGTCGACGGATCGGTGAACAACGTGGGTTTGTGCAAAAAAAAGATCAAATACACTTCGGTCAATATACGTGTTTTGCACACCGATACATTGCAGATGAAGTTTCAGACTGGGGAACAGGGTAGTGGTTAGAAAGCGTCGCTATTGCGGCTGCAGTCTCCGAACGCGGAGGATGGAAATGGATCCGACGAGATTAGACTGCTTAGTCGTGAGAGTTATTCTAAGCCGGATTCCCTTTTTTCGTCGAATGCAAGCGCCGGTTCGGCAGATAAAAAACGAAAAAAAAAGTGCATTCGTTATCGGCACTTCTACGAACGATAAATAAAATTCACTGTTTAAAAATTTAAATGCACTTCATGAAAAAATTAAACAAAACATTCTCAATTTTTTTTTTTTTTTTTTTTTTTTTTTTTTTTTTTTTTTCGGAAGCCGCAAAAATACGGTAAAAATATATTTTTTTCTAAGCGAAAATGAATAAATTGATATTTCCAGCAAGAAATCGATTATTGGAGCCTTAGAAAAGCTTTCGGTACGAACCATTTTTTTTATCCTTATATCCCGATTTATATCTTCACGAAGTGAAAAGTTCCATAATCTTCAGATCAGAACCTGAGGCACGATCGAACGGTCTGTCCGAACGCTTATAGTTAAATTTGTAGTGTAGAGGGCGTAGCAGACACGCGGACTGATAAAATCTTTCCGCTTACTTTGTAGCCGAAGGTTATTGCGCCGAGCAAATATTTGAATTCAATCCGTCAAAATTTAACAACGGATGAAGGCAAATAAATTTTTTATGTAAAACCCGTGAATAGTTTTTTTTTTTTTTCCAGGTATATTAATGTAAATTGTTCGTTTCGCACGTTATTTAGCTCCGCAATGCATAATTATTTAAACGCCGACTTAACCCTTTTTTATTATATTAAATCGTGTAATGTAAGCAATTTTCCGCGTGTTTGCGCTGTTTGTGCGGAGGTACAGCGAGGATTGTTCCCTCTCATCTTTGTTTTGCTGTATTCAATTCCTTGCACTCATATTCACAACCAAACACCGTTGATTTTCGCACTTCTTGCCGCCGTATACACCAGTTATCGCTTATTTGCTCGCTAATGGAAGAAAAACGGCAAACAACTCTCCGGGGGCATTTAGACCGCACGTGCGAGATCCCTGTTACACAATACCCGTTTGGAAGACGAGTTTCGCGGGAATTTCAAATAGTTATTTTCCCATATAAATCCCATGTAATTAATGGATATAGAGACACAAAAAAAAACATTTAATCGATTGGTA
This sequence comes from Cryptus viduatorius, assembly GCA_964006125.1. Classification (NCBI taxonomy): domain Eukaryota; kingdom Metazoa; phylum Arthropoda; class Insecta; order Hymenoptera; family Ichneumonidae; genus Cryptus; species Cryptus viduatorius. The sequence goes on from OZ023226.1 coordinate 2,148,148, forward strand.
CAATTCTTTGCAACGCTGAAACTTATAGAGTAATTTAATTATATAGTTAAGAAATGATAATTTTATTTTATTTTTAAACATTTATTTGATGAATTCTAAGTGATTTCCAATGCATTACGAGGTAACAAAATTATTTGAAGGTATGCGAGGAAAAAGGTGAATTTATGGAAATTCAGAGAGAATTTCAAATTTCTAATGAAATACAATCCGAAAAAAAGGTACTGAGAAGTTCATTTTGTATAACAATAATGACAAAATTATTAACTAATGATTTGTCAAATTAAATGTTCTTTAACAGAAATTCATACGTTAATTATTCTGAACGCAAATATTTTTTTCAGAATTCTTTCTAATTTTCGAAATTTTTTAATATTTTCGGGTTTGTCGGAAATTCAAAATTATTCTAAAAAAATCATATATAATCAGAAAAATGAATGAATCAACTCTTAAAAAAGCTTAAAAAAGTAAAAAAAAAATTACGTTGTAAAAAAAAAGCGCTAAAAAAATCGTGCTGCTGAATAAATTGTTAAAAATTTGATTTTAGACTTATTTGTTAATAATTTATTAGAATTATTTACTCATATTCAATGTTTTTATCGTCGGCTATATGTTTGGTTTTTTTTTTTTTTTGAGATTTTTATCACATTCCAAACTATTCGAAATTCTCTCAAAATCTGACTTTTGGATGCGAATGTAAAGATAAAATCTTCTTAATCGTCATAAAAGTTCACATCACGGAACGCAACGTCTCGTTGTGAAGTGACGAGACCAATTGTACGCGCGTAACACCGGCGAGTAAGCAGAATTATTAAAAACGTGTTGAGAATTCGTAAAGTGTCTTGAGAAGTTGTTGGTTACTGGTTGCCGCCGCTGTTGGTTCTTCGGAAGTCGAGTCGTGTCCGGTGTCGTCGAGTTTCCGGCCACATATATACTATATACTCTGTGCGCGACGTCAATTCGCCTTTCCTTCTCCGTTTTCTCTCCGAGCCGACGACTAGTCGCGGTGGCGAGGCGAGGAAATCTTCCGGCGTTCTCGGGCGGACACCGACGGAGATTAAACTTTTGCACATCTTTCGCGGAGTTCAACTACTACTAACATCAGCAGCAAACCGGGTAGGAAGAGCGAAGTGGAACGGCAGACAGGCTGCTCCACTCGTCCGTCGTCGACGATACTTCCGGTCTGCTGAACTCTCAAACTCTTCGACTTCCTTCACTTCCATCTTGTTCCCCCATTTTTTTCTCTTCGTCGTTTCTACTTCGTTCTCGTGCCGAGGCACGCAATTATTCTCGCTTCTCGCTTTCGTATTCCGCATCTTCTCATCGCCATTCCTATCCGACTTCGTCATTGCTACGGGTAGCAATATTACAAAGAGCGACGGAATATACTTTGCCAACAAAAGATTGTCCGCGAAGGAACGTTGAATACGCAGTTTAATACTATTTGTAGTCAAAACATAAAAATTATCGATGAAATTGTTATGTACTTTTTAAGTCTTTAGCTTCATTTTTTATCGACATTGTTTCGCGCTTTAAACTTCGTTCCCCCTTCGAACTTTGGTGGCTAATAAAAAACTTTTTTTCTCTCGTCTCACTTGATAGATTGCGAAAGATGCCGCTGTTGTACCATTCGTCGATAATGAAGATCGAGTACAATTACTAAGGAAACTTTTAACGCTCGTTAACTAATAAATGTAATGACGAAACAATAAAAAAAAAATTCTTCATTCTTCGAAAACTATCGAAGATTCAATGGAAAATTCCTTGGAGCGCTCGCAGCGCTCGGAAACCACAAACTTGTTACCTTGTTGAAGACTATATCGGTATTTGGTATTAGTTTGATAGCAGTTTGCCCGGTTATTGCCAATAAACTTGTAAAGTTTAGTTGAAGCTTCGGCCCGATGGAACATTCAACTTGATATAAGTTAAAAAACCAACAGCGTTAGTATTAGAGGCGAAGATAGGCTCCGCGATGTCTACTCGATCTCAACAACTCGTAGCGACGTAACGCCCGTATATATCGAGACTTCGCTGAAGATGACTAACGCGCCGAGAGCGAAACGGTCCTAAATAAAAGTGATGGATATAAACGTCCCGGTCTATTCCTGCGGTACAAAGATACGCAGGTGAGATCATAGAGCGCTTGGTATGCTTCGTAAATGCCCTCCTCTGTTTGTACCGTGTGTGTTTGCAGTCACGTGACCCGAAAGAGAATCTCGAGGTCCCTCGGTGCGCGGCGCTGCAGAGAAAATGTGAGTCTCGTGCAACTGCTTTATAGTAGTTCTGGAGATGCTACTGGTTCTGCGGAGACTTGAGCCGAGTGAGGAAAAAAAGTTGAGCTTCCGCCTCGAAGCGTTTCCCAGGTGCTTTGCCACTACCCCTCCCCCTCTCCCATTCATCCCTCTTTCCCTCTAAACCCACCCTCCCTCCCCTCTTCGCCCTTTGAGATTCAAGGACCGAAGTGAGGGTGTAAGATGGCATCCTTTCTCCACTTTCATCCCCCTTACATCCATTTCTTCTCCCCTCGTTTCATCCCCTTTCTTCTACCTCCGATCTACCGCACGGACTTCTTTCTCACTTCTCTTTCTTCTTTTCTTTTGAATTTTTGTCTCTCGCCATACCGCCGGCTCCCCTCTTTTCACAACGTCATCCCCAACTGGTTCGTTGCACTCCCCCTTTCCACTTCTTTTTTTTCTTGGTTTTCCTATCTCACTCCTCCGCACATTTTTCATCCTCAACATTATTCACCTTTGTCGTTTTTTTCTTTGCATGTAATTAGAGTCTTCCTCGCTTTTTTTTTTTTTTGGAAGTGAGGCAATGGGGGAAGATCGTCTCGCGGGCATATACTAAGGGCTGCTTATCAATACTTTCATGTCTCATCCATTTATTCTTCATGAGCGTTGGCTTTTTCCTGACGGCACCTTCGGCGTTCTAAATCGCCATTTTTTTGTCTCCGGACCTTTTGGGATATTTTATTCTTCCTTAACACCTCGCTATCCAGTCACCACTTTGATTGACGAATTATCCATTAAAAGATGCAAAAAACATAATTTTACATTTTTTTTTACTACAAATCCTTTTTTTTTCCTAACCTTTTACATTTTTTTTTCGGGAAATATACGAATTTCACGGTAACAAATTATTCGTCGATGTATCGTTGACGTAATTCTAAAAGGGCTAATGGAAGGGAAATGTTGTGTTAACGGGATAATAGCTGTTATATGCTTCGCGATGGAAAAAAAGATATATTGGGGGAAGTTTTTGAGTAGCCGAGTAGATTGGTCGACGTGGCGTGAGAGCGCAATTTTCGTATCGAAAGCTCGAGGACCTATCGACGGAATAGACCCTGAAGGGCTCAAAAGGCGAGAGGATCGGTCAAGTGTTGGTCCGTTATATAAAGTGGGAAGTTCACAAAGTAACAAGTTCCATCAGGCGGAAGAGTGAGCCCGACGGCTCGGAGATCGGGGGTGTCGCGTGTGGTCAAAGCTCCTTAAGGTTGCGGTCAGATTCGCGTTAAATCCATTAAGCAAATCCACTTAGGATCGACGGCGAATTCTTATATAAAGGAGGCCTGCGCAACCGCGTTGATTCATCGGTAGTATGCCGAGTCAACCAGTACATACGTATATATGTATATAAGTATATATATACTTCGAAGGAAAAAAAAATACGCATAAGTACCAACTTTATCACCTCTGTAAAGTTATTCCTAACTACTGGAAATGAAGAATCCGCCCATGAAATTAAAATAAATGGCGATATTCATATACTTTACTTACTTTTTTACGCAATATTTTTTCCAATTATATTTATATTAATCAGATTAATTAAAAAATTTCTTATTATACAGTGTATCGCTGAGAATCAGTCGTACGATTTTCGTATCTTAAATTTATAATAATAATTATATTTTTATTTCACTCCGTGCGTAAAATCGCATTTTACGCACGCTTCGCCTAAAATACCTAAAACCCATTTTCTTACGTCATGAAATAAAATTTTGTACGATACTCGTGTGAAAAACGTTTTTTCGCAACATTTTCCGATTTCGCAATATGCCGATTTTCAGCAACGATTGATTTTTTTTTTTCGCACGAAACTTTATACACGAGCCTTCCGAAGGTCTGATGTAACGCTCTAAAATATCTCCCAAGGATTATGGCATCCCTCGTCAAATATTCCATCCGCCCAGCAGGAGTATCGAACATCGTTTGCATTATTGTCATCGGTTGCGTGGTGTGCGCACCGTGTACCCGTTGCCATACGCTTCTACCGTCAAATAGGTTTCTCGAACGCTCTAACGATTAATTAACGGTGGTTTCGTAAGCCTCTTAATGAGTTAGCAGCTGATGCTGAGCGAACAGAGGGTCTCGAACAGTAGGTTAGCGTTTCCAACACGAGACGGGAGTTTCCTTGCGCCGACACGAACGTTTCGCGAAAGCTTTCTACTTGGCCCCTCGTTTGGTTTTGGGGGGGGGGTGGTTTCGAAGTAATAATCGATACTCGTCGCGGTGCACAACGGGAATTCAGATTCGGTGTGAATACGGAAAATCGTTTCGAAAGTTCGTCGTCTCTTCTGTGTTACCCAAGAGAATTGGCGCAAACTCACCACCTTTTGGCGGAGCTTTAACCTTCCCCCTCTCTCTCTCTCTCTCTCTCTCTCTCGACGATTTACTTGCGATTGTTCTCACTCCGCGGTAGAGATTTGCTTCATGGTTTTGTTTCAAGTTTGCAAATTAACGGGAATGGTGGATGCAACTCTGCTAGTTGTACTGTTACATATATATATATGTATATATGTATATATCTGTATATCTGTGGATGTCGTATACGTATATCTTTCTCGTGACTGTCCGCGTTTCATGCTATACCCTCGTTAACCTGCGGTGAATTAGAATGCCATGTTGCCGCGGCGTTGCGTACGTATATATCGTACGGAGAAACTCATCTGGGCCTCTCTTGTTTATAATTATCAACGCTAACGAGATTTCGTTCTGTGCATTCAACAAAGATACCCGTTGCTAATTGCGTATTAAAAAGATAGCGCGATTTTTTTTTTTTTTTTTTTTTCCTTTTAAGTAACTAGCGCGTTGTTGATGAACCATTTATTTTCAGAGTTCATTATTTTGATTATATAGATAGATATACGGGGCGCAAAATTGCTTTTTACTTTTTATTTCACATTCGTAACACCGCCGCGCGTTAGAGAGGAAACTGCGACTTTTTTACATCGCGGATAGACCGGCATTAAAAAAAAAAAAGCGAGTAAACAATTACTACTCAATGCGCGCGTCAATTATGTTCGGCGTTTGGATTAATAATATTGCCAGTTTCCCGGAAAAAATTGTACCGATGCTAATGAAAAAAAAATAATAATATTTTAATTTCGTTACCTTGTCATCTGTTTGGACATGAAAAAGTACCATGTAAACCATTTCGGACCATTTCGGACGAAATAATACGATACCTTTTTTTTTCACCCTTCGATTCAATAAATCGTGGTAATTTGACTGAATATGAATTTATCTTGAAACGAATAACGAGTATTGATAAATGAATGAAAATCGTTCGTCAGCGATCGATTATTTATTTTTGGAGTGCGTTATTTTAATTATAAATACAGATATGCGGAGATCGAATTTTCATTGAATGTTTATTTTCACTCGCAATAGTGGCGCGTCAGAGTGGAAACGCCGATTTTTTTAATACCCCTGATAGACCGGCATAAAAAAATTATTACTCAATGCCGCTTTCAATGTCCTCGGGTTACATAATGCAGTCATTTATCAGCGAAATTCCCATTTTTACCGATCGGGAACAAAAATTTTATTCTACTCTCAATTTTTTTGCCTCGCTATCTATAATATCGTGAATATTCATCCAAATATTAATTTTTTTACTACCAGTAAATTTTTTTTTCATTACCGATTAATTAATTTATCGTGAAACGAATTTTAACGAATATCGATGAATGATCGAAAATCGATCAATTAAATAGCTATTTATCTGTCATTTTAATTCATATTTATTCATATCTATTTGACAATTTTCGGGTGATAGTTATCGATACGATCGATCTGCATCGCGAGACCTCGCTGTTCGGAGATTTCGTGAGATATTATTCAGACTCGACGTCGCTATTATAATATTGCAGCAACCGAGATAAATGACAACGCGAATATTTCGTTGGCGGATGGATGCTGTAATTAATTACCTATAATGATGGTACGGAATTCGCTATCGGAATTCGTACGACCGTTTCGATACCGATGTTTCGACTAAACAAACTGTTATCTGTAACGATCGTGCGTTTGTTGTCAACTGCCGACCCACGCGAACCATATCAGCTATCAGTAGTTCCCGACGCGCCAATTTCGATTTTCCGGAAAATATAATTTCAGCGCAAACCACGCGGTGCACGTCGGCGCAAAGTACGCGAAAACAAATATATCATTCCTCTCAAAAATTATAAAATAAATACGATCGATCAAAAATGAGACTCCGAAACAGTATTTGTTCGAAATTCGATACGACTGCGCTGTTAACCCTTCGCGTAATCGGGAAACTTTATTTTCGAAAGTCTGTAATGAATTTCTCTTCAAACGATCAAAAAAGCGACACTTCGAGACAAGTCTACAGTTTTTTTTTCGCAATATTTTATACACGAAAAAAAAAATGAATTCGTTGAATCGACGAAATCGGCGTTTCGGAGTCGCGAAAGAAATATTCGGTTGATTAATAAAAATAATTGTCATAATAAGGAAAGAAATATTCAACAACCATTTAGTACGATTAACGAGAAATTTCTTTTGACGATCGAAATATTTTTCTCGCCATTTGCAAATGCCGATTTAATCGAATCAACCGATTTTTTTTTCGCAGTACAGTTAATCGCGCCATTTAAAGGTACCGCGAAGCAATAAAACTTAAGTGTCCCGCAATTCTAACGAAGAAAAAAGCCAATGGCTGACACGCGTATATCTATAGATCGAAAAAATTCTCGTTCCGTATCGGTATGACATCACTCGCGTAATACCGTTAATATTCGAAAAAGCGCATCTTCGATCGTATATAAGTATCGTATGATACGCGGATAAGTGTGTGTTATGTCTATAGCCCGTAGGATGAAACTCTGGACGAAGAATCTCGACGCATGCGTGACTCTTGTGTTTGTTAACTCAGTAGGAGGATATCGTATTCGCTTTAGTTTCGACCCGAGGCGACCGGAGGATCGGAGCTTCAGTGCAACGCGATACAACGAGACGAGAAGAGAAGTAGATGGCTTTACCGCAGGTGTTTCGGGTTCAGTTTTAACTAAACACTACTGTACTTGCGTACCAAGGAATCTCGAATCTCGAGAACCAAACGTCCCGACGAAGAAAAGACAGCCATTCGACCAGAGACTTTCTCTCGTTCGGCATCGGCGATAACCGGCGCGCGAAATGGTTTATCGCAGAATCGAGACGGCGTTCGTATTCGATTCAACGAATTGCGGATACGATTTCCCGTATAGAGATTTTCGACGCTGTATACCCGCATTGCTTACCGATCGTTTATACGAGGCGCGCTATGGGATCATTTGCGTCACGCCGATGCGCGCCGAGCTGTGTACGCTGCTGATATACGACACGACTAGCGTTGTAGATAGCGGTATAAAAATTCGTCCAATATCCGCTGTTCGGAATATTTTTACGCAATATTTCGAGAACGAACGTTTATGGGAAATGTGTCTCTTCATTCACGATAGTGCACCCGGAAATCGCTTGTTTCTTATTTCGATCTTTATTTTCAAATAAATTTGATCGAAACTGCAGAATTATACATTTTCGTAATTTATCAAAAATAACGTAAAGCATTAATAAAAATAATAATAAACAGTAACTTTTATTGTTATTATTGTTGCTATTATCATTATTATTATTATATTTAAACATCAAATAAATAAAAGAATCTGTCGGCAGAAATGTATGACGAAAAAATTAAAATAAAATTCACTTCGCGATAAAATGGTATAACTTTCGGTAGTAAATTATTCAATTAAATTTTCAAATTTCGGGTGGCGTCTTCGAAATTTCATTCGAAATTCCCTCTATGCCATTCGCCACCGACCGATCCAACCGGTTTATTATACTTGCATGGACCCAAAATTAAAAGCATATGTATGAAATGAAATTCATTCAAATTGAATTTCCAACAAACCGCAACGAGCCGCGCAGAAAAAGCGATATTTTTTTTTTTTTTTTTTTTTCGTGATTTAAAAAAAATGAGAAAAGCGAAAAAGAAAAGAAATGAAATTCTCGTACAACTATAAAAAAGAAGTTAACAAGAGTTATGTATGCACAATATTAGCAGATATGTAGATGAAAACCGCGGAATTTATGGATCAGTGAGTGCAATTTGCCGAGTCACTACCACGAAAAATGCTCTACTCGCGGGATTCAAGTACGTTGAAGTACGCGCGATTGTGTGTGGAAGGTATTCGGGTCTATGTGGGTGTAGGTGTGTTCTGGTAGTATAAGTAGACCGTGAAGAGAGCAGAATTCGTTCGTCTCGCGTTGCCGCTGGTGTGGAATCGAAATCGGCCGGTGCAATTTCCTGGGCCGCAAGCAGCGGTGGCCGTAGCATCGGCATCGGTGAGCACCAACCACGAGGGGAGAGAAACACGAGAGAGCCGCGCAGGAATGATTTAAAATTCAAATCGCCGCAACAGAAGCAGCAACGGAGCGAAGCTCTCTCTGTTGGCGTCGTCGTCGGGGGCTCTCCGCGTTTCTGTGATGTCGGGGAAGCGGCAGCAGCGGGGCAACGGCAGATGGCAAATTCGTGCCGCGCCCTGGAACGGTACGCACGCGGCTAAGGAAATATCGACCGCGTGGGTTGTCGACGATGTGGTATGGAATGCCTGCATGTCTAGGTAACCGGCGTACGCCAATAGTGAATCATCGTCGTGCCTCTCACTTCAGGACATCCCCGACGCACGAGAACGAGAGGGAGGGGGGGGGGGGGGGGGGAGGAGGGGGTTAACTCGATAATTGATTAATCAACGCGCGTGTCCTAACGGCATCAAACGGGCGAACCATCTGGACCGACCAATCCGCGAGTTGATATAATGGAAACGAGCGTATAAACGCTCGTGTAATAATAAACAAAATCATTTCGCCTCTCTGATACTCCGAAACGAATTATATATTCCAAGCGGTGAATTCTTATGACTCATTTCATTGTCCGATTACGAAATGGGGCGATGGAGGGCGCGGGATCAACGCAACGCGCAACCGAATAAACGGAGAGTAAATGAAAATGAAATTGCACATCTCGTTGTTCGTTAGAGAGAATGAAGTTTCGAACAATTTCTTTTTTTTTTTTTTTTCTGCATTCGCGTAATATTGAAATCTCGTTTCGACTAACGAACAATTGAAATGGAGCTCTCGCATTGCAGTCGTAAATGAATCATCGGATTATTTGTATTTCAGTTCAAAATTTGACGGCACATTCGCTGATTTTTGGGCGGATCATTTCACTCGATACTAATTGAATAAATCAAATGTTAATGTCAAATTTTAAAATGTTATTGGATTTTTGGGATTTTTAAAAATTTTTTATTTTTGACGTTTTTTGTCGATGTAATAATTTTTTTTTGCTGATAGGAATTATCTCGTCGAAAGTGGTAATTCGAAGTATTATTTATTTACATAATTTTTTTTTTGTTCGAAATATTTTATACGAAATATTACTTTTTGTATTATTTCCGTTCGGTCATTCGGAAAATTCGGAGAATGGCGTTATGGGTGTTAATTCGAAATACAATATATAATCGACCGAATATGATGGAACTGTTGTTGCGCTTCGATTATTTTGACGTGAAACAGTCTATATTTTCCACTAAATAAACAACAAAACAACGCATGATGAATTTGGGTAATTTTCGAAAATTCGCCGAACGCGTTAGCCCGGTAATTGATTTATTAACGCTTTCGCGATGTATAGGCCAATAATCGAACACGATAGGTTACTTAATCGAGATGAATACAAAGCATTAATACAACCGCTGCGGGTCGAACAGCCATTGACACGTGCGGTTATCCTAATAATTTCAATAGGGGAGCTTCCTACATGTACTGAATTTCGCCAGAATTCATATACGTTAAAAAAATTTCGTGTTTAAATTACGATATATCGAGAATTCTGGCGCATCGTAAAAAAAAAAACACAATAGACAGTAATCCGATCAATGAGTTATTATTATGGGATCGGTGGGATTTATTAGCAACTGTGTTTCGTATAATATATAGTTTTTTTTTTTTTTTTTTTTTTTTTTTTTTTTTCAAATTGAAATTTAAGTTACGTTTACGTTTTCGATTCAAAGTATTTGAAATTAATTGTGTAATTAATTTTTTTTTGTCATCGAAAATTGTTCGTCAACATCACTTGTGGCATTATAACCTGAAAATGCCGTAATCCGATTTTTGGAAAACATTTTCCGTAATTTCATGAATTAATTTCGCGGCTTATCGACTAATCGATATTCTGATGGATTATCGAAACAAAATGTTTGGATTATAATTATATTTGGTTTACATCGTTCATCGTCGATGAGGTACACGCGACTGCGAACGCCCACTGTGACCATAAATTGACTCACAGCGCATATTTTGCGCATATCACGTATAATCACATAGATTAATTGTTATTTCCTGCCACCGTAGCAATTGACGCTAACGGAATTCCTTTAAGGGTCCTCGACTAGCGGCACACCGCTTAACGGTGAATTTATTACACAAGCGCGCGATTGCGCATATTGCCACCGGAGATCTAACGACTACAAGGCGCAGAGTCATCGTACACGACAATCGATAAATACTAATTAGCAACCAATTCGTATTTGATAAACTCGAAAAAAAAAAAAAAAAAATACACACATTATTAAAAATATTTTATTCATATTAAAAAATAAAAATAAATAAAAAATAAATAAAAATAAAAAATCACATCGAATAAATATTTTTTTTAATCGAGATTAAGAATCTCGATATATCTAATAATAATTATCGATTATCTCACAATAATTGAATATTTTCATTCCATACGACTGGATCTGCTTGTCATTCATCATGACGAACGGATCGAGCCGCGAATACGAACAAAAAAAAATCCCCGCTAAATAAACGTCAATGACGTTTCTCGATGTACAACCCGACGAAGCGCACATACAACGATACCGTTGACGTGCACATCCCGTTTTCTATAATAAATAGCTTCAGTCAAAAAGAAGTTTTGTTCAGTTTCGCTACTAATCGATATACAAGTATCCAAGTCTCAACTCTTTTTTTTTTTTTTTTTTTTTTTTTTTTTTTTTTTTTTTTAGTAAACCGGTAGGTATGCAACCAGAAACGAAAGGAAGCTTGCATCGGGTTGAGTGGGGCTCAGGGCGTCGTGTATTCCCGTTGGCATTTAGGCCGACAGATACACCTAAGCAGACCGAGTTTTGCGGCCGCTGAGCGCGGATATACGTATATTCCGAGAGAAAGAGAGAACGGGCATAGTTCGTGCTTTTATTTTACAGAGAAATGGTTTTCAGCCGCAGTAGCGTGAATGTAAGCAGTGGCACGGTGTGCCATATCGATCTCTCGGTGGATCGATGCTGTACCCACGTAGTAATGCACTATTCACCGTATCTATATAGATATATATGTATATATATATATATCTACATCTACATCTATATATATACATATTATATTATATATATATATATTTACTCGTGTATACGAAGAAACGGGTACAGTATTCCTACGAACAACGCGGGTACACGCGGACCCCCTGAACGTCTCTCTCTCTCGCGTGGGAGTCGCGCGACGAGCGAATCCAAGAAGAGAACAAGACGGAGAATAGGCCTCCAGGATGCTTGTTATAATCGATCTATGCTTTTGCTACTCTCAACGAACCGACACGAGAACTCGACGGCAAGGAGAGTGTGGGCTTGGGTAGTTGCGGGAACGCCTGTGCGGGCTGTTCGATCGATGCGCCACTTCAACACGCATACATCGACACGCTTGAAAAGCCGCGACTTAATGACGCGTTTGACGTTACCTCGGGTACAGTGATTTATAATGTGAGGATATAATGGATGCGTAATTTAAATCCTTTTTTTTTTTTTTTTTTTGGGAAAATTTCAGGTATAATGTGGTACTTTATTTTTTATGATATGGAAATGGATGCGAACATTTCCGAGATGCAGAAGTGTGCAAAATATAACGAGAACCGAAGGTTTTTTTTTTTTATTTTTTTTTAGTGTCTATACGTACAGAGATAAGCTTCGGGCGAACGTTTGAATTTAATTGATTTTTCGTTCGATAATTGAATCTGTTCTTCGAAGGGTTTTCAAAGAAAAATTTTGATGGGAAATAAGTTTTCGAAATTTTGATTAAAATTTTCGAAAAAAAAAAAAGCAACGAGCGATTTTTTTTTCTTTGGGAAAAACATTCCCAATTTCACACACGTGAAATTGGTTCATTTATATCGAACCAAAAAAAATTCGCAATAATTTTTTTTTTTTTTTTCGTAATATCGGATTTCAATAAAAACTATTTCTCCCCGTATTTTTGACGTATTCATATCGGTACAGTAATATCGCCGAAATCACGACAAATCAATCAATACGCAATTTTTTTTTTTTAACTCGAGTGCTTTTGGACGCCCGTAAAATCTGCACGCGATCGATGTAATAATAACCAACAATACTGTGCGCTACTTGATCGCAGTAGATAAATGAATCAAATTTGATTAAAAAAAAAAAAAAAATTAAAGTACCATTGACACGGGCGTACCGTACCAACACCGGAAATAGAAATTGGCAATTTTTTATAATAAACCCATTTTCAGTTTACGATAAAAATGTTCGTTTATTTTCGTAATAAAATTACGAAAAATTAATTAATTTTGGTTCAAAACTGTTATGATCGTCATCGATATAATACCTAAAAAAAAAAAGTATAAAAAAAATTATTTTTTCCGAACTGTGCAGTCGAAATATATTTTTATTTAAATTACTTACAAATAATTACTTAAGGATCTCAAAGATTAATTTTTTCCCCTATTTATATTTTTAAATTTTTCATTAGCATTGCGAACGTTGATAAGACTTCGTAAGGGTAGTTTTAGCCGACGAATTTAATTTTCGTAATATATTGCCATCTTCCGTAACGGTATCTGTGACGAGAGCCTCTTAATTGGCATAGGGAGCATATATAATACGATTTCCGAGGGTAAAATTGCAATTGTTATTGTTAACAAGGGTGGGTTCGTAGAGTAACGCGAGAGACTCGCGTAGACGCATAGTGCAACGTACAATGTCGGTCGGCTCAGGTCGGAGAGTTCGTTGCTCGTAATTGGATAAAGGGATTAAGATTCCCAATCGTACGGAGGGCGGGAGCGCTGAACCTCTGGCGTACTCCGGCTCGTCGTATAATCGAATTAATCGTTCGAATATAGTGCAACCTCTCTGTGTGCCGCGCTATCTCGTGTTTGTCGAGTATCGCGAACGGGACGCTCTACTCGAACAAATCTGTTACGGATACTATATGCGTCGTTACGAAATTGCTTTCCCGGTACATACGCGTTTACGTGTTTCCATTTGCATGATGGATTAGTATACGATATACGCGTTCGAGATTCATGGAAAGATCGCTGCGCTCGTCAATGCAATTTACACGAGGCGATTTCTTCGTTCAATTAGATTGATCGATTCTATGGGGTTATCATCGATTTGCTTGAGTCTTCGTCGTCCTCGTCGTGTTCGCTATAATTGCGTGTTGAACGACCCGCCAATGAAACGAATTTATTGCCCCACTCACCGCGACATCCAATTGAAAAGCATCGCAATAAGAAACACCGAAAATTCTGAACTAAATCATCGAAATCCAAGTCTCTCGTTATTCGCGAAGTTTCAACTGAACCGATGTAGCAAATTGAAAAATTCGCGTAACGATAATCGTAGCATTAGAAATGAAAAAAAAAAAAAAACTTTTCTTGACTTCAATTTCTTTAAATACCTTCCAAAATGCAAAAACAGTAAAAAAGGTAACATTTTTTACTCACGCGCGTCGCCAAAAATTTTTTTGGTATTTTTCCAAAGTTTTTTAATAAATCGAGATTTTTTTTTTTATAATATGAATAAAAAATTATTAAAAAAAATTTGTCGTGAAAAATGTTTGGTAAAAGTGCAAAAAAAATTTACCGTATGAAAATTCCGCAATATTCGTATATTTTCGGAAAAAAATTGCAATTATTATTATTATTATTATTATTTTAATCATAAATACAAATAAATAATAATAACTCCATTACTTTAAAAATTATACAATTATTACGCGAATTAATTTTTATTTGATTGACGCAACTCGTCTGTGGGATTCATTGGGACATTAGACGGTTGTAATGCAAAGAACTTGTAACTATGTAAGATATCCCACGTCGGAGTTATAATAAAAGATGACAGTCGACCGGCTTTAGTATTGTAGCTGAGAGTGTCGCGAAACGAGGTCTCCTATGCGGTTTTCGCGACGATCTATGAAACGCTCAGACGCGCCGAGAATGACTTAAGAATGAGTTAAGAGGTGAAGTATGGACGGTGAGTCGATCAGCAAGGAACGTTGTATATAAGTTATATGTATATATAGATGTATACATATATACGGATACCTTACTAACGGCTGCGGACTTGCAATCGATTCCAATCGCGAGACTCTCCCGTCACTATAGTACGTCTACTTGCGGCTCGTTATTGGACACGTTCGTCACTCCCGTACCCTCGTCTCCTCTCTATTTAAATTGAATTCAAGATGTACGAGAATTCACTCTCAATGCAGTACTTCGCTTCGATTTAAGTACGGAAATAAATCGCGATTTCTTCGTCACTTTATTCGTTACCATTAGAATGACCGACGACGATAACGAACGAAGACGAAAGGATTAAAAGTGAATTGGAGCAAAATCTTCGCTTCCACAATGAGAATAATGACAAACCCGACGATTTTCTTCGATTAAGAAAGAAAGAAGTGTAAAAAAAAAATCAGGCTAATTGGGCAATTTACATCGATGTTCTACATTTTCGTAATACGAAGAATCTAACATCGCGAATTATACTGCTGCGCGAGAGATCCGGCAAATTTTCATATTGTCGGACGCTTTCGATAAAAATTTAATAACATCGTCGCTTCGGTGGTTCGGCGCTAAAATTCTCTCAATAATAACGTCGACGACGATCGCGACCGAGTCAATGAATTTTTTACGGCGCAAAAGCGCTGAATTAATTGGACACACAACGGCGCATGTGAGAAATTCATCGAGGTGTTGAACGTCGCTTCGAGTTTATAACACGCCGCGAAGCCTCTCTTGGATTACTCCGGAATGCTCTCCGCGCTTTTAGCCTTAATGCTGTAAGGACTTCTCGCGTCTTGAAACATCCGGTGAGATACTCGAGTCTCCTGGATTATCATTCCTAAACCGCGATTACGACCGTCTACAGTCTCGGGTCTCGAAGGTTTTAGCGTTACAGAAGAAGAATCTGCGATATCACGTCTGTTGAAAGGGTGCATTTCTAAGGGATTTCGGAGATGTGAGTTTAAAACAGACTTTCGTGAACGCATTTTACGATCATAAAACTACGATTATCAAAATTCAAAAAATTTAAAAAAAATTTATTTCGACATAAAAATAAAAAATAAAAAAAAAAATTTCGATATAATTGCCGAAAAAAAAATTTATTATTATTTATTTACTTTCATCTTGTAAACTACGAGAGAAAGAGGAGCATTTTTTGCGCAATAATCAGCGATATAAAAAAATTAATTTTCGCAATTAAAATGTCGAATAATAAAAGAAAAGTCGATAAAAATGAAAGAGAAGGATTATAGTATTAGTGTTTTTTTTTTTTTTTTTGCGAAATGTTACGAGTTATAATGGCCTAAAAAACTATTTTCCCACTGACTGTAGAATGTTCAACATAAATGTATATGTTGGCGGAATACGCTTTCGTTTCGTAAGTATTAAGGACATAAGAATATAGAAATTCTGTGTAAAAGTTGGCGTGAAACTGCGTAAGTAAATGAATACGTGTATTTACGACTTTCCGTATTGTACTTGTGGTGCAAATGGCGAAAATGGAGTACACGGAGTGTTTTTTTTTGTTTCAACGAAATTTTTTTCGAACCGAAATGTGATATCGCGATGCCGATTAGTACAGCGCGCACATTGGCAATCGATAAGTCAACTATAAATTAAAGTTTGACACGATTTCGTAGCCGAAATCTCGATGAAAAAAAAAAAAAAAAAATATGCCGCAGAGCGAAGTACAGCAGTACCGACGAACGGCTCTTGGAAAAATGTATTGTATGCGTTGTAATCAATACACCGGCGCCGAGACAAAGTTACGTATCGGTCGTTTGCTTGGATATTAAGAGACGGGGAGACGGATCGATAGATCGATTGCTTGTTGAGAGTATAACAAGGTGTCTCGTTGCATCGTGTATAATGTTAGAAGTCACGATATATTAAATTAAAAAAAATGTATATACGATGTGAAACAAAAATTACGAAAAATGATGTTAAAAAATATTTTAAATATAATTATTTACGTAAAAATCATTGTTTACATATTTACAAAAAAAAAAAAAAAAAATCGATTAAAATTTTTTTTTTTGTAAATTTTTTTTCATATTTTTATAGCTCCGTAAATCGTGACACGAAAAAATGGAGTTCGTCACTCGAAAAGTACAAATATCGAGTATAATTACCGATGTATCGCGTACTTAATCATTAGTCCGCTCAGAGTCGGCAAAAGATCTTTAATTACGCATAAATTGTCTATAAAGACGTTTTCCGTTTCCCAGATATCGTTGACTCGTTTTAATAGCTATTATTATCTTCATTGCTTTTAAATCCTTTGCCAACAAGTTATCGGCGTGTTTAAGGCGGGTTTTGCGCTCGAAGTACGAATGAAGTAAAATGTATTTGGAAAATTGCTTAAAATTCATATTTCAATTAATATAAAAAAAATAATCCGATCGGAGTTGTTATTTTCAAGAAAATTCGGGGTTATAAAAACACACAATCAGTAATTTCCGGATGCAAATAGTTCGTTTGCGACTCGAAAAATCCATGGAACGATAAAACAATCATTAACCCATTACTTATATGAGATTCGCGATAAGTGTAAATGTGCGTTCGTCACATTTACGAATGAATGACATGAAAGCATTTCTACTTTTTAAAAAATGCCGAAAAAGTACGAAAAAAAAAAATTTCAGCTGCGAAATTCCATTTTCAGTGTATAGTTTGTAATGATTTATCGCGTAATTAATTGATCGATAATCGAAGTATAGTTAAAAAAAACAACGTGTAAAGGTTAATCTTTCGTCGCCAAATAGTCTCCCAAATATAATACCATTAATGAAACGAACGAACGAAAATAGTAGGATATGGAAAGGCCAATCATTCGATAGGAAAAAAAACGATTGAAAAACTCGAGAATCGACTCGATTCGTCCGATTCGGTAAGATAGCTCTCCAGCGGAGGAGTCAGAAAGCACGAATGGCTCCTGAAAAACCCTTGTGTGTTTCTTACGAGTCGTCCTACGCATTGGCTGACCTCCGACGGTCCTCCCACGAGCCCAGCCGATCCAGGAATCTCCGACATCGCCACACAAGATTCATTCTCGAAACATTGACTTTATTCTCTGGTACTGGCAACTTCGAGTACATCGAAAACCGAACGAACGTTTGTGAAAACATTGTCAAACGGACGCGCTGATCGATGTAAATTAAAATCAAAATCCCTTCGAAAATTTTAACGTTCCTCGATGTTTTTTTCGTGTAAATTACGAACAAATTTTTTTTTTCTTTGTGCGCGAAAGCTATATGTCGAACGTCAAGCGCATTAGACTACTCGAGAAAATGTAATATGGTATACATCAAGCAGTATAGTGGCCCTGCCGGTCGAGGATCGATAAGCCACGTTTGAACGTTACCCGTCTGTTTTTTTTTTTTTTTACGATTATTTCCGTATTTTGTTGAAAATTTCAAAAAATTCTTTCGCATTTTTCCGTTTGTGTAAATATTTAATTGACTCACCTGTGCTCGACAGGCCAGCAAAGCTGCCAGGATTACGTGAACCAGCATCATCCCCGTCATCTGGACCGTAGAACTTCCCGGCACTATTACGTTTACTCCCGCTCGCCTCACGCCCCGCTCACCCGCGCTAGTCCCGTCGTTATTTCTTGTTCTTTTATTTTATTGTAACACTCTTCCGACAAGCGTTCGAAATTATATTACTCTCGATCTTCGTCTCTCTTCTACTCGCGCACCTCCGAAAGATTCTTTTGCTGATCGTTCGGACAGATCTGTGGATTCTTTCGAATTGCGACAGTATCGCGAAGGTTGGGAGGGGGAAAAAAAATTAAACTGGACGGTTTTTTTTGTTTGCTGTTTTTTTTTAAGAGACAAAACGACACTCGACGTTTCGCGCCACAGAAGTGCGCTTATCCTTCTGATTTATTTATACTAGTTGTGTTGTACTATTGCTCCCGGTATATATGTATATATATCTGTATTGCTACGCGATGTAGCACAGTGACGGAGAACGCGCAATCGGTCGCTGTTCGGGACCACCGCAGTACTGCTGCGCCGCGCTGGGTGGGTCGCTCGACCGTCCCCAAAGAATCAACATGGCGACGGGTTCTAGACAGCGCCGACGGCGGCGGCGGCAGCGGCGGCTCGGTAATGTTCGACCAATCGCTAACAAGCCCGTGAGAGCGACGGTTAAAGGTAGGGATAGTTGCAGGCAAACTCTACAGCGGTAACAGCGGATTCTAATCGTGTTCATGCGCGTGTGTGACGCGCCCGTCGATAAAGTGGCGGGAAGCGAAGAAGTTTGAACGTCGGACTTTTTTATATTCATCTTTCATTGTGTATATTGCTGTTTTTTTTTCTTGTATTGACGTGATGGCATTGTGCGGGAAATAAAATAGTTCGAGGTGGTTAATTATTTTTAGTGTTTGAATAAAAAAATTTATTTGCGTGAAATTACGCGACGAAATTATGTCGCTGATCACAACGAGGCGATCTCCAATGGCAAAACAGTGATCTGGCAGCACACAATGTTTATTTACGATTTGGGAATGTGTGAATGAATACATCGCAAATTGCTTTCCATTCGACGTGATAAAAAAGACAGCAGGTAAGCTTTAACATTTCACTTACATAAGAGAATTTCGAAAAAAAAAGGTAAATCGAAAGAAATCATCGATAAACTGAGAGCGCCGACCGGCATCTATTATTTCACTTGGAAGAGCTTTATTGAACGTCGCTTTGTTAAATCGATACAGCGACAATGCATCGTGTTTTTTTTTCGACTAAGACTATTTTATTCTTAATACAAACAACTTGGAATCGTCAATAATAAAAACTTCGGAATAACATGAGTAACGGCAATGTTGCGAGGGTATTTCGTCATCCTTCACAGCTGTCGGGATTTTTCGGGGTTATGTTTCAAGTTTTGTAACAAAAAAAGTTCGTAATTTTACAGAAAAATTTTCTGACTCGATAAATATTTTTTGTAATATTAACAAAAAAGGATTTTCGGATAATTGTGAATATAAAAATCCGTTAAAAGTACAAATATTTTACCGTGATATTCGGAACCCGTTATCGTTCACGTTATATCGTTGGTACAGTAAATTATTAATGTATAACCTAAAATTATCGAAAATTTTGAATCAAAATTCGCATAATATCGCAGGCGCGAGATATATCGAATCAAGATACGCGCCGAATATCGGATTTATTGATTAATTAATTATACCGAAATTGTTTTGAAGCAAAAATTCGATAAAATCGCCGTTGCGCAGAGATAGAATATATATTTTAATTCACATAAACGTCGTGGATAATTAAATTCAACGGATGTTACAAATCATAGACTTAACGTCGATCAAAATTTTTGGTCCCTCAGTGGGAGAGATGCCACGAAGGAATTTGGCCTCTGATCGTTCGTGAGTAAATTAAATTCACTGGCCATTAATATTTTTGACCCGCGTGCCACCGCGTTCGCGGCAAATGCGTGAAATACCTACGTGTACCAAATTGATCCCCTTCATCATTATGAACGTAAAATATTTACGAAGTTCTGGTACCGCGGCGAGAGGGGAGGGGGAGGGGACGGCACAAGTGAGAAGGGAGTAAAGTTTGACCTCAGAAACGGCGCAGTTTCATTCTTTACGTTGTCTTCCCTGCGTTTCTCGCGATGTTACCAGAGAAACGTAACCTCAATGGAATAGGCCTCAAAGATTGAAGATTTTTAAATGTCCTTTGATACCTGCGGGATACCGACGGGGATAAAGCAGCAAAGTTTCGAGTTCATAAAGAAAACGTCGCGTTTTATTGCTCGAGATAGCGAAACGTTATCTTTTTTTTATTATTTTTTTTATTCCATTCCTTTTTCGAATTCAACGGTATCAAGGGAGCAAAAAAAAGCGGGCGTAGGGGGTGCAGATGCGACGGTGAAAAGTTTCTATGCGACGGGCACGTGACCTCGTGACGTTAATCACCAAGCGAGGAAGTCGATGTGTGCCACGCGCGGGTCGCACCGTCGTACTCTCCTCTCGTAGTTATCGCGTCTTTTTTTTATACTCAGCATACAATTCTTCTTAAGCATTCGCGGGACAGACACGCTAACACCTGAGAATGAACGAAATTAAAAGAAAATAAAAATGAAGCTAACGATGCGTACAACTCGGCATTGCAGTGTGTTATCGTGTAAATATGGGGCGTAAAAGAGAGGGGATGGAAAATGGGGGTACAGGTTAGTCACTGCGACTGTATGCGCGTTACGCGCTTTAATACTTCACGAACTCACACGCCACGCGCGTGAAACATCGGGGGTTGCGTTTCGTTTAACGAACGGGTGGACTCACGAATTTATCACTCTTTTCCGCTTTTCCTGCGTACATTTGCTTTGCGCTCTTCCTTTTTTTTACGTTGTCATTTTTTTTCCGCCAAAAGCGAAACGTGAAAGAAAAAAAAAAGAGTTCACAGTTTTGCATCAACACCTGCAGTGAGCGAGTACCACCTGTGCGGTATACAAATTGACCCCTTCATAAGTCACAACGCCCGAAACTCAACCGGTATACAACTACGGCGAGCAAAAAGAGATGGCGGGTCGGAGGGGGGGGGGGGGGGGGGGGGCGTGTAAAAAAACGTCGGAAAATGTACTTACGATGTATAAAATATATTTTTCTCAAAATATGTTATATTACGGATATATTTTGTATATTTCGTAAATATATTTGGTGATATGAAAAAATTAATATTATATATTCGTAATTAATTAAAATATAATACAATATATTATTTTTATGAAAACGCCGAAAAAAAGTACTACTTTAACATATACTTTTTTTTATCCGAAGAAAAGCGTAACACGATGAAGGGGAAGGCGGGAGAGGGGGGAGGGGGGTGTCTTATGATAAAGTTGGAGGAGCGGGGCGGTAGTTGGGGCTCACAAAGGGTCAGAATGAACCGTAGAACGTTGCGTGTAAAAGGGATAAAAAAAATCTACGATCAGCAGAACGTTCGGCGCCCTACCCGGGCATCAGAAGCGGGCATCAGAAATACTACAAGTATCATATGTATATATATATATATATATGTGTCTGTAATTCGACGGATAGAGAGGTGTGCGACCGCGAAGCAAGGAATTATGTATTATTCGTGGCTTGTGAAGAAGGTAGCGGGAATAGCAGCGGGAGGGGGGGACTCCAAGTAGTCTGCGGGTCGATAAGTCTGAGAAAATCGAATGGCGTTTCTGCGCCGTGCTAACTCCCCGCTCATCCCACTCGAGAGTGAGTCACGTACAGAGACACGTATCACTCTATATAATACATAGTATATGTATATATGTATATATGAGTCGAGTAGACTCGTCGAAATTATCTGCATCTCCTCTACATATCGAAAAGTACGTAAAAATATGGATATAAGCTCAGTGGCCAATATTAGTCACTTTTTACGCACTCGTGCGAGAATAGTATATTGTGTTACAAGTTTTTCGCACGAGTATCGTAACAAATTTTTATTCACAGAAAGTGACAATGAGGGTTTAGCGCGGGAAGTGTGCGTAAAACTGCCTTTTTCGCACCGAATGAAACAGAAATGTTTTTTTGATGTAGTATGCGTAAAATTCGATTTTACGCACTGTTCTTGATAAAAAAACACAAAAAAAAATATCGTACGCGACACGTGCGTTAAATACGATTTTACGCACTTGTGGCATAATATACTATTTTATCGCACTAGTGCGAGAAAACTGTGCGTAAAAATCCCTACTGCGCGTGTGCACATGCGCAATATTTTTCTCGCAAATCGTTCTAAGAATTGCCCCTTTCGCCACACTGTACAGGCATGAAACCCGGGAAGCTTAAAAATGCACATTATTTTTTTCCCGACTGCGCTAAAAAGATCATTTTTCATGCCTGCAATGCCGATTCAAAGTTAGCTATTCTTGACCACTGGGAGTAAAAGTAGCCGCGAATGATATGAAATAAATAATTTTTTATTTTTTTATTTATTTTTTTTTATAGTTATGTATTAATATACAAATAGAAAATACGTATCAATCGGCCACTCCTGAGTCGTGGCTCCGGTTCCTCTTATCGCTAATTCGTGCCGATAGGCCGCAAACATAAAAATATAGTCGTTTTTTAGCGCAGAAAAAAAAGTATCGTATGCCGTATGTACGGACGGACTGGATTTTCAACTCGTGTGAGTGTTGCCCTCGCTGCGCTCGGGGGCAGCAAACCTCACACTCGGTAAAAATCACGCAGTTTTCTTCCTTATAGCATAATGTACTTTTTCTTTTCTGTCATAAAGAACTTACGTTGAATATATTTAGACGAAGAGTCTTGTATATTATGCGCTGTATTTTATGCACTGAAAAACCCTAAGGCATCACATAATATGGCGCCCTTAGAACAACAGCGCAGCATCTGGTGTCATAACACAATGCATCCTACGAAACGTTGGCACATTTTTCCAAGGGGATAAGGTTAAGGGTCTCAATTCTTCACCCCAGGCGAAGTTTGCGATCGCTTTTCAAATCCATATTTGCATACGTCCCAAGCGTATCGGTACTTCATTGAGGGGTGAAAAAATCGGCACATCGTATCCCGTATGGAAAAAAAAGTATACCGCAAAACATATCCATAATATATCGAATACATATCCCCGAAAAATCATGCATAATGAAAACAATTTGGAATACATATCACCAAATAAATAAAAAATATTTTAAAAATAACAAATATATAATCAATAAATCGATCATATAAAATCGCCGAATTTCGTACATTTCCGACATATTTTTTATATATACTTCCGTTCAACGTGAAATTCCCAATTATTAAATTTATTTCATCGAAGTAAATTGGGTTACGAGAACATTTTTATTTTTTAATTACACAGTCGTTAAAAACAGTCAACAATGTAAAGCAAATAATGTAAATTTTGAATTCGAGAGTTTCAACGCAAACGTAAAATACCGCATTGCGCATTGATCATTCTCGAGCTCCGTTTTTTTTTTCTTTTACAAATGGAAAAAAAAAAAAAAAACGTTTTACGTGCTTTGCACGCGCAACGAACGATGATAATACCACGCGAGTCGACGTCGTCTAGGGATATGGATACGCCCGTTGGTACATTATACGAGAAGCTTGGTATACGTTCCAACAAGCCGGACACGTTCGTCAATCAGAATGAGGACAATGGTCCGCTCGCACGAATCCAGCAATAACGTTGAAGCTTTCAATTTCTGAGCTTAATAACGCAAAGTTGTTCTCGCGCGACTGGTTGCAACAGAGTTAGAAGACGACAAATAAAGGGCGGTATGAGAGAGAGAGAGAGAAGGACATAGAACAGAGAATGAGGCTGCGAGAGACTCCATTATCGGTACACAGGACTGTCTCGGCTGAGTACAGCGACCATGGTCGTCGAATTTCGTTGGCGCTTGTCTCGAAATCGAGAAACGGAGAATTCGTCAGTGGGAACACAGAGAAGAAGGGTTTAGGGAGGAGGCGGGGGGAAGGGCGTTCCGAGATTCCTGTTGGAGAAATTGAAACGCCGGTCCGGATGCCAGGAGTACCCTCGCGGGATGAGAACATCATGGGATCAGACAGTAGAAGCATCGAGAGTCGGAGAGCATCAGAGGAATCGACGGCATATACTACTATACTACATATGCCTATGTATATAGAAGCAAAAGCAAACGCGGCAATAGAGAGTAGCCCTCTCGACGCTCGGCGTTGCATGCACCGACTGCCAATCGATGACAAAGGGCCTCGTCGTTGTCGCGTCGTTGGCCGTGTAAAGTTGCGACAGCCGGCAACAGCAGCCAAGCGAATCGATCTTCGTTGTGAACGGGTGGGTACGAGAGAGGATCCAATGGACCGCAGTATCGGTGTCCCACGGTAAAATCAACAACCTGTTAGATACTCGACGGAATTTCGCGCGGCGAAAATCAAGGGTGCAGAGAGGCTAAACAATAGTATTAGGCGCTGTAGCTTTGCCATTGTTTGAGTTAAATGGACAACTATGTATGTAAGACAAGGTACGAAATATTTGCGAAACAGCGAGAAGGAAAAAACAATCATCAAAGGATTGTCAAAGGATTGCCGGAGGAGTAGGTCCATCAAATAGAAACCCCGAACAGTTCAGATGAAAATCAAATAAACACGAAAGACACGTTGGACACATTAAATTAGGCGCTTTCATCTCTTTACTTCGTAAATTAATCAAATTGATTTTTGTATATAATATATTCATAAATAAATAAAAATATATCGATAATATAAAATTTATCGTTGAAAATAGATCGCGAATATCGCGAGGCGAAAGAATGGGATAAACATATTTCACGATGTAACAAGAAGTATAAATAAATGGCGAAATGCATCGTCTGAGCGAAAGAAAGTAAAAGAAATTTTGAGACATAGTCTGCAGGTGAAATGGAAGAGTCAAAGAATGATAAAAGATGAATAGGATAGCGTCGAGAGGTAAATCCTCTACCAGATTTATTGAGTCTCGTTCATCGTTGCTTCGGTGTACGAACTCTCCGCGACGATTTGTGCGTTCGCAATCGATACGACAGTAGCTTACAGGAGAGGATTTAAAAAAAAATAGTAACGGCGTGTAATACCTGCACGCGCGGTAGGTGTGTCAGTTATACCGTGGCAACGGTGAAAATTGAAAAGGAATCTTGAATAATGACCGCGAATCTGGAGAGCGGGACCGTCGATAATCCGTTCTGAATGACATTGCGAGATTTATAGATGTGACGGAAAAGCGTGAAGAAAAGCTCCATAGATGAATAGATATATATAAGAAAACGTAAGAGATAGTGGAAACATAGTGTACGTGCACACGCATACGTGTGTCGAATGAGGGGTGAGAGTGAGGTATAAAAGTTGGGGGTGAAGAGGCAGGAATAGCGATGAAAGAGACAGAGAAGCGCTTCGCGGCAGCCATTCGTTCGATGACCGAGGAGCTTTCAACCGAGGAAAACCGACGGTAGTCCCCGCGCTCGCGTCTTTCAGGTGTCAGGACGTATGGGGGGGTTCTTTGTCCTTGCCAACCAGCCATCCACCAGAGCCAGAAAGCTCGGTTCTCTTTCTCCGTGCAGGGCGCGGGGCTAAAGCTTCAGTTCGAGCTGCAAAAACGCTCATCGTGAAACGCCGCTCGCCATCCTATCCACTGCCATCCTACCCACTGCCATCCACCGGCACACCGACAGGGTAGAGAATGACGAACGTGGCGAGCACGCCCAATTTATTCGTCCATGCGCGGTGCCATTGTCGTCGTCGTTGGCGGCCCTCTGCTACTGGGACGCTGACACGTCGCCTTTGAAACCCCATGGGGCAGGTTGGCGTGAAGAGGCTTTTGAACCGTTTTTTTTTTTTTTTTTTTTTTTTTTCGTCGACCTTGCCATCCTGATATATCTATCCTGGGTACACATACCACACTTTGGTTCCGTGTAAGCGTGAGCGATGGAAAATTCAAAAGGGGTGAAACATCGCGGAGTTACCGATGGGTACTCAACGCGCCCTTTTCGCCGTAAAGCGAATAAAAAAAAATTGCCCATCCAACAAATTTTTGATTCATAAATAATCTTTATCGAGGAAATCCAAGCGTTGCTGAAAGAAATTACGATAACTTATGCCTATAGCCACTATTGGTGTACGGGGAATACTGAGGTTCGGGAAAAGTCGCAATTAACAAGGTGGCGAAAGATGGTGAAGAGGATCCGAAAAAAAAGACGGATAATAAAATTATTTGGAATTTCGGGGGCAACACGCTAAAAATGAGGTGTAGATATATGTTTATGAATAAAAATAATTTGGTACCCGAAATACTTTATTTTTGAATAATATACTTTATTCCCGACCACTCTATAAAGTTCACATTCCGCACCTGCGAGGCGGGTGGAAAGTGGCGAATTGTAATCCAGCGGGACGTAATTAACGGAGCGGGCAATAAAGTGCCACTTTATTGCCCGGCGGGAAATAAAGTACTACTTTATTGCCCGGCGGGAAATAAAGTACTACTTTATTGCCCGGCGGGAAATAAAGTACTACTTTATTGCCCGGCGGGAAATAAAGTAGCACTTTATTTCCCGCTACCGTAGTACTTTATTTCCCGCCGGGCAATAAAGTAGTACTTTTTTTTCCACCGTATGTTGTTATTAAAAAAAGTTGTTATTAAAAAAAATATCAGTATTATAATTTATATACGCACGCCCTCCCGTGCCCGTACTCCGATGCCCGAGAGGTGCCCGAAAGGTGCCCGTACTCCGAGTTAACCCTTTTCGCCGTCGCATGTACGGAATATAAACTTTATAGGGTGGTCGGGAATAAAGTAACGTATGCCACACGGGAGGAAGTGCTTTTCACCTCGTGTGATCACAGCCCTCGCTTCGCTCGGGCTGCAAACCCCACTCGGTGGAAAACACGCACTTTCCTCCCTTGTAGCATAATGTACTATTTCGGCTTCGTAATTTCGATTAGTGCTTTAGGTATACATTGAGTCTTTGCACGTATTGTGATACATTGTACCATTATACGCAACGTTTTTCAGTGCTGCAACAATAGATTGTATTGTACATTGTACAAAGTATGTTATCAGATGACGCCCGGCGCACAGTTTCTTCTTTCGCTCTCGTCAACCCCATTCTATATTATATACCATAGGTCTGCGTCAGCAACCCCTTTCCGGTGTACGTTACGTAACGAGCGAGTAGTAGCAGCAGCAGCACGATAACAACGCGATCCGGTCAGCCAACATTGCGGTGACGAACAGGGGTGGGGTAGAGAGGGGTAGGGGTGGGGGGTGGGCGTAAGGGGCGGAGGGTAGCCTCTGACACCGATTTCTTCATCGTGGCGTTGGGTTTCCGTGGTCTTCCTACTTGCAGCTTCATACTGCGCCTCGGGAAAAGTCAACGGTCAAGACCAACCCAACTACATGAGATGGTCAAGAAAGACTTTAGTAGCACGCGCCCTTATTACCAAGTCCCGAAACTCTCGCTCTCGTGTGCTAAAGAGACGCCATTAGTGCCGAGAAACCCTCCTCGTTAGCGTGTGTACCACTGCGACGACTCTTGGTGCACTGATATTTTTGCCATTTCGAGTTTTCCGACTCGTCCTCCAAAAAGTACCGTTCTGCAAACGCTCAACTACGAGTAGCGCTTTGTCGGAGGAGTCGTCATTAACAAACTACCCCAACGTAATTTAGTTTTTTTTCGCGATTTTTTTTTTTTTTTTTTTTCATCGGACTTATGAAACTTTAGAGTATATGATTACGGAAATATCACTAATGGAGGAGACAATATCGTCAGAATTTAGACCGCAACTGTTCGAACGCAACTGCATTCCTACTTTTTTACGATTTTTCTGCTTAACTCCGCAGGGGCGCGGTTAATGTAGTTAAATCAAGGGAACTCTTTACCATGGTAACTGGTTAATCCCTCGTGAGTCACCAAAATGTCCCCATACCCCGGCGTTCTCATAAGAATGTGTAACGCCCACTCCGCCGCCCTCGTAGTCCCATTACGCTACGGCTTCGGACGGGATGACTTATAAAGAATTAACACGCCGAGACTCTGGACGTGCCGTTAAGTTTTTGAGAACAAATTGATGTGCTGCTGAAAGAGTAACAAAAACATTAGGATTCTTGCTTCGTTCGGACGATGTTCTCCATTTTTAATATGCAGCTTAATATTGCTGTTCCTACATGAAAAAAAAAAAAAAAAAAAATGCAATTTTTTGATAAATGCAAAAAATATATTAAAATTTTTTTCGTTAAAATATTTTTCGTAAAAAAAATTTTGTATATGTATTATCGATGTATTTCGTATTACACTTTTATTTTTTTTCGGGTTAAGTTTTAACGCTTAACTCTACGGATACTTTGAATTGCAAACAGTTATTTCTGATTTTTTTTTTTTTTTTTTTTTTACAATGAAAAACGACTCAAAAAGAACTTGAAGCACATTCCAACGTCGAGGATGTTTTTGACCGATATTTGTGTTTTCTTTGGCTCTTTCCTATCCCCTATCCTTCCCGTAGATCCTCGAACTTTCCTTTCCTCGGCACCGTTTCCTGCTCCGGCAACTTGCTACCTTCGTTCCGCAGCGTTGCGGGAATAACTTTCCGGCCTATATTTCGCCGACGCATACTCAGGCACTGCGGTGTTTTTGGCCGCTCGTATATCACGCAGAACCCCATAAATATTATTCGGTTTAAGATAGAAAATGTCCGAGATATGAATTCTGCAAGGAAAACGTGCAAAACGCGGCAAATCCATCTCTCTACCGGATAGTCGAAATTACAAACTTTTCGGTGAACAATGTAAGCAATGGCTGCAGAAAAAAATTGCTGCAAAAATCATCAGTAAATAAACACGTCGACGAGAGCATTTTTCGAACCTCTCTTACTCTATTTACTGCGGAAATTGGACATAAAAAAAGTTTTCATTCCGATTTTACTCATATCACGCGGAGCTGTGGCCTCACGAGAAAAAATGCGAAATTTTGAAAAATCGACAGTCTCGTCGTTTTTTTGAAAATTTTTGCAATTGCAAATTTTCGCAGTTAATCTTTAATCGATAATCGTTAAACTGCTCCGAAATAAATTTTCCGCGAATACGAAAAATCTATTGTTTTCAGTTCCGAATTTCTATGTTAACTCTTTTAGATCGTGAAACGAAATGACGACGAAAGATTCTAACGTTAGACGCTAATTAAATTGTTTGATTCTTGATCGATCATTAACGATTTCGTTTTTATTTCACGAACGGAAATGGTATGTAAAAAGAAAAGGATTAAAGCATCGTAGCGTGACAATAACTATGGAAAGCTCGTTAAAGAATCGCAGATAGTCACATTCCGCGACATTCATTCGTTGTGACAAAAAAATACTATTTCATCAGACTCTCGAACAATTGTAAAGCCCCTGCGTTCGCAGCGATCACGAAAAAAAAATAAATGAATAAAAAAAAAAAAACGGAACAAATCTGCGCAAACGTAAAATATCGGAAAAACATCAGTCTGGAGACATACAGAGAAGAATAAAAAAAAACAACGAACAAAGTTTAACCGCAAATAATTTTCGAGGCAAACTCCCACTCGGAGTTTTCCTCTCTGAATCTCTCCCTTATGTTTCGATGCTTAATATTCACTCTGCACCCATACATACACAGGCAAACATCGAGAGTTCTCCACGCCCTGTGCGGTCGCGTCAGCGTACAGGACCAATAATTTTCCAACTCCTGCTCCCTGCTCTCTCTCTCTCTCTTCTCCCTCTTATTTATTTTTCTTTTTCTTTCGGATAAATTTTTCTCTCCGCCGTTCAAGTACCTTTCTAATTCGCTTAAACTAACATCAGCATTCGTAACTCGTCTCATCGATGAAAAAAAAAAAAAAATTACCGTCTTTCACGGAAAATGTATTAAACACAATTGTTTTTCTGCAAATTATTTTAGTGGGTCAAATTTTTTTTTACGATACTCTTTCCTTCGCTATATCGGTTTTTCTCCAAATTTCTCCGTATTTTAATATATATATATATATATTTACGAATACGAATATATATTTTTGTATTTTCATTTATATATATATATATTTCGGGGATCGGGAAAAATTGACATCACAAGAGTGCACGAACGTGCGGCAAGGACGTCGAGGACGACGAGGACGAAGGTAGAGAGCCGCGGGTAGAGAGTGGCGTAGCCTTGGCCCGTTGGTGCGCCGGTGGTATCCGATGGTGCTTGTGCGTCGAACATAGCATACACACACCGTATACCCACCGCCACCCGGTTGTCCTGGTAACGGTATCGATTTCAACCCTCAGCTATGCAGCGAGGGAGCGCGCGCGGAGGAAACCGAGCCAACCTCCCCTAAACTCGGAACAGAATCGCCAACAGCGACGTCAGGGGTAGCGCCTCGGTACGGAAACTTCGGCTGCCATCACGTACCGAGCGCCACCTCTCCGGAGTCTTCAATTCCTCGCGTTGTTGCCGTTGCGTTTCTTTTCGTTTCGAAACCATCCCTCTCCCACCATCTCCCCACCTACACATCGCGAGAGGTTCGTCGAAGCGCGGAGCTGCTTTCGACAACCCGATTACGCAGTGGGGATGGCTATCCTTGCCGTACATACGAAGTATATGGACTATATCCGCTATAGGAAATCGCATGGGCACCGGACAGACCCGAGAGAACTCGTAAAAATGACCGGGCAATGCCCGAACTTTTTCGGGTATCACAAATCGAAAACCTCGTAGATAAATGAGATTAGCCTTAAGCCAAAGACGCATCGTAGTTACGATCGCATAAAAACAAAAGCGAAATAACACAATATAATTATAATTTTGCTGACGGGAGAACTTACGGACGAAATTAATATTTTAAAAAATATTAATAAAAATGATAAAGGAGACAATAGGGTAAATAATAATAATAATAATTTTAATGCGGAAACAATACATAATTGTTATTACGATTATTATTATCCTCTTTTTATTAACAATAATAATAATAATATATTTTTACAAAAATGTAAAAAATTCCCTTTGAAAAAATTTTTTTTTAATGCAAATGAAAACAAAAATACAGCACGCGAATGTTCTATACATTAATTATCCAATTCGGTATCCCATATCTTATACAATCCGCGCAATGGTGATTTGCGGTGATTCGTCAAAAGTGAATACATTGAATGGATTCGCATTTCAATTTTGTTTATTGGGACGTGACACGGAAAATTTGTACATCGATAAATTCGACGAAAGCGCTCACCGTTGCGTTTCGATTTCATGGAATTAATTTTTTGCATCATCTCGTCGTTGATAACGTGAGTGAAAATTTCGAAAATTTTAACATTTTCGTTTCACCCGTTACATTTCTGTCCGTGAACTTTGCTATTTTTCTTCTTTTACAAAGCTTTTTCTAACGGGAGAGAATTCTTTGTAAACTCACAGAGTAAAAGATACGCTGATTGGTCGCTCGAGGGGAGGTCTACGTGGATTCTGTAAATTGTCGAGATTTCGTGTCCACTCTTTCCTCCACTTGGCTTCCGCGTTTCGCAAAAAACGATCCGTCATGCGATAAAAACGTGTACTTTAAGGACGATACAGAAGCAAACGGAGCGCAAAAAGGTTATAACTTTTCAAATATGTAACCCAACGAACGATTAAAAAAAATTTACCACGAATTTAATAACTTTTTGAAAACTCGAGGACAGCTATCGAGAGATTTAATTTCATCTCGTTAATTGACTTTTGCCATTACAAAATTTATAAATACTTGCGATTATTATTACGAAATTATAATCATTACGTAAGTACAGTAATTAGTTAGAAATTTAATTAGCATATTTATAATCTTTGAATAATTAATTTATATTGATAGAAATTAAAATATTAATAAATATCACCAATAGCTTCAAGAAATTAATTATAACGACTGAATTCGGAGTGAAAAAATCGTGAGATATCGTAAACAATTGAAGATTCGATTAGTTGGTATTTTCTAAAAGTCGATAAAATTTTTTCGAAATATTTCGCGATTGTGGTCACTCGGAAAATCAGTGGGGTAAAAAAAATGTTATCTCGTCTATTTCGTGGCGGATATCGATGTGGCATCAGGAGTATAGGATTCAAAGTACATAGAGAGTATGGGACAGAAACCCAACAGCGTGCGGAGCACAAAGAGTACACCGTCGAGTCGGGTTGAAAGCGCAGAGGGCTGAGTGTAAACCCGGCGGTGAAGGGACGGAAAGTCAGGCCGCACCAGAGCTCCGCTATGGTTGCAGCGGTAGCGTCAGAGGCGCGAGGCGCCTGAATGGATGCGGTCCCGAAAATTGAATTCTCTCGTTTGTGTGTGCGCGCCGTTGCGCTGGAGGCGAAAGATGGATAGACGGGCGGCAAAGGGGTGTAGAGGTGCCCACTTAACGGGGAAAAATAGATACAACCGAGTCTCGCGGGTACTCCGGGTTACATTCTTTCGCCTCGAAATAAAGGCCTTATTTCCTATCCCCGGCGCCCTTTTTCATATACACAACAAACGCGGTATACGAAAAGAAACATCGAGGTCTACGGCGTGAAAAAAAAAATAAAAATAAAACTATTAAGGTAATAGAATTTAAATAATTTTTTTTTTATTTCGAAAAATGCGTGTAATTGCCGTCGAAATGTTCCGCATGGAAAAAAAGTGTGTTGCAAAGTGTTTCCACGGTATAAAAAAAAGTTCATTGAAAAATAATACATCGCGGAAATATTTCGGTAAATATGTAACCAAATTTTTTATATATTTTTTGCATACACTTTTTTTCAATTAGGATTTTTAGTAATTGTGTATCAAAATACCGGCGCAGGTTGCGATATAGACGCGGTAAAAAAATTCGTCCGCGTGCGATATGATGAATTTAGTAATAAAGTAATTTACTACAACTGAAGCGCGAATGATAGATAGCACTAGAAAATAAAGAATAGAGAAGAAGGGGACAGCAAGAGAGTTGCAGCGATGGCGGAACAACAACACCGGGTCACCGAGTTTTCACTGGTGCAGGGAATCCCCATTCCGGAAACGGAAAGCGACTTCTATCCTATCCTCTTCCCCTTCGCTCCGAAAAGAAAACGTAAAACCGGTATGTTCGCTCGCGGATGTTGGCCGAGATACTTCGGGTCATTTATTACGATCCACGTGCAGCGGATCGCGTAACATGAAATAGGACACCCCATGGGAGAGGCAAGAGAAAGAAAGAGTTCGAAAGGAAGAAATACGGATGTAAAGAACGCGAGAAAGGTGAGAGGGGCTTTTCATATACCACTCTTGAGAACGAAATTTCGTCCGATGGATGAATTTTTAACGTGTCGAATAAAACCTTTGTACAGCGACATTGCTTTATTTTATAATAAAACCGACGATAAAGTCGACCATTAGCTTTTTTCTTCCCATCGTGTTAAAAAATGTATGAATTTACTCGGCAGCGCGAAGGGTTGATAAATTCGAAAAATAAAATTTTTTAAAATTCTTCGTATGGATCTCATGGGAATTTTTCTGTTGAAAATATTTACACTAAATATATTATTAACGGACCGCGAAATTATTTTATCTGCATTTAGCATTCATGCATTACGTGCATTTTTATCACAAATTTTTCTTCCATATTTTTTCATCATATGCGCGGAAAACATGCGTATAAAATACCCAACATTTTCCTGGAATAGATTTGCGATATGAAAAATACTATAATGGAAATATAAAATAAAATATAATTACATATATATATCTATATTTATTTTCAATAGACATATTTTCACGGAAATATCTGCTTGCAGAGCGAAATTTCATATACAGCATAACAATAATAAACTAAATAAAAAATATTACTTCTCGATACCAAAAAAAGAGTTCACGAATTTCCTGAATTTTTAAAACACTGATTATAGAATTATTTTTTCATTTTGAGTTATTAGCGGTAGTCAATGTCCCGAACACCGAAACTGTGACTAATTTTCGAATTTTCCAATATCCGCTTTTTAAACGGCGACAACTTCAATTTTTATGACGAACGCCAATAAGCCAAAAAAGTTTGGAAAATCAATAAACAGTTCGCGTAATCGATAAAAAAAAAATTCTATAAAAAAAAACGGTGCTCTTTCATCGCAAAAAATTGTTGGCAATGCTATATTAACGGTATAATTCAAAGTTAACGCCTACCGACTATAGTATATCGGTATCCCATGGAAACTCACCGCTATTCATCCGATATCGCAATTAAAGGAATGCCGAGAGTGTAGAATTCATCGCGCATTCCTCGATTCGGTACCATATCTTCGTTTTTTTTTTTTTTTTTTTTTATGCATATACATCCCGAGAGCTTTTATTCCTTCGTCCGATGTACGGGAATAAAAAAAAAATATATATATACCGCGGAGGACTAGAAAAATGAAAAAATAGAGAGTGAAAAGAAAAAAAAGGAGTGCGGGTACTCGAATGAGCGCGTAGACGTGAAAAGCGATTATTTATATACAAAGGCAACGGCGATACGAGAGGCGCTATCGGGCCACGCGAATCTGTTTTATTCGCTTTAACAATAGCGTCGCGGGAGCTCCCGCAACCCTCGCTACCATTCGCGTGCCAAACACGCCACCCACTACCGGCCATCCCTGCTGCTGTTCGTTCGAATGAATTTTATTTATTTTATTTTACCTCCATCACCTGTATCAACGATCCTGCGAGAACGCCTCTCCTGGTTTTCTGGTACAATCTCACCGAACCCCCCGTAAACGTATGTTCTGTCCGTCCGTCCATTCGTCGGCACGTTCGTTCGTCGGTCCATCCGTTTCCACTCTCGAAAATTCACGATAATGAAGCAAAAGCTCTTTCGCCGTGTGTCTGTATCGGTGTGTATGTATTTTTCTCTGGTTCTCGAAACAAAACTACACAAGCCATTAAACGTAATGCTACGATTTAGAAACATATATACACCGTAGACGTACAACTACCTTCCTCCTTCTGGTCATTCTTTTTTCCTTTTCATCTATTTTCTTTCCCGTAGCTTTTAGTTTACGATTCTTTTCTCGCCTTTTTCGCTGCCTCTTCTTATTCCTTAGCGGTATATATATATTTTTTTTCATCTCTTTATTTTTCCGCTTCTTCTTCCTGTTCTTTCTCGATCGTTGGATAGAAGGAAATAAAAAAAGGCGGAATTTAAGGAATCTCCGGTACGTGAAGCCAAAGATCGCCAAACTCGCCGGCGCTTTTCCGGGAGCTTCGCTCATCTCCTCCCACTCTTCGTGATCAGTCCTTCTTCTTCTTCTTCTTCTTCTTCTTCTTCTCGTTGACGTCGAAAAGGCCGCAAACTTTGTTGGCCCGCAGAGCTTTGTCTGAAACAATATTCGACACAGTGTGCGTGGACTGCTGCTGCTGCCGCTGCTGCTGCTGCTGCTGCTACTACTCGATATCGAATCTGTAAGGTGAACACGTACGGCCTCTCGCTACCGGGTGCCACGAAATACGAAAGTACCGGAATCCCTTCGTCCCTTTCTTGACCTTTCATTCTTCTTTTTTTTTCTATTTTATTTTCCTTCAACCAGAATTCTGGCTGAAAGTTACAGCACTGTAGTTGGGTACATCGCGGTTCGGTGTGATATTGCAATCTTTCGAATGGCAAGTAAAACGGCGAGCCAAGCTGAGATGATTTTAGTAAAAATAAATATGGCAAATTTAGCGAAAACTTTTTGTAAAAAAAATTTTAAATATAATTTACTGATTTTTCCAAAAAATAAATAAATTGCAAACAATATTTTTCATATAATTTTGATAAGACAACGAAAAAAAAAGTATATGCAAAAAATATATTAATCGTAGAATTTGTTATATATTTCGATAAAAATATTTAAAAATATATCCGTAATGCACGACTTTTTAACGAAAATAAATTGGATATATAATAGACATATTTTGCAATAAACTTTTTTTCCACGAAGTTTCATCAGCGACATTTAATAAACGTTTGTTTGAGATGTAACGCGTTATCGGGTTTTCGCGTTTCATCGCGTAATGCGACTCCCGTTTTTTTATCGCGCAAATGAAACAGAAGTTTGTTTCGACACGAACTGTCAATTGAACATCCCAATATCTTTTTTCAATTTCAATTTGTGATTCTGTTTTCCGAAAAAAAAAAAAAAAAAAAAAAGAAAACGAAAAATTCGTACGAAAAAAGCGAAATTACTTTTTTTGTAATTGGCATTCGAATGAGGTGGCAATATTCTACGTTTCATCGATAACCCTTGAAATGCCGATTTAAAAGGATGTAACACGGACATTGGTGTTTTTCACATCGATCACGTGATCCTATCGCTAAATTGCCCTCCCTGTGTTGTCGTCCCGCGTGGAAGGACGAAGTTTGTGTGACATAAAGGGTTAATTGAAAACCCCCTGTTCGAGCGTT
The DNA here is from genome assembly GCA_964006125.1 of Cryptus viduatorius. Lineage (NCBI taxonomy): Eukaryota > Metazoa > Arthropoda > Insecta > Hymenoptera > Ichneumonidae > Cryptus > Cryptus viduatorius. Next base: position 2,184,692 of record OZ023226.1, read on the forward strand.
CGTAATCCATGATTGACAAATGAAGGACGTGTGTTTTACGTATAATCTTCGGATAAACGACGATTCAACGCCTACATAATCCCTCTCGAACTTCTCGAGGGACTCGCGGCGGCTCTACGACGGTTCGATGCTCGTTTATATGAGCTATAATCGTGAGCCGGATATCAACGAAAGTTTGCCGGCGGATTGAATATCATTTAGAGTAACGGACGATGCAGAGCTTTCGACGAGTCTGCACCCCTCCCCGCCCCCCCAACCCACCCTCTTCCTCCTTTAAACTCAAATATACTTCAAATATAAGTCTCAAGTCTTCGCTTAGCCTCGAGACGCTTCGTAACTTTTCTACAAAACATATGAATATATATATTCATTTTTTTATTTAATTATTATTATTTTTATTATTTTTTTCCATAGCCCGGGATTCTCGTTTTCTCGATGATATATTATTAAAAAAATTATTATGTCGATCATTACAGAGTGCATCGTTGCACAAGAGCCGACAATTTCAAAGCAATAAATTCAATTTCTGAAGAAGCAAATGGAGAATTTTTTTTTTTAAATATTTCCCTATCCACTTCGAATATAAGTTTCAAGTCTTCATCTCGTCTCGAACCTCTCCGTAACTTTTCTACGAGATGGATAAATATATATATATTTTTTTTATTAATTTTTTTTTAGTAGCCAATTATTATTGCTTCGTCGACAGCGCATTATTATAGACAGCATTACGAAATGCATAATCTACAAGAGCCGACAATTGCGAGCAGAGGAACCGATAATATTTCGAATCGATAAATTTAATTCTTAAAGAAGGAAATGGTGAATCTTCTACTTTTTATTATCGTTTCATTCGATTTTTATCGATTTTTCAATTTCGAGCGGATTATTCTCGTCTTTTCATGAATATATATACGATATTCATTTTTACCGGCATTAGTCGAATAACAAGATGACATGACGTTTTTTTTTCGGGAAATTGACAGCAAAACGTAAGTTTGTGTCTTCTAAATTTAACTCTGTCTCTCGAGACCGGTAAAACGTCCAACTTGGTGACACAGCTTCGTGATATCGGCGATTGACAACCAAAAGAAGAAATACCATTACTCCCGTGCGCTTTATATGGGACACATGAACGCGCGTGTTCACCGACACAGTCTGACGAAAATATATTCTACCACGCGAGAGTTCATCGATATTCCCCAGTGAGTGGGATAAAAGCTAACGGATAACAGCACGAGCGCTCTTCAAACGCTCGGTGTAGCAAAATCAAAAGCTTTCAGCGGTATAAGGTACTGAGGTAAAAAAAAAAAAAAAAAAAAAAAAAAATTGATTAAAAAATGTAATGTATTCATAGGCGCGATTCATATTGAAATTCATGCTGACAATCATACTCTGAAACCATTTTATATCACGGGAGGAGTTTAAAATACAAATTGATCATTTATAATCCATTAAATAAATGATTATTATTAAAACGTGGAATTCGCGATCTTTTTTTTTTTTTTTTTTTTTTACGCGATCTGTTAAAAATGAAATTTCGTTTGTGTAATACAGAGAAATAGTTTCGTAAATTTGAGACCCGACGCTATGTGGGGGTCGCGAAAGGGTTAAGCGGGGTTTTAACTTCAATGTTACCCCCTCTCCCGTTAATCCCATTCCGTCGAAGCGCTGATTATACATTTTATGGCTACGCGCTTAATCCCATTCAGCGACTAATATCACCCGCCTTCGGACGAGTTGGATGAATACACGGCAATGAGATTATCCGATTGCTTTATTCTTTATTCTTTGTTTCGTCGTAATTCGATAAGTACTTTGGACGAGTGATAACGAAAGAAAATTTTTTACGTAAATTCGAGGCGAATGGAGAATAGAGAGCTTCGCGAAAACTGAGGGGTCGCGCGCGTCCCTTTCGGCAGAGAAGCCCTCCGGCGCTCTTTCGAAAGTTTTTTTCTAACGGGGCGAATCGCATCACGTCTCGATTTCCTCGAGAAACTTTCGACTTCGTATATAATATAACGATATATATTGCACAGTAGTTCGAGAGTAGAAAATTTAGTTGTAATCTCGTGTTTCGCGCTTTACTCCCCACAGTACGAAATATATTAAAAAAGGAATAATAATTCAGTGAAGAATTCACCCCTCGTATTTTTAGGCTTTTTTTTTGCCTCGTTAAGGAAACTTCGGACCAATCATTTTGTGTTTTAAGTGAAGCGAAATATGTAGAGATGACCAGATGCTGCGCGGCGGCGAACATTATCACGCGAATTTAACAATTATTCTTCTCAAACGAAAATCCACCATAGATTGCAGCCGTCGGCAATTCGACAATGCGCTCCACGTTCAAACCCCCTCTCGAGCTTTTCCGCTCTTCGAGGAAATTTATAGCCGGGATTGAGAGTTATGTCTTCGGTCGAACAATGGAGAAACTATGCAGAGATTACGAAGGTTTGGCCCAACGGTATGTTAGCTGAATTCGCGGGGGTTGAGATGCTCGGCGCGTCATCGAGTAAAAATGCCATTTATACACATTATTTACAGTTATAGATCATTTTCTACTCCTTCGTCGCTCAATCGAGATTTTTAATATATATATATTAAAAAAACATTGAATGCTCAAAGTTCCGAAAAAAATGTGTTTTATGGTATAAATAAATATTTTTTAACCAAATATAATATATCACAATACATTTGATTTTAAGATTTTATATTATTATTTTTAAAAATTATTGAAGATTGGTAGCAATTATGTAATTTTTTTTTTTTTTTTTTTGCATAGTCGATAAACGGTTCCGTAAAATACGTTTAACGTTGGTAAACCGCACAAAAAATCTCGTCGAAAAATTTAGGTCTGCGAATGATAATTTCTTTTTTATTATTATCGACGATAAACGCCATCTTTTGAGAGTACGAATCAGCGATAATTAAATGAAGGATTTCCGTACGGCGGTATGTTGGGAAACGGAAAATTAAGCTGCTGACGTTCGCGCAGAAACTCCGAAAAAGCTTTTCGAATCGGTCGATCAAGAGACCCGCGGATGATAAAACAGAGAGAAGGGAAATAAAAATTATTTTTCGTTTCATTTAGTCATCAGCCGGAACATTGTCGTAATTTCTCGGGAGTTATTCTTTATCATCGAAGATTTTTTTTATTGTTCCGAAAATTAAAATAAAAAAAAAACGATTTTTTTGGGTAAAAATAAATTCTGAATCTTAAACGATTTTCAATGGTTAAACCATTATATTCTCATGTAAAAATAATGATTCTTTATTTTTAGACGCCAAAGTTTCATGCGGAAACTTTTTTTTTCGTAATATTCGTGTATTTACCCATCTATCATAACTTCTATTCGTGATTTGCTCCGATTTTCAAAAAACCGAATCTGCGCAAACCATTCGATCAATGATTTTGTTTTTTCGTTCTCTCCGACTTTCTTTATTTTTCTTCTCAACCTTTTCTCTGTTTTCTTCTGCCGCGCAGACACTTCCGAAACAAAACGGAGTAAAATTTTCACGTTCACCGATATTATACGAATCGAAAAAATGTCACACTTTCCGAATATCAATAGATTCCGCAGCTGGATTCGCGACGAATGTCTACTGCTTCGTTTCGTTCACGTCGAAGAGTCCGCAAACTTTGTTGGCCGGCACCGCCGCGTCTGAAACAATAATCGACACGCGGTGTCGGTGTTACGCTGTTATACTGAGTGCCGAATCTGTAACGTCATCACGTACAGCGAGTCTACCGAATGCCGCGAAACAAGAGACCAACTTTTATCCTTTAACCCGATTTTCAACGGAACAGCAATCCCCCGTTTTCGATTTTTTTTTTTTTTTTTAAATCGATCGATCGGTATTCTGAGAGCGGAATATTAATTTACTGTTTACCTATCATTTTTGGATACGGAAGGTTCAGATTGTTCATAATGTTGATAAACTCCTCGAGGGATTTCGTGAGTCGCGGATTAAACGTTCTTTCCTCAGCCACTGTGGTTACCATCCGTCCACTGTAATCGTGTGCCGGATATAGACGAAAGTTCTCCGGCAGTTTAAATATCGTTGAGTGCACTGAATTGTAGAGCGTTTCCGCCGAACCGCCCTTAAAAAAAAAAAAAAAATACATGCCGCAAATTTACGACCAAAGCTCGTCTCAAATTTTGAAGCCCCGACGCAACTCGGATAACGAGTTTTCGATTCATTGCGGTCGACTACTCACCTGGAAATCAGTCCTACCGCAGCCGCGAATTAACAGCGTGTCACCGGTGAACGCAATACCCTGTTCTCGACAAACGTACGTAACGCAACCTGCGAAATAGTTGTAATTACTTTAATTAGAGAATTCAAATGAAATAAATGGAAATTTTTAAAAATAGGCGATAAATATATTTTACAACAAATTATTATAATTTTTTTATATAATTAATATATTAATTATACGTTTCATACTTCCAAAAATATAACCGCAATATACAAATTTGAAAAATGAAAAAAAAAAAAAAATGTTGAATGTGTTCGATATATTATATTTCGCGAAATACTTTTTTTTCAATCTTCAAACGAATAATTTCTAATTGCTTCTCGTGATGTTCCGAAAGGTACTTTAGAAAAACTGTTTAATGAGATACCTACTAAAGGTAATTTTCCATGCATGCAAAAGCGCAAAAGTACAAAGTAACTTATTTGTAAAAGTAGCGATTGAAAGCTTCGATGTAAAAAAAAAAAAAATCGACTATACCAGCCGCACGCGAAGTAACAGTTTACGCGTGACTCGTAAAAGTTCCGAACATTACCTGTGGCAATTTGAATAATGAAAACTAATCTCAAGCAAAAGTGAACGCGAATGTTGACCAAACGCGATTATGCGGTGTACAATAAATAAAAGGGAAATAATGTGAGTTCGACAAACTCGCGTCGTCATTTAGGGACGCGAATTAATAATTGAATTTTCGTGGGTTTCGAACTAATATACGGTTAGCGGTGATATTCGGCGAGTTATTCGAGAGCGCTGTGCGCGTTCTATGTGCAGACAGTAGATCGGTGCATTATTACTGATATTAGATAATGGAATGGCAGTCTGACCTTCCGTGTGCCCCGGTGTGGGCAGTACCTCCAGTCTATGCCTTCCAAATTCAACTCGGTCCCTCGGGTCCAGCAGAACGTCAGCCTGCGCGCCGCTGCTTCGCGATATCATCGATTGACAACCGGGCAATAACGACTTTAGCCTTCCAGTACCTGTGATGTGGTCCGCGTGCATATGCGTGTTCACTGACACAATCAAGAAAATCGCTTGTAAAATGCTTTACGTAACTTCATTTGATATTCTAAAACGATTGGAAAAATCTACACGCAAATACTCGACTGCTTTTCAAACACTTATCGCCGAAAAAAAAAAAGAAAAAAAAAACGAACGCGAAAGAAAAAAATAATGATTTTTCCGAGAACTTGGAGCGGAAAAATGCGTTTTCGGACAATTAGCGACGATTTTTCGGGAGAATATTAAATATAATTGAAGTTAACGATAAAATTACTCACTGGCGTAGCGTAAACGCAATCCGAGCTCCTCGACGATTTTTGCATCGCGATCTGCCCAATCAATTACCGGATCGATCAAAACCGCCTCTTTGCTCCCAACGTCCGCTAACAAGTACGTGTAAGTACTGGATTTTGGATCGAAAAACTTAAAAATTTGGAATAATATTTTTTGTAATTGATTTTTTTTTATTTGGTTATTGTATGAATTTTTTTTTTTTTAAATAAAAAAAGATCGGAAAATCTCGTATGTGCGGATACACGACGATAATTTTCTCGGAAAAAGTATATAAATTTTGCAACGCAAAAGCGGAAGAAATCGGGAATAATTGACACAGTCGATCTCGCAACATTGCAAGACTGTGTCAAAAAATACGCATAGACAGTGTCAAAATTAGTTTACGGATACAAAGAAATTGATTTCATCGGCGCGAAGCAAATATATTGAGTTTAAAAAATTGAAGGATCCTTCAGAAAATATAGACGTTCATTCGGAATTATGGCGAAATGTATTTTATTTTTTTATTTTTGGTTTCATATAATTACCGACGCCCTCTGAAGGTAACGTGAAACAGGTTCAGTCGGTAATAAAAACTACAATTTATTTTTTAAAGGTGATTTGGGGTAAAAATTCAATTTTATTATCTTTATGAAACAGTGGTATAGACGTCAATATGTGGTTTTTATTTTTTCCGAAAAGTTTAAAAATTTTGAAAAAAACGATTTACAGTTTTTAGTATCAACGGGGCGAAGATCGAGTCGAAAAAGATAGTGTGCATCGCTTTCACGTGACGAAAAACGCGTTTCCTGGTGCTTCTCTCTCGAGACGCCGTAAGCGCCAACTACGCTATCTGTCTCGCACTCGATAGAGTTTCAGCGCGCCGTAAGGTGAAGTGAACCGCGACAATACGCTATTTCGCTCGCACCCGTGGCGATTGTGCGGCGTCTGTCACTTCACACATCAACGTAATAAAATCAGCCGCTAAATACGTCAACGAGAAAATAACAGACGCGGTGTTTTCTCTCCGAGTCGTCGTTAAAGAGATTTCGCGTTGAATATCACGTAACATCATTAAGTTGAACCAAAAATATACAGTATCTTTCGATATACATAGTTAATAAATAACAAATAATCGTACTTTGCACATCTCCGAAACTCACCTGACGAAATAAAAAATCCTTTGACATTTGTACGTGTTCCATCGCGACGTCAATCGCTCGTTTATTGTCACTGATTGTTCGCGCGATTTGCAAATTGCAAATACCTTGCACAGTTGCGCATCTTTTCACAATATTAGTTAATAACCTACTCATGTTTACGGAGTGGAAGTTGTGAGTGTAAAAAAAGTAATTATGTCACCGCCCATCCAATTTCTCTCGCCTATCACGAGCAGACAATCTCGCTACTGCGGAGCTCTACCGTGACATTTTTTCTCCCTCCACACAGCAAAGATAGGTACAGATTGCAACCGTGGAAACAAATTCAAATCACCGAGAACAAATATTTGTTTTAAATCCTAACCTCTTTCTTTTGCTGCTGTACCGTACTTTATCCTCAAATGACGCGTGAAGAATCTTTCGATCGTTAAATCGTACAATGTCGCAATATGCGACATATCAATGCGTCGTTATGTTTTTTTTCAAATTTAACTTCGTGTCACGCATCTCACGTAATTGTTTTTAATGTGATTAATATCATTTCATCCTATCGATGATCGAGGCTTACAAAAACAATACTTATCGCTAGATGATAAGATTAGACATAAAACATGATATAGTAAGCCGCCCAATTAGTGGCCGCGGCTCGCGTTATGACGGGGTATACGTCTCGTAGAACCGTAAAACCGTCTCGTAAAAGAAGTGCAGTCAGAGAAGCTCTCGAAGGTTTTTTTTTCGGACGAAATATAATATGAAGTTCTCCTTCGGTCGATAATGAAGAATTCAAAGCTACCGACACTGTGACAATTCTCGCGAGAGTTTCCGCTCTCTGGAAAACGTAAACGCGTGCGTTCGTGTCGCTTTCCGGAAGATTCGTTAAATTCGACGGCCATCTTGATTTAGCTCTTTCCGGTCAGCACCGTCACAGAGGTGTGTGGTATTGACACATTCAAAGTTATTTAATCTAAAATTAAGCAACAAAATCATCGAACGAAACGTTATAACGCATTGTTTTCTTGTAATTTTTTCGCGTTGTTATTGACATATCGTGCTTTCTGGTGCGATTATGCAGTAATATACGCGAACGTTCGCGCGTCTAACGTGCACCACGCATACCATGTGGTTCTGCTGTTCGACGAAGTTACGTTTTGTATCATATTGTTAAACAATAAATATTATTTCATTCCAGATGCCGTCTGTTACACTTAAAGACGTCGACCAACACAAATTTGTGAAGGCGTTTGCCGCTTTTCTCAAAAAGTAAGTACGATCGTCAACACACTTCTCTCATAACCTCACAAAGCGTTTTTCGGACTCCAATCTATCGAAACGGTGACTTCACCACGTCTATCGTGGTTCTAATTGTTTCGCGATAATAATTGCAAATTTAGATTTAGGGGCTTTTTTTAAGTCGTATTTGGTGGCAAAATCTTTTTTTTTTCTTAAACGAGACACTTGTGTGATTTTTAAACTGCAGAGGTGATATTATCGATACGCTTGATTCATTCATTTCCATATCTTTAAAAATATTATATTACTTCCGACAAAAAATATATTTCGAGTTGCAAATTTTTGTGTCGTTAAAATTTTGATGACGATGTTGTGTAGTTTCTAGCGGGTCGTAGCATGTTATTTGTCTTGACGGCAGCCAATTTATTTAAACATTTGAAATTCCGTACCATTTTTCTCGATTTCGTCATCAATAAAATTTTGTGATATAAAATAGGAAATTAAATCTCAAAGGCTTCTTAAACAATGGATTTTCTTCCGGGAGTATAAAATTTTCAATGAAAATTTAATATAGAACTGTAGGCTATTGAATATTGAAACTAATTGATTCGCCATTCATTTTACACCTTTAAAAATCCCATAATTCCCATATATCCCATATATCCCATATCCCATATATAATATATCCCATAATTCCACATATTTTTCTATGGAAATCAATTGTTCTATTTATTTATTTATTTCCATCTAAATTTTTTCTTGTCGGCAATATATGCATTTGAGAAATTAATGCAGAATTTAAATTCTATACAATTTTTATTTAATACGTTTTTAATAATTTTTTTTTTTTTTTTTTTTTTTTTCAGAACCGGCAAGATGCGCGTTCCTGAATGGATCGACATCGTCAAATCGGCGCGATTCAAGGAATTGGCTCCGTACGATCCCGATTGGTATTACATCCGTTGTGCCGCTCTTGTTCGCCACATCTACATCCGCAGCCCGATCGGTGTCGGTGCCGTGACGAAAATCTTTGGTGGTCGCAAACGCAACGGCACCCACCCGAGTCACTTCTGCCGATCCGCCGGCGGAGTCGCGCGCAAAGCTCTCCAGAGTTTGGAGCAATTGAAGCTCATCGAGAAGGCACCGCTCGGCGGTCGCAAATTGACGAATCAGGGTCGCCGAGATCTCGATCGCATCGCCGCTCAGGTCAAAGCCAAGAGCAAGAAACAACTGAAGCTCCAGGAAACTCTCGTTCTTTAAGGATTGTATTTCGATAATAAAAAACGTAAACTCTTTGTTATCCGAGTTATACACTTTTCCCGATCGATCGCATTTCGCGCGCCAATCCTCGTCATTTTTTATGCCAATATATGACATTAATTTCATCATTTTTGTAAATTCGGAAACAGAAAATTGGCAAATTTAATTCAAATTTGCAGGTCGTAAATGATAAAGTATCGAAAATAATCGAATAATAATTTTCGAGTTTATCGAAAAAATGGCACTTTTGAATCTATTGTAATATATTTTCTTGTCGAAAATATTGCAATCATTTAGTTTCGTGTACTTTTTGCGGTTTCGTAGTCATAAAATTGATGAATTACTTTTTTTCGCAAAGGTGGGAAGCATTATTTAACCATTTTTCAGGTTATCTATAATATTCATTATTTTCGGAATCGAAGTAATTGTATGTGTTCTTAGATATCCTTACATCATTAGCATAAAAAAATCATTAATATCGGGTTCAGCAATCCGGCAAAGGTTCACTTTCGCGAATAAAGTAAAATCGTGAAAAAAATTAATTTCATATTATTCTCCTTTTTTAGATATCGTTTAAAAAGAATTACTAATGCGAAAATTAATAATTATTTCGCCGACTACTTTTTTATTTCTATCCATTTATTTTCCACCTCGTGGTTCATCGTAAATTTCATCGTAAATAGCAGTTTCTGCACGCAGAAACTCCCACAAGATGGCGCTGCCTGTACCTTCGCACAGCGCCTCGACTGCAGTGTGCCGTTCATCATGTAAAAAGCATAACGATATATCTATGGTCGAAGAACGCGCGCTAGCGGCATAAGTCAGGAGGTAGGAGAAACGTCCCAGTGAGCCAGCAGCATAAACACTCGATCTCGGTGAATTGCGCGAGAATGGCGGGGGTACGGGGACTGAGGAAACTCCAACACCGACCGAGCATCCAGTAGAAAGGAATCCAAGTAGTAGAGAGTCGAGGCGAATTAAGCCCGAGAGTCGCGTCGTACGTCGGTCGCGTTGCGCCGAAGAAAACAATCACAACAAACGGGCGGCGCAAGGAGCGGAGAAAATATACAACGGTGTGTCGTGCGTCCGGGGTGATCGTGTGTCGCGAGTGTATGTCGCGCCGTTGACCGAGTTGTCGTGAGACTCGCGGAGTTGTAACACCATGTTTCCTCGTGTAAGGAAACTCATTGCGAAAAAAATGTCACGGAAATAACCTTACATCTCCCCCGATTCGTAAAACGACGCGCTATTCACGAAAAAAATTATATATATATCGACAGGAGTCGGCGAATTAAATAAACCGACACGGAGCGAGTAGGGCGAGGTGAGATCGTAATAAAAACGAAAACGAAGAAAAAAGCAAAAATACAGATAGAAAACGTATAGCGAAACAAAAAAACGAAGGTTCGAAGGGTGGTGCGCGTGGTGCTCTCGAAAATTCGGTTAGTCCACCGTGCGTGACAGGCCGCCACATCGAAATAACTAAAAAAAAGTATGGAATAAACGGTTACGCGCGAAAAATTAACAAATCAAGTTGAGCAAACGTGACGAACGGTCGTCCGCGATAAAAATCAAATAATCGTGTAAATCAAATTTTCATTAAACCGAATTATCTCAAAAAAGTGCCAAATTCGCGATACAAATCGAAGAAAAACTTGTTAAATGAAAAGACAAAAAGATAATCGAATGAGTGAAACAATGAAATAAAATAAACCGAATAACAAAATAAGCGAACGTTTTTTTTTTAATTGCGAATTTTAAAAAATCGGTGCGGATATATCGCGAAGTGATTTTTTCACAAGTGTGTATTCTTGTGACACTCGAATCGAGAGTCTGTCGGCTTAAATGTATATGGTGTCTGAGGCGGTTAGAGCGTTCAGCTAGAGCCGCCGAGTTGTGTTTCGTCGTGAGTGATAGTGAGAGTTGTTTCGTGAGTGCTTGGTGAGCCAGTGGCGTGACGGAGTACGAAAAAAAAATAAAAATTCTAAAAAAAGCTATAAAATAATATATTTTTTCGGGTCTCGCGGAGAAAGGCCGAAAAAAATAAAATAAAAGTTAAAATGCCGGGCCTAATAGCGGTCAGTGAGTTCGTGGAGGAGACGAGGGAAGACTACAACTCGCCGACAACCTCCACATTCGTATCGCGAATGCCACAGTGCAGACAAACTATAGCAGCACTCGAAGAGGTGAGTACCTGTGTGCGTATATGTATGAGAGCGCGGAATAGGCCTGTAAGAGATACTGGACTGGGATCGCGTTTAGGAGTCTTGGAGGGGAACATCCGAGATCCTTTCCTTTTCCTTCTTTCTTTGCCTTCCTCGCGCGGCCTTGCAAATTCCATTTTTTTTTTTTTTCGTTGTTTTGTTTTACAACGAGCTTCGACGAGTTGGCCGGTTATCGTCGGTGCCTGGAACGCCTCCGGCTTCCATCTCGGACTTCCCGGTATCCGGCCGGTTCTTCCTATCATCCTCTCGTTTTCTTCAAGCAATTCTGTACCTTCCTCCCCCCCCCCCCTCCCCGTCTCTGCCGTCCCTTGCACCGTCTTATTGCACCGGGTTCGCTCGAGGTTACTGATAAAATTCCACCGGCGATCGGTCTTCTTGCGCGTTAGATACGTTACGTTAAATGAAAAATGGAGTTATAAAATACGAAATTTCGAAAAATATCCAATAATGAAAACGTAATTTTTACGTATATTAGACGTACTCGTAAATAAAAAAACGTCGCGAAAACGGTTGTCTTAAGAATATTAGTGGTTAAAATTCGTATATAAGAGCAATAACTACAGATGCGCGGATCCACGAATTAAAGATTTCTGTTTCACCAGCTGTGCTTTCGAGAAAAGTTCGCGCGGTACTAAAATTTTCGAGTTTCCCGAGAGTTCTTCAAAGTTTTATTCGAACTTCGAGCGTCCGCTCGAGTTTCCTCGGGGGCCATCGATCCATAAAAATTTTATGCAAAAAAAAAAGTTATAAAAGTTTGCGAAAACGAATGTAATGACAATAAACTTTAATTAATATGAAAAAAACATCACCTTTGCTTCGTTTATTTTTATTTTTACGAACCGCTAATTCATTATTGAATTTTTTAATCACCGACTTTCACGCGATTCTGCTGTTCGATTAATCAACAACAATGGCGTATGTCATCGATTCTCGAAATCGGTATACACTTTTTCGCGATGCACGTGTGTCGCTGCATACGCAATGTAAAGAGAACGTCGGGGAATCAACTCAGAGGTTGAGCCGTTGTGCTTTGAACGCCGACGATCCGAAAACTTTTCGATAAGTACAGCTTTGACGGGGTCAGTTCCCGTGACGTTCTTCACTTTCGATCGCAAACTCGTTCTTTGACGCCGAACATAATACATTATATTTATTCCCACTGCTCACGAAGCGGGACCCCCTCTCGATCTCTGGAGAAACACGTATTTCATCTCTCATAGAAAATCGCTCTCTATGGAGACTTTAGAATCATCCGAGTGAATATATGTCGCGTCAATAAAGCATATAGTCGTACCGCACCAGCGAATCTCCAAGGAGTGCCCGATCGCCCCGTAGACAGACAACTCTCGCGCTCTTCTTTTCGATTTTTATTCGTCGCGCACACCTTGTTGAATATTTCATATCAACAGCTGCCGCCGATAGTATTTTCATCTTATTATTAAATCGATCGTATCGGAATTTTGTCTCTCGAATCCCCGACAAAAATTCCTTTCGTTCGCGTAACTCTTATATCGATTCGATTTGAATTTACCGATTTATTTCATTTTTTCGCGATTGGAAAAAAAAATTATTATTTTTTTTTATTACGCAATAATAATAATAGACATCGATATGTAACATAATAACGATAATCGATTTTTAAATAAATTCCTTCAATTTTTTTTTTTTTTTTTTTTCATTGCCATATTGACGAACAAAATCGTTGATATATAGCGTAAAAAACGTTTTATCGACATATCGCTGCCGTGTTTTGTTAACATTTCGGAGGTGTTACGATATTTTTCATGGCAAAGTATAACAGAACGACGATCCACACTATGGATGCACTTTAAGGAATTGAGTGTTACGCTTCCGTGTCGACGAGGCGGAAGTCGGGAACCCGAGTATCTGTTACTGACACCTCTCCCCCACCGCTATCCCCACTTCGAAAGTTTGTCGGTGTCGAGGTCCTCGTTGAAAAATGCTGACAGCACGTTTCCGATCGACCGGTCACACGAATCAATGGCCGAACTTTCAATCGACTCAAAGTTCGAAAATCCAAAAGTTTCGCAACGCTCAATCGGGCGATACCTCGAACTGTGCCAATAACTAATGGAAACCCAAGTGCAGTCTACGAGTCGAGTGTTCGAAAAAAAAAAAAAAAAAAATATCGACAGTTTCAATCTCGATAGCGCTATCTCTCATTATCGTCGCCCTATTTCGAGGATCGATAAAAAATGCATTAATTATTTAATTCAATGAATTTTTTAAATTTTTACACGGAATAACCCTAATTACTTACAAATATGAAAAAAAAAATGCTAAAATTCCGATCTATAAAATCACTAGTATATCAAGCGCAACTTTAGATCGACGAGCGTACATTCCATTTTAAATTATTTTGATTCGCGTCTATAAATTTTAACGACCTTGAATAACGATTTCCGAATAACGAAATTCGTCGATTTGTTCGGAACATTAAATTTTACTGAAACCAATGAATATATGGAAGGGTAACGGAAATAAGGAAAATTTGAGTTTTTATAGAAAATTTTTGATCGATATATTTTGCGGATCGATGATAACGGAAATTATCCAAACTATTTAAATTTACGCGGCGCACGTGGGATAATATACAAATGAGTGTGAAAAGAGCCCTTTCTCTGAGACGTCGGTGCGAAATATATACAATAATATGTGTTAATATCGTTGTCGCAAGCGACTTCCGGTAACGGGAGAGGGCGCGAACCAGATGCGCGGTGGCGGAACGCCGCTACCACGGTGGGCGCGTTTGCCTTCCTTACTGGTATAACGCCGTCGGAGAGGAGAAAGGATGAGGCGAGGGCTCGGCAAGTATCGTTCGGTGCGGATTTTCGTTAACCCACATTCGCCGTCGTACAACGGAGTAACCGCTTAGCCGTCGACGGGGGTCGGGCTAAAAGCAAAAAGCATTACTGATACCGGAGGTTCCTTTGAAATGCAAAATTGACTTTCCATCCCTTTCTCCTTTATCTCCCTTTTTTCGTGTTCGCTTCGTGTTATTTTCACTCTGAATTTGACCCTTCGTTCGATGTTGCAACAATCAATATGCGCAAAGGGCCAAATGCATTGCAAATTTTATCGACTAATTTCGTTATCGATGTTTTTGCATCGTAAGCAAATTTGATTCACTCGTTGAAACAGTTTGCGCAGCATTTTTCCAATTTTTCAGCCACTCTTCGTTTATTAACGGAAATAATACATTTAGTCTCAAAATTCGAATTTTTTCGATCGAATTTTTTTTTTTTTTTTTTTCCGACCCAAGAGCCGGAATTTTTCATCCAAAAGCAATATCAACAATAATTTATCGCCACTCGAAAAAGTGTTATGAATTTTTAAAATTTGAAAAATAATTTTTTTTTCTTTAGTTTAGTAACAGAATTTGGTTGAAAAACGAAAAATAAATTATTAATGGTCCCAAAGTGGATCTTTAATGAAATAAAATGTATTACGATTTTTATAGACAAAATACGTGTCGCGTAAGTTATTTTCGTGAAATTTTCAATAAAAATGTATTTTTTCGCGGCATTTTCGATTCACCTTCGATGTGGAATTTCATGTCGTGACTCCAAAAATTGCAAATGTAACGAAGTCCGATGGTTTTTATTTCCGCGGAATATAAAAAATTTTCGCTGCAAAGGAGATTCACGCAAATTTCGAACGCCGTTCGTGAATCCACTCTGTAGCTACATTCTTCGGAAGCTCTACTCAAAGTACTCCCGGGAATTTAGGATCGGCTTCCACTGCTGGAATGCAATAACGCCATCGCGTCTGAAGATCCCGCGGTCTCGAGATCGTGGCAAATAATGAAAAGAAACGAAGAAAAAAAAAAAAAAAAAAAAAAAAAAAAAAATCGAAAAGAACGAAAGACGTAGTATATGAGCTTTTAAAGTCGAATCGAGTTTCCGTGTGCAAAAGAGAAACTTTCAAGCATCACGGAGACTCCTCAGACTACGAGACGCGTCGAGATTTTTTTTTTTTTTTTTTTTTGTTTACAAACGCTAAATGCGGACGCCGAGCGAACAAAATGCTCGTCGGAATTAGAACCGACTACCGACGCGTTACACTCGCGTTCCTGCAATACTCAACGTGCAGCTTGTATCTATATATAAACACATATTGTATATATATATATATATATGTATATATATGTGTACATAACGGAGAACAGCATGTATTAGTCTGATCTCAAGTCTCATTCTTCTTCGACGATAATATGACGGCGACGATTCTCATGATGTATCGTGTGTAGAGAGTTACGCCGCCAGACTACGACAGACATCGAATGAAAGAGATTGCACTCGTTTCTGACTCGTTTAACTCTTCGGAATATGTAGTCCCAATGAAGGCCGGAAGTTTCGATCGTAGAATCGGCGCTTCGATGCGCTTTCAGGGATCTGACTGCGCTTCGTATCTAATACGCGATCAACATTTCCGGTTGAGTCGGAAATTCGAGAAATTCTTTGGTGAAACTTTCAGAATCACATTTTTTTAGTATATTAATTTAGAACCATATATTATTATTATTTTTGTATACTTTGAAGCAACGTAATTTTTTATTTATTATTATTTATAATATTTATATTATTATTATATTTTTTTTTGTATATATTTTTTATTTCTCTAACTGTAATAAACTTTCGAAGTGTTGGTGACAAACGAAGAAAAGGATTTTTGTTACGACAGAAATTTTTTTCGGAATTTTTTGAAGAGTTCGAAATATGCAAAACATCGATGAGAATGGAAGCCTTTGTCTCGGCAAACTATGTTTCAACTTGTTTGTGGGTCAGAAGCTATATTATTTATCGCATTCTTCGACGGAAGTGTTTTCTTTCGTGCGGTCATCTTGAATTATGACTCAAAAAATACGTCGTCGGAAAAAAAATGTCTCGAAGTGTACGAGCGTCGCACGTTTTTTTACCTTTGCGTCTACTCACGTTGCCGATAAAGATTGCAATGTGGGTCAACACGGTTGTAAAATTCACTTCGTAGCGTCATTACGCGAATAGGGAGCCGCTTCGATGAAACACGGGTCATGTTAGACAGACGTCAACTTTTTATCTGACGATCCTAAGATATATCGATTCTCGAAACATCGCGCGCATGAACACTGTGTCAACTCGTCGACTATTTCGATGGTTCTTGTATCAGACATCGACGATCGAAAGATTAACTTCCAATTTCTCAAATAAAATGAAAATAATTTATATCGATGTGTTCATCAACAGTACATACATTTTTTCGATTAAAGTTATTCGAAAATAAAAAATAATCAACATCGCGATCTTAAAAATTGCATTTCACTGAAAAAAAAAAAAAAAAAATTCTCGCATATTCCGATTATTTTCTTAATTACATTATTCTCAATTTATTAATTATTAATACATTAATTCATCAATTTCCTTAAATTATTAACAATTAATGAAAATTTATTTAATTTCTTCATTTATTAAATAACAATTTTTACGTTCGTCTTTTTTTTTTTTTTTCAAGTAGCCGAATATATGACGCGTTCATTAATCACGAGATGTTCCAAGTTTATCGTATGCACCCTTTCTGTTCGTTTTTTTTTTTTTTTTTTTTTTTTTGGCGCATAAAAAAAATTGGAACGTGAGAATTCGCCAGCTGGCAGAATCCAGAACTCGCTAATCTTGACCCTCTCAGGGGTTCTTCGAGCGGTTACCCACTTTCCCGGTTTAGAATGAAGAAGGGTGGAGGAAGGGGAGAGTCTCGCGCACTCCTTGACGTTCTCGAGGCCTCCTGAGACGAGACGTTAGTAGCCACTTGCGGTGCGAAAACAAAAATTTTCGTACACTCTTCAAGCTTTATATACTTCTCTCACGAACATTTTCTCGCCCCGCCCTCGTCGCGATGTTCTAAATCGAGCGATATGTATTTTTGGATACGGGTCGGAAGAAATCGGGGAGACTGCACGACGGTTTGCTTTATCGCACAGGACAACCGACGAATATATATGAAATCCGGTTAATAGCATCGCGTTCGGGATTGCGTCGGCGACGTGACGTCAATGAATCGCTCTGATGACAATTACGACGGCAATAATAGTTAACCGACCAATAATTCGATCGCGAAGTGAGGTTAGCTATCGAATGAAATTTCGATTATCGGAATACTGAGAAGAAAATTAACACTGCAACAATTTTAATAAAAAATTCGTAACAATAATTAATAATTAATAATTAATAATTTTTAATGTATAATTAAAAAATAAATTTTCGGAGCAATTTTAAGATCGTTTACGATTATGAATTTTTCATTTTCCGACTAATTTTCATGCGATATATCGGGTAAAGTTTTAGTGCCGCAAAATTTATCCGCGAACAGTAAAACAAAGTTTCGTTTGATTAATATGCATCGAAATTCGCCGGAGGTTGTGGTAAAACCGGAATGCTAATATCTTGTCGATGGATAATCCGGTAGCGACGGTAATCCAAGAACCACGTGACGTCATCCGCACGCCGATGAGAACGAAATCGCCAGAACCAATTTTACGTGTTGACGAATCCCGAAGCAAACTATCCCCGGGGCACTGGTTGCGATGCACCAGGTGCGATCGAGCAGCTTAATGGAAGAGCGGACCCCGTTGCATATACCAGCGTGTGGCTCATCGTTAGACCTTCATCTCGTTTTGCTTCTCTTCCCTCGATCGTCGCTTGCAGCTGTTATGCCTCGAAACTCGACGCTCGAATCGCAGACTTGCGCAGTGAAACGGTGGGCAGGAAAGGCGTACTTTGTGGAAGAACTACATAATGCTTCGGATTACTTACTTTTAGGGTTCCGCGTGTACAATATGACGATATAATACAAATTCTAAACATAATTAAACCGTAAAAAAAATTGCGAAAATTTTTTTATCGATGTTTTACTTTCAACACTTTTCTTCAATTTTATTAAAAAAAAAACGTAAAAAAAAATTTTACAGTAAAATTTTTTATTAATGACAAATTATGTTATAAAATAAAAAAAACAAAAACAATTTTTTTTTTTTTTTTTTTTTTTTTTTTTCGATTAACATGTTTTATATAAATTTCAATGACGAGTAATTGTAAAAAAAATCGTAAAATTTTCTACAGCAAACAATTTCGTTATAATCGCTATTGGGACGCGTCAACGTTATTTCGCGAAATGGGATATTTTACAACTCATTTAAATCGTATTGTGAAGGGATTATGGTCTCCCGACGGAAGAGTTACGAGAAGATCGTTAGTAGGACTGTCGCTTAGGGGGCTTTGGATATGCAGCTTTAGATACTACTAATATATACATATATAATATAGATGATGTATATGCAACGACGACGATCGTCGAATACGACGACACCGCGCAAACTTACGAGGCGTCGGTGTTAGGTAACGACCTCGGAGAACCCCTAACACGATTTAATTTGATTGAATTCGCGCTCTTCGCGTCTGCTCTCGACCTCTCCTGTGCATCAGCCGATTACGAACCGGTAAAATAGGAAATGCGATTCCGCGACGAAATCCCATTCGGCCTTTCGCTCCGCTATCCCGTTTTCGTTTATCGCAAAATAACCGGGAAAGTCTATCCAATGGAAACAGTGTGTTCCGTAATCACAAAAAACCATCCGGAAGTTTATCAAGGTGTGTGATCACCGATTAGTGTCCCGATGAATAACGAACTCGAAGAAAAATACCAAAGAAAAAAAAAGAAAAAAAAAAGAAACATCGAACTCTCGCGATCGATAATCATTGTAAAAATAAAAAAAAATGATTAATGGAACATATAGTATTTTCTTCCGCATTTATTACGGAAAATCACGGAGAGGCTTCGGAATTTTTTACGCGGAGACATTCGTCGTAAAAATAAATTATTCGTCTCTCATTTCCGTCTTCGATCAATGGCCAAACAAGAAAGTTAAAGGGAAAGCCATCATTGGTCCAGAGAAAGGGAAAGAAGGCAATGGAGGTAACTGCTACTCGAGAAGAGCATTAAGATGGCAAAGTTGCCGATGAAACGAGAAAGAAGAGGGTCGGGAAAGAGCAAGAAGGTGAGACGACGAGGGACTCCCGTGAGCGCTGGTTTGCGTTCGTCGAATTAGCGCTCGGTCCGCACACGCACACACGCACACACGGCTGTTTGTAAATTACAGCACGTAACCGTTCGCGATATAAACGACCTACCAAGGCCGGGGCCCCCAGGAATTCCTTCCATTCTCTGTGCTGCCCGGCTGCCCGCCAGCTGTATCACCTGCGAGCTCGTGCCTCTCGCTCGTGCGGGCCCCCGAGCCGGAGAAACGTACACGCTAAAAAAAAAAAAAAAAAAAAAAAAAAAAAATTGCCGAGTTTCGTTGCGTTCTCCAGCCGCCGTTCGCCTCCGCGCCGTGTACCCCTTACCAGGCTTAGGCGCACTATATACAACACCAATAGCTTACAGTTTACACATCGATCTATCTATCCACGTATACAAATGCACTGCCCACTCAATAGCGTTCAATTGCAAACGCTGCGCGTGTATTTACATTCGTGTGAATCATTCCTAAATGCGATTAAAATTCGCGCTTCTACAATAATCGCAAACATCGTCATCGCCAACGCTTCAATCATTAATGTCGCGGGCGATTAAAATTATCACTGAAGACTGAAGACGCACTGTATGCGCGTTTTTTTTTTTTTTTTTTTTTTTTAATTGGATATGAAAAAATTTTTTTTTCGCTTGAATTCATTATCCCGGTTTTCTCGCGCGATCAGAGAGAAACAAAGCAATAACGTTGCGAAAAAATCGTGAGTTCGAATGCACTCGTAATTTAAACGTATATATACGCGGTGCAAGCAATAATAATGACGCGTTCCGCAAAATGGAATATTGCGCACGTAAAATGGGCGTTGAAAATAAAAATTTCTCTCTCTGACGACACGTCATCGCGTGCGTGCCGACTATAAACGTGCACTTGCGGAACGCAATCACGGCAAATCGCCGACATTACTTAAGCGTCAAATGATTAAACGAATGAACAAAGTGCGTGCGACAATATTTTCATTCGGTTCTCGCCGCGCTACGGCGACACATTGATTGGACGGAACCATTTGTGTGATTAAAATTGAAATTACTTCTCTTTTTCTTTTAATTGAAATTCCAATTAATTTTTTCTTTTTTTTTTTTTTCAATTTTCATTTTAAAAAAATTTAATTTTACGAAGCAGACATTTTTTTTCGTGACGCATCTCATTTTCCGGAATTATAAACGTAATTAAATTTTCAAAAAAAAAAAAAAAAAATCACGAAAAAATCAGCAGCGAAAAATTGCTCGTAAAATATCGAAATGCTGAATAAGAATCTTCCGCAACATCCAACTATACATCGATAAAATAGTAGTAAAAAAAAAAGAATATTCATCGTCGATCGGGAGAGTCGATTCATTGGGATGAGTCACATCCGTAATTAGAAATATTACAAATCGATTGGCAATTTCCAACGACCGGAAGTGTCATCGTTTATATATTATAAAGCAGTAAACTTCGTCGTATTTCAATTTCCGCTTGGCAAACGTTATCGATAGTACTTCGTAACAGCGTATCGGAATTTCAATATCACACCCACTTGCCGAAGAAACTTTGTAGCGGGTGAATACATTTCTCGAGTATTTCATGATATATAGTCGTTAACCGTTCGCACAACAGAGGAATGTGTGAAAACGTTTAAAGGTAATCGAAAAAATAATTGCCGGACGACCCGACGGTCGAATGAACGATACAACTCGTCGTCGTATCCGTGTGAGAGTCGCTTTTTTTACGCTTACGGTGTGAAATAGCGCGGAGAAAACGAGTTGCGAAGAAAAACGCTTCGCGTGCGATTGTTTTCGTAGTTTTATCTTTGAGTTTATAATTAGGCTTGAGCCCCGCAATGGCTGCGCACCCAGCAGCTGATAAGGCTTATTGTGCGAATTATATAAAAGTGTTATAGACTCCAACGGGATAACTGGAGTTCCTTTTAAATGTCTGATTCGTATTGACCTCCTTTTGGGAAAATTGCACAGGAAATTCTCATACTTTTCTCGGGGTCTCTGAAATTAAACGAACAAAAAAATCATATGCGCCGTTCGCTAACACACATAGGTGTTTATGCGACACCATTATATCAATGAGATACTGAGACTGCGCAATAAAAAAAAAAAAAAAAAAAAAATTACAAAAATAGTACATTACGCGATACAAGCGCGAAAAAAAAAAAAATTCGTACGAATATTGTACGAAATTTTACTTCGCGAACAGTGAAAATGGGTTATGTTTACGCGAAACGTGCGTAAAACTGCATTTTACGCACCAAGTGAAAAAAAATTCTTAATAATTCTTCTTTTCGCCGATTATCAATAATTTCACACTTTTTGATCCCTTAAAACCCTTTAAATAATCTGTAAAAAAAATTTTAATCCACGAACGTCGGATTTCACCCAAAACACGTTGAATTTAGTATACTCGATATAATCAATAATATTTACTATCAATATTATTTTTTATTTTTGATATATTTATTCAATAATTTTTTTCATATTTTTAAAATTTTTGCAACGCGTCTTTAAAAAAATTACAATACTCTAAACATGTAACACGAAGTATGTCAATGAAGTTCGAAGATTATATAAATTTATTCGGACATCGGAGCGAAATCGCAACGATTTTCTAATTACCGTACTTTTTGCTTTCTTATTCCGCATAAACCGCCGCACTTTACGATTTTATTGAACGAATTTCGCAACACTCGAGTCACCGACGACACTCGTTACACGGGAGTCAATGAAACCATCGCGATACACCAAGAGCCGAGCAGCTGGAGAAACGAAAGTAAAATTATATCCGCGCCGAACGTTGAATTGGAAGTTCGGATTTAAATACGGGTTGTCTCATTCACGGCCAGGTGTGTGCGCCGCTCATGCTACGCGGCGCGACGACCTTCCCGATGAAATCCGCGTTTTCTTCTGTCCCTCTTCTTCTCGTTCATCCAAACCCGGCGTTCGACTCGTTTTTCTTTCTCTTACGGTGCTACCTACGACGATCCGCGAGCAGCCGCGAGGCCGACCGACAGAGACTCGACCAGTCACGAGGCCTATCTTCGTATCTCTCTCTGTCTCTCTTTCTTTATTTTCTCTTTTTTTTTTATCAATTGGAAACGTGAACATCGGCTCCTCCCGCGGATAAGATTCTTTGCCGTTATCAGTTTCAAGTTTTCGAACAGTTCGAGAAACATATTTTTTTTGTAATTTTCATCCGATCGATGGAATACTTAATTGATTGAAATTCCGGCACTGAAAGTTCGATAAATAAGTATCATTTTTTTTTTTTTTTTAATGACGTTATTTTCGTGTTGCGAATCTATAATTCGCAATTACGTTAATTGAGAAACTTCGCAGTTGATAAAATATATACTTCGTTTGCTTATATGAATTGAGAATTGAGAGGTTCGACCAGTCAGCGGTCTTCTTGGCTTATCTCCCTTCGCTCCTTTCGTGTTGCTTTCTGTACCGCTTTAAATTCACGATCAAGCAGCCAGCACAACGGCAACGGATCGTGATCGACGCTCCCGGCCATCACGAAACGCAAAAGCCAGTTTGCCGGCGTGCGGCACGTTTCTGCTCCGAGAAAATAAAACCTGTTCTACCGTATGTTTCGCTATCACATCCACATTGGATTCTGCAGCAGCGATCGTGCTACCGGCAGTAAACAGCAATATAACAGGGAGAGGCCAAAGCAGCGACCGACAAACCGACGATGCCAGCGGCACAAGCCACGAGATCACAAGCGCGAAAGTGCGCGAGGTCAGTGTCGTCCTCGGTGGTGTGTACACAGATGCACGGAGATGCTGATCGCCGATCGAGAAGATACCTGCCGCTGCTCGACACTTCTTTGGACCCCCCGATCTCGCGAACAAAATTTATTCACAAAAAGTCAAAATCGATCGTAATATAAAAATCTGTTAGTAAATTTTACCGATTTTTTTAATTACCATTTTTACCGATTTTTTTAATTGCCATTTTTACCGATTTTTTCAATTGCCATTTTTACCGATTTTTTTAATTGCCATTTTAGCGATTTTTTTAAAAAGATTTTTCACTTTTTAGTTCAATTAGAGTACCAAAAAAAAATCGTTAGTAAATTTTTCCGATTTCCCATAATAAAATTCGGCAATTTTTTGAATTTTTTTTTTCTTTATTTTATTTAAGGTACTGACCCTTTACAGGAAATACATATTTAAAAATCACATGTGCAAAGTCTATCTATGTGGATAACGAGAAAAAAAGCACTGAAAATGCAAAGTCATCGATAAATACCCAGAGACTTCGATTGCATGTACGGCGAGCACTACGCGCAACTGGAACGAGTGAAAAAAAAATATTATTCATAAACTCGTTCGCCTGGATACAGAAATCGGTTAAATTAATTTTATGCGTAGCTATTCATGAACTTGTTTATAGTTTTTTCCGTTCCCTTCCGTGTCGCCAATTCATCAGAGGCTCCATAAATTTATAACCGTTACCATAGCTCTTCGCTATAACGGCTATACGCACGTAATAGACCGGGGCGACTTGAAACATTTTCATGACAAACATTTTTATTATATGCTTTACATTTTTATTTTTTTTTCCACTATAAAAATGGAAAATATCCATTAACGTTTTTAAAAACATCGAAAAATATGAATAAAAATGAAAATGAAAAAATATGAAAAAAAAAAAAAAAAAATCCCTTTACTTTTTCAATTTTGTTTCAAAAATCACAACTCCATTCGATTCTACGATAAAATTCGTCAAATAGCGCCGATCTCCTCCACAGTGATGTTATTAAGTGGGTAATTTTTATCGTCAGCGATGTTGATATAACGCGGCGTACACTGTACGTAAACATAACCTGTTATTAGACGATCTAACAATTGATTAATTGCGAGAGGATTAATCGCGTTAAATTGCAACCTTTCGGCGTAACAATCACGGGATGAGTTGGTATTATAAAATAGTGTTTACGTACACAGAAGTTGAAGAGAAGGGTTTGCGGCACAGGTGAGCAAGTAATTAGTACGGTCCCGTCGTATGATCGTTTGGCGCGCAGCCGTCTGCGCGAAGAAAGGTACATTATAACTCGGGTCTGCGGAGGAGACGCATTTCCAGCCATATAATTGCCCTTTTACCAATTAACGTGGAGCTCTCGCATTAAGAAACGGGTTACGCGCGCGCACTCGTGATAACCTCTCTTACCTCCTGAGCCATGCATCACAAAGACCAATTAAATCTCAGCGGAGTTTACGACAAGAGTCGCGTGCTTGAGCTCTCGGAACTGCGAGAGACTTCAATTTCTTTTTTGTTAATTTTTAAAAGAATTTTTCAAAGAAATGTTGACGCAACATTTCATTTTCAAATATGTAGAAATTAAATGTGAAGAGATGCGTGAAAGGTTTTCGCAGCTTCCGTTTTTTTTTTTACATTTTTTTTTTTTTTTTTTTTTCGATGTATTTGACGGAATTTCTGCCTTTCAATCGGTGCGACAAACAAGCGCTATACATCTGTAGAATTAATCTGAATGAAAGCAAACTTGCAATATCGGCGTTGCTCAATCTTTGAGAGCCTTTCGCCTTATGCAAGAACTTGAGGTTCGGTCGACTATAATTGCAATGTTGGACCGACACGGTGCATATTACTTTTCCCGCAAATTTAGAGCTCTTTTTTCGAACGTTGAAAATCATTTTAAATTAAATGCTCCCGGAAATATTTCATTTAATAACATCGTAAATTAATCAAATATAAAATTAGTGTTTTAAATTTTTCGTAAATATTATAGAATGATTTACGCTAAAATGGCCAATTATATAGGAAAATTTGTATAAGCAATTTAATAATTCATCGAATATACGATTTTATTCATTAAAACTTTTAATACCGATTGATTTTTAATTTTCGAATACATTGAATTTTTTTTTTTTTTCGCTGATAAAATAAGAACAAAACATTCGAACGCTGTACCACTTTGGTAATTTTGCGAACTTCTCGCATATCGTAAAATTAGCATAGCGTTAACCCTATGTACCGATGTATTTTGCATACGATATTATTATCCAATTTTCGACGGTCGAATCTCCCGATACTTATAAATTTATACATACATTTGTTCCTTTCATTTCTGCGTTTGATCAGTCGTTACAGCATCCAACTGGAGTAACGCTGGAAGTATAAATTGAAATTCGCGCTCGTGATTATCATTGTTTGTTCCGAGACGTTGATTTGCAAATTGGATCGTTGCGTCGGTATCACTTCGAGACGTGTAATTTGGTTCGCGAGCAAACAATTCGTCGACTTGTTGCGATCGGTACGTAATTAATTTTTGCCGAAGGCGTCAGTGTACACTGCAATTTGCGGGGTACAGAATAATGCAAGAGGCATCGCGATATAGTGAGATTTTGATTGATGTCTGAAATCGCCGATGTTTCTCGTCAGGAAAATTGCTATTGCCATTGAGTAACCGAATTCCATCGCAATTGCAACCAATCTCTCGGTACCAGAGATCGACTAATTGTAGGTACCTTTCTATACAAATCAATACTCAGCCGTTGCCAATTCGTACTTAACGTGATGAGAGTTTTATTATCAGTCTATAAAAAAAGGCATTCAATTTGTTGCGAAAAAACAATTCGTACTGATCGTTAACTGTTTACTGTCGACTTGATTGACCCTCCGGCAGTACTCTGGGGGTTTGAATTCTTCATTAGATTTTCAAAAAATTTCGAACTTAAATTTTTTTTACGGTGTTTTTTTTTTGTAACCAAATAGTCGGCTAAGTCAAAAATTTTAAATGTTTATTAATAAAAATTGAGATCTGTGGACATTTTTTTTTTTTTTTTTTTTTTTTCAAATTTCAATGTTGTCTGTGCTTTGAAATTCCCAGTGTGCCGAAAGAGGGTTAATAAAATTCGCAGTGATTTTTATCGATTTTTTCGAATTTTCTTTTTTTCTTCCGTAAGAAAAATCGTGACCTATCCTCCAACGAATTATACTTAAATCGCGCGATTATAATCGTTTGTTTAAGGCGATGCAAGTTTCCAACTTAACACGCGGTACAATTAAACGTAATGGTTTTAACCCGTTAACAATCACTTGAAAAACACGGCGATTTGTTTGCGTATAAGTGGCGCGTGTTTAGAGAAAATAACTTCATTGAAACACAAAGTGCCAAAGAAAAAACAATAGAAAACAATGATACGACAAATTATTTTTTTTTAATGGATTTGCGAATATTGCAATTGACATTCATCCTTCGATCGTCAGAATTTTTTAAAAACACAAAAGTACCAGCAGGAATTTGAAAAAAAAAAAAAAAAAAAAAAAAAAAAAATTGCCGATTTGTATCTCCCATTTCGTAAAGAAATTCAATTTAACGTTCTCCTTTGAGACTCCATCTTTGCCTATCGATCAACGTGTCTTCGTACGCCATCTTCCTTATACCACACCCCTCTATCCCTCCCTTGACTTGTTTTTTTGGCAAGCATATTGCATATAAGGATTTACAACCGATGCAACAGTAACATTCGAGAGGCTCGGTGCACACAGACGTGCGCACTCAGCAGCCCGGCGTTCAAAAATAATCGAACGCCTTTGAACTTTCGACATTCCGATGACCGCGAGGTCGATAATGCAACGTGACCATTTCCACCGCCAGACCGCGGCCATTCGGCAACCAATGAATATGATCGACGTCTCAGACCGACAGTTTCTCCGATGCGCTTCCATCGAAAAGATCGCGTCAATTTTCTCTATCGATCGTTAATTCCGCTATTTTTCGATAAAATGATTCTCTAAATTTTTCGATATTTTATCCGATGAATATAATTTAACAAAAAAAAAAAGCTGTTATAGTTAATTATACACATTATATCGGAGTCACGAATCGTTTAGTCGAGAAATTTATTGGAGCGATTAAATACTCCGCGAGTCAACTATCTTTCGCGTTGAATTTTTGCGGTAATACGGATAGATGTAAAAGCTCTCGGAGGAACTTTTTACTTTTTTTTTTTATCGTTTCGGTTGAAGCCAAAGGCTGTGCATAAACCTGCGGTGGGAATCGAGCGAAAACCGGGAAGAAAAAATCTGTGTAGTTGAAAGAGAAAGAAAGAGAAGACATTTGTACGATATTTCTCTTTCCGTTGCGTTCGTTGATCGCTCGAGTGCACGTCGCGGTTGAGTTGTGAACGTGAAACACGAAAAAAACCAATAGAAAGAAAAAAAAAATAAAAAAAAAAAATAAGTACGTGTATAAATAAAAGTAGTATGGTGCTGGAAATAAGACTGGTGTTGCATTCGAGGCGTCGTGTGATCTCTCGGGCGCGTGGTCCATCGGTGAGTTTCACGGCGCTTCAACAGAAATACCTGCAATTTCTCTTTCCACGGCTCGTCTATACAACTTTTTTTTTGTATGAATTCTCACAACATCGTCGTCGTTCCTCCGTTCATGCAAATTTTCATGCTACATAACTACAGACGGAATGCCTGCAATACATTACTGCAATATGTACGATTGCACTGATATAATAAGCGCACAGCTTGGCATCGAAAACTTCGTGATTTTTTTTTTTTTCGATTTTTTTAAGCTCAATAGATATTTTCTACAACTTGTCCGATGTTCGAATGACGTCTGTGAAAAATCGATGCAAATAAAAATATTTTCGTCGGAAAAATATTTAATTTCGTAAATCGCCAATTAAAAAAAAAAATTTAATATGTAATCTAAAATCACACGAAACATTTTTTTATCGTAAAAAGTAAAAAAATTTTTGCAATGAGCGCGCGAGGGGTCGACGTAAATAAAATTCCAATTTTTAATATATCGTTTATCAATTTTTTTAGCAAATTTATTTTATCGCGTGAAAAATATTTTGGAATTTTCAATCGCTGGAAGGATAATACATTTTTTCGATAATAAATAGTACTAAAAAAAGACATTATATATATACACGTTTTTTTTCTTTTTTTGAACAATTGTTTACGAGAAATCTTTGCGTATGCGATAGATATAGAAGATTCAATGTCTGTATTGTGTACCTCTCGCGTCAGAGTTTCTTTTTCTGCATCACTCGACCTTTCCATACACCGTGGTAATACCCGGACGCTTCCCACGCGCGATTGAGCTAAACACTCGCGAGTCTTCTAATACAGCGGTTATACGTATAGATTTGCAAGAAAAGTCACACATCCTCGCCTCGTAATAGCCTGCAACTCGTTCGTGTGAAATCATAAATACGAGACTCGAGTGCGTAGAGAATCGTGTGCAGAGAATTAAAAAAAGCCGGAGGTAAAAAATGGCAGAGAGGAAAAGAGAGAAAAAAAAACGAAACACTCGGGACACACAAGTAATCCGCCTACCAGCAAGAAAAACGCCTACCCGGAGCTGAGGCTCGTGAACGTTTGTTTTTTTGTCGAGTTCGATACTTCGTCTCACTCTTTCGCTCGCCGATTCTCTCGATCAGACACGTACCTAGTAGTTCCTACAGCCGATCGAACGGACCGCGTAACTCGCATACGTAATTAGAGAGGGACCGGGTAATTCATCGGGGCTTCGACACCCACCAACGGCCACGTGCTGCTTACGAAGCATTCGATTTCCTTCACCGACGAACGCTATCTTTCGTTAAATCCGTTTTTCCGTGACCTCTCGAATATAATACTTTTCAGTGCACTTAACAATTGATTCAGCGATTTTTTCTACACCTCTGTTTTTTTCTCTCCGCGTTGGTTTATCGTTTATCCGATTTATTCGTTGATTAGACTTATTCTACCTTCGGGATGTTGCATTCCCTGCGAAATGCGAGATTCAGAGTGAATTTTGAATACTTCTCAATCGGATAAACATCGGAAAAAAAAATGAAAAAAATTATTAACGAAATCGGAAAAAAATTTGTTAACGAATTATCCGACAAACCAACTTTTTTTTTTCACAGAAATTCATTCGTTCATTTTTCTGAATACATATAATTTTTATTAGAGTTTTTATAGATAAATTTTTTTTTTACCGAAAGAAAGTTACGAATCCTTAATACTTTTTCATAACAAAAACTACGCGTTACACTCAAGAAGTTTCCGGGTAATTGATGGAACTTATCTGCTAATACCCATTAACCGTTTGTTGAGAAACGGTATTTCCGAAAATTGAAAAAAAAAATCATAATAACTTCATATTTCAAGAGTTAGAAAAATGAACAAATTAAATTCCGCTAAAAAAAAATTCGGTTATCGGATTATTTGTTGAACAGTTTTTTACCGAAATTATTATTATAGGGAAACAATGTTTTTAGTGTTTTTTGCGTCTTTAAAATTTTTCAGATTTTTGTCTCATTTCGAAGTATGCGAAATTTTTTGAGAGTCTCAAATTTAGCTGAGACACGACACATTCTTCGCGGTTATCGATTTTTTTAGAAATGTATCACTGAATATAAATCCGAATCGAAAAAGACTATCGCGGAAGTCTCGGACGGTCGAGCGTCCTTCTTCGTGTTCATTAGGTTAATTAATGCAATCTACGCATTCCTTGAGAAATGTTATTTCATTCAGATAGATACTGGAGACAGATAAAGCGCTCGGAGTTCCACAATAATGAATATTGCTATGCATTTATTCTGTTTCTGTTTCGTATTTTTCATCGCGATAGATGCGTATTGCGCAAAAACCAATTTCGTTGAATATCATAAACAAACCGTACTTCGCGCTTCCGTAATTAAAAAAAAAAAATTTTAATAAAAAAAAAAAGCGAACAAAACCTTAAAGTAAAGCAATTTAAATAATAAAGCAAACAAAATGGTAATAATGCGTTGAATAGATCGCGCAATAACCGCGATGTGAAGCGTGTTAAACAGTTTCCTCGTTAAACTCCAATTAAATTTTATATCGCAAAAAAATTGACGAAGTCTCATTTTTCGCGTTGCGCGATTAAAATTTAAAGTAAAGTTGAAGTGAAGAAAAAAAAAATAATGTTTACAATATTTAATCGCGGAAATATTTTTTCGCTCGTGGTAATGGTATTCCCTTTTATAATGCGACGAATTAATAAGCTTTCACGGCGGAAAAAAATGCTTCATCACGCTTCGATTTTAAATAAGATATATCGCCGAGGCACGAGAGGCCAGCAGACATATAGTTTGTTGGTAGCAGCGTGGTGTATCAGCATCAACGGCAATTGACGACACGCTCAGCCGTATCTTCGCACTTGCGAACGCCTGGAGCTCGTTACTGCGACGGTAATTGCTCCGTAGCTGTAACGAAAATAAATGAAAATACAGGTGAGTCCCCGCCGAAGAGAGGCGAATGCAAGGACGACGTACCTGTCGGCGGAAGATCGAGATTCTCAATCCGCTCGTATGAGGGGAAAGGCTTGTAGCGTAACACCTTTGCATCAACGCAAATCGTTGCTCGTTGATATGCCGGCGGCAAGCGAAATTCCCGATGAATTCGATCGATTATCTCCGTAAGCGTTTGCGTTATAAGTAGGCATGTGCGGTGAAGAAACTCGCCATAGTACCGTTATAACGTTGCATTACCCGAACAAGAAAAATTAATAAAGTAAATAAAAAAATGAATACATAAATCGTAAAAAAAATTTGTGTAATTAATTTTTTTTTAATTTACATTTATTTAAAAAATAATAATTATACAATAATATAAATAAATTATATCATTATTTCTTCAATAATAATATATAATTTAATTAATAATAATATATCAAAATTAAAATCATAAATTGGAGGACTAATCATCTGAGAGTATTATTAAAGTCCGATGCAACTCTCCTTTTATATAAACTGAATTTCGTTCAATGGCAACGCAAAGCTTCATAACAATAGGATTTTCTAGATTTTTTACAATAGCCGACTTAGTGTTTTTTTTTATTATTTTTTTTTCATCCGAGGGCCGTAAAATTCGCTCTCTGATAATTAACTTTTCTCTTCCGTCGAAACTCTTCTTTCGCTTCTCGAGATCTCGTTTCCTCTTAACGGCGTCTCTCAACTTCCATTCTTTACCCGAAGAGCACTAGTCGCGTAATTATCGTTTAATCAGGGTGAAGGAGCTTTGCCCGATTGATTTTATTCGGTAGTCAGGTCGTCACGAGAGCCAAGTATCCGCTGGTCCATTCGCTGTCGAGAGCTTACTGACTCGCGATATAATTGGAAAATGTCTCGTCCACTCGCGTATTAATCCTTAATTAATGATTTCATTATGAGACAACATCTGTCGACTTCGGACGCGATCGTTCGAAGGATCGTTACGAGGAGTAACTCGTCAAAGCGGAAATGAACATTAAGCGTTAAATATCAATCGCTCGTAATTATTGCAAATGCGGTTATAATTAAAAATTTATCGCAAAAATGGAAATATAATAATAATAATAAGAAAACAACGGATTGTATGGCAAAAAAAAAATATCATTCGCGACAGACGGAAGTAAAAAAAAACATCGCATATCTCGACGCACTTGCGACGCAATGTCAATGAAACCGTAAAAGGGTTTTTCAAGGTCCGAATCGATTAATCGATATTAGCATCGTCGTTGAATACCGCCTTCGTCGGCGTCAAGCGAACACGTTGCGTTAGTCCATTGCTCACCCACAGATCGATATTTCGATAGATACAGTAGTATCTCATCGACGCTGTAACAACTAATAACCCATAACTCCCAATATCGTATCCTTTCCCGACGCAATACCGCCAAATCGATCTTATAGTTCTACGAGAAAACTTTTTTTATTCCGTATACTTCGAACTCCATCGAAATTTATTTTCAACCGAATCCGAAAAGTTTTTGCAATAACGTAAATGATCTTCGAAAAAAAAAAAAAAAAAAAAAAAAAAAAAAAAAAAAAAAAACGAAGACGTTTTTCCGCTAAGCGAAAAGGCCAATCGCGTTTCGTCGCCTATATCATTCGCAATCCCTTGAGATTTACTTCTTACGCGCCATAAGTTCGGGAAAAACTTTTTTTTATCGATTTTCCTTATGCCAATTTTCGCAGCCGATAAGTTTCGATATCTCTGAATCGTTGATTGTACGACGGACTTTAGTAAATAACGTACTCTTCGTCGAGCGAATATTCATTCATTTTTTTTTTTGCACGTTGCTTTCAGACCCTCGACTTTGACCGCGATGGCCTCACGAAATTGAAGAAAGCTATAAAAGCGATACACAACTCGGGGAACGGTGAGTAATGCAACAGGTAGATCAATACTCTCTGTTTAATGGTATAGAGGTATGTTGCGTATGTTCTATAGGTATGTATGGTACTGTTTCCTGTTTACGGTGACCGGATGTACGCTCGCCGGTGGGTACAGGTACACGTGACGGAACTGTCCGAAGGAAGGGAAAAAAAAAGAACAGATGTGACGATAACCCTTTGAAATAAATAGCTATATAGGCATCGGGTGTGAATTATGAATGAATGTCGCCGTGCAAAAAAAAAAAAAAAAGTACGGTAAGCCATTATTTTATCGATCGCAAACAATTTTGTGCGATGTTTTTTTGCAACGTTTTTTTCCACGCTGATTGCATTTTTTTTTTTTTTTTTTTTTTTTCACGATTCGAATACATCGAAGGCGCGCACTCGCTATATCACGATAAATTTAATGGATTTACATTTGGTAGACCAGTGGACAGTGAGAATTTTTTTTTTTTTTTTTTTGGAGTTAATAAATGTGTGAATTTGATACTCCGAATTAAATATTTAGTTATTGTTAATGTATATTGATAATTTTCAAAACATAACAATTAACATAATCGTTCGAATAGATCGGTATACATCGGCATCGATTCCAGCGTCGAACTTAAAAAAAATTCCAAAAGACTCGAATCGATTTTAGTCAATTAATGTAATGGGGTTTAGCGATAATTCCAATTTTCCAAATATCGCGAATGTTCCGCGAATCGAAATCGGCGCGAGGATTCATAATATTTGATATACTGTTCTGTCTAATTATCTCCGACAATATTCCATCGTCGTTATTATTCAAATTTCGTACTATCGATAACTCCGACACTCGATAATCGAACGTAAATGAGTATTTCTTACCGATCGTCGATATCAGAACAAAAAACAGAGAAAATGCTTTTTCGTCGTGTCGGATTTTGTGTTCGAAGTATTTTACGTCCACTGTACAAAAAATAGTAAATTTTATAAACTCATTAATTAAAATACCTCAACCGGTAAATTTATGAAACATGCCGAACAAAAAAACAATTCCAATTAAAGTACGAAATTTTTCGGTGTGTTGAAAAAAAGTTGTTTAAAATTTCAACACATATTTCGTCAAAAATTTATTACAGTTTCATGTGTAAAAAATTCCAATACCGGAAGTCATTTGATTAATGTAATTTTCGTCAGCGCGCTGAAGTTTTCAAGAGATCGTCGTCAGTAAAAAAAAAAAAAAAATTATCGGCAAATTTCAATTTTCATTAATTAATATTTTTTATAATTGACTTAACCATCTATTAAATTTGAAAATTACCTATGCCTAAAAAAAAAAAAAAAAAAAAAACAAACGACAACGAAAATGGAACCTCGGAGTACCGTAAAATTTTAACGAAGACGATCGGTAAGACCGCAAGACTACCAATGAGGATACAGAAGTTCCGAAAAAAATGTCCGCTGACGGCGGTATCAAAAAGCCATAATTTACAATCAAAGCTCAAAATCGTTGGCTAAATAAAATTTGAATCGCAATTCATCGCTCCGTCATCCCACCCCTGAATAAGAAACGAGCGCTGGTCGTTGCGTACGATTAATCGTACATCCGGTCCGCGTTGGTCGGACTTCGGGGAGAGTTCCTTATCGCTCGGTAATAAAGGGTGAGGCAAGGACCTCGACCGATACTCTTTGGGTCATGTGTTCGTGGTACACACACGCGATATCGCGCACGTCGCGCGGGGCTCCGGAGAGGTTTTTCTGTGTACGTCGGATTGGTTGGAAAGAGCGACCGGCCGACGAAGCAGACAGATCGATTTCTCTGGCGCCCCGTGTGCTCTTTCGCTATGGCTCGTCACAGTCGACCCCCCTGCACCCCAGCGCTAGCCAAAGCGCGCAAGCAAACCCAACCTAACCAAACCCTCGTTCTCGACGCATTCACCCCGTGGTAATGGGGCAACCGCCGCCCCGTACACTACTACTACTACTACTACTAGCAGTAGTAGTAATACGTATCCCCAGTTGAACGTTACGCTACTACGTTCGTCCATAAAGAAAGTTCACACAAAGAAATACTACGACTCATACCACAGCTCTCAATGTGTATTGGTAGCTGCATCGTTGCCTCGGCCAACGTACCTTACGCTTCGTCGCATTATGTGTCCTATCTTTGTATCGTATATTTATTTTTAATATTTTTTTCACACCCGACGACACACCCTTCACATTTTTTTTTCATTCAAAGTGTATCGCAATTTTCTCGATGTTTTCAAGAGAGTTATACATAAATCACAGAAAAGATACCGCACTACGTGGGCGTATGTACCTCGAGTACCGGAAACGGAGTACGAAACGTGTACATCGAGTTTTTCAGAAACTCGTTTGTCGACTAGAAAAATTATGCAAATTAAATTGAAACGTCAGTTTCGTGAGGGTTTTCACGCCATTAGACGCATTTCGCAAGAATTCGATTTTTTTAGTAACATTTTTAGAAAGGATCGGCTCTTTTTTTTTACGCAATTTGAAAGAATAAATTAGTATTGCAGTCTCGATATATACGATAAATTTCGGGCTGATATTTTAACGGAAATTTAATCTCTGCGGACTTCGGAGTCTATTAAAAATGTATACAAAGTATTAGCTGAATAGATCGCAATTTGCTCGATTCCGAAACTCTATAGAATTTTTTTTAATTCAAAAATTTCGCGCGCATAAAAATTTAAGGATTCGGCCGACTGGGAAAAATTGCTTAAAAAAAAATAATAACGGAATATATTTACGAAAATTTAGAAAAAGCAACGAGCAATGGCCGCTTAATACGCGATAAATTTTCGCGCGATAATTCTAAACGTTTTCAAGTTACAGAGGTTTCCATTTTTCTCGAGAAATACACATACGTTTATCCAGAATTTTTTGTTTAAATAAGAATTTTTCGATGTTTTGAAATATTCTAAATATGTTTTCATTAAAATCTCGAAAATATATTTTTTTCAAAGCAAAACAATGTTTCCTCTACGAGGAAGTAAAATGAAAGGTATTCGTGAGATTAATAACGTTCAGTCGCTGGTTCAGGATGTATGGTTTCCACGTGCGAACTTAAATAACTCCGGCAGTGTAGCATTGGTTTAAGCGACGTTTCCAACCCGTCTTTCGTGTCGAACGAGGCGTGTAAACTCTTCTTTCTTTCTTTTTCCTTCCTCGTTATTTTTCCTTTTCCTCCTCTCTATCGTATTCTCGTTCTGCTCGCATAGCTTTCCCGAGCGCGTGCTGGCGGCTATCCGCACTGGACTGGCAAAGATAAACTACGGTTACGCCCTCCCGCTTCCGACTCCCGGCACTTCTGCATGATTTTCATTCTGTTCTTTTCGTTTTTTTTTTTTTTTTTTTTTTTTTTTTTATCTCACGTTATTTAATATTTTTCTGTCTCGTTATCCGCGCAACGATTTACCAGGCGGCAACACGCGCAACAGTGAGAAGGTGAAATTGCTGTCGGAATTTTTATCTCTTATCGCTGGCATTCGTTCATCGGAGTCTTTGACGAATTTGCAGTGTCACAGAGGGCGGCTAGCCAGCCGTCTCGACGAACGTTTGGAGTACGTACTCCGGACGCCGCTTGAGCCTCTCGGTTTTTTGCAGAGTCAACACCGTCGAAGAGCAGTCAGGGTGAAGCAGCTTGGGGAACTTCGTTCACTCGAGAAGTCGGAACCCTTTTTCTTTTTGTCCGTATTGTCGCTTAACCGTTTTAATACAGCATTTAAGGCGTTTGTGGAAGTCCTTCAATACTCAAACAGTTATATCCGCGATTAGAGTCCGCAAGGACTCGAAGCATCTTTACGGAAAACTCCGAAGAAATTTTTTCGTCGGTATTATTGAGATGATAGAGCGGTCGCTTTCGTTTTTTTATCGATTTTCTTTCGTAATCTCCGACTGTAGTAATTTTTATTATTATTTCTGAAAATCCCTTAAAGTATTCGGAGTCTGCAGCCTTACGAAAAAAAAAAACCAGAAATCGTAATATCGGTAAAAAAAAAAAGAGAAAAGAGTTATTTTACGAACCAAACTTTCCTTACAAAAACGATATTTTTCCGCATTGTTTGCACCAAATATGATGCCATTTGCTTCAAAGAATTTGGCGCGTTTCCCATTCTAAGCGGCTTTCCTTTATCCGCCTCGGGAAACCCTTCTTTTACCTTTTTTTTTGTCCCGATATTCAACAGCAAGTCGGATACTTCGCCTAGCGACGTTCGTACCGAGGATTCAGCGACGGCATTTTATCTCATAACTTACGCGTCTATATACGGCTATAGTTTACCGCTTTTAGCAAAAGCGTGAAGCTTTCTGAAATGCGCCCTATAGCGAGCCAAGCAGCCGTTTGCCACCGTCAGACAATAGGCCCCTTCGAGACAGTCGATCTATTCGATATAACGTCGAAACTACGAAACGGAAATTCCGTTACGGCTCTCTGCAGCCAGTAAATAACTACAGTATATGAGTGCTACGCACGGGTCATTTGTGAGGATTGTATCTTTATGTACAAACCTCGTATGCGGTACAACTCCGATTGTTTTGTCTACAAGCGTCGTCTGCCGATATTCATTGCGCTACTGCTGCATCTGCATGACGTTTTCCCGACGCCGGAAATTCCATTTATTGATACAACGATCGAGAGCATCGCGATCTTTTTTTTTATCACGCATCTCCGCAAAATCTTAGCGAATTCATTCATTAGCCGCTTGCAAAGGAAATGATTATGAAAATTTTTACGAAACCACTTAATTCACCGGAAGTTAAGCTTCGACGGAGATCCAAAGTGAAACGCAATGTTCCATGAGTGCAAATGCCGAAGGCATTCGCGGATAATGCGAATTCTCTCGACGTGATATTCGCCCATCGAGAAAGAAATTGGTAAGATTAATGAGAAAACTTTCATCGAGATTAGATTCGCTGTGCACAGAGACCTCCCCCTGAGAATTATATCTTTTTCGATGAGAATTTTCATCAAATTCGGTTCAGTAACTTTTCGGAATCGTTGGTCGCTGTTTCCTTCTTCCGCAAACTTAATATGATTGTAGAACTTTTGTTGAAGTTCGTTGATTAAGCTGTTTTATTTAATTAATACGACTTTTATGCGCATTTTATTTTAATAAACGAAATTGCTTTCAATTGCTACTAATATACCGAAAGAAAAGGCATTTTTTAAATTAATTCTATCGCAATTAAAGGGCAATTAATGAAAAAAATAATTCGAAAAAAATTTTAAAATGTATCGATAGCGATTTTGTTAATAATTAATTTAATCCGATTACCGAATGTCGGGGGATGAAAAAAAAATTGAAAACCAAATGAGAAATAGTTTTTCGGTAAAAACAATATTAATAATAATTATAATTTTCCATTAGTGGGCGGAATCCTTTCTATTGCTTATATTTATATTTTTCCGGATGCAACTAAATACTAAAAGGGATTTCACCCGTTAATAGTATATTGTTACAAAAGTGCAGCAATTTATTTTTTAATTTCGAAATTCAGCAATTTTTTTTTTTCTATGAAATTTACGATAAGTGCTAAAAGTATATTGGATAGTTGCGTCGATTTCGCGTTACTTCGCGCGCCCGATGAAGGAAATTCCAAATGCGAAAAGAATTTCGATCACTCACCCTACGGAAGTATCCTCGTTGTTGAACTCGTGTCGGTAAACGCGAAGATCACCCCGAGAAGAGCGGTGAGTTGCTATGGTTGCCGATGGCAACGCAGAGAGCAGCGATCACGCCACCCTTCTTCGCTGTCGCCGCTCGTCGTGAAGCCCCACGGTACATATTCTCAACAAATATATTCGTCGTCGGCGATATTACTTCATCGCAATCCGCCGATATTGACGAATAATGAATACGTTTTTCCAATCGCGTGTGTCGCCGACGTGTCCAAACCAAACGTTCCGCATAGTTGTGCGCGAGGCGCCCGATTGTCCCGGAGCAATGGCCATACGAGTCTCAATGAAAAATCTATAACACGAGAAAAAAAAAAAAAAAAAAAAATGTATGAAGCAATAGTGCACTGGACGCTTCGAGTCTATTCTGAAGCATCGATCGACGAGTAATCGATATAAAACTCCTCAATCAATCCATCGCCGGTTTTTTCAATTTCTTTTCTCTAATTCTTTCTTTATTTTCAACGTTCTCGCAGAATTCGACAGGAAGCCCGCCGGATATTCGCTTTTTTTGTCGATCTATTGACAAATATCGTTTTTTGTTTTTCTTTGCTTACAGCTCACGTCGATAACGAGGTGTACCTTGGAAGGGCATTGGAACGACTCGGCGATGCTGCACTCAAGGAACAGGAACCGGATATCGGTGCTGCGTTTCTCAAATTTGCCGTTGTCACGAAGGAACTCAGTGCCCTCATGAAGACTCTGGTAAGATAGGCGACGATTTTTAAAAAAATTTAATTTTCGTTAAAAAAAAAAAAAATTACCATTTTATCGGGAAATTTGGCTATTTTTACCATTTTTGTTAAGAAAGAAATATTATAAATAAATTTCGGACGGACCTCGCAACTTTTCTTTTTTTATCGATTTGCAAATATTATATCGAGGATTCTGAGATCGAAAGGTACGGCTATTGATCGAATGAACGAATAAAATTCAA
The DNA here is from genome assembly GCA_964006125.1 of Cryptus viduatorius. Classification (NCBI taxonomy): domain Eukaryota; kingdom Metazoa; phylum Arthropoda; class Insecta; order Hymenoptera; family Ichneumonidae; genus Cryptus; species Cryptus viduatorius. Next base: position 2,223,929 of record OZ023226.1, read on the forward strand.
GGGACGAGTTTCGCGGTTGGCAAACGGTTTGTGTCCTCCTGGGCACTCCTTCTTCGCGTTTGACATACGCGGAACAGTTATATTACTCTCCTGTGTGTCTTCGCTCATTGATATTGCTCGTTAGTCGCTACGCGTGAATTCGTCCCCTCGACTTTACCTTATTAGTCGCCGAACATTGCGTAACTCACCTCATATCTTATTCGAAACGCGTATCCGCTCATCTTCCTTCGTATATCCTTCTCATTGGAGCCCTTATCTCATAATCTTGCCACGTTTGTTTCCGCGATTGATGGTCAAGTTCCTTTTTTATCATTTCAATGCCACATTTTGATTATTTATCATCGAAATTTTGCTATTTAACAAAATATGGAAAATCGATAGTTTCGCGATGTTTTTCTCTCGTGATGCATCATTTCAGGGAAAGAAACCAGAAAAACCGTATTATTGAAGAAGAAACGAAAGAAATCTAAAAAAAATATTTTGATTTTAATATAATTAAAAAAAAAAAATTGGATAAATTTTGCCATTTAAGGACACCGTGAAAATTGGTAGTTCTGTAATATGGCACTCCTGCGAAAAAATATTTTTTCATTAATAAATTAAAGCCGAAAAACCTTTATAATTCAAGAAGAATCGAAAAAAAATCTGTATGAAAATATTTTTATTTCGCGAGCATTTGGTACAATAATTTGAAAGAATGGATTTTATTAATAATTTTGTTTTATTATTTTTTTTTTTATTTATTTATTTTTTTTTTTTTTCATTATAACTCCAACACCGAATAAATCTATTTGCTGTCGAATATCGATTTTATTACGATCGGTTGAGTACGTGTTGCGACGAAATACTTGGTGCGTAAATCCATTAGTAATAAATAATGATCTCTCTTCCATCGTCTTGATAAATGGTTACTGTCCGAAATAATCTTTCGTCACTTCCGCTTTCACCTCTCGGGATTCCATACGCGAGGTTCTTCAAGATATAATACGAAGAGTAGTCGTATCGATCGCGTGCAAACTCCACCAGAGCCACCGCAACGCTTCCCGTTGCCGTGGCCCTGATATGTTTTTGTTGTACATGCGTATGTATGCTTATATATATATATATGTATATATATCTTTACCTGTATACGGTTAGTGGTATGCATAGGTCTCCAGTCGAATTGTCCCGAAGCGCACGGTCGATTAGGGAATACCAGGAGATAAACCTATCCTTGGCCTAAATTCCCGCAACACGTGGCCACGCCTCGTCACGTCTCGTGACTACGATAAATGTCACACAAAACAAAAAATTATTAAACATTTTTTTCATTATTTCTCCGCTCGAAAAATTCGGAAAAATTGAAATTTTAAGGAAATCTACTGGTAACCAATATCGACGTTGTATCGGACAATGCGAAAGAAAAAAATCGATACCAAAATCGAGTTTAACCCTTCGGTAAAATTTTTTAAATTTCTCTACCATTTTTCATTTTTTTTTTTTTTTAAGTATTTTTCTATATTTGACTCAATCAATTATTGGGTTGTATACTACACATCGTGAAACGACACAATTTTTTTTTATCTCGAACTATTGCGGCGCAAAATCTGAAAAATACGTGTGCGATTTACGTTATGAAAGTACTATTTCTTTACAAAAAAAAATTTTAATTCATTAATTCCCGAAATAAAAACTAATAAACTTACGTGTTTGTTAAATTTTTCAACAATGAAATAGAAAAATTTAATATAATTAATGAGCCAATTATGTCGAAAAAAAATGGCTGATATAAAATCGAAATAAAAAAAAATCCTTCACTTTTTAAATTGAATAATAACGATGTTACCATTCAAGACTTCGCGAAGAACGATATGCATAAAAGTTTTCTCATTTATCTGATATACACAAAGTACCGAGCAGAATAGACGACTATGAAGAAATAATGCGAAGAACGTGCAATGCATTGTATAGGGGTACAATTTTTTTTCATTACCGTAATAAAACTTCGCGCACATAGGGGTATAGAGACAGTAATGACGGGGGGTTCCCCGTTGGACGCGGTTATTTTTCCGTTCTTTGGTGAATTATATTCGTTATCTTCGATATCATTTCGAAAGAATTCCGAGAGGTTTCACGGGGTACAAAGGACTACAGTAGGGTCGGTTTCTTATCGAAGTTATCAGCGCCGAAGTTTCATTGTCTAATCTCACGTTTCGTAAAATATCCACAAAGAAAAACGCGGGGGAGAGAGAGCCGATGTTCGAGAGGATTCATCGACGGCGGGGGGGAGAGTGCATTCTATCGAACGGAACGTTTCCTATTATAGTCAACGTCCTGTGTAAGCAAAAAAGAAAAACTCTAACAGCGAGTGAGTCACACTCCAGACAGCGGGAGAAAGAGGTTTTCGATGAAGGAGTGGGATAGAGAAACTCAAAACCGAGTTCGGGTTGATCGCTGGGTTTCGAGGGGCCGCAGAGAGGACTCGGGACGAGGATGATCCACCCTCATACTTTAGTCGTCATATACGATATATATTTCGCGAGAGGTACGCGGAACGGCGCAAGTATAATCGTTTAATCTCGTGCGCCAAAACCGTTTAGTTTCTCGTCGAAGCTGTGACGAACGAAATTCTATACCTTCTCGTAAATTAAAATCCCGTTTATCGTAGACAGAGGGGAAGGGAGCATTCGTGTCTCGGTCTGGCGATTCTCGTCAGTCTGCTTGTGTATACACACCGTCGCTTTCGTCCTCAGCATCCCGTGAAAGGTGAAATTCAAGGAGAAATCTCACTATTCACCTGTACCTCTCGTGTGCCATACGGAAGGCCGATGGTATTACACGAGCGCTATCAACGCTTTTAATTGAACAAAACACGAATGCGGAGGCAGAAAAATATTAATAACAACAAAAGAAAATTAATACTGCCGGCGGTAACAGCATTGCTTGCTACCGTATTATTATTTTTTATTTCTTCGAAAAAGATCAGCCGCAGAGGAATATAAAAATCATGAATAATTCATTTATACATCTGGAGATTCTTCAACAAAATTTATTCGAAAAAAATAATAGTTACCTGCAACTGAAATTTCTACAATTACTCATTCTTTTTTTTTTGTCTTTTACGAAGCTTTCAGGAAAGTAATAGCGCATCGTGACTTCCTTATTTTTACCGTTTGTTTTAATTAAACGGAAAAAAAATATAGAGAAAGTAAATTAAAATTTTTTTTCGAAATTTTTGTTCTCGTGATTTGTGGAAAAAATTACCTCGTGGTACACTTTTCGACGGGCATCGAACTTTTTTTTTTATCGTACCAAAAACATTACGAATTAAAAATTATTATTATTATACTGAAAATTATCCTCGAAGTATTTTGGTTTTTATTTTTTTTACAATTTTATTAGAATTATAATATAAATACGAAACAGAATGTTATTATTAACTTTTTTCGATAAAAAGTCCTTAAAATTTCCTCACAATTTGTAAAAAAAAAAAATATTGTTGATTACGCAGCGGTACGGGAAAATTAATTTTTCGCGAAATGTGTTTCATTTTAGATGCAAAACATAAACAACATCGTAATGTTTCCATTGGATTCGGTACTAAAGGGAGATCTGAGGGGCGTAAAGGGCGATTTGAAGAGGCCGTTCGAAAAAGCTTGGAAGGATTACGAGGCAAAGTACGCGAAGATTGAAAAAGAGAAGAAGCAACACGCGAAGGAGGCCGGTCTCATTAGATCCGAAGTCACCCCGGCGGAAATTGCCGACGAGATGGAAAAAGAGAGGCGGTTATTCCAATTGCAGATGTGCGAAGTAAGTTTCTTCGCGTCATTAACAAAAAAATCTTTGGCGTTATAGCGTCGATTTACCTCGGCGTTCACCAAATTCTGATGAAAATCTGATGCATCCATACAATTTATCATTTCACGTTCGCAGTATCTCATTAAGGTCAATGAAATTAAAACGAAGAAAGGCATCGAACTTTTGCAACACCTCGTCGAGTATTATCACGCGCAGACGAAGTAAGTGAAAGAATAATTTCTCAAAAAAAAAAAAAAGAAATTTTTTTTTTAATTATAAAATAAAAAGATTCTCGACGGCTAAATTTTTTAATAATTTGTCACAGTTACTTTCAAGACGGTCTTAAAACAATCGAACATTTTGGATCATACGTTGCCGATCTCAGTGTGAAGTTGCAGAAAATTCGTCAAAATCAGGACGAGGAACGACGGCGGTTAACGGAGCTTCGAAGTTTGTTGAGGAGTTCCGGTTGCGACAAAGAAGTACGTACGGCAATAATAATAATAATAATAACAATAATAATGGCAAGCGATAAATCTCGAGCGACGATGTCGACTGTTTAAAGTTAAACAAAAGCTCTCGCGCGACCGAGTCGCGTTTAAATGACCTAAATCCCTTCTATATTCTTGTATAACGTTTCATTTATAGCTGAATGCGAATGCGAGCGCAGGTTACTCGCTGCATCAGCTCCAAGGCGACAAGCAACACGGGGTCACACGATCCGGTCATTTGTTGAAGAAAAGCGAAGGGAAGATGCGGCGCGTATGGCAAAAGAGGAGATGCGCGGTACAGGCGGAAGGTTACCTGGATATATGCCACGCCGACGAGAACAAACCACCGACGCGAGTCAATTTATTAACATGTCAGATTAAACTCGTTCCCGACGACAAACGCGGATTTGATCTCATTAGTTGTAGGTATTGCCTTGGAAAAGCAATTTATACCTCATGGACTTTTTTTTAATCCAATAAACACAAATTTTCACGAAATATCAAGCAAAATATTCAAAGAAATCGAGTAATTCGAATTACCGATTTTATTGCCATTCGTAAATTTATTCGGATATCATTTCGCAAAAATCAGAAAAAATAGAGATACTTCGCAAAGGCGAAAAAAAAGAAATTTCAATTTCTCGAATTTTTTTATTAAAAGAAACTTTATTTTTTGTAAGCGCTGCTAATTTTTTGGTAAAATATTTGGTAAAAAATAATTTGGCTGCTTTAATGCAAATTTATTAATGTATCTCATTTTTTTAATGGGACGCAGACAATAGAATCAAATACAATAAAGAAAAGAAAGCATAATATTTGAAGAATTTCGTATCGAGTAATTCGTAAATACCGATTTTCTTACAATTAGTAAATTGATTGGGAAATTATTGCCCAAATATCAGAAAAAAAACAGAGAGACTCCGAAAGTACGAAAACAAAAAGAAATGTACATATGTCGTTTTTTATTCGCGAAAATTTGATATTTTTCACCTGCTGCCTCATTTACTCTCATACGTTTCATAAGTTTCTCATTTTTTTAATGGCACGCAGACAATAGAACGTACCATTTCCAAGCTGAAGACGAAGCCGATCAAAGGGCCTGGATGTCCGTATTGGTTAACTGTAAGGAAAGAGCATTGCTTCGCGCTTTTGACGCCAGTGGCAAAGCCGAAGCCGGTCAAGGCAATCCTAGTCTAGTTGAACTTCAACAAGCGGTGATACGTTGTATTATGAGACTTCCTGGCAACGATCACTGCTGCGATTGCTCGTCACAAAACGGTGAGTTATCATCGTTCACTTGACATACTGCACGCATAATCGGCTTTCCGGTCGGAATTTCAATCTTCGATTCGGATAACCATTTCAATGTTGAATACAATCGTTTTTTTTATCTCGCAACATACAGACGCTACTTGGCTATCGACGAATTTTGGAATAATCGTGTGTATCGAGTGCAGCGGCATTCACAGGGATCTCGGCGTTCACATATCCAGAATACAGTCATTGACTTTGGACAATATGGGCACTGCGCAGCTATTACTCGCTCGCTATATGACCAATCAGTCGTTCAACGAAATTATGGAAGCGACGTTACATCACAATCTCAAACCCACGCCAACGTCGACGATGTAAATATAAAACGCCTATTTTTTTACGATTTCCTGTTTTTTACTTTTCTCAGTTTTTGTTTCGTTGAAATCCGTAGTATCTTACACAATTTTATACCCAAGTTACGCTTTTAATATCATTAATGATAGGATATTTTGGTAGAGAATCGATTTGCTCATAATGACGAACAATTTTTTTTTTATTTGTTTATTTTATTTTACATACGAAAAGTATTTCATAACTTGTTACGTTGCACTCGTTGAACGAACTGTAAAAATTTCTACACATTAAAAACGAACAATTAACACTGAACAATGGGCTTAAAAAGAAAGTCTCAAGCGTTTCTGCATAGTCACTGATCGGTTAAAAGGATAAGCGTAACTTTGTTTCTAAAGGGACGAGCGATACGAGTTCATACGGGCAAAGTACGTGGACAAGAGGTACGTCATGAACACATGCGCCGACGAACACGATCTATTGTCGGATCTCGAACACGCCGTTAACAATCGAGACTTGCAACAGCTCCTACAAGTTTATGCGGAGAACGTGGATTTGGCATCTCCTCTACCGACCTCTGTAAGTTTCAAATTGGCGATCTGAATGCGGGTCGGAAGGCCCGCAATGAATTCGAATATAATACTTCGTAAGTAATACTGAATACGGACCTATGCGTTACATTTTATTTTCTTCCCACAGGACGTCGGCGAAACCGCTCTCCACTTGGCTATTCTACGAGAAATGGGAAATAGTCTTCACATAGTCGATTTTCTCGCGCAAAATATGCCCACAGGAGGAATTGATCGGACGAGTATAACCGGCGAGAGCGCGTTGCATCTTTCAGCGCGACACGATCGGGCCGAAGCTATGAAGTTGCTACTGCGTGCCGGCGCCGATCCAACTCTCAGAAATAATCAAGAAAAGACGCCTTTGGACATTGCGCAGGAAATGGGTCACCACACTTGCAAGGAATTGGTAATTTTTCTTTTTTTTTCGAACTCTGAATGACTCTTTGAGGATAGAATTCTGTGAATTTTTTAAATTCTATGAATAAATCGATAAATAATATCGTAAATTCTATTCACTTTTCCATGTTTTTCGCTTGACGTCTAAAAGTTTTTTTTTCTATTTGACGCTAAATTCTGTTACTTAAAATTGAGCTGTTTTACAAATAAGACATTTCATTTAAAAAAATTAATTTGATATATTATAAAAATTAAATTCTATGAATCATTGTTGACAAATATAAATTATTTTTTTTTAGCTTAACAGCGCTCTGCAACGTCAAAAAACGCTTCTCGACAATGTAAACATCGACTGGAATTTATCGCACGATGAGGGATCGACAGATTTTTCGGACGATGAAACAATAATCGAAGACCGAGTGAGTATTTTGTTGTATTACGATTGAAATATTTCGTCGAACATTGTCCGTTGTATCGATGACAACTCGATTTACTCAGAATGGGTGTTTGACGCCGGAAAAGAAGTCGCGTAGCAGGCCGCCTTCGTACGCAGGTGGTGGAGGCACCGGCCCAGGAGATTCGCCGGTTACACTTCGAAGTCGTAGCAGCACTTGCGACAGTCTGCAGAGCGGTTCCTCGCCGAATTCCGTTACCAACAGACAACAGATGCCACCGCCACCGCCACCACAAACGAGAAAACCTGTCGTTGGTACGTTCATTAAATTATCAGCACAAGTCGAACACGTGCCTTTGAAATTTAATTACATTATATTTATATGGCCGTTATCTGTACGGCGAGTGTTTCCCCAACCAAAAGTGAGATACCGAGAGAATTTTTAATACTTTCCATTGGGGCGAAAATCTAAACGAAATTTTTTGAAATTCTCTTTGAATCCCACGTTTTGCTCATAATGTAACGATATACCTCGCTAAATATGCAATTTTTCGTTTTATAAACAATTTTCTTCGACATAAATACCCGAAAACGATAAACAAAACCGAAATAACCGAATCTATAGATTTTTTGTTAAATGCATATGAAAAGTTTCGAAATTTAACATCGTAAATCTAATGACCGATCGTAATCTCCATGTCATGTGTACATCGCATCTATTTAATAGAATATAAAACAATGGATATCATTGTAAAATGTGCGTTCGAAAGTTCCCAGTTCCATGGGTTCCGACATGTCGATGAACATTCACGGATCGTTGAAGAAGCGCGTGGCACCTCCACCGCCGCCTGGCAACGGAAGCGGCATGCTGACTGCCCATTACGGAACTCTACCGTCTTCGGTATCGCTCGCGGGTTCTTCGCACAGTAGAACAACGAGTGAACCGATTTTGGCCGGTCACTCCTTACATACATTGCCACATTCGTTGAATACTCTCAACAGTCAGCATCACAAAAGATCGCCCAGCGGCGATTCGTCGACTAGTCACGGTAAATGTAATTTTTTATTTTAAAACAATTTCGTTCACATATTCCGAAAAATAAAAAAAATTATCGTAAATTGGAAGTAACTTATAACAAAAAAAAACCCGTTATGAATTTATATTCCAATAGGAAAATTATAGAAAAAAAAATCTTATAATTCTGTTTTAAAAAAAATCGGTAAATTTGCGCTTACAATTTTTTTTAATTTGAAATTTATTATAGATAGATATATTTTATTGTTTTTAGGGTTGAATCATAAAGATTCAAATATTTATAAATTAATTAAATAATTGAACTACAAAAATTTTAATAGGAATGGACAAAGCGAATAGTTCGACGCTACAGAGACCGCGAAATCCGCCACCCCCAGCGCCGTCAGTTCCCAGTTCGTCGAGGCTAAGCAACGGCCGAAGCAGCGAATCTCTAAGTTCCATGTGTTCCGATCACGGGATAGGTAATCCTGTACCACCGCCGCGAAAGGTAAGATTCGTACGTTTCGAAAAAAATTTCGACGAAATAGATATATCGTTGTACGGTGGTGGTGAATGGTTATTTGGGATTTTTTTTTTTGCGGAGTAGGCGGTTGTGGTTATAGAATTATTCAATTAATACGGGATATATACGGGACAGCGTAAAATTAAAATAACTCGAGCAAAATCGAAATTCGATAGTCGATATCGATTAAACACAAACATACCTCGGTACCGATACGCGGTAGGAATTACCGATAGTGCTAAAGAAAAGCAAAAAAAAGTTCGACTACATACCATATTGATTTCATTTCACAATGCTATTATCCGCAATCGATCGGAACTAACACGGCGTTCTGCTACGTAGGTGAAAGTTTATCTTTGTTCTTTTTTTTTTCATTGTTTTTTGTCTCTCCCTTCAGTTGGAACTTTTCTCGTCTAACAGCTTGAGCACCTAACACCTCATACTAATCACATACAATTCATGCATCTTTTTCGCTACAAGCATATTTTTTACTATCGACATTTTAATCTGCTGCTACGGATATCAGAATGTTTCGAAATCGTAAAAAAAAAGAAATGCATTCTCGTGACAAAAATTGCCATTCATCTGCATTAAAGTCGATAAAGTCAATTCATCTTATCATAAGACTCTTATCGTTGAAAGACATTTTCGAAAATGAACTTTTGTGTTGTGCCATTTTTCTCCGCAATAATGATACATCGCGTCTTCACGACTTTGGGAAGGGAACAGCCAAAAATTCGTCGGTATTCGAATAACTTAAGCGAAAAATACATTAAGGGATCATTTTGGAGTAAAAAATTTTCAAAAAATCTTCTTAAATTCGGTGTACACGGTTTACACTCTGAGGGGAAGAGTGTTCAAGTTATCCGTCTCAAATTTTGACACAACATTCTTTACACTATTCTTCATCTTGCTATGGAAGTTTCATTTTATTTTACGAAATCTTCATATTTTTTTAACGAAAAACTATCGCAAAAAAGGCTAAATACGATACTTTTTTTTTAAATCGCCGCCATTTTGTCAATTTTTATCGAAAAAAAAACCCTCTATATCGCGGTAGCGGCTTTCATACTGATTAATAATCTTTTTTCCAAAGTTTTTTGGACAAAATTTACTATTGGAGGAGTGTACACCGTCGGAAGTCAACTTTTTACACGCCGTTTTCTACCACCCAAAAAAAACTATAAGTGAATAAAAATAAACGTTTTGAAATATTTTTTTCGTGTTTTTTACGAGTGCTTTGATTTGACGTAAATAAATTAGACTGATTACCGAATCTTATCCATCGAAAAAAAATTCACGAAAATCAGCAATTTTTATGCTCGTCACACTGAGGTGATCCCTTACGAAATTTGTGAAACTAAACGAAGAAACGAGATAAATGAAACGTTGGGGAAGATAGTAAAAAAAATAGCATGTATCTGGAAATCCTAGTGGTTTAAATGGATTGTTATTAACCGTTATTGGTACAGCGAAGGGACCGATCACGACTAGAGAGCTACGCCGAGGAGCCTTCATCTTTGCTCCCAAACATGAATCTGGTAAACATTTGGCACACCACACTATGGCATGCGACACTTGAAACTATTCGCCGAATGTTTTTTATACATAGTTTTTTATTTTTTATTTTTTTTTTCTGTTTTTTCGTATCACAACAAACAAACGAATAAATAAATAATAATTTCAAGTGTGGCTGCGCTTCGCATGGTCAGTTGTGCTGTTCGTTACATTCATTTTCATTCGATAGATTCATATTCGTCGATAATCAAACATTTAATTCATTCGCGATCCATGCTTATCGAAAATATTTATTTTACGTACAGATTACACCTGCAACTTTGTTTATAACAGTGTATTTCTTTTCCTCGTACGTATCTCGGGCTGTCGATGTGACACTCTTGTAAATGCAAGAAGTACACATTTTTTTATAAATTTCTTTCTACGTGAAAAAACCGAATAGAAAAGGTTTTCCTCGATTTGTCCGCAACGATGGTCACGAGGTGATGCTATTTTGTTATGTACAGGATATGCGAAAAAAAAAATATATTTATAAAAAAATTCATTTTAATTTTAAAACGAAATGTAATTTTTCTATTACCTTTTGGTCTTTCAAAAAATAAAATTCGACGAAATAAACCTGAAAATGTTTCGATTATCCTGTATATACGAATTAACCCGATATTAACAAATGCATGTGAATATTTGTGGTTTTTTTCATGGGGTAAAATTTGTAATCGAATCCAACGAAATACTTCCGAAAGGATTCTAGTTATTTAATAGTTATTTCGTGTCCTGAAACTAAGAAATTCACAACCAGTAAAATTGTACATAAATACCGTAAATCGCATGAATTGGTGTTCATTGGAAATTCTAACGATTCGTCGGTACGGAGTGCAGTGTTGGATTTTTTTTTATCTCGTCTCTAACCTGACAATCCTATTAAAAATGGTTTTGCAACTCTGTTTTTTTTTAAATCTTAACTCGAAATAATTTTTCGATATCCGTTTTCGGTTATCGTCTCAATTTCGAATCTATAATTAAACTTGTGCTTATAATTTATAGATGCGTCTAGAATTTCCAATCGATTCTTTTCTTCCAAGGAAAAGCGTGTCGCTGCGAAGTAAATTGCCTTTAGAAATTGAAATATTAAGGATAAATTTCCGGACGGAAATTCCTTTTTTTAATGATTCTCAAAAAATTAACCCTCTTTCAAAAAATGTTACAAAAATATATTGAAGCGGAGTGCAAAAAAAAAAAGAAAAAAAATTGAAAAAATTAAACACATTTTCGTTGGAAGAATAAGATAATGTATTCGTATGTGTATGATTAACGCTTCCTATTGGGACAGCCGTTTCTGTTTTATTCCCTGCAGCCGACAACGTCGAATATCAACGGTATGCGGCGATGTCGAGCGCTGTACGATTGCGAGGCCGACAACGAGGACGAGCTTTCGTTTCGCGAGGGTGAGGTAATAATCGTAACGAATGAGCAGACCGACGACGACAATTGGATGGAAGGTGCACTGGAAAGAGCGCCCGAGAGAAGAGGAATGTTTCCTATAAGTTTCGTTCATATGCTTCAAGATTAACATTCGGCGAGTCTTAATTCTCTTACAAGCGTATCGAGTTCCACAAGCGTTGTTAGCATAGCGAGTCTCGGTCGTAGAAATTGGAATCGAAAATCTACCAACTAATCGTTGAAAAATTCGAAAATTCCAAAATTTCACTCTCGAAAATGGCAAAATATTGATTCTCAATAAGTCAGATAAGTTGTTCCAGAGTCGTCGACAAAATTTAGTTATATTTCCGCGTGGAAAGAGTTAATTAACAGTAAAAAAAAAAAGGAACGCAAATTCAAAAAATTTTGAATTCTCATTGGATCGCTGCAAATGTTCGGAGAATTTTTTTGTCAACCTATCGGCTATTTCGATGAATTTAAATCGAAACAGACGTTGAAAACTTTCTGCTAGTCGCCGTATTGTATTTTATCGTCGGAAGCGTTATTTCTTCGAACGCAAACTGCTCAACGTGTATCGGCATTAAAGTGCGCAGACGTTGGAACGTGGAACTTCAAGAAGACGAAAAAAAAAAAAATATCTACGGCTTTGTAGTGTAGAAACGCGGATAGTTCTTCACATCAAAGAGACTATATAACTATTAACGACGGAGATTTCGAGTTTAACAAAATAATAAACGCGACACACGTCCCTCGATGCCATACGACTGAAGCAGCATATACCGTACTATCTAATTCTTCGATTGCCACGTAACGAAGTTGCAGAGAGCGTAGAATTTAGATGATTTCCAGACGTGAAAAGAAACGAAAAAAAAAAAAAAAATACTGCTCGGTGTTGTTGCTGAAATTACAACTCTGTTACCATTTCATTGGCAATAATGGAATGATAGGCCTTCAAACTTTATTCTCAATTTCGAACGATTGCTGTTGTAAATTTTTCGATTTTTTGCGACAACAATTTTTCAAAATTGAGGTCTTTATTCGTCATTCAAAAATATCAAATTTCGAACCACCCAAAGTTTGCTAAAAGATACCGGAGCTTTGGCTGTGCGTTTTAAAAACCGATGAGGCTGAATAGTTTTTCTAACAGCGCTTAGTAGTATATTTGTATCCTAATAGCGTTTTTGTCGTCCGGATTCATGCGAATGACATCAATTTCGCGTTTGTCAGAGTACCGAAAAAAAAAAAAAGAAAAATTGTTCGGAAGGAAGAGAAATCAACTTAATCTGATTGTAAATGTCTGTAACGTATGAGTGTATTTTTCGAATTGAGACCTCGTCACTCGATTACTTTTCGTATTCACAGTTAGAGAGCGCAAAATGTGATATTTAACATTTTTCACTGTAAACTTCCGAAGCCGAGTCAAGGAAGAGAGTTACTACTAACTAACTGATCATATTAGTTACGATGTACCGCCATTTACACACTTAGTTTTTAAGACTATACGTAAATACTGTCGAACGAAATATCATTCGCAAATTGCAGCATTCATGTAAAAAAAAAGGCGCTTTTCTTCTATTATTTAATTATCAATTAAATAATAACGAAGAACGCGAGACATTTCCTTTCCATACGATTGCTGTTTTGAATGAACGAAAAAAAAAAATATATATATATCATCCGTTCCTTTTGATTTTTTTGTCTCACCATCAAACGCGAATGGCTAATAATTCGAAACTGAATGTTTCGTACTAATGAACTTTTACGGTGATATCTGGAAGAAAGGGTATAAAATATAAAACGACGAACGCTTCGAATGTGTAGAATCGACTCCTCACCTCTTACTAAATGTTTATTCCCTTCGAACGTTGATATTGCATGACACATGAAGTATTATTAGAGTATTTGTTCGAGAAAGATGTTGAAAAGAGGCGGGTAATTAAAAAAAAAAAAAGATGGAAAAAAACGAGAGAAAAATGAAAGAATTTTCGACGTCGAAGAATGTAAATTTTTTTGTAATGCCATACTGTTTTATAGTATATTTCGTGTAGCAGACTAGAGGATTTATTAGTCATTAGACTACGTTGTAATATTGAAGGCGACGAGTACCGGGTACTCGTGTTACGACATTTGTTAAGAGACAAATGAACATTCGCTCGGAATGTGCGGAGACCAAAGAAACACTATTACGATTGAGTAAAAAAAAAAAAACGAAAAACCGTCAATGATCGAACGAATGATGCATAATAATATCATACTGACGACGAAAACTCGAAAAGTAGTGTCAATGTGTAAATATATATATGTATATATTACAATAAAAAAAAAATACCGTGTGAACGAAAGAACGACCGAAGAATCGATGTTTGTCATTAATAATTGAATATTGATGATGATGATGATAAAAAGAAAAAATTAATGGTACAGAATCGAATTTGTGAATATCATAATCCGTAGTAACGTCTAAGCAAACCGATCCTTCGCGACGTCGAGGCAAATTTAGATAATAGACTGTACGTATTTATTAATCTTCTTTCGAAACAGAAATGGACATAGAGTCATAATAATAATAAAAATATTGCGCGGAAGATTTTTCAATGTATTCGAAGATGAAAAAAAAAAAAAAAACGCGGTCTCAATTGATTGAAAACGTTAGCGGCCTACAGCATAGCGCCAAGCAAACAAAATAACGCCATTCTTTTTACATAATTTTTTTATATCTTTAATATGTGAAAAATTTTCCGGCACTTTTACGAGTAAAAGAATAAATAAAAAGTAAAAAGAAAACAAATATTAATATATTCACTCTTTGTATGTAATAATGTCCTATTATATGAAAACAAAAAAACTAAAAAGGTAAAAAAAAAAATATTGAAATGCTTGATATAAAACACGAACAAGTCACTTGTGTAGATTAGGCTGAAGATAAAATGCTGTAATAATTTAAGTATTTGTATTACACGAACAATAATACTATATTCGATATTTAAAAGTAATTATCACCGTTAAATTTATGCACAAAGTCTTTTGTGAGATGGGAGCCGACTTGAAACTTAAAAAAAAAAAAAAAACACAATAAACGCTGTTTAGGGAGCTGTAAAAATAACGTGTCGTGAATTATTACCCTTTTCCTCGATCCGATGAGAAATCGACGCAATCCGCAATCGATCCAAAACTTATAAAAATCGTTGAAAAAACTGAAAAAATTAAATCAAAACCCTTAAAAGTACATATCAGCAACCCATTCAATGGGATGGATGAGGTTGCATGGGTCTCCGATTGAAATGCGTTGTTTTTGACGTCAGGAATCAAACCATCAGCTAAAAAAAATGGTATATTAAAATTTAAATCTCAGATTTGTCGCGTCGCCACCAAAGAAATATTAACTTAACTCCCATCACAATTCTACCGGATGAAATAACAAGTCAATCGGGTATTGCGTATGAAAATTTTTTTATTGAAAAGTGGTTGTTTTTTTTGTTTTTTTTTTTTAGTTCACACTACAACATCAGTGTACCTTCGTCTATTTAACTTTGTAACAGTACAAAAATTGCGTTTTTACACGTTGTCCGGCTTACATAACTAAATATCCCAGTTAGCAACCTATTCGCATAGAAGTTTTTTTTTTTTTTTTTTTTTTCTCGAAAAAGTTCGAGACGCCTTTGAAAAAGAAAGAACGACTCGTAAGTTTCGCGACCGTTCTCCGAAGCTCGTCGTACAGGAGAGAAGTTTTCTTCGAATTATTTCATTGTTTTTTTTTTTTCTCATTTGTTCTTTTTTTTTTTTTTTTTTTTTTTTTAAGTAAAAAAATTAGGTTTGCTATCTGGGTCGCCGCTGGAGACACCTCGGCCAGCCACTCGCTCGATTACAATAATTTCGTACCGACGTATTATCGTCTAAGCATTCATCTGACGCGACAATAAAAAAAATCGATGAGACGCTCGGGTCACAATGAAATAATTATGACGATAGATAGGGCCAAAAGTTGTAAAAATAATGATGATGTGTATGATTTTGCGAGTGTCTGGCCAAAAAATTCGCCGATCTCCAGAAGTTATTCAATATTTATATATTACGTGCCGTTTAATCGCATTCGCATCTTATTATAACAATAGCCGCCGCCTCGCAATTGATCTAAAGCAACGTGTGTTTGTCCTGTGTGTTTGGTGGATCACCCGCGGAGTCTTGTTATTTTTTTTTTTATCAATGTTTAATTTTTTTTTTATAGCAAACGTCGTACATTCGCCAGCTGTCGACTAAGTACAACCTTATTATCGTTTTTATTTCGCCAGTCTTAATCGTGCGACACATCTACATTGTTCCGTATCGAATTACAGTGAGTGAAGGGGGAGGGAGGGTGGGACCTCTACTGCCGGAGTGATGCAAGAAAAAAAAAATTTTATAAAAAAAAAAAAACAAAAAACGCTCCACGAAACAGACACGCGGGCCTTCGGCATCGTCGTTACTCGATCGTATAAGTATTCGATTATGATGAATATAGTTTAATATGCGCGATAAATGTAGTGAATAGGGCGATAAATGAATGAAAAAATACGAAAAAAAAAAAAAAAAAAAAAAAAAAAATGATAAACGGTACAAAGCACTATTGATCGAGTCTAATAATCAGCAGACAGCGCCATTTTGCACGAGTAATTACAATTATATATATATATAAAAAAAAATAAAGAACAATGGCGGCGACCAATTTCATGAAGCATGATTATTCATTCAAATATAAACTCGTTTTTTTTTTTTTTTTTTTTTTTTTCAGCAAATAAAATTCACTTGCTCTTCCTCTGTTAGTTTAGGTCCTGCCTTTCTATAATAGATTAGATAATTGTCTGTTTTGTTTTTCTTTTCTTTCTTTTTTTTTCCTCCGTTTGAATTAATTACACTGAACGAAATTCCTGAAATCGCGCAGGAACCAGTCTTTTTGTTTCTTCGCTTGCTTTTTGCGGTGTTTCGACCGCGAAAGCGATTTCGTTGGCGTCATCGTCTCGTATTTCATTTTTTTTTGCCCGACTGTCGATTACGCGCGCAAAATCGCCTTCTCGCAAGATTCATATGCCTTTTTTTTCTCTATGTAAATGTATAATATGTGTATTGTGGATTATGTGTGTCCGTTGCGTGTGTATTTTTTTTTGTTTTTCGTTTTTTTACTCTTGTGTGTTAAAGATACGTAAATACGTGTAATTAACGACTATTTTTATGTTTATATAACCGATAGAAATTACAAACGTATCGCTTGACTAGCTTTTGATCATCTCGCAAATGGAGTTCACAAACTTTTACAATGTGTGCCTATTGATTGTTTTTTTAACGTGTCGCATTCGGATTTCGTGTATATATATATAATATATTAAAAAAAAAAGAGAAGACAAAAAAAAAACAACAAAAGAGAAAACAAAGTTTCTGATATAATATTCGAACTCCTTTACTACTCATTCGTCGCCGGTGTTCATCTGTTTTATCTTTTTTTACTCATTTTTTTTTTTATCTAAAGTTTTATACGAATTATAGAAAAAAAATCATTTATATATCTTGGGTATCGGTAAATTGCTTGGCGTAACTCTGTCAGAGTCAGCTCTCCATTAATCGTCGCCGTTTCACTGGGATACTTGAATAAAGCGATCCACCATGGTAGGCATACATCAATTATAATCTAAATAGAATATAATGCTATAATCGGTAATAACCTAAATTACTACTAGTACTTCCCTTCCTTTATCTTAATACCTCTCGCTCTCTATCGCTCTCTCTATCTCGCTTTCTCTCTCTCTCTCTTTCTCTCTTCTAATCATTATTTATTTTGACAGGTTTTTTTTTATCCCTTCCGCAGTCTTCCAATTGTTTTATATTCACGCGCCTCACGCAGGTTCGTCAAAGGTTTAAAAAAAAAATAAAAATAAATGAAGAATCAAAATGAAAAGAAGGAGAGACTCGCTTCCCGCTTCTGTTACAGTCGACTAACCAGGGCGCGCGATATAGTCAGTCTTTCATTGTTTTTTTTTTCCACTTTAATTAACTAACATTAATCGGTAGATTACGTGTTTTTTTTTTTTCTTTCATTCTTTCTTTCTTCTTGTTGCACGAAAAATATTACTAAGGTATTATATCCGCAAAGCTATTCAAAGTGTTAATGCGTTATAATAATAAAATGTATGCTTATAATTTAAAGCCACAGATTTCGATGTTACAAGCTTATCAAACGCCCCCTTTTTTTTTTCTTCTTTTTTACTTTATCATTCTTTCTTGCTAAGCGCTTTCGTCACTTTTTTTTTTTAATTAGTTCCTTAGAATTTAAAGACCGCTTTTACACGATGCGCAGTTTTTTTTTTCGTAAGGCCCTTCAAAGTCAGTTTAATCGTCGGTTTTTTTTTCTTTTTAATTAATCGAGAAATCTAATCTAAACTGACAATCGACTTTCGA
The DNA here is from genome assembly GCA_964006125.1 of Cryptus viduatorius. NCBI lineage: Eukaryota > Metazoa > Arthropoda > Insecta > Hymenoptera > Ichneumonidae > Cryptus > Cryptus viduatorius. The sequence continues at coordinate 2,242,083 of OZ023226.1, forward strand.
CAAACGAAAACGAAGAAATTGCGCCTCATTCGAAATATGACTACTAAGGCGAATTCGGCCGTATGGTCGAAAAAGATCACGAAATCTGTGCATGAACTACAAAGCATACACGCAAATATATATATATATATATATATATATTTGTATACATATATATATATTATATGAGTCAATCGGTCGAGAAAAATACGACAGGGTAGAAAAAATATTACAATTGCGATCCATAGAGATCGTTCGCGTACGTTTGTCGCGTTTATCGATGTTCGTCTGTGATAAATGGACTTTTTTTTTTTTTCATTTAATTACGCTTTTTTTTTTTTCCATTTTTTTTTTGTTTTTTTTTTTTTTTTTTTTTTTATATAATGCTCACGTTCAAGAAAGAAGACGCGAGTCGTTTAAGTATGAAATGTGATCTACAGACAAGAATCGTTTAAAAGATAAAAAAAAATCAGTCCGTTCATTAAAATGAGGATTACCATTATTACATTATTATAATGCGTATCAGAGCTTAAAATCAGAAGAATTCCATTTCCCGAAATGGATAACACAAAAACAATATTGCAAATATCGCACAGCTGTTTCATCAATCATAGTCCTTTGTTTTTTTTTTCTCTCTTTTCTTTTTTTTTTTCTTCTCGTTACTTCGTATTATTTTATTAATTTTTTCTTCTCTTTCTCGCATCTCAATTATTTCTCGTTTTTCAAAACCCCTATCATTAATAATATATAATATATTCATATAGATGTAGTAAATAGTTTGAAGGAAAGAATCTATCTTTCTAGTAGCATTTGGCTTGCCAAATTCTGTCGATTCGTAAATATTACAATTGCAATTGAATGGTTTAATAAAATATGATTTATAAATCATCGATAAATCGTTCGTATGAAATTAATGAATGAATTTTCTTTGCTTTCTTTCTTTCTTTTTTTTCTTCTTTTTTTACTTGTCGTCGCGGTTTTTTGTCTCATGGTTCCGGACATAGCATTTGGTAGGGCTATTTTTTTTTATCTCACGTGTGAAATAGTCACGAATTTATGATTACGGAAATCTTACTGCCATTACGAGATTTTCGATTGAATTGTTCTCGCGCGAGATTCGCTCGCTTGTCGTAATTTGCAACTCGTTTGTCGAGGCAGAGAGTCAATCTCTGTCGCGCGCGTCTGTGTGCGCAGAGTATTTATTTATTTTTTCTTCTTTTCATTCCTTCTTTCGTTCGTTTGAATATACAAAAAATTAGGCCTCACCGAAACCGCCAATCGCTTGCTCTGTCATCCGTAGGCAAAGCGACTCGAGACGCGAATTTATCTCCGGCTCCGTCGTTTCCAGCGGATTACTCGATTGACTGAGAAAGTGATCGCGGGGCGCGCTGTAAGTTCGCTGCAAGGTTCTCTGCAACTGCTAAATAAGAAAAAAAAATAACTCATTGAAATCATTGGTTTCAAAACAATAAATGCTTTTAAGATAACTACTGACTGTTGCGCTACAAAAAATCGTCTACCAATATGGTTGGTATCGTTACACTGAATTCAATAAAAATTGAAAAAATCAATTCGCTTTTAGTTTTTTTTTAATTTTACTATAAACTCGAATTTCCTGACTTTTCCATGCAATTTATTACAAACCTCAGTAAAGAAATATTTTATCGATTGCTGATTTGCGCGCTGTAAGTTACTTCGACGAAAATATATTCGATATCGATTTACATTTGATATATTTACCTCCAAACTGGTTTCCTGCAGACTCGGTCGTTTCTCAGCAACATGAAGGGGACGCAAGTTGTTCTGATTCATACTATGATTCTGATTGTTCTGCAAGTACGGCGTCGAAATACTGTTTCTGTGAGGACTAATCATGAAGCTGTTGGTGAGTTGGTGAGGATTATGGATGTGTCCGAGATTCAGACTCGGCTTTCGACTGTGAGGATTGTGCTGTTGGGGATTGCAGTACCTCCGATTGTTGTAGCTATAGTTATGCTGCCACCTGATACGAAAAGAACAACGAAAGCAACAAGAAGTTTTTGTTTAATATCGTCACAAATATTTCAATTACCGGCGTTTCTTTTTTTGTTTTTCTAACAAATTTATCCAATTTTTATCGCAATACGAATATTGCCTTTTGGATTTATTTTTATTTTTTTTTAATCTTCAAAGTTTCGTGTATCTTTCCGTAATTAACTTACTTCGGCGTCGGTCTTGGATTTCCGAGACGGCTGCGCCACTGTTGAATCTTTTCCTTTTGACTCGGTGTAAAGCAGTCGTGTTGCAAAACCTTTTCCAGTATGTTGATACAGCCGCAAAGTACACCGTCGTCTACGCTCTCGAGTGCCAGTCTGCTGCATACTGTGCGCGACAATCAAATTGTGTCGTAATGAGGTATTCGTGTAAAAATATTTATATTATAATTTTGCTTTATTGTAGTGCTTATTAGTGTAAAGAACTACAAAAAAATGGGTTTCTGGATCTTTGTTAGAGATATACTTACATTTGCCGATAACCCTTGTAAATTGGGTCGGAATGTCTTGCGGATCATTCTCTTGACTCGGTTTCAGCGGTGTTGACAAAACGGTGTTTAGCTCGTCGAGGGTAGTGACCAAAAGCGCAGGTCCTTGAGAGAAAGAAGCCGGTTGATTGCCGTCGCGTGCCGGTTGCAGAAGATCCTTTTCCAAACTCAAAAGCGTCGCGTAGCGTTGTTGTAGCTTCGTTATTGACAATGCCAACTTGTGTCTCGCGCCCTTCGTAACGCCCTGTTCGGCTAATTGATCCTCCGTAAGTTCCAACATTTCCTCGTAACTCATAGTAGCGAAAAGATAGCTGTACTTGTGTAAACGAAGAGTCTTCAGCCAGGTCGGCACATCTGCGTCGAGAAAAAACGAAAATAAATACGATAAAACATAAAACTTAGCAAACTTTACGCCGAAACCTTAAATCAAAGTCTCTAACGTTCGGTTGATTTTTTTCATCAATGTTATTAACAAATGGACAAAATCTATCTGAATTCCATGGTGTTGAAACGCTAACATTTATTTTAAGCAATGTAATATCACCACCGAAAAGTAAAAAAAAATCTTGAAGTTTTAAACTATCGAAGTTAACAGTGAAGTTAAAAAAAAATCGAATGTACAAACCTCTCATTCCACTGCTGAGTGTACGAGTTGATGCTTCATCGAGGCGACCTTCGCTGCCACTACTGGCGCACGAGCTCTGTGGGCTCAGAGGACCTAATCCGATAAGTCCGTCTGTTCAAAAGTGGAAAAAAAACAGAAATAGTACTGTTTATGCGTAATTACTGGAAAGTCGATTTTCTTTTTTCGTCGAGAACAAAATATATTGAGAGATCTGAATGCACAGTATGAAATAACGAATTGGAAGGATAAAAAAGGTTCAAATGTATCATTTTTCTTAGCGTACTGGAGTTGTCGCCGGAAACGCTGAAACTGCGCGGCTTGTGTCTGGTTGTGCTGTTGGTGTTGTTGCTGCGCTCGACAACCTCGAGATGGTGAGGGGGAGCTACCGGCGGAGTAAGACTATTCGATCGACGCTGTCGGCTCACAGGCGGTGGAAACTGCACATTGAACGTTGTTCCCGGTTGCGAGGCGAACAGATTCGATTGTTTGCTCTGTTGCTGCTGCTGTTGCTGCTTCGTTGCTCGCTGCCATGCGTTGTCCCATCTGGAAGCGAAAAGACTATTGTTTCTAAAGAACCGGCTTTCTATTGTGTTTATATCATTTTCCGTATCATTTATGAATTGTCCTTCAATTTTTCATTGAATAATTCTACTACGATAGAAGAAGAGAACAATTTATAGTCACGAAAAATGATTTTTCTTCGTTGCGAAAAATGTTTTATCCGAGAATTATGACAAAATAAAATCATAAAAGTAAAATCACAATAGCGCATCGATTATCTTTTTTGTTCTCCTGTTTTTTTGCATTAAATTTTTTTTGCATAAATAAAAATAAGTTATTTCAAAAGAACAATTCCTCTGATTCATAAAAAACAGAAAGAAAATAAAAATTTGTGGAAATACCGAATTTAAAACATCGCGATTTGGAGCAAAACTCAAAAAAAGTATTTCTTGTAAAAATAATTTTTTTTTTTCTTATTTCATTGGATCTCATTGATGAAAATTGATATTTGATCAAAAATTTCATAGTACGCAAATTACCTTATCGGCGCATTTGTGTATTCCTCGAGACTGTGAATGGGCGGCGCACTGAAAATTCTCTCCTCGATGTGCCTTAACAATTGCGTCAACGAACGCCTATCCTGACTAGTTATCGCTGGATGGATAAGCGTGTAGCCGAGCAATTGTTGCGCCTGTTCAATGTAGAGACCCGATTTGGAGCACTGATTTACCAATTCTGGTATCGCCGCAAGATAGCATTGTTTGCATTCGACGTTCGATGGTCTAAGCAGCGGTAGATGAGTGAGCAGTTGATTAATCGCTATTTCGGTGGAATCCGATAGCAACGAATTGATGAATGCTGAAAATTAAAAGAAAAAAAAAAAAAATTAAATACAATTAATTAAAAAAAAAAAAAAAATTAAATACATTAATTTTTTTTTTTTTTTCATTTTTTTCGGGAAAAAACGAACAAATTATTGTTTTGTATGATTACCTGGATTGTTGGCGTTCGATTCTTGCGTATCGAGTTCCGAAACCGCGTGCAACGAGTGATAAACGGCTTGTGCCAAAAATCTCGCTTGTACGGCGGGTATTCGGCGCAAAAGTGCGTACAACACGACCGTTTGTTCGCATTCGTTCCATTGTGAAAAAACACGGGACAATTCGTTGACTTGTTCGGAAAACAGAGCACCCGGTGACCACTTCATTGTCGTAGAAATAACCGCGCGCGCGAGCACGGATTATTTATCTTTCTTTTTTTTTCTTCCTTTTGTTATTATTTTCTTTGTTTTTTTTCGCGATCAGATCGGAACGTTTTCTTCGCTGCGTAGCGGCGATGGTCAATAGATAAAATGTGTGGCCCGTGAAATTCTGCAACACCAGAGACATCGACACTCGTGAGAACCGATAAATCACGAGGAAAAAAAAAAAAAAAAAATTCTATAAATAAACCAGTGATTAATTTAGATAATAATACCATTGGAGTGAAGAAGTTTTAGCGTCCATTTTGTATCGCGTATCTGTTTACATATGGTGCGCGAATCGGGAAGAAAAAAAAAAGGAAAAAGTACACGAAGGACGCTCGACGCTCAGTTTTGTGTCGGCAAACGAGTCAATTTGGATTCAAGGATGCGAGGAAAAAAAAAAAAAAAAAACTAGAATTTTACCAGGACGCGACAAGATGTCTCGAAGTTATAAATAAAATCGTTCGAGACGCGCTCGCGTATATTTAAATAATTTAAGTAACTTTCTTTTTAATATTTCGTCAGATAATCGAAAGGCGATCGATCGGCGATTCTGTATCAATACGAAAATAATCGTAAACAGAGTCGTTTTCGTGATTGTGTGTGTGTATGCGTGTGGAACGCCATCGAAAAGCCGAGCTTCAAGGCGAAAACACGCAGCACTCCCCAACGCAAGGCAAGAGGTCATTCGCACCGCGCGCGCGAAACCTCCCGTGTGTATCTGTGTACACTACATATACAATTCTCGTCGCCGAGTCAAAGTGTTTTTATAACGCTATCGTCGAGCTCTATTTTACATCGATGTACAGAATATTCACGAATTTTAATTATATAAAAAAAATAAATAAATTGAATAAAAATAAATTAAAAACAAATAATATTCTCGAAATTTCGATGAAAACGTATACGCAACATAACCTCAAAAGTAGTTTACCCGAGAGAGCGGGCCTCCCCCCGATAAGAATTCCGATGAGGTCAAGTTTGTTTACCCCGCGTTGTGTGTATTTATAGCTGGCCTGCCATGATCCATCGCTGGCGATGCAACGGCATCGACGAGTATGCGCGCACTTTTTACGTCCACAATAAATACGTTAAGTCTCGTGATATTTTATCCGCGCATCGCAAAGAAGAATAAGCGCATCTCGACAGAGACGAAGAGATCAATTATTAATACATCAAAAACACGAAAATATAGAGCTTTCCGACTCGAAAATTTCTCGATAAGAATCCTTCGTACGCCCGAGAGTGGACCGTCGGCGTTTCGCCTTTCGCTGTATGCGCGAGGGGTGTAGCGAGAGGAGAGGGTGGAGGGAGAGAGGGGGTAAGCAAGGGGGCGGCGAAACGAATAAACTCGCGTCCCTCGACACGACTCCGAAAACACGCTAAACAGTTGATAACGAAGCATATTGTCCCGTAACTCCAACGGGATTGAGTATTTCGATGAGAAACAAGTTTTTTTTTTGTCAACTCCGAAACGATCGAAGAAAGTCGAAGTAACGAGCTCGTTACTAGATGAGCTCCGTTTCGTGACTACGGATTGTGTGAGATTCGGCCATTAAAAGTAAGGAAACAACAACGCTGTCTGAGACTCTTCGGGAGAGATTCGGGACGAGTTTTTTTTTTCACATTTTTATGGATTAATTTATGACAGTAAAAAGATAATTACCGTTTTCGTATCCGCAGTCGAGTTGTTGACGAGCGACGGACTTATCACACAGAACGATTCACCGTTAGAGCATTTTAGCTTAGCTTCTCGGATCGGTCGTTGATCGCCCATGCGGTTCGGCGGGCCTACGTGACCACACTGACTCGCTTGTATGTTGCTCAGGCTCGGTGCTCTCTATGGGCCATGAGTATTGGACGATACGGAAACATAAACGACCAATCGCGTCATCCGCGTGCGCTTCGGTCACTGTTTGCGCAGGTGCAGGGATGCTGCGAACGTGTGTTTCGTGTGCCACGATCGCAGCTCCCGCCTTTTGCCCCCCTCCCCCTCTTCCCCTCTGCCTCGACAAACCCACCCGAAAATTTGGTCCGGAGCATTCCCTCTTACTGATAGTAATCGTATGTAAACATCCCGTTTATTCGATAGCTGCGTAATTGTGTTTCGTGTACATTTGGCGCCACGCTGCGGCGAATTGAGGCATAATACCTTTCCAGGTTTTCCAAACTTCAAAGGCTTCGGTATTACGGAAATAAATAGTAATAACGGCTTCGAAGCTTGTAAGCTCTTACTCTCGTAATGGGATATATAATTTTCATATTTGCACAATTGGTATTTCGAAGTTTCGATAAGAAAACATAAGAAGTAGGTCTACGTGCATTATACAATCCTGCTGCTTCACTATTCGTATGATTGCGTGTTTAAAATATTTTTGACGATACATATAGGATGCAGACGCCGAATTTTTTTTTATAGACTTCACAACGAAATATCTCAATGCTCATAAAAATGAAACGGAGGGGCTTTTTTCCGCTGTAGTCTAATCGAAGAACTTGTTTTACGATAAATGTTTTATAACATTAAAGTAACGAATAACTACGCAAACAGCGATTACGAACCTTGCGCGTAACGCAGTACCTGCAACATGAAATTCTACGAAAGTCTTTTGTAGTACGAGTTTTTCGGATATATACAATCGATACACGAGACAAAAATTTTCTGAACGCACATGCCCCACAGAGGGCGATAGCCGAAAAGAGGAGAAGACAAAGTTGAAGATCTCGTAGAGCCGGTCGCAGCCAGCGATGCCAGGTTGCGGTAGGTCAGGTCATCCCTGGCCTATGCCCACAGGCGTGCTAAAAAGATACCACATGAATGAAGAAGACATTGTAGAGCCGATCGTACCCGCTGATCCCAGATTGTGGAAGGTCGGGGTCATCCCTCGACCAATGTTGCAGAGTCCTTAATCAAATTCCACTCAAGGGATTTTATTCCCTTCACTGCGCAATAACGGAGTTCCATTTTTCATTTAAATAAATTTATGGAATGAAAAAATGTAAAACACGTATCGAAATAATGGACTCACCTCGATATAGATACTTTTTCTTTATTGATTGAAATAAACATGTACAGTCTTATGGAATCATTCATTGCAAGTTTAATTGTATGGAAGGTTTATCAACGAATTTTTACAATTTTTTAATCATTTGCTATAAAAATTTGCAATCATACGCACAGATACTTCATCATTTTTTCATATTACGGAGATCATTTTCGTAGTCAATATAAACGTTTTACTCCAACGAATGCGCGTAATAAATACATACTTCGTTCAAATTCTTTCAACGTTTTTGTGATGGTAACGTATTTTTTTGTGCCAAACTTTTTTTAACCTTTTTACATCCTTTCGTAATTCGCGATGAAAAGTCCGAAATCAAACGCTGACGTACCTATATCTACATCAATATTGTAATAATATAGTAAATTGCTCTGTTAAATCTTCGTAAGTAGATAAATCGTAAAAAAAAAAGTGATTAAACAAAAACCATAAATAAATTTGCAGGTTTAGAGTTATCCATACTCCAAAAAAGTTTATCACAAAATTACGAAAAAACAACATTTGCTGAAAAACAAAAGAATATTTATTGTTGTCTAAATAACAAAAATAAAAGTACAAATGAATGAAATTTTTGCTAAAAGACAAATTAGCTTACGTTTTAATCGCAGATTATTTGTGAAATGAATAATACAATCAGACTATTTTTGCTTAATATTACGTTTATACTTAATGCGACTGTGACTTAGCCATTGGTGGCAGTGACGGTACAAAGTTTTTAACTTAGAAAATGATTGCGGCTGACGTCAGCGACAAAATTAAATGTTTTCACCCATTCCGTCACTTTCGGAGATCAAAGCGCGTTCCAGAATCACTCTGCCCTCCTTATAGCGTTGATTATCGTCCGTCGCAAATTCATACACCCAACCAAGTTTGGCGTCGCAGTTTTTGCAACTGACGTCGCGTACCATGTGACGTCCGGTTAACATCACACGATCCTGTACTTCGCTGCGGTAATGAAAATTTTTTGTTTGTTCATTAACAGCCGATTTTTTTTTTCGAACGAAATGAAATGTCCAATTTATCGAGAGGCGTTATTATTCTCGTGTTTACCTGTAGTTGAGATTCACGACTTTGTTGAAGAGAAATGCGCGACCGGTTGCACCCGTGAATCGCGTACTGATCAGCTGTCCACGATTTGTGAGGTTCGTGTCGCAGGCAGCGCATGAAAATAGCCTCGTACCGCCAATGTGTTCGAGAAAAATAACTCCCATATCGTTCTTCACGAATATCGAAACTTTAGACGAAATTCGTTAGTTTCGTAGTTTTCGAAAGTTTTGAAATAAATAAAGGTTATGCGGATTTGAGAGAAGTCAACAACACGAACTTTGTATTTTTGTCTACAAAGACGTCATATTCTCATCGAGATGTGTGTCTAGACGGGGGCAGTGCCATCGCCAGGCACAGCTGATACTCGAGCAAACGAACGAAACGAGCGAAACGAACGGACGAAAATATGGTCACGTGACGGTGACACTGAAAAACACACACGGGACGACGCTAATTATCGGTTAACACAACAAAAGATTGAGATTTGTTTTTTAACAGATTTCTCGTATACCGTTTTTTACATCCGCAATTAACTTTACCTCGCGAAAGAAATATATGCTGTGTTTATACAAACTCCATATGACCTTCAGATTTTAAGTCATCGGATATACTTTTTCCAATTGCATTGCATTATCTCGAGTGGAAGGAACTTAGAACAAAAAGAATGCATGATAAGAACAAAACCGTTAATACACCTTTATAACAACTTGCAGTGATTTATAACAGAAGATCCCGTAATCCCGTTTCGGGAAGCAAATGCTTTTTTTGTAACTTTTATTCATACAAATGATTTTTTTTTAATAATAGCGATGGAAGAATTCCTAAGACAAAAAAATGACGCAAAAAACATCGAATTATTGAATAAAATAATTATTTAAATTGGCCTCATGGACCACCCATATAAATATATATATATATATTTTTTTTTCGTTATTAAATTATTATATAGTTATAGAAACTTATTGATTTACTTTGTAGATCGTTGCAAGAAAAAGACGTTAATTACTGGCAAAGTTACATCAAAATATGGTATCTTTATTACGCATATAAACAGTATACAATATGTTACATGTATATAATATCTATTGTATATAATATAATATATTTATTTGTATCTGTAGTATAATATATAATCGTGTAAATTACAATTATTAAAGCTACTCACACAGATTTTTGTGCTGTAAAATTCGCAAAACTTTAGCTCCAAAAATGCCTGATGTTCGTTGAAGTTGGATTCTTAGGCCGTAACATAACGCTGTTCGGCCGTCGCGTACAATACGCTCTATCAGAGTGCCATTTCCAATTTCCGAAAAGTACTTTGCGCACCAATATATGAAAAACGGTCGGAAAACAAATAACAAAAAAATCATTTTTTTTTCTTTTTCGATCTTTAAACTGTAATTGGTCATTTCGTTTAATCGCTATATGTTTATCTCTTTAAGGCACATTTGAAATATGATCATTGCAACTCCGCTCGTGTTGTCATCAACAATAAGTTTTGGATAAACTAATTGACCCTTAAAAAAATTCTTAGTACAAGCGATTTCCTTCGTATTGTTTGTTTTTTTTTTTTTTTTCATAACGGCGGGAGAGAGGGCTTTTTAAATTTTAAATGAAAATCAAAGTGAGATAATCAATAGAAAAATATAAAAGATTAAAAATTCCATTTAGCCAAAATCACAGACGATTCTCTTACTTTCCTTCGACAAATGTCAAATGTGTCGCATCCTTCGTGTTCTTAAGATTCTACACAATGTTAGTCGATATAAATATTATAAATATACATTCAATAATGTGTTAGAATGACTTACTTTTAGTTTAGACATTATACGTACTCACATATTTACGCCCGTAAACGTTAGTAATTACGGACTTAGAGCCGCCGAGCAGTCAGTGTTAGCATTTGCGTTATACATTTCTTTTTTTTTTCCCGTTTTTTTTTTTTTTTCTTGTTATTCATGCGAAGATGTAAGATCTCTATATAACGTGTATATAAATATTATTATACTCGGAGTTACTCCATATGTACGTACGTATAAGTTTTACATATAAACAGAATGTTTATACATTTTGATTATATCGATTTTTGTCGATCGAGCCGTGAAGGACTTAGTATAATACTGCGCCTATTTCCTATGTACACCAAACGTTTATAGAATATATTTATATATGTGGTATATATATATGTGTGTTGTATAGTAAAATCTGAATAAATTGCGTAATAACAAATACCGACGATAGTAATGACTGACATACAATAATTCGATCATTTCTATCATCGTCATTACAACCTTCAGTACTTCTAAAATGCCCGATCGATTGGCTAATTATTATCGTAACTGTTATCGTTGCTACTCGCGTCCTCATCATTTCATCTCTATAATGAAAAAAAAAAAATACAAATAAAATTGATTGTATAAAAAAAATCAATCGCCATTCATCGTTTGTTCGATCAGACAATTTCTTTCTTTTTCCATTCCTGAAAATCTCCATCTATATTTTCTTTTTTTTTTAATTATCTTTCCCTTATTTCCTATTGATAACTAAACCGAAAAATCGAAGCACCATGACGCTCGATCAGTCGCTGGCAAGCGTCGAAAAAAAAATCTATGTACGAAACGTTTTTTTTTTAAACAGTTATAAAATTCAGTCCATTTCCACGGGGCTTAGCAATTAATGGACGTAACGTTCCCGAGGTATTTCAATCATCTCTGAAAAATCTTAAACTAATGTGTCTGGTCGTATACGCATTCTTCCCCTTCGAAACGAATCGAATTTTAAAAAAGACCAAGTTGCGCGTTCGGTGCAAAATTAACGTAAAAATTACGATATTTATCCGTGCAGTACGCTCTGCAAACGTATTTGTCGAAAAAATATTAAAACAAAACATTTTTCATCCGATTGTGACGATGGAAATGAGAAAGAAAAGAAAAATCGAAGAAAAAATCGACAAATAATGTCACGCGAGATTACGCGCGATGAGTGACAAATTATTACCCAAATCCATCGATACTACAACAACTCAAAAATCTTTTCGATAACATTTAAATGTTTTAAACGATTAATTATATTCGATAAACTGATAGCGTGGACGACTCTGTTACCGACAGTATTTTCCAGTCGCAGATTGAAATCTACAAAAAAAAAATGTCCCTTCCGATTGACAACAACAACAAAATATTTCATAACGCCGACAACATGTTCAGCCATTGCGAGAGTACAAATTTACATTTATCGCGATCTCATAGTTCGCGTTATTTAAAGTGTATCGCTCGCCATTTAAGCGATCTATCGATTGATTTCGCGAAGTCAGTAACTCGGCCGTTCACCTTATAAATAATAATACACGAAACGACGATAACAGATCTTACACTCGTACCGCTTTGTCGCTACGAGGGAAAGAGTAACAAAAATCATTGTTATTCCCGACATGTAGTAGTCGAGTAATGACAATTGACAAAATATTGATTTGGTTTTCCGCGGCTGGATTTAGAAAAAGCGAAGTTATTTTTTTTTCTAAATCCCCAAAACGAATCCCAAAATCGGCAATACGTTAGACGCATTTATTTGGTGAGTTTCGTTCGATTGGCAGCCATCTCGGCGAGACAAGCCAATGCTTCGAGGTCCGGCGGTGCGCACCAACCTACGCATGGATAATTAATTGTATGATTATTACTGTTTCCTTACAAAAAAAAATATTCTCGCTAAACTATCCATAATTCATGCGCTTGGTTTTTCATTCAAAAGTATTCAATAATTAGCAATTCAGTAAAAAAAAAATGTATGGCAGATAAATTTCGAGAATTTAAATTTCAAGGCGAACAAAAGCGATTCCAACATTTAATTGTTATAATTAAATTTTTCTTCCTTCGAAAATTAAAAAAAAAATTAGCAATCATCCATTTTATTTTTATACTTCGCGAAATGATTTATCGATAGCATCAATCATTTGAATTTAATTATATTGACTCGGATTTCATATGAAATTTAACTAATTTGTTTTTTCAACTTTCCAGAACATCCGGAAGTAATAATATTTTTCTAAAACTACTCACGTTTATTGGCGTCATGTTCGTCGTCATTTTTGGTGGCACTGGTTGCTGCAGCATTTCGTGTTATACTCTGCTTCCTCGCCTTTCGTTTCTGACTTCCAACGAGAAGAGCTTTTTCGGCTTCTTCTTGAGGATCGAAACTATCTTCCGTTGTTTTAGTTCCAAAAGCGGCGTGTGATCGTTTCGCCGAATTTGAACTCAATTTCTGTGGTATTTTCTTTTTCTTGGTACGCTGCTGTTTCTTCTTTTCTTGGAACTCCTCGAGACTGAGTGACGGTAGTGCTTCAATTTTTTTCTCCAAATTGAAGTCCCTGAAAAAACAGTTACATTATTCTTAACTTTGCAACGATTATATTTTTAACGAAAAAATGCGTCGCGTCTCAGAATTACGATGATACTCACTCAGCCTTAAATCTCTTGTAGGACGGCCATTCGGCGTAATCGGGACGAGCCTCCGCACCTTCCGTTTCGGTTTCTTCGGGTTTTGATGCTTCCAGCTTACCTTCGGCACTTAAATTTTTTCCAACAAAAATAACGATTACAATTGTGAAAAATCTTTTGAAGCAGCGATCACAAATTTGTATACTTGTGTCTTATATATTTTTGGAGAAAAATGGAATTAAGTGAAATATCGAAACTATAAATTTGCAAGATTTGGGATTATTTTTTCCATCTGATTTTTCCGGCTTATGGAATACAGTCGACGATAAAAAAAATACTCATTCAAGTTGAACATAAACGGAAACTGTGCTGAAGTTACTGATGTTTATAATTACCTCTCGACAAGATGCTCCAAATCGCTGCGCGAACTATTGCCTTCGCTACTCAGAGAATCCGTTTTTTCGCTGACGTTCGATGAGATAGAATTCCTTCTTTCATTTGGACGTTCCTCGACACTGAAATAGAAAAAAAAATATATATATATACGTTCTGAGGATTGTGCCCCATAAATTAGGGTTTTTTTTTCCTTGTCGCAGTTTTGGATCATTTTGCTTGTATCCTATTCGTTACTCGTTGATTTTGTTGCATAAGGAATCTTTTTTCATCCTTAAACAACTTTTTTCTCCTCTCCACATTCGCAGTTGTTTAAGGATAAAACGAATAAAAAATTTGACGATTGGTATCAAATCGTAAAAAAGTTTCCCTATTAAAGGAAACCGACGAATAAAAGAAAAGACAAGCGTTTCGTCCCAAAACCGCAGCAACCAACAGCAAAAAAATATACATGTATATTTAGAACTTCGTTCGCATATGACTAATAGGCAACAAAATAATAGGCTAAATAATACTCACGTATTATTAATACCGGGGAGTCGGCGTCGTTTTGTCTGCTGTCCCGTCGAGCCGACATTTCGTTGTTGTTCCGCCATTAATTGCTGATATCTCACACCCTTGCAGCTTCTTTCTCCGCGAAAATTGTTTTCTTCAGGCGATCCATTGCCATCGAGGTAACCATTCGTATCGATTTTATCGTCTTCTTCGTTCTATCGAAAAGCAAAAAGTAAATTACAAAAACTGTATAAAACATTTTGGTCCAATCGGAACCTCCGTGCAATTGAATTTCGATTAATCGAATTCGAAAATTCCAATGTTACATGCAAATAGCAGTTAAAAAATTCAATTTATTTCATAAAAAATGAAAAATGATAAGCTTCACAAATTAAATATTTCGAGAAGATTTTAAAAAATATTTCGTTCGTAACGTGACGTATAATATTCCCATTACCAAGTGATGCTGTTCGTTGTTATTGGATTCGGTGTTCACATTTTTCTGTTCGCAAAACAAATCAACTTTGCATTTTCTCTTCTGTTCGTTATCTATTGGAAGTTCGGTGTATTGTTTCTTAGGAGTTTTTGGAACGGTCTCGTCGTCGATGTTCGCCGTGACATCGTTGATAATCGATTCAGCGGCAGACTTTCCATTCGCTTTTTGTGGAGTGAACAGCGAACTGAGACCACCGATTTGCGTCTCGTCGGCCAACTTTCCCGGCTGTATAGATCCGTCTTCGTCCCTCGCGTCAGTTTTCGTACAATTGGAAGACTGATAATCGGAATTGACATTGTCGGAATATTGATCGTTTGCCCCAACGTCCGGCTTCTTGTTCGTCGGTCTCGTGGTCAACGTGCGAAGCGGCGGGGCCGGTAGTTTGTACCACTTGAAGTCTGGATTTGCGTTTAAGAATGCATCTTTGTACTGAAATTCGAAAAAAAAAAGCAAAAAAAAAAGTCATTAGAAAATGATGACGAGAGCGAAAAATCGAAGCGTTCGAATTTATTTTCTTCACCTCCTGCGCCAAAGTGGTATATGCGCGTTTTTGTTCCGGTCGAAGAGTGGCCCACCATTCGCCGAGAACTCTCGTAACCGCCCGATTTTCAAGATGAGGAAATTCTTTTCTCACTGTGCTGCGATGCCTCTTACAGAATATCAAAAATGCGTTCATAGGTCTTCTCGCATGATGCGCGGGTTCCCGCAAATCCCGGGACTCCTGTGGACACATTTAATTGTCTTTTAAGTTTCATCAATGGATCAATAATTTACCGTTTAAGATGAACAAAAATTTCACCGCGAACAAACGATCAAACGACTCTTTACATTTGCGAAAATAGTTTTTAAAATCCGAGACAAATATTTCTGGGAATGAAGGGGAGCAGAAGTCAAGTAAATTAAATTATTATTGGAAGACTCGCGTAGGCGACTAAACAGATTATCATTTATCTATGTATGAATCATCAGATATAGTAATTTTATTGCATAAGTTGAGGAAACTTTCTCCTCTCTCCAAATAAAATCCTTGAAAAAACGAACGAATAGAAATAAACAAAAATTAATATTTATAAAACAAAACGAATGCATCGATCGCAGCATAATTTTGTTATTTACTGTTATTCCCTGCGAAAAAATGGATCAGCGTATCGATAGACGATATGATGAAATTATGTTTTTTTTTTTGGTCGCACCATTGATATTTTAGTAAACCGATTTCATTATGGAAAAGTAAAAACTCTGCGGATAAAAATATTTTTTTTTTTCATGAGAAATAAGAAATAATGCATTGGTTATTAACTATCGTAAGATTTTAAAATTCGTAGAAAAAATTAATCGGCGATTTCCATGGGCGATGTAACGCTTTGCCGTCAGTCATCAAAGTCGCAATGGATTTCCTTATTATCAGAACGAAGCCTTAAAAAATGTTACCCTTCCAGTCTATCTACAGTCCGACAGCCATTGATATGACGTACTTTATGCATTCCAAGCAATAATATCGAGATTACAATTTCAATCTTAAAGAAAATAACCTTCATTTTTTTTTTTTATCTCAAACAAAAATGAATGTTGGACCTGCAGGTGTATCTCGACCAATGCATACGCATGAAAAAAATGTTGACTTTGGTCAAGAATCGCGTGTCATTGAGTATTATTTTTTATCAAATGTAAAAATATTTTGCACCATTAAAATCGATGTTTTTCTTTGTCGAGTATTGAAAAAAAACTTAAAACGAAAGAAATGAATAAGTAAAGTAGAATATTTCTTGCGAAATATGAATTATTAATGTGTCAATATATGACGAATATTTCACAATCTCGTCCGGCCGTCATTTTAATTCACGAGCAGTCCGAAAGTATTTGTCGTGAAAAAAAAAAAAAAAAAAAAAATCGTTGAGGACATTAGAAGAAAAGTTTCGAGAACAGAACTCGTGACAAAGACAGTGTTTAAAAATTAAAAATTTTATCAATAATCAACATATGGCTATCGCGAACTGCACTTCCGTGTAAAACACGCACACACTCAATAGCCACAAGTGTGTTCGTATATTGCAACAAGTTGCACAAGTTAGCTTTCCGAGAATTATCATCCGGCAATGATTAGCCGATAGTTGTGTTTTCTTTCGATATTGACTTCATTTTGACCGGTCGTATTTAATTTATCGTCATTGAATTTCGCGTAATTTATCGGGAGAAAAACAAGAGACGAGGATTCGAGGTGGAGATATGGAAAGATGGAGAATCATTTCGTGTGAAAAACCCAGAACAAAGATAGACATGACACTTCGCAATCCGCCGAATGACAGCTGCTCTCCCGAAATGTAAATACTGTCAGATCGAACGACAGGAGCCGCCTCCCCGGTTTCGAACGGATATATCTTTTGTTTTATTAAACTTTCGTACCATGATGATTGTTCGTTGCACATTCGACAACCACTTGTCGCGAAAAATTCGGTCTCGCGATTTCGGACTTCGTTAATTCGTAACACAGTCAAGATATTCGTCGTGACACGAATCTCAAGGTTGTAACTGTCTCGCGTATGTTGTTCGGTTTTTTCGTTACCGTCGTCCGACCGTCACCGAACGTCTGACGTGATTTTCTGACACAAAATTATCGCTGCGACAACGCTAGTCATGACTCACGACAACGAGAGTATCGAAGCGGGCACTTTGACGTATCGTCGAGTTAATCGAAAGAGATTCGAACGTTTTAGCACGGATTTACGAAAAAAAAAAAAAACACACACACCAATTGTAGGAATGATTCGCCACTGCTCACCTTCTGCTGATGATCGCTGGCAGCCATTTCTGAGTTTCACTCACAATTCACTCAGCGGCGCATAATAAAGATAAAGCTTCTCTCAGCACTGCGGAACGTTTCTCTCCTCTCTTTTTTTTTGTTCTCTCGTTCTCTTCTCACTCGACGTCTCTCACTCTTTTCCCCTTCGCTGCATACGGCTCAACTCTCCGCCGTTTCGCACAATGTTTTGTTTTCGATACCAACACAGTGTATGTATACTCGGAATGCCGCTGCACTTGAGAGCAAAAAAATTGGGGGAAAAAGATCTTCGCTACCAGCTGCTGTTACGCTCGCTTCGATCGAACGAGATTAATATAATCTATATATATTTTTTTTCAACTCGTTTTTCACTTTTCTTTCATTCAACGGTTCTCTTCCTGTTTCACTCGTCTGGTGTTACCAAGCACTGACAGTAAATGAACCGTTTGTTCGTTTCGACGTTTGTAGAGCAAACGTCACAGTTACGTGCAAACGTCACTCGCTCATTGCAACGATCACGCACACAATTTTTCTTACTAATTATTCACACGTGACTGACAACGCTCGATGGCGAATCAGAGGAATCCCACGATTTTGTACTATCCGTTTCGTGACAATCATTCCTCCTGGGGACTGCCATTTTCATCGCGTGTTAATAAATTCGCGTTGTCAATTAATTTGTCATGTTTTCAATATAGCTTTACCGTGTTTCAAGTTCCGCGCGTTCCTACGTTACAGTACTACCAATATTTTTTTTATGTATATCTTTTTGAAATCACGAATTAGCCGAAGGCGGTCGCCGTTATGCTAACAACAATGGCTGGTTATCGTCCATCAAGAAAAAAATATATATTACAATGAATACATATGTATTACAATGTTGCGTTTGTTCGTCGATGGGAATTTTCATGTATTTTTCATTTATTAGCACAGGGTTACAATGAGTTTTTGTTTTCGTTCTTCGTTTTTTATTGTTAATTTATTAACATACGAAACACGTAATATATTCGATTGCACGAAACTAGCAAATGCAAAATTTTAGATTTCTATACAATGTTTACCAAGGAAAGTAAACCTTTTATCATTTTTCTTTCTTCCATATGCAATATAGTAGTGACATCTTCGACATAGAATTCCGAAAATATTAACGACCATTGTTTCTCAGTCTGTATGTCAGTAGGTTACCAAGACACTTTTATAAATAAGTAGCGGTAGGTAACGCGCCGGTGGTCGGTAAAGTAGCACATTTGCAAAAAATCGTTGAATGCGAGCGGTGAATTCCTGCATATAACCGCGTCGCTAGTACGCCAGTGGGCGCTGCGAGTGTTAGTTCGCTCGCACCTGTCCTCTCGTCAAACGCGTCAAACACATTCCAGTTATTATTTCGCGATGTATAACTTTTGATTTTCGGGTGTCAAAACACAAATACTTCAAGAGTATTTTTGTGTGATGTTTGTGTGCGTTTATTTTGTTTTATTTCTTCGAAAAGCTGTGCAGTGTCAACGCCGATGAGGGTTCGAATGATCGTTTAACAGCTGGGGGCCACTGCCACATCGAAATGCCGGGCGGTAAGTTAAATTGTAACAAGTCGTGTACGGATTTTGATATCAAGTAATATCAGTTTCGCTGCCTAGCCTTAGATTTTTCATCGTTATTTTTGCATGAACGTATGATTGCGCAATAAGCACAGAATAAGTATATTCTACGGAAGAAATTCAGGGAGAGATTTGTTTACATGGCAGTAAGCCGATATATCTATACAATCACCATGCTAATAGCAATGGCCTACTGTCGTTGTCTGTCAACATAGACTTTCATCTGTTCTCAAACAATTTCGGACTAAAAAAATTATATTCGTCGCCTCACGACATTCCGCCCGTAATTTTTCTTCATTATCAATTTATTTCGTGAAAACCAAAATCAAATCTTTTTTACGATGTGCACAAAAATAAATTGAACATTTTTTTTGTCGAGACGAAGCGTATGTTGATATCTATCGAGTAGACTATGATAAATTTATCGGGATGTTGACTCTTGAAGTTTACCGGTGAGACTGCGCTTTCGATTAAAGGAAAATAACAATTTCCGTCGCCGGATGGAATTGTCCCGTCGCAATTGACGTACTCGTAAGATACTTCGAACTTTCGAATAATGCGTCACAGACTAACGGAGTTTACGCGAACTAACGGAAAATGTATTTGGCAAAGTATGCAAAGTCCATTTTCAGTTCGTACGAAAACTCTCTTTGCCCGCGTATTATAAGCAAAACACACAACGTGTACCGTCCGAATGTCTTGACGAAGAACGACGAGATTTACTGTCGACGATCCACCCAACTTTCCTGAAGCTTTAGTTCGCGATCTCTTTCGCTGCTCGTTGAGTAGTTACGAGGCAAAAGCGTTGGAAGACGTCGACAGCGACGTCTGGACGTTATAACTACGGGAGGAGACTTGTATCGTTCGTTATGCTCAATCACAAAGAAACTCGTTAGTCCGGTCGTTGAATTGGTGCGCGCGAGGCGTTGACGTTTACAAATGAAAATATTTGCAATAGCGAAGATCGATAAACCCTATGAATCAATATTGATTAACGTATCCCCATCGGCTGAATTATTATTTTCAAATAGCACTTTGCATACGCAGACATAGATATAGTGCATAGAATCGACATACGTTCGAAGCGTTGTCGCGCTTACGCAGAAATCTTAAAGTCGAAATATATCGAATGTCCATCTCGTTTTTATTTTTATTTTCATGTTAATCAATAATTTACAAATTACATTTGAAGGTTAAAAAACTACCCTATGATTACGGGGGAAGTATCGGGAGAGGGAGGGAATCAGTGGTTCTGTTGGTAAAATAAAAAAAACACGCGAATTATTTTCGAGTTACGCGAATCATTAGCGGTTGCGTCTTCAATATTCAGACTTTTTAATCGTAATTTCAAGCTCCGCGAGCGTTTCGCTACGATGTTTATCATTGCCGCGTCTTGTGTCGTAAAATACAGCGATATATCGTTTTTTTTGCGCGTTACGCCGTGAGGAAAAGTGAATAACAGACCCATAGAACGATTGAACGCCTCAGTACGAACGGGGGATTGACTTCAGCGATAATCGTCCGCGGGTTTCGATCGTTCCGATCTCTTTTCGTCGGGCTGCACACTGAAACAATACTGCGCATGCGCGCGGTTACTCTCGGGAGTTGTGGCCTCTTTCCCGAAAAACTCTCGTTGTTTCGGCGTTTTGCATAATCATAAAGCTTACGACCGATACACACGAGATGTGTACACAGGTTTCTTCGCCGAAGGGACACACGGGTATGAGAACGAGAGGGGGAGGAGGAGGGGGGAGGGCTTCGGGAATAACGTTTTAGTCGAACGTGTGAGAGTCTCGAGTACAAAGCGACTGAAAGGATCGGATACAAACGGCCCGCGACGATGAAAAAAACTACAAAGACGGCGACGATGTCGTTACGTAGAAATACACGGGGCGCTCTCGGCTACAAGGTGGCGCCAGGATTGCATAACGCATTCGCGATGCCAGCTGCAACGGAGACACGATTTAGGGATATTATACACAGCGGAACGATATTTACTGCGATGATCCGGACACATGCGTACACGTCTCTGCGAAAATTTATGCGAACCCAGTGAGAGAGATTTTTCCGTCAACGAGAGTTATACTGACTTGGAATGCAACTGCATACGCGGACGTAGCGTTGACTTCGCGGAAAGATTAAGTGCGCTCGGGTAGCAATATATATATATATATATTTATATACATCGTGGGAATAGTTTTTTTCGTCCATATATACGCAGAAAAAAATAAACGTCGAGTATATAAGTGAAAAAATAAAAATAACAAATCGAAATCGCGTAAAATTAGCGATGCCGTAGATTATTGGCGCATTTAAATAATCGACGATTTAACACCGCGCACTTTCCGTCGTTTCTCGACATCGCGGAAGAGATATAAATATTTTACGAAAATGTTTAACGGGTATATGTATATATTAAACAAAGTATTGTTGATCGTAATCGATGAAATAACACGACGCGTTTCAATTTACGTATTTTATGATCGCTGGTGAATATTTCACTGGCGGATTAATCCTTTGCGTCTATCACGAGTCTCGAATGACGCGCGACGACGCGCTGGAATAACGGAAATGCAGAGTGTCGGAATAATTTGAGGAGAGATTGGATCCGAGCGCTTAGAAACGGACTAAGCTTTCCTGTATACAGAAATGCAAAATTATTTTCGATGTATTTTTTTTCATTATATTTTTTTTTTTAATTTTGACGTTTACTCGATGTTTGAAATATTGAAGGGTTTGAAGTAAACAGCGGTAAAATAAATGCTATGACGAAGTGCAAAATCGATTTTACAATTTTTTTGGAAAAAAAAAAAAACATTTTTATCAATAAATATTTTTTTTTTTCAATTCTGTGTTTCTTCTGATTTTTGATACGTAAATTCAGCGATTTATTTTATTCTCATTTATTATCGCGTTTGCGTCATTTCCACTAGTAATTTATTTTATTTGCAAAAACTCGACAATCTTTTGATTTACGAACGCGTAGCAAACGAATTTGTCAAAAAACAATATTTTTCGTGTGCGAAAACTTAGACCCATCGTATGGAAGAGGAGAGGGGTTAAAGGGGGGGGGGGGGGGGGCGACATGGGGGATTGCGAGAATCATCCGAACATTTGACTTATTACTAAATAGAGGACGGAGAGGGTGAAGAAGGAAAAAAAAATAGTGGGACGCGCGATAAGTATGGTATTTTGCGACGACGAGGACCCGAAGAATTCTCACGATCTTTGCCGCCCGTAGACACGCGTACGAGTGTCTTCTTCGCTCCGTTTTTTTTCTTTTCCTTCGTTTTCGCGATTAATCCTATATTCGTTCGAACGTCGGCCGGACCCGCAGCAGTTACGAAAGATTTTTCATGCCTCATGAGCGATGATCGTATCTCCGCGCGGAGTCCATGAAAATCGCCACGTGCCTTTCTCGTTCAGCCGTTACACGACGATATATCCGATATTTCTCGAAGTTTTTTCTTTTTTTTTTTTTTTTTCGCCACATCGATATCTCAAAATTCGGATTTTCGAGAATTTAGTCGCCAAAGTCGTGACGTCGATTGCGACGCACGTGTCTTCGTCTCTTGAAGCACGTGGCGCAGCATTTTTCTCGTACGATTGACGATATGTCGCACATGCGTCTGTAAGCTGCGCACATGTTCGCCGGAACGATGCTGTCTTTGCAACCTTCAAGAAAAAAAAAAAAAAAAAAAAAAAATATAAGGATAAATTATGGAAAATATATAAATAATACGAACGAATGTGCGTGAATTATACTAATTAAGTAATTATGATAATTTCATGATTGCCGCATTAAATATCGTAAATGCAGCGAAGAACCGGGTCGTCGCCATGGATGTGCCCTCTCGTTAACAACATCGTAAAATATTATGAAATACATATTTACCGAGTTTCTCATCACCGCACGGGCGTCTGTAGTGACAGCGTCTGGTGTCGAGCGGCTTTCTGTCGTATAAACAATTTTCCGAGGGCGATAATGTGGTTCTGTCGCGACACGCTACGTCGCGATTTTTCACACCGATCTTCGTCGTACAGGTTGCGTTGCACGGACCCCATTTGCCTGTGAAGAAAAAAAAAAAAATGATTATAAACCATTGAATTATTTGGTTTTCGAAAAAAAATTATTTGTAAAAAAATTGATTTCGAAAAATTGAAAAACTTTTAAAAAATTAAAAAATTTAAAAAAGAAGCAATTTAAAAAAATGTTAAAAAAACAAAATTAAAGGAACGGCGAAAAAATTTAAGGGCATTTCCCGGATTTCCAGGAGCACCGGTCACCATGAATACTTTACCGGTGATCCATTTCTCGCCCCGACAATCCTCGATCGACGGTGG
This sequence comes from Cryptus viduatorius, assembly GCA_964006125.1. NCBI lineage: Eukaryota > Metazoa > Arthropoda > Insecta > Hymenoptera > Ichneumonidae > Cryptus > Cryptus viduatorius. The sequence goes on from OZ023226.1 coordinate 2,265,596, forward strand.
TCTGTCCTCGAGATTGCAGTCGCTCGGCGTCGAACACGAAACCTTTCGATTTCGCTTTCCGTTGACGCAGTGACTCCATTTCGAAACTTCCCACTTCGATTTTGTGTTGTACATCGAATTGTCGGGATTCTCGTCGACGACATTGTCGAACTCGAGAATCTCCGGTTCGTCGGTAGCGTTGCCATCGACGATGGTAGTGCCGTCGTTGGAGCTGATATTGTAGAAAGAGGCGTCCTTGTTGTCGGCGTAAACGATCATCGGAATTTCCGTTGCGGGTCCGCAGGGCGGAAGGTTCGGACACGCGCCGACCTCCTCAGGCCTGTCGTCCTTGTCGCAGTCGCGATCAGGTAGCGCCAAATCTGAACCATCGGAATCCTTACTCGACGAGACGCACATTACCGATCTCTTGCGAAGGGCATCTTCGCCACATGTGACCGGACACATTTGCCAAGGGCCGACCCACCATCTGCGAAATCGCAAAGAAGGCATTCATCATTATTGATCCGTTGATGAATCGTATCTCAACTGTGAGAGTCGTTGATCGATTCTCAGCTTTCGAAAACCTTTATCTCCATTCGGAACTTAGTTTTGCACGAGTCATCGCAGATGGTCAACATACGCGCATCGATCGGCGGAAAAAACGGCAACTTTCAGAAAATCACCAAGAATTTCTTTATTTCACGCAAAATCCGACAAAATTGCGATCAAATTTGAAAAAAGAAAAAAAAAAAAAAGAATCAGCATATTGCCAATTCCATTTGCGTTTCTTTTGGGTTTTCATTATTTTTTCATTTCATTTAAAATTTTTCGAAATTTAGTTTCATTTTTTCGAAAATTTTAGCTCGGATTTTTTTTTTTTTACCTAAAATCTTTTTCAATTTTTTTTATCTTTCTATGTGCCAATTTTGCTCCGTTCTCGTCTATATTTGGGCATCGGCATTTTTTTTAATCAATGAATACGACTCCTGATTGTTTATTCACGTTACCTGGCGGGACACGGGTTCTTGTTGCATTCCCGTAGCCGAAACTCGGGTTTGTCATTTTTCTCGCAAAACGTATCCTCCACCACGCCGCTCTTTCTCTCGTGGCAAAGCGCGTGAGAGGTCTGCGTTCCGCCGCCGCAGGTTACGGTGCACAACGACCAGTCGGAAAGGACCCAAGAATACTCGGGTGCGTGATCGGGTTCCTCCTTCGGTACGGTGTACTCGTAACGGAGTCCAAAGTTACGATAGTGACCTCTGTAGATCAGCTGTTGAATTCCAGTAACGTATAATTTAACCGCAACGATTTACAGAATTCAGGGCAAAGCCTTCGTGAGAAAGGCAAAGGCGCTGTCCTCCGATGATTTTCAGATTGCGGATAAAGTGCAATCTCCGCGATGTTAATATTTCAAGGATGAAATACGCGGTTATTTCTTTAATTGTGAAGAATTATCGGCGGATACTTACGTAAACGGCAACGTCCTCCCTGATGGGTCCCGGAATTCTGACCTTCTCCTTGTCGTGATCGCGTTCGTAGAGCGCCGGAGTACCAGCGACCTCGTACTCTCCCGCTAAGGTGATCTGCCTGTCCAAGGAAATCGAAAAATCACTATTTCTCGATCGAAAATAATTTTTTTCGATTTTTTTTTTTTTTTTCATTTTTCATCGAAAGATTTTCCGAAACATCTATTATCTTAAACGCACCGTTTTCCATTGAGAAAATATTTGTTCGAATTTGGCACACCGATCCCGATGTAATTTTTGCTGTTGCCGACTTCCTCGATTTTGATATTTCTCGAACCCGCCGGTATGACGACAACTTCACGATATCCCGGTCCCTCGTTCTTGTCGTAGATACCGCTCGTCGTCTCGCACTGCGTACCGTCACCGTGACAAATACCGCAACGATCCTCTGTAGCGTCGGAATCCACGGTCCAGTCGCAGCCTACTTTCTGCGAATTCCGAAAATCCGTTCCTCGTTCTCTATGAAATTTTTACTTACTAACTTTACTTGTAAAGTTATCGTTGTTTATATAACTCAGTAGCTCACCCGACAGATTCCGGCGATACACATGTCGCGGGTACCAACGTTGCATGGCGTACCGTCCAATGCTGCTTCGCCCCATGGAACTATTACGCTCTCGTCTGTGTCCGTACAGTAAAGTTCGCAGGGTTCGGCTAAATTCAATTAAAATCCGATTAATTCTCAATATCTGACGTTTTTTAGGATTTTTTATTTTATTTTATTGGTAATCATCGCTGTAAAAAATAATTTGCCGAAATCTTATTACATCGGCAGCGGAAGATTTTATGCGTAAACTGATATACTGAATTTAGTGGAGAATTTTTATGGGAAATTAATGTACGATATATTAAAAACTGTAGTCAATTGCGCATAATTTCATTTTACTATAGAAATGCATTCATTTTTCATCGCTATTTTACATTAAATTTAGTGTACCTGTTGAGGCATAAAAAATGGCAATTTTTTTTACACACGGAGAGAAGAGATCTGCAAGAAATTACTATGTCGTCTGATAAAATCGGACTGTGGCGCCACCTATCGCAAAAATTGTCAATGTTACCAGAATTTTTACCACATTTATGGGAATTTTTACCCATAAAAACCAATTTATCAATTTTTTCCCATTTTTTTTTATTATTATTTTTTTTTATTTTATTCAGATAGTTCTCGTAGTTCTCGACATCATTGACTCCCCAATTTACGTAATTTTTTACCAGATATATGGTAAATTGTAACAGATGCTTCTCTCCGGATAGTGATTTTTTGAAGTGAAAATGAAATAACGCGAAGAAAAAATGTGTTTATTTACTTTGATCGAAATATGGTAGCCATGTATAATTTTTTCCTTTGTACTCCTTGCCATCGTAATCGCTACATTGAACACTCCTGAAGCTTGGCATGCCGTCGGGACACGGCTGAGTGTTGCAAATCTTGTATCGTCTTCTCTCACCCGTACAAAATTTACCACCGTGCGCGGGCTCTGGATGATCACACTTTCTCTCGACTATCGATACACCGGCACCGCAACTCCTCGAGCATTCGCTCCAACTGCCCCATTCTCCCCATCCCCCATCGATTTGACTCGGTCGATCGACTATTGGCACGCATTCCTGATTCTGGCACCACTGTAAATGGGGAATCTCGTGTTTAATAAAAAAATAAAAAAATATTCCGGAAACACTTCGAAGAACTGCATAAAAGTTTTGCTTGTCGACAAAACGCGAGTTTCAAAATTGTTCGATCGAAATCAAGTAATGTTTTGCTTTAACGAACAGTAAATCTTTTTTAATCGTTGAATACTTCCGATCAAAAAAATCGACCACTATTTTACTGAAAACATTTTCAATTAATAATTTCGTCATTGATATTAATGGAAAGTTCAACGATTTGAGGGAAAACTGCGGTTTTTATTTTATATATGTGTAATAAAAAAAATTATTTCTCGCACGATTGCTTCTTCATAATGTTTTGACTATGCCGACATTTTTTTGATTCAAAATTTTAAAAGTTTTAGTTTAAAAAAAAAAAAAAGAATTTTTTCTTGGAAATTCCCGTACTTTTCCATTAAGTAGATACGGAAATCGCGTCAAGACGTGTCTTCAATTTTTTATTGAAGAACCAAAATCATTATGATTCTCAATATTACCATATGTTTGCCGCAATGAGTTCCTGGCGCAGCTGGATGAAGCATCGTAGTGCAAGATCCATCGACGATGCACCAAAGCTTCGAGCATATCTGGCGTCGAGAGAACAATTGGTACTCGTTAACCACCCTTTCGTATTGATTGAAGATCGTTGATAACGCGAGAGTACTTTTTTTTGATCGTCACGTTTCACTTACCTCGTGAAGAGGTGAACATACGGAGGCCTCTCTGACGCCAAATTGGAGACGACACTGATGTTCCGCATTGTACATTGCACCGGGCGGCAGATCAGGATATGCGTAGTCGTTGTCCGCCGGTTCGTCCTCCAGACATTCGCCTTTTCCCTGACTGAATGTCGAACCACCGACAGTAGCGCCGCGCATAGTATATCAGTATTAGTATAGTATTGAAGTTATGCAGATGGAACTGCATGCTTACTTTACGGGTTTTACGTGTGCATTCGATTAATGTAAACAGAAACCAATTCAGAACTCTACTACGGTTACGAATAGTCTCTTTAACCAAATTTCTTCAACTACATCCCACACATTCGGCGCATTGCTTCGACTCACTCAAGAAAATTGGTGATATCACGTCTCGAACATCGCGACCAGGCAACCCCGACGGTGTCCACTTCGAAAGTCGGTGTCATCACGTGCAGAGTGTCGCCGTCGCGTTTGCTGCATCCGATTTTGTCGGTATCGTGATACATACCGAAACTGACAAATAAGAATCGTAATGTACAAAAAAGTGAAAAAAAAAAAAAAAACATTAAACATGAATACAAAGTATACGATTTTTTGATGTCCGATATTTTTTTTTTATGATTTCGTGTGATGATTTTGGGTAAAATATTTTTGGTCAAAAAGGATAAAAAAAATTAAGAGAAGCACTTTTTTATGGTTTTTTCGTATTTAAACTCCAGAATACCACACATGAATCTGCGAGACAGCTGCTTCAAGAAAATCTCGAATTTTTCAAAATTCCCTAATTCAGGTTTCATTAAAAAATGTATAACTTCTCTCCTCGCTTCTCCCATTTTTATTATATCGATGTAACGCATTAACAGGTATTTTTCTTACATACTTACGCTTTGATTTCACTATAACTAAGCTGAAAAATATTGATTTTTAACTAAGTTTCGCAACTATGAGGACATCGAATTGCCGGAGAAAAAGAGGCAAAAGTATGTGTGGTATTCCTACGAGTTAAAAACTGAGTTAACGCTTTGCCTAAATTGGCCTAAAGAAATGCGCAAGTGATGACTAAGTCCATAATTCATAGTTCCAAAGTTCAAAGTTCGATTAAAAAATTGAAAATGAGATACAAGAAATGTGTGAATGCTGTTCCGCGCTTTATCCGGATCAGGTACTCCATACTTGCGCAGTAAGTTGCGCACTGGTCAGTGAAAAATTTATGAATTTATTTGGGTCGTTTGTTTACAATTAGCGAAAGCTTTCAACTCACTTGTGACCCAATTCGTGGGTAATCGTGTGTGCCAACGTGATTCCATTGTCCTCGTTGACACTGCAGCTACGATCCGGTTGACACATGCCAGCCACGTGGGCGACACCTAGCGTGCTGCACGGTGTATTGGCACGTGAACATATGTCTTCCCTCGTAACAAGTATCGCCACATCGTGATGATTCGGATGCGAATCATCGATGGGATTCATTTTTTGCTGCCATTTGCAGAAATTGTAGAGCGTTTTGTCGGCGTTTATCGTAATGTTGAGCCCTTGCTGCGCAACCAATGAATATTGAATACTACGAACTATAGAGCTTTTTTTCTTCTTATTTTTTAATTTATTATCCAAAAGATTCCGAAGCGTGTCGTGAATATTTTTTCATCAACACTCGAGTGAAAGGGTTGGATGTTTTATATGCAAAAATGTTTTTAGAGAGTGCGGAACAAAAAAATCGTCGATGCGTTCAACGGGAAGACCCTTTAGATTGGGTATCCCTATTTAATACCCATTTTTCGACCGAATTTTTTTACTTTCTTACAAAATTTGTATTAATTACACACCGAAATGCGTGTGAACAAAAAATCAACCGATTAGATTAGGAACTCGACGAGCGTAAAGGGTACGCGAAAATATTTGACAACAAGAAGAATGTAATTAAAATTCAACCAAAATTGGGGTAAAAATTGAGGAAAAATTTGATGAAAAAATGAACTTATTGCAAATTTAATTCACTTTTGTTTCACATTTTATCTCAATTTTTTTTCAATTATTCTATAAGCTGTAAAGGTCTTCAAACATATGTCTAAAACATTCCGAAGAGTCTGCAGCTATATTTCGCGTTTAAAAGACTTCACAACGTTCATAACGAGTTTTAAAAAATCTCCTCGTCTCACTCGAGGCAGCAACGCATCGATGATAGTTCAATAAATCGACACAAAGTCCCAGACTACCGTTGGAAAAATACGATTAAGTAGAAATTTCGTATTAACTTATTACGTTTTTTACACCGATACATACCTCCGCTTCGTCTTCCTCCATGAGAACAATTCTCACGACGACGACGTTGATGAAGTTACCGATCGTAGGATCGTGATAGAGAGCCGACACCATGTTCATAATGGTCAGAAGATAAGTCTCGACGTCGCCGTCCTGATGAAAAGCCATCATTGACGTGTCGGCGACAACGAGCGCTTCGACATGTCGCGCGCGGCTTATCGAGCGTCTGGAACGTTGCCACAATCGTTGCTGTCTCGTCTGATGTTTTCTTCGCCCGCGACCTTGAACTTGCACAAGACCTGGTTGTGTCTGCCATTCGAGACGCGTCTCGGTAAGTCGTCTCGGTTCTGCGAACCGGTAAGTGACGATTCGCGTTAAATCGTTAGACAACTTGTAAGACTATCTAATGAACAATTCATTCGATGTATCGGTTGCTTGGAAATTATGGTTTTTTTCCGAATTACCATTTTTAAAGGCTTTTTAAGGGCATTTGAGGCCAAATGAGTGAAATTCAGAAACCTTTTATATTCAACAAAAAAGATCTCTTAATCCGTAAAGAAGAGATCGAGATATGAGGCTACAAAAGCCCGCAGAAGATTTTTTTTTTTTTGGTCCATAAGTAATTTTAATATTCCGAGGAAGCTGTATTGGGACATCAGCGACAACACGTCGGCTTCAAAATTCTGCATATAGTTTCTCTTCGCAGAGCCGATTTAAAAAAACCAGAGGCGAAGAAGAGGCGTGAAAGAAAGAATGAGAGAATATCGAGTGGTAGATTTCCTCTGCCAGGGGGGTCGATGATTTATGCAGATTGCAGCTCGACTGGCGAGCCTACAATTAAGATTTCATTTACCACCTTGATGAATCGGTCGGCAGGCCGCTGAGACTTATACCTACCGAACGATATTCATTGTCCTTAATAACAGAGGTGAGAGAGAAGGGACGGCTAGCAGAGATGAGGGCTCGAGATCGGTTCGTCCTTTTTTTTTTTATTATCTTTAGGTTTTTCTTTTTTATTTGCCTTTACGTATACCGCGATCTCGAAAAAAAGGCCCGCAGGGTTAATATGAATAACTTGCCGACTATACCATACCCCGTCGTCTCGAATTCTCGATCATTTTATTCATCGCCCGTCCGCCAACCGCTTCTTCGTACGTAGCTACCCGACACCCATATGATTTCATGCGTTGCTCTTCGAAGCAATTAAGAAGTATCTCGATCTCATCGTTTCAAAGGATAATTATATACGCGATAGTTGCCAACCGTTTCATTATCACTCAGTAACTAAGTCATCGTAGCGCCGTAGAGCAATTTCTATGATACTAACAGCGCATAATTGTTATTGCATCGAATTACATTTTTACAACCGAATAACACGAGTGACGATTGAGGGGGAAATGCTAATCGCGGATAGGAGTTTATCAATAGATTTTCAGTACTTTTTTTGATGTCAATCGAAGATACTGTGAATTATTGATATTGATTCTGGAAAGCTATACATGGGTCTGAATTCGCGATGTTTCGGGATAATCTTGCATTTCGGAAGATATGTCGTTTTAGGTATTTTTCGAAATCGTGTTAATCCTGCAGTTTTTACTACAAAGATATTGCGCCTCGAAGTACATATGTTTTACATTTTTGCGTCGCGATTTTAATAAATCTAAACTTCAGTATGTTGATTTTCAACAAATTTTTAAATAAAATAAAAAAAAAAAATTTCAAATAAAAATTTGAAAAATTTCAATCATACGGAAAATGCTAAGAACATTAAGATTTTTCTTTGATTTCATAATAATTTCGGAAAAGTTATTAAAAAATTAGTAAAAAAAAATTGTTTAACAAAACGTTCGGCAACCGGAATTGCTTTTTAGCGGAAGAAAAATCGAAAATTAGAAAGAATTAAAACAAAATGTATAAATGTGTCAAAATAAAATTTAGAAAAATTAACGAACGAATTTCTGCTACAAAAAACATCAGGTTGCCGGATGACATGTTAAATAATTTTTATTTCGATTTTTTTAATAACTTTTTGACATTATTGTTATGAAAAATTGATGTTATCAGAACGGTTCACATAGTGTTTTTTTTTTAGATTTTTATCCCATTGGAAAAATCCAAAATTCTCTCTGAATCTCCTGAAATACCTCCCAACGCACAATTTCAACAATAATTGCCTTTTTATTCCGAAATACGTTTTCAAAAATTCCCGCATTACGTAATTTTTTTGTTCCAATTACACGAGTATCCGCGTAAAAGGAAATGATTGAGTGCCTCAAGAACTGAAAAGGAGAAATCCATAAGAAAGAGTCGAGTCCAGCGGACTGACCGCTTCCTTGAGACTCGCGCGTTAACCGACCACTGGGGGGGTACTACTCACCACGTGTGCCGCAGTTCCTCTCGTGTTTCCTCTTCTTTTTACGCCGGCGCTTGCGACCGGCGCCAATATCAACGGCGGCGGCGGTTGCGGAGCGCCGGAAGACGAGGTGAGGCCTACCGCCAGACTCGAGGCTCGTTGTGTTTCTCGCGTACGCGTACATCGCGCCGGTTCCCGCGTCTTCCTCTGTGGTATTTATCCAACGGCGACGTTCCATCGCGGCTCCTGACTGACCAACGATAGTCCCTGTCTCCGCGTCGTCTCTTTCTCTCGTTGTCTCGGACACGCCGACGGGTTCGAGCCAAAACTCGCCGTGATCCCCGTGGAGAACGCCGGTCTGTAACACAATACCGAAGTCTCGCGTTACGTATTCTCAAGCATTGCTGCGCCGCGATATATATATACGGAGCAATTCAATTACCTGCATACGTATTATATACGCGCAAAGTATGAAAAGTTTTAAACTACATATACATTCGTGGGCTTCGCGAGCTCAGCAGAGTTTTCTGATCCCCTTCGGGCATCTCTCGGCCGTTTCTGACAAACGAGAAAGCCGGATTTCCGAATTTATGTTACTTCTACGCTTTCGCGCTGCGAAAATAAAACGGTGAATCAACAGTTCGAAATTCTTTCGTATCTATCTCTCTGTTCGTTCGGGAAATCAGGTTTACTCCAAAATCTGATATATACTTTTCGATCTTTTATATACCGAGAGAAAAGGAAGAAAAAACTGTTATTTCTCAATTTGATCGCCAGGCGGCGCTTCCGCTACCTTGTTATCTTTTTAATACATAGATATCTCGTTTCATCGTATAGTTCTTATTTTCGTCAAGAATTATGGATTACATTTATGTAATTATAAACACTCATTGACTCCGAATACAGTCATTACATCGATGAAATATATAGCTATTATTGTTATTATTTTTTTTTTTTACAATCCTTTCAACGAGATCAATGGATTAATGGTTATCGATTGAAGTCCTTCAGCCGAAACATTTCCGATATTTTCGCGATTCGTTTAAATTTGCTTTTACTTTATCGTTTTAACAAATGTAAATTTATCGTATGAATATTCGTTAGAAATAAATAAATAAAAAAATCGAATAAATAAATAAATCGGTATCTGAATACCGCATTCTTAATCCTATACAGTTGAGTGAAGTTATTTTTGTTGCGTATCTGCGAAGTTAAGTGGATCAATTTTATTGTCGATGTATCGACTGTAGAAGTATAAAGCATAAGATAGCAGCGAATGAGAGACGAAAAATGATTGTGGAGCGATCCAAGAGGCGAGAACACGAGACTAGGAGATTGCCGAAGAAAGGACGTGGAGCAGAGCAGCAGCAACAAGCATATAGGCGCCCCTCGCGGCTTCGACCGTGAAAATGATCGGCGCCAGCCGCAGCGAGAGACGAGAAACCCACACGACGATTATCGAGCGAAGAGTGGAGTCGACCTGAGCGCACGTACAGACCACGCGGAGGCCAGTCGAGGGCCACGTGGAACGTGCAAAAGATCGAAAGGGATTGTACAGAGAGAGTCTCTGAATCCGCCGAGGTCGGGGCACAGGCAGTTATGCTGCGTTCGCTTGCATTACCCTCCCTCTTTTGTCGACCCGTTACCCCACGAACTTTGATCCTGACTCGCGTTTGCATCAAAAACAATTTTTTAACCACGACTGTCGGATTTTTTTGCCTCGAAACCTTTTTAATTTTTTTTTTTTCATTCGACATGAAATTGAAACTCGAATATCGAATTTTTCATTTTTTTTTCATTTTCTTTTGTGTTCAAAGGCTTCTACTGCTATTTGTGACATATTTTTATACCAATACATTTTTTTAATTGACGCGTTATGTCAAAAGCTCTTTTTCAACGCCAAATTGAAAAAGACGATTGTCAAGCACTTCAAATTGCCATAAATTTATCTTTCGCGTATTTGTGCGCTTCTATCGGTGAAACTTTTGAAAAGATGGTGAAAAACCTCGAAGGTAAAATGTCCTGAATTTTTTTCCGTTTGCCGAATAAGTACTCAAATATCATTAATTGAATTCGTCATATTGAAAATAATCGTTGATACAAAATAGCATAAAATTTCGGAGATTCTCTATTTTACGTAACTATTTCCGATAAAAAAAAATGGTAAAAAACCTTAAAGGCAAAATGTTCAAAATATTTTTCCGATTGCCGAATAAGTACTCAAATATCATTAATTGAATTCGTCATATTGAAAATAATCGTTGATACAAAATTGCATAAAATTTCGGAGATTCTCTATTTTACGTAACTATTTCCGATAAAAAAAAATGGTAAAAAATCTTAAAGGTAAAATGTTCAGAATATTTTTCCGATTGCCGAATAAGTACTCAAATATCGTTAATTGAATTCGTCATATTGAAAATAATCGTTGATACAAAATTGTATAAAATTTCGGAGATTCTCTATTTTACGTAACTATTTCCGATAAAAAAAATGGTAAAAAACCCCGAAGGTAAAATGACCAGAATATTTTTCCAATTGCCGAATAAGTACTCAAATATCATTAATTGAATTCGTCGTATTGAAAATAATCGTTGATACAAAAAAGCATAAAATTTCGGAGATTCTCTATTTTACGTAACTATTTCCGATAAAAAAAATGGTAAAAAACCCCGAAGGTAAAATGACCAGAATATTTTTCCAATTGCCGAATAAGTACTCAAATATCATTAATTGAATTCGTCGTATTGAAAATAATCGTTGATACAAAAAAGCATAAAATTACGGAGATTCCCTATTTTACGTAACTATTTCCGATAAAAAAAAATGGTAAAAAACCTTAAAGGCAAAATGTTCAAAATATTTTTCCGATTGCCGAATAAGTACTCAAATATCTTTAATTGAATTCGTCGTATTGAAAATAATCGTTGATACAAACAGCATAAAATTTCAGAGATTCTCTATTTTACGTAACTATTTCCGATAAAAAAATGGTAAAAAACCCCGAAGGTAAATTGACCAGAATGTTTTTCCAATTGCCGAATAAGTACTCAAACATCATTAAATTAATTTGTCGTATTGAAAATAATCGATGATACAAAAAAGCATAAAATTTCGGAGATTCTCTATTTTACGTAACTATTTCCGATGATAGACGCGTGAGGATCGTACTGAACATAATACTCGTTAGCTGAGAATTATTTAGTGTATTGTAGTATTGTGATGAAGCAAATGCGCTGACGTAGTTATGATCCGCGGAAAGCGGATCGAGAAAGAGTTATTTAGTTCGGGGTTTGGAAGGTACAGCTTAGGGCGATTATGAAGGCGCACAGGAAACTAGTAACGTAAGCCTCAAGGCTCCTCGGGTCTGCATATCGTGGTAACTAGAAATTTCTCGTTACTGCGTGCGTATTATAACATCAGAACTACGACGTACTTGTAACACAAGCCGTGGCAGTGTACTGGATACTCCACGCACGTTTGTTTGACAAGGGATAACGTGTACGAGAGTCAGAAACGTGGCCCACATGCAATTATCTGGTTGCGCACATCTATAGACGAATGTGCGTTACTGGCTGTATGTTGGGAGAGTTTAGTATACATAAATCGCTACGTATCCAGAGAGAGAGAGAGAGAGAGTGAGTCTCCAGCATTAGGCAAACGGAATCCTCGTATGTATCTTCAATTAGAACCCCACGTAAACGTGAAGTTCTGTGCTGTATGTGCGAGCGGTTGCAACTTGGGTCTGATGCATACGGGCATTACCCCCCCCCCCCCCCCCCACCTCCCTCCGCCCTCGACCCTCCGCCCGCCGCCCGCCGCCCGCCGGTCGTGTGAGTTATCCCATAGTAGTGCTGTGTTCTCCCAACTATATGTATGTCTATTGTACTCCGGTTTAACCACCGACAGTCTGAAGCATCGTGGTACCCGCGGGGGCTTTCGTAATATTCCATTAGTTGCTTTGTCGAAGTGACTAACATTCTCCGACATGTTGCATTTTTTTTGTTTATTGCGAAAAGTCGGACTATATTTTTATTTTTCTTTTGGTTCTCTTCGTCTTGTTGAATTATTTGCTGATTTGGCCCTAAAACACCATATTATGGTTATTTGGTACATTGAGAAAAATTGGACACGAAGCAGTTGCTACTGGCGTTTAGCAACTAGTGACTTTTTCGGTTGAGTGGTTGGTGGCGTGAAGTTAGTATTGTGTTGATGCACGGAGAGAAGGATCTGATACAATTTACCATATATCTAGTAAAAAATATGGTAAATTTCTGGGAGTGCGGAGTCAATGACGCCACCTGTTGAAAATTACGAGAACTATGCGAATTTTTACCAAACAATATGGTAAAAAATCCCTATAAATATGGTAAAAATTCTCATAATATCGGGTATTTTCGTCATAGGTGGCGCCACCGTCGAATTTTACCAGATGGCATAGTAATTTTTGGTACAATTGGTGGTAAAAAATGGGTAATTTCTACAAATTTTACTATAGGGTAATTCCGGGGGATATCGTCACTGTCATTTGTGAAGGTTACGCCATCGAAACTTCTGCCGCTTTGCGGGATATTAAAAATGGACAATCGTAAATAACTTTTTCATAAAGCGGCAGCGGCATTCGTAAGCGTTACGACATGTACGATTGTCCGAAATTCCAGAAATGAAAATGGTAATATATTTATTATCATTTTTCAATTTTTTTTAATCTCGAAGTACGTTGAAAAAAAATATAAGGAATGGTAATTGGATCGACAAGTCGAAAGAAAAAGAAATATCGCGAGAAATGTTGCGCAGACATGTGAAGTGGCGATAAGCGCAATATTTCTCGTGTAAACCTTCAACGAATGTACTCCGGATGGATTAGCATAATGCGAAGTTGATACAACATTGGATTGAATAGAAAAGTTCAGCAACGCCTTTCGCGTGCTCTTGCGATCAAATGTACTTTACCGGGTGGTAACGTACACATACTTCGCGCAGAACTGAGAGCCAATATAGCACTTAATGGCCGCCGGACTGTCATTATTCTTATGGGTAATTTGTTTATGAAGGTAACGCGTACGGCGAACTCTCTGTTAGATAGTTCGTACAGTGAATTAGTCTCAGGGTACTATACTGCAAATCCTACCGCGTCCGACAGTGCCTAAGCGTACACCACGGCTATGTATAAATTATTGTTGCGGGCGAGAGCAGCGCGCGTGATTATTGTGCCACCAACGAGCAGTACGATGGGCGGTCGCAGGCCGACACTAGTTAACGCCCCGTGTTTTATAGTTTATATACACTGCTTCGAGGCTCTCGCGTCCTTTTTTTTAAGTAACCGCGACTAACACCGTCATCTATAGCGCTAGAGGTATATAATAACGAATACGCGATTAAGAAAAGGGACGGGACGATAAGAATCGCGCGTGTGTTATCGCCTTTTCGGATCCCCTATCAACACTGTCGTTAAACCGGCGAAGAATTTTAATTGCCGACAAAAGGGCCGAAAAATCAGTTTAATATCATTTGATCGTCGGATCTTATCCTGTAGAATCTTTATACCAAATTAAAATTAATTTAGCCACTGAAATTTTCGGAAATAAAGGATATTTAATCGCCGGAGAAATAATTGATAATTTTTTTTTTTTTCGATGTTACGAATTGACAAATTCGTATTTTGTTTCGTCGTCGCTATTATCTTGAAGCTTTTGCTTACATTTTGCAGTAATGAGTGTATCGATGATTAATTATACTGTTAAAAAAAATTGTACATTTGAAGTACTCGAAGATTTTATGCCGAAATCGGTAATTTTAATTATACGTAATATACTGATGAAAATTTTATTTTAATATTAAAGTAAATTATTAGAAGCAAAATATCGACTACAATTTTTAATATATTGTAAATTAATTTTTTTAATTATAATCTTATATTCAATTTACTGCTTTCTTTATGCAAGAAAACTTCCACTACGAGTGCATTAATTTTTCTCAGTATTTTTTTTTTTTTACAATAACTAATATTGAGAGTTATCGGTAATTGATTTGTGTACCGACCACCCGAATGGAAATAATTAATATTCAATGGAAAAATTACAAATCCATTTTCCCCGCCCATCGGTAGCGACGTGTTACATTGAAATGAATAAATAATCGCTGCAAATTAGAAATTTGCACATCGCTTCGTCACGATTTTTCATTGGTTTTGTGTCGCACGCAATAGTTGCTATCCGGAGCAGATGAGTGTTGGGAATCTGTTGCCAATGATAAGCCGTTGCGACTGGAAATTCAACTTAGAAGTTCTTCATCACTCGGCACTCTCGTATCTCATTTGATATTTCAACTTTTATTTTTTTGATTTTTGTTTAAAAAAAAAAAATAAAAAAAAAATAAATAAATAAAAGCAATTGAGAGCGTAGAACGCTCCGAAGTGTGTCAGAAGCAATTAACCGAGTTGTTTCAGCCGAAGATCGATCGGGAATATATAGTTAATTGGTAAATATAATCAATATCGTAATCATCGTTTCTTATCGCGGGCGGACATAAAATACGATAGACGAGCGAGTTGCGGCCAAGAAATAGAATCTCGAAGATCGTATTACCGGATGTTCGAATAGTTTATGCGATGGATGCCTAACGATTAGTACACTCCTCTGTATAATCTATCCTTCTGGCATTGATTATGATGCACGCTATATATACATCGTCCCGACGAGTTATACTTTGTCGCATTTACGAATAACGCTTTGGAGATATGCGTCTTTGTAGATTCGTTTTTTTTTTTTTATTCCGCAGTGATCGCAGTTCATTATTAGTCGGACTGCAGCGCATGCGGAAGATAATCTCATTTCCGCACGTTACCTTTTTCTTATTACCTTAAAGCCTATTTTTTTGCTATTTTTTTTAAGTAATTTCTTTTAGTCCCAAATGATGACATTTCCAACGAGTTGGCGTTGCAAAAAAAAAGTCTGCAATCGTTTTAATCGCAATTTTTTTTTGGCACATGTCGATTTATTCGATTAATTTCATTTCGCAAAAAAAAAAAAAAAATCTGCAATCGTTTTAAACGTAATTTTTTTGGCACGTGTCGATTTATTCGATAAGTTCGATTTCGCAAAAAAAAAAAAAAAATCTGCAATCGTTTTAATCGCAATTTTTTTGGCACGTGTCGATTTATTCGATTAATTCGATTTCGCAAAAAAAAAAAAATCTGCAACCGTTTTAATCGCAATTTTTTTTGCTACGTGTCGATTTATTTGATTAATTCGATTTTCTTGCATAATATGCGAAAAAAAAATTTTGTTTTTGCCGCAACGTAATTACGAGCAAAGTTCGAAACAGAAGCGATTGATATAGAAAGAACAAAAAATGTGAAAATTATGGGTTCAGAATTAATTGAATAAAAGTGAAGGGGTAGCAGATTCGGCGATCGGTGTTAGAGATCCCGGTTTTTGGGGCTCAACGTGATTACTCAGATTTTTGATAATATCGAAAGTTGAATCGACTCAGTGGCACGAGACACGACGGGGCCGCTGGCAGAAACAGCGGGAACGGGAGGGGAGTTCTGCTAGCAGATAACAAGTGATTGATCGAGTACCGCGCCTTAATTACAGAGCGTGCATATGGTTTGCATTATGCGTCGTCCGGAGGTCCGCAGTGTGTGCGTTGATGTGTCGGTGCGTATGTACCTGTAGATACTATAGGGATATTCTTTATACGCATAAGCGATACTGTTGTAAACGCGTTATACATTATATAGCGCGTTAACTATAGCATAAGCTCTTCAATTGGTCATTGATAAAAATACGCAGCTGGCACTACACCGGCGCTCGATCACGGAACTCGCGCGCGCGCGCGTTTGCCTTCGGTTGGCGCGATCGCGATAGCTTTTGCAATAAATGCTTATTTTTTAATAATCCAAGAAGGATCGCCGATTGATTAATATTTCCGTTCGATGAACTCTGATTGATATAATAAATTTCATGCCCGTTATACTTGCGCAATCAGATAATTAACCCGCAGGGGAATAGATGCTTATTAGTTATTATACATCAGCGGGACGTACATAATCCGCATGAGGATCACGTTGCGCGTTGTTTATGCCGCTCTTCATGTTTCGCGAGATTATCAAAGCTCTCGACTCGACGTTGTAATCGAAAATTTAATTCGCCTCCCGACGGGGATAGTCTTACGATCGATCGGTAATTATTCGATATGTGTTTTTGCCATTGGGCTGTCATTGTGGCGTCTGCAAATTGCAAGTCGGAGATTACTTATTGGATTCCAACGGAATTCAAGGATCATTGCTGATGGGGCCGCCGGCCATCGGTTAAATTGAAGACTAACGTTGTGATAAGTAATCGCATAGGCTTTAGGCGCCGAGCCAACGCTTCCGCGCCAAATCCATAAAGCCTTCAAATGCAGCAGAAATATCCGCAAGAATGTACGATGTTCACCTTCGTACGGAAATATCAAAAATCTTCAAGATACGCCAAATATCAGATAAACGCTTCTCGTACACTTGTCGAAATAAACGCATCCGAATGGTTTCGTATATCTTAGAAAGGGAGTTCTGTTACATTAGCAATTGAAAAAGATGGATTTAGAAAAAATTTCAAATATTTTCCAAAGAAATCTGAAAAATTTCGACATCATAGAAAATGCTGAGAATTTTGGTTTTTCGTAATAATAATTTCAAACATTTATTAACACACTTGGAAAAAGAAAAAAATGTTTCACAAATCATCGGGCATCCGAAATTTGTATTTTTTTTTTTTATTTTTTTTTTTTAAAGCAAAAGTTGATCCGTTGATTTCTCTGAATAAATAAATTTTTCCGGAATTTTCGAAAAATGTTCAATGCGTATGCAAATTTCCTTGATAACTATTCGACAATTTCTTGGGTGTCGTAAGTAATTTTTTTGTCAAAATCGATCCAATATTCGATTTTTTTTGGTAAAAAAAAATCGAAAACAATTTCGGAACATATTTAGAAAAATGAACGAATCAATTTCTGTTAAAGAAAAATTTCGTTTGCCGAATGATACGTTAAACATTTTTTTCTAATTTTATCAATAACTATTTATTATTATTGTTATGCAAAATGAATATTCTTACGACTTTTTATATGATTGATTTTTTTCCGATTTTTATCCCATTTTGAAGTGTTTACAGTTCTATCAGAAACTTACATTTTGCTGCGAATGTAACGGTATATCCTCCTTAAAACTCCGATAAAAGTAAAAAAATTCTTTTTTTTTAGTCTCTTACCAGTCGATTATTATGAACAATAATAATAATAATCTTTTTCAATATAATTTATATATAATTAATAATATATAAATTCCAAAAAAAAATCAAATTTTCAAATTTTTTTTGTTTTTAATTTCATATAAACAATATATCATTTTATTGGCGAAATTATATTATTAATTACACATATTCGACAAAAAAATGATATATTGTTTATATGAAATTTTTGCGACGCGACCTAAATTCCATGATTGATGAATTATTGAATTATACCTATCGTCGCTTAATGTAATCGGCCGACGATATTGCCGTTTCGCAAATTTACGAAGAACGATTCACCGCTATATTTATCTTTAATAATAGTTAACGATAATTACTGGAACATCAACCCCCCTGTTGACTTACAACGATTACATTGAACTCAGCATTTACCTCGGTTAATAACTATCGATATATATCTATAACATCGTATAAGCCACGAGCGCTCGTTGGAAGACTATTAGCCACCCGCAATGCTTGAGAAACGATCAACACACGCTTCTTCATTTTCTTTTTTTTCCTTTTCTTTCGTGCTGCTCGCTTCTTGTACGATGCAAATTGAGATATCGAATAAGCGTGTCTCATCCGCGTTCGTCAGTCGTCTGCCCGTTAGATTGCTCATACACCCGCCGGAAAAGGAGGGAAGATAGAACGACAAGTGCTCGCGAATAAAAAAAAAAAAAAAAAAAAAAAAAAAAGAGTTTCAAACGGTGCTATATAGTTATAGAGATGTAAACGACGAAGCCGAGGAAAACGGGGCAAATTTAATGGTCTCTCCCTCGTTCATCATTGCTCCGGGGCACGACCGTGGAGGTTCTTCGCGTGATCGCGATACAGGCTTGTCGTACACAACGGTATGGCGTGCGTAACTTTTGCCCGGCGATTTTTTGGAAGCCACGGTTACGCCGCGCTGATGATGATCGTTGCACGTGAGAGACCCCCCCAAGTAGCCCGGGATCTCTCGATGATGATAACTGCTTCCTCGGCAATCTCGCGAGACTCGCACATGCACCGTGTACACTTCTACTCCGTGGTGATTTATGACGTCATTAGAATGGTCGGCGGGACCTCCCGTGTGGGCGGTGCATAACGATCGAGTGCTGCTGCCGCGGCTGCTCCTCGGAGTGATGCTACCACTCGACGTTTTCCGTATCCCGTAAGGAAGTTAAGATCGCAGAAAGCGAGAGAGTAGTAAAAAAAAAAAAAAAAAAATTCGACGATGATTGCCCCGGCGTCTGTAAAGACTGCACCGAGTTCTTAAGAAACAGCGATAATGTACATTTGCGTACGTGTGGTCTCGATTTTCCTTTGATGAGAGTCGAGACTCTACCCCTCCGGGGCAAGTGCCGCGACTGCACGCACGACATGTCGGTACACATGTCTTCGGTATCCTCCGGCCATTGTAGGCATGAAAACACCATCCACTTATTGTACATCGTTTTTCTTTTTTTTCTTCGTATTACTCATCGAATTGAACGGTGAGAACGAAATCGCGATATTGCGGATCGGATCGCGGAATATCCGAACTGCGATTCGGACTTAAATACCCCCGCGAAAATGAAATACGAACTGAGGACATACGCGAGTTATAGAATTTTTTGTCGCGAGGTATATAATTTATATGTGATTACGATATATTATTTTTTTATACGATATTAAAATATAATAATTATTATTTTTATTATTTTTTCGATAATATGAAGTTTTACATAAATGAACGTTTTTTTTTCTTATTTACCTCCATAGAGGTAAAGTATATGTCGGAGTATATAAAAGATATATGTAAAAAAAATCGTATATAAATAACAAAAATTTTGGAAATATTACGGTATTATATTATTAATTAAATGAAAATATCATTTTTTTGTATATATATATCGTATACGATAATATGTACTTTACGTCTACGTGATTAATAAAAAAAATTTATTTATTTTTATTTAAAAATAAAAAAATTATTTACGAACTCCAATCGATTGTATGCAGAAACATATCACTTTTACCTACGAGACAATTTTTTTTTATAATATTTTTTACGACTCCAAAACTTCCTCAATGAGCGAAGCGAGCGATTATGTCGAGCGGAGCGATGGTTCTTCGGTAGCGAATTGACCAATTACTCTACCGGCAACCGGGTGATCGTAAATGCCGAGAAAATGATCGTACCGAGCGGTTTATAGTATTCCTCATTACATTGTGATTCTTGTTACGGTACATTTACGAGTATATGCGGTACGGTTACACCGCATATACCACCTTCGTCTCTCGATCTCTCGGAGTTCTATGTATTTTCGAATGCACTGAATATATCACATTCTCGTATCGTTCGAATTGAAAAATTATCCCATTACGATATGTTTTACGATAAAGACTCGACTTGGCGTCGTATCGGACGTTACCAACGAGAGGGAGGGGTGGAGGAGGGGGGGGGGGGTAAGTCTCATGTATGTCTTTATCTCTCGAACCTTCAGACCTTTATGAATAATAAGTAGGAGGAAATGTTTATTGCACTCTCTCGTTCTTTCTCGTTGTCCGTCAATCTCAATGCAATACATATATATATATCTATATATATATATTTCGCATGATAAATACATCGCGCGTGTAACGTTTTAATAATTTAACTGCCGATTGTACGCGATAGAAAGGGAAACTTTTCATTGCGAACGACGATTGCGAAATTCTAATGTGAAAAATGTCTGCGCAAAAAAAAGGTCAAAGTATATAAACGCGAACGCAGAGATAATGGCGCTGTGTCTCAGCGCGGGATTTTTAATGCCAAACGAAAAGCTCGGGTTATCCGAGCCGACGAGAACAGTTCGAAAGCTCGTTAAACGAAATTAATTCATCCATAAATTCTCGTCCCACGCGCTATATAACACGAGAATTTCGTTCGATACCAAAGTACCCCCCCCCCCCCCCTCCCTCCTCCCTCCGATGAATCTGGCTTAACGAATCTCAAATTATCAACTTTGATATACCAGAATCGATTTTTCTTTTTTAGATTTTCTTTTTTTTTGTCACGAAATTATTGAATCGACGAGTCTAGAATTTTGATTTCTCGTTTTCGTGATAAAGAAAACTGTGTTACGCGGCGTCTGGCGGACGTTTTTTCTTTATTTATAAATCAGAAATAAAATTTGACGATAATCGAGTTCCCTTGATATCGCTGAAGTACCAGTCGAGCTTTTCTACAGAAATTCGATATATCGAACTATCGAAAATTTATTTAACGGGAACGGTCAGTCGCGATTACGAGGACTAAGAACTGCATTTACCGTGTGTTCGATCCCAGTAATGGCTCTTTGCGATAAAACAAATCGTATGCTTTTTTTTTTTCATTGTGATATTGCGACACGCCACGCGGCGCTGAGGTCGCGCTATCGTCACGAATAAAATTTAAGGCTCCTTTATCCTTGTACAGTGAGCGCAGACTGTACGCGATAGTGGGCCGTTGCTACGTAAGGAACGCTACGTAACCGTGTTATAGATGTTTGTTAAGAAAAGCGAGTCACGCGACAAGATGCATTACCGAAGTGCATTTTGCGGCTGTACCGAACCGCAGTCGTGACTTCGCGGCTGTAGGGGTGTATATATGTATGCGATGCGGTGCCTATCAGCGTCGCGATCATTTGGATTTAATTAATAGACACGTCCAGTCTGTGACGGGAAGCGCATCCAAACCATTGCCAACGACGTTGCGAAGGGCCGAGTTAGCGAGGAAGAATACTGTGACGGCTACTGGTACTTCATAATCCTGACTGATGTAAGATACAGGAAGATTAACGAGGGCCCATTGGGATTGCATGTTATTTGCGGAGTTCGAACGTCGACTACCAGTCGTCAACTTCTTTTTTATTCTCGAAATGAAAGCTATCGTGTTGAAAATAATTTTACGAACATTTTTTAAACGTCGTTTGTGGAAAAAAGTATAAAATAGACGTTTTATTAAGGAGGATCGGTTGCTGAGAGTTTATTTTGCATAATTTCGAGAAAAATTGAAATTGAAAAAATTGCAACTACTTCTCGATGGTATAAAAATCTGAAAAAATTTAGGCATTTTTAAGGTACTGAAAAGATTACTTTTGCATAATAATAATTCCAAAAAGTTATTAACAAATTGATGAAAAAAACTTGATAAACAAATTAACGGTAAATCAACTTTTTTTTTACAAAAATTATTCGTTTTTTTTTTGAAAACGCATGAATTTTTTCAGATTTTTATCTTGGGTGTGAATTATTTTTTATTTTGAAAAAATGTATAGAAAAAGAAAAAATTCAAACCCACGATAAAAATCTGAAAAAATCTTCGAGGAATACGGATTCCGAAAAAATAATTTACGCGCAATTTCAAACGCGTAATACTCATCCTTTCGATGCGGGTGTTGAAAAACTATTGAAATAACAAATAATTATTCGCATATTATTGCAATCGGGAAATTTTCGTCCTTCGCGACAAATCTCCCACCGGTAACAATCGAATAAAAATTTCGTTGAATTCAATTTTTTTTGTCGATAAAATGTATTTATTACATTAATTTTTTAGATAAAAAAAATGTTGCAATTGTTTAATCGCAAATTTGATTTCTTTCGCCCTTTTTTCGGTCAGAAGTTTTTCTAATTATCGTTTCGACTGAAAAAGAAGTAAAATAAAAAATTATTATTATCGAAATTATCGATCGGCTATTTCCTTCGCCGGATTTATCGGGTATGAAATTCTGGCGAGTGGTAGCAGCAAAATTGGCAATCAGACTGAATTTATCGTCAGTGCGCTATTATATTGCTTGACTATTGCATGCAACTCCCAACGTTACTTTTGCTATGACGAACTATAGTTCTCTCATTTGTCTGTCGTTCGTCGTCAATCACATATATATATATCTTTTATTGATTTTCCTGTTAACGCCTATCCCCCGGATTCTCAAGATTAAGATAACTGAATCTAAACTTTGCCCAGCAATCTCCAATTACCGTGGATAAGATCTTCCATGCGATTCTTCTTTCTCGCGAAGTAGCGTGAGGCGAATAGCGGGGGAGGGAGAGCTGCCATTCCCTCGTTCACTTCGAAGGAAGACTTCGAAGAGCTTCGACGGGGGGTGCGCGCGCGGGTGCTTGATGCCGAGACAGTTTTAATTGAATTTTCCCCACGCGAGACAGATAATTCAATCGTGACGATTCGAGTCTCGCGTCGCGCACGAAATGGTGTGTAGAATTGTGTAGACGCAGAGAAAGCCGATAGCTTCGGAATAACCGAGAAAATAGTGAAAATTCACGATCGCCGTAGACGGTATTTCTACTGTTGTGACGCAAAGTACTAACTACGAAATAATTAATATCAATTAGTTGGGAAATATTTGAAAATTTTTTGTAACGCGCCGAGAGCAATGGCCGAGAAATTTAATTGAATCGTCGTAACAATTATCTTTGTATTTTTATCATTTTTATCATTTCGTCGCGTAGTATCATCAGAAATGAAATTCTGAGAAAATGCATTTTCCGCAAAAAAAAAAAAAAAATTTTGGAATTACGAAATTGGCGTTCATTCATCGTAAAAGAATTTTTTTTTGGGTACTCTACAAATTTTGGTTGTCGTAAATAATTTTTTAAAATTTTTCAACATATTATATTATTATTATACTATACGAAAGAAAAGTCCGTTCAGTTGTTTCGAACATTTTTTTTCGCAGTCTGATTGCAATATAATAATCAGACGATGCAAATGGTCGTATTTGCGTATCTCGAATAATTTCTCCGTTTCCTCGAGAATTTGTAACGTCGCAATATATATCGCATGCGATATCGTGTTTTTCAAAAGTCTCTTTTACTCTGTATTGACGTCGGTCTCGATGTGGTTTCTGGAGAAAATTGAGCAATTACTCGGCATTCCGTGCGACTGGGGTGTATGTAACGCAAACGTTGCAAGTCGGTTACGTGTCTCTACTTCCACCCCTCTCGGTCCTTTCGCCATGGGACACCCAGCGCGATGCATGGCTACTTCTTCGTACAATAAATACAGTAAATACAGGTAGTAGGTATCTGTAGGATGAGACTACTCGGCGCTCCTCGTTGGTAGTTCTCTAGTAGCATTTTCCGTTTCTGCGCGTATACACGTGTGCAAGATATCCTAGAAGGTTCGTAACTACGTATATTTATTGCGTACATATTCCTTCGGAGTACATGAACGCTGGTACGGCTACATGTACCTTTTATATATATATAAATGTATATATATAGACGTATATATCTCCACCAGTCTCTTGTGTCTTTCGGGCGGTAGCGCGCGGACGGGGATAGGTGCGCCGCCATAAATCTGCCAGGCGGTGGCAAATTAAATCATTATCTGGAAGCTGCGAGCAAATTGCGCTGATGCATGCACCCAACTTCGTTTTTATAATGCATCCTCATCTCGACGAGTGTATATATCTTGACGAGTCTCTTTGTGACGGTGTGCGTACGGGTCGTATCTATAGTGCATTGGCGACAGTGTTAACGATAATGGCGGGCGAACGGAAAGAAAGTACTATAGAGGATGGATGATTCGTTAAATTTTCTCATATTATATCATCATCACCCGCAGCCTCCGATGTACATAGAGTTCCGAAAAAAAAAAAAAAAAAAAAAAAAAAAAAAAAAACGGAACGAACGGATGAGGAATCCGTCTGTGAAATGACTTCGTCGTATCCTCCTCCTCCCCACTTCTCCGACGTAATTGTAACAGCAGGGTTTGTAGCTGTTACATGAGATTTCTGGTCTCAGTTGCCCAGTTGTCGGGTAACAAACTATTCCACGCTGAGCGTAGATGGAATATATTGCCGTCTCGCCTTGGCTACTTGTATGACTGCCAGACATGAGGATAATTAGACGAGCGACCGTATCCTAGTCGCGATGTGTTGTACCGACTCCAGTAGATTTAAACTATGATGCAATCGTGAAAACTGTGCAGTGATGAGGTTTTATTCGCAAAGATTTCAGAATTGCGTTTCGCTGATTTTCTCATTTCTGAGATAAAAGCTATTTTTTTGGATTTTTTTTTATCAAATTTTGGAATGCCAGTGGCATATTCTTTTTTTCTGTTTTTTGGAATGGAAACACGAAGATTAGGGGAGAAACAATTTTTTTTTTTTTTTTTCGATGGAATCCATTACGGTGGTCGTTTATCGATCTTTAAGAGGTAAACGGTCGATGTATGAGACGCCTTCGTACGGCGAGTTTGTCAGGTGTATTGGTTTGCAACATTGTAGTCGCCGTTCGTTTCGTTTTCCATGGACACTCACTAACGACACATTAATCGAGTAATTAGAAGCGAAACTACGTGTACTTACATCTCAGGGGATCGAAGGGATAAGAAGACGATACCCCATACCTATGATAATACAAACGTGTAGTCGTGATTGCCGTTCGCGCGAACATTACGCTACAGTCCATAGGCCATCAAGAAGGGGCCTTGAATAACGCGCACCTCCGGGTAATATATCCCCGTTCTCGAGACACATCGCCAGATACGAGTTAAAGGTTAAACTCGACAATCTCTCCTTCAGGCTACGCTCCGTAGCCCTCCGTGTCGTCGTACACGATATCGCCGGTTTTAAATTCAAAATGGACTTCCAAATGTTCTATTCTCTACTTTTACGTTCTAAACGTATGTTCTCCGTCGATAATACAGTTTATGCATTTTTATTGCAAAATGGAATGTTAGAATTGTAATCGTAGCATTCGAAGGGTTTTTCGATCTTTTTCGGGATTCCGCGAGATCGACAAATGGTTTATCGATCTATCGCCACCGAAATACCCAGAAATGCCGGAAAACATGGCGAATAACAATAATTCTCGAGTTGCTACCGGTACCGATGTATGATTAGGATAAATCTATGTTCTCCGTCGATAATACAGTCTATTTATGCATTTTTTTGCAAAATGGAATGTTAGAATTGCAATCGTAGCATTCGAAGGGTTTTTCGATCTTTTTCGGGATTCCGCGAGATCGATCGTTTTTTCGATCTATCGGCACCGAAATACCGAGGAATGCCGGCAAACATGGCGGACAACAATAATTCTCGTGTTGCTACCTGCACCGATGTATAATTAGGATAAATGTATGTTCTCCGTCGATAATACAGTCTATTTATGCATTTTTTTGCAAAATGGAATGTTAGAATTGCAATCGTAGCAAAGGGTTTTTTCATTCGAAGGGTTTTTCGATCTTTTTCGGGATTCCGCGAGATCGATCGCTTTTTCGATCTATCGGCACCGAAATACCGAGGAATGTCGGCAAACATGGCGGACAACAATAATTCTCGTGTTGCTACATGTACAGATGTATAATTAGGATAGAAAACGCGATGCACTTGATGAATAAACGATGAGGATTGACCGGACCTCCGCATGTTCAGTTAACTGTACACGTATCGCGTATAGGCGGATGGACCGTACTAAATACTCACCAAGCCATCGCACGCGGACAGTGCAACTAGGGAATTGGAATGTCCCCGAATGAATCCACGATAATGACATTTGCTAGTTAGGTCTCTGGGCGACGAGCGCACGTGGATGCCACGTTTACGTCGCTCGACGACCATTCCCGGCGCAATGAAGTCGCTGACCGATGTCAACTGCAGATGATACTCTGTTCCGGCGACGCTTAAACGATAGTGCAACTCCTCGTCATTGTCGGACGAATGATGGGTTACGTCGTGACTGATCAGATCACCGTTTTGCCTCACTTTCCGCGGTATCACAATTTCATTGTCTGTCCTTTCTTCGCTCTCGTGAGTCCCGTAGATTCCTGCAATCAGAAGATACATCCGTTTCGTAAATAGGCGAATTTCGTGAAATTTTCCTGAAATTTCCCGGTAACACTCCGTTTTTACGAGGGAAATTTTTTTTTTTTTTTTGAAAAATGATTTTTTATTCATTACGAAAGATCGGACTTTCGCCGGCGATGGAAAATTCAGCAATATTTCCGACGTCGAGAACACGCGCGCCGCGTCGGTGGGCGACTCCTCCGAATAGTTTGTAACACAACACTGCCACGGGTGCTATTACATGTCGATAAGTTATTATACCCTCCCATTATGTTGAACGCGATGCGATTACACGATGATTTATAATAATGTTACCAACGCCGTGCGTACTACTCGAAGACAATGCATCATTAATTGGCAAGAAGCTATCGGCGTCTACGGTACGGATACCGTACGGTACATAAATATATAGATATACGTACAGCCGATGTATCTCGTATCGGGAGTAGACAATCGCTGAATTTCGCACAATAAAATCCATTATGTGCGCCTATAGTTTATATTGTTGTACGATTCGCGTGTACGGATCGTCGGATAGTAACACATTTACAAATTATACTTTTGTAGACACTTCAAAGTCCCGGTGTTCTGACAATCGCATGAAAATCTCTTACATACAATAATAATCGACAGCAAAAGCTACATAATGCATCCACGATGAAAAAAAAAAAAAAAATTGCATTGCAGCAATGTCGCGATCTCTATCTGCCTGTCATTGATTTATCGACGGTCGGTCTATTGGTCATCAATATCGTATAAATATGTCGAACCGTCTCGGTACGTATGGGCGTAAACAATACGGAAAAAAAAGAAAAATAAACATTTTTCAAAAATTCCCCGACTGAGAAATTGTTATTCTGCGAGAAATTAAAAATAATTGTATAGATTAAAAAAATCTGTGATGCAGTTAGGGAATGCGAGTAAAATAATTTTCTCGATGTTTTTCCGATGATTTTTATTTTTTTTAACTTTTTGTAGATGAACCACTTTTTTACAAAATTTTTTTTTGGATTTTTATTTATTGATTTTTATCGGGTTTCGGATATTTGCTTAATACTATCATTCCCTCGATGTTTTCCTGTTCCGCATGATTTTTTAAAACGATTTGCAGATGAAGCACTTTTTGCAAAAATTTTTTTTTGCTTTTTATTTTTTCATTTTTATTGGGTTTTGGATATTTACTTTTCTTCGAAACGAATTTTCTGTTCGTTATTTTGTTTTCAGTGTTTTTTTTTTCATTATGATGTTTCAATCGGTGCCCCAATATGCCATTAAACGGAACGATATGCGATCGAACGTCTGAACGAATGAATGAATGAACAAATAACGGGATAACACTCAGCAAACAAATCTGAATGTATATCATGCGATATTTTATGATTTGTTCAGCGACTTGAATCGTAAAAGAGTGGAATGTCCGATGCATAACGCTTCTGCTTTTCAGTCGTTTGCTAAAAAAGCACCATATTCGATTATCCGATATCAATTTACTGTCCCTTCGTCGTTGCGTTCTTGACAATCGCGCCGTCGATTCATGTATCGATATAAAATTCCGTGAAATCTGTACGAATTACTGAAGCGACAGGCGCGCAGAGACCATGCAGAATTTTGCATATAGACGCAAATCGATGGCGAGTACCGTGACACCGAGATAATTCGATTCAATGAGGTTTACCGATCACGTCATACATGCTTATGATTGGTATACAATGCTTCATTATGTTATTCGACCGGTGTTATTCCAACGATAACACCCATCGTGCTTTTGCCCTTTTGCCGGAACTGACCGGGGCAATTGTCTCCGTACCGGATATTAAATGCGTTCCTATAAATGCATCGCGTCAATGTGTCGATAGGCATTAAGCGAACATCGTGTCGCGATCAATAGTCGCTTCGTGTATTATGTCGCGTATTTGTTGATATCGTAACATTCGCGGTAATTCACACGCGTTAAAAAACAAATAACTTTTTTCCGAAGAGCAAAAGTGATTTTTTTTTTTTTTTTTTTTTACGTTTAATCGCGAAGGCTAATACTTTACGAACTCTTCGCAACTGTGATCGGTAAAAAAGCCGATCTCTGCTCTCGAAAATCACTTGAGAATAAAAACAAAAAATTAACTCGATGATAAAATATATGTAGGAAGTGAGGATGAAAAAAAAAAAAAAAAAAAAAAAAAAAATCCCTGCTTGTGGCTGACCTGTACCCGATCACCCAAGGACTTTCATCAATCAGAATATTTCTCTCACCCCATTTTCGGCTCGTATTTTAACGGAAAATTCAGATATTTCAAACAAATATACTACTGCGTTATATGTATATATATGAGATATATAAAAGCAAAAAAGTCAACGAGTATCCTGGCCGCGAGAGAGTCATGAGTTTTCAATATTTTGCGCTATATACAGCCGAAGGACCAACAGAATTTGCAAAAATCCATCTACCCGGTGTCGAAGCAGCATCGCGAGAGGTGATCAATTTTTTTTTTTTTTTTTTTTCGCTTCATCCCGTTCGCTCTATCGTTATGGTTCTATCGTGTAGCCCCCGACGAAATTATATATCGGGAGCTCAATGAGGCCTATCGGCTCGATGACGATGACGAACGAGCTGGTCGCAGACTTTCCGATCGTTTGTCAAACGTTATACAGCGTCGCGCTAAACGATAAATCCCTGAGCTGTGAATCGCGCCGGGCGAAAAATGGAATTTCAAAAATTGCTATATACGACGCTGAAGCGTGGCACCACGAAAATCGTAAATGGTTGAGTCATTTTACCGTGCGATGACGTTAATCCTTTATTTCTATCAAAATCTTCACCAGTTAACGAACGAACGAACGAAGCGCGAAGAATCTATGAATGATAGTCGCCGAAGACACCAAACCTCTCCGAAAGAAATTCAGAACGAAAAAAAACAAAAAAAAATGGTACCGCGTGGACATTTTTTGCAGATAACCTCTAACCGTCCGGATGACGTAAATATACGTTCGCCATCTTTGACCAGTTACTCCCTTCAAATAGATCGCATAATCATGAAAAATCATGAAAAAATTTTGCAAAAAATTACATAAAATTCGGGAAATATAATTTCTTTGGTGCTTCAAAAAGACTTTTATTTAATATTCTCGTATTATTATTATGAGCGAAACATACGAAGAAAAGAACACCCGATTTTTAAAACACCAGTATACGATGTTTCCCATCGATGTTGACCTTCCAATAACATCGATACAATCAATAAAAAAAAAAAAAAAAAATCCTTGTAAATTTTTCGAAAAAAAGCTTAAGCCGCATGAAACTACTGAATTCCCGTGATCATCATTAACGATTATTTATTGTTATTTGAACCATCAATTCGCGACTCGACAAGTATAACAGCCTTATTTTTCACCGTAAAAAATGTGTATACGGGCAAAGCCCGCATGAAACTAAAACGTAACGCAACGGTATGAAATCTCCGGATTATCCAACAGCTGAGTGCGCTTCTGTTGCCGCGCGAAGCTAATGGAAATTGAACCAGGATTTTCGATCGTTTATACATATATATATATAAACGTAGCGATCGTATGGGACACATGCATATGGCGCGCAATCAATCGTGCGTTCCGTTTTGTCTGAAAACTGTACTTTGGCTGCACGGGGCACTCTACATACGCGATAGTAGGTGTAAACGTATAATACATAGGCAACGAACAAACTATACCGGGCCCCGCGCGGCAAGTAGATTCGTCCGCGCGAGGCCAGTAGTAACAGCCGGGACCGGTGCGCCGGACAACGACGACGACGCCGCCGCCGACGACGACGGCCCAGCAATTACGACTGGTTTCCAATTCGAATTTCCATAGGATCGTAAAACACCAATACTGCCGTTAAACCGTGGAGCGGAGCTCCGTTGCGTTCCGCTGTGTGCCGTCGCACGAGCGATATAGTTAGATCGCGGATACTACGTGCGCGTACTGTTAAGTAGTAAGCTCCCCCGACATCGCTCTCTCGCGGTTTCTCCACTATATTAGTGCGATCGAATCGGCCTCTCGTTACAGAGAGATTACTAATTTAAGGCTCTCTAGGGAACGAGACAGAGATTAAGAGAGGGGCACGTATGCTATGCAGATTAGCTATACAAAACTGTCGAAAAAAAAAAAAAAAAAAAAAAAAACCGGTGTGAAATACTATCGCGACTCGGTACGTTACCGCTTGTTCAGCGATTGAGTTTCATTTATCCCCACCAACCCCCTCTTTTCCCCGCGAAGTTTTATCCGATATACTCTCATACGGTATTAGAACGATCGATTAATTTATAATCGGTCTGCAGATATCTCTCTCTCTGTCTCTCTCAATGTGGCAAATGAGAGGACAGTGTTCTCTGTAACGCACTATCTAATCTCAACTATATATAGTATTACTTCATCAAACTACTTTTCAGCGCACCTGTTAGCCACCCGAACTAATTTCAATGTGATTAAAATGTTTTTAAAAAAATCAACGATTCGCTGAAAATGATAAAAACAGATCGATACAAAAATGATTTTTAAAAAATTCAATTCCATATACGCGAGAAACAGCCGATTGCTTATTAATGAAACAAATTTTCACTGACAAATTGGCCGCCGTATCGCGTTCAATTTACGAGGGATTACTGCATTATTATGCAGCGCACACGGCGGTGGGTATATATGGCCGCGAAGTCCTTCCTATGGACCGATAATAAAGTATGAAACTTCGACTTCCCACGTACCCTCCGGTGTACAACTTCTCTGCAACATATAGCATGTCAGATACTTCGCAGAACCGCCGCTACGTATTTCTACGATGTATTATCGATATTGAACAGCGATAGTAGAACTGCACAATTTACTGTAAAACGTTTATATTTTATTCTTAAAAGAGAAAAAGTGATTCTTGGTCACTGCGCAGCCAAAGATCATTTTCTCGACGAGAGAAACTCCGGAAAACCGATATCGTAATTCGTAAAAAAAAAAAAAAGTAAAACGACAAATTGTTGCATTCAGTCGCGATGAGCGAAAATTGTTGAATTTAATGAAAAAATCAGAGTTTTCGATACGTGGGAAAACGCTAAATTGCATTTCCCATTTACACGATTTACCGCGGACATATATGTGTGTGTGGCGAGGCGTAGGTATACTTTCTAGTACTCCGCGCTCGTTTCTAACCGGCGTAATACAAGTTTTTTTGCTTTGCTTGTTTTTTTTTTTTTTTTTTTTTTTTTTTTTTTTTCGTTTGCACCCATGTGTGTGTCTCATCCAGAGAGGCGTATAAATCCTCGTCGAGTGTCCTCGCGAGCACTGATCTATAGCGATAGCACACGACGATAAAGTATACAGTATAACAGTATAGAGGCTGAAAATGTAGTGCTCTCTCGGCGTGTGATCGTGAGAGCTGGAATACCTCCAGTGGTCGCGCGCGAGCCCCGCACCAGATATCGATCTTCGATCGTGTTCGATCGAGTTATCCGTCCAGGGCGTTTGAACTGCTGGGTTTCTCTATCGCAACAGGACGATCGAGTATGATTTTTTTTTTTTTTTTTCTATTCCTTCGCTGTGCGCGGACACGTTTGTGCCTTTGTACCTTCGCGTCGAGAAATCTCTCGCCCGCAAAAGGTGCGAGGAACGACGCGCGCGCGCGCGCGCGAGTGCTCGATACCCGATTTATATTATTGCGCGTATACCAAGTTACGATATAGATTCGTATAGATATATCCGCGAGAGAGTTTCAATGGCTGGTGAACACGTTCGCAAAGGCCCGTGAGGACTCGATGAAGAAGGCGAAGGGGCAAATAGATATGGAATAAGAACTTCCGTGAAATCTGCACGATTGGCACCGTGGAATCACGCAGCCGACTCTCGATGTGTATATATATATATATATATAGAAATCTACGCGAAGCGGGGAGAGCTTCGCTCTAGCAAACCGCCCGCGAGAGTAAGATCTCTGTGGGAGATCTCACTTTGAAGTCTCGCAGTCTCTATTTCCCCGATCGTTCGATTGAGATTTCCGTGAAGAATTGCGTCGCACGCTACTTCTCTCGATCTCTCTCGGGTGATCGTTTTCATATATATGTTTATCATTCCCGCTGTCTATAGCTGGTGGATATCTATATTACGAGTGCCACTGTACGAGAATAATAATAATAAAATAATAATAATAATAATAATAATAATAATAATAATAATAATAATGATAATAATAATAAGCTTTTCTCACGGCGAAACTTTCGAATTTTATATTTTTACAGTTAGTAAGTTTATTTGCTACGCGAACTGTGTATATGATAAAAATTTCGAATATGGAAAATCCGAATTCGCACTGTAAGTATACAGATACATTCTTACGATATCAATGATGAGAGGATAGAAGTGCGCTGAATTTCCAAACAAAAATTAGTCCAGCGGTATCGGAAATTTTTATTCGTTTCATTCGAAATTTTTTTTTTATTATTCCTTATTAAAAAATTTATTTTATTGAGCTCTTTAATTTTTCGCAAAAAACGGTGACAAATTATATTTCACATTTACCAGAAATTTTTTTTCGCTAAAATAATTTTGTTCTATTTCCGTATTATCAGAGGAGTTACTGGAACTTTTCGCTTCGCTTCTTTTTGCGGAAATCCTTTTAAACGCCGGAAATGTGGAGCAAAAAAAAACATTAACATTTTTTTTGCGTCTGCCGGTGGCGACTTTTCATTGAAGTTTTTTTTATGAAAAAAAATTACGACGTTACGACGTCTGCAGTGTCGGAAGAGATACCGATGAAATTATTTTTCTTCAATATTATGCGCTGTAGTCTTGTGGAATCTGATTATTGAAGTTATCATTATTTTTACTTTAATTTGGTGGTACGTGTGCGCGTCGCTGCATATTTTTTGGAACATAGGATTGTAGCAATATGATTTCAATATTTTTTTTTTCGATAATGACGAAGGCGAAAAAAAAATACTTCGGCGAACAGTGACCCTCGAGAAACTGAGAAAAAAGCTGAACTTTTTAATGAAAGTTTTTTCAGGTATTTCGCAAGCTTTCCGCACATAGAATTTTAGCGAAATAAATGAAATCTCATCTCTGATAAAGCCGAAGGTTGAAAAAACATTCTTCAGCGAGCAGTGATTCTCTGCGAACTCAGAAACTTTTTTTAACTTTACGACGAATCGTTTTTTAAGCATTGTACAAGTTTTCCGCGCATAGAATTAAAGAGAAATAATTTCAGTGTTTTCTCTGATAACGACAGAGAAACCATAAATTCTCGAGTCAGAAAAAATTATTTCGGCGAATAGAAATTTTCTGCAGATTCGAAATAATTTTTAAAACCGAAGAAAGCGCCGTAGTTAATTTCTGATTCCCATGAAAAACGTGTGTATCGCCAAATATATCTGATATATCGAACATTCGTAAAAAAAAATAATCGATTACGGATATATTTTAAGATCGATGTTTCTGCAGATATATATCGAAGAATCTACAAAAAAATTATATAATTAATATGAAAATGATATATTATTCGCATACATTTTTTTCGCGTGGGATCCCACGCAATTTTTCTGTTTTATCTACAATCGATTTTTTTTTAATAAATCGAAAAGTTTCGATATTTATCGATCATTGACAATCCGCTCTTATAAACGCGCATCCGAGTTTGAGATGAACATTTCTATGAAAACAAATGAACGGAACTCGGTAAAAATAAATAAAAAAAATAACAATAGAATAGCGGAGAAGTTGAGGCACTTGCAGCCCGAGTAATATTTCAATAAAGTGTACGACTGAGACGATGACAGTACATGCTACAGCTCCGGCACATGCAGATTGACTATAATAAAGATGCTGAGAGTTGTACGCGTTGGGCGGGTGGCCCGAGGGGCGAGATGGCGGGGGGTGAGGGGGAGGGGGAGGGGGAGGGCGGGGAGGGTTACTAGAGATATATATGTACGAATCTCCTACATGAAAACTCATGAAGACATATTACGCCAGCTGGTGTGATGCGCCTGCTGCTTTTACTATTCCATCTATCTATCCGCTACTGCATTCCCGTCTCGAGTGATGCTGCGCTCCCCCATCGCGAAGAGTTTAGCCGTCGAGCTCTCGAGATGTTTTCAAACGGAAAATCTTTTGCTCCGACGTCTATGCCCCATGTCGTGTAAGTCGTGAAATGCTGTTATGTACGTTGGTTCGGCGTTAAACATAAGGCGCGGAACAGAGAGCCGATCGCTCGCTCGGTAGAGATGAAATGAAAGAAAATCTCTTCGTATATAAGCGTTTCGAGCGGTTAATCGTTGACAGGGGTCCACAACTTACGTGTGTCATAAGGCAGGCATGCCAAACGCCGGCAAAGCCACATCACGGGGATCCGGTGAACGCAACGAGAGAGGACTACAGGTGGTCGAGACAGCGGTGCGTCCGCCGTGTTGTTGCACGGCATATTTTATGTATACGTAACAAGAAATAGTATACATCGTACCGCCGGAGAGCACGGATTTATCCGTCGTTGGTAGTAATATGCCAACGTATAATCATCATTATCCCATTATCATTAAACGACGGAAAAATGTCGGAGTGACCAATGAGCGCGCGAGGCAGCGAACGCGAGATTCAGGGTTAAATCGCGCGCCCGCGGTACGCAGAAATGTATGTAAAGCGACTTTTCCACGGTGAAAAGCAGGTATCCTCTACTCTTGGATGATGGAGCGCCCGAGAACGAGCGAACAACCCGAGGGAAGCAAGTACCGCGGGACCTCCCGTGCGACAGCGCACTCCTTCGTATGTTCGACTCCGATGAAAGAGGAATAAGACGACAAACATAACTGCGACGAACGTTGAAAACTTTACGAGTATCATCCCTGTTGTATACCATTTATAGCTTGAGTCTTGCGATGTGGCGTGAAATCGATGATGTTTCCCTGTCGGCGCTCAAGATACTCGTATACACGATATGCTTTGATGTAAGTTTCAGTGTTTCCAAAATTTCGCGATGTTTTTTCGCTCAGCTTATTAATTAAAAAAAAATACAATATTTTATCGTGGTGTTCCTAAGTAAATAAATAATCAAAAAAACGCCCCCTACAGGTGAAAAATTTTAAAAATTATATGATATACATATCATTTTTATTATTTATTATATTTAATCGTGTAATTGGATATTTAACTTTGACTGATTTTTCAAACGTCGCGCCGAAGATTGCGATGATTTTTTTTTTTTTTTTTTTTTTTTTAACAGCAGCGCAGAAACGTGTTTACTATTTTACAATACAGATAGGAACAGATAGGATTTTTTTTTTTTTCGGGATAAAAATAGAACGAAGCGTGTGGTAGATACTAATCTAAGTGATCGTCGTCGTCCGGTATATTAGGCTACCAGCACGGAGGCGGGCTATTAAGAAACTTTAAACGTCCCGACTGATCCTTTATCGAATATACTATATGGCGTAGTATACCTGGCTGCCGTTGGTATTACGGCAGAGAAGAGAAAACCAGTTTATTCCCAAATGTTCGTTCTCGACGGGTGACTCCGGGTGAGTCAGAGCGTCGAATACGGAGCCCCGATACTCTTCGTGGTTCGGCATTAACAAACCCACCGGTCGAGAAGTAACACTCCGTGACCCCGAGCGCCACGTGGGTGATGCAGCAAAAAAAAAAAAAAAAATGTTCAGTAACGATTAAAAGTTACGAAAGAAAAAGGCACCCAAACGCCATGGAACACATCGAAAAGCGGAGACGCGTTTACCATAGTAAACGGAGCGAAAAAAAAAAAAAAAATTAAGTTCGCTTGGAAATCTTTGAAACATCGCGAAAAAATACGCGGCGTTTCGAGAAATTATGGAAATGATATTCGTTGTCAGATTTATATTATTTTTACCCCAAATATAATAATAATAAAAATAATTGTAACCTACAAGCAGAATGCGCGATTACAAAATTTCTTTTTTTTTATCACGTGTTTTCCTTGTTTAATAATTACTGAAGCGAATGCCAAATTCGTAGCTATTAACACTCTACTCTGAGCGGAGCCCAAATACGATGAAAAAAAAACCTTTTGTCGTTAGCCAAGTCGAAAGAATAGTTGATAAAGAGCTCACGAATGATGCAAAAAAAGAAATCGGCGCGCCGCAATCTCTCGTAGACTCAGCGATTAGACATTTCGAATCTCGTAAGATGCTCATCATCCAACAGTGGTGCGTATCTACTTTATGGAAGTTTGTCGGTGGAAAATCATCGTAGGCGCCGGTTATATTTTTAAAAATAACTGTTGGGGGGCAGTGATGCTTCGCGGCGTCTGTTACGATGACGAGAGACGTCCAGACGTTCGGCGTAGACGCACTCGGCACTGCGACCAAGCAAACGAGTTTGGCCACTTCGTCTCTCTCCCTCAAGCGCGAAATCTCTACGCCGGTCAAATCATTGCCCTCCCCTCGCGGGAGAGACGCGGCAGACACACAGTACGAATGAGCAAAAGGAGCAGACGAAGGAAAACAGTGAGACCGCGCGGGGTCTCTATTTCTTTGATCATTCCACGGCGCCACAGATCGCGGCAACGCAAAGAGAGATGAATGGTGAACGGATCTAAGATTCACTCTTTGCCGAAACCGCATTGAAGCGCAACTGATAATGTGACCAAAAGAAAGGGAAGGCAAGAAAAAGTACTATAATAGAATTCGTGGGAACGCTGCCTACGAGGTGTTGTTTCCTTTTGTCCAATTCATCTGCAATGATGACATGAATCTTACGTTCGAGAGCAGAGGTTGCGATAATCTTGTGAATCAGAAGAGCAGCTTGCGCTCTAAACGCGAATGTAGGAAAGATTTTTTCCCAAGGATCCGGTACCACATAGCCGACATCGAAATCCCGAGAAATCCAAACGACAGATAGTTTCAGTGATAACTAAATAAGTGATATATGACATTAGGGTAATCCCCGATCTGAAGCGGGATACAACTATGATCAGCGTTTTCCAGTAACGCCGCGTCATTCTCTGAAGTAACCATAAGCAAATGGTGAGGGTTTACATATAAGTTGGTACGATCCTTTCCGAGAAGGATACAGCCGCACGACGTTTTAATATACTCTCCTTCCTGCTGGTCATCAGTTCTGCGGTGAGAACGGACGCATACATAGATCTTCAGGAACTTCTCCATTGGTTGATTTTCAGTTCAAATACTTGACAGGATTAGTAGTGTGCTCTCGTGCGAGATTAGTCTCACCAGGCGAGCGATGCCACTGATTCTCTTTGGTGCTCTTCATCCTCGAGATCTTAAGATGCTGTGGCGACGGCCAACGGAGCTTTCTATCTCCGTGTTAAGCTACAAAGTAACCATGCAGAAGAAGAGGGGTCTTGCTTTGCGCAGTTCTCATGAAGTTGGGGTATAGTTTCCTTCGGGTTTCCAGGAAAGCCTCACCAGGGATCTAGGGACGCGAATCCTGCGTTCGCTGGCTAACCGCGTTCTCTTGACACACTGTTAACCGAGCGCCATAAATCACCAGCGGTCTCGTGTGATAGCTAACCGGCAAAGCTAGCCTTGCCGGGTACTCTCCAGCTATGGTCTAAATCTTTGTCCTCGAGTTTCTTGCTATAATAGCAGTAGATATATATGTATCGTTACATGTATATAATACCTTTGCCGTTAACGTTATCGTAGGGATATATACGTCTAAGTAAAACCTACATGCTGCACACGCTGATGTGCTAAACTCTGCTTTGCCTCCCGAGGGGGAGAAGCGCGCTGAAAGCCAGTTGTAAGCCAACCCAGCTGAGTCGAGACAAACGACAGGGCGATTAATCATCCCGCGTACAACTTAATTATTGTCCGCGATCGCGGCTCGCGTATATACGCAACAGCGCCCTCGCAACAAACGATCCCACGAAAGGACCAATGCATGAATACGCGTCGAGACTTTTGTCGCAAAATGTTGGACAGTCCAACAACAATGAATAACAACAATGGTAACAACAATGCATGCGGAGCTAAAAGTTTTAAAATCTTCGATTCGAGTGGCCGCTTTAAAAACATAAAGAGAAAAATAACCATTTTTCATAAAGATTCGCCTGGAAAGAGTTCACTGCAAACAATTTTAAACGATTTTACATATTACGAAAAAATCTTCGATATTTTTATTTACGGTAAAATTATTTACAAATAATTGCTGTAAAAACTTTTCGGCGAGATTTTCGCAAAAGTGCCATTTTACTTTTTCGGTTTTATCGCGTAATGGGTATTTACATTTTTTCGGAAAAAAAAAATTATTAATTGTTATTATTAATTTTTTTTTTTCATTTTTTCAGAAAAAAAAAATTATTAACTGTTATCGTTAATTTTTTTTTTTTTTTTCGAATTCCCTTTGATCCTTTCTTCGATATAGCTGTTTAAATTGTATAATGCCGATCATTGGTGTATCAGGACACAGCTGACTAAACGTTACATTCGAATAGATTGCGTTTTTTGTTACTTGTATTTTTCCATTACGATGTTTAAATCGTTGTCCCGCTTTGCGACTAACCGGAGCTTTAAAAATGAATGGTTTATGAATGGTTCGCTGAATGAATCAGCGAACAATAGAGGTAAGAACACTCAGCAAAAATTCTGAGTATTTTACCTGCGAGGCATTTTACGAATTGTTCAGCTGCTCGGACGGTAGAAGAGCAGCAGCGGGAGAAGGATAAATTCGCGGCAATATTAAACATTCCTCCTTTTCAGTCGGGTAAAAAAAAAAATTAGTTAAAAACCGGTAGTTTTTTGCTGCGAACGGAGAACGAGAGCAATTTAACGATTGAAGAACGGAAGAGAGCGATCGCTGTGAGGGATTTAAGCACCGAGGTTCGCCGCAGCAAACCTTAATAATGATGAATCTGTGGCTATTAATCAGCGCGATATGTTAATTTACATGTGCACCTGGTACCCCATGTATATCATGTAATGCACCAGGAGCTCTTCGAGGACTACGACGTTTCATACGCCTTTTTTATTTATTGTTTTTTATTTTTATTTTTGATCCTTTCGCGTACGAAAGAGCTTCCGATGCCCTTAGAGTCCATCCTTCGTAATCGTCGTTCGTAGTAACACCTACGATTCGGAAAAATTTGCATCGAACGACATTAAATTATGTTACCATCGAGATTAGCACCCGGCGGACCGATAATTAAAGCTCCGTTCACGCCGACGAGAGTTGTTTTATCGGCCACCAGCGCACGACGACGGATCGGCTAATCCGACGACACGAGTGGGACGA
Source organism: Cryptus viduatorius (assembly GCA_964006125.1). Taxonomy (NCBI): domain Eukaryota; kingdom Metazoa; phylum Arthropoda; class Insecta; order Hymenoptera; family Ichneumonidae; genus Cryptus; species Cryptus viduatorius. The sequence goes on from OZ023226.1 coordinate 2,305,364, forward strand.
TGCAACCGCCTTTCGTATATATACTGTATAAAACATATATAATTCTTCGTGGGCACTGCTCTCTCTTTCTCTTTCATCTTCTTGTTCTTCTTTTTATTTTTATTGCCTGAGATCCTCCTTCTTAAATAGTTGTCGCTGCGGCCGTTTACAATCGCGAGCGCCACATACCCTTAATCAGAACTGGCGTACCGCGCATTACTCTATATCACGGATTATCATAACGGTTATTATAACGAGGAGAGACGCACGATAAACGAGAATCGATTATTCTTTCGAATAGAAATATAAATCTTTTGCCCTTCGAAAATTATTAATGCAGTCCTTGCGCCGCAATTGAGATGGAAGAAAAGTCACATCGAAGAGGTATGTATATAATATTGAATGCGCAATGAAAATGCAAAAATAAAAAGCGAAATATTTTGCAAAAAACTCGAAAATGATTAGTGGTTAATCTGCAAAAAGTTTCGAACAATTTTACAAATTAGGAAAAAAATGCGATGCGGTCGAGGAAATGCCTGTTGAATTATTTTATTCGCGTTTCCAAAATACATCGTAAACGTTTTCGTACTATTTGAAATTACTTGAAACTTTTTGGAAATTACTAAAATTTCGTTATGCTTTCTATTCTAATCACATTGGTGAATTGTTTAATTCGCGTTTTAGAATGGCAGCGTAGACTTTTTCCGCGTCTGCGAAATGATTTTTAAGTTTTCGCAGATTCGCAATTCAGTGGCGAATTTTTTGGAAAAAATTTTTTTTTTGTTTTTTTTACGTAATGTAACGCGTAAAATTAATTTTTAAAAGGTTAATACCCGATTCCCTTCATTATGTCGTAAAGACCGTCGTTCCGTCGTTATCCATCAGTATAACTTCGGAATCGCGAAAGAAGTTTTCGTATCTGCGTGGCAATGCGGTATAACGAATAAACATTTGAACAATTCAAGTTTACGGACTGTATCAGTTCTTTCGAATAATCTGGAGAGCGAAGCGTCTACGCTGCCCATTAAAATCGGCGTCGTAAGCACGAGCGACGCAACGAAAGAGACCCCCCGAAGTTGTCTTCTTCTTCTTCCTCTTCGTTGTGGCGCCACGGCTACCCAAGATTACGAGGGCCGATGTCGGCGCCGGGACCACAGCTTGAGAATAACGCCAGCATGGTCTATAGACGGGTTGTTGCTGGTGATCTTGGCGCCCATTCTGGTCCCTGCTGAATGAATGAACGTGTACGCAGCAGCAGCAGCGTGTACCGACGGCAGAAGCGAGAACGAGATGAATGAGCGAAACTCTCCGTATACGAGAGATAGTGATACACCGCGACGCGTATCCCCGACACATGTTCGTAATTAAGTTTTACGATCCCTCTACGCGTATCCATGGTTCGGAGGCCGCATTCAAAGTTTCGAATAGGTAATTTTTACGAATATCTGAATCTCGATGACGATTGATCGCTTTGGTGAAATTTCCGAATAATCGACATATCGATAAATATCGTAATATTGAGGAGAACCATTCCGTCCCGGGATGCGCTAAGACTATATTAGCACTAAAGTTCGGAATAATACGAATTAAATCGGCAATGACAGTACATTATATCCGTTTCGCTCTTAAGGGTGGATTTTTCGTATGAAATCGTCAGCGATAAAACAACCAAATCATATATCAGCGGAAGAAGAAAAAAATAATTTTTTCGATCGTAAGTTATAAAAAAAAAAAATATATGGACTTAGTGGAATAAACACTTATTATGATAATTTTTCACGTAAAATCGGGGAGCCCCCAAAAATATTCGAGACAAAAAAAAATTCGATGACTTTTTTCACACGGAAATACGAAGATGATATCAGTTTTACTCGAAAGTGAAACCGGTCCTTGGTAATTGCCGAAATAAAAAAATTTTAAAATTGAATCGTTTTCCATGAAACTAAGAGTTACTAATCAATAACTTTCAATTTTTTGCATTAGAAAAAAGAGATAATCGATAATCGACAATAGTAATTACGATTAATTATTCGGGTGATTTATAATTTTTTTTTTTTTTTTCGTTTAAAAAACCATTCCAGTCACGTGATCAATTCGCTGTTCGCGATTTGACGAGTAGACTGGTAAAAAAAAATGGTCAAAGAAATCTGAAAGGAAAGAGATCGGACATAAAGAACGGTGGAAATAGTGTGTCGGGTGGGGACAGGAGGGAGGGACAGGGAGGAAATCTTAATATGCAGTATGAGCTAATGCCAGCGACGCTGACAGTCGTACTTCATCAGACAGTCATTCCATATACGGAACGCTATAATCTACTCCAATACTTAAATCTCAAAGTGCTCGCGCGATCTCTCTTCATCCGCTATTATTTTCCACTTAGCGGGGGTGGAAAAAGAAACCCAATGGGACAGAAGAAAGAACGTGTATAGCAACTGATTCGCATTTGCGAAGGCGGCCGGAACCGCAACAACGACTATACGAGAGATGTAAGGTGAGGAGAATCAGGATATGGGATGAGCTCTGCCTGAGCTCTCGGTGCGTTAGTTCTCAGCTAAGATCTCTCGCGTGGGTTCTCGCCACATTCGCCAATCGGTAATAACGAACCTGCGCGACCGCGAGAGAGGATCGAAAAGAAAAAAAAAAAAAAAAAAATTGAAAAAAAAGAGGGACGGTGCCGTATGTGGCCCACGCGAGAGGAACAAAACTCTCGAGTGAGGTTCGTATACGATTCTCTCTCGAGATAGGCGCGCACGACGCGTCTTGCGTTCCCGTCGCCTCGGCACCCACGGGACCGGCAACACATAGGACCCGAAGCACATTCGTTCGTATGCAATACCGCTGACCAAATAATACTTTTGGGTAAATAACAAACTGTTCGTTGACAATCCTAAAAATGTTTTCTTCTAAAATCGGTGATGATCGGTACAACCGATCGCGGCGAATGATTAATTTTCAATAAAACACCGATCTTTCTTTCTCGGATAATTCTTTGCGTTTCAAAATTAAATTAAAAAAAAAGGAACAAAAGCCGACTATATCACGATAAGTATCGCTTCGTAACACTATGTTCGTCAGACTTAGCGAGAAGCCTAAGCAAATGAAGTGGACGAAGATCAGGAACGAGAATGCGTCAACCGGGCGCCGTTTCGAAGCCCCGTCCGCGATTAGAGGCGCCTGAAACTCTTTTCTCGACTCTTCTTCTCGTAGACTCTCGATGCGTTTTTTTTTTTTTTTTTAAACCATATAACTACTATCGACTCGTCATTCAGGCGCGACACGCTCCATCTTCGCGCCACAGAATGATGATCTCTTTTTTCTTCTTAAGATCGTTTTTTCGTAAAGTCACGATGACGCGATGAACATTGTGTATCTTGCCGATCCAACGATCGCGATGGCTAATGCGGTTGTTAGTAAATTCAGGAAAAATTGCATCGATAATCGGCGTAATTATTGGATCAAAAGGTAAATCATATAATAACGATAATTTGATGGTGAAACAGTCAGGTGTCGGGACGTTTAAAAATGCCATACTGTGTTATTAACAATACAGTTGTTGACCAATAAAAATGCTTGAAGGAATAATGATTTATTCATTATTCGCGCGTTACAGTGTCTCGTTATCGTAAACTCTGAGAAGGGGATCGTTTGCTGATCGGTCCATTCGACTGTGGAATATTTTTATTTATTCTTTTTTTTTTTTACGTCGCGTTCGATCAATGCGATCAAGTTATCTCGCACGGTGGAGCGCGAAGAGGGATCAATGACAATTGAACAAATTATGCATAACACTGCGGTATCTGCGAGTGCGTCGGAGCAGATCCGCCGTGTCACACGTGACACGTGATATCATTTCTATCTCTGTATCTCGTTGCTTCTTATACTATTTAACCAATACGACTTTTTAACCCTTTTTAACCTTTTCAACTTTAACCCTCTCATCCTTCGATCTATTTTCGATCTTTTTCGATCTTTTTCGGTATCGTTTCAATCGCGTGGAATTAAAAATACCACCAAAAATACCTTACTAAGGGTTCGTTAAATTGACTATTTCTACCCTTAGTATGCCAATTATTTCATTTAAGCAATCGATTATCCGCTTTGCGACCTTCTATCGCCGATTTAGTCGGTTAAACCGATTTTTGTTCGGAGTCTATCGATTTCTCGATGTATTAGATACGCTAAAAACTCGAAGTTCTAAAGCCTAAACGTCCGAATGCCATCCGATCGATTCGCGATTCTTCTGGGCTCTCAAATAATGTTTCTAACTTTGTTTCGGGCAAAAAAAATCGTGAAAAACTCTCAGCCAGTGTAGCCAGAAGATGCAATTTAAAAGAGATTCAGCGTACAAACCGCGCGGCACTGCCGACTGATAGGAGAGCTGTGTACTGTTCAGAGGTGTGTTCTCGCCATCACGGGGGGAGGTACGTACGTGGAAAACGTACCTACCTCTCGTAGACTCAGTACGAGAGTAAAGCAACGAAGCCGTAACTGACACGACCAATCGATCGATCACACACCGACCCCGCCGATCGGCCTCTCTCGCCAAAGCACCGAGTTAGCTAAGCCACCAGCGCGCACGCTGCGAGTTCTCCAGTGAGATCATTCTGCGCGGCTTGTCTAACACCGCGCTATGAATCTAATCTCGAAGTCCAATCGTATTATACGTTTCGCCTGTCCGTCTTTTGTATTTATGTACTTTTATGTACAGACATATATATGAGTTGCCATCGCGGACCAAGCGAAGCAAATGTCACTTGCTAATTACATGTCGTTTCCATACCTTATAGTACCGAAGAGTACATATATATACATACAGAAATGTTTATATCGTTGGTACTCGAGGTATATAACATACGACGTGGGAGAGACCGATCGAATCTTCGAGGTACGTGAGAACGCAGCGACCGCAGTGGTCCTTTTCAGAGACGATTATTATTTTCACACGTTTAAAATATTTACGAATCGATTAGTCCGATGGGTATAGAGCCGGTGACCCGCGGGACAATTACTCATATTCACAATTCGAAAAAAATCAATTTATTTTCATACCGATTCGATCTTTTTTCATACCGATCTTAGTTTACGATTATGAAAAATGAAAAATAAAATAATTCCAAAAATTCGTAAATTTTTTTTTTTTTTTTTCGATCGAATTATAGACGCCATTTGTCTAATTTGTATGCATGCGTAGAGACTTCGATCGCTTATGCAGCATTGGGTTAATAGAAACTGTCTGTTATTATCTCATTAGTACAATATTATTGTCGGTAAATAAATTTTTTTTTTTTTTTTTTTTCCTGGTTCGTGGTGCATACATAATTTATTTCAACGTTTCTCATCTCCCCCCTTCGGGGCGCTCATTATAGTCGCATTACTTTACTGTACGGCAAAGCGAGATTTCACGCAAACGAGACGAGGTGCTTTAGCGCCTCCTCCGTGCAAAACGTACACGCTATGCGTATAACGTTTGCCGCTCTCGGCCCATTGACAAGGTATAACCGCGACGCCCACACAATTTTTAAGCTCATATACACCATGCGATTTCTCGTCTCTTACTTCTCTTTTCTCACACGATGCATTAATTTATTATTACCTGCGCTACGTTGCCCACTGTACACGCGACGGTACGAAAGAGACATTGCAGGAAAAAAAAAAAAAAAAAAAAAACATCGAGAGAGATAGAAAGAGTATATGCATTATTTATTGCGTCACACCCACGCATCGTCGAGCAGTTATTCACGATACGGCCAAACGCGTTTTTCAACGGGTCCGCGAGTACCCGTGAATGGGACTTCCTCCGCGCTCTCGTGCGCTCGTGTTCATTGCGAAGCTGCCAGCAATAGCGGCAACACGAGTCCAACCGGCAACCCGAACGCGCGTCGCTCGTTTTTCGCGAATCCTCCGATTCCCTCTCACAACCGACGCACGCTACCAGACGACGATAAAAATAAATAAAAATTTCAAGACACAGAGATGGACTTGCAATTTTTCAAGGATTAACCTCCCCCCGCGAACACCCCCTCCTCCCCCGCGGAACGTGCCAAAGTCCCTGATGAAATTATTATATACTCGATATGTCTCACGGTCTATTAAGTGCTGCGTGCATCCATTCCCAGCTACTCGGCCTCGTGCGACATATAATACGATAGGCGTTTCAATAAAATATTGTATACCTTTTGCAACGATGTTTTGCCTTCTCGGATTAATCGTTCGAATATTCATGAAGTTTTATCGAATGTTTCGTTGTGTTAAGAATCGATTAAAGAAGTTCGAAAGGAAGAGCTTTTATAGACGCGATCTTTTTTTTTTTTGTGGCCTTTTTATTAATTTTTTTTTATTAGTATATATATATTTTTTTTTTTTCGTGATTTAAGAACCGTTTAAGATACGTGGTTTCGGGAATCTCATTGGCGCGATCTCAAGGAATTTAAGGGAGATTTCTTATCTACATCGGGACACTATATCGAGCGAACGAAACTCAGGACTTCAGCCAAAAATTTCAGCGTTTCGATTAAATTTTTTTTTTTTTTTTTTTTTTTTTACGCGGCCCACCGCGTCCATTGGACGCGCAGAGGTGTTGTCCACCGATATTCGCTAATGAGGAAGCAATTATGTGCGCCCAAAGGCCAAAGTTTATATCGGCATGCGTGACGGCGCTGCATATTTACCCGGAGGGTTCGCGATGTCGCGAGACGATTCTCCAACTCGCGGCCAATCCGGGAGCGTATTCGTAAGATCGACCGTTGCTGATTATTAAAAACATTGACCGCAGAAAAGACGCGACTAGAAAGATCGCGTCAGACTGATTGCCGACATTGGCTAAGATATTTATCCACCGATATCGTGTATCGCGGAATCATCGCGGGAACTCCGTTAATCTAATTAAAGAAGAATTCGCTTTTCGATCTCCATAGCGCGTCATAAATATCTTTAAGTATCGAATACTACATTTTTTTTCATCCGAATTTTGCGAATACTGCAATCGGTTAATTTTTTATTCATTAAGCAATTTGATAAACGATGATAATGGACCGGAAGAAAAGTCTTCGTAATATTACAAAAATCAAACAATTCAAATAATAAATGCGTTGAAAATAAAAAAAAAATTATAAAAATTAATATTCCATTATTTTTTCCCAATTAATTGACAAAAAAAAATTAACTTTTCATTTTAATAATTTTTTTGTTCGAATTTGTTTATTATTCGAATTATTTTTTTAATTAATTAATCAATATTTTTGATATTTTTTCATCGCAATTATTTTGATAATTACGATAATGAGAATTATAACTTTAACTTGAAAAGTGTTTATCACGAACTCACCCTTGAAATACGGTCGTTCCCGGCGAGCGTCGACGCTCGATCGTAGAACGACGAAAGCGGCGACTCGTAGCACCACTGACCACCGCATAATTGAGGAAAACTCGTCGCGACGAAAGCCCCAATTCACCCCCTACACAAGTTTTTCGAATACGCGAGATTTCACTTTTCCGATACCCTTCGATCGCTCTCGTGCTCTCGAGAAGTGATAACTCCGTAATATCGCTTATTTTCAGTTCGCGCAACGTGCCCTCTCTTCGTTCGTGCGGCCTCCCCGCTATCGCCGTTGTCTCGTTTCTCCTGCAAACATAAACAAGAAATAGTTATGCATCAACGCCCCCGACTCTCATAATTGACCAGTCACGAATTTCGTGGAACTGATATATTGCAAACTTCGTATCTAATGCGTGCGCATACGTTATATATACAATTTAAAATGTAACATTGGGTTACAGGCGTGGCGAACACGCACGTGCGGGACTGGTAGAGAGATAGCGGCTTTCAGGTATACCGTTATCACATCGGGAAAAAGCCAATAATTCCTTTCGCTTCGCGTTAGTTAAAATAATTTACCATTAAATAGCACCTCAACGAAAATTTCTCAATATTTATTTATTTTTTATTTGAGAGGCAAAGCGGATCGACGAAATATGGTGTCAATGAATTTCAACCCTTCAGCTACCCTGCGGTCGTTTATAAATTTGTTCGGATTCGAAAAAATCGTTGAATATCATTATTTCGATAGTCACTCGATAATTACATTCTCAGCGTCAAAGCGGACCAATAATATCTGTTTTGGCAATTTTCAACCCTTAATTATCGTACTGTGTACCGGCAATTAAAATTGTTGTCAAATTTAACAAAATCGTTAAAATACATCGAAAATTTCGGAATATTTGCAAATAAAGAGTCAAAGCGTCCGAATAATATCCGGATCAATGAATTTTAACCCTCAGCTACTGTGTACACGTACTCGACGCTACATATTTTTGTTTTGCTTTATTGCGCTCATACCTGTTTGATATTTCGATTAATCTGTGGATTAATCATTTATTTTGTGTATGAGGAATTCTCAGAAGTCCCGTTTTAACGAACGCGGTTAGTAAACGATGATACGTTTTAGCTGCGATCGCACGAAACGATGCCGGTCACGTATTTATCAACTATAACAGATCGGCCTCGTGGGGGCGCTGTCGTATCGTCATCCACTCGAAAGATGAACTTTTACTCCTCAGTTCATTTCGCCATTCTCGCGTCTAAAGCTCATAGCTAATTGATTTGGCAGAGTTAACGATACTTCATTTTTTTCGCCTCGATGGGACGGTATGATTTTCGCTCGACGGTTCGTCGTCAAGACAGACGGAAGAAGGGACAAGCGGGCGGCGGGCGCACCAATAACCACACCGTTTGCCGACGATCGTTGTCGTCACGGTTCGCCAAACACCCACTGAACCGCCGCACTTTTATACTCAACTCAACAGTTAGTTAGTCGTCGGATAATCGAAAATTCGGTCGGCCATGCGGAGCACGTAGAAAAGCTCGATGATTGGAACCGACAAGCGAGAGGTGAATTTTTCTCACGATCCGTCCGATATATCGCCGGAATGTAACTTACCAGTTCTATGCGTACATACGACTTTATCTGTATCCATATTGCACGGACGACCCCACCACCCCCTATCGCGTGTAAGAACGTTACACACGCACGCGCGCGACTTATCCCCGCGTAGACCTACAGGCTGATGCAGACGAAATTACGATGATTTTTTGTTGTAAAACGAAATCTCCACGTGGGAGAGAAGTATATGCAAAAAATATATTAGAAATATACGAAATTCAATAATCCATTTTTTAATAAAAATTTTTGTGTAAAAGGCGGAAAAATTTTTCGCGAAAGGGTTCGTCCCGTAAATAAATAATCATATAATTTTTTATACATTTGTAAAAACATATCCTGCTATCCTGATTATTCACGAAAATATTTTCGATATATGATAGATACATTTTTCGATGTATTTTCTAAAAAAAAAAAAAAAATCGTAATTGCTTTTTTTTTTTTCGTAATTTTTGTCTAATTTCATATAAATGCTGTTGTTGGTATTTCTTCAGCATTCGTTTGGGTTCTCAGAACTTTCCGTAAGCAGATTTTCATATATCATTCATATATTATAACGAACGTTCGTAACGATATGTATCTCATCCATTTTTCCCCTGTGGAAGAGGCGACAAGGATCGGTAAAAAAAAATTTTTTTCTGCATCGCTCTGTACAATGACGCATGACGATCGGTCGAGAGTTTGGGATTGCGATTCTTCGAGAATTCTCGCCGACCGTTCGCGCGGGCAGAATACAGATGTACGCGGTACACGAACGAAGTTCAATCAGAATTTAACCGCTGAGGTTTGAAACTTTCGTCCGCGAGATATATACTCGCGTAAGAAGAAATATGTACACTTGAGATTCGAGATATCTCGTTGCACCCTCGTGCTATTCTGCAATTCGGCTGTACGCGGCGTATAGTATGTAATGCCGGTGATATCAACGGGCCATATCTGCGGGTACAAGCAAAACGTGAAAGTGACTACGCGGCGATATTGGTGGTATCAGTGTATAGCTACTAACTTGGCCCACGCGCGGTTCATTACCAACGACACTCGATATAATTTCTAATTAAGATCTCTGCGGAGGTATATCTGTCAACTGGAAATCAAACGTTAATTCATACCGGTCCTCGAGGGGGCGAGCGCGGGGGTGGTTTGGGGGGAAACTGTGTCTTGTGTGTCGGCCGGTTTGGTACTATAGTTAACGTAACGTACCGCGCCGCGTACACAAACGCAAATGTACGGTGCGGTTGTCTGGAGTTCAGACCGCGACGAAGTAACGCTGATGTATTTATGCGTTCGGTTTCGCGTTTCAAGAGACGCGCGACATATTATACTAATGTTACGTTGCCCGCGCGTGTGTATACGGAGCGGTCCAGTGGGATGCTGGGCGGTGAATTCCCGGACGGAGAATAGAGAGACTAATTGCACCTGCTCACTGGCAAATATATCGCAGACTATATCTCCAGACACATAGATTGATAATGATTTATTAAAAATATAAATTAAAAATGAAATATCGCGATCGCGGTACAAATTGCAATTGTCGATGTTTTACATTAATTATTTTATCGGAAAAATCGTATATTACGAATATATTTCGAAATATATGTCAATATATTGAAAAAAATTATATGATTGATATATTTATATCGAAGTATATCGATGATATATGTAATATGTATTTCCCGAAAAATTATAAATTTCGGAAATATATTACGAAATATACAACAAATTTTAAGCGTAATATATTAAATATTAAAAAAAAAACGTCGGATTTCAGATTTCTAATATATTATTTGCATATATTTTTCATCTATGTGATTATCGAACCATTTCGCAAGAGATAATTTTTCCATAGTTTCTGAAAGTTCATTTAACCGATGAAAAACGATGTAAAAAATGATGAAATTATTAATGTTGCCGCATTGACTGGTAAAACGATATATACGTGAGATATTCTCTCGTGGTTACGATCGTAGCGCGCGTCCAAAGGGGTTAAATATAAAAATTTATAATAACGTGTCGATCACGAGAGTGGCGTTGAACAAGCGATACGGCACAACGTATGTCAAGTAAATATTTATGCATGATTTATGCCGGAATACTTGTGGCATGCGATGCCAACGTGCAAAAGGTATTACAGGCGCCACGGAACATTATCGGGCCGTTGTGTACCTTGATGCTGTTGGGCGTCTACGCGTTCGGCTCGATCTCGTGACCGACGCTCGGCATTGTTCTACGTGCGCTCTCGCGTGATGGATCGAACCAGAAAGGTTATTTATGCCTTCGAAATTAATCACAATTCACGAGTCTCTCTCTGCGTTGCTGAGAAGGGTACAGCGCCACAGCCAGATAGGGTATTAGAGATGCCGGAATGTCGTGGCACCGATTACACGCTTGCGATTCCGATTTAAAAATTACGAAGAATAAGATGAAGAAGAAACGCGAAGCTCAAGGGTGGAGCGCGTACGCAGCATCACGAAGCTTCAGGCAAAACAGCGTCGTGGCAGTCGCAGAATTGAAACTTGCAATCTAAATTGAATCAGCAAAGAGTCCTTATTACGGAGTTAGTATTATGGACGGCAATAGATAAGACGATATACGGAGATCGATGACTTATCGATAAGATTTAATTTCGGTCCATTGCGATGGAAATTTCGTATAATCTTCTATCATTAATAAAATATATTAAAACATATTAATATCTTTATTTTTTAATTTGTATATTAATTTTTTTAATTATAATATAAAGTTTATAAAAAAAAATAGGAAAAATCTTAATCTCCGACTCCGATGTCGCGGTTTCCGCGATACTGCTACGCTGCGATCATAATATTATTTTTCAACAAAATTTGAATCCGCGAACATAAGTTAAGTGTACAAAAAATTGTCAATGAACTCATTAGACATTTAACAAATCGCTAAAAAAAATAGATCGGCTTAAGACTCGAAAAAAAATGTAAAAATGAAGTATTAAATATTGCGGGGATTTTAAATTGGAGAAAATATTTAGTTGCTTATTTCTTTCGGTTATTTTTAATGTGAAAAAAATTATTATTAAAGTTCGAAGAAAAAAAATTGTTGACTAATTGGCTGCCGATGATGGACCAATGATTGGCATACTAATATCAGCGTATAGATAAAACTTATCGAACGATGATGCGGAATGCAAAAAAATAATAAAAATAATTTTAAAAAATCGAAGAAAACGTGTATCGACGCTGTAATTAGTGTTAGTAATTACGAAAATAATTCAGCATCGGTGCGACAGGACGAGACGATTGATACGATGTGTAATACGTGCGCCGGAGCACGTAATGAAACGTCACCGTGACAGACGACGCGAATCGTGAATCGAGCTCTCGTGTCGAGCGAGCGACGAGAATGATAATGTGTCTCCCGGTCGATCTAAACTATTTGAGATTCGGCTAAGCGTGTCACGTACCACTGCGCAAGTACCGTCCGCTAATGAATCATCGTCACTTTCGACAATTAAAAAAAAAAAAAAAAAAAGTCCGTAAAATTTGAATACCGATTGCCGAACAATAAGTACGAAACAAACCAAAAAAACTGTAATTTTATAAAAAGTCACGTGATGACGACAGAAGTACCCACCCATCGCGATCCAGCAGAAGGGTCCTCGATCCTTGCGAAAAAGTTCGTGTTCCTTATATAACTCGTTTCCCCGTAAAATCAAACACAACGAAATGTCTTACGTCCGTCGGCACTCGGAAATAAAATCTGCCATATCACAAATGTCTGACAAAAAATGTCGTCGTATTTATGCGGTAGCGATCTCAAAGTACTTAGAAGAAAAAAAAAATCAAAAAAATCGTCACGAATTAACCGGCACAGTTGAAAAAACGTATAGGGTACATTACAATCGAAGATAAATAGATTTTAAGTATCGATCCGGCGCGCGGCGTAGAGGATATATACATATGTTTACGAGAGGCGCGAACCGCGCTTGAACCAGAAGATCTCGCGGAGCGAAGGAAGTTCGATCTGACGCGCGTGCTCGGTTACGATCGAGAAGTGTGACACGGACGGTGCGGCGGATCGCGGGCGCGGAGGAGGTACCGAAGTCGTGGGCACGATCGCCGTCACAACACTAGTAGTGGCTGGCCGGCCGCCTCTTCTCGTGGCCGGTCGTACTACATGGCTCCCTCGCTTCTCTGCTGCTGCTGCTGCTGCTGCTGCTGCTGCTCTGCTCTGCTCTGCTGTGCTCTGCTCTTTTGCTATGTTCTGTGGCTGTTGCTGTTGCGGCTGCTGCAGGCTACTCTACTAGCGATACCTCCGTATGCCTCGCTCTTTCCCGTTCCTCCTTCGTGCACCCATCTCCGTCTCTCACGCCCGCAACCACTGGACCACTGTCCGACGAGCAAAGCCGGACAGCCACCGCAGCCGCCGGGACCGATCTACGTAAGGTTCTCGTCTCGTTCCGCCTATTGCGGCGGCCAGACCCGTTTCCACCGTTCTGCTGATCTATAACAACCCAACCCAATGCTAACTACGGCAGAGATCGAATTCACTGCCGAGGATACCGTCTCACTTTCGCATTCATTTTTTTTTTTTCTGGGTACATCCTTCCGAACGATTTTTTTTTTTTTTTTTTTTTTAATATTAGTTTCAAAGGATAAGAGAAAGTGTAATAATAATATATAAAAAAAAAATTATTTTTTTTTATTATCAATTTCTCGTCTTTATTGAGCAGTTTTTCGTTCCATAGAGCAGTTATATAGTCGATCTTTTGGGGTTAACCTGCCGATTTACTTCTTACATTACTTGCTATCTACTCTTTTCTGTTTAGAGACGAAAAGAATATTAATAACAATTTGTTGCATTAGAAATGAGCCTTTCGTTGAGGTATACGAAATATTTCGATTTTTACTTCTATTGCACTCGTAATTTTCACGTGACGAGTTGCTTAAAAAAAAAACGAGAAATAATTTTCGTAAATCGCGAGCGAATTTGTTATGGTTTTTGGAACGACGAATTACTTCAATGTCACGTGTATTCGTCTCTCGAGTGTACGTAAAAATATTGTCCAAAGAAGGGAACGACCATTGTCCAAAGTAGCGACCGGAGATTAAAGAGACGGAGGAATAGTAACAAAGAATAATGTATTATTTGCCGAACGGAGACACGAAAAAAAAAAAAAAAAATTGCAAGTCAGACGAGGAGAGGGATCCATGAGATTGTACAGAGGATTTCGGGTATCTTCCTCCGCCTCACCCGGGACGCCCAACCGATCCGAGTCACTCCAAAATTGGACGGGCGACCCACGCGGACATGTTTCCTGCAGGCTGTACGGTGTGCCCTGCGGCACATCGAGAAGTGTATATATGTATGTATGTACGTTAGATACATATATATACAGCTATACTATAGGTATAAGACTCAAGGGAATAACCACACGGTCGTCCGTGTCTCGTTCTCGTCGATTTCCATCGAACGATCGAACTAACGACGCGGCAAGTATGCGCTGTAGCTGAACAGGTGATCATAGACTCATAGACTCGTTGTCGCAACTTCGTCTGTCGCCCGAAACCGATTTACTGCCAATAAGAATTGCCGATCTTCGGTTATGTATATACCGATCAATACCGATCGATCGGCAGGTTAACGAAATCGGTAACCGATCGATCGGCGGTTTAACGAAATCGTTAACCGATCGATCGGCGGTTTAACGAAATCGTTAACCGATCGATCGGCGGGTTAACGAAATCGTTAACCGATCGAGACTTCATACGTTCTAATCTGACTAAACAGATCTTTTATAACACGCGGTGCCACAAAAATCGGCGCGAAATATAGATATCAAACATGCGTGACATTGTTCGCTTGTCGAACAACGTCGTTAACGGCCTCCTTAAAGTGTGGCAATTAGCACGAATTTACGTTGATCGATTGTCGAGGAATTTCAATTACACCAATTGGGTATGTCCTGTATGCTTCAGGGGATCAGGAGTGACGGCTAACTAACAACGATTGCGGTATAAAGAGCGGCGACAGGAAGTTCTTGCGACAGACCACTCTGAATGCAAGCAGCTTTATGACCATCGTAAATATCGGGTCTCACTTTTAACGGCAAACGGCGCTACAAAACCGATTTTTTTTTTTTTTTTCTAGTTCATTGGAACTCTATCTTGGCGTTTTTTTAATGGGAATTACTACAAGCTGTTTAAGGCAAATTCCTTGGGGTGCAATTAAAAAAAATTAATGGCCGATTGGTATTTTTTTATAATACAAAATATTATCGGAAAAACGATCTTTTCCTTAATATTTTTTCGGGATCGACGTCTACTAAGTTTCATGAATAAAAATTCAAGAAATTAATTTCCTTCTTTAAATGAGTTTTTTTTTTCAAGTTTTAGTGTATTAAAAAATTACGGAAATTAATTTCTTTTTTAAATGAGTTTTTTTTTTTTTAATTTTAGCATATTGAAAAATGAACTGAAGTTGTCGGATTGAACAATTCTGGACAAAAAAAATACATAATAGATACAGGTGGACGATTATTCGAAGCTGCGTTGCAAAACCCAAGTAGTACGGTTAAAAGTGAACGGATAAAAAAATCGTTTAATGTTTTATTAAAAAAAAATAAAATTCTCTTCCACGCGGCAGTAATCCTTCTGCGAGAAATCCATTAGCGAGAGCGTGAAAGGTTCAGGGTACTTATCGCGGATATGGGGTTCCGTTGGTGAAGAAAAACGTTCAATCAATTTCAACGGCCCCTAAGCTTTTCATGCAACTTTCAACTTTTTTTTTTTTTTTTTTCATTTATAATTCATTAACTGTGCGTCAAACCTTCTCTGTTGAACGTAATGTAAAATTCTTTACAATACTAATATTGTAAAAAAAAAAAAATAGTTGAAATGTAATGAAGGAATATCGAAGGAATCACGAAAAAAAAAAAACTGCATTATTCATACGGCCTTTCGGAGGGGTTAAAGTAATATCATAAACTTTAATCGTCGTCACGTTCTTTTCACTTTGTAACGTAGGAAGCTATCAAAATGGGATTTAGAGTGTCGAGTATGGAAAGGATGAGTCAGGATGCCGTAGACTTCCTCGCGTCATCTTTTTTTTTCCCCGGATGCAGGAGGAGAGAAGGAGTAACGCAATAGAATTATTTAGCCATTCCGGAGGCGCCGCGTTCGCTCGCGCACTTCCGCATATTTTTATATAGGTCCGTCGTAGCGGCGAACAACTTTCACGAAGGAGAACGATGACGACGATGAAGAAGATTCTCCGCCGCAGCGACCGTCGCTAGCATCCTTCCCGGTTAAGATGAAGTATGATGCGGTCCACCCGCACCACCTTGCGATGATCCTTCTTTACAACTTCGGTAACACACTCGGGCGCTTACCGGCGCTTTCTCTATTTTGGATCGTGTCGGATCTCCGTTGCTCCGTAAGTGACGCACGTCCTTGCGCTGCGGGTAAAATATGTCACCCGAAAGAGCGTACCGCGACGGCTATTTTATCTCGAGAAAAACTTTTTACCGTAAATAATTAATAATAATTTGGACTTTCCGCATAAAATATTCGTCATTTCAATGCTTTCGACGATATAAAAAGGGTAAATCAACATGGAAAAAAAAAACTCAAAAATTATATTAAAAATATATGAAATATAATTCCGAATTCTGAAAATATATTTCGGCATTTTTATATAATTAATATATATTAATCACATATTTTTTTTTAATATAAATGGTGATATATATTTGCAGGAATGTATTCTGAAACGTATCTGTGACAAAATTTTTCGAAATTTTATTTTTGAATTTTAATCGAAAAAATCATCGATATATTTTGCGATGTATTCTAAAATTCTATAATACTTACTATATCGATGTTGTTACATCCTGCGTTTTCGATTTTCCTACAATCGATCGTAAAAATAATGATTTCTGCCGAAGGTTTCGAGATTTCATAAATTTTTCCGATATTCAGAAAATGCCGATTTTCGGTCATTTTTATTAGGATTTGTCGATGAAAATAAGTAGAGAAGTAAATCCGTCGTTGTGATTGTATACAGACGCGCGGAATATTCAACTCGATCGCATAGGGTGGATCGTGCGTGAAACGAGATTATTCTCACGTGGTGCGATGCGTCGACGATATCTGTTATCGCGAAACAAGCGATGGAGTTCCTTTTTTTAATTTTTTTTCGTCTGGCGTATAACGATCGCAGCATGTTGCGTTACCGATATACATTGAAACAGTGAGCAATATTCGATGAAAAGTCAGCTCTCTCGGGGACGTCGGTTCGTTGCACGGAAACCGCGCACTCCGAAGGTCGTGTTCTCGTTCTAAAATCGGATCGACGTCCCACGCGGACCTGTTCGTAGGAAGCATACTACATATAGGTTGCATATACGGGATAACTTACCAGGTGCTCTTGTTTTATCTGTATTCGTTGACGACGCCGCGCGCACTCAGGGTCTGATCAATAAGCTCAATGAAAACGATTTCTCCGTCGTCAATGTCGTAGATTTCGTTCGTTATTGCCGATCTCCGTCTCCGCTTACTTTGTCGCGATGTTTATTCGTCGCGATTTCAGTCGTTCCATAAGACCGGGAGCATCGCAAAATCATTAATGGCCGCGAGATCGTTGCAGTTTTATTTCGAAAAAGCGAGTTTCGGTATCGAAACTGCGGTACGATCGGATACAGGTAGGGATGACGTGCATAATGTTGGACATTACTTTAAAGGGCGATCGCCACCATCTTTTACCATTCATTGTGACGCATTCGGGATCTTAATCCGTTTATATTTTTCATAGACATTTTTTTTTATCATTTTCTCCGTAAAATTACCGGTAAAATCGGTAAGATTCACAAAAAAATCGAAATACCTCATTTGCGCGAATTATTACGAAAAAATATCTATCGTAATCGATTTTTTTTAAAATTCGCATTCTCCGCGAGATTCGGCAGTATGAACAGATGAAATCGTCGGAGAACGCTATTTCATCGTCCGGTAATTGTTCACGATTTTCCCCAACCGGATGGACCGACGGACGTTTTGCGGTCTCTACGTCTGTGTGGAATATTAGTCAAAACGCTTATAGCACAGTTTACGCACGAATTTCGAAGGGTTTACGATTTTACGATACTCCCTCTCTCTCTCTCTCCGGGGTCGTCCTCTGTCTCGTCGTAAAATCGTGCGAAACGACTGGTACGAGGTCTGCAGGACAATGAACGAGTTTTGGTTAACCTCTCGGAGTACATAATTCGTTGGGACGGTAATATCCCGCGTGCGTGTCGAGAGAAGCAACGTGGGGGCGCAGCACACAACTGGCCAACCGCACAATCACCGTCGGTTGTTCCGGTCTTCGCGCGCCTCTCCTCATACGTATGAAACCGCGAGGCGCTTAAAGAAAATAATACAAAGTCAGATACTCGTAATACGCGGATTCGCTGCGATGCGCGAATTCTTCAGTATCGCAAATTCTATTTGAAATTTTTCTTAATCGTAACTAATCGATCATCGACGTTGAAGGTCCATCAACGGAAGATGCATGAATACGTTCTTCCGAATCATCCTGTGAGAAAATGGAATGAAAGCGGTGAACAGGTTTTATATAGACGATAATTATTAAAAAATGTTAATTATTAAAAATGATTAAAAAATGTTAATTATTAAAAAATATTAAAAAATGTTAATTATTAAAAAATATTAAAAAATGTTAATTATAAAAAATATTAAAAAATGTTAATTATAAAAAATATTAAAAAATTTTTATTATTAAAAATTATTAAATTTTTTTTATCAATTAAAGAAAAAAATTAAGGGACATTCATCGCTATTCAGAGTGTACCATGTGATCCGTCTATTCCACCCTATGAAAATCTGACTATTTTGCGTATCACCTCCATACATCTATAGACACACATCTATTCCACAGATCAATATATTTCATACTATACGACAAGTTAATCAATAGATCGCGACTAATTATCGTTAACCGGAAAATTTCTTTCCTCGAATTCCCGAAGTAATTGGACTTAGGATAACGAATGGACTATCATCGATAATGCATCGAAATCTTTTTCGCGGAAATCTTTTTCTGCATCTCATCTTAAAACCTGTGTCCCGTTGCGGGACTCGATAAAAAAAAGAATAAAATATTGCCGTAGTGGTGTTCGGTAACATTTTTCGGTACGCGAGCCGCGCGCCATCCCCCTGTCGTATCCACTCTTCGGCGCTTCACCGCTAAATCTGTTATTTACGAGTCATAAATAACTATGAGGATTACGAAGAACGCGTTCTTATATTATATACTGCAGTCCTCACGCTACTACTGCTACTACTTCTACTGCAATACGACATAAAATTATTTTTTTTCACATTTTTATAACTCGGAGCTCTGTCCGCGTGCAATTAGACGACTGCGAGATTTTCCGTTCTGCTCCGTTTTCGCGGCACGTATTATATGTATATTTATGCATAGTATACTCATTCTTTTATTAAAAAGATACTGTTACTTGTACTCTCGTCAGGGGACCTCTGACGAAACGGATAATTGGCCATTTCTTAAGTCTTTCTCAGTCCCCGCGACGTCGCATTCTCTCGTCTCTGTTCTCTTCTAATCATCGCGGCGCGTACCGCTGCATTCTGACTTTGCTGCCCGCGCGCCAGCGGTCAGTAAGTTACATACGCTTTTCAGTTATGCCGACTGTGTCCTGAAATGATCGGATTCTCGGTCAGAATTCCACCGACCATCTCTCAGCTTTCGCTTGAATAAAATTGCTCAATAGTTTCTCACTTCTCGAAACGCAATGCCGTTTGTTATTGGAATTCGAACGATTAGATCGCGCAGATTCCCATTCTCTTCATTATCTTTCTCTCTTCTCTTTCTCCTTTCCTTTCTTCTTTTCCTTTCTTTTTACGCGATAAAAAAAAAAGAAATTTAATACGCGCGATTCGTGTGTCGAATAAACAAATATATTTGTCTCGAGGCCCCTCCGCGTCCTTTGGACGCATTATAAAAGGCGACAACATGATTCACGATGCGGATTGCTACTGTGTTCGTTACCCATAGTCCAGCGGCAACAGCGTGCAGTATATACAAGCAATAAATATACTTATTCTATAAAGAGATCGCCGAGGAGAGAACAAGCCGGTGATTGTTCGAGCGCTCATTGCGTCGCGTGTACGTACGCGCGGTTTACGGAACAAAAAAAAATGAAAAAAAAAAAAAGAAAAAAAGAAAAAAATCTTGCGGAGTCAGCAGAGATTGACCTATCGGACGCGATTCCAGGGGGCTGATTGAGGCCTTATTTGGATCGAACGAGATACGCGAGAGGCGCATACGAAGAGAGAATCGACAAAGTGAATCGCACCGCCGCCTCTCTCGGCTCGACGACACGACGTGTCGGCGCCCAGACAGGCATTCGCGAAACGAAAAGTTGCCGTCGTCGTCACGCCGCGGCATGGCGTGAACATGTGTATAGGGCCAATCGCGCTTCGAAGACACCCTAAAAAGGATCAAGAATCGCTCGTTACGATTTCGGCTACTCCACTTTTTCCATCACTCGAGAACCGCCGCGAGCGGCGGTCGATGAGAAAGGACGAAAAATATAAACGGTTGATGCAACATTTTCGAGTCGGGAATTCACTGCAGTCTACCATATGTGATTTTCGTTTAGACCCGAATTTTTTATTCCCGATTAAAAAACGCGATTGATTTTTAATCAATTGCGATCAATCGCTTATTTAATTTTTTTTTTTCGTCGTCCGATTACATCGTTAACTTGAAATTAATTGTTATATTATACGCTTATTAATCCTTTACACGCATAATTTCGTAAAGTCGATGTATTTCGAAAATGATCGACGATCAATTTTGATCGAATCTTCGATCAATTTACGATCATTAATTAAATAAAATTTATCGAATAATCTTCTAACTTGTAATACGCAAACAGCAATTTCGTTATGTAACAAGGGAATTATATTGTAGTGGAGAAATAAAAAATGATATTTTTTTCGATAATTTATTATTTAATTTTCGGAGACAGTTTGACGGGCGTCCGAATAGCGGGTGAATATAATTTTTATCGCGCCGAAAGACTCATTCGGGTTCGCTGGACCGTATCGGGATGAGCCCCGGCGTCACCGGCAAAACGTTTTAGCTGAACTGCGAGTACTACGTGCGTTGGACTCGATACGCTGCAAGAATGAAATCATTTGTCTCTACCAGAAGCAAATAGAACCGCGCAGCAGTAGCGAATTTATTCGTGTGTGCGGCTGCGCGCGCGCGCACGCGCGTATCTATCTGCCTGTCCGTATGTCTGTCTGTTGATCTCTCTGTTTCCGCGCATCCCATCGAATTGAATGCTTGACACGTGTTTCGAAATTTCGTATTTAACGATACGATCGTGTGTTCCCTCGTCGAACGTTTTCCACGCGTGTTTTACCCGAACGCACGAATTATTTATTGCCCACGGGCCCGCGAGAGTGTGTGCTTTGCGGAATTTGTGTGGGACGCGTTGCAATCGACGCCAAAATTATTTCTCACCCAGTGAGGCATTCGTCGACATGCCCCATAGAAGTCATCCCGTTCACCATCGAGTTTCGTCCGTCAGCGTTCGGAGTATTAGCCTATGCTTTTTCCGTATTGTACGCTATTGTACATACCACGTACCGAGACGCATGTTGAATTAAATCGACGCGCATATGCCGAACGAAGTTCGTTCCCACGGCGTTGAACATTCGACGCACGGATTATTTACTATTTGTGTTGTCAAACTAAACGGCCAGCCAGTTAAACAAGCTAACTTCTCTCTCACGAACGTTAACGCCCTCCGGGGGGAAAGCGAGTTTCACCCCTTTCTCCGAGAGCCTTTCTCTCTTTGTTTCACCTTCAAATCCTCTATACCTTCCCGCGATATGCTCAATGCAAATACGCGATTAAATAATCGTATCATTGAAAACCACTTTCGAATATCGTCCTTTCGAATAAATCGATTATCGAAAATAAATGTTCACAATGATTTTTTTTTATTTCGCGTTAATCGCAAAACTTCGCGAAGTTTCGTAAGAAAGTTGCGTCTTGAGGTCAAATCGAAAGTTCGAGTTTGAAATTTTTGTGTTATCTGGAAATATGTATATTAAAAAAAAATTGATGGAAATTTAGTGTATTGGTACTGAAAGTTGTTATGCATAAATAAGAACATTGAAATTTATGTACAATTATGATGAATTATTAATATATCGTATATTTAAAACCGTAGAAATACTTCGCTTTATATTTATTTATATTTTAATTACACCGGAAGTCTGCATTAATTTTTCAACATTATTGTGTATTAAAGTTGATGTTTTTTTTTATTTCACGAAAACTGACTATTGAACCTTCGTAAATCATTTGTATTTCGATTTCAACGTGAATAATGACGATTTCATTTTTTTTAAATTAATATCTGGATAATACACCTTCGATTTTTTTTTTTTTTTTTTTTTTTCATAAAAATCACCCTTAAAGCTGTGAAAATGATAATCAGACTATATTAACGCGGTATAGAAACAAAATCAAGTTTCACGACTTAACCAGATTTCGTAATACATTTCGTACATTTGTCAAACGTCACGCTAACCTCGTCAATTCCACGTTTCTTAACATTGAGAGTTTTTACAGTCAAGACATCTCATTAGTTTAAATTAATGTCTAAGCAATTGATGTATTTGTTATTTTGTAGCTTTACGACTATCGTCGGGGCGACGAGCGTTCTCGACAAATATGATCGAAGTCCCGATGGCATTTATCACGGTAGGTAAGTTTAATCGCCTTTCAACAACATTTCAATGTGTTTATTGCAAAATAGTTTACTTTTATTTTCCGCCTCGTCTATCGTTATTTGCATCTAATTACGAATTTTCCGTCGTTATTATTATTATTATTTTTCGTCGTTCCAATTTCTTTTTATTCAAATAGTTCTTCGCCGGAGCGAAATATTTGCCTGAGCGAAACTTGAAAAAAAAAAAAAAAAAAAAAAAAAACGCTTCCGATTAATTTGATTATATATAGCTAACCACCCGCACAAAAAAAATATACGAGAAAAATGTATTAAATAAAAATACCTAAAATTTCACGGATTCATGTAATTAACATAAAAAAATATAATATTATGTTTATAATATTATATTAATAAATAAATAATATATTTATAGGAATATATTCGAAAATATATCTCCAATATAAAATTTTTCGATAAAAGTATAGAATTTTTTTTTTTTTTTCGGTCATTACGGAACCATAAATCTTCCGAAACTCGGATCAGTTTTTATCGGGAGCCGTTTGATCGCGGAGTAAAAAAATTCCTGAGACTCTTTTCTATTTGCAAGACTAAAACATTTATTTTCACTCCACCGCTGACCTACATCGAGTATCCCATACAATTATAGTTTGCGTACAGAGTATGTAACGAGAAAACTTCGGCTTGTTCGGTTACTGTTGAGACGGTCGACACGGTGGTTCATTTAAAAGATGTTCGTTATTCTTGAACGGTTGTTGGTACGACGAGGGGGTGGAAGGGATGACTAGTTAAGGTTGCATCTGGGATCGGATGGGGATATACATAGTCCGGGATACACTATCATGGAACTCCCGGCTACTTACTCCCCGAAGAGGTTTTCCTGGCGTAATACGCTCAACTTGCACGTGCACTTCTTCCCTATCCGCGTTTCCCTCTCCTTTTTCATATATATATATATATATATATATACACGTACTTCCGCGTCCGAGAACTTGTAAAGTACAAAGCGGGCATTCATTAAATTTACATCGAGCACTTGCCGACGCGTTCTAAACAATTTACCGCAAAAGTTAACACACGGTACACAACGTTTTCCCCTATATATTCGCTCGGCGGGTGTAAGAAAGTTTACTAGTTAACGGGTTACAACAATGTCGGGCAATCGACGGAACCGCAAGAGTTATAAATTAAATTCGGTTAACCTCGATGCGGACACGCGCGACCAACGTCGCCGATAAAATCAAAATAGTTTAAAATTCATCGATCGAGTTGATGCGCTGTCCTCCGAAAAGGGTTATTATTTATTTCATTTTTTTCTTCATACAACATTAACCCTTTCGTCTTTAGAATTTTTTAAAAATTGGTATTTTTTCAAAAATGGATTAGAAAAAAAACGCGTAATGTATGATTTTCCGTGAAAAATATATCGAAGTTTTGGGAGATGTATTTCGCGATATATTTTTCTCCGCGTGAGAAAAAAAAAACGACGCATGCGCGACAAATCGCTTCTGTTTTATTTCCCCCGAATTCCAGATATACGCGAGACATTCACGAACCCGAACTTCTGGTACCTCGTCGCGTAACCGCAGACGGCACATTCGCTTCTTACTCGTTGCCGAATTACTACGATCGTCATGAGGTCAATGAGCGACAAAAGAGATCAGCAGAGAGCGAAGCGGACAAGTTGCATCTTATCCTACCGTTCAACGGTGTCGATCATCACGTCGAGCTGAGTCCTTATCACGAGTTCATTTCGCCGGATATGGTGATCGAGACTCGCGGCGAAGGTGTCAGCAAGAATCTCAACGACGGTGTGCGCTTCAGAAGTGTACCGGATCAGCAATGTCACTATAGGGGACATATCAGGGGTCATCCCAATTCCCGGGCGGCTCTGTCTCTCTGCGACGGAGTTGTAAGTCACATGGGAAATTTGTCCGAAATACCATTTTTTTTTTTTTTTTTTTTCGTTTTATTATTCGTACAATGCCCGCAGGCGGGTTACGTTCAGACGAACGACGGAAGATACTTTATCGAGCCGATGAGCAAAGCTTTGCCAGCCGCGGATGGACAACACCTTCACATGGCTTACAATCGCGAGGCTCCTCACGAGAAAGACGACACCGGTAGTCCGGAGGCTGGCCGCGGGCCAAAACGACGCTGTGGAACTGGTGGTTAGCTAATTGGAAGATTCAATTAGAGAGCCCACTACGGCGCTTTGGTGTTCGCGCGACAAAGCTCCGGGATTTCAAGTTTGTCTCATTCGTGGCTACGCGTTGTTGTACACTCTGTTTATGCGCGGTCAACAGACAACTGGGAGGCGGCATGGGCCGAGCAACTGGCCAAGCGGCAGCAACAACTGGCTGAACGAGCGGAGCAGCAACTAGTAGCGGGTGGTCGTGAATCTGCGGGTTCGTTGAAACGCGAAGGCGTCAAACCGTCGTCCGGCACTCACAGTATTCATCGATTTATCGAAATCGGTTTGATCGCCGATCGACGATTTCTCGATTTTCACAACGGCACCGATTACGAAAAATATCTTTTGACGATCATGAATATGGTTTCGGATTTTTATCACGACTCGAGCTCCGGCAATCAGATCGATGTCGTCGTCGTAAGAATGATTTATCTCGAGATGCAAAAACAAGAGGTACGCGAAGCATTTTTATTATATCGAAATTGTTCAGTTTCTGCATTAATAAAAATCACTTTAAGGAAACAAATTTGACAAATTGAAAAAAAAAATATATATATCAGAAGAAAATATCAAAAAAAACTCCGAAGAAGTAAACTAAATAAAAAAAAATTAGAAGAGAAAAAGGATTGGTAAAGTGAGGTTTTCCGCACGTTTCGCGCGCGGAAAGCTCCCTTTCCACACCGCAGTGAAGTAAATATACTTTTATGTTAAAAAACTAATATTTGCTGTTTGATATTCGTATAAATTCAGATAGATCTCCATATTTCACCAAAAGCCGAAAAAACTTTGGAAAGTTTTGCCAAGTGGGCTGAAAAAATGAATCCCAAGGATCACAATCATCCGAATCATTACGATATAGCAGTTCTCGTTACTCGGTAAACATTTTTTGATTTTTTTTTACTGAAGTTTCGACGATCGAAAATGCAATAATTTTGTCGTCCCGGAGCCATTGAGTTAAAAAAAAAATAATGAACGATCGTTAATCTCGTTTTAGATACGACATTTGTTCGGAAGATTCCTCCTGCGATCTCATGGGTTTAGCTTACGTTGCGGCGGCTTGCGATCCACCGAAAGCCGCGTGTATCAATGAGGATTCTGGTCTTTTGCTCGGCATTGTTGTGGCGCACGAAGTCGGTCACGTGTGAGTGTCTCGTCATCAGAACGCCTATATACCTAAAAAAAAAAAAAAAAAAAAAATTATCGCCAAATTAAAAAGTATTCCGATTGAACAGAAATAAAAAAAAAAATCGTTTTCCGAACAGAATGGGCTGTTCCCACGACGAGGAGGACTCAAGCGGCTGCAAGCCTCAGGACAAAGACGAAAGTTACTTCGTCATGTCGCCGATAGTATTTATCTACACTGTCAGATGGTCACCTTGCAGTAGAAAATTCATTACTTCATTTCTCGAGTAAAGTCTTTGAATAATAAACATTATTATCAATATATCATTCCGATAAATCGATAATGAAAATTTGAAAAAAAAAAAAAAAAATCGAAAAATGCAGAAGTGGCCTCGGCGAGTGTCTGAACGACGATCCGCGAAATCCACCGGAGAAATTCCGTTATCCAAATATGTTACCGGGTGCGATGTACGACGCGTCGTTTCAGTGCAGTTTCGACGAACCGGGATCATCTTTATGCGACTTGGGAGAGGTAAAAAAAAAATTGTATTTCGTCTCAAACATTAGCGAAAAATTGTTAATTTCGTTGATATCGAAATGAACGCTTCAGGCAGGTAATTGCGAACGATTGTGGTGCAAACGCGGCGACAAATGTTTCTCGAAAGGTGCCCCACCGGCGGATGGAACGAAATGCGGAGAAAATAAGGTTATCGATAATTTCATAGTGTAAAAAATGTCCATATGGCGCACAGTGTTGAAATCCTTAACGCGTGATAATCGCATTGATCAGTGGTGCATAAGAATGAAATGCGTTGACATGGGTTCTCGTCCGGCTGCGATTCACGGTGGTTGGGGAGAATGGGGACCGATGAGCGGTTGTTCGAGGACCTGCGGCGGTGGAATTAAATCAGCGGAAAGAGAGTGTAACAAACCGACACCCGCCAACGGCGGTAGATACTGCATCGGCGAGAGAAGAAAAATGGCGACGTGCAATACGACGGTAAAGTATCGATATTCCGAATATTTCCACTATTCCGATATTCTATTACAATCAGAAGCTGAATTTCCCTATAATTTCATTTATTGGAAATATTTTGTTATTATTTTTTTTTTAATATTTCTATCGATTTTTCAAAGCCGTGCGATCCATCGAAACCGGCATACCGAGCCGTACAGTGCGCCGAATTCAACAAGCAGAAAGTTCTGGCCGACGGAGCGCTTCACAAATGGTTACCATACTTGCGGGAAGATCTGGACGCGTGCGCGCTGTACTGCATAAACGAGAAGATGACTTTCGTCAAATTGGCACCGACTGCTAAGGATGCGACGCCTTGCAAGGGAGGAACAAATTACATGTGTATATCTGGAGCTTGTAGGGTAAAATCGGCCAAATTTGCTCCATAGTACACTTTAACAACTAATTAACAATAATTGACCAAAGAATCGCTTTGCAAATCTCTGAGAAAAGACCGAAACTCGTCATTTTGGGAATTAGACTAATCGAAAGCTCTCGATAAATCACGAAAAAAAAAAGCGTAGAAATCATTTCGCAGTTTCGTAGTTTTTCGTAGAAACGAAAATAAGTCGTATGAGAAGCTAAAAACTTGCGATCGCTTTCGCGTCCAGACGCGATAAATTTTT
This sequence comes from Cryptus viduatorius, assembly GCA_964006125.1. NCBI lineage: Eukaryota > Metazoa > Arthropoda > Insecta > Hymenoptera > Ichneumonidae > Cryptus > Cryptus viduatorius. Next base: position 2,332,995 of record OZ023226.1, read on the forward strand.
GGAGCGATAAGACGAATTTACGGAATTCAGTAGATCCGCAGAAATCCGATGACTAAATCGTGTCCCGCACCACTAAGTGCAAACGATCGGAGAACGATATAACGGATAGCAAGAATAGTGTAGCGGTTTCATATCCGACGGTCTGTTCCATATTTACATCAGTTTCTCGATACAGTAAAAATACGAGGATACAGTTGCCGGTGTGCATGCGATAGAGAATGGATATAGTATCAGCGTGAATCTCGTATAAGCGAACGAGTGTGGAAACATGAAATCTCGCGAAAGACTTGACTGCTCTTGCACCGTACCGGATAGTCTCAATTCCGGGAGAACGCATAGAATTTTTCGTTCGATATTTCGTATTCTCGTCACGTATTTTCTATTCGTAAAAGCAGCTATGGGGCCGTACGGGATGGTACGGCAGGTATACTCTCGCGTTGTAAGATCGTTTCGTTTCGTTTTCCGTTCTTCTACAATATGTATAAGAATCCCGAACGGGGTGAGAAAATTCTCACTTGAATATCGTGTATCGATTGCTGCCGTGGCGCGATACTCCCTCCGATACTTCGCGAGGATTTTTTTCTCACCTATTGTAAAAAAAAAAAAAAAAAAAAAAAACGTGCATTGTTCGTTTCGCTTCGAAATATTTGCAGAAAGTCGGATGCGATTGGGTTATCGACGCCAATACGATTGAGGATCAGTGCGGAGTTTGCAAGGGCGACGGTACGCAGTGTTCGCCGGTCGAAGGAGAATTCACGAAGACTAAACTTTCGGGTAACGAAACATTTTATTCAACAGAAAAAAATGTATAATTGCGAAATTAGAAAAAAAAACCTAAAAATGTTAATTTTACTTCAGATTATCAAAAAGTCGTAACCGTGCCGAAGGGAGCGCGAAGCATTCACGTGTGGGAGAAAAAAGAATCGGAGAATACGCTTGCGATAAAAACCGAGAAGGATAATAAATATTGTCTTAACGGGGATCAGTAAGAAATCGAGACAAACCGTTTTCTCAACCAGAGAGATTGATGTATCTTTCGATTCTGATTTATTTGCCGTATTTTTTTATTTCCAGTTCCGAAGAGCGAAACGGTGATTATCCTTGTGCGGGTGCTATTATCATTTATTCCCATCCCGAGCCGCAAAAGGAAGAAATTACGATTCGCGGTCCGCTGACCGAAGACATCCAAATACAAGTGAGTGTAACTTCCGCACTCTCGACCCCGTCGATCGCGGATTATTGCGAAATTTTCGCAAAATTTACGCTCGAGAAAATCGCGACAATGTCACGAAACGCATTGTCCGATTGGATTACTTGCTAAACGACGTAAACGTCATACAAAAGGAAAAAATGGCGCGAAAAAAGGCAATTAAAGAATCGTCGTCGTTGGCAACGGCGCATCGGGGAGTTAACAATTTATTTGTCATTCGTCGATGCCACTGGCAGAGAAGTATCGAGTCGATTGGATGCGTAGGCCCGTTGGTTGGAGTGAGAGACGGTAATTTGCAATGCGTACGCGACGCACTGCGTACCGGCGATTAAATTTATCACATACTGACCAGTCAGTCTACTCCGCCGAGTCGGAATAATCGATCGGTGTCCACGCCCGTCCCAGTAGTACAGATAGCATTCGCCACTTGCACAATGATCGGTAATGGCGCGTTCGATCAATGAACGAGATATACGACGAGCGTTACGCTATATCTGTACCGGTTGCAGCGCGCGACACGCCGTTGTGCGCGCGTCTGCGGTATCAATGCGTTTCGTATTAATTTTCAATCGTATTATTCGCAGTACACGTTTTTCAATCCTTCTTCGAATCCCGGAGTTGTCTACAAATACTATGTAAAATCGGGCGGTAATGCCGGATACACGCCGAAATATCTGTGGGATTTTGTAGAGTGGAGTACCTGCAGCGCAAAGTGCAACGGAGGAACGATGGTTAGCGAACATCTTAAAAATGTTTAATCTATCGATCGAAATTCGCGATAATCGCAATCGCGAAATTGAATTCTAAAACACCAAATATGCGATTCGAGACGAGTTGTTTCGAGAAAACGATTTTTTTTTAATTTGTTTTCTTGGCTTTCTTTCAAAAACGTGTGATTTCTATAATTTTTACTATATCGATATTGATGAAGAGATGAAAAAAATATTTGTGACGTTGCGGACTTATAAGTATACAGTTGAAAACTGTTGTTAACAGGTCGCAGAACCTTCGTGTATCGAGCAACAAAGTGGTGTCGTATCGCCGAATTTTTGCCAAAACATACCGCGTCCGGAGGCAAAGAGTCGTATATGCAACGAGCAGAAATGTCCGGCAAAGTACGACAAAGTTATAACGACGGGTCTTTCGCCTATAGCTTCGAGAGCGGACGCCCGCGAAAAAAAAACGATATTAATCCATGAATTTCCGCTCGCAACAGATGGCGAGTGAGCCAATGGAGTAAATGCAGCGCCTGCGACGGCAAGAAGGGTAACAAGCATCGTAAAGTTCAATGCGTTAAACCGGCGGCCCATGCGGGCGGCGACGACGTTCAAGCGAATTTGGACGCTTGCAAAGGCAAAGTTCCGAAGCAAACGGAGGAATGCGTCGGTACGAGACCCTGTCGAAAGATGTGTCCGAAGAAAACGAGAGATTGCATGGAAACGGAAGCATCTCCAATGCCAGAAGTTCGCGCGCCGTCATTGGCGGAACAGCGACGAATGATCGACGAATTCGTTGATCTCGGAATCGCTCGGTATTTGGAAAAAACTCGACGTCAAACCGGCAATGAAACTTCGAACAACAAAACGATAAAGCGCGACGTCAGCGAAGACTTCAAGAGTATTTTGCGCGATTGGATGACGATCGGTAGCGGTGAAAAGGACAAGCGGACTTGTCAAAAGGACACCGCCAAGTCGCGTCTCTTCGAGAAGGCGAAGAATCCGCAGCAACAAGCTTTGGGCGACAAGGATGCTTCGCAGGAACGAATGATCGCCGGTAGCAAGAGATTCACGACCCCGAAGCCCGGTTCGATAGTGAAGGACGTCGTGAAACCGAACGAGATTGTCCTGTACGAGGCACCGCTGAGAGACGAACTACTCAAGGCGAACGTATCGGACATTGGATTTCAGGAGGGCGGTGACGTAATTCCAATTGGAATTGACACGCGACAGGAGAAGGTCTACCGCGGAGCTCAGGCAGCTAAGATTATCGCCGAATTGGCCCATCGAAATGCATCCAAGGGAAACCAGGATTCCGAGGACGGAGGTGGCAGTTCCGCCACCTCGACCACTACCACTACAACCGATGGTTCAGCACCTGGTCTTCAAGGATCTAACAAGACAACCGTCACATCCACGTCTACCGCTACTCCGAAGTCTTGAAGTTTCTCATTACCTTCGCGGACGTGCGGAGAAAACTTATTCAACCGTATTAGAAGATTAATTCCAATGTGACGTTACTTACCCATTGGATTGGCATGCAGCTCTCCACCAGTTTATCGAGAATAAAGCGATAGTTTTCAAGGTTAAACGAAGTTCTATCTTCGGCTTATTGCGGATTAATATCTATGAAAGTTCATCGTGAACACAATGGAAGCTTTTTGCGAACTTTTATTAAGCATATGGATGCAAAACAATTGTCAATGTTTGATAGCACATGCAAATCAGCAACGAAGCTTGTAAATACTTAAAGATACGTTTAATTTTTAAAACGGCGGTACCTCAGAGGTGGTCTTCGCTTCTTCCTGTATTCTCTGAATGTACTTTACAGCGTCCATCCCTGTCAGAGTGAATTCCGTTCCGTTAACCGGTGGTTGGGGTTGAAAATCCTTCGGAAAGTTAACGATCGTGTTGTCGTCGTCGCGTTCGATTATAATAGTCAAAGTCAAATTTTTTATATCTTCCTTATCGACGATCGCTTGACCCTTCATAACTTTGTCGATTCCTTTTGGTTCGTCGCAATCGTGACCGGTTCTCTTTAGAATATGGGATCGTTGTTTCGGATCATTTTGGATCGGCGTATCGTCATTTCTATCCATAGAGATCGTATCCGGTGCCAAATCATTGACCCTCTTGTCAGTTTCGATTTCACGATGTATTCTTCGTTGGATGATGTCAGCACCGTTTTCCTCGATTTGCGAGTTATCTTTTGCCGCATCGTACCTCTCCGAGTGGACATCGTCTCGTTTGCCCTCTTTTGAACGTTTCGATAATGCCGAGAGAGGCGATACGTTTGACGATAGCCCTGTGTAAGACAGCCTCGGGGCCCAGTCACCGGCAACAGCAACAACAGCTCTGTCAGCCGGCGTATCTTCGACCTCCAGAAGAACATTCTCTCGCCGAGCGCGACAAACCCCGATCTCGGATTCCTTTGGCTTTGGACGTTGGCAATAGCCGTCGGCTATCACATCCGCTTCCTGTTCGCCATGGCCGACAGGCCGGATACACTTGACTGCACGAAACTTCTTACAGTTAGGTGTGCAAGGAACGCAGCCTTGCCAGTCGCCAATCATCCATCTTCAGAATACATTTTCGGTACAATTACAAATACGCTTTTGGCATTGGATACCTTTCAATACCGACAAAGCGGAAAGGATGTTGATGAACGTTGGACAAACCTCGGTACACACGGCGCCTGGTTGCACGGTCTAACTTTCACTTCCGGTTTTGTGATGTTGATGCAAAAGCTATCGTCTACCTGACCGCCTATCTTCTCGACGCAGCGAGGCTTCGCGATCTCTTCACCCGGACCGCAAGGTGCGTTGCAACGAGTCCATTCGATGAAATCCCAGTCGAACGAAGGCTTTCTCGTCGTTTCGGGCTTCAAACCCAAGGAATACTTTAAAGTTACATTTTCCCGCGGATAAACCTAAACGAAGTATCAAATTTAATTTTGCGTCAAGAAAAATTGGCTTTTTCGAATGGTTTTTTGTTTTGCTTTGATTACTAAAACGACTAAGTCTTCGGTCACTGGTCCGGGTATGTTGAGAGCTTCTTGCTTGGCTCTGATCATCCCGAGCCAAGCCTTCGAACCCGGAACGTCGAACATTCCCAATCGATTGCTAAAAACATCGAATCGTCGAGAAGGAACGTCATCAACAGACAAATGGAGTCTTTTAACTCTGCTTATCGACGAGAATAAAACTTCTACCGAATATCGGATTTTCGATCCATTGGAAACTTATACTTTAAGCGACAGCTTAAAGTATAAATCCGTAGATTTATCTTAAAAAAATGCCTACTAAAGTAAAAGTTTCTCCAATATAAGATCGAAGAATTAATCATGGAAAAGAAGATTAGGAACGTCTTATTAACCCGTCTATCAGCACATTCTTCGTATTCTTGCTTCGCACGACGATTCGCGATTTCGTCGGTTGAGATTCTTCGACTCTGATATTTTTCGCGCCTATCGGTATATCTATGACTTTCTTCAGTCCTGCGAGATCGATAATAATCATTTTTTTTGTGTCGTTTGAGCGCAAAAGGGTAATTATCAATTGGCATAATCAGTTCAAAAAAATTCTATAACGAACTTTGTTGCTCCTCGACATTCATAACTCCTTCTTTTAGAACGCACGTGGTGCTGTCGCCTTTGCATACGCCGCACATGTCCTCAACAGCTTCAGATTCCATATCCAAGTCGCACGGAATTTCTCGGCAAACACCGCCGACGCAGATATCACGAATGCCGCGATAGCACGTTGTTCCATCGACGACTTTTGGTTTCAGCGATGTGAGAAGTTTCGTTTCACTCAAGCAAAAGAGAACGCAGGGATTTTCCGAAGCCTTCAAATCTCAAGAAAGCAAAAGTGTAAGAATCGATAACCCACGAATAATAATGGCACTTTGTGGTGGTTACGTTTTTTTTATTCAATGATTTGCCATTTCTTACTTTCAGGCAAATTGTAACCGATCCATTGATGAACCTTTCCGTCTTCCGGAAAAGTCCAGTCGTTGAATTCCGCGCATTGGACATCGCGAAACGACGGCGCGCCGACTTCGCATGGCTGATTGCAACGAGCAACAAACAAGTATGATGAATGCACAGTAAAAAATTGGGCCGTTATAAGAGAAAAAGAAAGAAATACGCACTTGAGTAGCGCAGATCTTGTGTCGTTTCCAGTCTCCTCTACAATAGTCGCCTCCCTTCGACGGCGGAGGGTGATTGCACTTTCTCACAGCGAAAGAAACGCCCGAACCGCAAGTTCTCGAGCAGTGACTCCACGGCGACCAGGAGCTCCATCCACCGTCTACAGCCGACGGTCGTTCGCCAACCGTCAGACATTTCATTTGATAGCACCACTGAAAAAATGCAATCGATCATTTAGCAATCCACATTCGTCAAGGCGTATCATATAACTATAATCAACAAAAGCGATTCATCCGGAAACTCAAAGAGCTTTGAAACACGAAACGCGTAGAAGCGCACGAAGCGAAATATGGGGAAAGTAGGAGAATCGAATTATAAGTTCGAGTCAACGAAGTCACGAGAGCTCAGGATATACGACGTGACGAGAGGGAGCGATCGCTCACTCGTCCTTTCGTGTTTGTCGGGCGATGCATCGCTTCCGTTCGTCGAGTCGATGGCAGTTTCGCTGCCGAGTTGCTCTTGCTGCAGCTGGTCAACTGCGCGAGGAGAGTAAGCACTCGGCACTCGTGCGTAATTACGTACGCGCTATAATGATACACGCGCGGGGACAAGTCGAAGAAATATAGTTGGGTTCGGCTGCCGTCGTGTTGTATACGGTGGGATGAGAGAGCCGTACAGTGGGTATACGGAGACAGGTATACTATCTACTGCAGTGCAGGGATCGGTGCCGTAGCGTTTCGGTGTTGCGGCTGAGTCCCCGGTGGCAATTAGCGATTGCCTATTCGGGGAATGCCACGCACAGGGTCTCCATATACCAGCGGCCGTCAACATCCAATACCTCCGCGGAACGCGTAGGTACGCATGATTCTGCGAGGTTTCGTTGCACGAACAACAACACCGGAATATATACATAGATATACATATATATGTATTCATATATATGTGTAGTACAGTGCAGCGCACTCCGTACGTATTTACTATGTTCTCTGCCACATGCGCTGGTCGCTAACGACTTTCATTCGTGGCCTCCGTACGCTCTCGCTTGGGGGTCCATACAATCGTCGCTCACCCGTGTACCACACGTCCGTTCAATAATATCGTCACGTCAATTCAATTGATCCGGGATGCAGTAGCCGTCGCGTGGGCATACCATTGTAACTACTCTTTTATCTGTCGATCCACGATAAACGCGGATGTATACATTGGCACCCAACCAACGGTTAGCACACCGATGAAGATTTCAAATAGAAGATAGTCAATGAAAAATTACAGCGCTACTTGAGAAGCGAATAAAAAACAAACAAAAAAAACGAGAAATTGCGTTTATCATAATCGACAGTGGGTCGATTCTTGTTCCTTATTGATTTTTTTTTCATTTGACAATTTGATGATTTGATAATGAAAATTAAAAATGATGATACTACTTGATAATGGGATGGAAAAAAAAAATATGATTGTAATTATCAGAGATCCGCGATCGTTGGCTCTTTTTTTATTATTTAAAAAAAATGTATAATCATAATTGTTGGCGATCTTTAATCCGATAGCTTCTTTTTTTTCTTTTTTTTTACGTGATGAAAATTTTCAAATGCGGTTCATCGAGTATTTTACTTGCGAATGCGCGTTTTTTTTTTTTTTTTTATAGATTAGTTTTGGGAATTCTAGCGGCAAACGAATAGCAAGAGGAATTATCTTTTTTAGAGTATTCGCGTGAATTTTTTTAGGGCATCGCGATGATGAGAATGAAGAATTTCGAAGATATTTAATTATTGAAATTTACCCTTTTTTCGCCGCACGGTGTACCCTCGGCGGGTGGTTTCCTTCCCGAGATGCAACCCCTTCCCGGTATCGCGCACTTGAGCGTCTCGCACGTCTGAAAGGGGATGAAAATTACATCCGTTACGTGATAGAACGAAATTCTACATTTCGCCGCATGCGAAGATCGGATATATTTCGCAGTAGTACAGCGTATTCCTCGCAGCAGTGTGTCTGTGTATCGGTGTCTGTGTTTGCATCGACTTTCTATCTCCGTAGTGCAGATAAAGCAGAACGTGCGCGCAGTTTCGCACGCCAGCGACTTACCAAGTTTAACTACAGATGGTGCGAGTTCTCGGATACCATTCGGCTGAATAAAATACAAGCAACTTGATGAAATAATTTCAACGAATAAAAATAAATAAGCAACAAAAAAACGCATTTATAAATCGCAAAACATAACTGACACGAGAATTATACAATAATAAAAAAAAAAACGAAAAAAATCGACTTTATCGTAACGAGAATCTCTCTGCATCGACATACATTTTAAGTTTTTTTTTCAATCAATAAAATAATATATTTTTAACATCCGGGAATTCTTTGTAAATTCTTTGTAAATTTTTACACGTGAAAATGTCGTCACGCAAGAGTCGAGTGCGTAAAATCGCAGCCGCGTGTTGTGCGAAAGAGAAATATATATATACATGTTGCGAGAGCCAATGACGAGGTAATTAAAATTTTTTTTACCGATATACGTAATGACGAGGTAATTAAAATTTTTTTTTACCGATACACGTTATTCAAGGTGATTAATTATTTCGTGTATTAATCGGCGAGAATATGAGTTAACGGGATCTGCGGTACTCGAAGGGTTAACGAACGAGAGCTAAAAATTACGTGAATAATTGTATTTTCTCGGTGTTTCAGTGGCAATTTTAATGAGCAGAGTGTACGCGGAACCATTAAAAATCGTAGGTGGGCGGGGGATTGAAAACGCTTGTCTGCCGGGCGCTGGCGTTGGATTATAGCGATATTATTTATACGCGCGCAGGAGTGGTGGGTCTCCAGGGGTGGCGGGTAAAAAAAAATAAAAAAAGGGGAGAAAAACACTGTCAGTTATTTTAATGGGTACTTTCACCTCGACGAGAGAGCAACCGACGATAGAATATTCTTCGCGGAGCCTATCTTGATTGCAAAATGTAATAAAGCAATGGTTCCCACGGGAAAAAAGTGTACGTCGCAGTCGCTTTTACCCCTCGGAAAAGCCCCTTCCGCTTTATCTCCTGGATGTTCACTTTGGTGACAATAGAAGCGGATACAGCGACGACAGGATCAACGAAACGACACTCGGGACTTGGAGCCCTTATTCGTCATTTACGTGATACAATTGTTGCAATGCACTCGAGAAGATGAGAAATTAACTCACAATACCCAAGTCGCATTGGCGTGCGTCCTGACGATAACGCAGCCGACACTGATCATCACCGCTGTACATTACTCCCGGCAACATCTCGATTGACGCAAAGTGATGATCCTGCGCTTCGTCGTGCAAACAACTCGCTAAACCAGCACTATTTTTGGTTCGTAAAAAAACATTGTAATGGTCAATAATTTAAAACAATTGCATTGACGAAAAGCGCAAAGTGCGTGAAACTCCGAACGCTAAAGATTCGAACCAATTTGATATTTCATTGTAATTACTCGATGTATAGTTTCAGATAACTCTGCGAACACTTCGACCATCGCTTGGTGACGTAATGGTATCCGGGATACATGACTGTCGTCTCAACGTAGCCGTTCTGATGGTAGATGATTCCTGGACAGCCGTTGTCGTCCTCAACATCGTGCGACATACCGATTCTAATAAAAACACAGAACGGAATTAGGATCGAGCGTTACGATGTTAACCGTTCATTAATTCGGAGGAACGCGAACTCCGAAGGACTGTTTTCTGAATATGAATTTTCCGATATTTTGCAATTTCTGAATGAAAAGACGAACAAAATTTTGTGATGCGCACCCCTTTTATCTATTAAGGGATCATCTCAGTGTCATGGGCATAAAAATGGCTGATTTGCGCGAATTTTTTTCCGATGGATGAAATTCGCTTATCAGTCTGATTTTTTTGTCACATCAAAGCACTCATGAAGAACAGAAAAAAAAATTAACGTTTATTTTTATTTGTTTGTAGTTTTTTTCAATAGTTGAAAACGGCTTGTAAAAAAAATTGATTTCTGACGGTATACACTCCTCTAATCTCAAAAATTGTCGAAAACATAAAAAAAAAAATGATTAATCAGTACGAAAGCCGCTATCGCGCTACAGAGGATTTATTATTATTCTATGAAAATTAATAAAATGGCGGCCATTTGAAAAAAAAAAAAGGAATCGAATTTCGCACTTTTTTCGACAGTTTTTCGCTAAAAAAAATATGAAGATTGCAAAAAATAGAAAAAAACTTTCACAGCAAGATGAAGAATAACGTGAAGAATGTTGAGTCAAGTTTTGGGACGGATCGCTTGAAAACTCTTCCTGTGAGAGTGTAAACCGTGTGCTCCGAGTATAAAAAGATTTCTTGAAAATTTTACACTGAGATGAGATTTTAATGAAAAAAATACGGATGGGTCACAGTACGTGTGTCCTATGTGATGAGCGATCTGGTATCCCGTCTGAAGGCCATTGTCCTTTACAACAGCTGCGCCCTTCAATGGATCGCAGGTTCCAGCGATGGTCGACATTCCGGTGAATCCGCACAATCCTTGCGTAGTGCAGATATCTATTCTGGCATAAAAAAAAAATATGTAGATCGCGTACCCGGATACGAAATGGACACATTTGACCCCCGTGGCTATTCGGCATATAGATATATCGAACGTTCTATAACGGTTTTGAATTTCTGGGAATCGTATTGCACTTTCCGAAAAATCCGCGCGAGATTGATCCTCGTCAAGCCGCAACGCGACTCTACGATCCCCTGCAGCTTTATTTTTGGTTTTTTTTTTTTTTTTTTTTTTTTCGGCGTTATAACTTGTCCGCCGAAGCGGATATGTCAAGAGTAATAAACTTTGATGTATAAAACTTTTGAATGTATACTTCGTCAACAATATTGCGCAATCGTGATGATTCGGATGAGAATCGTCGCCGGGATTCATTTTTTTTTGCCAATCTTGAAAATACTTCATTGTTGCATCGGCGTCTTTGTTAACTGCTAAATTCATCTGAAATTACGGTAATGAAATGTACATATCGGTTTCGTTATCACAAGTAGTACATCGCTAGTATATCGCCGGATAAAAAAATGATTTACGGTTTGTGTACCGAATTAATCAAATATGAGATATTTACATATTTTCAATAGCTCTTCTCTCATTCTAAATAGATTTTCTACGATATTTCGAATTCGGAAAACTTTTGTAAAAAAAAAAAAAAAATTCGTTGATAAATTTTTTTCAGAAATTATATTTTTCAGCGTTTAACCATCTATAATTGATAAAAATTGACATATATATTCTATGGATATACCGATTTTCCACCTGAGTATTAGAGGATCGATTCTGAACGGTTTTCTCGGGTCGTTGATATTGGACATTGTAAGAAGCTTAACGATAGTACGTTACGCAAATTTCGAAAGAGGCACATGCAACGACGAGCAATTTTCTTGAGAGCCAATTTACCGAGAGTATTACAACGGGGAATGACGCAACGGTTTTATATTTGATAATATCCACGTACCTCGTCCTCTTCAACGTCTAGTCTTATGATCCTAACTATTACTAGTTCCATCTCGACTCCCAGGCTAATGTCTTGAAATAGAGCGGCTGCCTGGAATTATCCGAAAAAAAAAAAAAAAAAAAAAAAAAAAAAAAAAAAAAAAAAAATCAAAAATATTTTTGCGTTTCAAAAATCGAAAAAAAGGTAAAAAAAATTGCGAACCATGTTGAACAGCGTAAGGATATAATTTTCCACATCGAATAATCTGTGATAGTCGAGCATAGGTTTGTCGAGTACTGCAAGTAGTTCAATCGTGTATGCGCGGCCTTCAATTTTCGGAGGATTTCGTTTGCCCAAATCCTGCGACCGCTTGGCAATCCTCCGCGCCAGATTGTCGGTTGTGTTGCAAAGAGCCTCAGATTTTTTTCTCAAATCTCTGGGACTTTGTTGGTAAACAATATGGGGATGTTCTGTTTCTTGGTTGAAATCGTGACCGGCTACTGGTTCGATCATATATAGCGAACGCTTCGTTCTGATGTAACCGGCCTGTATATACATATATATAAAGCACAATATTTCGTCGTTCGATCTTATGATGCGACCCGTGTCACGGTACTCGAGAGCGGTATATCGCGCGATCTAAATGATTTTATTTGCACGTCATATATTTTTTTCAGAAACGCGCAAATTTCATTTATACCCTTTTATTTTTTAATTTTTTTTATCATCGTTGACGCATTTTTTTTTTACGACGAAGTTGAAACTCTAAACGACGTAACATGTACTATTATCTTTTTCGTGCGTAAAAAATGGCTTATAATTGAAATAAAAAATAATACGATACTAACAAGACCGTAGCAAGTGGAAAGGGCCGTGATATCGCGATGGTCTCGAACACGTCCGTGATAATGACACTGGGTATCCCGTAACCTGTGCAACGTTGTGCCCTCGAGACAATCCTCTTCGTTGTCGAGAGTCGAACGGGGTTGCGAGTGTCTCCTCTCGACCGCCGCTCCCGGACCAACGAGTCGATGATTCGGATAGAGTTCCAAGTGGTACTCCTCGCCGTCTATCGACACTCGATAGTGAAGTGCATCTTCGGGTGTGAATTCTGCTCGCTTTCTCCCTTTGTAGTACGATCTTTTGTAATGATGGGGTATTTGATGGGACACGAACCGACCGAGCGTATCGACCTTTCGCGGAACGACGATCACATAATTTTTCGTTAAACTTGCTTCCCTCGTGTAGCGACCTTGATCGAGGGATAAAACAATCGATAGGTTATCGGCTTAATACAGTGGGCTCCCGAATCAGGCGTGCGCGCGCACGAGAGTTTCCCCGCCGAGCTTTCACGTCGGCGTTCCCCTACTACGCAGGCGCGCAAGGAGGGACCGACGGGGCCGCTGGCAGTTGCGTGTATTTTAGGCAGTGGTGGGAAAGTCCCGTGCTTTCGACTGTGTCCCCACTCCTCTAGTGTCGGTTGCAGGCCGTGCGTGTGGGTCCACTGTATCGAAATAACCGGAAAACCGTTGAAAAATATTGGACACGAGAACTTTTACGCGAATGAACAAAAATCTTACGAACCCCGACCGCCGTTACGAGCAGAATAGTGTTTTAAAAATAAATCCGAAAACGCACGTAGCGAAAGCGGGAGTGCATGGGGTCGAATCTTTTTCACAGTATCACGTAAAAAATAAAATCGATACTTGGGAGTCGCGTACTTGTTTTATTCTTATACTTTTATACGTGAACGCTACAGACATTGCGTGTACGCGACAATACGACGAATGAACGACGTGTGCACATTCGCGAAAAAAACGACAACGTTATACGCCGGACAACGGGGCGACGTATCGACTACACAATCGTTTGGCTGAGGTGGAGTGCAAACGTTTTACAGTATAAAAGTGCTTCACAGTTCCGCGTCGATACATAAGCAGAAACGATCTGAAACTTGAAGATTTCGAGGCGCGCGTTCACACAGACGACACGGGGAACGACGGTAATGACGTGGATAATGCTTTTTAGACTCTAACAGAGTGTACGAACTTTCTTGAATTCCTTTCCGCGAGTATTGTGCCAACGAAACGATGGCGATTGAACGAGAAATATGCTTTTGTGTGTATTTCTACCATGGAAATCGAAACTTGAAGTTTTTCTCAGTGGACGCGAAGTATTCGTGACCTTTTTTTGTTTGCGATGTATTACAACGAACGATGAAAAAAGTGGGTATCGAAAATGGACCGACGAAGGTAAAGCGATAAACGATTCTAACCTTTTTCTTCTTCACTTACCACACGGTATTCCTTCACTTTTCATCGTATTCTCCCAAACGTCGTCCCGACAGTGTAGAAAATCAAGCAAATAGCTCGATAGAAAAATTAACCTCAATAGAAAACTACCCATTGCAATATTATTATTATTATTTATGAATTATAATACACGAGAATTAACTTGACAGATTATTGTGTCAGATATGTGACAACGAAAAAAATTCTTCCCGATTGAACATCGCGAGTTTTCGATGTAAATTTTTTCGGGATGATATATCTATTTTTTTTTTTTTTTTCGAAAACTGAAACAACAGCGAGAGACCGCGAGGGGATTATAAAGAATATTGAAATCTCATTCGCATCGGTTGTTTTATCGTTTTCGGCATTAATAGCGATTCGAATTGCTTTGTAAAAATATAATGAGTGAACTGTAACGTTTCCGCGAAATTGGGGTCTCATGGCTATCGACGCGACTGAAATATCGTGCATCGCGGTCGCGTGGTTTGCCCCGCCATTGCCCCGAACTATCGAAACGTTTATGTGGCGATGCGCCTTTATCATTTTTCACGATTGCCAAAAATTGGCGATCGTAAAAACTCGCATTGGATGACGGGAATCGAAATGTCTCGAGTCATTAAATTTATTGCAGATATATTTTTCTCTTTCTTACTCCGTCGGTAAGTCCATACATCGCGAAACGCATTACAAATGTCCGCATGAAAGAGCATCGCGGAGGCGAATAAAAGACTCGAGTGTGTAGCCGCGGAAACGGATTTACCGATGGGGAGTTATGATACGTGTAAAGTTCAGCAAAAAAAAAATCAAAACAACAATCGCCCGACAACGATACGAACATTTTGGTTATCATTCGCGTATATCCCACGCGTGGCGTCGGGTATCGCGCGTTTTACAAAACACCGATGCAAATTACGCACGACACCTGTACGCGCAATTAGTATACTTGTACCGTGATGAACTATTGTGATGCTTTTACATCGAATTCGAAAAATTAATTCACGCGACACCGCGATGTTACGCGCGTCGTGTTTATTACATTCCACCCATTGTCACCGCGAGGAAGTTATGTGTGTTATAATATACGTCGCATTGTCAACGGGTATGTTAAATCGATGATTCATTGACACGACGTTCGAATAATATTTTATTGTATTCATCGCCATTCCGAAGTCGGATATTGTTAGTCGCGCAGATGACAACAATAGTACCTAACGATTGCGCGACGGGCGTTTTTTTTTCCAATGAATTATTTCGACGATTATTCATCATCGTCATCGTCCTTGTCATCGAACGCACCATAAAAAAGTGCAAAATATCGCTCCTCCCCCCCCCCCCCCCCTCCTCTCTATCCAATAAAATGTCTCGAAAGATTTCGACATATAGATTACGCGGCGCGGTGTCGAGAACGAGCTAAAGATACATAAAAGAAAAGATATATCCATCATTCGCGTGATTCCGCGCTTCGTTTTGCGGCACGTATCCGCGTCTGGATTTGCATCGGAAGAGCCGTTATCGCTCAACCAGAAACCGATGTACCCGCAGTTGCAAATGCTCCCGATTTTCGCATAGCTTATTCTGTCGGGGATTCTCGTTGTCTCGGTCCTCGCGGTTGTGCACGAACCTTTCGGTGATCCCGTCGGTTCGAAAGAAGACGGAGTGGTCTCGAAATACAGTTCGCTTTACCGGAGTGCCGAAACGAAAAACTCGAATGAATTCTTTTTCGAGATTTTTGGTAGTGAGATTCAGACGTTCACCATGAAAAATGAACGCGTGGAACTGTTTTTGATAAACATCGAAAATGATCGAAAAATATTCCGATTTTGGAATTTTGACTTTTCATTATCGCGATATAAACTGCTATACCGATGGGATTTTTGGACATTTTGATAAAATTCTATGGAAAAAGTTATGGAATATTATTTTTGGGTTTTACACTGAGAAAAAAAAATTACCGATAATTAACAAATGTTTAGGTGGAAATTCCGAAGTAAATGGGTAGTAACTTTGATTTTTTTATTCATTCGTATATAATTTATTCGTATTATAATTTTACTTTTTTATATTTATTTCGCCGTATTCATCGGTACTCTTTTCTCGATGTATGAATTCAACGGTGTAAAAAAAAATACGAAATATAAAAAAATATGAAATATAAAGAATAATAAGCCGAAAAATGGAGAAACTCTCAGAAAAAATATAAATAACGGTGCGAACAAATAAGCATTGAGAGATAAACCGTAAGATATCGTAGCGAATCAGAAACCGTTGAGTTTTTTTTTTTTTTTTTTTTTTTTTTTACAAGAGGGTTACGGCACCCCGGCGACATAGCCAGTCGTTGGCTTACCGCGAACAGGAAGAAGATCCTCGGAGCGTTGAATATATTTAAAATAAAACACCCAAAGCTATCGCGCGTCGTTGAGAAATCCGCGGTACACCGAAAAAAAAAATCCGAGTATAGTATTTTTTTTCTTTTTCTTTACTTTTGTACTTTTATTTTATATCCCTTTCCACGCGTCCCGTTGGAGCCGCGAAGAGTGGAACGACTGTATACTATCCTCAAGTCTCAAATACAGCACTCGCGAAGCTCACCCGCCGAGAAGACCAAACAATAGTTTGAATTGCTAAAATATCTGAGCGGAATAGGTCGCGCGGAAGCTTTGCTATATTATTATTCGGGAATATAATAAGTCCGCGAGCGAGCGAGCGGCAGACTCGCCTTCGTAGTAGTCGTTCAGCACTTCCGCCCTTCTGATAGTATACAGTGGTATATTCTATAGTAAACTCGACTCCGGTGGCAGAAAACTACGATCTTTTTTTTTTTTTTTTTTCATCTATCCTCCATTGCCTTTTGCTATCCGGGCGTTTGCAAAGAGCGAGAGGATCGCGAAGAGACGCGTCACTGAAAGTTGTGTTGCCGAATCCGCCGCCTTTCGTCGGCTCTCGAGTCTCGGCTTTCAATTTGCATCTGATCTCCTTTCGGGAGTAACTTTTCTCCACTCCCTCTCGACGTCTTTCTGCTGTTACGAGTCTCACGACTGCTCATTCCGTTACTGAGACCGTCTGTATTTGAGGACGAATGAGTTTTTATCGTATGAGAAAGTGGAATAGGGACGGCTGAGCTTTTTTTTTTTTTTTTTTTTTTTTACGGCACTCGCGCATCGTCCGCTTTGCCGAACGATATCGAGTCGCGTATGTACCGGAGATCCACTTACGGAGATATATACGACCCGAACGAAATGGAACGCTCCAAATATCTAACGAAGTTTGCAATTTGGTTTATTAGATGTTAAATTCTATTTTGCCATTATATTGTGGCGCTAAATTCGAAATTGGTAATGTTGTATATTCAACGGAGTCACGTGCTTCGGTACGGTACTCGCGATTCTGTTTCGCGGACGTGACCGTCGCGAAATGAAACTCTTCTCGTATCTAACGAAATTTACAAACAGGTGGAGGAAAAAGCGACAAAATGGGTACATATGGCACAAGTGATGATACAATTTCATAAAAAATAGGGATATACAATTCTAAAAAAAAAAAAAAAAAAAAAAAGCTCGTTGGGGATTTTTCTCTTCAGATTTTTTAAATTGTAACGCAATTTATTCAAAATTTTATCTTTTTCAATTTAATAATTTTACATTCAATTTTTTACATAATTACATAACATTTTTTTTTATTTTTTTTTTTTTATTTCAAAGTGACAATTTTACTCCGTGTGGCCATTTTTTTCCCACATTACCCTCTTGAATATGAGATTTTTATATTAATTTCATACGCGGTACGCAATCCGACTGATACTCGATTTTGACGATCGAAAGAAAACCAATTGCTACTCATTGATTGATTGTTCTGATTAGGCGTTCCTCGGCGTGCGCCATCGTCGAAAATCCATAAAAAAACGTTGTTCTGCGCGTGAATTTTGAATACCCTCTATGAACCACAAATTACATCCGAACTCTGCACACGAATCGTCGATCAAAATTTACACCGCGAGAGTGTGTGAGTCGGCGAGTCTGTGCGCTATCGCCTCAATTTCATCAGCTTGTTTTTCCCCCGGCGCGCAGTTTCGATAAATTCACTTCTCGAAAATATTCCTCCGCAAACATACTACCCTATGCATTGTTCTCTACCGTTGTATGTCACGACGAGACTGAATCTCGTAGCACGGAAGTTTCGTAAAATTTAGCGTTCACGGCTGTGACTCGAACTTTTGCCAACGCGGAAAAGTCGGAATTCTCGAACGATTTACGCTCGCGCACACGATCGTCAGAAACTTTTGATTTACTTGGCTCACCAGCGGGAAGTATATCTGGTTGAATGAAAAATTGGCAAATATCGGTTGAAGAACCGTCTTTTATTACCGTCAATGTGGTGACAACTGTGTACTCAATGCCTCGAAGTTTCGTCAACTTTCAAATTCTAAGTATTTCGTGTTTCATTCGCAAATTTTATTTTTATAAATTCGAAAATAGATCGTAACAAAATAATGGAAAATTTACGGTACTCGGAAATAAAAAATGGATAACTATTGTGTATTAATCGGAAATTATAGCACTTCGGGCTGTAAGTTTACAAAACGGTGTTAATATTATTAAAAAAAAAAATTAAATTAAAAATTTCATTTTTTGTCTCAATTTATGCAAACCAATTAGAAAATGACTGGACTTTTCGCAATAATTTCCGTTACACTGGAAGTCACTTTACAGTGTTTGGCAATTATTAACTGAAAAAAAAAAAAATTAAATTTAATATACCGGACGTTTTTATGCCGTTTTACGCCGACACAAGTACCTTAAATTTAATATAATAACAATGAGAAATTAATGCACTTTTAAAGTGAAATAAAATTGCCACAATAAAATATCATTCACAGTTTTTAACATACAACACACATTAATTTTCCATCATAATGCCGTATTAAATTTAATGCATAAAACAGTAGTAGCGGCAGCAGTTTTTATGCAGTTTACGCGTAAAAACTTTCACTACCATTGTGTATCAAATTTTCAGCAAATTTTTTTTACCCTCCGAGCGGATCGAAATAACCGCAAATATTACTGTACTTCCGATAAAAATATTTTCGCCAATCGTTTAATCAGTTTTTTTACGCATTTTTCCCGTTATTAATTTAAAAAATGGCGGCAATTCGCTTAGTCCCGAAATTCGTATTTTTTGCGCATTGAAAGTGCGCGAAATTAATAAAAGAGCGAATCTGATAGATTCGCATAAAACAACGTCTACCATCGCAGCGGTCCATCACGGGCCCAGCGAACCTCTTCGTACGCTATGCATGTCGCGTAACATTATTTTTTATTCGGGTTCAATGCATATTTTCGCGTATATATTCAACGCGGACGTAGAGAAACGTAAAAGTCTGTACTTTCCATCGAGTGGCGAAGTAGCGAACATGTCGTGTCGGGAGAGGCAGACAGGGCGCGGCTCGAGAGAGCAAAGCCGGTGGGGATGCGATTCACCAGGAAATAGACCCATTTCACTGAGATTTGTAAGGCCATTAAAGTTGCTCGGGGCAAGAGGCAGCCAGCCAGAGCTTGCGACCCCGCGAAAGAACTTTATGCAGTAATTTTCTCAACCTCTTCCTCACTCTCGCGCCCCTTCATGTCCAGTATAACTGTGTATTGGGTGATTCTTTTTCCGGGTTGAAAGAAGAAGGGCTCCGGCTCACGAAGTACACACAGCCGCGTATATCAAAAGGGCAAAAAAAAAGAAAAAAAACGACTCATGCGGCGATAAGCGGAGAATGAGGGTTGTGTTTCTCCGAGTTATATTTTCTATTTTACACAGTATAGTGGGGCGTTCATTCCACTTGTATTTTTGCAAAGCTTTGAATAAGAATGTCGCGACCCTCTTTCCCAGCCGCCCGCCGCCGCCCGCCGCCGTCCGCCTATCGATAAGTTATCTCGACTGCGGTTCTCGAGACGAACGACTCTTGTAAATATTCCACAAAAGCATAAAGCAACAATAAGGAAAAGCATATATCGAGACTTCCTGAAATGCGAAGAGTTTCGTTTTGCTTCCAACATTAGATTAATTCTAAGAAAAATCGTATTACGCATTTATTTGAAAAAAAAAAAAAAAAAAAAAAAAAAAACCTAAATAATAATAATAAATCCAAAAATGATTAACAACCGAAATACCTCACAGAAATTAAATATATGTGAAAATATATAAAAGATATATATATGCGTAGAGTACAGTTCAGGGCCATTTTCGTATGTCTAACGTTGATTTTGAGGACATCTGGCTGTTTTAAGGACTGTCCTCATAATTTTATCATCGTAAAGTATGTTTCGAGGACTGTCCTCAAAGAAGCTACAGTCCACAGTATCTATGGTTCGAGGACTCGGTTCAGACAGCGTTACTTTGGGGACTGTCCTCAAAATAACACTGTATACAATTCGTATGGTTTGAAGACTGTCCTCAAACTAGCAAATTGACGGATCGTATTATTCGAGGACTGTCCTCAAACTACCTGGCGAACATATGGTTTGTCTCATTTGAGGACAATTGTTAAAGTTTATGTCCATCGACCGTTAAAAGGCAAAAAGGGATAAATTCTATCATTTGACATGATGTTTATGACCTTCTTTCATTTTAGCGGTCGATGTAGATCAGATTTCGAAAATGCACAGTAACAACGCGATAATGTCATAGACAGATCTAATGCAAGTAATACTTCAAACTTCCACCGTGTTAATTTATTTTTGTGAATCTATTCTTGTTTCATAATTTATACCAGCCGACAATATTTTCTTTACGATCATTATTTCACATTATCGTCACAATAAACCGTTGTCACTGTCGGTGTGATTTTCATAACATCTAAAGACGATGCAATTTTTTGAAACTTTTTTATTGACATCAGGATATAGCAAATGGTGAAAATTTCCAATGAACAGCCCTCGATAAGCAATGCAATCGAAATAGAGCGATTTATTCAATCCCCATCCCAAGATATATTGTATGTGTCTTCAAAACAGCCATAAGTACAGTACGCGCTATTTTTACGCTTTGTATTCTTTGAGGACATATTCGTCAATGAAAAGTCTATTTCAAAGACTTCGGGCTGTTTTGAGCCCATATATCTATTATGGGGTTCATAAAAGCATTTTCTCTTTACACTGCTTTGTTTATTAAAATTTTTATATGCTAATGCAAACAGCAGCCCGAGCAACGTTCTAGCTATAAAAAAGTCATATTGCAGTTGCTCGAAATTCGAAAGATGAAAAATTGTATTTTTCTCGAATTGAGTAATCTTGTGGTTATTCTGCTGTTCGTCTGTTCTCACTACGAAGCGTCTTCAGGATTCCCAAATCTGAAATTGGGATTTTTTTTTTGCACCTTTGCAATCGACAACAGGAATGGACGAATGATAATTGATGTTGCATTAAAAATCTTCGATAAGCAACGTAATTGGAATAAAACGCCTTATTGAAACCCCTTATACGATGTATTCTATGTGTCCTCAAAACAGCCATAAGTACAGTACGCGCTATTTTTACGTTTTGTATTCTTTGAGGACATATTCGTCAATGAAAAGTCTATTTCAAAGACTTTTGGCTGTTTTGAGCCCATATATCTATTAGGGGGTTCTTGAAAGCATTTTCTCTTTAGACTGCTTTGTTTATTGAAATTTTTATATGTTAATGCAAACAGCAGCCCAAGCAACGTTCTAGCTATAAAAAAGTTATATTGCCATCGCTCGAAATACGAAAAATAAATTTTTTTATTTTTCTCGAGTTGAGTAATCTTGTGGTTATTCTGCTGTTCGTCTGTTCTCACTACGAAGCGTCTTCAGGATTCCCAAATCTGAAATTGGGATTTTTTTTTTGCACCTTTGTAATCGACATCAGGAATGGACAAATGATAATGGATGTTGCATAAAAAATCTTCGATAAGCAACGTAATTGGAATAAAACGCTTTATTAAAACCCCTTATACGATGTATTCTAAGTGTCCTCAAAACAGCCATAAGTACAGTACGCGCTATTTTTACGCTTTGTATTCTTTGAGGACATATTCGTCAATGAAAAGTCTATTTCAAAGACTTTTGGCTGTTTTGAGCCCATATATCTATTAGGGGGTTCATGAAAGCATTTTCTCTTTAGACTGCTTTGTTTATTGAAATTTTTATATGTTAATGCAAACAGCAGCCCGAGCAAAGTTCTAGCTGTAAGAAAGTTATATTGCAATCGCTCGAAATACGAAAATTGAAAAATTGTATTTCTCTCGAGTTGAATAATCTTGTGGCTATTCAGCTTTTCGTCTGTTCTTACTACGAAGCGTCTTCAGGGCTCCAACACCTGAAATTGCGTTTGTCTTTGCAACTTTAGAATCGACATCAGGAATGGACAAATGCTAATGAATTTTGCATAAAAAGTCTTCGATGAGCTGCGTAATCGAAATGGAACGATTTATTGAAACCCCTTAAAAGATGTATTCTATGTGTCCTCAAAACAGCCAGACGTATAGTACGCACTATTTTTGCGCTTTGTATTTTTTGAGGACATATTCGTCAATGTAAAGTCTATTTTGAAGACTTTTGGCTGTTTTGAGGTCATATACCTATTAGGGCGGTTTATAAAAGCAATTTTTCTTTGGATTGCATTGCTCATTGAGATTCTTATATCTCGATATGAACCACAGCCTATACAAAGTGTTTGGCTGAAAAAAATATTTACTGCGCCGATCCAAATTTAAAATATAAAGATTTGAATTTTTATCGAATTAAGAAATTTCGTGGATGTTATGCTTTTCGTCTGGTCTGCATACGGAGCATCTATAGATTTCTAAAACCTAAAGACGTGTAGATGTATTTATTTTTTTTCAAATGTTTTATCATCATTAAGATAGTACAATTACTGAAGATTTCGTTTTAAAAACTTTCAAACGTCAAAACGTTAAATTGTTAATCAAGTATGTTGTTTACTTCGTATAACTTTTTTTTGAAATTGCATTTGGCATTTTTTTTGCATTTGCTCAATTACCGGGTAAATCGCAAATACAAATGGTACAAGAAACAGCTCTTATTACGGCTGTGCCTGTTTTTAAAACGGTTGTTTTCTTATCATGTAAGAAAGTACATGATATCGATGCAATGACTATCTATGACATAAATCAGTGCGACGTTGATGTGCTTAAGTTATTCTTTCATAAACACTTTCGAATATGAAAAGACACTACCGTCAGCATAAGGTTTACTTTGAGGTACTTCAATTTTGTTAACGTATCGTCTGCTATGAGGACATGTATATATGTATATCTATATATATGTGTCCTCATATGTGTCGTTAGACAGTTTTGAAAATGTCCTCATATACGCCGGTATATGAACTGTCCTCATAGTAGCCAGTTCTTACAAATTGTGAAATATATTGAAAACTAACGTATAGGTTCCACTAAAAATAGTTGTATATAGCCTATAATAGGTTCCTTTAACCATTTCAATAATAATATATACCCCTTTTCTGATGTCCTCAAAACATACTCTACGCATATATATATATATATATACAAAATTCTCCGTAAGTCCTCCGTAAGCGGATGGTAGAGATTAAGAACGATTTTTTTTGTCGTTGCTTGTGAAAAGCATTCTTGCGATTTCTTCCGCCTGCGTCGGCGTCGCGCAAGAAGCTTTAAGAGGTTTTCGGTCATCGTTAGAATCGGAGCACTGGGACGACCAATGGGGAAGAGGGGGGCGGGGAGGGTGGCGGACGATGAAGAGAAACAGAAAGGGGAATGAAATGGAGAATGAGGAATTCACCCTCTGCTTCGCTGCACCGGCGGGTTCTATATCGCCGCCGCGAAGTGAAGGGTACCGTAGAGAAAAAGCATTGGCAAAACCTCGGAAAGTTTTACGAACCATCAACTCACGGTGCACAAATACCATCAAACGGAAACGAGTACGCCATTAAGTAGCGCTCTCGGTGAGCGGGTGTGGGAAAAGAATGGGGAAGATCGCGCTGAGAAGACGTAGAAAAAAAGCGGTAAAGAAAGGAGCCTCTTGAAGAGGCGACGTTGCGAGAAAACCGTGGAGCTCTCGCTTTCTCTCTTCTTTCGCTGCCGCACTTTCGCGATTCTGAATTGGTAGGATACACAGAGCGCGTGAAAGAAAACTAGAAATGAATTCCCTCGAGGGTAACGGTATAATTCCTATCGCGCATCTATACCCATCGCCCATTGGGCTCTTTTACACTTTTGCTTTTGTTCCCCCGTCGCAGTTTTTTAACTGAATTAATTCCTGACGGATCCGCGACGGAAAAATCAGCTAAAAAGTTCTTTCATAGAGTTCGACGAAAGCTGCTGAAACGAGAATGCGAAAGCGCTGAGAGCAGAGCTTCGTAAGAATTTTATAAACTCGATACCTATACAATGATAAGTTTCCCGTTCGAAAGCCTTTTTTATTTATCGTGC
The DNA here is from genome assembly GCA_964006125.1 of Cryptus viduatorius. NCBI lineage: Eukaryota > Metazoa > Arthropoda > Insecta > Hymenoptera > Ichneumonidae > Cryptus > Cryptus viduatorius. The sequence continues at coordinate 2,357,262 of OZ023226.1, forward strand.
AAAAGATACGAACTACGCGCGTCCACAATGAATGTTATTCATTCAGCTTGGATGTGGCTGTTTCCAATCAGTAGCTATTTCGAAGGCGTGAGCCAACTGGTCGAAAAATTGGGTCTCACAGGGTAATTGGGTAGACGTACCATTAGTGGCCACTGTGCCATTTATGGCCATTTTTATTATTATACTCATCGAATAATTTTTTATTAAAAATCGCATATTGATTCTTCAAAAGTTCGCCGAATGATCTGTCCGAAGTTTTTTTGTAAATTCGATTATATTTTTTTTATTGCTTCGAATATAATGGCCACAATCGGACCTAAAATGGCCAAAAACGGTACCACTACCCTAAAGGTGACGCTGTTTTTCCAGGAATACATAGTATATGTAAATGTGAATTTGTCCAAAAATGGCACCAAGTTATTTGCCATTTTGGGTCAATCTTTTCGTATCTCCTCCGCTGTCGTTCGAAACAGGAGACGAGTTCTAACTCTGTGATTGCCGAACCATTAGACGCCCGTTTACATCCTAACTATCGACTAATTAATTACATGCTTGGGGTGGTTATTGACCCGATCGGGGTAAGATCGCTATTACAAACACGAGAGAATCTCGATGAGGTGGTGCGAAACCTGTGATGCGCGAAGAGGGAAGTTTCATGGAGCCGTCAGAGATCAGATGATGCGCAGATCACGTTGTACACTGGTGTACAGCGTATCCAATATTCTCGGTTATAGACACTGTACAGTGTGCATAGTATGCAAGTTGCAACTACAATACCGATTACAGGTCTTCTACCTGATTCGTCACTCGAAACTGTCCTTAATTTGCAGCGTATCTAAAGCAGTGACCATTCAGTTGAGACTGAAGTGCGTCGGCTTCATTTTGCGATGTATACGAAGTACGATGGTGCCTCGTAGTTCCGGGTCTACGAGCTCAGGAACGGTAGGAAACTTGAGAGGATACGCAATCGGCTAGTCACCGTATTTCTCCCTCTGACTGCGAAGCTATGTTACCCTCTCAGAAACTCGAACCTTCATTAAGATAAAGTTGGTCCACGGAACCGGCATCTTGCCTCAGGAAACATCGAGTAAAGTCTTCTCCTTTCTCCGTTGTTGCCTATGATGAAGAATCCATAATGTTATCGGATACGTTTAGGAGGCTTACAAATTGTAATAAACAACATACTGAAAAGGTTTCACTTCCGTGGGGAGCGCAAATATGTTCTAAATCTCTCGAAAGGGAATGGAAAAACTGAGTCTCTCTAAATGGAAAGAAGTCCCTCCAATCCGATCCCTCCTTTTCATCGCTGAATTGACGGAGTTCAAGAATCGCTGAAAAATGAGATCCAACTAAACGTCTCGTTCGATCTTCTGACGAGTTGATTTTGGTTAATTGAAGCTCTATAATTCTACCGTTACGGATTCCCCGTGGGAAATGTTGAGAGACAGATACACCACTCGAATGATTTACCAACCAGACGATCATGATAACGGTTTCGAAAGCAATTCCATATACATTACAGTTAGATACCTGAGTAACACAATCTTGTAAGCAAGCGACTGCTCTCTGTAGCGTCGGCTGATCCACTAAACCCCCTCCCCCCTCCCTACCCTTCCCTCCCCGCCTACTGAGCGCAATATCTGTAAGTGGTCCTGGGAAACTGGGAAGGAAATCTTGGAGGATGCCGATGCCATGCTTACTCCTCTCGTGATCCGGTTCACCTATAAAGTATCAGCGGGCTTTCCAGAAGGTTCCCGATTATCCTGTCTCCCATCGGTTAATCCTGACACTTCGAGAAATCTCCTTCGATCCCTGACGTTCCACAACTCGAAACACTTCGTGAACTTCGGGATATTAAGCCAATGTGTTGCATCGGAGTTCCAGCAGTTGTATTCCGAGGATTTGATTACGAATCATTTTCATATCGAGATATCGATCGAAACTATAGCTGAATATGGTTTTCGGCAGTAAAATTCTTATTCAAGGTGCAAATTAAAATGTACGGAAAAGAATTGCGAATTCGAAAAACGAACTGAAAGTTCGGACTGTTAACTTTTTATAAAAAATGGAGTTGTAGACTGATCATCAGCTTAGAAAAATGTTTCTCTGCTCTCCCAAGGCAGCTTTTTTTTTTTTTTTTTTTTTTTTTTTTTATATACGACTTACTAGGGGTGCGTTCTGCAGTCGTGAATCTTCTAATTAGTATGTAAGAGCCGGAAAAGCGTACGGTACTTCGGTGAGAAACTGGCGAAGAAAACACGCTAAAGATACCTCTCTGAGGTCCGATGCCTTTGCTGTATCTACGGTAATATTAGCTACTAGTTTAATACATACACGAGAGGAACCGGAATCCCGTGGGAAGTTGCGAGAGAGATTCTCATGCCGGTCTGCTGGATATTCTTCCCTAAGGATTCGGGGGTAATAGTTCTCATGGGTTACTACTTAAGCTTCGTTGTTAACGGAGTTTCGCGACGGTAAATCCCACCGAAAAGGGAGAGTTTCATTCCCCGCTATCCTGTGTAGCTGCGCTTGGACTCCGCGCGCTCGCGTTTCCCTTCGAGAAACCGCTGAGCAGCAGTCGTTCTACACGTACCTTGTTCTCTATGTACCTATAAAACGTCGGGCTTTTGCGTACCTCTTCTAGTGTTGATAAGTCTCTCGCGAATTCACGGTTCCCGCATAATTATACTGGAGAGAAACTTTAATCTCACCGAAATTTCTTCGAACGTTTAGATGGAAATTAAACGGCGCGGAGAAACATTTTACGATACGTGTGAAGTAAAAAATCATTACGCCTAACCTGTTATTACGATGATTCGATTGCATTGGATGTATATTCAGATATTTACGGTTTTAAGGTTATGTTTACTTATTTTTTGTGTTTAATTTACTCCGTGAAACTTTTTTCCGGGAAATTTTCTTTCCCATTCCATTCTTCGGACACGTTGTACAGTATAATTAAATTCTCGCGTCGTTACGTTTTTACAACTACGGCGAAGAGAGCGCAACGCGAAACACGAGAGGAAGTCGAGCGAACGCTGGATATTGCGGAGGTTAGGATAGCTACTCAACGAAACTCGGCAAAGATTGAAGAGTAACCGAATTAAACGTTATAGTCATTGGCACCCAATTTGCAACTTTTCTGGATAAAGTCTTCCGCATTTCGTCTACAATAGAATTTAGATGAGAAATGATAGCCGCATCAAGTTTACGATGTGCTGTAAAGACGTGAACATCGACTGGAAATCGTTTGCAGTTACGGATCTGCAGGAATCGTATATCGAAGTTAAGTTTGCTGTGAGGCGTCCGATTTTTCGTCTGATTTCTGGCGGTGGGGGGATCTCGGAAAACGAAGTCACTATCAATAGTTCGCTTCGCCACCACTATAGTCGTTGCGGTCTTCAGATATCGTCGACGCGCATGCGTAGCGCGTTTCGCGCGTTGAATTCAAATCTGAAGCCCGAAAAATTGAACATCGAAAACGACTTTATATTTATAATGAATTCTTATTTTATGGATTAAAATCCGTTCAATATTTAGCATTTTACGCGCAGTTAGTGACCATAAATTGGATATTACGCCATTTTTTCAAAAATCTGATCCCTATGATTTGCGCCTCTATCGGTTGATTGAAGCACTTCACGTACTCTCGCGTCGGATTGCGGGACTACCGACACTCCGAGAGTTTCCACGTGAAATTTTATAAAAAATGTCCATTACCACTTTGCCGATCGCCCTGTAAAATTTGAGAAGATCCACAGCATTTTTTATAAAAAAAAAAAAATCGAAAAAACTGAAACTTAACGTAAATATTCCGATTGTTTGGCATTAGACGGCTTTTAGCAGCAAATCCGACCATCGGATAGCCATAGGACAGTCCTTTGATTTCTCAATCCAAACCACTAAATAGCACATCAACCCTTAGGTGTCGTATGACCGATCGACTGATGAAGATGCTGAAAAAACGCGCTGTTATAGAAGTAAAGTTAAAAATGGTATCCATTATTCTGTTCTCTCAGTTGGAACGCCGTGAAAATTGAATAAAACCATTAAGTGACGGGTTCCACTATTTTTTTTCCATTATAATAACACATTCGGGAAACACCGCGAACCGGTGTTCGTATGCATAAAAAAAAAAGTAATTTATGCGTATACAATAAATTCCGTACACGCTGATAGGACAACGTAACGCTACTCGGTTTCTACGTAATTCAAAAGTGTGGAAGTGCTTTGGATAGAAGTATCCTGGATCACGATGCACCGGGAGGCATGTATACTTCGTTCAAAGTCTCTCGCGGGACCAAACTCGCGTTACGGTTCACCGCGAGAAAGTGGATACGTGTGCCGCCACCCGGTGTGGATAAATATTTGCAAAGCTTTTTCCCTTCGGTCGCATCGCTTGCGTCGTATACGAGAGCTGCTGCGGGATTAGAGGAGTAGCGGGAATAGTGGCAATTTATGTATAAAACGCCAGGAACACGTTGGTCGAGTTTTCAGTAGAGAAATAAGAGCGCGAAGCGTCTTGTGCAGAGGCAACAGCCAGACACCGAGATTGCGTCGACGCGCGAAGCACCTCCGGAGGTGTTTCTTCGTCCTCGAGGTTAACATCGCTTTCGCGAGAGTGCAAACCCCCGGACTCCCAAGAATAGACGATGGTCGTGAAAATTTTGCGATAATAAAAGATCAACAGCACCGGAGCTTTGCGAGTCACGTACAAGCAATTGTTCGAACTGAATATAGAACGTATCTTCGTGCACTCGTGTTTATGCGCAATTGAAAAATGAATATTACCTCCGCAGACAATTTTGCGACTTTTTATTGGAAAACATGCAATCCAATTATCAAATTCTCGGAAGTGAAAAAAATTCTGCGCCGCGAGTCATAAAAACATTTTTCGTGTCAAATGAAAAAAAAAAAAAAAAAAAAAAAAAAAAAAAAAAAAAAAAACAATCGCGGAACCGATTCGGAAAAAAGTATATTACGCAATACATCGATAATGTATGCAATACATTTTATAACATATCAATTAATATATTAGTCGCATAAAAACGGCGAATTATATATTTTTTAAAAAATTTTTTTTCAAATTCTTCTTTTTTATGTGAGAAACAAAGAATTATTTAAATATCGGGACTATTGTTATTGTGAATTTCGAAACGGAATGTAATGTATCGCAAAACATCGAAGATAATGGAGTCGCGACGAGATGTCGATACATCGACTTCAAGTAAGGAATACAGAATTCTTTTAATGCATTTACTGCGAACGGAAAAGGCAGAAGAAACGGGTGGATGGAATATCTCGTTATGTCAAGTAGTCGATGGTTTACGGCGCTAGTAGAACGTGAACTGATTTTCCATGTTGTCGAAACTTTTGCGATCTCCTGAGAGGATCGCTTTTGTCGTCTGACACTCGGAATCTCGATAACGATATAGTTATTCATCCATTGGACTTAAAAAAAAAAAATGACTTTTATTTGTAATCACGTCGGGACGACAAGATCATTGCACGCGTACAGTTCCTTAATGTTAAAAAAATATTGTGGAATGAAAATTGCTTATTTCTCCATTTTACCCAATTTAATTTTGTACCCAATTTTGCGAAAAGTTGCAATTTCAAACATCGATAACCTCGTTTTCTGATGCGGTTACCCAGAATTTCATTTCTACGAGAAAAAATACATAAGATGAGAAACTTTGCGGAAATACATTTTTTTTTTCATTACAAGTCGATGAAAATCGAAAAAATTAAATGAAATGGGAAATAACTAACAATTTTTCAAAATCCGGTCGAAATGCCAAAAAAAAAAAAATTTTTTTTTGCTCGCATATTACGATCTATTGTATCGCGTTAAATACAAATTCAACAACAATTCCCTTCTAAACTAAAGTGACACGCGGCAATATCGTAAAAAAGGTAACAAACTGAAGATAAATCGACGTGCGTGAAATTTGAGAAAATTTCTTGCTGAAATTTTGTGGTTCCTTTTCTCGAACGTTAAAGTTAGACAATCGATTGTCGAAGAAAGGGGGCGATCTCCAGGAGCATTGTAGAGAATATATAGAGTTTATAGATCGAACGAGAGTTTGCATATCTGGAAACGTCAGTCTGGGCGACAGACCGTGAAACTCCGATAGGGTATCGGTAGCTGTTCTTCACTGAAAAATTCATCCAGCGAGCGTACACTGTGGTTTATATGCCCTCTTCTGCTACAATCTATCGCGGCCACTTCAACCCGTCGTTCGAGAATTCAAGCCGTTCGAACGACAGGCGTGTGGGCTTCTCGTTCCGTTGTAACTTCACCGATGCAAATAATCGTTAAAAAAATCGGTAGAAAGGGCGTTCACTTCTCGGGTCCTGACACCCGGGAAGTGTCTTATCGACAGTCGATTGCGCGATCTTTCGACCGACGCATGAGCGAAGTTTCGCTCCTCCGGTTGCTTTATCCTTTTGTAAATATGCGCAACCGATCGCAGTCAGTCTCTCGAGAATAATAGTCGAACAAAAGATAGGGAGAGTTGAACTGTATGCGCATTTGTAAAAGAAGTCCGACGAATATTATTCTCTATGGGAAAAAAAAAAAAAAAAAATACATATATCTACCTTCAACGGTGGTGGTACGATGAGAGCGGGTGATGGAGAACTATAGCATGAATAGCCGCTTTGCTGATGCTCGTTCCACCGGAAATCGTTTCAATGCTCGTCCACGCAAGCTAAATATTCACTTCATGCGCGAACGGACGAAAGACAATGCATACATTCGCGGGTAGTGGGTGTCTGCTGTCGAGAACTATAGTCTCGTAACACGTTACATTACCGTCGTGGTTCCGGTAGAGGTTTGATATGGAAACGGAACGATGAACAAATTATACCATTTACACACCGTATTGTAACCTCCGGAGCATAACACGTAAACCACGAAGTGAGTGTAATTAGCAGCATATTTACTTCGCGATCCTACCGATTTTTCAAAAGGATCCTTCCGATTGGCCTCGTGTTTCAACGAGCCCCGGTCTCCTCTATTCGATTTTAGATCGCGTAATACCAACAAAGTAATCGTTATGTCCGGACGCTTATTTCGTCACTCCGAAAAGTTTGCTCTTCAAGAATTGTCCCTAAAACTTCGATTACCGTTTTCCAATGGACTTAAAATAAAAAGATCTCGAAAATCGATGTAATTTATCGATAATCGGTAACGAAGTTTGCGATGAGACTTTACCAAAATTTGAAAATATAATTCTTAAAATTACCTAAAAAAAATTATGAAAAATAAAAAAATTAATTTTTTTTTTCAATTACTCGAGTGTTTTCGAGATCCATGTGTGTTGATTTCCGATTAATGGAGTGCGATTACGACGAGGAAACTTCCTTTTGAAAGTATTTCCCATTTTTCATCGGCGATGAGTGGGCGATTCGCCGACCTCAAGCGAACGACTCATTAGTGAAACCAATCAACGTGAACGGAGTATATTCCGCGAGTAGCTTTACCGAACCGCATATTCCCCGTAAGTGCTATCGAAGATCCATCATTCATGGATTAGAATCGTATCTCTCGTCTCTCTCGTTCTTCAATGAAGCTTCACGATGGTGTATCTTCATTGGACGACGGTGGAGGAACTACAGACGATCCTCCGCGCGAGTAGAAACTCAGTTGCTGGTAGGTATGTGTATATATGTACTATACTATATACATATATATGGGATGCCTGTACGGTCGAGGAGTCGAGCCTTCAATCGAGTCGTACACGTAACTCGAGCTCGTGACCGGAATCGCAATATACTGTTACAGGGCTTGTGCCGTTAATGGTGAAATATACTATACACTGGGGGTGTATACGGGGCTTCGTATTATAGGTTGAAAATGACCGGACATGAAACACAATTCTTTCGTGAAATTCGAGGCCCATTACCAGCCCTCTGACATAAATTATATATGATTACCGGCAGTTAATACGTCCGTCGATCAGAAATGATAAGCGTAATAACATCGATGCAGAATTAGAATTCTCTGAATTTCCTACGTATCCTCCTATGTGTTCACCTGGGAGAGAAAACCGCCCCTTAAGAGCGATGAACCGGGGGTTACGGTGCAGGAGTTGTTTCCTCGGATGTGTCGTCTCGCAAGCACCGGGACAATCTCTCGTTTCTCCGGTCTGACAAGAAAAATAACCACTCGCCCTGTCCTCTCACGTTCTGGGCATTGCCTCCCCCTTTCCCACCCCCCGTAGCGCATCTGAGAGGACACGACTCCGAGATGGGCAGCTACGTCCCTCACACCAGTGTCGATATCCTCGTCCGGCATGTTGCAGACGCGAATGCACGGGAAAAGCGAGAAAGGGAAAGAAAGTAACGAGGGAAGAAGAGGAAAACGAGAATCGACGGAAGTACAAGGAGACCGTATATCCCTTGGTACGGACTTTTCTCCCAGCGTAAGGCTGTCTGCGATGGTTCGAGCCTTTCGAAGGGTCTGGAAGATTAATGAATTTTTTTTTTTTTTTTTGCGGCCCGATTGCGCCTGACTCTCGATACTCTGGAATAACAAACGCTTCGTTCGATCTTTTCGTCTATCCAAATTCTCGTGATTTTCCATAGAGACTATACATGGAAGGTATTTCAACATTACCATTTATGTCGTGTTGTCTGTTATGCATTTTAAGGCGAAAGAAGCTGTTTACCACCCGAAATCCGGTTGTAAGTACCATTTTAATGGTTCTGTTTTTTTTTTTTTTTCGACGACTCATCTCCATTTTCGACTCGTTCTTCGTCCTGCATGATTACTGCCATCAGCGTGGAGGTACTCTGTTTAATCAGGCGGCAAGTACATTGGAAGAACGGAAATGGATTTTTTGAATTATTAATGAAATCTCTTCGTGGGTTTTCTCTTTCAGGTAATCCGTTAAAAAATTCATTATTCCGGTTTAGAGTGTTCGGAACGTCCGATTACTGTTGAATACTTCGCGTTTATCTTTAAATCGATACCGCGCTTGCGGAAATCCATTTAATTCGAGATGTTCAACGAAATCAACAATTTCTAGTCCATTGCGTTTTAATCGAAAAAACTTTTGTTTTCATGAAAAAAAATTCATCAATTGAAAAAAACGTCTCGGTGAGTTACTCAACATCATTTTTTTTTCGTTAGTCAGTAACTCCCAATAAGTTCGATTTTTTCCTCGTCTATCGGGTAATAAAAATTTCAACAAAAAAAAAACAAGTGCCTGAGCGCCCAGCCGCCGAGCACCGTCCCCAGAACTCACAAAAAATGTCCCTTCGAAAATAAAAAATAAAAAAAAAAACCAAAATTGTATTTACGTAAAATTGGATTTTTTGGAAAATACGCTGCGGAGTTTTCCCACCGACAGTGGTCCGAAGAGTAACGTTCATTTTAATAGGCGCTTTTTGCATTTTTTTGAATGACTGCCTAAAAATTGGTTTTATTTCCTTCATTTCCTTCACTAATCCCCCAACGAAGATACGATCCTCGGACCAAATAAGCGGAACGCCGGTCGTTAGTGTTGATAAACGCGCAGAGATGCGATGATGGAAATTACTCGTCCCTTGCTGTAGATCTTCGTAAAAACCCTCGAATTATTATTTCATAAACACATGGAAACCGGCATCCGGTATCTTGTTAAATACGCATATATACACAGAGAAAGATGCAATTTTTCTGCCTCTGATGCGTGGGGTTAGAGTGCAAAAAAATCCAAAAAGAAGATGATACCTACTCTCTCGTCTGCGTTTGTTTAGCAGCGCGTGCTAAAGTTTTCATGGCCACCAGACACGAAAAAGACTGAAGGCGCGTACGCGGAAGTGCTCGGAGCATAGGGCCAAAGGTAGAGTTTCGTACTTGTCGGAAGGGTTGAAGGGGTCACGGGCATCGTTAAGGCTTATCGGGCGTTACATACACATAGATAAGGGCGAGAAACCAAGCCGAAGGAGAGAGACCAAGAGGTGAGGACGGGATTGCGGGTCGGAGAATTTCGCATCAACGAAAGGAAGGGACCCCGGGGGTGGAGTGAAGGGATATGCGCACGCGTTCAGTTAGCCTATATACCGGTGTCCGAGACGTGCGAAGGGGTATGAGAGACGAGAATGAGTATGGTACATCGCTCTTGGGTCACCCCTGATGATGACGGATCGTCCCTGATTATTCCACGCAATTTATCTCGCGCTTCCTCGGCTATCCTATTCGTCCTTCTCCTCCCCTCTGCCTCCATTACAATATTCTCTCTACCCAGCGAACTTCGCGAGGTTATCGTCTGCATTTCTCCGAGCGGCCGGCTAACCAGCTGTACAAACTTTCGAAAAGAGCAAAAGGAGAAATCGGTAAAGATGTCGTCAACTTTCTGCTGCTGCTTGATGATGAATAAAAGCTCAGCGAAACCTTTTAGGGGATGATGGGGTAGGTAGAGGGAGGATTACGCGAGAGAGAGAAATCAACAATTTTAAGCAGATTCCAGCACCGCCGCTTAAGTTAATTATCCGTCTCAAATAACCTCATTAAAAATGTGCAACTTATCCGGTTCGACGATAGAACGTTCGCAACGAAACCACCAGAATTTTTTCGTTGCTTCGAGTCATTAAAATATTCCTTTTGATCGTTGTTCCGTGATCTCGCGATACTGCTTACGATAACAAGTTGACTGTCTCTTTGAACCTTTGTCTTCTTTATAACTTACTTCGCGGAGTCGAATAACTGGCTGAACAGAGAGGGACATTAATTTAGATGATCTGAATTTTCTCGTGATTTTTTTTTTTTTTTTTTTTCGATTTTTCTCTCGCTTCCGCGCCGCTTCTTTGTGATCCTTTGTTTTTCATCTATTTCCGCAAACGAGACTTTCCGGTTTTCTTTTAAGCTTCTGACATACATTCACTCATTATTCCGCGTTTCAAAGATTCTAAGGCCTCGAGACGCGAAAGCGAAGTGCACAAGAGCGCGAGAATGGGGATGATATTGCGAGGGGTTTTCACAACGACTAGGAATTGTTCTCCGACGAGCTTTCATCTTTGGTGTGATACTTAAGATTGTTGTGGAATTTAGCTATCGGGGCTGACATGCGAGGGAAGTGATCTATGCTGATGCGATGAATCGATTTGCTGTTATTACGCGTCAATTCAAAATAACTGTAATTTTTCTCAAATGCTTTTCGGCGATTTTTTCACAGATATTCATGAAAATAGGTCTTTACGAATAATTTTTTACCATTATTTGATAATATCGATAATATTATCGATTAATAAAAATAAAAAAATAATACTATTTTTAGTTGATAAAAAAAAAATACGATAAATTCGACAGAAATCCTTCGAAAAAGTAATTAGTGTACGAAACACTTCAAATTTTTTTTTTTTTTCGATAACCCGTTGCTATAGATCGATCCTAATTTTGCGGGCGGTCATTAAAGCGATAATATACGTTCTTACAAAACGTCATATTAGTGCTAAAATTGCATAACAGTGATAACCTTACAAAGGACTGTATAGTGGACAACGCGAATATACGACGATCGTTAGAAGACTTGCGATAATTCTTTTCGTAATCTCACAATGCTCTATCGCCACAGTTTTTATTCCCGTAAAAATAAAATTCCATTCCATAGGAAAGTGTTTATTGCGAAGGTGATTTCTCGGAGGCGCTAGGAGCGAAAGGTCCTAACGGGTTATCGGTCTTTGCGCGATTAAATTTTTTATATCAAAGTCTGGAAAAATTTATGGACCAACAAAAGTAGTGACCAAGAAATCTTCTCAGAAATCCGTGATAATGAAAGTGAAGTAATTATCTATGGAAATACTTTTTTTTTTTTTTTTTTTTTTTTTTTTACCGTTCGAAGGGGTTGTTTGTTAGCAAAGGTAACTCCGACCTGTAGGGGTATTTCGTGTTTATAATATGCCGGTGAACACCGTTTGATTACCCCATCACTCTTGACCCGTCTCACCGTCACTCGACGGTTGATTCTCATCGTATAAGGGAAAACGTTAATGAGAGCTCTCTATCGTTCTCTCGGTGCGCTCTCGAGCCCTTATCGCCGACACGCACAACGGTATACTTGCACTGCACACAGTGTACTTATACGGGAATTGCATGCATGCATTGCACGCAACATTGCACCCGGATCTCCCGCTATAACTCTGATAATACGGTGGGAATAATTAGAACGCTTTGAGATGCGGATACAGACCATTTGGAAACTTAACGCGAACATATATTTCATTTGTTCCGCGCGTTATTCGTTAACTTCTGCTTTTAGAGATATATCGGTGTGGTAAAACGCGAAGTGCAACACAGTCGATTTTTTATTCAGCCGTATCGAGCGAAGAAAATTCGTAAAGCTAAACTCACTTAACCCGTTACCGGCGGAGGAACGGATTCTCGAGATACGGCCATTTCGTAATAAAAAATTACGATTCTTGGGTTACAGTTTTTTTTTTTTTTTTTTTCTACATTTCCGCTTCCGGAAAAACCTTTAATTTAAAATGTTTCACGAATACTCGGCAGCGCGTGTCATTCTTGAAGTACGTAAGCTGCATACCGGTGCACAGTCGGTAACGGCGCGGATACTGCGCGTAGCGCTATGCGCTTTTGCAAGAAGTTTAGTTTAGATTGCCGACAACGATACGAGAGCACGGAGCTCGTTCGCTCTTTTTCGAGGTACGCACACAGTGCGCCAAATTGTCGTTTAGTTAAATTGCATTTTTCACTGGCGTACCCGGTAGAGGTCACTTGACGTTTTGATAAAATAATGCGACACTCGAAAATTCGATTTCAGTTGAAAAAAAAAAAAAAAAAAAATGGAAAAAGAATAGAAAATAAAGAAAAATCAGATGGGAAATGCACGCGAATCAACGTCCGAATGCTACGAAAAATTAAGAAAATTTGAAAAATGCTTTCGACCCGATAATCTAAATGGGAATCCGGCAGTTCCGCTAAACTGAAAGTACGAAATTACTCAACGAAAAACGGTGCACATTTCATCTGTGAAATGTGCTTTCGATAGCTATATGATTCTTTTCAATGGCTTTCGACGCTGTAAAAAGGGAGGAGACGATAAAACGATGACTTATACTCTGGTAGAAATTTCCGAGCGTTGCATTGGACTTCGATAAAAATAAAGTAACTCTGCAACATTTTTTACAAGGGTTCACTTTAAAGCGAAACTCATCGCGCCGCCGTTTTCAATTGTGAATTAAAAATCATTCGATGTTGGAAAAATCTTCGCGCTTCGAGACAGAAAATGATTAAAAATTTTCGGAATGGTAGTTCTTGTTCGCGGATTGACAGTCTCGTAATCTACTTCACTTCTCACGTTTCACGGGAAAGGACAGCCTCGATCAGCGACGTGTCACTTAAATTTGAAGTTTTCCACCGGTGTGAATTCCGCGATCGAAGCTCCGGCTTCCTTCTTCTCGATGCTTCCCGCGGCGTTTCTTGATTCATCGGAGCATATCCTTTTACTCTTTTATCGACGTGCTCCAGATTCCTTAGGTGCGCGCGAGCGCGCGAGAGCTGCCGCAGCGAACAAGCGACGAACATCTTCATCGCGAGTGCGAATTCTCTCGGAAAAGCGACGTATTGCGAATAGCCTGGAGGGGGCTATGCGGATTCTCGCGAGTTCGGGACCGTCACTCTCGAATACCAACGACATCTTGTCGTCTTTCATTTAAAACTTTTTTTTTTTTCATCACTAACATTTTACAATAAAAAATGCATTTGCCGACATTTATAATTATTTATTCCGCTATATAGCTTGAGTTCGAATTTTAATTGGTACCAAATATAGAAGACAACGCGTATCAATTAAAAAAAAAAATCCTCGACCGGAAAGTGGTTACTCTGCAAAAAGTTTCAAATAATTTGATTAGGAAAAAGTTTCCGACGCAGTTGGGGAACATGAAAATAAGAACTCACCAGCCATTTTTTCGACTGTGTCGGAGATTTTTTCATAATCTATAAAATCTCTTAAATCTTCTTACAGATTAACTACTAATCGATCGGATTTTTTTTCACAACATTTTTATTTTTTTTTGTTTATTGTGAATAGGATATTTTTCGGTGAGGCATTTTGCGATCTGTTTAGTGTTGCCATACAAATTTTTTTAAGACTTCGAGATTTTTTTTTAATCTCCGCGGAGATCAATAGATCGATGATTTATTTCCGGATTAACAATTTCTTAGACTTATTTACTTAAATCTTTATATTTAATATCACAGTCTGAAATTTCTTATCCTCGGTTCGTCGTATAGAGAGACACGTAAAGGAGAAACAGCGACTGCGGCTTATGGTTGCTGGATTTTCAATTACAGCCCCGCTGACGTAACTCCAAATTATCGTCGAAGCCGAGAGCGATTGCACAATCGCATCTACCACCGCTCTCGCCCTTCGTCGGTCGATGTATAATTGCCCTGTGAAGCCTTCCCAATAATTGCGATCCCTTGCTGCACAATCGTAACTAGTTATCGTTGCGCGTTGATATCGACGAAACTGCAGGATCGATAGGATTCAATCGATTACGTGAATTTTCATGAAATAAAAGCGTTTCCGGTAGGCCCTTTGTAGTACGGTTCGACGCCACGCGAAATTCAGGAAAAATTGAGTGTATCGCGATGGGATAAAATTTTGAAAAAAAAAAAAAAAAAAAAAAATGAACCATATAGAACGTGTTGAAAAAATTGACGTTACATAATGGTAATTCCAAAATTTTATTAACAAACTAACGAAAAAAAAAAAAAATTCCAACCTTTCCAACAAAAAAAATAAATAAATAAATTCCAACATTTTTTGTCGAAATTCAAATCCCCAGTTTTTTTTCCTCCACCATGGAACTGATTTAAGTTTTTATTAAATAAATTTTCGTTCTATGTGTCGAATTCAATTTGCGACTTCATCTGTATGTACAGTGGGGAAAATTAAAAAAAAAAAAAAAAAAAGAAGAGAGAAATACGAAAATTCGCGAGAATCTCGGAATGAACTCGCATCACGTTTCGACGGAAAAATTGCACTTTGTGTACAATTTGATGATTGTACAATAAAAATCGTCTAAGATATATGCGTTTCCACGTTGGCAGAAAACGTTGTGGATGCGCTCAGCGCGGCCCCTCACGCGTCACAATAAATCCTTTAAATTCGAAATTGCGCGTTCGGGTTTCGGGATTATATAGAGGCAAACGGGCAGCTGCTGCTGCTGCTTCTGCTGCTGCTGCACCGGTGCCATTTGTCAGATAGCTTCTTCTAGCAACTCGCAACTCGATGTGAGAAAGCGAGAGGCGCCAGCGCTCTAGAAAGAAGCCAAGGGAATACTTTGAACCTCGAATAGGTAAGGTGGCAAGAAAGTAAAATTTATGAATTGCCGCTCGGTATGCGCGTCCGTATAGAAAAATTCAAGGAAACTAAAGATTAGTGGTTTCCTGGGAGAACGAAACCATTTTTCACGGCCAAATGGGCCCATTGCACCGAACAAGTGGATATATCGTTCTAGAAAAATGTACCAAACTGTATGTATACAGTATGCATGCGTGTATAACAAGTAAAAGGACGAAATATCCGTCGCTAATAAATTGCGAACGAAGCTTAATCCTTGATAAGGCTGTCGGACTTTTTTTTTTTTAACAATACGTAGAACCAATACATCGAAAAAATGGGCCATTATCAGCGAATCGCAAAAAGTAGTGCATCTTACTGAATTAACTGTAAAAATCGAATAAAAAAAAAAAAAAAAGAAAAAAGGTTACCATTTCAAGAGACTTTATGTGCCGTTATCGTTGAACGGTCATTCGCCGGGTGGCGGAAAAACAATTGCGTAAACACTCCGCGGGGCTTTCAGTGATTGTAGTGTCAGTGTACATTAAGCTCGTCGCCAAAGCCCTCCTTCCGACTGTTCGGCATTACCCCCGCAAGAGCTTTGTGTGCACAATCAATCACAAACGTGTAAATATTACAGTGAGATTTTTGTTGCTGATTTCGGGTTGCGGGCACTTTGGCACATATGTTCGCATGATTTATACATCGCGGTAAACGCGCAACCGCGGATTAAGAGAGTCATAAATTCGCCCTTTAGCCAGTTGCTAAAGTTCATAACTTGGGTCGCGAAGGGTGAGCAGTATATAAATAGTCGTTGCGTGGGCCCTGAGAGAGATTAATCACATTTGCCTTTAACCTCATATATTTCCTTGCGATCGCAAACGAACGAATAATTATCATTCCTTCACGAAAGTTATCCCAGAATTCTCATAAATCGCGACACGAAGTGACCTTTCTTTAAGTTTCGATTACAAGAGGAATTTTTATTTTCCGCATCCAATTCGGGTGCAATAGGGTGCAAATTTCGCGTCAAATTTAATTTCAGAAAATTCTTTTTTTTTTTATCGAAGTAGAATTTTTTTTTTATCGAAGTAAAATTTTTTTTTTATCGAAGTAAAAAAAAAAAGAAAAACTTCAAATGGGAGTGTAAAATACGTTTTAAATGTCATATTTCTGTCGGTATTCAATAGTTTGAAATGTTAGATCTGTTTTTCCCGAAAAGCGTTGGTATTAATTGATATATACGACAGAGAAAGGATCGTCGTATTAATTACGCGAAATAGAGAAATGTCCAATGTAAGCTTAAAATACTTGCCATCAGCGTCCATTCCATCTGCCTATCGAGATAGATATACACTCTTCAAGGTAAATCCGTCTCCGAATGCGACGATGTCATTGGAATCCTCGCATCGGGGATGAAACTCCGAGCAGATTGGGGATGGAAGAGACGTTCGTAAATTCAAGCTAATGGAAAGCTATCTGGTCGAACGACGAGTATTCACAGAAAACACGCAGCAATGGCTTGGCTCGTCGAGTACCGTAGAGGGATGAAAAATCGAGCGGTCGCGTTGGAGAAAGGGGTGGGAAGGGAAGGGGAAAGAGACGAAATGGTACTGAAACGTGGAAGCGGCCAAGAGATGGTGATCTAGGGGTTGAAATAGGTTCGAGGGTCAAGGGCTCTCTATACGCTCTCTCTATACGCGGTCTCCGTTTTACCCCTATATACCCCATGAGATAAGGCGTCGGCCCCTCATTTGTTCTTCTTTCTCGAAACGAATTTGCCCACTTTCCGGTAGAAAAATCCTTCCGGTGCTTTTCCCTTTTGCCATTATCGACGAGCGAACGAAGTCAGACATCGTCTTTCATTCGCTATTACACGACGAATGAAAAATCAATAAAATCGATAAACCATTAATTTGACGATGGAATTTCATCCATAATAAAAATAAAAATGTAATAAAATAAAAAAAAAAATTTTGTAAACGAATTTTTGACGTAAATAATTGAATAACGTTTCACAAATTTGGAAGCCGAGTCAAGGATACTGCAAAAAAAAAGAAAAAAAAGAACGAAAAATTCGACGAGGTCAACAATTCCCAATTTACTTTTTCGTTTTCGCCAACATTTTTGCGAAATCCGCGTATCTACGTTTCCGTGCGCACAAACCGGTCGACCCGACTGACTAAACAATGGAATATTTGAAAACGTCATACAAAATGCGTCAGTGATTTAGAGACAAATAGCACGTTCTGCACAGACGATGTAGAATCTCATATAAATCCGAGGAGGCAGACGAGTATGTGGAATCCACATGTCGTGTGCACATACATTTTGAAATTTGTTTTTCATACTCACCGAGTTCGCGTACCGGTGTGCGACTGAAAGCGAGAGACGGCCGGTGTTCCCGCTTTCATTATTAATCTCGAGAAGCGCCATCGTGCCACTGCTCGTTCATGTGAAGTGTTTGCAAACTTTTTTTTTTTATCTCTATGCTATTTCAAAATATATTTATTCGCGAATGCAGTCTCGCGGCGTTTGTGACTTTAATCGATTCTTCGTTTTTTTTTTTCGTATGTAATAACAGCCAACGAAAAGCCATTCGACATCAGAATAATCAACTCTTCGCGAATTTTATAACAGTAATCTGAACATACGAATCGCTGATCAAGCCAATGCAATTCCTGAAGAAGTTTCATCAGCGGATTGGGTCTCCGCTTTGTGTGGGTGAATCGCGGATAGTTGAGAGTTTTTTTTCGTGTCCGATGTTTGTTGGGTGGGCATGCGAGGCGGAAGACACTCCGGTCTGAGCAAAAACGACCTCTACTACTACGGCGAACGGGAGTCTGACCACTCGGGTCTGTATCTACTCGCGGCGCACAAAAGTTCCGTGAATTTAAATGAAAAAAAAAAAAAAAAAAATGAATTGCTTAATGGCGAATTCTATAATTACATTAATTGTCGATAATAATTATTGTTACGGTGCGTAAATTATCAATGGATTAATTATTAATGGCGGATAAACGTCGTGATTAATTATCTATACATGTGTCCTATTTTCAGATTTTTTTTTTTTTTTTTTTTTTTTTTTTAAGAATTATTCGCATATATTCATTATAAGACTAATCGCGACTTCGTTATAATGGAAATTATCCCGTTTTCTCTCGCGGTAAATAAATAAGGAATGTTAATCATTTCTAAAATGTCAACAGCACACTTTCGATGAACGATGCTGCGCGCGATTATAATTAACTATCGACATTAATAAGAGTCATCTAAACTCCAAAGGTTGAATATAAATTTAACGGAGGTAAGGGATCTCCAGTGCTTTCTCGCCACTTGGTACTTCGACAAACTTCGTCAATCTAATCTGCGCTCATGAGTGGAGAGACGGCGGGCGGTGTTCGAAAGGGCGAACTAAAGGATCTTAATTTGAATCCTCCATAATAATATCTTCCGGCCACCTGTGTCGCTGATAATCGCGACAGGAAGACGGGGGATACACTTGACGTTACTTCGGAGAGTTCCCGTAGGAGAAAATTAGCCGCTCGTTTACGACCCTTCATACCTTCATTTTCTCCTCCGTTCCCCAGCCGTTTAGACGCCGATGAGACGGTTCTACGAACTTGAATTACAATTCTTCGGAGATTTTTCTCGATTTATTCTCCGTTATTTCACCGATGCAAAAATCTTTCCCATTCATATTTATATGCAAAATTTTACATTGATTACATATTCTTCCGAGTTGATCCGATCTCTTGCATCTGCTGAAGCGAATTTTTCAAATGTTTACAATAACGCTTTGCAGCGCATACGAAACGAGTGAATATTTTTTATGAATGTTTATTTATTTCTCATATCATATGCACTTCTCATTGAACTGTAAAAAATATTCCGAATCAAAAAATAATATTGAAAAAAAAATGTTTTTTTTTTTATTCGTTCGCTGAAAGCGCGTATCGAAAAATAGAAATATATCGCATGCCGAGGTATCCGTCACCATCGATTACGAAACGCCGCACGCATTAATTTTATATTTTTTTTTCGAAAGCGTGAACATTGGTATTGATATTAAAATGGTATTCATATCGTTTATTAGTTTTATATGTCCTTAAATGTGATACATAATAATACATAACTCGAATATTTAACAATTATTAATCAATATAATATATGTGATTAGTTAATATGATTATTGAATGATTTAAATTATTAATTAATATAATATTAATTAATTAATAAATATTACATTAATTAATATAATACATGTATATAGTTAGATATCCGATGTATCGTTTGATGGATACGGATTTTCGACATTAAAGAATTCGAATTCTCTTCACAGTTCGTTTCTCTAATGAGCGCCGATGTCTCTCATTTTACGAGAAAACGCGTCCGACGCCGTCTCATACTTTACGCTCCGTATAGCTGCAATTAGCTACAGGGAGCTGTAGCAACTGTGCGTCTAATTTTCGTCTAATGTAATTGAAATTTCACTGAACGCTCTGTTGATTACAACGGGCTTTCTGGTGGCTCGCAGAGACAAAGCAACCGGCCGTTGGGACTTTAGTCGCTGCGTTATTTTCCGTATCGCTCGAGGCGATGTGAAGTTTGTCGAGGATGAAGTTGCCTCCTAAACGTAAAATCCGACAAATTCTTTTATCCGCTAAACCGTAAAACGCTTTGCTTATCCACGAGAATCCGAAATGGAGTAAACATGGAGGCGCGTCGACAGCTCCTGATAATACAGCATTTACTGCGCGTTATTCATTTTTAAAATAATAATTTAAAATAAAATGCATCGTACTGTTTGCAGAATTTAAGAAGCAATTTGTGTTTTTTTTTTTTATTAAAAATAAATGCATAAATAAACGGAAACTGATTACAATTGGTAATTACAACGTTAAAGCATCGAAACCGCGTTGTTTTATTGCTGAAACATCTATATTTTTTTTTAATCCTTTTTTCTCTATTTATTTCATCTTTCTTTTCGAAATCTCTAATACTTCGAAGCGACGAGCCGATTGATTGGGTCAATCGATTTGCACGCTATTATTAATTATTCGTAACGCATAAATGCGAGTCGAGGTTCGCTATGGTTATTAGCAAATGCACACAGAGCCGAGAGGTTGTGTGAACCCTTCTCATCAGGCGTCGGCGTTAACCCTCTGTTCGATCGGTACCGCCGCTCCTGTTGTATTGTCAGATCCTATCGCGTTCAGGCGACGATTCGCCTCCTAATCAATTGCGGAGCGGGTCGTCAAGTATACGTATATAGATACGAGAGGACGATGATGAGCGTCGGCACCGTATTGCAATGCACCTTCGGAGTGGTGGCTATTGCTGGCAGAGCTTAATTTCGCGGATCTCCTACCATCGATCATCCATACATTTACGGCGGGTAAACGCTTATCTATCGAATATGATCGATCAGAAATATTTCGAAATTTAATTAAAAAACAATATTCCATTTCTCGTAATAATTTTTATATATATAATTGATCTTTTTGAAAATAAAACAGTAATTATAAAAAAGTGTAAATTAAAAACGACTTAAGACACGAAAAAAAAAAAAAATTATGCGAATTCGATTTGCACAATGCTTTCATATTTTTTTTTTAAATTCGATTAAAAAGTTCCTCTATGACTAATTTACGCGATCGATTGTAATTTTTTTACAGAAAAAGCTTCGTCATTGTGGTTAAAAAAAATGGAAAATTTTTTCTAAAAAAGTATCAAATCGCAATAGTTCATTTGTATAGCAATTTTTAGTCCGGTATCTCGAGAATTGCGAATTACCATTTAACGACCATTTTTTTACGTACTTCGCAATCGCGTTAAATTCTGCTTTGTAAATCTTTTATCGATAATTAAAAACCTTCCCGTGTTATAAAGATTCCAATTTCCCGAGCGTGGCACACGCACACACACCTTCAAACATTCTTTTGGAAACACTAAACCCTCTGAAACTGCAAAAAACAAAAAAATTTGCTTCAATATAAAGCCTCCGCTATGAGGAGGTAAAAGGGAACCGAAGCGTTGGGAGCGGACTATTTTTGTCTTTTTTCAGCACGAGATGAAACACTATGCGACCAAAAAAAAAAAAATTATAACCTCGTGAATATCTATTGTCAGCTTTCGGGAACACGCATAATGGTTTCGGTTTCGTATTTTTTTTTTTTTTTTGGTGAAATATAAAATCCGGAAATTTTCAGAGGATAAAAATTTCCAAAGCTTTTCTAAAGCAACGAAAATGTGTTTTTTCCGAGTAGTAAAGAGTACCTTCTAGGAAAAGGTTTACATACTTGTGGTGGGGGGGGGTGGTTCTAAGACGCAGACTACATCGCGGTGCCGAGTGCTTAAAATTAGTAGAGCTTCTTGTCGCAGGCGCGCCCACTCTGCAATGAAACCGATGCAACGGGATGGGCGCCTTCTTCTCCGGTTCTTTAGTAAACTGCACGCACACATATAGACCCTCTGAGCGTCTATGCACTATGCAACTATATACTATAATGCTATAGCTACTAGTCTCCGTGTTTATACTTACGGATGGCCAGAAGGAGGACGTCGACAAATTTCCTTTATCGTCGGTAGCAAGCGGTACACAGGGAGCAACTAACCGAGACGCAGGGTTTCGCTTCCGTAGTATATACTTTAAGCCGGCGACCCGATAAAACTATTGTTTCCGTTCCACGAATATATTAGACGGAAATTCGAAAAAAAAAAAAAAAAAAAATAGCACTATCGTTAACTTCAAACGGAAAAAAAATGTTTTACCGACGATCAATATAACAAATACTCGTAACAGAGTCTTTAGGTTTTACGAATTAATAAAATTGTTTAATATCTTTGTATCATTTTCGTATCAGCGCGTCACCGGTGAGTTCGAGAGAATCGTAGTAGAAAGTAGAATGCAGCAGTGCGGTTAGTTTATGGAAGGTTGAAAATGAAGAAAATCTGGGAAAGGAGAGCGTGGAATCTTGGAAAATTAGTGGTGGGCTCTTTCGTTTCATGAAAGCTCTGTGGTGTAATGAATACAGAGGAAGAGTGGTAAGAAACGTTAGTTTTTTTTTTTTTTTTTTTTTTATCGCTGTCTCTCCTTAACGTGGATTTCCGGTGAGTGACGTCGTCCCCTTCGCGTATAGTACGTATACACAGCATTTTAAGAAAGGACAACAAATTCCCTTCAAGCGTCGAGAGGGTTGAGGGTGCGACACGATACTCTCACCGGTACAGCGGAAACCAAGTGCGTCCACGAATTCAACAGCCAAGAAGGCATGTTCCACTTAGCCCCAGTGCTTTCATAAAACAATTAGAGTAGCTTTCAGTGCCTGGGGCGTTTTGCTTAATGAAAAAGCGGGACCCATTCGAGACGATGCGGCGAGACGCCGCCGACTACCGCTACCACCTTCTCTCATCTCACCCTCCTTCTTCTGCCCTTCTCTCACGCCCCTTCGCAATTCGTTCCGCCGACTGAATTCTCACCCAGATTGGTACGTCCTCGTGTTCTGCGCGCCCTTCCGCTCCTGCTGTCTGACAATATTTCTCCTGGCGTCTCGGAGACTCGACGAATTGCCCGAGGACCAGTCAGCACACATAATTATAAGGTTTGCGTGAAAAGACGAAAAAAAAAAATGTTGGTAAAAAAAAAACGATTTTTTTGGAGGGACGAAATGAGCTCAACGTCGTTGAGCTCCGGTTTTGGGAAGGGCTCACCATTTCGTAAATTGTCACGCGAAAGTTATATCTCGAAATTACCCTTCTCGGGCTTTAGACAATTCTGCGAAGTTAACTGGGGCTGTGAAAGAGATTTTAATCGGACACTTTTACCTTCCCTTCGAATGTCTTTATTGATACATCTGTAGAAATTAACAATCTAAATATTTTGTTACTTTTCCTGTTTTATTCATATAATTAATACACGTCAAATCCGTCGTTTAGGTCGGAGAAGTTTTCAATATCATTTTCATGTTTTTTTTTTGTTTGTTTGTCCATCAATTACAATTTCATGGGTATTATCAATCGGCCCTAAAAGTTCGTCTATCGTAGAGCAAGCAATCATTCTCGTCTTATTTTTTTTTTTTTTTCGCTTGATCACTCACACACGAATTTACAACGATAACGTAAATAAACACTGAAGTTTTTCACAAACATTAAACGGTTTCGTAGCCCTATCGATCTATATCACAATCATTGATAAAACGATGAGAATTTCATACAGCTCGAGAAATTCAATAAACTCTTTCGTGATCCTATTTGGATAACTTCTGTGTGAAATTTTATAGAATTTGTAAAGCATTAGATAAACAGAGATTCGATACATTTTTTATTCGATATATCAGCATATCGATCAATAACGATCAAAAAATTTCTACGGCAAATAGACGCAAAAATGATTGGAAAAGTTCTCTATATTCGGACAAAGTTTACTAAAAACAAAAAAAAAAAAACAAAAAAAACGAAAAAAGGGCTCTGCCGATGGTCCCTCCTTTTACGCCGAACCAAAAAACTCTGTAGGAGAAATTGAATATCAATATTTCTCTTCTTTTCGTCTAATTATTCAGCACTTAGATTCGTCATAATTAATGTAAATCGTTTACCGCCTAAAAACCACGAGACATCGTGTTTTCTCGCGTGTATTCTAATAAAGTTCATTCATGGACCATGAAGCTTTCGGAAACCCCTCAGTGGCTCGAGGACTTGGAGCAAAATGGATTTCCGCGCTTGAACAAGCCTTCTGTAACGAATATAAAGTTCGCCGCGAAACTTGAACCGCAATAACTGCGAGAGATGGACGAATCGGGGAGTTCGCAATCGTTGTAGAACCTCATTTACGGTACACTCGATAGCGTAGTGCTTGCAAAAGTGAACGTAACCGGGAATATTAAATGAACGCTCATTTATGCGCTCCATAGATTGACTCGATAATTTTCGTCAGCATTTACGGGACAATGAGCTGTTCTCAAATCCCATCATCGTAGGAACTCGAATGCACCCATAGATCAGTTAACAAATTCCAAAAAAAAAAAATTAGAAAAAAAAAAATTATTTAAACCCGCCAAAATCTTTTTTTTTTGAGATCTTCGTTGGCTTTTTTCAAAGGGTTCTGCCGAGAAATCTTCGGATGTATTGTCTGAACCATTTTTCAAAAAAGAATGGGAGGCGATCGCTTTAATACGAATATTTTATTGCATCTTTGGTCTTTGATATGAAAAATAAATTTCGAGTAGTTTTCGGGTTTTTGCATCGGCTGCAAAAGTTATTCCGAGTTCTCTGATTGAACAAAAAATTGTTTTCAGAAACGTTAATATGATGAAAGAATTAATGTTTGACGTTCTGAAAAAATACCACGGAAAAAATATTTTAAAAGAATATTTTTTGGTTCGATTAATAATTGAAAATGGGAGAAAATCTCTTTCAGTGTTTGCTAAGTTTTTTTTTTTTAATGAGTTACGAATGTGCTGCAATTGTTCCTCACAAAGTTTCGTCAATTACATCGAGTGATATGTACAAAAACGTTCGCACAATTATTTACAAATTAGGGTCCGCGCGAAATATCACGTAATTTTTATTTTTGTTCGCATCTGTTCGTCGCCCACTTAAGGTGTTGCGTTATAGTCAAATAATCGATCATTAATTATTATACACACATTCATCGATATTTTTTTTTATAATTATTTATAATACGTGCCGACATGTCTAATCTCTTTAGCGATATAATAAAATACCTCAAATGTTATATAGCGTTAATGTTATAGATAATGTACACTTTTATTATTTTTCCAAATTTTTTTTTTTTTTTTTTTCGTATAAAAAACGTCATGAAATCAACATGCCGAGATGGTAAAGTGCCAGTTGTATTAGTCGCGAACTGAGGTGAAATTCGTACGTACGTTCAAAAGCAAAACTTTCGAAGTCTTCGATTTTCAACGCGATTACATCGATAGCTTTGGAATTGCTTGCTCCGTTTGAACAACTGCAGTTCCCCGGCAACCATCTGCAACGACACTTTGTTTCTCGCGGTAATCCAATCTTGTTTGTCGATCTCTCGTTGCGCCACTCAATACTTGGCCCTTGGCTACGAGCTCTCGACACACGTACGAGCTAAAATATCATTCGTAGAAGTAGAACGACCGGAAGCACAGTCGCAGCCATTCTGTCGCCACTCCCGTGATGCATTGCAGCTGGGGTTTCTTCTGAAACAAATTTTGTGTTCTGACTCCGTCTACCGAATGACTATAAATTATAAATAACATATATGCCGCTTCGAACAATTTTTCGTGAACGAGACTCGAGGAACGGCTGTACGGATCTAAAGGGACCATTATCACACGACATCTCCAAAAACAGTCTCTATGATTTTTTTTTTCGCTAATTCTGAATTCAGACTCAATATCCTTGTGTAGATACGCACACCCTACTTCTTAGTGACTATTCAATTTCCACAACAACACAACACAACAGACTGTTTACGAAAATCCATTTTTTTAAATATTTCCGAACAAAAAAAAACTATTTGGATCATGAAATATGGTAGATTGAGTCACAATTATGAGGACAAAGGTGAGAAACGATTTTTTATTTCACACCGTGCGAGAAAAACGTTTTTCCGCACACTTCGTTCGCGATGCGTGTGAAAAAACGTGTTTTTCGCACTCATGAAATAAAATGTTGTACGAGACACGTGCGAGAAATTTTATCTCAATTCCTGTGATCGGAACTCTCGCTTTCGGCTCGTTCTGCAAACTCACATTCGTCAGACACAGTTTTATCGCACTTGTATCGTAATATACCTCTTTTTCATTCCTTTACGTTGAAAAGATTTATTTAGTCCATAAATTTGACGTTATTTTTTCTCGTGATTACAATACTTTCTCTTTTATTCCATACTTCGTATAGGATGAGACAGTAAAAATCATATAATATCATACCTAGTATTGGGTTGATAATGAGCCAATTATTGTACTACTGGAGGATTGTAATTTCGTACCATTTAGTATGTGGACTCGAACGCTGCTCGGGCTTGCATTGCTCGGAGTGCATGTGTAGAGCCCCGAATCCGTCTGTATAGCCTTCTGTATCAGCAAGCGACTGGTGGTTACGCGCCCCTTTTCCGTGACCAGGCTGATGCCTCCTCTAGGAGAATCGAAGTTAATTGCCTGCGCAAACATAAGAAATAAAAAAGGAAAAAAATCCATTATTTTGGAATTTCATTTATATTTATTTCGGAATTGATGAGAAAAAAAATTCAAAACTATCAAAAATTATATAAGACCAAGAAATCGTAGATAGAATTTGGGATCACAATTAGGAAGATTAAGAGAAGAGTTACAGAATTTCGTTATGCATTTCTAGAGACATTGATTTTTTTCTAATTTTATAGAAATATTATTTATTACCAGCTGATTGTGACTCCAAGTCATCATATTAGGCGGTTCAGGCGCGTGCTTCACCAAGCACGTTATATTTATCGTGCTTCCTTTGTTTATGAAGAGATCCGATCCTCCTAAAATTTCTGTTATTGGTTCTGAAACATCAAAGATAAATACGTGTTTTTTTCTTTTTCTTTAATTAGTTTTCTATTTGAGAGAACTCCAAGCGCAATATGTTATTTACATTCCGTTTATTGATAAAGAACGATCCATTTGCACGAAGAAACTAAATGGAACAATTCAATAGAAGGCTGCGATGAATAGAAAGTCTACTTGGCAGGTATTCGCGGGAAATGTCACTGAACAATTCAGCATTTAACTAACAGCGGATACAAAACATTATCGACACACTTCACTTATATTTCGTCGATATATTGACCCTCCCGTTTTTCTATCAATCATTCGTTCGTTCCACGACTGCTGATGTATTTAGCCCTTGTTCGTTGGGTCATTGAAAAAACAATATCCCTTCATGATTGGGACGCCAGTAACGTACCCTTACACCACGAAGGTACGGAGAGCATGACAAGAGCGATTGAACCTGTAGAAAGATATATGTCTGCGAGTATCGGCTCCACGGGATTTAGTATACCGCACACCGGCGGTAACACACGGGACCTCGTTCGTCCCTGAGCGCCATGCTCTGAATTAGAGCTTCAGCTTGTGAGAGTACGAGCCAAAGCCGAGCCCCACGTTGTGCCGGGGGCAACGACGGTCTTTGTTTTACTATCCGAGCATAGAGAAGGCGGGATTCTGAAGGGTGGTGTTCGTACCCCTGTCAGGAATTCCCTATCGCTACCAGTTTCTAACCCAACCCTCTATTCCATTTTGTTTCCGTCGAGAATCCTCCTTCGTCGACTTAAGAAATTATACAGCTTCGATGACAATACAATTTTTTTTTCTACACCCCTTTCAGTGGTTCTCTATACCGTAACGAGGTTGACGGTGGTTTTAAATTCTATTTTGTAGTTAAGCTTTACTGTATTTCATCGGGACCTCTCTTTGCAACGAGGGCAACAGTGTCCCAAAGTACATTTTGATATTCCGACGAGACTTGGGAAAGGATCTCTCTTCATCCCACTTTACGACGGCCCGGTAGCTCTTCTCCAAGCACTAAGCTGGTATAGAGTGTGTGTAGTCGATTTCTCGAAAGCGTTCCCTTTCGTAGCTACTTTATAAAGCATAGGATACCAAGAATATCGTAGTGGACGATCAATTATTTACGGTGCTTACCGACTCTTGAACGACGTACAGACCTCGTTCCGATGTTTCTCTACTTCGCGGCTTATGCACAATATATCGTTGGTCTTGTAATGCGATTCGAGAGAGTTCTTGAAACACTACTTCTCAGTAAATAAGGATCAATAAAGAATATTTAATGCGTTGGCATGATTGCTGCTTCGTTCGTTAAAAAGAACTTCGATTTTAGTTTGGATATCGCTTCAAGAAAACCATTGGTTACTTCATTCGGTAAAAATCTCTTACATCTGGAAGTCCCTACGATGGAAGATACTACTGGGAACAATTTGATACTTCTAAAGGTTGCACAATTCTACAGAAATTCCTCTTCTCCGTGTCATGAATCTTAAAACCACTTCCATGCCTTGGGTCTAAAACGACCGATGGTAGAAATCTGGGGATCTCACTTCGCGTGGGCAGTTGAATAAATCGGAACCGTCGTCGCTCGTCCTCGTCATCCCGAGGTTTTGGATTGAAGAGGGTTGGTCGCTCTGGCTGGTGAACGATGTGCAGGATGGCCGGGTACAAGGGTGTCCTTCTGGTCAACCCAGTAGTGCGCGCTATATAGCGCACTGCTACGTATAATAAGGGTCATACGATCTGGCGACCTCTTCTACGTCCTCTCGGCATAGCAGAGAATGGGTATCCCATCTCCATTTCCCCCGATAACGACGTAACTTAGCGTCGGACATCTGTGTAAACGGGGAGGGGGTCGTGTATTATCGTGTCTCAGATCTATGACGGTGGCAGCGCGCAGCCAAGGAATTATGTATAATGTGACAGGGGAAGCGATGATGTGCTACACCAATGCCGGAACTGTACCGAACATTCTCCAGCTTTGCTCTGTCGCGTTAGTCAGCTTCTACATACCGGGCTTCTGGGTTTCTGCAGTGACTATACAAGTAGAATGGGAGCTATAGGTCCCATATGTTACGCTCCATGTCCGTAGGGACTCCAGGCTTACCATTACATATCTAGTCCCTGGAAGCTAACTGTCCTTTGTGGATTGCTAGCTGCTGTGGACGTCGTGTCCAGACGCGAAACTGGTATCCGTAAGATCTCTGGCAATAAGTACCTTTTCATTATTCTTGACGCTGCGAAAAAACGCTGAATATTTTGAAACTCGGATATGTGGCGTGTCATAATGCTTATCCCTTGAGGTATGACGTCTGTAGGCTTGATGCTTGCTAAGCTCCTTTACACATGTGTACAAAGCATACATCTCTATCGGATCTGTTTTGATATCAGGCATACGTAATGAAGCCACAGCTGTTGCAGTCGGTAAACTTTGCAAAGATGTCTTCTTCGAGAAAATACATAGGACTAGTGCCCTTAGTGTATGATCATTTCACCATATACGATGAGTTCCATAGGTCAATAGGCCGTAGTGGGTTAATCATTGAGGGAGGCAGCAATTGAAGCGATTACCTCACAAGGTGTGATTCCTGCATGGAACGCATAGCTGTTTGCTCAATTTAGACACGCACACGATGAGGACTGTGCGTGTGTCCAGAGTACTTGCATAGCTAAGGTATCAATTGCGGAGTACACAAAGCCATGAATGGATGCTTCTACCGTAAACATATTGGCATAACTTGGTATGCGATGTAATGAAGTTACGCTGAAAGCACTATGCGCTCTTCATGCTTTGCAGACAATATGACCGGGTCGTTGTTATTGCTTCTGATAGTCTTATCCTGCGCTTGCCAGCTGCGCATACGTAATTTCAAACAGCAGCATATTCTGGTGTCTAGAAATCAACGATTTTGTGTAGATTCTCAAACGTTTACGTAATCCTCTGTTGATATTTTCAATATTACGTAAACGTTCGAAAAATATTACACATTATTTATACGATAGCATCGTATTGCTATGCTACATATCCAAGTGGATACAAATTCGTATGGAAAAAGTGAGGCGCCGCTTTCGCTCAGGGAATACACAAATATCCTGAAGGCAGCGAACTGGAAATGGGTCTTATAGATATAGGCACGATCGTACCTCTGTGAGAAGACAGGAAGAGCATGAAAAAAGATAGCTAGCGCGTCCTGCATAAGATATTCCGGGACGCTTTCGATATCTGAAGGTGACACACATCGGCCGTTGCCTCTCCTGTCATATGTATACTACGTCATATTTATATACATACATATACACATATACGTAACGTCGGGAGAGCTGCGGAGGTACTTCGATTAAGCAGAGGAACGTTTCGAAGTCTCGCTGAGACCCTGGTACCGCCGACGGCATTCGCATTTCCGAGATGCCCGAAAGCGTAGCTTGATGGAACGTGAAATGCTGCTTCTATATTCCTATATGACAGGCTCGTCGATCATCCCATACGAGAGCTCGTTCGTTCGGTCACCCTACCACTACTCGTGACGGCTACTCGCGCGACGTTTTATCTCTTTTATGTTTCATATTTATTTCATTTTTGAAAAAAATTCTTTCCTTTTATGGCTAAAAGACGATCTCTAGAGAGATCGCCTTTTTTCGCAATGGGACGCAAAGGCTCGGACAATTTAGAATACGTCGGACAAGTGGAAACTTGCCCTCGTCTAAACACCTACGTCAGATTTGACAGATTTCAAAAACAGTGAAACCCTTTGCAGGCCTTTACGAAGGCTTTCGAAGGCTAGGATTCAACTCGATAGGGAAAGGGTACGCTAAAATTGAACGAACGATAACAATAGTTACTTTGCTGATCTCGGACATGGATAGATCCAAGGAAGGAGTATGGTGATAAGTACAGTGCAGTAACTCGCAGTGGCTGCCGTCAAAGTCATAACCCATGTGTAAGGATCGGAGTCGAATTGAATAATGACGTCTTGGGTTAAGTTTACATCGCTAAAGACTGAAGCTAAGGCTTCGAGAGGTACCTGAGGGGCTGAATCTATTTAATCGAAATTCAATTTGACTTCTGACGTGATGAGAGCATGAAGATGAATTCAGCTTACTTTGCTCGGTTCCCGAGGAATCTTCCACTCGACCATGTATATATCTATATAATGTATAGCATCGGCAGAGAAGCGTCTCTGGCAGCCATACGTCTACAGTTCCATGGTTCTGGCCTTCGTGATTCACGCATTCAGCTTCTCGTTGAATTGGCTATATAATAGGGATAGCCGTAGTCAAGGGGCATAAGCTCAGCTGGATCACGATCATACTCCCTGGCCTTGCTACCAGTTCTGCTGGTAATGTCCAACAACGTTTACCGGACTGTATGGTCAATGGAAATTAATGAGATCCGAATGCGTGCTCGAGAGTACTACGCGATCCAGGGGATACCTGGTGTCTCGATATAGTTATAGGTTAGCTATCCGGGCATACTGGCTAGCGAGAGATCGCTTGGGACTTCCTCCCTGGCAAATGGCCCTACACGTGCACTTCCATAACGGAACTCGCTCTCCCTCTCTCTTTGTCTACTCTCGGAAACTGCTGAACAAGAGCCGTTAACACAAAAGGAGACCTATACACAGGGGAGAGAGAGAGAGGGAGAGGGAGAGAATAAGCGAGAGCCCTTCCAATGCACCACGACTCCATGGTTCAGCCACCTCGAGAAGTTTCCTTGATTCCCCAGGGAAAGGAGCAGAAGCGGTCCCGAGGAAAAGCTACTTACACAGAGTAGAGCATATACCGTTGAATAATACAGAATCTCGTGGACTGTTAATTTCATTCGACGTGATTAATTACGTTTGCAAAACAGAAGTAAGAGATGGAGGATTTTCGATGTAATATTTTGCCAGAAATGACGCGTATAAAATTCATGGAAAGCGCACTTCGGATTCAGCGTTTGCAATGTGAATCTTGAATTCAAGAGTTCAACATGGTCCGACCGGCATATCTTGCCGATTATACTGTTCAATTAGGCAAAGTAAATTTGTCCCGGCGGTTCTCCTACTACTGTTGCGCGTCAGACTGATGCGATCCTATGGACTCGTCTCCGACGGGTCTGCGCGAATTACCCGCCAACTTGTAAATTCGATAGGGGGTCAAACAAGCTGCTGGTTTAATTCCAATGTTTCATTGGGGCAGTTTCCGGGTGCTACGGCTAGTTAAACTGCTGTACTGATCCAATATTTCGCCGGAGCATGTGTACGTCGTAGATTTGATACGATGTTGCCTGTTCGTCTATGGCCTCCCGGCTGTGGCAAATGTTTACACACCGTGTAAACTGATTGTCGGATCGAATTACTGTCTATAAGGGAATATCGTTGAAAATACACGATTAAATCGTCTCTTGTTTCACGCGTCGCCTTTGTGTCGAGTTTACAGCTCGCGGATATCTCAGACGATTAGTATCACATCTCGTGTTAATTACATCGTGCTATAGCCGTGTATCGTGTTCGTTGAATTTCTGCTTCAGACGTACTATGATCATATAAAAAATTTAATTAAATGAGAAACTTCCGTAGGTCTGAAGGAAACGGAATGCGTAAGGATCGAATAAGATACTCATCAATTCCTATAAATTGTTCGTCGTCGTGCATATTTAAGCATTGAAAAGGCCGGAGGGCGGGTAGGGGGGGGGGGGGGAGTGTCACCTTTGGGTGGCTTTTGGCCCTTTTTAAAAGGTTGATCGACATTTTTTAAGTCCCCTTTGGAGAGAGGGGTGAGGCTTGCCGAAGGAAACCGCTTGGAATGGGGTGTTGAAATATTCTACGTTTCCGCCTTCGGCGGTCCCTTAACCAAAAAAATTCTGTCCTCTTTTCAGCGGCCAATTAAGCTAAAATATGCTAAGCTCGCATGAGAGATTAACATTTTCTATATCAATATTAGGTTCAGGGACTTCAGGGGCACTAACGTTCCTAATTATTGTTATTTGCGACGACGTTAGGGAATTTTTATAATGAAGACAGAGGAAACGCGAGCGCGAGAAGCGCGCGAGTCTGGGGAACTGCTATAGTATACATGTATATATCACTGTTTACAATGCTTTGATCGATAACGAATGGCGAAGCGAAGCGCGAAACAGAGAGAGGAAAAGTAATCGTTCGACCGAAAATTTTCCGGTTCAAAACCGCCCGTTTCAAGTTTATCGACGATAATAATCGTGAGATGGAAAATCTCTCCGAATTTATCGCGATCGTTCTTAAAGTGCAATCCGGGTGCGACAAAGTACGAGCGCCTCTCTCCATTCCAGAGAATTTTTCGTGTCGACGAGTTTTACCTCTGTTCTGTTACGGTTTTACGATACCGCAAGCTCTATCGGTCATACCCGATATCGCGTCATCACTTTGTGGAGCGCACGGCGCGGTTTCGCCTTCAATTTCTCACTGGGGCGCCAGTGACGATCGGAAATTCAACGATCACATTACGAGCGCGCGATCGCAATAGCCATAAGTAGAAAAGATGGCGAAGGGAAGAGGGCAAATTCTCAATATGGAATCCTTTATTTCAGTTAAACTGAGTGGAAAGAAGTTTGGCCGGGAGCCAAGATTGGAAATCATACGGAGCGCCATATTGAGCTAACGAAACTTTATTTCATCCGGCAGTGGTAGCCCTCTATGAATGGGGGAGAGGGAGGGGGGGGGCGAAGACCAACGGCGTTAATCCTTCAAAGCCGATTCGAAGAAATATGTGTTCTCTACCTCTTCCAGTGCAGCCGGTCCAGCGGCTGACTTCTGCACTACGGCGTATATAGGTAATAACGACGGCAACGATTGCAGCGAAAAGAATTAAAAAAAGAAAAGAAAAAAAAAAAAAAAGGAAACGGAACAGTAGCGGAGAAGGAAAAAGTGGAGTGAGCCACAGCTCGGGGATTTCGCCGATAAATTGACGGTAATATATGACTTCGCAGGAATTGTACCGATACTCCGACGCCCAGAGTTCTGTAGCTAAAGCGCGGGGGGGGGGGGGGGGGGATACGGCGGTGGACCACGATGCGATAACAATTTTTCGCAACACCTGGATCCCTATAAACTACCCCCCGTTTCCTTGCTTTTTTTCCCCCCCACCAACACGAATGCCGAATACGCAAGTTCACAGAGAGCAAACAACAAATCGTCCGCGACTATCGGAAACTCAGGGTTTATCCCCGTCCCGTTCGTTTCCCAAAGTCGTTTCTGGCGTCGACAGATTCGTTTCTGGGTTGAAAACCTCATCTACCAGAGAGAGTTATAAGTGTACTTAAAACACGAAAGTTGGGAGTTCGATCGATCGAAACTACAGTTTGCAGATATAGGCTCCCTATAAATATACATGATGATACGTTCGAAGAATCCACATCAATGCTGTGCACAAAATAATTGAAACGTTCCTAGAAAAAAAAAAAAAAAAAAAGGGAAACAGAGGGGTTATAAGAAGCGTAGAGAAACGGCAAGTTTCGTTGCAACCGCGAGTATATGCGCGGAGACGCGTACCCGCGTGCAACGGGCTTCTTCGTCGTCGTCGTAATTACACAGTGCTTTAGCTTTCCGAGAGCTTACGGATCATCGTGATAACGATACTTCGACCCGTGAGCTGTTACGACGCCCGGCAGTGTAATTACACTGTGGTGGACGAGTGCTTCCAACCCTCACCCCCATATTACCGGCCTGTCGGGAGGGGGGTGCAGACGGGGAGGTTATTTTTAAGAGCACTTGGATGAGGGCTGTGGTGTGGTCACCCAGCGTGCGCTATTGCGAGCGAACCGAAGAACAGCAACAGCACGAAACCTAATCGCTGCTACTTAATCGTCCTTCGCCGCTTGACTCGCGGGATTGGAACGGAGGTGGAGGGCGGCTTAAAAATTCTTCATGGTAAATTTAGAAGATTGGACGATCGCCTCACTCTCACGGAGCTGAGTAATTATATACCAACCCTTCATTCACTCTACGTCGCTGCATACTACAGGTGTACGATTAAGGAAAAGAGTTTATAAACGCGTTCGCGTGTCGGAGCAGAAAACCTCGACGAACAAAGTACCGAACGCTCTTCGCACACGCTGATTTTTTTTTGTAATGGAATTATATTCGTTAATATAATGTATTCATATGATAAATAGCATAGCGAACCACCCCTTTTTTATTATTACTGTTTTGTATGTAAAGAAAACAACATCGCATGGCTATCGCTCTGGAAAAATGTACGAAGGTAATACAAATGGTTGCTATTCTTGGTAGAAATGTGAGATCAATGTTTGAAGATTTCGTGACCCTTGACATCAATTAGGATCAAAAATATCTAAAGTTTCCTTTTTCCGGATTGTAAAAAAGGTCGGGAATGTGGGGAAAATCTTGTAAAGCGATTGGCTTACGTTATCCTGTAATATCCTAGAAATGCAAATCGATTAACGGATTCGTATAGCCATTTTTTATACAATTTTGCTACTGCCATTGTTTCCTGTCTTTAAGAGGAGGTGAAATCCTATGGAGTGCGAGAGATATAGCGTTATCGGAGCTTACGGCGGAACGAGACATCGGCAGTCGGTAACGTGTTTCACCTTCTATTAGGTTTCGTGTATATAGCGTATTATTCAGCTGGGAACGGTACAACGAATCGATCAGAATACGATAATGACTGTGTCGAAACATTATTTATTGGAGGGACCCTTGAAGTGTTAAAGACGAAATTGGTTTTGCGCGCTGCGGAAACTCAACTGGTTGTTTATCGGTGGACTGAGGTCTTGAAATTGTGCGATAGGTTATCGGGTTCGGAACACCGTAGACATCAAACAAGTGTCAACGACGAAGTACCGCGGTAGGAAGAATACCATTAGCGGTGGGTAATGAGTTCTCGTCCCATTAAAGTGCATGAACGGCTTTGACGAAGTAACCGCCACAAAGTTTGCTATTGTAAGATATTTATTCCGACATAATGTACGGAAATGTCACGAAGCTATCAGCCGTCATTATTGTTCAAAGGGTGCGTCGACCGGAAGGTTATTTTCTTCTTTTGGCTTCTCTACTAATGAAACATTATTTTTCTCTACTGCTCGACATTTTTTTACACGAAAGTATTTTTCGAAAATGTCACCACAAGAAAATCGAGTTTTTCCATTTTTACACACAAATAGTAAATTCAATGGAATGTGCAATCGAAAAACATTCGTTAAGATGATATACTATTGTTCAATGTTTTTGAAAATATTTAGATTTTAAATGAAAAATGCAAAACATGAAACACATTTTGTTTTTTTTTTTAATAAAATAAAATCACATAGCTGTTTCATTCACGTACCAAATATGGTATATTAGGCATCAAAGGATTAACGAAGCGAAACACTGGATATGAATGGAAACGTTGATATCTCTATAAATATAAACGAGAATCCCTGTCTGTGCACTCACAGACATTCATTTACTCAAAGCTAAGTCCCTTTAGAAGGACTTGGAATATTTTTCCCTTGGTGACCTTATTTTCATACATATTTTCGAAAGTTGTTTGTCTGTTTGTTCCGACATCGAGCGGTCTGAAGTTGGTCAGGGAAAAGCTTTCCAGTGGCCTGAAGTTGGGTATTGAGGAGGATTCGACCAGTCTGACATTGGCCATGAAAGAGTTTTCCAGGGGTTTGAAGTTCGCTGTAAACGAAGTTTCCAGCCGTCTGAAATTCGTCTGCGGAAAATTCGTCTAAAACAGTTCGTCTAAAACAATTCGTCTAAAAGACAATTCGTCTAAAAAAAATTCGTCTAAAACAATTCGTCTAAAAACAATTCGTCTAATAGCAATTTGTCTAAAACAATTCGTCTAAAAACAATTCGTCTAAAACAATTCGTCTAAAAACAATTCGTCTAAAAACAATTCGTCTAATAGCAATTTGTCTAAAACAATTCGTCTAATAAAATAATTTTGCAAAAATTAAAAAACTCCCGACTGAAAGAGTAGCCAAATAACGAAAATGTATTAACTGAAAACAGTGAAATAACAATTAAATTATTCGCATATGATTGTCGGGAGATTTCCATATGAAGAAGTTAATGACGAAGAAATCGCTCGACTATCATATGCGAATAATTTAATTGTTATTTCACTGTTTTCAGTTAATACATTTTCGTTATTTGGCTACTCTTTCAGTCGGGAGTTTTTTAATTTTTGCAAAATTATTTTTTTAGACGAATTGTTTTAGACGAATTGTTTTAGACGCATTGTTTTAGACAAATTGCTATTAGACGAATTGTTTTTAGACGAATTGTTTTAGACGAATTGTTCTTAGACGAATTGTTTTTAGACGAATTGTCTTTTAGACGAATTGTTTTAGACGAAATGTTTCAGACGAACTGTTTTAGACGAATTCTCCGCAAATCCTGAAATTAGTCACCGAAGGGCGATCAAGACGCCCGACGTTGGCCAGAAGATCGAAGTTCTTAACTTTATTTTTCTTATATCTATTTTGGAAAACGGTTTGTCCATTTGCCCCCCTCCCCCCCCTCTGCCCGTCCCTGACCGTTGCCAACCTCAGATTGTTACTGACTTCAAATTGTCTCTAACTTCAGATTCTTACTAACTTCAGATAGTTTCTAACTTCAACTTGTCTCTAACTTCAGATTGTTACTAACTTCAGATTGGTACTAACTTCAGATTTTTACTAACTTCAGACCGTTACTACATTTAGATTATTACTAACTTTAGACCATTACAAACTTTAGACTATGTTATCTTC
Organism: Cryptus viduatorius; assembly: GCA_964006125.1. Lineage (NCBI taxonomy): Eukaryota > Metazoa > Arthropoda > Insecta > Hymenoptera > Ichneumonidae > Cryptus > Cryptus viduatorius. The sequence goes on from OZ023226.1 coordinate 2,394,806, forward strand.
GGACTATATGTTATCGTCCGACTATAAATTAAACGTTTTATGTTCATTTAGCTTCATTTAAGTTCTTAAGTGCATCAATCATTCATACGTAAGTATCAATCGATCATTTGCTTATTTGCTGTATTGAATATCTAATTTACGTTTCATCGCAACTATAGTCGTCTCCTATCTTTACGTTCAATGCGGAATTTTCCGTATGACTTACAATATTCCATGACCAACTTGATATACGCATTATTTTTATTTTTCATTTTTACGACTTTCGACGATATTTTTCCAGATGGGATCATTTTGGAAGCTCGTTCGTCGTATATCCGAGACTTTTTATTTCAGAGAGTATACAGGCCTTTCACGATAATACAAGCTTTCCCAGCCCAGCGATCGTGAGTTCTATAACGGCTTTCGCAAAACCGGGGATGCTGATCAATTTAATGTATAGGATAAACGACCAATTTCGAAGAGAGTTTCTTCGGAGGCGCCATGAAAAAAAAAAAAAAAAAAAACCAATGACAATTATCGGCGCCTCTGTTGTCCCGAGGGCTTTTACGAAGTATCCGACGGGAAGGGAACCATCGCACGGAAGGCTCAAGTTTATTCACAACGGTTATACATATAGTGCGGTATAAAGTATAGAGAAACTTTATTCACCGACAATATATCCGCGCGAGGGTTGCAAGCTACGAGCGCGCGACCTTTTACTCGACGATAGTAAAAGGGAGCTATAAAAAAAAACACACAAACTCAGCGCGGAGAGAACGGGGTGAAGGAAGGCGGAAGTTGAATGTCGGTCGTTTACTCGTCGAACGCCGTCACCTGTCGTTTCGGAGAACACTAACTGGTTCGCGCGCCGGCGCACAACGGAGATGAACCTCAAAAGCCGCGCCGAACTTCCGCTCTGGCCTCGACTATCGGAGACGATCAATTTGTCCCTTATTCGGATTGGACACAAGTTCACGGGCATCAATACTGAAAAAGAGCGATCGTTTTTTCCGAACAATTCTTCGTCTCGATATTTTGCCCTTAAATGGCCATCGTGTCCTGAATAAGTCTTGAAATGTTTTTAAATTTCTCATTTGGTTTTTGACATTTTTTATTCAAACTTCGAGGTTTTCATTTTTTTTATGGTCACCTGTATATTTTTGAAAATCTTCGGCTCTTCTTCGATCTTTTAGCTGATAGTCGGCGATTCGTATTGAGTCGATTATATACTTCGTTTTAACAAAGTATATCGCGGGTGTGTAAAAAGTGAGGAATCACTAAGCTCTGCGCATGCGTTGTGATTTTTAGGTAAATTGATACAAAAAATGACGTTCCGCGCACAGTTTAGAGGCATAAAATCTTAAAAAGGCGGACAGTACAAATTTAACAGTGATAATGACTGGCAGTGAGTATAACTGCGAAAATGTATTTATTGTATTACATACGCGGAAATGTGTTACATACGCGGGTTTTCCCTCGAAACGCTTTCTGCGTAATCTTTGTCTCATGACACCGACCAAAATTCACCTTTCTTATTCCTTTCGCGAATCCTAATAAAGATTCGTTCCCGCAATATTCCATGTGGTTGTCATATCAAAGATCGACGTCATCACGAAAAAATAAAAAAAAATAAAAAGTTCAAAACAAGTCACAGTACCGTGTCGCGATTGCTGCACAATTCGTCTCTCGCTTATCTATCAACTGTGTGCTCGACAATAAGTTTCCGTTTGCGGGTGAACAAAGGAAAGATCGCTTTCAATTGGGAGTAAGAAAACTCTCGTTTACCAGGAATAGTTCCCCTTCTGAAGAAAGCTTTATCGTGACTGCAGCTGCGCTGCTTCTGGAGGGCAGTGCAGAGGATTCAGCAGAGAGAATGATGATAAGTTAAACAAAAAAAGGTATATGTGAAAAATGTAGCTACACGCCGTGAACGCCAAGTTAAAAAAAAAACGATCAGTGTGAACGACGCGAAGGAAAGTACGTCGTGTAAAAAAGTGGAATAAGCAACTATCGGAACAGAGCGGTTCCATCGAAGAAAAGGAAGAATTGAAGCAGAGAATGATAAAGGGGTGAGAGTAGATAAAATGACAAAAGAAGGATGCTGCGAACGCTTTCTTTCTACCGTAGCTTCATTAGCAGAGCCCGATAATTGGCGCCGTGACTCGCGTTAACAAAATTTCATCCGCGCTTTCGCGCCCTCGCGCCTCCTCTCACGTCCGTCTCGATCTTTGATGTCGCAATCACCGGTTTCCTCCGGAGGTGTACCGGTGGAAAGCGAACGCGAAAGATCGCCAAAGCTAAAGTACGGTGACAGCTTTTTTTTCCTCTCCACGAGCTTTTGATGAAAGCTTCGGCTTTCTCTCTTTCCGCACTGCGAGAATTTACTTCATTTGAGGACACGAAATCCGAGTTCAGAATTCTCGCATGAAGACCCCGTTAATCTCTTCATCTCCTTGGTAACAGTCAATCTGCTTAGCGATGAAACATTAATCCATAAAAAAGCAAACTGATCCGATGTAAAAGACGTCTTACACACCGAATTTCAAGGACTTTCAGCATGAAGTCGATAGTCAACCCACTCAACCGTATATTCTCAGCTACTAATGGCTCCTCTCGACTTTGACTCTCTGTGTGTCTCATATTTTCGCTTCCGTCGCATTTTCTTGTGACTTTTCAATGATGACGTTGGAATTTTATATTTACACGAGGAATTTTTCCAGAGTTGACATTATGTAATTCTACAATCACAAATATGGTTCGTGTAATAACAGGGTAGTCGTTTATCCAATGGAACATTCCGTTGTGCAAACATTTTTATTTCCTCAAATATCAACTCATTTTTTGAGATATCAAAAATACGTTGATGCGGAGGCTTCGTGAGTTCGCAATCTTGGAAAAATTATTATTTTAACTAATAATAATTATTAATAATGATAATTTATAATACCTTAATTCGTATTAAGCTGTATTATTATTATTATTATTATTAATTATTATCATCGTGTTCTCAGTCTTACATCGTAAAAATGAAAACAAACGCTTCGACTGTATGCGTTTTATTACATAAATACGAATTTACGATGGGTATTGATTTTTTTTGTTTACGTAACAAATTTCTGGAATATTAGCCTCTGTAAGGTAGTAATATCCTTACATATAAGATGCATTACATTTATGGCTCGAAATCATGCATTTCTAGTGAAATAAAGAATTTTTTTTTTTTTTTTTTTCGATCTTACCGACGATGGTGAGATAGACGAGGTGTCCAACGGGCGGTGTCGTGGATATCTGACACTCGTAATAACCGGTATCTTTGCGTTGCGGATATCGTATCCTTAATGTCCATTCCTCCGTGAGAGGCGCGTGCATCGCCTCGAATCGCTGATCACTCGTGTAGGTGTATCGCCCAACCGTTAGCAAATGTATGTCTCGATGTCTCACCCACGAGACCTTCGAATAGATAAACAAAATGCAAGATGAGAGGCTTTATTACCACGATATTGGAAGCGATTAGCTGTCATATGAATTTTTTTTTTTTTTTAAGAATAATAAAAGAAAAATCCTCGAAATGTTGGGCCGCACATCTCTCGCGCATTAAATTCTATGGCTCCCTATCTGCGAACTCTGAGTACATTATACTGGGAGAGCAACGGTACTCGGATCGGTGTGCCGGTGTGCTATCACTGCTCACGCCCCGTCGCTTATATGATTGAACGATAAAACTTTACACTCTCTGTCTTATCCAGAAAGTTTACTGCCGTATACAGGATCCATTGTGGTCCGATTACTTCGTATTTTTATACCACCGCAGCCACCGCTGTTGCTATCTCCCCGGTAGTCCTGTTTTCTTTTTGTTTTCATCCTTTCGCCGCATATTGCTGTACACGCAAAGGTACATCGTAAACGCCGAACTCGCAGCTACCCACCCGCTCTCCTACAAGATAATGAGAGTAACGCGGCAGCACCGGAGAAATGAGTAAAAAAAAAAGCTTACATTTTTAACGAGCAAATATACGAGCTGCCGGCGCGTAGATTCAACAGAAATTCAATATCGTAAATTTCATTACGAAGCGCAATCAAAGGCAATAGAATTTCATATTCGTTATTTCCGACGCACGATTCTTCAGAAAATATTTAACTAAAAAGTAAAGCGAGACGCAGAATTGCGATCGATAAGTGCGAAAAATACAAAGTACTAAAACGACGAATGACAAACATTTTTTATAACGCAATTTTATAGCCAATTTTCGAAAAAAATTGTTCGTTTAGATATTTTCAAATAGCCGTAACTTTACCTCCCGAGGGAATCTCATAAAAACTTAGGTACCTATTATGATTCGCGGGAAAAAAATTTTACAAGATAGGATATTTGATAAAGTTGGGAATCCATTTTATTGAAGTTATTGCCCGCGATGTTTTTTTTTTTTTTTTTCGGAATAAAATGATGAAAAAATGTGAACATAGCATGATAACGATTACAATTCTTTTTCATCAAATTGACAGTTAAATGCATTTTTTTTCGCGTTGAATACGAAGTACGATAATCGCAAAAGCTTGTTTTGTATTTAAAAGAAATGTTTTTTAGCGGTAAACCAATTATCGTCAAATGAGAAGATTTACTAGCAGTTTCGCGTTGTATGCGAAAATAAAGAAGTTATCAACGACAATTGAATCGTAATGTTTTATCGCGATCTTTAATTGCACTCTCAACGTTTTCTCGAGCCGTTAGTTATAAAAGTCATAATAATAAGTGCGCGCCGTTTAACGCTTACCTTTAATTTTTTTTTTTTTTTTTTCGCGAATAGAATATAATATTTCAAAGTCTTGAAAATTATGTGCAAAGCGCTATATGGCTCCGCCGGTATCTTGAATCTCACTGCGAAAGCCTTCGGGTCCATGCTTTCCGGATGTAAAACGCCGTTATAAATGCGGCACGCGACTAAACAGTACACACGTACCCAACGTATAAAGGCGCATAGAGTAGTGAAAGGTGAGCACATAAACGTCGCAGTTCGCGCGTTTTGCATGAAAATGAACTTTTGGAATTGAAAGCTTAGGTACCAAAGAATTTTGCATAGACGCGACCTCCGCCCGACGGTTTTATGCCGAAAAATGGACAATCAAGAAAATGGTTTCACGCCTTTAAAATATCGGATTAATACGCATCCCTTTTGTTTCGCAAAGTTCTATGGCGAATACGAATATAATTCGCTTTGACGATTTATCCGCTATTTTATTATTTATTATCGTTATATAGTTTCACACGATGAACATTTGGGTAAATCCTCGCATCCTGTTTTACCGTGTGGGTGATACGAACGACGAAGCTACAGTCGATTAATAAATTACCATTTTAATTATGGCTCCTGCGAACGTGGGTATTTCGCGTCAGGAATATACGCTATAGCGCCCGAATCCACTTGTGCAAAAGATAATTGCCGAGATAATAATTATAACAAACCGTTCCCGCATGAACCGGGCGGACTCGCGGCCAACTATGTTAATTATCAGCAAACTGCAAATCTATGAACGCGATGCGCGCTTTATTCGATTATAAAATAAACGCAAATTATATCGTCCATAAGGACGATTTATAGTAAAATAAAGACTTTCGTAAAAATTTCATTTGCATTGTAATATTTTTTTTATTATTTTAAGTTGTAAAAACACGAAATTCTGGATCTTCGATCTTAAAAATGTCAATCCGAGAATAAAATCTGCATAAATCGAGATAATACGAAACTTTTTTTTTCATGAAAAGATAACAGCTTCAAGAATCATTTATAGCTCTCTCTTCGTATAAATCCTCGAGCGCATTAAAATTTTCATTTAAACGAATTCAAATATCCCAATTTAGCGCGATGCCAAATGGTTAATAGGGCAGCTAAACTTACCGTGAGATTTCCGAGGTTCTTGACTCTGCATACTAAATGAACAGTTTTGCCAACGAGTCCCGTTGTGTTCGACTCGACTGTCGTGTCGAAGTAAGGTCCCGTTTCCGGAGTGGGTCGATCTTGGAGAAAATCGCTAATAAAGTTTCCAGGATCGTGTGCGGTGCCTTCTGCAAAAATCGAAAAGAATATCGTCACATTCCGCGGATAGTTATATAGTATGCGTATTTTTGGAAATGAACCTTTCGTCCAAAATAACCGCTTGATTACGATATACTTCGCAAATGACTTCTCTCCGTCGATAAAACATTTTCAACCCGATTTCGCGATTGAAGATTGACAAGAGCCGCGTATTGCTCGGTAGGAAAACGCTCGGGGATGATACGGAGGCGGGTTTGTTAAGGCGGAAGCATCGCGGCACTCGAATCACAATGGGCTTTTCGGCTCTCTCGGGTTTCTAGTTATAATTGGCCAAGCCGCTAAAATTCAATCGCGAATTTAATTATGAAATGCTCTGGTTTGCCTTGCGTGCGAGAAATCAATTCGAGTGTTCGAACATCCCGTTGACGTTGATACGTGCCGGTGAGGTGCGCAGAGCGATAGAGGGGGAGGTTTCAGCTCCCTTTTCGGAGGGTGGAATATGATACATACAGCAAGTATCGAAAATACATTGGAATATAGTCAGCGACCGCAGATTGTTATATGGTGTACCGACTATAACCGTACATGTCGATGTTATATATTGCGTATTGCTTTGGCCAGTGGAGGTACATCCCGCGTTCTGTAATCCTGCACTGCGGCAAATGCAATCGCAGTCCAGTTGCGGATGGGGCGGGGGGAGGGAGGGAGGGTGGGTGAGGGGCGGGGAGGACTAACGCTGAGCGAGTGCACGAGTGCATATAGTCTCCTACAATACCTTGACGTGTATAACCAGACAGAGTTTCCCTGAAGGTGTATCTACCCGTATAGACATAGTCCGCTTCAGCCTTAACGCTCCGCATTGCCAGCCAAACGACGAATACCAACTAACAAAACCGTCTCGGCGTGTGCACACATTTTGCTATATCCATTCTGCGGCAGTTCGCTTGTATTTTTCCACGGCGCAACGTGTCCCAAGCTATCCTTGTGCCATTCCTCTGTTCAAATGTTTATTCCAACGGTTACTTCACTATTCGACAGTCGGCGACTGAGTCTTAGCGTAGAGAACGAGGAATTGTTCAATATTTCGAAACCATCGGAATATTCGCGTTCATCTAATATGACATTCAGACGCGAGTGACATTTCAAAAGTGTCATAGAAGTTCATTCCACTCACTTAGTCCAATAGCTCGATCTATCGTGCGAATTAATTAAATTTGATTTCATGAATTAGAAATTAACGACCGTAATCTATCAACTCTGAGCCTTGGAATTCTCTTGAATTGCATTTTTGGAGATTTTGCAAAAGGCTTTGGGTTGTGGCAAATGCTGACGATAAAAGCCGAAAAGACGACCCAAAACAGTCGAGCGATCGAGAGTTTCCGACACGTCGGTAAAACAGCATTACGGGGTTCCGCCTGTTGGACCGCAGCAATGTTATTCAGAGCTTTTGGTTAAACAACCGTAATAGGTGAGATGAAAGGTGGATGTTGGGACGGTAAAGATGAAGAATCTGACGAAGTTGCGCGCAGTAGGGACGACCGGTGTGCGTGTCGGGTGGGTGTCATCCGGAGTTTTCGAAATGAAAAGAAAAAGTGGGAACGACAAATCCTGCAGCGAAACAGTGCGAAGGAAAAGTAACGTATCGGTCGAAAACAGGTTTTTTCCAGCGTAGAAGTGCTCGCGGCACTTCTTGCTTTTCAAAGGATTGGTAGAGAGATATATGAAAAAAAAAAAAAAAAAAAAAAAAAAAAAAAAAACAGACGTAGGTACGGAATCAGCGAGAAGAGAGCTCAACGATAAAGACCAGACACGCTGCGAGAGGTACGACGTAATGGCACTCGGCGAAAGGTCGTAGAGCAAGGAAAATGGTAGGTAGACGACGTGACTGGAACCGTACTTCGGATACCAGAGGAATCAACGCCCAAAAAAAATGTGTACAGAAAAAAAAAAAAAAAAAAAAAACCACCGGAATGGTTATCGCGGTATACACCGCGGGTATAGGAATTGAGGTAAAATTCTGCGGTGACACAGAGGACGCGACGTTTCACAGCACTATTTCCGATAGAGATCACAGCGCTTCTCCGCCGTTGAAAGCGTCGCGGTGGGAGGAGGATCGAAAATGTCGGAACAGTCAAAATGGCCGGAAGTGAAGTGTACAACGACAGAGGAAGTGATAAAAGCCCTTTTACGAGAGTACCCCCGGACCCATGAACGATGAACTTTGAAACGATGGACTGCGGAATTTCTCTGTGAACGTTAGCCGCAACTGCGCATTTCGGTGATGTGACTCGTAGTGAATTATAGACGAAAACACATTCGAAAATGAGTCACTCGAATGGTTTCTCATAGTTTTTATCGCCCTGAAGATTTGTTATTAAGGAAATGATTCGATCTAATTGATAGTCTCCGAAGAAGTAATCTTTATTTTAAAATATATGAATATGAATTTCAAAAATTAGGCATATAAATGTAATTATTATTATTACTATTATTTATTATATAATAATCAAAAGACGCGGCAGCGTTTCGACGCCAAGTGGTTTAAAAAAATAAAAGTCCGCGCGCGTTGACCGCTACCGTCTCCTCATACGCTAATATCGTGCCCCCCCCCCCTCCCCCAAACTTTGGCAGTTTTTTCCACGGAAACGAGACATCGGAACGAAATTTTGAAGACACTTTCACAATATAAATCGATTATAAGCTTCAAAATAAGCCCAGAATCGAGCCAATCGGTGCACGCGATCAAGAGATATCGCGATATCGTCCAAAAAATCCACGCTTACGCGATAAAAATGATTTTTCAGATTTTTTCGATTTTCTGTTGTTTGTCCGATGTCCCGTGATGTCTGTGTGTTGCGTCCGTGTGTCTATACGTGAGTCATGCATACACCATGGTATAAGGGGAACGAATGGTCAGCTGTTACCGATTTCCAAGTATCAGTTCGTGAACGCAGCATCTCGTGATATCCGTATTTCCGCGGTCCGCGAATAGTAGACTCGCATTGAATCATCGAATTAGAGGTTAAGTAGTTAAGGGTTATTTATAATTTTATTATCGTCAAAAATAGTAATAAAAAAATTAAAAACCTGTCTCGTCGTTAAGAAAAAGCATTGTGCGTGTGAAAAAATTATTTCCAAAAAATGATTTTAAAATAATTTTCGAACTCCTTGGCGACGTTTTTTCGAAGAAATTCTTCGAAGAAAAATTTTTTTTTTTTTTTAATTACGGTATACAGAAATGATTAATAATTTAATAAATTATAGTTCTGGATGCATCGAAGTATTGAGAGCAATCTGATCCTTTAACAAGTAGAATCATAAAATTATTACGTAATACTTATATAATGAGTGTACAAACGTTATATCTTTGCGTATATCTCAGAACATTCTTCATGCCGAAAAGGAGATAAAAAGTGCTTTCAAAATTATCAAACGAGTCAAAGATTCAGTAAGTCAGTACGCGAATATAACAGTTGAAATGCGTAGATGAATGGAGTAGAAAGCGGCGACGAGGAAATTCTGTGAGAGCGAAAAGCTCGGAGTAATTCATGGAATTTTCAATGTGCTTTCAATGGGAAGTACAGTAATGCAGTTAGAAGTGAAGGAGTTCCAATGAAATGGGATATGACATGCATTTCCGTCTCGCAAAGCGTTCTGAAACCGCAGAGGAATATGTATTCCCACATTTTCGTAACGCATATACATATAGCACGACATTTGGGAGGAGAGAGAACTATAATGCCAACGAGCTGCAATTTATGTCATACATAAATGCACTTCTTAGCACGATCTCGCGGCCTCGCGCACTCGTGTCTGCTCCAAAATTTACTTAGTATACTTTCAGTAATGTACTGTACACATATATACGGATCTCAGTTCGTGAAGTTGCACCGGGAAGCAGCATTAAACGACGTTAAAAAAGAAAAAAACGAAGGGAAAGAAACACAACAAAGTGGCCCATTAAAAGGCGAAGTGGGTAGGTAACCGTGCAAGTGGGTTCATAAGCCGGTAGCAATATCACGTGCATTTATGTGTGGTTCGGTGCAGTGGGCACGGTCGTTACCGAGCTGAGGCTTCCTAATTATGCGGGAGCCTAATTAGAAACGAGCGCGCTGCGCTCTGCTCTCAGCTCTCTCGGCGCTCGGGCAGAAGCAGCTTCTGCCCGTATTCCTCGTATACTCTCTTTGGAACGCAGACGAAAGCCTCTTCGTGTTATATTCCCAGACTCTCTATTCTCTTCCTCGCTCACTCTACGATCTCTCGTCGTATAAACGAGGGATAGACAGATATATAGGACTCTTCATGTCGTGGCGACGACTACGACGACGGCTATGGCGAGAGGTAGACGAGAGACAAGCGACACTTGTTTCGAAACGAAGCTCTGCCAGCAACGGGTACCGAATGCTCCAACCAGCTTGCGCCGAATAATCGTCTTGGTATATCTTACCGTGTTCTGACTTTCGCGGTTGTTATATACTATTATTTTCAAGGCATATTGTACCATTGTGTAGTTTCCCCGCGAACGGGCTTAGTTGAGCGCAAGGACTGCGAGGAATAATCAGTTTCTTGTTCTCTCTGCGCAGCTTTCGTGCCTCTCGTCTCGTCACAATTCCTCGTTAGCGGAGATTCGTACTGAACTCGTATAACAAACTGTTGATTTTTATACTCGGAGATAAATAAAAAAATGCAAAGCAAATGAACGGAAAAGTTTGGGCAAACGAAACATAAATGAAAACGGTATTTGTCTGTTAGTTCATTTCAATCGGCTTTCCGTTGTTTAGCCGTTTCTTTGCGTATTTGACTTGCGATTTTATACATTTAGTTCGGTGCAGTTTTCTCGCACTTAGTGCGTGCGGAAGATACCGCTATCGCTCGTCTATTCCATCCATTGAGAGATATTAAACACGAGAAACGAAGGAAGAATGGAAAGTACGGACAGAGCGTTTGGAGTCTCTCTCTGTGCTTTGTGAAAGGGGTGGTTTCTGTGTTCCGACGGTGGATACATACAGTCATTCTACTGTTCTGTACCCTAAGTTATTTCCTGGCTTTTCTCTCCTTTCCATATGCTCGCCCGCTCTCGCATCCGTATAAACGACGACGAAACGTAAATACGGAGGGGATTTTAGCCGCGACAAAGACACACCATTGTTCATTCCGGATGCAGCCACCTTGTTTCCCCCCCTCACTTGTCCCAAAAGTGTGGCAGTCCAGAACAGAACTTACAGCGGAAGCTGGTAACCGGTGCTTGCAGTGGCGGTAAAGATGGAACATTAAAAATATACGAAAGACTTCCAACATTTTTTTGACGTTAACTCGGTGCTAATACGGTAGTAATTGAACGAATACTTTAGTTTGTAATTGATAAAAAAAATCGGATTTTTTTTTTTTTTTAACGTCGTTTACCAAACTCCTGAATTAGTTAATTGCTTAACCAAATTTGGCTTTTTTATGGAGATGTTAACGACAAAATAAGGAGGTCGTTTGAAAATCTAATTAGCATAATTTCTCAAAATTTCTGAAATTTCCGATTTTTCGAAAAATTTTATAGTTATCGTGTTGACGAGCATTTTAAAAGAATTAAAAACCTTTATTTTCAGTATTACCAAAAAAAAAAAAAAATCGAAGTCGATCGCGTCATGAATCAAAAGTTTATTTTGAATAAAAAATTCGGAACATCAACATTCGAGGATTTCAGCACAAAGTTGGAACGGATAAACAATTAATCCCTTTATATCCGTTGTAAATTTCTGCGAAATGACTTAAAATCTTCTGAAGTTATGCAGTTTTAGAGGTCCCAATTTTTTTCGAGAAAACAACGCATTCTCCTTGAGGAAGCAAAATGCATAGTTGTTCAGTTTTTTTTTACACAGATTCAGAAATTTCTCTACTTCTGTCTCTCGCACTTTTATTTCCTTACACCCTAAGGCCGTGTGCGCGATAAATATTGCAAACTATTTTTTTTTTTTTTTTTTTCGGGAAAGATCACGTCGCCTTAGCTGAATTGCGACGGTCGTTCGCACGAAGGCTGTGAGAGAAGTATGACTGAGAGTCCGGCAAGAATAACGAAACATTCTCATCAGTGTGCCGGCAAAATTCACCCTCGGAATTCTCTTTCTTCTCAGTTTACTTTTTCCGGCCGTGAAGAAACAGAAAAAAAACAAGAAACGTTGCGTTACTGCGCCGACGGCCTGAAGGGATCTAATTTTGAATTATGAAAGAGAACGCGACTGACTCGTCTCCTACGGGTTCGCGAAGTCCGTGAGAGCCGGCGAATTCTGCGAACTCGAGAGTCAGAGATGAACGCGTGAAAAAAGGGACGACGGAGGGACATTATTTTACATTATGCGAGGCGAAGCAAACACACCAACAACCGGTGAGACGAAGAGCGCACCCCGGTAAATATTTTTCTGCGAATGTACAGCCGTCTCTTCCCCATGGTGTCCTCTCATCCGTGCGTTTCCTGTGCTTTTCAACTTCACCGCTTTTTCTCATTTTAATTTTTTCTTTTATTTTCACTCCGTCGTTCCCTGAACTATCTTGGTCTCCATCTCAGTTCTCTAATTTTTTTGTTTCGTTGTTTTTTTTTTTTTTTTTTTTTTACCCGGAGCTTCCTACTCGGCGTCGTGGAAAAGCTCGGACGTGTTCCCCGAGTGGCCAGACGAGATGCAAAGGTGAAATCTCGCCTGCGGCAACGACAAAACAAATGAAACAGAACACTGACACGCTGAGCCCATATTCCTCGAACGAATTACAAACCATTATAACGTCTACGACGTACTCTGAATTTCACTTACGACGTGACGGAGCTTTTTTTTTTTTTTTTTTCTTGTCTCGAAGTGTCTGCTGTCTCGTTAAATTGCAACTCCAGAAATACGCGATTATGTATTATGCATGCGCCCGCATAGAGAAAGTTTTAAATGCAAAGCTTTTCCGCGATTACACCTGTGTGCGTGTATTCCGATCTCTTTAATAATCCTTCGCCTTCCCTCTCAATCGCGCGGTTTATAATTCATCGAATTAAAACAACAGGATTTTTACGTTGCGATCGATGTTATTGCATTTTCCGAGAATTGATACCATTTGCAGATGATAATTGGCACATATTACATTTTTTTTTTATGGTAATGCGATCTGTCTATGTGAAATTTCGAGTTGAAAAATATATCGCAGGTTCGTCATCAGCGGAAAAAAAACATAGGAAAAACGGAAAAAAAAATATACAAGATAATTTTCGGAGTTACAGAGTCATTTTATCGACCAGTTATAGACCGATGCAAGTTTTGAAAAAAAAAAAAAAAACATCACGAAGGGGTGTACTTGGATTTTTTTTTTTACAAATATTTATTTTTTATTTATTTTTGCACTCTTAATATTAATCTTATGCTTTCGTTCCTCTCCTATCTTTCGCAAATAATTATTTTTTAACCTCTTTTTTGCAAAAAATTTTAAAAAATTTTTAAGTTCGAATTCAACAGCTCGGCTTCGCCCTTTCGATTGCGAGAAGAGATCCATAAATATTCCGAAATTTCTTTTTTTATCAATGATTTTTTTCTAAATCACAAAAATCGACTACAATAAAAGAAATAACGTAAATTTAGTCAACTTAAATAAACGATCTATGTATCGAGGTAAAACATGACAAATGTATCTAAAACTTGATGAATACGGAATGAGAGAACGAAAGTAGGGTGTAAAAACTTTCGTAAAGTCGGGTGTGTGCATTCGCGAGAAAAGCTACAGAGAACGTCTCGTCGAGTCTCGAGAGCGATGTGCTGTAGGTCCACGAACTTTTATGCCTCGAGCAGCAGGAAGGGTAGCAACAGCAGTGGAAGTAGCCATAGCAAAAGCAGGACGAGTTTCTATTTCACTTTTTTTTCGTCTTTCGCGCCCGCTACCTTTTGCCGAGACGCGGGAACTGACCTCTGCACTTTTCTCGAGCGTGAACCACCTCTAAGGCCGTCAAGGTGCAATCCCGCGGGAATCTCTTGCCGTTGGTCGGCGAGGCGCGAGCTGCTTTCGGCGTTATATCCCTGTACGACCGCAGCAGCACCTCTACTACTTCCCTCTGGACCCACTATACACAGTTTTACTTCGCGCTTTTCGCTCACAAAACTTTCGTTGCAGCACTTTTTCGTCATTATCGTTATTATTAACAGTACAACGGTCAGCGTGTGGCCGTCGACACGGACGACGCACACGGTTGTTATATACATATCTCGCGTCTACAAACGCGTTAAAAAAAAGCTGCGCAACCCTGAAACTTTCTCTCGTAACGCCATTTTTCTCGGTACACCCGGTGACTATGACTTTTTGCGACGAAAGTAAGACGTTGTTGAACGATAGTGGAAAAAAAAAATGTCGAAAGATCAAGCAAAATGTAAGAGAGAGATTACACGCTACGACCCAATCATACGCTTGCATTGCTGTTATGATTGGAGCATTAAATTAATCACAATGTAACCTATAATGACAAATCGTTCGTTATTTTTTATTACTAAGGGTATTATATACAGAGAGAAGGATCTGGTAAAATTTACCATATATCTAGTGAAAAATATCATACGTTTCTGGTAGTGCGGAGCCAATGGCGCCACCTGCTGAAAATTACGCGCACTATACGAATTTTTACCATACTCTATGGTAAAAATCCCTTGCCAATGGCGCCACCTGTTCAAAATTACGAGCACTATACGAATTTTTACCATATTCTATGGTAAAAATCCCCTGCCAATGGCGCCACCTGTTGAAAATTACGAGCACTATACGAATTTTTACCATATTTTATGGTGAAAATCCCCATAAATGTGGTAAAATTCTCATAATATCGAGTATTTTCGTCATAGGTGGCGCCACCGTCGAATTTCACCAGATGACATAGTAATTTCTAGTAGATCCTTCGCTCCGCGTAGTGAGTGGAATCAATCGTTTTGTCACGCGATACTCGATGCCTTTCTAGAGACCAATATACTTGTAATCAAACGAAAGATTACATGTAAAGAAATGTACAAAAAATCGCCCAATCCTGTCAGATACCTCTGTACAGTTTTGCAACCAACGCGAATCCGGTGCACTTTACGTTCACGAAACTCCCCAAAGCTTTAAAGAGATTCTTAACGTACCTTGAACTGCGCTTGCAGAAACGACTGCGGCCTTCGTACAACCGCAGCAGGAGGTTGCAGAGACTTTAATGAATCAAACCAATGTCGGTGAGGTTGGATTCACGTTGGCTTAAGCCGCGTCGTTCAAGAGGGAATACCAGTTCGCTGGCTAAACGTTATTAACACTGGAAACAGTCATGTACCAGGCGTTTGACGGTCCCCAAGGATGCTGAAGAGAATTTCAGTCGTTGATGAAAACAAAACCGAAACTAACTATAGCCGTTCAGCACTCACGAGGACGTATTATATTGTATAAATTTCTTTAATCTAATTTCGCTCTTCTTCAACATGGCGACTTATTACTCGAATTTGCATCGTAAATCCAATTCCGAATTCCAAATGCGATATAATTACTCACAAAAATATTTTTAAAATATATTAATTTCGCCTCCGTACATAGGAAGTTCTGTGTATATGTTTTTTAAGATTTTACACAGTTTTGAATAAAAAAAAAATATTGGTCTGCACGATAAGGCTGACAATTTTTTCGATATGGGGCTTAACATTTCTATGCCAATAAACTATAACAACCCAATTATTTATATTGGTTTAAAATTTTTTTTTTAGTTTTTCGATTAGAATATTTATTTATATTTATTTATTTACTATTCGGGCAAAAAAAAAATTTTTAAGTACATTTGCAGATCGTTTCCGCATTTTGTTTTTAGCGTCGTTTACAAAGTTTCCTTTACGAAAATCCGAAATTTATAGCGTAATTAACTCACAGCAGAGTTTAATAAACGCCGTTGAAAACGGAATGAAGAATCATTCTGAAAGTCTAATTCGTATGATGGTTTTTTTGTTGCATTATTAACGATTGAAAAAAACATTACGCGAGTTGTTGGTTTCATAAAAAAAGCCGAATCGATTAACGTCTACGAATTCGTTACAATACACATATTCCAATTATAATTTTTCCTCTAATGCTTTATTAAACGTTCCATTATTAATTCATTCAAACGGAAACCTTTCAAGCTTTTCTCATTAAAGTATCAGAATATCTCGTACAATGGCACCGATTTCGAATCTATTTCCTGTTAAACAGCGCCTATGGAGTATCGAAAGAAAAAAAAAAAGCTTTTGTCCATCAGCAAGTACGGAGGATTATTACTAATGCTCGGTACTGAATTTCGGTATCGTTCTCCCCTTTCATACGTGTACCTCGTTCATTCGATGCGCGAGGATGCCGTAGTGTGTTAATGGCCCCGAATCAGAGAAATTAATGCCTACGTAGTCCAGCGATTTCATCGTGTACGATGCAATCTCGTGGCCAGTATACTGCTCGGTATGCATACATTCATAGTATTACGAACATTCGTACATTTCCGATGTAATATACGATTCATATAGCAGAGTTTAGCGATCGCTATTGGGAATTCAGCAACTGCGCGGTGTAGTAGTTTCAAATTGTATATCACTTTACAAACACCAATCGCACTCCATTGAGTGTCGTTCGATAAATTCGATTTTACCGCGATTATAGCGTAATATGGTATAGGAATTTAGATGCACCTATACAAGTACCTAATAATACTTCGGCGCCGAATTCCAGTCATGTCTCGTTGTTCTCCGAAGAGTATTTTGACTTAACGATCGATACGCCAGATTAACGTTTTACCGGTAAGTGTCTCGCAGTTTAGTAACTGAAGCACTCGTTGACGTTAAATTATGTACAACGATATCTACTGCCCGCAGACAGATCCTTAAAGTAGACTTTACAAAAACGGTAAATTCTATATAATTGAAAATTAAAAATTGACGATTTTTACCAAAGATAACATTTTTAAAACTAAAAAAAAAAAAAAAAATATTACATGAAAAATTTCAAAGTTTTCGATATATTTCAAAAAGTTTCAAGAAAATTTCAACACACATTTATTTGAAATTTATTATACGGTATATGCAAAAAAGCTTCTAATACCAATATTGGAATTTTTTCAGTGTATATCGAAAAAGAAATTTTCAAAAAAAAAAAAAAGAAAATTCGTAACGAACCAAATTAGAGAGATAATTTCTCATTGAATTTCTGCCTGTCGAACAATGCCTTCGTTTCGCACCCACACCGGTAAGACTTTCCTCAAATAAAAGGGTGAGTATTTCCTGTTCTCGCGGTTCGCGCGTCTGGCATTTGGCAAAAGTCAAACTAATTAGAGCATCTGGTGCCTCGGGTCATTCGTAAGTGCAAAGAACTCTCGTGCGCTAACGATCTTTCACCCCGTGAAAATTTAGCGACAACGAGCGAAAGAAATAAAAGGTTTAGTTTATTTCCACTATGAACCCTTTCGCTCGTCGACGGTAATTAGAAATATAAAATAAAGTACGGATACCAAAATGTAACCTGCGGGCATTGACGGTCGTGTTCATCGGGGCGAATTATACTTTCATCAGTTTTACTGCGCGCAAAAGTGTAGAGAACCGTGAGGCCGAGCAGAATAGTGCTTGGAGCGTTGGTTTCCTCTTTTGACCACTCATCTTTTCTGCTTTCTGCTGTTGGACGACTACTGGTCCACTGGCAGGGCCTCCGCATGTTTCTTGTGGTGACCCTCGTGGTACGTTTCACCATTTTGCGGTTCCGCTATCCTTTTCATTCCCGTATCTCTCTCCGTCTTTCCCTTCGCTCTCATCACCCTAACTCTCTAATTCTCTAACTCTCTTTTCCGTTATCTTTGAAGGGATATACACGGGAAACCGCACCAAGGAACCGCTAGCAAATCCCTCTTTCTCGGTTTCTCGTTAAGCTTTCGCTGGCCTGGTGGTCCATGGTGAAAAGCTCTGTCGAAAGTCGTCCTTTAGTACTGAAGTTGGTATCGTTGTAGTGATACTTTCAGAAAAGTAGTCGCCTGCGTATCAAAGCTGCTAACCGGGTTCGTCAGGTTCTATCTTCGTGGACATTCGTCGGAAATTATCAATTAAACGAACGACGCGAATCGGAAGCGAGAAAACAATAAACTAGAATCAGATATCCTTATTGAAGAGCAGATTTCCACTGTATCTTCCATCGAAGCCCATCGCCGTCCTCAGAATTCATCTCGATTCTTTCACAAGGGCAATATGAGAAGGAATCAGAGAAGATAGAAATAAAAGGAAGATGCTGCGATGAAAGCGCCGCTACTTCCTCTTATCCCGACCTATTCTATCACTTCGCTGGACTCGAAGCTCGGATTTTCACGTCCCCGCTACCGGTCCATAGACCGGCTATATTCTTGAAGAAACATAATAAGATGAGATCGCAGATCCTTCTTCACTTGTGTTACTACCCCTCTTGGCTACTCCATCTTCTCGTACGCCTTTGTTCCCACTTGACAAAAGAAAATTTTCTTTTCCGGATGACCGATATCAGTGATAGGTCTCTTTCCGGCAGTCCTCCAGAGAGGTCGCTCTCGTCGAGCCTCCTTCGCTTTTGCGTCCTGATAACGCGTTGATCTTGTTGAAAACAAATGAGATTTTCGTAATGGTTGACAAAGAATTATTGCGAGACGTTATTTCCGCCCTTCGTTTTTGCTTCGCTATTTATGGCTCAATTATTACGCCTTATTACGTGTCAATGGTCACATTCCCAACAATCTCCAGCGCTCGTTGCTACGTTTCGAATTATTCGGAAGACATTTTTTTTTTGTTTATGTATTATTCATAAACAATACGGTATTGCGCGGCAATCTGTCAATCAATGAATGGTCCCTCCCGTAATTTCATAACTGTGTAGCGATGTATATTGACAAGTGTTTACGAAGTTTGAACATCTCCCGTCAAACACGGGGTTGAGTGGACTTCCGTCGTTTGCTTCAGGCAAATATTTGACTTCGCTTCGCTCACAATCTTCCATCCATATTCGCGTCACATCGTCGCCTAAAGGTAATCACACAAGTTTAGATCTTTGACGGCGTGTTACGTAATATTCGCCAAACAAACTTTCGTATTCGCCAGAAAGTAAAACTGGAGGTGTGGCACCGTCAAAGAACGCTTTATACCGGACGCATAGATCTACTTACCAAGTGAACATTAAAGATAAAAAAAAAAAAAAAAAAAAAAAAAAAAAAACAGCGTCAAAGCTCTATCGCGTGTTTAGTTAAGTGGGACGATAGAAAGGCTCCGCGGCGGTCAAAGCAAAGATTTTTGTTTCTTTTGTTGGCGACGAAAAAAAATTCGAAAAATGTTACGCAAGACTCGATAGTTAGACGGAAATCGTTGAATAATATAGTGGGATCATAGATAGCGTCGTTTGAATACAAAACGATTCGACGAACGAATTCGAGGGAATTTATAACAGAGTAGTGGTTAACCATTGTCTATCATTCGTATATCTGTATATACTTTAGGGACTGCGCCGTCGTTCTTTCGTGTTTCCAGTTAAAAGGAGCTGTATAGGGGGATCTAACCACCGGGACTCGGCTTTCCCTCTTTTCTCTCTCGGGGAATTATATTCTGCTCTTCTCCCCCATTGCCTCCAAGCAGAAATGGCTTTGCACGCGATCCAGTTCTCTGAACCAACTTTAACACAAGGGATCCTCGGACGATCGTCGTTCGAAAGAAAACCGCGAAATAACTCGCGTTGGGAAAAGGATGATTCCGCGCCGTTTTCTACGTCCCAGGGAACTCTGGGCGGATTTAATTAGTTGAATTAAATGAATAATAGTGAAAATGAACCACGAAGAAATGTCTCCCCCGAGGCGAGTTTGTACAGCCCTAGCAACGAGGTATGCGAGTATTAATATTTTATAAATTACCGGGAGAAACATTGTTTGGAACTGTATTACTCAGAGCCGAGAAAGAAGTTGTCTCTAATGTTTCGTACGCTCCGACCTCCGCTAAAGTTGACTTTTTCGAAATTTTAAATATTAATTTGCCCAATTTTTTTTTTTTTTTTTAATTTAATGTATTCGGCGAATTATTCATATTGTCGAATGCGCAAGTCGGCGATATTCGCGTCGTTAGCAAACGAAATTTTCTCCCTCGGAAATAAATTTAATACCCTGAAATAGAAGAGAACGATAGCTATGGATGGAAGACACGAAGCGAAGAGAGAAAGCTTAAAGCGTTGCCGGTTCCCACTTTCCTCAGAAATTGCTGACAATTGCGGAGGTGTCTTAGCGATAAGAAGTGCAGCAATCTTAGTACTTAAGCCTCTTAAAAGCTTTGCCGCTTAATTAAGGAGTGGAAGACGAATGGAGAGCGAATCAGAGAGACCGAATCGATGCAAAGAAAAACGGCAAGGCAATGAAAAAAGAATTTTGCTTTCGCGTAACTTTTTCATCTAACTAGGGATTCCGTTATTTATTTTCTTTCTGCGCCAATGTCTCCAATGCGACTCTATCTTCGCTGCGACATTTCTCATTAAACTGCAATCATAGGAAAATATTGAACGCGGAGATGTATGAATTCCGATTTTATCGACAAAGGCATTCCGCTGACAGTCGGTATATACGTTGAAAAGAAAATCATCGAAACGAAAAATACGAAGAAAAGGAGAAATCGAACGGAAAGGACACTTATGGAAAAAAGTTTCTTCTTACTTCGAATTTTATAAATTCTCCTCACTTAGAGTCCTCTCGCGTAAGTGCTCTATAAACTTTCGAATACCGTAATATTATCGTCAACGAATAGAGCAGTCGTACGAATTATTTAAAGAGGATATATCAATCGTTAGATTCCCAGCAAAAGGTAAGAATCAGAGAGAATTTTGAATATTTTTCAATTGTATAACAATCCGAAATGAATTGGTAATTTTTCTTGATACATACTAAGGTTGAATTTTTGTTTCGAAAGTCGAATTTTTTAATATTTCGTTATTCGAAAAAATGTTCTTCAGTATTTGGAAATACATTCGATCAATTAACGGAAACTTCTTAAGTGTAATTTGTTTACTCATTAAACATTTCGTACATTAATGAAAAAAATAAAAAGCTGGAAATAATTTTAAAAAAAAATTATGCGTACTTTGAAAAATTAACCAATTGCTGATAAAAAAATTAGTTTGTCCAATGATTCCGTAAACAATTTTTTTTTATTTTGTCAAAAATTTTTTGCCATTATTATCATGCGAAATAAAAATTCCTAACAACTTCCATATCGGTGATTTTTTTTCCTATTTAAATCCCATTGAGAAGCGTTCAGAATTTTGAATCACACTTTTGCTTCGGAATGTACATCCGCCCCCTGTATTACAAACCGCTTGATAATGATAACGAAAAAGCGATTAATCAATGTATGCAGACGTCTGCGTACAAACAAAATAGTATTTGCCGACTTGATGTAAATATTTTATTGAATATCACGAAAGATGAAAGGAGATTTTGAATTCTTTGTTCTCATTACCAAACCGGCATAACTCTGGCTGCGATTAAACTGCGTAATGTATTTCCCGGAGAAAATCTCCGACAATAAATGACGGGCAAAAGCTCTTAGAGGCAATGTTACCTTGAATGATTCTCTGCGGTCGAGCATTAGCGGCAACCCCTCTGCACAACAGCAACGTAATATCACGATGACTCGCCAAAACGATCGATGTGTATGAATAAGAAAGTGCACGGAACCGTTGGGGGTGGAATCGGGTTTACCGCGTGGCGAATAAACTTTGCAGTTGACTCATAAACATCTTTCGAGAATCCGATAGGGGGCGTTGGTGAATACGGTAGCAACTATCGGTAATAGTACAGGTCGTGTAGAGTGTAACATTCCGGTGAAGCAGGAGGGTGGTTTCGGGGTGGTTTCGGGGTGGTTTCGGTTCGAATGAAAAGCCGGGCCTTCGGATCAGCAAATATCGTTCGAAGGCTCACACAAATGACGTTTATCCATCAAAATGCCGACGGCAGTGAGCCAGCAAAGCCCCGATCTACCATTGCTCGCATCCCAAAAACAACCCCTTGCATGATTCTGTATACATTTTCATGGTAAGGATACCGAATCCATTCCGCCATTCGGTTTAGCTTCGCGGCTACGCGGTCGGTGAAATTCCAAAGGCCGTTTTGATAGTCGCAAGCATTCGTTTCGACAGCCTGCATTTATTCTGCCGCAGAATTTTGACGATGTTGAGGCTTCGTTGTGAGATGTGCTCCGAACATTCATCATACGATACGAAATTGATACCGCTAAAAAATGGTACACGATATGAAACCAAATCATCGCGTCGGTTCCGTATAACAGACTGACGAGTAATACTATCGTCAATTTCCCATCGGAAACTTGTAAAGATGAAAAACGGTAACGTCATCCATATTGTCATTAATCGCAAGGAAATATTTGCGCTCGAGCGTATTTTACAGGCCTCTATTTTCGTATAGGGTGTTTACCCCTATTAATATATATTGTAACGACCGAACGATTGAATCCGCGCATATTTGGTTTTGGGGCGAACATTATTAATAATATGAAACGTGAATGATTCCGATCGCGAAATGGCACACGTCCGTTCGCTCTAAAAGTCCAGTCGAGACTCTTGTCATGACGATCGTTCTCGTTTCGAAAAATCGAAAAAAAGTTCCGCAATTATACAGACAAAAGAAGTAAAGTACTTAAGGGATCTTTCCAGTGTGAAAAAAAAACAATCGATTTTTTTTGTCGAAACTTTAAACGCGTTTTTCTCGAAGCGACATTTTTCAAAACGGTGGACATTCTCCAGGGAACAGTTTTCAAGCGATCGTTTTCAAATTTTAGGAGAACATTCTTCACGCTACTCTATATCGTGCTATGGAAGCTTTTTTTCAAATCTTCCAATTTTTTTTAAAGATAAACTGTCGAAAAAAACGGCAAAATTCGGTATTTCTGTTCAAAACGCCGCCATTTTGTCACTTTTGATAAAAAAAAGCCTCCATAGCGCGATAGCCAATCGCATACTAACTAACGAACCTTTGGTTTTTTTTTTTTCAAATCAAATTTGCGACCCCCAGGATGTCCACCATGAGGCTATCGTTTTTATCAACATTATTTTCACCAATTAAAAAAAATTATTTAAACAATAAAAATCGTCTCATAAAAAATCATTTTCTGTCATTCATGATTACCTTAATATGTCATAAAAATTTCAAATTGATCGGCGTATAGTAACCGTCTGAAAAAAAATCGTGAAAATAGGCTATTTTTCGGGCCGTCACACTGGAAACATCCCTTAAAAAATAGAGGCGTATATAAATATAAAAAAATGCACACAAAATAGGTTCGAGATACATAATATACTGCGTATTTCTTGCATGTATTGCCGATGGCAAAATATCCATTGTAAATTAGTCTGATAATGATGTGTTTGATAGATCGCAGTTGTATTAGTAATGATCTATTGGGGACTACGACTATGTAGGTTGCCGCTCTGTATTTTAGCTATGAGGATATAAACTGATGCTTCTATGATAGTACCACCCCCGCTGTCCCTATTTGAGTTCGTCAATTTAACGGTCGTAACGAGAACGTTCGTATTGAATGGAAGTATAAGCCCCGGAACATCGAGGATAGATATAAGCACTGCTATTGCAGGACAAACATCGATTTCGGACCGGCAACGAAGTCCTCCCTCCGTCTCTCTCTATCCCACCCTCTTATGCTTCCACGTACTATAATTTCGCTTAGAGCGAACGCAATTGGAAGGTATAAGAGGACTTTACGATGCTAGGCGTGCGGTTCACTGTCAATACAGATTTAGTCGCTTGATTCTCAACGATCGCGGTATATACGAACACACAGAAGATCCGCGTTGTTCGAAAGGATAAGAGAAACAAAGGTGGAGCAGGAGAAGCAGGAGAAGCGTCAAGGTAGAAGACACACGAGAACAGGAGAACAAGGAGAGAGAGAGATAGCCGATGCCTCTAGGTATATGAAATTCATAGAGTTTACCTTGAGACTATGGAGGTTCGGGATTATTCTGCACCCCCTGACTGCTCCACCTCTATACCTCGTTTCATCTTCTCTAGTCAAGCACAGCGTTGCTATATCCCTGTGAACACTTTCGGAAGCGAATCGAGAGCTTCGTCGATATACATCGGCGTGAGTAGATACCGAATCGTTGTATCAAAACCAACGGATTTCACACACGCTGCGAATACGAACAGACGCGCGCGCGGCTGCCGCGCGTTTCGACGGTAATTGTTCCAGCAATCTCGATCCACGATCCACGTAGAAACGTCTCGTACGTTATAACACGAATGCAGAATTCAAGCGCGCGATGTTCGTTCGCTCTGCAGTGATTCTGGAGTTCTATGCACACCCGTCCCGATACGATAAATCATTTCGTCCCTCCCTCGGAGTGGTATATTGCCGATAGATATTTCTCTTCGTTCGATGTTTCGCCGAAACAATCGAGATTTTCTATCTCGAAACCTATGCATCCATATTTCTCGACGGTTAGATTTTAAATCCGTTAAAACTAATATAGCACTGTATATTGTTGCGGCGCGGACGATACACATGGCACAATGCGTTAAAGAGCTTTTTGAACGAAATAATGCGGATACGCGTTGTGAGGGGATTTATGCGTTGGGATTATATAACACGCAACGGAGATATATCCATAGTAGGTATTAGGCATTGTTAAATTGTGCTCTACGGGAGGCAGATAGACAGTTAGTAAATAATATTGCAACGTATGTACATAATTTCGGCTGATTAAATTTCGTCTATATGAGTTTTGCACGCTTGCCAACTCGTTCTCGAATTTGTACATCGAGAATAATTACTATAATTTTTTTTTATAGCGTGCGTAAAATTCAATTTTCCGCACTGTTATTGATGCGTAAAATTCGTTTTTGCGCATTGTTATTGATGCGTAAAATGAATTTTTACCCACGAATTTTACGCATACTACATCAAAGAATATCGTATGCGAGACGTGCGTTAAATAACATTTTACGCACTTGTGGCATAATATACTATTTATGTCAGTATATGTCTGATTACATATAATAAACTAAACATTTTCGGGGATTGCGATTCTTCTGTCCACATTACAAAAAAAATGCGTCGCCGCCGCAACTAACAATTATTAGAAACATCAATAACCCCGAAATCCCCGTTAGGCGTTAGAAAAGTGTGTGCTAAACAGAGAGGGAAGGTCGACAATTGGTGGCGGTGGAAAAGGGAGGTTCATGTGTTAAACATGTGTTAAAACAGAGAGGGAAAGAACAGAATAGATGGAATGAATAAAAATGCTGATAGAGAATCGCGTGATATCGGGAATCGAGGCGCGAGGTTCGTTGCACGAATTTCGTGGAAAAATCGTACGTGTTCGCGGCCACTTCGCGAACGGATATGCATTGCCGTAATTTGTGACGAAATGTCCGGCGTTTTGTGTTTAATTACTGAACATCGAGAGATAGAAATGAAAGGAAATAACACGTTTGGCGCGGCAGGACGTAACACTTGTATTATTCACACGTAATACTTCGTAATACGTTCAAATTATTAAACGTAAAGTATCGACTGCACTTTTTAACTAAAAACTGTACCACACATTTATTTTTATCATAGTTGTGCATTAAATTTAATGTACCAGTTTATGCATAAATCCTTCGAGTAGCCGTCCATTAAGTTAGTAGAAAAAGTTGTTTACAGTATATTTTTTTATTCGATCTCATCAAAGTGGCTTTAGGTATGATTAATATGACTACTTGGTGGCGCTCGACGTTGCTGCGCCTATTATTTTCTTTTTAAACCACTTGGTGTCGAGATGCTACGGCGTTTCTTTTTGAATGTTAAAAATAAAAGTGGCATCCGGTCAGTGAGATCAGACGCGATGTTCCGCTGGTATCGCGTTACGATGCGATATAGTGCATCCGGAACGATTTCTGGTTCCTTCGTCGTCTGATGCATTCATTGAACGTGTCATTAAGATAGTGATTCTTGAAGCCTCAAAGTACCGTTTTAGACTGTGAATAAATTTCCCCAGTCGTCCAGAAGAGTCTAAATACATGCTTATGAAAAGTGGGAAGTTCGCGAAGCGTTGATGTAATTCGTTTAAATATGAGTCAACGAGACATGGAGGAAGACAGAGGAGTCAACGGAGCCTGCAAACGAGCGAAGAGGAAGTGCTCGACGATGCGATGCGGAGAGGGCTCTTGAGTTACCGCGAGGCGAAGCAACGGCCGGGGCTTGCCGCTGGTTATCACGACGAAAACTTGGGAAAACCCGACGAGGGAATTGTATGCTGGGTGAACTGTGGAAACAGCTTCGCTATTCGAAGGGGCGGGAGGGGAAGGGGATGTACGATTAAACGTAAATACAACTGGGATTGCAAGAGAATACGAGAAGTAGGAGAAAAAGAGAAGAAATCTCGATGGAGTTTGGATTTCCTATAGTAAACTATTCCACAGTTTCAGAGGGTTCAAGTGAAAAGGTACATATTGTGCTTTACTTTGGCAACACTCCAGTGGCTGGTGAGAGGGCCGGGGTGTAACTTTCTCGTTTGGAATTCAAACAGCTACATCGGCTTATCGACGATGTGAAATACACTAGAGGCCATCAGCAGCAACAGCGGCAACGGTAGTGGGGTAAAGCAATGGGGAAAACACGATCGGTTCGGAATGATGCTGGGTATTTCGGCGGTCGACGACCGAGCAACGGATCAATGTTGAGAGAAACCGAGTGAAATGCAGGAATCGACTGAGAGCAAGGAAATAACAGACAAAGGCCGCGGAGTTTACGTAGAACGCATACTACGTGTCGTTCATGTCAGTTGCCATTTTCCGGTGAACCAGCGGTACCAACAGCAATAATATACGCAAGGGGAAAGCCAATCGTTCGCAAGGAGAAAGAATAACAAGGGAATGTACCGTTTGATCCATTGATTTCTCAATAAACTGAAACATCTGCACTGGATATCTCTTCTTTCAACACCGACATCGTATCGATATCGACATCGAAGTGCGTAAACAAGATACGCGAGAGCTGCTATTTCAATTGGACAAACAAAAGAACGATGAAACTATTGGTTATTGGATTGAAAGCGATGTCATCATTTCTTCATTTCATTCTTTTTCGTAACAAGAAAAATTGGTAATTCGTTAATGCCATATACTTCTATACCGATAATGACATTTTACTTGTCGGTGTGTTGCTTCTTATTTATGTGATACGAAAGCTCCCGTAAGCAAACATATTCGCCAGACCTTTCGCCCACACAGTGGGGATTTGAAGTCTTGGTAAGCTTTTCAAATTATCACGAATTTTCAAAAAATTTTTTTGTTATCGGGAATATTTCTCGAAGTTTTTATTAGAAAAACCAATAAATAGTCAAATCAAATGATTCAAATATTTATCTATAAAAATCGAAATTTACTGATAAATATTTTTTATTTCAATTCACGGAAGGTAAATTATTATCCGGTAGAATATTTTTATTTATTTTATTCTCATACCAAATTCATGTTTAAAATTCTCCTCGGCCTTTGAATTTCGGATGGGACATTTCTTTGTGATGCAATACATAAATTCTGCGAAAGAGGGCCAATTTGGATCATCGCGTTGGGATGAAGGTAACAGACAGATTCCCTTGGAAATCGATTTTAGTACGAGTCATCCAAACATTTTTTGTGGAATACAAAAAAAAGTTTGAGTGCTCAGATAGGAATGCGCAGATAACGAAAAGCGTAAAGTAGAATTCTCATGCGATGGGTTAGGTTGGGTTGAGAAGGGACCTCATCTCCTTGATCGTCAGCAAAAGATGGTTTCCCTTAGTAGAGGTCAAGAAGGATATACGTGCTCATAGCCGTCATAAGCAGGACGACGCCAGGATGAAGGACCGTTCGTTTGACACAGCGGAGGTTAAGGATCACGGGAACTACCATTCCTCATCTTCATGGACCCTCGCGGACGTGCCGCTCCTGTTCCTGGAGTATTGTCATTCGGTGGGCGCGATATATCGTGGTCAGTGAATCGGCCAAAAGGGATTTTGGAGTACGAACGAAGGCGGATGGAATTCTTGAAATGCGACGAAACAAGTAACGCCGAAGAAGAAACCTTCCCGCTTTGTCGAGAAAGACGAATCCTGCGTGGCGTTCCGCACTTTGCTTATACATTCGAATTCGCCAAGTGTAAACGATGAGAAAGCGTTGATCCCGCGTCGGGTGTATGGGCTCTTTACCTTATCCGACTGCGCGCTTACTCGCGGTTTGATAAATTACCCTTGAAGGAAACGCTGCCCAACCATCCGGATGGCTTGGTCGTGCGAAATGGAGCGACCCAGCATACACTGTTACCCACCCACAATGATATTAGCGGTATCGATGAAGGTACACCAAGGCTTCCAGCGCCTCAAGGAGTTTAAAAAAAGGAGAAAAGAAAAAGTTTAATGGCTTGTAATCTTTCTTCGAGGACATTCAGTATTGCGGTAGCTCCGGCGAACTTGGAAACGGCAAGGTTGTTATCCACCGCGAAGTTCTCATTTTAAAAAAATTACATAGAATTACACGTTATATTGTTAGGGAAGTTGAAAACGCTTATCTGCACGAAGAAAATCTAATACCTAAAGTTAATTTGGGTTTTTCACTTGGATTATCAAAGAGTTCACGGCCGTCTGAAGTACGCGAGATTGCTGGCAACTCCGTACAGCAAAGCTTCGTGTGCTTTGCACTGGTGCAAAAGGGAATGTTCAACTAGAGCGTTAACTCGGTCAATTTGGATGCCGTTGATGTAGATGATACTTGGCTTTTCCACTGAAGGCAATGCGCAAAGGGCGAAGTGTAAACGCCTGTGGTAACTTGCCACGTTCCCGAGCAAAGTGCGCGTGTGAAACTCTTGAAAGAGCAAATACGGCGCGCTTAACTGTTACATTCTGTAATCAATACATTACATGAATAGATCAACATTCATGATCATTGTTTTCTCTGATAATGGCAATGAATTCCACATGTCTGGCATAAGCTTTCAGTAAAAGTGCAATCATCCCACAGTACGCGAATCGTCCATTAAATGGACACTTAAGGCACATATCAAGTTTATCGTCCTTAGAATGGCAAAAACATTCGAATCAATGCGTATGAAACATGTAATGTTGATTCAAAAGCTAACTAAGTATTAAGGCTGTTTTTCCCAACCAATCAAATAAAAGCGTTTTCTCTCGATAATCAGTGACGCGAAGCCAAATTCAAGGTTATCGGCAACTTTCGCTCATTCTCTGCAGGAATGAATCTTTATCATTCGTCTTCTAACCCGCAGAAAGTGTATGATCGCGACCCGCACAGAGAGAGAGAGAGAGAGAGAGAAAGCTGGTTGGAGGCTTAAGATCAGCTTATCCCCTTATAAATTTCGGATTTTTATTGCTCCGGATAGGGCGATATATTTTCGTGTTTCCAAGGAGCAAGAAAATTACAACGGGCCCCCCAAGAACCGTAGAAAAACGGGAATAGCGAGGTGATAAAAGGAGCCGGTGAATTATTGGTCCTGACGTTTGGTTATTGACCGGGCATCGAAGTTCGCGATTTCGATGTATCGAGAAGTCTGGGATTCCTGCGGACTATAGGCAGATGGTATAACGTGATAAACTGGCTGCACAGGGTGGGGTATGGAATGACATTCAACTCGATTTCGGCCGTCACGCAGTTGGCGGTATCTGCTGTGGCGGAGTATCATAAAACTATTAACACGCCCTTCGCGTGCATTTCAGCCCTCTCAATTTCCTCCTCCCCACCGCCTCCGGGTTCTACCGGTATCCTGGGTGATAACGGTAATTAGAGTATCTCGCGCCCCGCTTGCCCGCCCCATTATTATTCCCAGCGTAGCCACTACCCCGTGTATGCATGTTACGACACGTCATCCATCTCCCCATCATAGGGATTAAAAGACCTTCGTCGTTGAGTTCCCCTCCTCCACCTTTTTCAACGTTGAATATTGCAGTGTCATACCGTCGTTGCGTGTACTCTTCGTGAATAATAATTCTTCCCCTTGGCGCTACGTTATTCCCTTGTAACGCTACGGTAGCTCGCGTCATTATTATCCCATTAGCCGGGTTAATTATTGCATCGCAAATACTCAAATCGCATAACTAATAAATCCAATCGTTGGAGAAAAAGGCGCATTCTGGAATGAAGGGGAGTAACATTTCTGGTAGTTAACAAATGGACCGAAAGCAAAACCATCAGTGAAACAATGCGGAAACGGAACTACTGATGAGATAATGATAGAATTTCCCATTTGGTATCGGGTTTCGAGATTCCAGTCACAAAACTCGGACTCTTCTGCATGTGCAGTCTGTTTCGATTTAGCAGTAATCTGAGGTTCTATAGAAACAGAAGGCAACAATAAGGCTCTGAAAAGCGCGGAGATATGGTGTTCGCTTGGGTGGGAGAACATTCCAATTGCAAGCTGAAAATTTAATTATTTTCCGCGAACATCAGCAGCAGCAACTGACGCTCGTTGAAACCACCGGTAGCAGGATCTTTGCTGTCGGTACCGGTCATGGGATGATTAATCTCGTTCCACACGGCTTTTACCCCTGTCGCCCCCTACCAAACCGAACGATGTCTACAACTGGGTCATTTTCGAGAGCACAGCGAGCTTTCATCCTTCTATCCTCTCATGTTAAAGCCAATGCAACGAAACTAACTTAGTATATTAAATTACCGAGCCGCGACTTCAATTAATTAGTCACCTTAAAGGATAATCCGTCTTCCGACGAAAGCGGGAGGCACGTCGAGTTCGAATTTATCGGGTGTATAGAGAGAGAAGAATACCGACGAGATTAAATTGCACAGGACGACGGAGAGACGGCGATCGCGAAAGAGCAAAAGGGCAACCTGCCGGACGGCCAGTCCTGACGGAAGCGTTAATTTTTCTTCCCTTGCGGCAAACCGCTGGCAGCTTTGCCACCTTTCTCTGCGGTCAAGATATCCTAGGGTTTCCACTTCAATTTTTCAAAGTGTTCTCAGCTTCATTGATTATTGGAACTTCATGAGTTTTTGCTCGATGGAGTCCACCGCGTAAAAGGACTCTCGTATTATACCTCCGAATAGCATTCAATAAGTGTTCACTTCGCCCCGAAGTAAAAGCTCGTTTCGACTTGGATTCAGGAGTTAAAAAAATATATATAGTCCTTAGAATTGATGGAAACTTTCACGATTCTCATTTAATAGAAAAAGGAAACGATCTTTTTCTGCTTATCGGACTCCGCTTGCGATACATGCTATTAAACGGATCGTATGCTTGGAGACATCGCGAAATATCCATTGTTCGTTGATTCATAAAGTATCCGCATGTCTATTATTACGCTCCGCTATTTTTTAGTTTAAATTTTTTTCTGCGAAAGAGTTTCTCGTGAAAAGGAGTTTAGAAGCGGAGATGTACGGAGCTACGAGCCACGAAGAAAGCGCAAAGGGACCGCACCTTGTTTCTTGTACAATATCGTTTTCTCTCCCATCCACCGCCGTCGTCGTCGTCCTCGTTGTCGTTGTAGCCACCAGCCGGCTGAGCTTCTCTCGTGTCCTTCTGCGCGTTCGCGCTTATGACTTGAAACTAAATTACTCGGCTGTGAGACCCTGAGGCACTTTACGGTTTCACCGGAGTAAACTTTATACGTTGGCTGCTTCAGCTCGGCAGCCACATCGATACAAAACCCCCGAGAAACTCGAGATCCCCTTTGGCCCTATCCTTCGGCTATACTTTTCGCAATTTTTACAAAGTTCGACTTTCCTTCGCGACTCCCTTTTTTTTCTACCTTATCATTATAGTCCTTGGACATGTAGCAAGTAGGATTTTTTTCTTTATAGCATAAAAGAAAGCGATACGGGAGAACGGGGAAATAAAGACGATGCATTCGCTAATATCGCGCGAGTGCATTTTTTCGATATTGTCATCGTAATAACTTCGTGTCTCTACCGTTTCAGGAAAATGAAAAATGAAAAGTACATCCTTTCTTTATGGATTAAATATAAAAAAAAATTGAAATGAGTTCATTTTAAAACAATTATATTCAACACCCGACGGAAGAGGAGGTTAGGTGTTTCATTTTCCCGATCATTTATAAAGTTCCGTTCAATCGCGGATCGGAAAAATGGTGCGAATAGCCATTAAAAAAATGTCAATTTGCGTCAAAGATAAATATCAGAAATAAAAAAAAAAGTTAGAAAACCACCCCCCCTCCCGCCCCTGTACAGTCAGATAGCTGCAGAACGGATCAAACAATTTATAGATAAAAAAAAGTCTCCGATGCACTCGGGAAACGCCTATTGGATGCTACACATCGAAGCCATTTTTCAAGTCTGTTTTTTGCAATTCTGCTTTTAATTTTTAATCAGTTAGAGAATAACCCGAATTACAACCTAATTTTGCATTATACTGATTCGTATGCTGCCGATAACGGAAATGAATTTCGCAAAACACGCGCGCG
This sequence comes from Cryptus viduatorius, assembly GCA_964006125.1. Taxonomy (NCBI): domain Eukaryota; kingdom Metazoa; phylum Arthropoda; class Insecta; order Hymenoptera; family Ichneumonidae; genus Cryptus; species Cryptus viduatorius. The sequence goes on from OZ023226.1 coordinate 2,427,274, forward strand.
TACCGGTATTTTCGTAAAAAAGTTACGGAAACAATGAAATTTCTCATTTGACGATTATAATAGCTTTGAAATTTGTTTATACTTACTGTCGAGGATTATCGAAAGAAGAACGATGTATATCATCGTGAGTGGCGTGCCTCCTCCATTTCCCCGATAACAGTCATGTCGTAAATACTTCCGGAGTGCCTTTGCGCTGCATCGTTTCCAGTACATTTCACAAGTGATACTTCAGACTCTCGTCGCACTCGCGGTTTTCCACCAGCGCCACTGCTGCTGGTATACGCGGAAGAGTTATAAATCTTCAAATGCACAAACCATCAACTTGATGTGTCTATTATCTACGTCCATTAAGCTAGCACAACAGAATGAGCACAATCAATCGAAATTAACATAGCATTTAGTGCTCTTTTAGTGCTATTTTATTGCTCTATTGCCGATTTTTGTGCTCGCCAAATATCGCAGAAAACGATGGCTGTGCTAGCTTTAGATAAGCTAGCACAGCCACATTAAAAAATAAATTCCGTAGCCATCTAAAAATAACATAATAATTTTGTGCTCTTTATGTGCTCATGAATTGCTCTACGCAGCGACATTTCTGCTTAAATCATTTTACCAAATCCTATATCTGTGGTTTGAAAAATATCCGAACGACTTCTAAAACATTACCAGACATTACTAATGGATAACTATCGATTTTCTGTTTCTCATAATACCCCCCTTCATAACTATAAGAACATTTTGATTTAACATTGTTTTAAACATTTGGGTAGTCGTACAGTTTTGGGCCACATTTAGCCCAATTGTTTGAAGAAATAAAACAAAACATAATTAAACAAATTTAAAAAAATTTGAGTTCATCGTTCTGTGAATTTATATTAAAACTATCGAAAGATGCCCCATGCCCCATGCGATTATGAAAAATCATAAAAATTAAGTCAATAATAATGAAAATCTCTACAAGCCAGCCAGTGTGCACTAACCATACATCTTCCCGACATGTCGTGGCATAAGCCTTTCGGTTTTTTAATAGTCATTATGAGACAAAGTTGTACTTATTTCAAGTAGATATTTGTTTTATTTCATGTAATCCCAGCGAAGTTTTAGTGGGCCTCCAATGGAAGAAAAGATGGAAATTTGTACATCGTTTCTTTATTTCTCAATTATCGTCGTTAACAAAGCCCATATATGAAAAAGTCAGTTAACCACTCATAGAGGAAGCTTTGTGAACGACAACGAAAAACAACGAGAGAGCGAGCGTGCACATTTGCTTTGCCTGTTCTATTATGATTGAACTCAATCAGGAACATCAACTAGAAAATAATGTTATGCATTGAGCCGTTTTTTACCAAATTCACATTTAAAAATTTATACATTAGTGGATTTTTATAAAATATACTCCTAGTAATCCTTTGACTTTATTAAACAGTGGCACATATATTTTATTTTTTTGTTTTCGTTTGTACATACAATCCGACCTCGCAAACCGCAACTGATCCCTACTATCAATCAGTTGTATTGCCCTACCTCTCGCGTACGTTCTCTCTCCAGTCTCGCGGAGCGCGGATACAGCACAGTCAAGAAGTTCGAAAGAGTAGAGAGTAGCGACCGGGTGCGTCGAGACGGCCGAAGTCACCGCGGCCCCGTAAACTGCAACCCGATCCTGAGTGGTTGCAGTTTGTAGGGTCGTACTGTACTATTTTTTCTATAATTCGCTATTTGTTCAATTCAAAAGCTTTCTCGAAATTTTTTAGAAAATTGAAGCAACTGGAAAGAGCAGCAAATTTTAAGTATTTGGTCGATTCTCACCAAATTTGATAGGAATCACCAATCGATAGTCGTGAATTTCTGATGAAGTTTTTAGAGCAAAAGCTCTAATATTGTTCAAGTCATCAGAGATATTTGCTCACAGAGTTCTTTAATGTACTACAAAAGCGGGTTAAGAAATTGACAATGCATGGTTCATTGCAAATTACAAGAAACAATGACTATTGACCCCTAAATATACGTAATACATTCCAACTCTTTGACTCAAAATGTTTTCTTTTATTCAGTTTTCCATCTGGACTTTTTATTCTGTTACGAAAAACTTATTTTTGCACAAACCGAAACCTGTAGGAAAATATTTACTATGGTTTCAACGATCGATAAATTTTGAAAGCAATGTACTGATCCCGACTATTTTGAAATTCACGAACCAGTCAATTTTTAAATCAATTATAGCTTATAGATACTTTAACTAATTTTCCTTGAAACAAATACAAAAATTTGCGAAGTGGAGTCCATGATGATCAACTATATAATTAAATATTTAAGAATGGACTTTCGGACCTTCTAACATTTCGATATCGAAACCCCTGACAGTACTAAAGAAAAATCGAAGACCTTCGTTTTTACAAAATCGTTCTTCAACCCAAAGTAACGTAAATGGATTTGCCGGCTGAAATAAGAGTTAACAAACTAATATCGAACAAAATCAAAATAACGAGTACATAGTGTTTTAGTGCTCTTTTTGTGCTGTTTAATTGCTCCATTGTTGATTTTTGTGCTGGAAAAAATATCGTGAAAAACCATGGCTTTGCCAGTGCTCTTTTTGTGCTATTTCACTACTACATTGCTGATTTTTGTGCTGGAAAAATTATCGTGGAAAACCATGGCTTTGCCAGCTGAAGTAAAAGTTAGCATACTGATATCAAAAAGAAATCAACCCAACTAGGTAACGAGTACATAGTGTTTTAGTGCTCTTTTTGTGCTATTTAATTGCTCCATTGTTGATTTTTGTGCTGGAAAAAATATCGTGGAAACCCATGGCTTTGCCAGCTGAAGTAAAAGTTAGCATACTGATATCAAAAAGAAATCAACCCAACTAAACAACGAATGCATAATAATTTAGTGCTCTTTTTGTGCTATTTGACTGCTTCACCGCTGATTTTTGTGCTGATAGAAAATTGACGAAAATAATAACTTTGCCAGGTGCTCAAGTAAAAATCAGCATAAAAATACCAAAAAAATCTACCCACCTAAATAATGAATAAATTGTCATTATGTGCTCTTTTTGTGCTATTTAACTGCTCCATTGTTGACTTTTGTGCTGGAAAAAATATCGTGGAAAACCATGGCTTTGCCAGCTGAAGGAAAAGTTGGCATACTGATATAAAAAAAATTAACACGACTAGATAACCAATGTATACATATTTAGTGCTCTTTTTGTGCTATTTAATTGCTCCATTGTTGATTTTTGTGCTGATAAAAGTTACGAGGAAAACGATGGCTTTGCCAGCTGAAGTAAAAGTTAGCATACTGATATCAAAAAGAAATCAACCCAACTAGGTAACGAGTACATAGTGTTTTAGTGCTCTTTTTGTGCTATTTAATTGCTCCATTGTTGATTTTTGTGCTGGAAAAAATATCGTGGAAAACCATGGCTTTGCCAGCTGAAGTAAAAGTTAGCATACTGATATCAAAACGAAATCAACCCAACTAAACAACGAATGCATAATAATTTAGTGCTCTTTTTGTGCTATTTGACTGCTCCACCGCTGATTTTTGTGCTGATAGAAAATTGACGAAAATAATAACTTTGCCAGGTGCTCAAATAAAAATCAGCATAAAAATACCAAAAAAATCTACCCACCTAAATAATGAATAAATTGTCATTATGTGCTCTTTTTGTGCTATTTAACTGCTCCATTGTTGACTTTTGTGCTGGAAAAAATATCGTGGAAAACCATGGCTTTGCCAGCTGAAGGAAAAGTTGGCATACTGATATAAAAAAAATTAACACGACTAGATAACCAATGTATACATATTTAGTGCTCTTTTTGTGCTATTTAATTGCTCCATTGTTGATTTTTGTGCTGATAAAAGTTACGAGGAAAACGATGGCTTTGCCAGCTGAAGTAAAAGTTAGCATACTGATATCAAAAAGAAATCAACCCAACTAGGTAACGAGTACATAGTGTTTTAGTGCTCTTTTTGTGCTATTTAATTGCTCCATTGTTGATTTTTGTGCTGGAAAAAATATCGTGGAAAACCATGGCTTTGCCAGCTGAAGTAAAAGTTAGCATACTGATATCAAAAAGAAATCAACCCAACTAAACAACGAATGCATAATAATTTAGTGCTCTTTTTGTGCTATTTGACTGCTCCACCGCTGATTTTTGTGCTGATAGAAAATTGACGAAAATAATAACTTTGCCAGGTGCTCAAATAAAAATCAGCATAAAAATACCAAAAAAATCTACCCACCTAAATAATGAATAAATTGTCATTATGTGCTCTTTTTGTGCTATTTAACTGCTCCATTGTTGACTTTTGTGCTGGAAAAAATATCGTGGAAAACCATGGCTTTGCCAGCTGAAGGAAAAGTTGGCATACTGATATAAAAAAAATTAACACGACTAGATAACCAATGTATACATATTTAGTGCTCTTTTTGTGCTATTTAATTGCTCCATTGTTGATTTTTGTGCTGATAAAAGTTACGAGGAAAACGATGGCTTTGCCAGCTGAAGTAAAAGTTAGCATACTGATATCAAAAAGAAATCAACCCAACTAGGTAACGAGTACATAGTGTTTTAGTGCTCTTTTTGTGCTATTTAATTGCTCCATTGTTGATTTTTGTGCTGGAAAAAATATCGTGGAAAACCATGGCTTTGCCAGCTGAAGTAAAAGTTAGCATACTGATATCAAAACGAAATCAACCCAACTAAACAACGAATGCATAATAATTTAGTGCTCTTTTTGTGCTATTTGACTGCTCCACCGCTGATTTTTGTGCTGATAGAAAATTGACGAAAATAATAACTTTGCCAGGTGCTCAAGTAAAAATCAACATAAAAATACCAAAAAAATCTACCCACCTAAATAATGAATAAATTGTCATTATGTGCTCTTTTTGTGCTATTTAACTGCTCCATTGTTGACTTTTGTGCTGGAAAAAATATCGTGGAAAACCATGGCTTTGCCAGCTGAAGTAAAAGTTAGAAACAGACTAACGACGATAAGATCCCTTTTATTCGCGGCGCGTAAAAAACTAGACGGTTAATATTTTTCAAATTTGAATGTATGTTTTCTCGGGATATTTTCTTGACACCGATAAGTTTTTTTACCGACTTTTGCCCCGGAACTTCTAGCTTTTCTAGTTTATATATACGTACATCAACTTCGTAATTCGAAAATGGATATATAAATCGTAGAAAAATTGATTTTTATTGACGGCTACAGACAAACTATCGTAGTTTGACCCTCTAACAGCTACGGTTCATATTAAAAAAAATTATTTTTTTAAACCGCTCGAAACTTTTCGATACTTTTCATGAAATAAAATAAAACTTTATACAATTCTGTTGAAATAAACTTTCTTTTAAATATTCTTCATCAAAATTTAAGTATATGGATCGACATTAATAAAGTATAACAGAACATAAAGAAAAAGCTGTCACTAATGCAGAAAATATGCTACAGTGTCGTTTGAAAGCTTTTCAAGTTTGCAGATCTTTCGTTATATACTCATGTCAGCTTCATCAGTTCTGTGGTTATACGATAGATGAACTTAAAAAAAATGACCACCGCAAAGATAACGGCAAAACTAAAGTATAGCATAATTTTATATCCAATGTGAGAATTATTCAACTGCCGGCAATTTACAGGTTAGTTGAAAAATATTGAGGATCATTACCGCATTAAAATTGCCGGCATTCAAGTTCACAAAAAAATCCTACGGGACTTTAAAAATCAGTTAAGTTCTAGACTTTTACATTTTCGTGTGTTTGAAGGTTCTGTGTACGAAAGATTTGTTTGAAATTTAATAAATAATCTTACGTACTCTCAAATATTATATATAATCTCAAAATGGTTAAAAACATATAGACACGAAATTATATTCAAATACTGCGACGTGAATTTATGACGCATGGTAGCGAAGATGATCGGTAGTGTTTCGCGGAGGAAAGGGGTGGCCAACAAGGGTTTGCTCTCGCCGACTAGCCGTCTGAGTGGCAACGAAACGAGACTCATATAATTATGAAAAACAACGGACATATCGCTTTCTTAGAAAATATAACATTTTATCTACAAAAGTAATAAAATGAAGAACTGAGTACTGAAATGAGGATACACGCCTGCACCGCGCCATCGCTGATAGTTTTAGTAAAATGTCCTATTATTTTTATTAACAGACACAACACTGAAATCGAGAAGAGGATAAACACTTAGATATTGATCGGTTTAGTTATGGATTTACTATAAAAATCGAGGTTTACATATCTTAGAGAAGACATTCGGTGTTTCGATGCAAAGACGTATCACCTTTACTTACTACTCAAACGACGCATCTTTATTAATTAAAGCATAAAGCATGGTGCAATACTTTCATATTTTGACGGAAAATAGATAGATTTTGTTCATTTTTTTAGCATATTTCCCGCTTGGTTTCGACACCTGTTTCCCCGCTTGCCCTGATTATTTCAACTACCTTACAGAATTTTTAACAACTGAAGTAATTGCGATAATTGTATCGATTTTCGTAGTTATTGTGGCCACTCGAAATGGTTGTCCCATCGTCGTCCACCACGTCCAAATTGAATGTTGATTAGATTAAAAAAATGACGCTTCGTAGGAGCTTACTTGCTAATTTTCGGGTTCATATACTTATTGCTAAACATGAATTATTTTTCGAACATACCTCGACTTTCCTTTCGAAATTTTTTTTTTTTTTTTCGATGTTATTCACGGCTGAATTTCAAATGTATTTATTCGCAGGTGAGTCATTTTTTGTTTACTATATTTATTTATTGAAATGTAATCCGGGCAATATTTCGGTAATTAACTTCATTACTGCAAAATAACGCAGCAATTTCATCGCTGCAAAATTAATGGGGCGATTTCATCGCAGCAGTTTTAACGCAGCAACCCCATTGCTGAGAAATTAATGCAGCAACTTCATCGCTGAGAAAATACAACAGAGGCTTCATCGCTGAGAAGCTAAGGGAGCTGAGTCACCTGAAAAGTAGAATGTTGATTATTTTTTTTCTGTCTGAAAAAAATCAAAATTCGATTGTATTTTCATAATCTGTGTATGATTAACTACCTGTTTAAATTTTTTTGAGGTCCCCAAGTTTGTCGATGCGAAAGCAGAGATGGTCAAACTTTTTTTACTTGTCGCAGGATTCAGACTGGAGGAGTGAATCAATTTTGACTATTTATGGCTCATTTTCTTCGCTGGAATATTTATTATCGAACGAGTGCAGGAATTCTTTTTTGAAGGTCCCCCGATGGAGCTATCGAATGAAATGTGGAAAAAGAGCATCGCAGTCATGTGAAAATGACAATTTTTTCCACATTTTATTCAATAGCTCCATCGGAGGACCTTCAAAAAAAAATTCCTGCACTCGTTCCATAATAAATACTCCAGCGAAGAAAATGAGCCATGAAAAGTCAAAATTGATTCACTCCTCCGGTCTGAATCCTGCGACAAGTAAAAAAAGTTTGATCATCTCTAGTTTTGCTTCGACAAGCTTGGGGACCTCAAAAAAATTAAAAAAGGTAGTTAATCACATATAGATTATGAAAATACAATCGAATTTTTATTTTTTATTTTTTTTCAGACAGAAAAAAAAATAATGAACATTCTACTTTTTAGGTGACTCAGCCCCCTTAATAAAGTCAAAGGATTACTTGGAGTATATTTTATAAAAATCCACAAATGTATCGATTTTTAAATTTAAATTTGGTAATAAACGGCTCAATGCATTACATTATTTTCTAGTCGATGTTCCTGATTGGGTTCAATCGTAATAAAATAGGCAAAGCAAATGTGCACGCTCGCACCCTCGGTGTTTTTCATTGTCGTTCACAAAGCTTCCTCTATGAGTGGTTAACTGACTTTTTCATATATGGGCTTTGTTAACGACGATAATTGAAAAATGAGGAAACGATGTACAAATTTCCATATTTTCTTCCATTGGAGGCCCACTAAAACTTCGCTGGGGTTACATGAAATAAAACAAATATCTACTTGAAATAAGTACAACTTTGTCTCATAATGACTATTAAAGAACCGGAAGGCTTATGCCACGGCATGTCGGGAAGATGTATGGTTAGTGCACACTGGCTGGCTTGTGGAGATTTTTATTATTATTGACTTAATTTTTGTGATTTTTCATAATCGCATGGGGCATGGGGCATCCTTCGATAGTTTTAATATAAATTCACAGAACGATAAACTCAATTTTTTTTTTATTTGTTTAATTATGTTTTGTTTTATTTCTTCAAACAATTGGGCTAAGTGTGTCCCAAAACTGTACGGCTACCCGATTTTAAAACAATGTTAAATCAAAATGTTCCTATAGTTATGAAGGGGGGTATTATGAGAAACAGAAAATCGATAGTTGTCCATTAATAAGATCTGGTAATGTTTTAGAAGTCGTTCGGATATTTTTCAAACCACAGATATAGGATTTGGTAAAATGATTTAAGCAGGAATGTCGCTGGGTAGTGCCATTCATGAGCACATAAAGAGCACAAAATTATTATGTTATTTTTAGATGGCTACGGAATTTATTTTTTAATGTGGCTGTGCTAGCTTATCTAAAGCTAGCACAGCCATCGTTTTCTGCGAAATTTGGCGAGCACAAAAATCGGCAATAGAGCAATAAAATAGCACTAAAAGAGCACTAAATGCTCTGTTAATTTCGATTGATTGTGCTCATTTTGTTGTGCTAGCTTAATGGACGTCTATTATCTATCGGAGTCGTAATACCGTATCGCGGGTCACTTTTCTTTTACCGCATTCAGCGACACTTTTACTTCGGTATTACGGCAATTTAACTTCTTTCAACATCACCGCCATTATTTACATAAAAGTTATTATTACGAAAATTTCAATGAATGCCGCGTAATATATCCGAATAATGCACTGCGTTATTTCCGTATTGCGTTTAATATTTTAAATTTGTTGAGCTTTTGACGACTCGCTATTTCAGCCGAAGAACACTTTTAATATACAATGGAAAATGGTACTTTCTGCGAATAATTTTATTCGCGAAGTTTCGGCAATAAATTACCGATACACAAAGGTAATATTATCACAAAGGAATTGCGAATATATGACGTTAATTTTATGCTGTAAAATTGTAATTTTGACATCGGAAATATGAGTTCCAAAAATATATTTGTTCAATGGTTTCGCGTAACATATACACAATTTTGATAGAACGCTCGCAGAATTCTATTTCGTGAATTTAATTTTAACATTTCGATATTATTTCACAATTTGACGAAAATGTAACCGACTGTTCCGCGCATCAAGCTGTAATTATTTACCATTGTATAACAAGCGCGCGCGTGCGAATTATATCAATCAGAATTAATAATCGCGCGCGAACGTTCATATACGTTCGCGTATACATGTGTACAGTACAAAACACGAATTGACTCTGTAGCGTTATTAATTTTCCATGTCAACAGATTCTGACCAATTAATCCAAAGCTAAACATAACTGACGTCCTATACTACGCGAATTGTTGTAATTTAATAGCCATTGAGATCGAATCGTCTGTATGGATGATGACGAAGAGATATACTATAAATTCGGTATCTTCCCGTTTGCACTTCGAACTCTGCGTTCCGCAAAACGCAATTCTATTCCCGTTGAATTATCGTTTCGGAAAAATTCGTGAATTTTTCGAGTAAAAAAAAAAATCGATCCGATGGATTTCGCGGCTTCGCGAAAACGAACAATACGCCCGAGAAAATGGAGGATACTTAATACCCGGTAATTACAGTGTGGCCATCAACCACATGTATTTTAACAATATTCCGCGCGGATTTGTTTCGTATTATGGAAATGAAACTGCAAATACAACGCGCCCCCTCGTGCAGCGGACACCGGAAAATACATTAAACGGATTTATGAGTTTTATATCGTTTCCCACGCAAGGGAGACCGCAATTCAGTTAAAAGATTGCACGTTCCGGCTTAACGATTTACTTCGGATGCTTAATGACGCGAAATTAGGCCGCAAGCGTATGATTCTTTTCGTAAATTGTAGCGAACTGCCTCGCTGCTCATTAATCAGATTGATATTGCATAGACCTCTCCCCGCAGTGAATGCGCAACGGTATCACCCCATTTCGTAGATCGATAAATTAAATTGCGATACTATAATATTCCAATTCATGCGCCGGAATAATGAACGCGATAACGCGATATTACGCGTAATCAGCAAACATCCTTTATCGATAATTTATGCTGCAATCGGTGTCGTTATTCATTAAAACGCCATTCTCTATACATAATCAACGACCGATGTTGTTGGTAATTCGTCGACAAATAGCCGAACTTTCTACATTCCGTAAAGGGACAAAATAATTAAAAAAAAAATGTTACGTTGTAAGAAAAAAATTGCGAATATGTGTTTCCATGGCTACGAAGTCAAACGCGATCGCTAAAAAAAAAATTTTTTTTAATGAAAATTAATTTTAAATTATTTATTTAAATTATTTATTAAATTTAAAAAATTTTATTAATATCAAAATCATCGAAATAATGATAAATTAAAAATATTTTTAATCGGTTTTCAATTAATATTTTGGATCCACCGGTCTGCTAAAGATCGATTAATTAGTATACCATACAATATGTTTGCTTCTCAATTTTAATCCATCAAAAAAAAATCGTAATAATTACAGCCCTCCCCCGTCCCCCGACCCCGATATACGTACTTTTTCACTGTCGAAATCCCGAAAAAAATTGTTCACTTTAACACTGTTTTTTTTTTTCGTTTCACTCAAAAAATCCTTCACACTATTTCGGGTGATTAAAATTTTTTCTAAACGTTATTGGCGTCGACGGCACACGCGCGGCGCCCGTTAAAAGTCGCATTCACTTTGACGCTGGAGCGTCAGCCGCAACGGTCAACACTGTTCACACATGTCGAAGTCATCGATCGCACTGGTCAGTTGTGCACCATCAGCATCCGAGCTGCAAGGTCCACAGATTCACCGCTCACCCCGTGAAATCTCCACGTGGAAAATCTCATCCCGCTGCACAAGCCATATTTCTCACCCTATATTTGGGCCGTCAACGTGATTCAAAAGGAATTCCTTATCTCTCATATCCCGTGCGCTCTTCATCGAGTTATCGATCACTTTTATCGTTATCGACATTGGCCATTTCTTTTCTCGTTTTATTTATTTATTTTCGCTCAATTCGCAATTTTTAACAGTACACTCGATTACACGAGACCCTCGTCATATCGTCGAACATCGGTATTTTATTCTCAGAAAAAAAAAAAAAAAAATTAAACGATCGAATGTCAGCGATTTTTTTTTTTTTTTTTTTTTTTCGGCTTTACTTTCAATCTTGCGCGGTCGGCAATAGTGAGGATTGACCGGAGGATAATGAATTCCCACTTGCCGCACTGAATTTTTCGCAGCTCCGCCAATTCGTCATCCGCACGCACGGCGTATCGTCGGTAACTGGCGAGGGTGAAGGCGCGTGAGTTGCGTCGAATATGCCGGCAACAGAGTTTGCCGAGCAAGTGAGAGAGCGAGACGAACGAAACACGAATCGTGAAAGAGGGATGTGAAAGAGAAGGAGAGAGAGAGAGAACGAGGGAACGAATGAGGATGAGTGAGGGCGAAGCGTGCTGGTTCTCGTGGTGCGGAGACCGCGAATCGACTGCGCGAGCGCTTAGCTAGATATCAGCCCCCGACCATCGCCGTCAACTCTTACCACCTCCCGTTGGCTCCACCGCCGTGGCGGCGGCGGCTGCTGCCACCAACTCTCTACCGCTACCCCTCTAAAGTATCTCTCGTATCGGACCGGCCGGCGTGCGCCGATCTCTGTGTCTTTTGATCAACCTATGTGTCGTTGCGTTTCAATGATAGTTTCGACCATCTTTCATACTTGTGCTTCAAAAAAGACACTAAATCAATGGATATTACTGAATGATGGAGAGGTGTCGTATAGGCATAAGACTAATGATGCTAAGCGTAATTATATAATTGCACGAGGGATAAATCAATGTAGCAGTCGTTCGTATTCAGATCTGAATATGGATCATTTAGCATCTGGATAATCCATGTTGCATTCATATACTTACGCGAAGCATCGGGAAATCGGAACTATTCCGTCATAACTATTTGAATTGATTAAAAATGGAAAAATTAGCTAATAAAACCATTTTTTTTTCGATGTTTTGGATTTTTTTGACTATTCAGCCATTGACCATTTTTTTTTTTTGATGTTTTGGATTTGTTTGACGATTCCGTGATTGACCATTTTTTTTCGATGTTTTGGATTTGTTTGACTATTCCGTCATAACTATTTGCATTGATTCAAAATGCAAAAATTAGCTAATAAAACCATTTTTTTTTCGATGTTTTGGATTTGGTTAAATGCGACCTTAAAAGGACCTTGGAATATCTGGTTACCAAGGATATCAAAAATTTGGAAACATGACGAGTTCGAAGATCTAACAAGCAGATTAGATTCATTCTTAACCCATTAATTCATAAAAATATGTTGTCTCGACATTCTAGTAGTTCCAAAAAACAATTTTTTTTGTCTAACGTGATTTGTACCTTCGGAAAAATAACGGGAGCTCCTCCCAGAATCCCGCGGAACTGCGGTCAATCGCTTTGGGATAATTTCGCTATGCGGTATGATTATTGATTCGGAAGGTTTTTCGGAGTAATTTGGTCGCTTTTGTGGAAATCGGCGATTGTTTACAAGAAATCGTAATTTTATCGATTATCAAGCGGGTACTTGGCTAACCGCCGCCACTATAGAATAGTTAATAGATGTCGGGACCATCCAACTATCGGCAAAAGCGTAGGACAGTGCTCGACCAATGCGCTTCATCCCGCATACCATGGCGCGGGTGAATACCACTCTCGTACCTCTGGCACGATGCAATAAGTGCTCGACGAGAGGCACGTTGATTGGAATGGCTCTTGGGTTTACCACTAGGGGGTTATTACTGGTCAGTTGCAATGATAACGAGGCTACACCCGAGGTACAACGAGCTTCTCGTACCTCTTGCGACGCATTTGCTTGCAGTTGGAATCCGCAGCATCACATGCAATATTAAATCTTCGGGAGAAAAGAACCGTATCACAGATTTCGCGCGTTTTGTTCCCTAAAAATGTTTGGTATCCATTGTACAGTACTTTTCGCTGCCACGCGTAACAAATACTGCAGCGGAATATAGAAATTTTTGGTTGGATGACGAAATATGATTTTGCGCACATTTCCGCTTTGCATACGCGAACCCACGGTAACCGCAGGTACATTATACCACAATGGACTTGTCTAACACCGTTGCGTTGCGCAGGGTTCCAGTACTATACTTAGTTCAAACGCTATGGACGCACCGGAGAATCGCTCTATTCCCCAGTCAATCATCGTGATAATGGCACGTATAGCAACAATGGCGAACCGAACGTCAACCATACAACGCAGCGCCCCGGTATCGAGGGTCGCGCTATTGATACAGTGTATGCAGTTTACCGATTGCGATAAGCTATGAACAATCAAATGGGATACATCGCGCGCAATAGACTAAATGACAAGTTTCCAAAGTTGAATCTATAAAATAATGAACAGACCGCCGACTTTGTCCGAATTTTTGAAGAGAAAATACGACAATCTCAGATCAAAAAGAGTTTTTTTTTTTCGTATTGGGAAAAAAATTTTATGAGAAATTTTATGCGATCGATTGTACATAGCGGTTTTCTGAAAAAAAAAAAAAAAAAAAAATTCCATGTCTAAACGTCGCAAGGAGCTGTTCCATTTTTTATTAACTCACTATAACAATAGGCAGAGAGTGCCTACAAGGCGCCGAGGCGCCGAGGCGCTTGTTCTATGATAAAACGAACATTCTTTAAAAAAAAAATCCTAATTGTCAAAAAGAATTTTTAAAATTCGGATCCGAGAACTTTTTCGCATAATCAGAATAATCACCCTATTATCAGTGAATAATCGCTTAGGATCAGTGACACGATTTTTTCTCCCCTTAAAAAAAAAAATTGAAACACTTTTTTTATTCCTAAAATCGCCGATCCGTCCTCCGTTCATGCAGCAACATAGTTTTTTACTCGGACTTTTCACCTCGTCACGTGAAGACAATGACAAAAATTTGAGCGCTTCTTTGTTTTTTATTTTTATTTTTTTTTTAATTAGAATTATTATTGATGGGAACGTTCAACAGGTGTCACTTTCAATTAACACAATTGTCGTTAGAAATTAGTTATCGCGCTGCCATAATGTACCGCAGAGTACGAGGATCGATAGTTTTCGAATTGCCCTCTATCGCTGTCTCGGTTCGGTTACACCGATATTCATGGAAATCCGGCTTTGAGGCGTAACCACGCCACCCAGCGATCCGTGCCATCTATCGTTTCCAAAGTTTGCGCCTCCGACACGGGTTTGTCAACAATTTCACGTCGTGTAACGTTCTGAATTTCAGCCGTTTACACGAGTTTCGAAGCATCGGATATCGCTCTTGGCGTCTTCGATGCACTCGAGGAAAATCGATAGTTAACGAGTTGAGTGAACATTACATCGAACGAATCGATACGGAGAACGAAACTCACCGAATTTCGCGAGTGAATAAAAAATGCGTCTGGCGAAGAATGAGATTAGTTTCGCGAAGTTTCGTAAATCACGAACGGCGGAGTAAATCAATGAACAATCAACCTGAGAACACGCGGCAAAAAATTCCGAACGCTTCATTTGCGGAGCATTTTACGATCTGTTCAGCGGGTTAAACAGTAAGTAGAAGAATAGGATCACGAAAAGCGTGGTTTCACGACAATATCAAGCGCATTTCACTTCTCCTTTTCAATCGGCTATAAAAATTGATTGGCACTTGAAATTACGGATAGTATCAACGTCGCTTCTTACTTCCGGTGACCCTTCGTCCTTTCCGTGGTAATATTGCCCGCGACGCGTACCGTACGAGCATTCGTCTTGTCACTCTTCACGGAGCGGAAGCAGAAAAATGAAAAAAAAAAAAAAAACAGCGTAAAAGAGCAGCAGCCTGTGCTCCACTGTCTCTCCAGCCACTCGCGTCGCCGCTCATTAGCATTTAGAGTGTGTGAAAAGATTTATTCTCCCAGAGTACGACTGGTGGATCAAGACGCGGTATGCATAGGATTATATCATAGTCTCCATACTCCGGGACTTCTACGCGCGATGCTCCGTCTCACGTTCTCTCATCGTTGTCCACTACATACCCTGCGAGAAGCCACCACCATCCCTTTACGAGATAATAATTAACAGTGTTCTTCCATGTATTCGCGGAGGTAACGCTCCGAGAGACAAATTATTAATGAAATGATAAATACAGTAGAAGCGTTGGTCCGCAGTTGTTAACGCGCGATGCTTTCGACCGGTAAATACGAACATTATTTCTAGAAATACCGAAAGCAAGTTGAAGATAATGAGAAGCAAGAGGCGCGAGAAAAGGTCTTCTCTCGTATTTCCTGAAATATAATACGTTAACTCGTTCCTAAATGTCTACTTCGCTCCTTTGTGTACCTCCACCGACCGTCCTTCCTTAGTTGCAACTCTCGAGCAAAAGCCGAATAAATGTTACATTTGTAACGATGTATATTCAAATAAATGGGATTTAAAAGCTCCCGGAATTAACCTCATCTCTCATCCGTACATTAAAATAAAAGACGAATTATCCGCGATTTTTTACTATCGAATGTCTCCGTTTTTTCTTTTCTTTTCCATCTTCTCGACTTTTAAATTAAATAAGAGTTCTCTTAGGTTTTATAGTGTAGCGAAGTATCTGCAATGTTCCGAAGCGCGTAGAGCGCCTTTGCTACTCGTTGTTGTGAAAATCTCAGTGAGTCATTATTACATAAGGCTTTCCGAGAAAACAACGACCTTTATTGAATCGATTATTCTTTCGAAGTCGCAACTTCGTACACAGGAAATCAACCAAGTCTCGTCAAGAAGCTTACTTTTTTATTTCCTTCGACATGCTGAAGGAGCAAAGAAAATCACATTTCTTTACTTTTCTTCCTTTTCCGTCGCGAGTTCTTTAATTATCGTCTTTTTTTTTTTTTTTTTTTTTTTCGTTGATAGATTCGTAGAAGAGACTGGGAAACAATTGTACGTCAAGTTGGGTACTGAAACGCTACGATGACATAAAATCATTTTTTGCTATTCCGCTCTTTTTTTTTTTTATTAATTAAAGAGATTTATCTCATTTTAATCTATTTGAATCAATATTTTTTTTTTTTTTTTGAAAAAGAAAAAAAAAACGTGCAGTATAAAGATATATAGTCGTCAGTGTGAGAAAACCGTAAATTTAGTTACTGAAAATCTGCATTCAGATAGACATTGCGATGAGCCTTCAACTCATTGAATCGTCGCGTTATCTCCGTTGAATCGGTGGAAAAAAGTCAATCAGCTTCGAAGAATTTGCAGCACAGAGAGGAGGTCGGAAAACTTGTTTTTCTTTTTTCCTTTTTTTCGTCTTCTCATCTCGTATCCCCATCTTCGCTTTACTTTTCTTCGAAACTCTTGAAGTGTTATCTCGAGAACTGTCAGAGCGCGGAGTATCGAGAAGTTCATCGAATAAACAACGATTAATCTGTGTCTCTCCGTCGTTTGCTATCAAAGTCCCGATAAAAGGAGAGCTTTGTCACGAGAGGGTAAATAATATATATTTAATTAATCACTCCGTCGAATGGAGCGAAGGCAGGTACGTTCGTCGACACGTTACCGTCGAATTTATTCGATCGAATATCAGTGCTATTCGACTATTTGCCTTAAATTCAATGAGTTATATTGATACAGTCATTCAGCTCAATAAGAATTTCATTGCCATAGCTCCGGAGAGTGCATTAACGTTTGTAATAATATCAAAGGAAATGGGACTCCTGTAGAGAATTGATTGAGCGAAAAAGTAATATTTGAAATGAGTTAAATTCCGCACGAGATCTATCAACTAAATGTATTCGTATTTCTGAATAGCATTTCCTTCTTTTTGCATCTCATCCTTCTATCCGAATAGCTTTCGGAAACTGTTGTAACGATATTGGATGTCCTCTTCCACCCCCTCTCCCTGACCCACCCCTGTGGTGCAGCTGCGAACTGGGCAAAGGGAGACCTTCGCTCGCGCCGTTCGATTCAATTTCCTCTCATTATTCCGCAGGTTTCGTTTCTCTATTTATTCGTTCGCTCGAAGCTTTCGTCTCCCCGTACCCTCCAGCGGTTCCGTCGGCCGGACGAAGGGTTTTCAAACGTTGAAATTCCCATCTTTGTACCACAATGCTTAATTAGTGCGATTGTCATCGTTCCGCGGTCCCTATTATTTATCCGTAGTACCTTTATTATCTCTTGACTCTTGAAACCGCCAAGAGTACCAAAGTATATTCGAAGTATTCTCGTCGGTAACGCGAATGCGCTTCACTTGTTAATTGGGAATTTTTCTCTCCGTCGGGAATGAGATTTCCAATTAAAGTTTCCGATGAAACAAACGCGGCGTCATAAACACAATGAATATTTTATATTTTACTTCGAGATTAACGACTGACTCGTCGCCATTCTGTCGAATAAACAAGTTCGAAAAAATAATGAGATAACCGAAGCGAAAAAATCTCGTCTGCGCATATGATTTCCCACCGGAAACGAAATATATGACGGAAAATATATAATTTCATTGCGGGTTTTTACTTTCTACGGTCTTCAACTTTAGGATACGAGAATTATTAGGTTTTCGGACATTTATTGGAAGTTTACCCTGTTAAGTAACGATTACACACGAAGCCGAGTACATGGCAAGTCATCCGAGTCGAACTCCAATGTAATCCGTCCACGTAAATCTGAGGTAACGCCACCAGCATGTGAATCTGCTAAAGCGTAACGAACCGGATTCTCCGAAAACAGATTGTGGTTTTGAGGCACTAGCAGAGGGTAGAAATAACCCTCTCGCGAGTGAGAACTTGCGCAGTTGCGCGTATGTATGCGCACCAGGAACAACTTGGCCAGCGTCAGACAGCGCGAATGTGCAAAGTTCTATTCTCTTCGTCCCTTGTCTTGGTCTAACCGTGCAGATTGTTGGCGACAAATCTGAAACTTGCGAAGGTGAAACCCTCTCTCTGCCTCTTGACGGTGCCAAAACTTTCTGGACTACTTGCCGCTTCTGTTACTACTGCATCCATACCCAACCGCTATCGCGATGGTCGGATCCCGAAGCTAGTTATCTTGACCTCCCGTCCGGGAGTTTACACGGTCAGCTGGGAATTAAGGCAGTGGGATAAACAAGAGACCCGGCGAAACTGTAGAAACTCGGGGCGTGTCTCGCGACACTGGAGGGGAATTTGTCATCAATCTCACTTGAAAACCCTTTACCAAACCCATGGAATTAGGAAGGGAAGTCCTTTCAGAAACGACATCCTTCAAAGGGAATTGTTGGAATTGAAACCGAATGCCGGGTTTTTGGATCCTCATTTGTTGTGGATGTCTTTTCTTTGTATATAAGATACTATCATATATCTTGAGGTTTAGGAAATTATAGTATGCGGTGCAATCGACAGCTTCGATTAGATCGATTAAGTACCATCCTCGGCACAAAGTCCCAGTCGTCGAACTTTGGTGATTTCCGAAAGGTTTCTCATCTTCCTATATCCGCAAAATTTGAAACTTTCTGAAGAGTTTCGGATTATTTATTTTCCATTATTGCAGCAAACGTTCCTTAGATTTTCTAAATGCGTCTTCTATGGTTATGGCTGATAGATACATTTTTTTTTATGTTGTATGCGTAAAATTCGATTTTACGCACTGTTTTCGGTGCGTAAAATGAATTTTTACGCATAGTATGCGTAAAATAAAAAAAAAAAATAAAAATCGTCGTATTTGATAGGGAAAAATATTATATCATTTTCCTATGATACATTTCGATATATATGTGTAGTGAACTCTATAATATGTCATTAGTGGACATTACTGTTCGAGAAATAATTTTTAAAGTAATTACATTTTAATGCGTTTGTCATCGATTGATTTCGCAAAGTCCTGTGAATACTTATACTTTTTTGCTATTTTATAAGAGTGTTTTTTTGTACGCCGGGGGGAGGGGGGGGGGGCGGTCTTGGCCATCGAATTTTACCCATACTGCATCAAAACATATCGTATGCGACACTTGCGGACGATTTCACGCACTTGCGGCATAATATACTATTCTACTACTTGCTGCGGTTTCGGAATAAAAAAAGTAAAATAAAAAAATAAAATAAGGCTAATAGTCATTAAAAAAATGTAAAGAGAATTTTTAAAGGGCAGTGGGACGAAGAAAAAAATTAAATAAATTAATCGGAATATTTTTAAATTACGATAAAATTTTTCGTGGTTTTCTCAACATTACTCCCGAACATCGTGTCTATCTATCGGAACGAAGAGAACAATAAGACACATAAATCGAATATGTGTTATCCAGGTCAACGTGTCAGGGAAATAGCCGCGAATCCAACAATCCACTTCTCGCTCTATATCGAATTCAATAAGAAAATACTGAAGTAAAAGAAAAATGGAGTACGAGGAATCCTTTATTTCTCAGCTGTTCGTGTTCCATCCTCACGACACGAAGCGTAAGGCCATTGTGCCATCGCCTTGACTTCCATTTTCTCTTCTCTCCTTCTTCCTTGGCTCCCCTCGGCTTTGATGCAATTCCAAAGACTCATACGTGACGTTTAAAAGAGCGTACCAAACGCAACGAGAACATGGCCATCAGGAGGAGCGAACGGTACATCTCCTGTATGATATCGTTTGGCTAACGTCCAGCTCGGCCGGTTCGGTTAAACGAAGCGAATTGTCCAAGCCGGCCGCGCGACCATGGCGAGGGCCTCTCACCGGAGAAAAGCTCTGACCGTCGACAGACCGATATGTCTCTCTTTTCATCGTCATCCTTCTCGTAGCGGTTCTTGTGGTCGGTTCTTTCTCGTATATCCTTATCAGTCTCGATTCTTTTATTTATATTTCTATATATATATACATTTTTTTTTTTTCATTTCCTTCTCGTCGTCATACTGTCGACTAGCCCTCTCGCTTATCCGCCCCGTACTCGCGAGAAACGAGCGAACGTCCGGCTCGACATTCGGGCGTGTGAAGTGAAACGTTGAAATGGTCGAATCCGGAGGTTGGCAAAGAGTGAGAGGTAGCTGGAGTGGGATTCGCTCCGATTATCGTTAATCCTCGAAACGTTGCTAGGGGATACTGAAAATAGACGAAAGCGAGGGATAGAGAGAGGATTCATTGAATCGATGCGCGCCGGCAACGGCAACGGTAGCAGTAGGACGGATTTCGATATTCCCGATCGAACCTTCCCCCGTTATCGTATCTGCCATACGATTTACGCAACACCTATGCTCACTTCCCTTGTTCCCATAATCTGTACACCGAAATCGACTTCCGCAAAATTCGACGATTCTATCGGTTACTCTTACGATCATTCATTTAGAAATTGAAAATAACTTGAAACATAATACCCGCTATCTTTCAACCCCCTTTCGATCTTTTGGTCTTTTTCGACCACTTTCATCTTTTTCGATAAATCAATTTTACCTCGTCAGCCGGATTTGTATTAATCTCCGTGCCCAGTCTCGACGACGTCACTCTACTTCAACGTCCACGTCGAGATTATTCAAGAAAGAATTAAAGAAGAAGAGCGAACGAAGAAGAAGACGAGACGCGCGTTGGCGCTCGTTCCATCGCGAATGAAAAATTAAGGGTCTTCACTTTTTTTCGGGCATTTATCAAGCAGCCCTCTTCCCAGTCTAGGCGAACGCGCGGTGCTAGAGAAACTGCATGGTTTGCAGAACGTAATCTTGAGCAATTCAAAGAATACCACCCCCTCGTGACCGAAGCTCTTGGCCGCTTCGTTTTGCCCGGTGGAGGGGATGAAAGCGAGCCGCAGTTCTCCACGTTATTATCTCCTCAAATTCATAGACATATATATGTATATATATAAGAATCTACAGGCAAATGGGTCCGCGCTCTATGGACTAATATCTAATAATATTTTCTTCGCGTCACCCCACTACTCGCGTCTCTGAACGCCTCATTTACGTCTTTCCGTCGTATCAGATACGACCGAACGCAGTTTATTCTCACACTTTTTTTTTTCTTTTCCTCGGTGCTCTATGCCCTCCGCCTCGTTCTATCTTTCACCTCTTTTTGTTCCGAAAAATCTCTAGGTCCGCGCTCCACGGTAACAAAGACTTTTATGGCTCCCCAATGACGAGAGTTCGTGATATGATTATTCTACGAGTTGACGATTTCTCGAGCGGTGGACCGCGATACGGCAAAGCGACAAAGTTTTTATACAAAAAAAAAAAAAACGTTTCTCTATCTTTATTCGACGTGAAAAAACTTTTTTTCGCGAAGTATGGAAGTGTAAAGTAATGTTCGTTAATAAAGAAAAGTATGTTTACGATTTTGAGTTATTTTTTATTTTCCGTAATGAAAATGAGATTTTTTAAATTATCGACGTCCCCTCGCAATAATTTAGCCAATTGTAGTGATGCCGAAAAAAATGTGTATAATAGCATTTTAAGGGTTAGGCGACTAAGCGGAAGGTGGCAAATAAAAAGCGAGAAAATGAGTCTTAAATGTTCGATGAGAGGTTATTTTCCATTGTCTCGCTTTATGTTCAAGAAGAAGAAGATATATACGTTTTTTTTACTGTGCCGAAACGAGAAGGCCGCGCGAAGATCGACGGAATAAACTGTTCTGTATACCCTTGACGCGTGTAAAACGCGCCGGGGGTTGGGGAGGAAAGGAAGAGGGATGAAGTGAAACACAGCTGTTGTCGGTACGTGGATACGATGTGATAAGAGGAAAGCCGTAAAAGTTACACAGCCATGAGAAAGCGCGAGAGGGAAAGAGGATACGGGAGTAAGCGAGTATATAGTACGAAGCACTACAACAGCGAGGATATGGACACTTCGCACCCACTTGACAGGTTTATGATTGTCGTGGTTGGAGGGATGAGTCTACGAACTCGAAAAAAAAAAAAAAAAAAGAACCATAAACTACTAAGATGAGTCGCGATACGAAGGCGGAGAAATATGCATTCTAATATTTAAAAAAAAACCGTATCGCGTGACCTTAATAACGTCCGTTTCCCATTTTTTTCTTTTTTTTCGCCATTTTTTTCAACTTCTTGGCTGCACCGAGGAGTGCAAAAGTATTGAAAAAAAAAAAAAAAAAAAAATGCGACCTCCCTGCACTTCGTAGTATAACGGCGCAGCGGCCTCTTGAACTGAATCCCTCCCGACATTTACTTTATCGGGTAAATCCTACTGTATTCTACCCTCTTGCCCTGTGCTCTGGACTAACGCGTAATCGTCTAAAACTCCACCGCACTATTATATCTAACCACGAGGTGGAGTGCGCAGTACTGAATACTGTTCCCGCCTGCGCTCGCAGTAAACTTGAATTATAAACCTCCGGTTATAGCAATGAGCCGAATGGAGCAGCAGTAATGTTGTCTTTTCCCGTGAAAAGCACAGCTGCAATTGCATAGCTTCGCTGTAATGGAGCTTTTTGTAAATAAAATAATAACCGCAGTAGTCACAACATTTGATTTTTTTCTTTTAATATTGATAACTAATTAAATGAAATTATCGAGAAGTGATCCAAATACATTACGCAAAAACTTTAATTGTTAAAAGTTCATGCGAAATGAACTTTTAACTGAATGCGAAACTGTTGAACTGAATTTAATGAGTGCGAAAGTTCATTCCCAAGCAATCGACAGATTTTAAACGAAATACCAAAAAATAAATTATATATCAGCATATAACGAAAAATATTTCTGTATCTTATATATTGCTTATTATATATATATGTTGCAAATAATGTCGTAAATAAATTGTTTATAAAAAAAGGATAATATAAATCTCATAAAAACTATTAAAAAAAATTAATAATAAAAATAATACCAAATATCATTATTATTAAAAAAATTTTTCAAATATCAATAAATAATAAATTATAATTATTTCTTATACATGAAATAATGCAATTGGTATTCGGCATCGTTTACGAGGTATTCGTAATATACCGTCAATCCTCTCGCTAATGACTTCGCGATAGTATAAAACAAGCAATTAGATTGCATTAGACACGCCGCAATGGGTTTACAACATCCTCCAAATGACGGTAATTCGACATAAACCGAATTCATGATATCTACATACAGGTAAATTGGTAGCGGAACGAAAATCGTGGCGTGATTCGTAATATTGCCTCGAAGCGATTGTTTCAATCTATCGCACGACAGAATGGGGTGAGGAAGGGGTGCGAGTTAAACTTGTCGAAGAGTGTAAAGTTTTCCGAAGCCCCAGTTTCTATATTACACGATCTCCCTCTTCGCCCTCGATTTTCAACTTTCCAACGCGAAAGTTTAAAGGCCGAAAGATCTGTTAGGTAGCGCCGCGCGGGCATCCATCTGGCCTCGTCGCGGCCTACACGTGTCCGGCGTTCCATACCATACGCGAAAGGGTATACGCGGGGTATATACGCGGAAATAGTAACAGCCCGAGAAAATTACTCGCTCAATCGAGCTACGAGAAGTGAGAAACACGGAGGGAGACAGAAACCGCCAGCGTAGCCACCCTCTGCGAGCTGTTATACGAGGAAACGAGTCCAGCGAATGAGAATCGTGATCTCGTGCTGCCAGACGAACTTTCTGAAAACTTGGACAGCCACGTCGATCCGAGTGTGTTGCATGTCTCGCGAGTTCTTCCTCCCTCCCTCCCCTTCGCCCTTCTCCCGTCTCCCGTCTGAGGGTAGATACACATTGCAGTTAATACGAGATCGAGTTGTATGCGCTAATATGCAACACGCTTGCATGATCTATGCTATTTTACACGAGCTTTCCCTTCGCCCCTCCTTCGTTACTACTGTTCCCGTCATCGTGTGCCCTTCCGCATCCAACCCTCTTCAAGTGTTAGACGTTTCCACCCTTTTCCTAAAACGCTACGCTATCAATATTGATTTTTCTTTGAAATTGAAAACATTTTAAAGATTATTGAGTTACAGATAATTAAAACATCGTAAATAAAAAAAAAAATTGAAATCTCGTAAAATTCGAAAATCTTGACGAATCGTCAAACGGATATAAAAATTATTTGATACAAGTCGACTTTTGGCGCGATCGCTCGAGAATTATTACCGAAAAAGCGGAAATTATTTCCATTTTGAATGGTGTGACACTGAATTTTCATGAAATAAAAATGTTTCATGAAAATAGATCGCGATAAAAAACGACGAAATAAAAAGAAGGAATAGGGAGACAGACACTTTACGCAGTTCTATCGACTGAATGATTTTAACAATGCTTCCAATTATCAGTTGAGAGTTTGACGGATAGAGAGGAGCTTAACGACGAAGATCCAAAAGTGTGCGACCGGGTAGGGACAGCAAAAGCAGTATTTCCCCGAGTTGCGAAAAGGCGAAGCTCTTTCTATGCCCTCACACCCTTCGAGCACTGCTTCGCCGGCCGCTTTAAATTACGTGCTGAAACTGGATCAAAGGCTCGCCTTTCATTTGCCGTGCCATCCCCCTTTGGCCCTTCGCATCCGCCTGACATTCGCCATTTCATGGTAGAGCTACGATTTTTAATGAGTACACGACGCCCCGTTCCCAAGCTCTTGAGAAAGATCGAGTTGTACGACAACGAACCTGAGCTCGTCACGTGTCAAGTGCACGTCTACTAAGTTGCGAAATTAACTATCGTACTAATTACGTATATACATATCGATCGTATTTATCCTGAAGAAGCGCAATCTGAATTACGATTCGAATTCCTCTCAATCAAGAAAAACCTTCGATGTTTCATGTAAAAAAATGACTTTCTCATCACGATCGCTATCTGCGTGAAGGTAGGGATGTTTGATTTCAACAATTTCGGTAAATCTGACGCGAGCGGTTAAACTATAAAAAAAAAAAAAAAATTAGTTGGGTAAAATGATTAATAACGTGAGTCGAAATATTGAAATTTCGCTGAGAATTTGCAAATTACGTTTTCCTCTGGAATTTTCGAACATTATGTCATAAGCCACCGGTGGCGTGTCGAGCTTTCGATGCTGGTCACGCCTCTTGAGGCTGGAGAGGTCTCAAGGTATAGACGTTACCTCTAAATAGGGACATACATTCAGACGGATCGGTTGGGAAAATCCCTTTTTTTAAAATACTATTGAGTAAATAGTATTTAAAAAAATTTATTCACAATAATAGGGACAAAAATGAGACAAAAATGCTAGCGGTTTATTGTGACGATCGTAAAAAACTGGAACGCCAATTTTTTACAGGAATTTTTTTGAAAAAAAAAAAAAAAAAAAAACAAAAATAATTTTTGTCATACATTTAACGTGAATACGTAAAAATTAATTTATTAGTCATTGTACGCTACAATTAACCGTTTCGAAAGTTTCTCGAGTCGTTTTACAACATTGATGTCTCTCTCAAGATAGTAGAACTCATCCCCGTCTCTATAAATCTCAGGTACACTCGTAGTCCTCGTTTCTCTCCGTCCGCTCGTTTTTCTTTTCTTCATCTTTTCACGGTAGTGCTTTCGCCGAAGTTGGGATTTCTCGACTGTACGTGGCGAAACACTTCTGGTCTTGAAGGATAGAAACTCTGAACACACCGTGTGCTACCCTTCCCGTATTATTTAGCGCAAATTGCATGCTTGCAATTTTCACTATCATACTTCGCGCTCGAAGTGAGAGTAATAAAAACGGGTGAGAAGAGAAGAATGCGTAAAACGTATGGCCCCGAAGTTCGCATGACCTATGATGAATTATTGTGCTCGTCATGTTCGTGATGAAAAATGTTTATCATCGCGAAAAGACCAGAGGAAACGCCTATATTACGCTGCTGTAAATCCCGTGTTCCCCGCTTTGTGTCGTGTGAACAATGTAAATTTGATCGTAATGTAAAAAAAAAAAAAAAAAAAAAATGGCGGAACGCAACGCAATATAATGAATCGAACGAAACGGGTGCGCAGCCACATATTCGCGTATTATTCGACTTCGTACGCATACGACTTCGTACTACACGTGTACAAACGTAATAAATTAAATTACGCCCGCAGTTTCCAATCATCTCGACAAGTTCACATTTACAGAAATTCGGATGGAGAAGAACGTTCAAATACAATATTCATCGACATATTACATGCTGTCCGCGATTCGATCTATGGCTAAAATACCGGAATAATTAAATTCGGGTGAACCAAAGGCCTTTTTACTGGCAAACCCTATCGATCGGTGCATATTTAAGCGCATTTAGTTCGGAATTTTTGGGCATTTCAATGAGCAAATTTAATAATGTACAAAAAAAAATTTATACTCAACAGTTTGCACAATAAAGCCATTGTTTTCGTCTCTACCCCTCTCGATACCGATTCTCCATTCTCTCGATTTTTTTTTTTTTTTTTTTTTTTTCAGTTCGCGTTTCATTCTTTCCCACGCGAGCAATTCAATATTCTTGCTCCGTAGCAGCGAGTGGTTAAGAGCTTAAAGGATGCCGCGGTACATCCCTTAAATATTTAACCCCGAGATTGCTGGATTCCCCGAAAGAAGCTGTACAAGCAAAAACACCGGAGTGAAACACACACCCGGAAATCCCAAGGTTAGCTGTAAACTCTTTTTCTATACCTCTTTCCATTATTCTTTTGACCTCCGGGGTGCAACAGTCTCGAAAGCACCGAAAAGCTTATAATTCTTTATGCAAAGCGCCAAGTCTTTTCCCGCATTTGAATTCACCCCCTATTAAAAATTCAAACAGATTGGCTTCCGTGTTAAAAAAAAAAAAAAAAAAAAAAAAAAAAAACAGAAATGGCAAACAAGCAAAAACATTTAACCTTCAATCCATGTCTTTTGATGGTATTGGTGCGCACCGGATATCAATTAAATATTTATTGACGATTCCTGTCGGCAATCTCGTTGCACAATGAAAATGCGGCATACGCGCGATCGCATAATTTATTCTTCCAATGCAACAGCGCTTGCCATCGAGAGCAGCACTTGCAAAAATTTTTATTCGATTTATTTTAAAATAGAAAAATGTAATCCATCGACGCATAACGAAAGAATCGGACGGAAGAGAAAAATAAAAAAAAATCGGTGATTTTTTGCGATAACCGATGCCAGAAGTTTCGTTAATAAGATAAAAAAAAAAAAAAAAAAATAAAAGTTTCGCTACGCGGCTTACGACATGCATAACGCCCCGTGGTCCCCATCGGTCCGCATGTACATATGTACACGATACGTACCTACGTTGTACTTTTATTCGGTCGATTCTCGCGTTCTCCTCTCGCTATCGCATTCTCGGGGCCCCGAGGTTTCGCAAAAAGCTCGATGGCTTTCGCTCGCAGCCCTGACGCGACGCTGAAACCCATTGGAACCTCAGGCGACCCCCCGCGCTGTAACCGCTTTTGCACCGAGTATCGGGGCGGAGGAGGGGAGGGTGCAATATCGAAAACAATGCGATTTTACTGCTTGGAGCTCGAAAGAGAACGGGGAAACGCGAATCCGGCATGCAACTTCGTTGGTGAACGCTTATCGTGACTCAAAAACTATTTGCTTTGCTTTCCCAACAAGCGAGCAGTTCAATATTCGCGGCAAGCTATGCTGCACTCGTTCAACTAAACTTAACGATCGAAAGCTCGAAGCACTTGCCATGACGGTGAAGTTTTCCACGGATACGAGGAGCTCGTGAAGCAATCGAAGGAGAATCGGCAAGACTCACTTCCACCGATGCGAAAGAAATTTTACGGGAAAAAGCTCGTTGGGAGATTCTCGACGTTTGACATTGTCGACACGTTTTCGTCGCGACTTCTGTGAAGTTCAGAGATTTCTCCTCGTTTACGATAACGCCGCACCTCACTTTCGAGACAATCGCCGATTCTCGATAGTTGGAACTTGAGAACGTAAATGTTAGAGCTTTCGATATGAACGAACGGGTAGCCGAGGTGACGAATACGAGCGCTTTTCAGAATCGTTATTGCGTCGACAAACTTTGATGTTGCTGTTAGTCGATGTTATGAACAACTTTAGATAACCGCGTATACGATCGCGAGCTTTGTTCACAATTTTGTTTGATCGCGCGTGCGTTTGCCTGTGTGAAAAAAAAGCGTCGCATCAATTTTTTGATACAATTTTTCCGATGTTACCGGCGCGCGATAGCCCGAGCGACGCGAGCTTCGTTTGCGATTCCAGAGCGAAATTCTCGTTTAGTCGAAACCGACAACAGCGTGTCTGACAATTTGAACGAAATTAAAAAATATATATATGTTTTCGTCGTGCGACTGTTAGTGGCGGCGTTTGAAAGCTTTCGGATGCGATAGAAGACGATACGGCGTATGGCGAACATTAGTCTCCACACTGCGGACACGCGATGAGCCGCTGGTATCACCCGTTTTCCCCAACACCCCGCGCAAGCTCGCTGCTCCGATGCTGTTTGCCGCAAGATATTGGAGTTTAATTTGAAACGCTCGTGAGATTCTGCTTTCTCCGTCTGCTCGATCGTTCGCCGGTAATAACCACAGCGTTCAGATCGACGCTTAATTACGCAATAAACGTCGAGCACGGTATTCGAACTCATAACGCCGCATTCGAGGAATTTTATACTCGATCCCTTATATCTTTCGATATCCGATGCCAATAATTAAAAAGTTATTAGGGTCACATCAAGAATAGCTTTCAAGCAACGAATGGCTTTCGATTGATTCTCCGACTCATATCGCCCTTTGCAATCGTTTTCCTCGTTTCTCTCGCTAATCAACGATATTTTTTTTTCCATTGTCGTGTCGATCGACGTCGACATCCCGACGTTTCCGATTCGGGTCAATCTTGTCAAATATCGTTCAGCTTTGCGTGATTTTTTCATCGCGAGGATATGATATTACAATATGCTAAATCATTCAGAATTGTAATTTGTAACGAATATATAGATGAGTATTCATTACGGCATAAGACATTACATAAGCTTAGCGGTAGACGAGCGAATGGATGATCGATACGAAATCGATCGTCATGATTTGTAGGGTCGCAAATTTTTTTCTGTGTAAAAATTAACGAAAATTATCAAAAATTAAGTATCGACTACCGGTTTTAATATATATGTATACTGTCCACAAAAGTACGTCGTATTCATACCTTAAATTCAACTTAATTATGCGTAAAAACTCCAGTAGCAGTACATTACGTTTCCCAAAATATTTTTTTCTGAAAAAAAGGACAAAAATAACAAAAATTATTGTTGTTTTTTTTTTTTTTTTTTAATTCCTGTAAAAGATTGGCGTTCCAGTGTTTACGCGCGTCACAATAAACGTCACAATAAAGCATTGGAATGCCAATTTTTTACAGGAATTTTTCTGAAAAAAAAAAAAAAAACAATTTTTGTTATTTTTGTCCTTTTTTTCAGTGACACTTCGCCTATAAAGTTTTGTCCATTTTTTTTTTAAATAATATTTCCCAACCGGATTTTTATTTTTATTTGACTTTTTCCGACAGTGTCGCAAAAATTATAGAATTTAGCTGTTTAACGCGTCATGCGTTAGCATGAAACTCCGAAAATCAATGCCCGAAACTCGAAGTTTCCTTAACGCGGTGCGATTGTAAATACGTTGCAAACAAACAGCTTAAATCTGTGAGCTAAGAAACGTTGTACTTATTCAGAAGTGAGGTTATACCGTCAAAGATGCAGTAACAGAACCAGCGTAACGCATAAATGGTACATAAACAGTATCGTTGCGGTTGGTGTAGAGTACTGTGTACACAGAAGCGAAGGAACATCCGAAGGCGTTTGAGGTAACGAGTAGAAGAGCGCAAGTATAAAGGGGAGTGTGAGATTGCCGTATAGATAACGGCAAAACCCCTGAGCACTCGAGCTAAATAAATACTGAAGTCACCGAAGCGCATCCCCTGCACCGCATCGCCTTCTCTAACCCACCCTCATCCGCGCGGCTTTCGACGTATTCTCGGTTCCTCACATTTCCGACAAATTCGCTGCCAGGTAGACACGCACCAGATGGCCCTGTTGCAGGAACCTAACAGAATGTTGACAAACACGAAACGTGCACAAGGAGAGTACACTTCTGTATCCTCCGATGTGTCTCAAGATCGCGCCGAGCAATAGATCTTTCTTCTATCGTAAATTATCAGAAAGGTAAAAAAAGACTTTGCGCATTAAGGAAATATTTTTATAGTGCGACGGCCCGAAAAAGCGCTGATTTTCACATTTTTTCCGAAAGATAAAATATGTTAATCAGTGTAATTTAATTAATGTCAAATCGCAGCTTTTATGAAAACAAACATAATATTTATTTTTTCTTTGGGACGTTGAAAATGGCGTGTAAAAAAGTGTTCTGACGGTGTACACTTCTTGAAAAAAAAAAAATTGTTAATCAGTACGAAAGCCGTTATCTTGCTGATAAGGTTTTTTTTCGATCAAAATTAACAAAATGGCGGCGATTTGAAGAGAAAAAAAAGTTTCGAATTTAGTGCATTTTTTCGACGGTTTTTAATTTTTTTAAATATGAAAATTTAAAAAATGGATTTTCATAGCACGATAAAAAGACGTGAAGAATGTTGTATCAAAATTTGAAACCGGTAGTTTGAAAACTCTTCCTTCGAGAGTGTAAACCGATGTAAAACTATTTTTTGAAAATTGTACACTAGAATGAGCGCTTAATACGCGCAGTAACGTAAATCGGAACGTGAGATTACATGGAAAAATTATCACCAATTCGACGAGAATGGCATAATTAAAATTGCTATGGTGCCAATAGATCGTATTCCGGAAGTCTACATTCTTGCAGAAGCTTTGTGCACTTTTCCAAAATTACTTTTTTCGACTATATATTGGTATATTTTCCATACAAAATTAAATTAATGATTTATATTAAATTATTATAACTTTTTTTTTAATGCCATATCCTAGTTTTTCCATTACTTCTTACGCGTAATAACGTGTGCAAATAATGTTTATGAACGTTGTTTCAAAAAAAAATTTACACGAAAGAGGCTTACGGATAATCCTTCCAATCAAATTTTACTAATACATTCATCAATTCAGCACCGGTCCAATTACCGGAGGCAGTGTCGCGAATAATGCATTTGCCATTTGGTACAACAATAGCTGAGCGTTCGTATTCGAGAGATTTTTATCCCATTTTGTAACAACAATTGCACAACGTTCGTTCGGATTGGTACGCGTTCGTGTTAATCGATTAAATGACGCGATAATTGATTTTTTTTCCGCTCCGCCTGAACCGTAGTCCTGACGAAAATGTATTGGTTGTCCGTTGCCGTGTTTACAATATTCGAGCCGCTTGATTAGTTATTTTATCCGATTCTATTTTTTTCGTAATAAAATTGGGTAAAAGCGGTTGAATACTCGGCGATTCAACTTCCACAAATTAACTGTGTTAATCGGGAATATCTCGTGTTTAGTACTTTGGTAATGATGTCGATTTACATATCGATGTAATAGTTAATTGGTCCCGTTGACAATTACATACATAAATCCTCATAATTAGAGAGTTAATGGCATAATGGAACCTTATGACAGAATAACTATAAGCATATAATGAGTCATAACTATACATTGGTAATGTCATAACGTAGGGTAGAGGTACCGTTTTTTGCCATTTTAGGTCCGATTGTGGCCAATCGAATAAAAAAAAAAACTTCGATTAAATCATTCATCGAAGTTATATGCGAACTTTTGAAGAATCAATATGCGGTTTTGAATAAAAAATTATTCGATGAGTATAATAATAAAAATGGCCATAAATGGCACAGGGGCCACTAACGGTACGTGTACGCTATACCAGATGTCATTTTCATGTGTATTTGTCTGGCGCATCGTTTCGGTCTTTGACCGGAGGGAACGTCAAAGAATTTTCAATTAAAGTTTCGGATCGGCTTGATAAAACGAGAACAAGCAAAAACCTTTGGCAAACTAACGTCGCGTGCTTCTCAGTCCACTTAATCGCACGTTAACCATTCCCTGCCTTTCCGTACCTAGATAATGCTTTACACCTGCTTTCACAGGCATCGGAGAGCTCTCCACATCGTCGAAAAGAGAACAACAAAAAAGTTTAACCTTAAAGCGTACCTGACGTTCCGTTTAAAAGTGTTCGCATAGTTTCTCCGTTGCGGAGAATTTCGCTGACCTACTAATTATATATTCGTTCGATAGAGCGCTTGCACGCTTTGTGTTTAAATAACAAGTTTTTCCATGATGTAACGAACGATCATGTAATTCGGAAGTGGGGCCTCGATCCCTTTGTTCCTCAAATTAATTCCAGTTACGTTGCAGTACTTTAATAGCCCCGATCCTCGGTTACTTATCCATCCCGGGACGCAAATGAATTGGGATAAAACTGGCTAATGCTTCGCTAGCGCTACATCGGGGCAATTTCTACTGTGAACGGAGAGAATTGAAAAATCTAAGAGCTTCTGCTCAGCTTATAACGTTGCCGCGGTTGGATAATGAAGTTGAGGATCGTGGGGATTCAATGTGTAAGAGAAGTGGAGCTATTTATGTGTGTGCCTACGGGAATCCATATATATGTATACAGTTGGTTAGGGGTGGAAGAGAGGGGGTGGGTGTAAAACCAGGCAGCAGTTGAGGAAAAGCTGCTTAGGCAGTGAAACCGCGGGCGTGAACTCGTGACTCTATATCCCGTCTACCTCACTCAATTCTCCGGTGAAGTTTTCCTCCTGAGTCCTCCGTTGGGGCTGGTAGCACAATGCAAACTGTAACTTATGCGCCAGTCACCTCTACCCACTGACAGGACAGAAAACCAACGGTGTAGGTGCAATGTTACCAGAAATGCCCGAAGGATCCGGCATCGCAGTGCTAGAAACGATGAGTAGAACCGCCACTACTACCCACCCATTTTCATCACCCACCCACCCCCCCAACCACCCACCGAGTACCTTCCTCGGGACGAGTCTGTATGCTTTCAAAGCACCGCGGTTGCCATTGCATTGCCCAGCACGACCTTCCCTGCGGCGTAGCGGTCCGCGTGGCTTAATTAAGCGAGATCGCCGAGGATCCCCCGTAGAGCCGAGCCATAGCACAACAGCAAAGATAAAAAAGAAACAAACACTATTCTCACCGAAATATAACTCGACGTAAAGCAAATTTTTTAGTGGAGACGAAATTTTAGATTCGTCAGACGGATATGGAGGGAAATCCTGCGACCGAAACGATGCGGGAGTGTCTTGTCATTCCATTTTTATTCCGGTGTTTCAGGAAAATAGAAACGTGGAACTTTCGAGACAATCGGGAATGACGCATATTTGGGCGTTTTTCTCTTCGTGAATATTGTAGAGCATCGCGGGGCGGAATTGTTCTGTAAACTACTTGGCATCGAGACGCTACCGCGTCTCTTGATTAATGGGATTCACAAAAAGAATCATATATCTGATCAAATTGAAATGAAACAAAAAAAAAAGATGTCGCGAAATTTATTTGTAAAGTATCCAATATGTCTATTTTCATCGAAAAACTGTGTATTATTGATATATTTAAAAATATATTTCTGCAAATATCGAAAAGATTACATTGTAACATATTAATCATATAAAAACGCCGATTTTCATGTATTTTAGTTATGCATTTTTTATTTATTTATTTATTAAAAATATATTAAATATGTTTCTAATACATTTTTTGTATTTACACGGAGAGAAATTTATAAGTTTCGTATTTTCTGCCACAGGTGGCGTTGTAACGCCGTGTTACAAGGCACTATAGTAATTTTTTCCAGACGCTGTGGTAATGTTTATCAGATCCTTCTCTCCGTGTAGTTTTTTGCATGTAGAGATTGTGATTAATTGTTCATGAATTTTTGTCGTCGAGTATAATTGGCGCTCACTGGTGAGGTGAGCGCGAAGCTCTCAGTTTATATGATGCCTCACTTGTTCGAAGTTTACATGATTTTCGGATTATAAAACTCTCGAAAGAGTGCACGCAATCGTAACTAAAAGTTCAAATGATTTTATGATGTATAATATTACTTGATTCAGGTCGGAAATACTTGTATGAAACACATATCGTATACCACACGCGATGGTGCATTAAGATGCTAAGAGATCTCAGAAGATATTTATTGTTATTGAACCCGAGTTTTACTGTTTTACGAAACATATCTTCGCCATTTGCATTTATACTCAAAAAAAGGGAGACTACGTATAATGCTTCGAGGAGAATTACAGTAGAGCCTCAATTATCCGAATCTCGGTTATCCGAACTCTCGAATATCCGAATGGCTACTCGGTTTATCCAAGCCCTCGGTTATCCGAACGACACCACGAAACACACATTGTTGCCGGGCACAAGCAACAATGTGACGTCGCCGTTCGGCTATTACGAAATCCACGCGCGTTACGACCCGTATTTGGCCGCCTAAAAACGTGTAGCCAACGTTTGCCAGTTGAAGATCGATAGTTTTATGCAACCGGAGTCATTATAGTACTTTGCGATACTATTACGGAAAATCGGACTTTTGACGAAGTTCGGGAAGGGCCGCAAAAGAGGAGGCGAGTACGGCCGCTTTACAACCGCCGCCAGAAGTCCTTTTTCACTTACGAGTATCGCATAATATTTTAAGCAACAAATGCATGAAAGGTGCCAGGTTATGTTCGGCCGGCCGTTCTATAAAGGCCGACGAACCGCTGTGCGCATGCGCACAGTATTTCTGACACGGTTATGGACCGATCTGCGCATGCGTACAGTATTTCTGACACGGGTATGGACCGATCTGTGCATGCGTACAGTATTTCTGACACGGTTATGGACCGATCTGCGCATGCGTACAGTATTTCTGACACGGTTATGGACCGATCTGTGCATGCGTACAGTATTTCTGACACGGTTATGGACCGATCTGCGCATGCGTCCAGTATTTATGACACTTTTCGAATATTTATGACACGGTTATGGACCGATCTGCGCATGCGCGCAATATTTATGACACGCTTCGAGTATATATGCAACGCCTTCTAATAAAGTCCGAACCATTTACGGTCCTAATTAGTCCGGATAATCGAGGCTCTACTGTACAGCTGTTTCGATCAGCTGTAATAAACGTCTCTAACAGAATCTGTGTTTTCGAAGACAAACCTAATGCCTCATATCTCTCCTCAGTCACTGACACAAACCGACGTCGGCCACTTTATTGCTGCAATTAGTTATAGCGAGCCGTATTATAAACGCCAAAACGATTATGAGTCCCAAACATAATCTCGAAAGTTCGTTGAATTTTATCGTTACCCACCAGCCGCTGAAAGCAATTCGTGTGTACGACCGTCACGATCGTATCGTGTCTCTTTTATATGCGTCTTACGATCCAATCGTGCGTCGAACGATCGTCCCGTAAAAATAACGAGATGAAAAAGAACAACGACGGGACAAGATTCACCCGCTTACCAACGCGATATATGATGACGTAGAAACAAAAAAATCGAACGATTTCCCATCGAACATCAGCTGTTCCGTCGATTATGAGAATAAAGCAAAAAACAAAAACATAAGAAAAACACCGTCGATCGCGTCCCCGAAAAAATAGGCCGAATAAACGCGAATCCGTGAAAGTAGCCAGACATCATTTCAGTGGCAGATGTTACGAAACTTCTCGAAGCTGAATTGTTCCACGGTATATAATTGCGGCACTCGTGAATCCACCACTTTCCATATTTCTTCTGCTCTCACTCGGCTCTCGCTCCTTGCCTCTTGAGAAAACGTTGAGCCCGTACTTTCGCTTCTCCTTTCCTCCGTTTACTATGAGCGCTGATTCTATAGCAGTGCTCATGGCCGATGGTTGGGTGCAAGGTCTGGATGTCTATCGAGTTATGATAACTACTTCTCCCTCGCAGTGGTGCCGATGTGCTACTGCCGCCAGTTGCTCGTTCGACTGCGGCGCGCACAGTTGGACGGAGTTGTTCGAGCTTAGAAACAGTAGTGCTTTCGCTCGTTCCACTTCATCCTCCATCCCTCCCTTGCGTTCCCCTTACTTTTCTCACTCCTCGCTCACTCACCGTTCCCAAGCGCCGAGCTAAGAGAGATCGAAGGGAGAAGTTCCAGTGTTGACCTTCGTACCGAGTGCACTGTTTGCTGGAACCCAATTTTCCACTTCGACCGTTCGAACCACCCCTTTCGCGTTCCCGCGTGTACCCTCCTCTCTTACTCTGACTTTATCTGGTCTTACGCTCGCTTCGCTGTCTCTCGTACGGCGTTAGATGGAAAACTTCGGTTTTCTGGTTGTGTACCTCCCGCACTACTTTCGCAAGCCTCTCTTTCATATATACGCGAGAGGATGTAATTTTTTACTCAAACTGGAGATTACGAATTTCAGTTCCCATCGTTCTTTTCTTGTTATACGTTTTACTATGACTTTTCATTCATCTCAGAAAATCGGAAAGATCACCTCGGTATTACTTGATCGTCATTATACGAAATTGAATACATTCGATTGTCTGTCATTGGCTATTGGCGTATAATAAGTTGTCAGACCGCGAAACGCGCGGAAAATCTCACTTTGCGTACCGCAGGGACGTAAATTATAACCTCACTTTTCACTGTCCGTCCAGCAAAACTGCTAGGAAAAGCGCCGGATTCCCTGCACTCGGACCGAAATTGGCAACTGCGACTCGCGTGATTGCCGCAAACCTCCCATTCGCCGCAATTCCTGACTTTCGGCTTTTGTTAAACAATATATTATTTTTACATTTGTATTTTTGAAATTATTTACGAATAACTTCCCCTTTTCGGAAGTTATAACTTCCCGAAAACGACCCATCCCTCCCTTCTCCCAACTTAAGGCTCATAGTGAAGCCGACCCTCTCGCAACCTGAGATTCGCGATGAAGCTGAGATAAGTTGAGGCCCTCAGAAATAGAGGTTCCGATTAAGTTATGAGTTCTAAAGGGAACCCTACAGCTTAAAAGATCGAAATTTCTATTTGGTGAAACAATTTCGGTAAAATGTCTCCCTGCAAACAGTGACATCTTCCGGAACTCGTAAAAATGCTTAGCAAATACTCAACAAATGCACACAAACCCTCACTGCCTTTAGCTTCTGCTCTGATTGATCCGATTCCTGAATAACAGACTTTCATAATTCTTAATCGCGTTGGGATAGACATTCGGATCTTTATGATCTCATAAAAATGGTTAACTTCGACGAATCCATGAAATTAACGATACCTTCGGTTTATTGTCTGCCGTTGAGATGTAACATTTAGCACCTACGATTCTTGCGCGAATGTCGGAAGCGTTCACATCAGCGAGAAAATTCACACGTACCGTGAGCTACCGGTTCGGAGAGGCCAGTGGAATTGTTGGATGCAACAGCAGTAGGATAAAAAAAACTGCAGACTCTGCGGTCCCGCTTAACGACCCGTGCAAAACACAGCATGGACTCTCTACTAGAATGCGCAGCGAACACGTTTCGCTACTATAGTACTGCTACGGTAGAAAGAGTAGAGCAGAGCCCGTTGAGTTGCTGTGGTGGTATTCCGGAGCCTGCTGCGTTCGCTATACCACATCCAGAGAGTACCGAGAGCGGCACGTAGCAAAGCAAGAACCAGTGGAAGCAGAAAACCAGCAACGAGAGAGGAGAGTAAGGAGAGAAAGAGAGAGGCCTTACTCTGCCGGTACTCTCAAAAACTTTCGCTTAAACGACACGCTCCGTGTTCTCTTACTCTCACCTGATCGCAACGAGACCAACGACGATGATGAGAACGACGAAAGGCTCTCATCTCTCCGAGTGATCGATGCTCACTTCTTTGATTTACAGTCGCGTTCTATAGGTTTGATAGACTTTGACTTTGACCCGAACTACTCGGACTAAAAATCTCATTGACTAGGAAAATGGGAAAGGAAACTAAGAAAAAAAAAACGACGACGTTCGCGGAAAAAAGTTTCGAACTCTCGAGGAAATGGATCGAAGTCATTCCGGACGAATCTTTTTTTCGTTCGTTGAAAAGAATCAGAATGAAGCGATTATCGCTCGAAATTATTTAACAAAATGGAGAAAATGATGAGTGAAGAACAATCTAATCGAATATCGTATTGTTTTCTGCGCAGATGTCACCATCAAATGATTAGCTATTCAGTATTTCCAAAAGTTGGCCTTTTCAAGGATCAAATGGAGTATCAAGTTGATGCAATTCTGCCGACGTATACGGAGCGGATGAAGAAGTTGAAACTAATCAAACTCTTGCGAATGAAGTTTGAACGGTGACGAGGTTATACGTCGAAAACAGGAAGTCGATCGCTTAAAGTTAATTCTGAAGTCTGTCAAGTTGAGAAATCGAGATCGCGCGAAGTTGTTAGAGCGGAGTTATTTCACCACCCGAACTCCTTGGACGAGGCAAACTTGCGTTACGTTTTGAGTGTCCTTAATGGGTTTTTTTTTTTTTTTTACCTTTTCAGAGAAGAAGTCAAGTTTTCGACGTACATTTATGAAGAATCTCTTTTATTTTTCGTCTATAAAAAAAAAATATCACTTTGTTGAATACGAGAAGAAACGTGCGCCGTTATGATTTCGAGGTTTCAAATTATTTGCTGACGTATAATTATATGGGGTCTGAAGTTTCCGGCGCTAATCTAGGCCAACGTTATTCATCTGAACGTCATGTTTTTTTTTTTTTTTTTTTTTTTTTTTTTCGTACACCCACGGCAATTACTTTCGATTTTACGCTCCGTCTTGCGCAGTTTCCATGTCATAAAGTTTGCTTACTCATGCATTCTTAGCTACACACACGGCCTCGAGGAACGTTTGCGCATCGATTCCACCTGTACGATCTTTGACCCGTGACCTCGAAGTTTTCCGCATAAAACACACTTTTAATGCCTCAAACGATGCGTCCGATATTTCGTTTAACTTTTTTTCCCTCTTCGTCACCGACCCCAATTTCGAGCGGTTAGCAATTATTTGCCCCGAAGTAAGGAAAAAAAACTATTATTCAACGCAAAATTCCGTTTAAGCCGGAAAAAGTCATCCTCCGTTGGGTTATACATCGTTAATATGTCGTTAATGGATACTTAAGCCGATCTTTAATCTCGAGGCCACTCTTGTTTCGCGTAATTCTCTCGCGACGTATCTATTAATCCGGCTTTCAATTTCGCAACGATAAGCTCCTCGCCAACGTAACAGTGCAATAAAAAGACATGGAAATCATTTATCACACACTAACATAAATATTAATCATTTATTTATTTATTTATTTTAATTTTCGTAAAAAATGAAGCAAAAATCAAAATCACATTGGTGGTCTAATTCTAGAAGGATGCTGATACGCTATGCTTATCAAACTTCGAAACACCTTTTTTTAATCTAATCGGTAACCCGATAACGTCGAAATATATTTACAAAATTAATTAAAATCGGGTTTCAGTAGTGAACGCAAAAAAGTGCTATTTGAAGACAAAGTACAAAATCACGAGGATAATACAAACCAAGAAAAGCCGCGAAAAGTTTTTCACGATTTTCAAATTGATCTCATTGACGCAATACTTTCTCGCTGATGCTGAGACACACATGATGTAAGACTCGACATCGATTTCGGGACAAATAGGAAACGTCTCTCTGTCCTCAGGCGCGAGACTTTCCTGTAGCTGGTAAATTCGATTTCTCTCGACGGCCCACGGTTTCGATGCAATTGACTCCAACGTTCGCAGAGCTTTTCGTACTTTGTTGTGCTCCTCTATGCATCTGTGTGCAAAACAATTCTTTACTGTCCGAGATAAATCGATGATTTACACAATGTTTTCGCAAATCGTTCGATCGCAAAGTCTATAAAGTAACGAGTGGGGAAAGAGGGACATAAATAACATTTTATTACATTTTACGATGCAAATTTCTTGACGATTATAGCCTCGTGGCCTGCCGTTCGCGATCTTACGAGTTCCGATAGTTCAATATGCATCTAAATCACCAACTCCGACAGTACAGACCTTTTTTTCTTCGCTTCTACTTCGCGAATTGCGCAAGAAAACGTCTTGCAGATTGCATTGCCGTCGGGTATCCTTTGCGTCATCGTCACTACGATGCGTTTCGAGTCTTTCGAGTGTTTAACTTTTGCAATTGGACAGACGGACATTGTGACTTTGTAGGTTTTACCTATTTGATTCTCCTCTTTAAACTCGCGAGTGTTTCATCAAAACGTTTTGTTTTTTGCAAACTTTTTCGTCGAGAAACTAACATATTGCACATGCCGTACCGACCCAATGCTTTCCCGGGTTGCAGAAACCGTTTTTTGAGTTTTTTTTTTTTTTTTTTTTTTTTTTTTTTTTTTTTTTTTTTTTTACGATCGCAACAAAATGTTTTAGTGTCTCGTATACGTTACCTCGGTTTTGCACCGCAAGTCGAAAGAATCGTGTCACAGAGAGCTGACGGCATCCACTCGAGGAACAAGACGACGATCCACTTTAACAAACCCACAGACGTGATACCGCGGATACCAAATGTCGGATAGGAGAACTTGCGGTTTGCCAAGTAGCCTTTCTCAACGAGCTCACCCCAGGTGCAACCTAAGGTCGGTACATTGTACACCGTTGGCTCAGCAGATCGAGTTCTGTAAAGCAAAGTTAACATAATAATCATTGCGAATACAGAAATCTACAACACTTGATTGCCGATTTATATATACCATTTACGTTTTTATAGATGCAGTTTACCGACTATAATATTTTTTATTAATTACATTTTTTTTTTATAATTTCCGCTTAAAAAAAAATATATCGCGAAATACATCGATTACAGATCCAATTTTTTTTTCACCGAAAAATGGTATATTGCGGAACTCTTTTAGAATACACATCTATTATAAAATGTGTTTTATATAGGTACTTTTTTTCTCTGCGGATTTCCCAACTAATGATTAAGTCTTTCAGCGATTTTTTCTCTTCAGTGAACACTGTCATATATTTTATTGAGTTGTATAACGTAATATATGAATTGCGGATCTATCGTTCAAGATTTCCGTTTATTTCGAAAAAAAAAAAGAAAAAAATCCTCGCTATTCTCGTACAGTGAATTACCCACGATTTACGGTTATTCAGGTTCATCGATGAACAAACGTCTCGCGATTTATTTTTTTCTTTTTTTCGATTGAATATACGCAACGCGAAAGATATGGGACCGGTTGAGAAAAGGTTTCATTCAATCAGCTATGCCATCCATTACTCCCCGCGGATATCCCTTGATCTCGTTGACCCAACGGAACTACCGGGGGCTGAAGTATACTTTGCTACAGAATACCTCCCAGCGGTAAAGTCTATCTATATACGTGCGACCGCTCCCCTCGCTCGCGATCGCTACCGAGACGGAAATTACAAGCTCTAAGGCTTGCTATACTATCTAGAAAAATGACTTCGCAGCAGTATACCATACCGTATACAGTATATAGCGTATTGAATGGGTCCTATTTTGTAAGGTGAATATATGTTGTTTTTTTTTTCTTTTCCAATTTTTCTTTTTTTTTTTGCAAACTTCGATTACCTCCGAAAAAAAAAAAAAAAAAAAAAACAAAAGAAAAAAAAAATCAAAGAACGAGAGAAAAATATCGCAAGACGCCGGAGCAAAAAACGGCGGGGCATTGTTCCTTTTGGGGGTTAGATG
Source organism: Cryptus viduatorius (assembly GCA_964006125.1). Lineage (NCBI taxonomy): Eukaryota > Metazoa > Arthropoda > Insecta > Hymenoptera > Ichneumonidae > Cryptus > Cryptus viduatorius. Next base: position 2,468,947 of record OZ023226.1, read on the forward strand.
CAATCGGTTTATTTGCCGTCCAGTGAGGCGAAAATAGTGCCCGCTGGAGAAAAGCCGTAGGAGACGAACGTTAAGACCGGTAAATAAGCCTTTCGGTTGGTCGCCCAATAAAACTGCCGCTAACGCTACTCGCATCGAGAATTTCTACATCGCTGTGGTTGAGTTAAATTGAGACCAGAAAATACCTCTTTCCTCTCCTTCTCCTCCTCCTCCTCTCTCCAATTCTTCGGTAGAACTTGACGCTCCGATACCCTCCCCACCCTGAGAGTTCGTCTAGACGAACATGAAAAATACACGATTGGCACTTGAATCGAGTCGATTAGCCGTAAATGAATAACAGGCAATTTACTCCACACATCGTTCGGTATCACAGACGATCAATTAGACACGCGAACGCTGCCGATATCGTGGAACTCGCGCGTTGCTTATGCTTCAAGATTTATTAATGCAACGCGAATTTCTTCCTTATACTCGCTTCACCATTCTCTTGTAGCTTTCACTTATCCATTCAACGCACTCGAAACGCTATTGCTTGTTGCAACATTATTGCCAATTATATTTACGACGGGGGTTACAGCTGCAATGGAAAAAAAAAAAAAAAAAAAATAGCAGATCTAACACGATGATTCTTCATTTCGCCTCCGTTACCGTGACAAGGAGTTAAGCAATATCGTCGATCGTAACGCGGGAACGTCGCTATATAGAATTTTCATTTACCGTCTTCACGAAAAACTCTCTATACTTTCATTTCTCGCTTCCTGACAAACGAAGCTTCGAGCTGATGCACATAATTAAAATTAAAAAAAAATAATAATAATTAAAAATAAAATCTCTGAAACTTGAGAACATTTTGAGTTATGCAAGTTTTCATCAATGTTAAGGGAACATAATTTATAAAAAAATTTTCCAAATTTTAGAAACACTTCGATATATATGCAGTCATTCCCTATTATTTTTACCAATTTTTAAAAATTTCAAAATTTTTTTTTTTTTTTTAGTTAATTTATAGTGTAAATTACTAGAGGGAAAAAAATTGCGGACGAATTTCATTAGTATCTGTTTTTTTTAATCTTCACATCGATTATTTTTGCATTCGTCCCGATGCGGTCGCACTGACAAAATACGTGGATTGCATACCGCGAAAAACTCCCGCGAAATGCGAATCATAATTCGAACATTTTTCAGGACTGAACAGTTTTCATGTAAATATGGACTTAAGTGTACAGTAAAACTTCGCGGAATCTCGATAAAGTGAACGGATTGAGTAACGCGGGCAGCACAACGTGAAAAAAATGCTTACACCAGCGTCGGCAATGCTTATCTACAGAACATTGAAGTTGCGAGTTGCATATTTCGTTTTATGTACTAATAGTGCGCCCTGATAGTCGCCGGCGAGTATTGACCGGTTTGCGAACGAACTTCACGACTACAAGTATCCGCGGTCGCGACTAGTGCGCAAAAACCCCGTGTGCGCGTTCACTTTCACTTGAGTACACGGAGAGAAGGATTTAATACAATTTACCATATATCTAGTAAAAAGTATCGTAAATTTCTGGTTGTGCCGAGTCAATGTCGCCACCTGTTGGCAATTACGAGAACTATGCGAATTTTTACCATAGGATATGATAAAAATTCCAATAAATTTGGTAAAAATTCTCGTAATATCGAGAATTTTCGTCATAGGTGGCGCCACCGTCGAATTTCACCAGACGACATAATCATTTCTAGTAGATCCGTCTCTCCGCGTACAAAGCAATCCGACCAAATATACTACGCTGCATGGATAGACACGTTGATCTACGTACCTGATACCCCTGTCCCATGCCGCAACAATCAGAGCATTTGCAGCCATATCGACCGGCAGAACTTCCGCCGGCAGATCCGATCTTCCGAGAGCGAATCCCGCTCCGACCATAAGAGCCGTTGGTCCTCGTAGAATTTCGACGAATCCTGGAATCGGTTCGCTGTATGCCGGTCCCAAAAATGGAATTCTTACGAGAGCCAATGGTATGTCGGGGATACATTCTTTCTGCAACGACTCCCCAACTTGTCCCTTGTGTACGAACAGATCAGAGGCCGCGGCGATCGTTTTCAAATTCGGCAAATGCGCGCAAAACTCGAAAACGTCGTCGTGTGGTCCAGCAGCGTGGAAAGCGATCTCGACGCTATTTAACTTATCAGCATCCTCCTTGCTGAGACCAAGTCCCTCGTAAAGAAGATTACCCTCTAAAGCCTGCACTCGGCTTATCGCCTTTGGATCTTTCTGGCGTAATCTCTCGTATCTGAAAACAATTTTAACGATTTTTTTTATTTTCTCAGTACAAATTCGTTTCTTTTTTCTTTAAAGATGAAAGTAAAATAATTTTGCAAAAAAAAAAGTAAAATTAAAAAAAAAAAATTTTGCAGATAAAAAAATGTCTGTACGCAAGAATCCTTTTTTTATTAAAGCAATTATCTCATGTATGATGATAAATATCCCGACTATGAATAAATCTCTCGACTATACGCGGAGGGAAAGGTAAAGAAATTATCTCTATACTCGTCTATCAAGTGAAGTATATTCCGGGGAATTGGACCGATTTTCCCCGTACTTCTGATTTTATACGATGGATTTTTAATCTCATATTGCCGCTCCATTTCCTTTGACTATAATACACGAAGAATTTTTTGTTACTTCGCGATTTTTCGTCAATGCAATTTCTCTGTTACATTCCATTATCGATCGGATTTTTATTAATTTTTGTAAAATCGATTTTCATTATATCGTAACGAGGGTCCGTGCGTCCAACTTTTTCCGTCACGTGCTGAAATAATCTTCGATATCCTATGAGCGCGCAATTTGTTGAGGAACGTTGACTGCTTACAAGCAGTGCACACGCCCGTACACCGGCAACAAAGGTTCGATTCTCCGATCGTCCACGCCTCCGCGGGTTATTGCTTCCGGTACAGAATAGCGTTGTAAAAATGAATTTCTCTTTAAAACAAAAAACAAAATGAAAAAAAAATATTGAAGAAAACGGCTACCCTGCCACCGTTTTTCCAACCTCACGTCGCTCGCGGCTTTCCGCTTCGTGTGTTGCCCTCGTTCAACTCGCCTCGTGGGAGGGGAAAAAACGGTATATGCGCGGTCTAGATATCCTCGACGTTACGAGGGGGAGGATTACGTGATAGAAAGCGATTCAATAACATCCCCCCGTCCGTACATTCGTTTCGCTTTCTTGTTGCATCGATTCTTCATTACACATACTCCTCTCACCCCCGTCCTCCTACACAGATACGCATACACCGCCTGCAACTATGGCGTCGATTTTTTTTGTGCGATTCTAGAGATCAGCGAATCTACAGCACGTTTTCCACTTGCAAATCAAACACGGAAACGACTCAAAATCAATGACTCGCGTACGTAAAAATTACAAGCTATTTTCATTGTTCGCATTGTTTTTCCGATCTCGAAGTTTTCTGTTGTTTATTTTTTTATTATTTTTGTATTTACGCTTTTACAAATGTAACTCGACAGCTTTGGATGAATGAAATGAATGTTTAATTCGTATTTCGTTAGAAACCTACATCGAGATATGTGGATTGATATATTGGTTTTCAAATATCTAATTTAGGGGAAAAAAAAGTCGAATACAACACGCATCTGGAGATTTTCCGATATTTTAACGAAAATCAAAGATATCGATCGATAAAAAAGAGAGAGGGAGAGATATCGATAAAAGTATCGTAATTCGAGAATTTTGCAAAATAGTTTGCACAATAGAAATTCAAAAAATTAAATTGAAGTTAGAAAAAAAAATTAATGAAAATTTGAAAAAAAAAAAAAAAATCGGCAATTAATTTGCGAAGTGTATATTTTTTATACGTGTTTTCTAAAATTTTATCCTAAATTTTCTATTTACCAAAAGTGCATTTCTTTTCGTAAATTTCTAAAAACATCGATTCAAAAAATGACCCAAAGTGCGAACTTTGCACATTCATCGTTTGTTTCGCGTTATCCACCGTGAAAAATGAAATTGTTCAACGCATTGTCTCTGGCAGAGAGACATCCGTGAAACGACGGTGGAATATAAAGAGGCAATGTGCAGACTTTGTTCGGCTCGTTCATCATTTTTGCATTCATACCCCGGTGAAGCGAAGATCCTTTTGATTCTGTCGTCCTTGGTGAGACTATTGCGTGATCGTAGAATCGCGAGTATTCTCACATTGGGAAATGTTCGGAGTATCTTCTCCAACAATGCGCGTCCCAATTCACTTGTCACTCCGGTGAAGAGTATCGTACGGTTGTCGAACCACTCGGTCAGAGACATGATCATCGACTATCGACTGCCGTTCGCTCGAGCAAACTGAAGTAATACACAGGGTACCGTCTCGAATAAACTCCCGAATGCCGCGGAATTCTTCGATTGTCGGGATGCCACTGTCTCTTTTCTTCCCTTTCCTTCCCACCCCTTCTTTTTCACTCTCTCAATCGGTCAGTAAGTAGTTTGTGCTTTGTGGCGGCGTATGCCAGTCGGCTAACCGTGAATCGACCAATCGTTAGCTCTCCACTTCGTTCGACATTCCCCCGAAGACTGTTTTAAACTCCAGAGAGGCCGCTTGGCCGTCCACCGTTCATGAAACTGGCGAGCGGCGAGAGTCTCGAGACGCGCGGATCAGCGCGGGTCCATCTTATATACTTCAGAACTCTGTTCGGTATACATTTCTGAAGGGTCCTTCAGTCGTAGTGAAAGCCAAAGGTGATGGGTTATGCGCGACCGTGAATGCCATACCGACCTACACCTTGGTCTCCGACGATATAAAGAAAATGATCATAATATATATGTATACACTTTCCCACATCCTGACGATTTACGACTACAGATATTTGTTTGTTTTGATTTGAAATCCGTAAAAGCGTTGATTCTAGAAGCATTTTAAGTTTCGATTTCTTTTTTTTTTTTCCTTCAGTTTCTTTATATTATTGTATATGTATAAAAAATGGAAAACACGAAATTCGTATTTTAGTTTATTATTATAAATATAACGAGCGTATTGTTATTTAAAAATGAAAAACAATAAATAAAAAACCGATATACGATACATTAAATAATATATCGTAATTATTAATATTTGGCTGAAAATCAAATGCATTCATTATTTTTTAGCGTAATTATTACGATATATTGAAAAAAATCGCACTTGCGATTCCGATTGAATTTAGTGGACCTTAATGATCGGATGATTCAATCTCCGTGCATGAAATGGAATCGAAATCGTTTGAGTTAATCAGGTTTAGGGATTATACTATCGTGAATGATATTGCAAGTGAATACTCTCGCTAACGACAGTCCACGCGTCTACCGGTCGTCTATATAGTCATATCAGCGCATTCAACCGGTCGTCCGGGCGGAACATCTCGTCGTGTGCAAACGTAGCGACGGTCGCTCTGTGAACCATTCCAGATTTCAGGCGCTCGTCCTTCCATCTCGTGAATACATCAGATTCGCGAACCTCGAAATAATCTCAATGTAGTGTCCGGAGTCCGATTCCGAGATCGTGTTGACCAATTCAATCATAACGCGATCGCCAAAGCAAACAACTTCGTTGGCGGTGGGTAATGAGTCCGGAACGATGGTGCAGTAGCGGACGATGTCAATTTAGACGACAATATTCCAATAATTTTCGGTTTACCAAGCCGATCTACACAACTACTAATCGATTTATTTCGCTTTAAAGAAATATTCGTATATTGTTTATCGCTAATAACGGTCAATACGTTTTATTGCGAAATTCGAAAAAATCGGTAAAAAAAATTGTGAAACCCAAAAAAAAAATTTATTCCGACATTTTTTTTTTTTTTTCATTTTTTTTAAGGCAGACAAAGTTTTTTAGATCGAAAACAAGTTTTCGAAACATAAATGCACTAAGGAACTAATAATCGAATTGCGGTGTTGCAAACGTATTTTTTCAGTCGAACCGTCGAGGCGGGTAGCTACGCATACTATCACTTTCCCAACCGGGCGAACTTGAGTTACTTCGCTGACCCACTCCTCCTCCCATCGATGGGTCCAGTCGATGGAAAAATTCCATAATTATCTATCCAAGGTGTACCGCGAAGTGATAAACTCACAGTTACGAGTGGAAGATCGCTGAACTAATTAATAGGGGAATACGATAATTAATAATAAAGGCTAATTAATTTAGATGCGCGATCGGTAATACAATCAACAGATTTATCTTAACATTCCGTAGGTAACTTGCCGTCGTAATATCGCTCCCAAACCGCCTTCGCGTGACGGAACCTTATGGCATTGAAACATCGCGGAAAATTCCATATCTCAATAAAAATGTATCGTTCGCCTTGCTAATGGACGGGGAACACTATAATTTTTTTTAAATGTAGAATACCATTAAAGATAAACGTTTTAAGCGTTCCGCGATCTGTTGAATTCAGTCACTTACCAAAAATTACTATTATTCCGAACGGGAAACTTACATATACTTTCACTTTCTTAGTGCATCGCGATGCATGTATAATAATAATAATAGTAATAATAATGATAATAAAGAATTGTAACATCCATTGATTTTTCATGACTATTTAAATTTTATTAATTAATTGACATTTCTGCTTCAATTTAATTCTTAATCGCAAAATCAGATCTCGTTGATCTCAAAGCAGAAAAATAGATTCGAAATTCAGAGGACGTTTCGCGCGCGGGGCCTCGTCTCGCCTCGTCGTCTGCTCCCGTCTCATTGCGAGAGCAATATATACTATAGTCTCGCAAAGGCCCTACGGAGCTCGCTTTTCTTATCTCTCCATTATGCTAAATGCGGCAATTGGTATGTAGAGTACCATTGTTTTTCCCTGAGCGTGGAAAACGACCGTTAAGGGAAAGAGTGCCATTCTCGCAAAGCGGAGTGCGAGAGAAATGGAGCACGCGGCGCGCTTAGAGAGACGAACATTCGCCGGGCGAAATAACAGAAGGAATCGCGAGACCGGCAGCAGGCTCGCTGCGCCTCGAACGAAGATTAAATTTCGAATTGCCGCTGCGGATACTGTGCGTCAACCATTCCTTTTTTTTCTTTTTTTTTTGTTGCGGTCTCTTCGCAGCCTCCGGTACTTTTAATGCGATCCTTTTTTTTTCGTATCGTCGTTATCGCGTACTGATGTGAGAATGTAAACGGTCGTTCGAAACGAAATATCGTTTTATCGCCGTTTTTTATTCGTTCCTTTATTAAAAAACGTAAACACCCGGTATATAGCACATTAATAATATGACGAGCTGAATGTAAAATAATTCTAACGTTAACTCACGCGACATGTATGCTTTAAGTTGTCACAATAATAATAACGAGCGTGGAGACACCCTGAGAGAGATAAACGGAAATGCGAGAAAAGCATCGCGTTGATGCTCCAGGGGCGCTCGCAGCGGACGACCTAGTTAAAGCCTTCAGGATCAACGCCAGTACGCTTTTCTCCTTTTTATCCGACTCTTCGCCATCGTCCTCGTCGTCCGGTCGAAGCGCTCTCTCGAATCCCGGACTCGAAACACAACTACGACTCTCCGCATTGTACACGAGACCCAAACTACAGACACAATCGAAACTACCCGGAAGATTGATGCAGTTCTGTCCGCCGTCCAAGTCGCAATTGTGCAAACCTTTCGTACACTCGTTCACGTCTACGCACAAGCCGAATCTTGACGACCACTCGTAACCAACGTCCCGACATTCGCAACTTATATTTATTTGATTGCCGATTAGCGAATGGAGATCTTCATTCTCTTCACGGTTCAGCGAACACTTTCTGTCAGCTACAATTTTTTTTTTTTTTTTTTTTTTTTTTTTTAAGAAAAAAAAGATCGTGAATGGAATTGCGTCATCGAGACAAGCGCATCTTTAGAAAGTTTCTGATCTAACCGGGTCGATTCGATTCGTAACAGGGATTCGTTCGTGACTGAAAGCAATCTCTCATGTACCAGATGTGTTTCATTGGACAACAATGATCGGGACAGAAACTGTAGAGAGCGCAAGCGAAAGGTTTCCCGTCGTTTGCTCTCGGATCCTTATTGTTTGCTCCGTAAACGTCCAGACAGTTTGCATGATTATCGCAGGATTCACCGAACACCGCGAGTTCCGGCGTTCCGAGCATTGTGTACCAACACATGAAATAACTCGCCGATGTGCGCCATTGAAAACGTTCTATAACCAATTCAATAAGCTCCGGATATCCGTTTTGGTAGCGATTAAAAAAACTTATCAGTTGGGAGGACTAATAATTAATTGGTGAATAAAATTTTGTAAATCTTGGCAGATAAAATAATTTTGAAAAATGAGAGAAAATTGCAAATACTCGTCGATGGTATAAAAATCTGAAAATATCGATGTATATTAAAGTTACTAAAAATTTGCTTTGAATTTTGTGTTTTTTTACACATTTTTTTTCGTATTAAAAAAAAATTTCGAAGTTAATTTTAAAATCTGAAAAAGTTGATACGTATTTAGAAAAATGAACGAATCATTTTCATTAAAAAAATTTGACTTTCCGAGAAATTTATTGATCATTATATTTTTTCATCAATTTGTTAATAACATTTTGTAATTATTATTATGCAAAATTAATATTATAATACATAAAAGATATAAGTATGAGATTCGAGTAAAATACAAATTACGAAATGAAACAAAAATTGACAAAAAATAAAATTAATCAATAAAATTAATAAATATATTTTTGAAGAGGACTTCGGAATCTAATCCCAAAAAATTGACTACTTTCCCATCCCTATCCAAGGAAGAGTGAGAGAAAAATTTAAAAAAATGTTCTCAAGTCGCGGAAAAAGGAGAAAAACGTATCTATCGTTCGCAAACCACGAATTTATTATCTACTTGTACTCCCAACTGATAATTTTTTTCATTGTTTTAATATGAAAAGAAACCTATAGAATTTCAAGAATTCGAAGAGCAGGTAGGATCTGATGAGAGAAGTAAAGAATAGAAAGGAGTACGATGAGCGTTCAGGCAATTACCGATAGGTCCTTCAAAAGGAACTACCGTGAGATTGTCCCGTCTCTGTGCCATCTGGCAGTCTCGTTGAGCAGCGAGGATTTGCTGGGTATTGTTCGCCAGGTTCCACTTCTGATCCTTCATAATCGTGACGGTGTCGTCCTCGCGCCTGAGGCTCGCCATTCGTACGATTTTCTCGAGATACCTCAAGCAACGATGAAATCCACTGTCGCAGTGTTTGTGAACTTCCCAGTGCATCGACCTGAGCGGAGGCTTTGGAAATTCTTCGTAAAGGCGCCTCGGGGCATCCTCGATACCTTTATAATATCGACGATCGTAATCCTGAAACTTGTGAGCGCGAAGGAAATATCCGAGATCTCGAATCGCCCGTTTGGTGTCCCAATTCGGATCGGTTGGTTCTTCGTCAATACTTTCATCCGATTCGGCTCCGTTCGGTTCGCCCGGTTCGTTAATCGTTATATTCGGCTGCATAACCTGTTCAGTGACCGGACCCGCGTCCAGTTCCGTGTTGTCGTCGTCGCTCGTGCGGGTCTCATCTGTCACTTCCAAAACATCAGCCTGGTAACCTGCAGCAATCGTCACCATGCACAGCAGTTTCAAGATCAAGCAAAAAACCCGCATGATTCAGACATCCGAACAAAACGGGACGCTAAAGTTGCGGATGTATTTCGTTGGTGACCAAAACGAGTTTCCCAGAGTGCGCCATGTTCGTGAACGTCGAAACTGGTTTGGACGTTTCGAGAATTCGATTCAAGGTTCGTATTTCGCCCCAAGGTGAAAAGAGATACGAGAGTTATGTTGTTGTATTGGCTACGAACGCAGTCGGCGTGGTCTGGTGTGTTGCTGAATGAATGTAGCCGCGTAACGAGACGAAAAAAACAAACAAAATGCCACAAAAAATGTAAACAACAGGCTGTTAATGTCTCTCACGATTACTAACTGATCGAATTTCAAGGATGGCAAGCTACGTTTTCAGGGTGAAACATTTTGCCTCACGTTTCATCTGCGGAAACCGTGATTCACGAGGAATTTGCTCGATAAAAGGCAGAGACGAGTAATTGGCGCAAGAGAAGTTGTATGTGGCGAACGAGCTATTACGGATCCCACTGCTGTTACTGACAAGCCCCGTACTCCAGGACACGTTTCAAACTTCGGAGCTTTTTTGGGGGTGGTGCGGGGGGCGAGGGTGCGCGTTACAGTCAGACATTGCGGCGAGTGGTCGCATCGCTCCAATATACGTGGATCATAAATATAGCAGACGTGAGATGAAAAAAACTGCGGCGGCTTGCGCGTGTGTGAGTGTAGACTTCTGTGAATGGTCTGGAACAGCAAGGGTGCAGCTTTGGACAGATGCAACGCACGTATATATACGCGTCTGGGTCTCGCTTTGCACGAATGAAAGAGAAAGCGTTAGAGCTTTTTTTTTTTTTTTTTTTTTTAGGAAACTCCGCGACTTTTATGATGTTATGTCAGTCGCTCGCACGGTTTTCTGTACCATTTTGTCGGTTATTAATGGTTGCCAGTCTGATAAATGAGCTGCTTGCGGAAGGCACGCGAAAAAGGGATTGAGAAGGGTGCGAGTATCCAACATAAAACTTCCACTGTATAGGGCGCGTAGGCAGGATAGTTGCTGTTATAGTCCCTTCGTCCTCATCGTTTTCTATAATGTCTCCCGCCTCCAGGGGGTTAAAGGGACAGACCAGAGGCTGTATGGAATACAAGACAAGAGTTAACCCTAAATGCGATATTAATGAGTTCACTTGTTGCGACAATTCGAGATAATAACATTCATCAAAAACTGATGTATAATTTGGATCAATTGTATTAATGATTGGAAACGATGACTTAATGTATGGCTTTCAGTTTAAATAAATGGCACTAGCAGATTATTTAAAAAGTATTTCTCTCAGAGATCAATTGGAAATTAGTCTTTTGAAATTTGTTAACATCGATAATTTAACCATAGAACAGCACACATCGATCTATTACGTCGAAGCTGCTTCAAGAAAAATTTAAATTTCTTAGAATTTGCCGTTTTGGGTTTCATTTAAAAATGCGTAATTTTTATGATTTTTATTATTATTGATGAAGTGCCTCAACAGCCATCTTCCTCCGAAAAAAAAACCATTTTTGACAATGTTTTGTAACGTTTCGATAGGCATTTTAACATAGGAGCTGTTGCGTCGCTCGCACGCGCACGCGCAGCGTGCGTGAAAGCGCCTTTCACTCACGTCCTTTCTCGCACACGTAAATAAAATTTTGTACGATACTCGTGTGAGAAACTTTTTCTCAACTCGTGTGATTTCAACACTCGTTAAAAAACGTTTCAACGCACTCGTATCGTAATGCACTATTTCTTTACGATCGCGGAAGACATAACCTGCAATCATCACGGGGAATATGTGATGTGCCGTTCGCCTGGTTTTGCATATGGAATTAACTTTGTATGATCGAAAATATCCTATTCTTCGAAATTAATTTCAAAGATGAACGGAAAACTCGATGCCGGGACCATCAACGTTGAATCGCTACAATAGCAACGCTGCGACAAAAAATATTAGTTTTTTAAAAAGAAGTGAAATTTCCCAAAATATTTTTTTCCAATAAAAAAGGTACGTCAAGTACTTAAAAATCCGGTTGACAAATATTATAAAAAATAAACAAAATTTTATAGGCCACGTGTAACAGAAAATAATGGATTGTTTATGCCAAAAATTATTGTTTTTTTTTGCAAAAAAATTCCTGTAAAAATTGCCGTTTCAGTGTTTACGAGCGTTACGATAAACCACTAGCATTGGAACGCCAATTTTTTACAGCAATTTTTTTGAAAAAAAAAAAAAAAAAAAAAAACAATTTTTGTCATATAGAATCCTTTTTTCTGTTACACTTGGCCTAAAAAATTTTGTTCATTTTTTTCAAAAATTATATTTGCCGACTGGATTTTTAAGGAGTTGGCGTGCCTTTTTTTTTTTTTGAAAAAAAAATATTTTGGGAATTTAATATTACAATAGGCATAGTTTTCTGGGATACGCTACGCTAAAAATTGACGTTCATATGTGGTCTGTTCTCGTATACTTTAGCGTACTGTATACAGTTAGGTCATTGAACTAATAATTAATTCCGACATTAATTAATTTTCTCTCGCAAAAGCTAACAATAAAATATTGTAACAGGCAAACATTAGAGGGCTTTAGTTCGCATGAGTTGCAACAGCGGGTTCGAGAACATTTCACATACCGCGCGGAACGGTTGTGCAGACCAAACATGCGTGAGTGAAAAAAAACGTAATATTTTTTTTTTTTTTGTTTTTATCGTTCAGTTCGTGAAGTACATTTGTTTTTGGCAGCACTTTATTTTCGAGGTTTGTTAAATGCACCCGACAACGACTTTCGTAATTGCCATATCCGCGCGTAGTCGGCTACGAAGTGGTTGATATTTTAAGCGCGTATTCAAACGTTTTCGGTCACGTTTCACTTTCAGTATCTGTATGTATCAGCAGCAGTACACGGTGACCACAAGAATAAAAAAAAAAAAAAAAAAAAAAAAATCATCCGTGCTCTACGAAAATCGCCCCAATCCACGCTGCGCGCTAAACGAATCAGTTTCCGCGCTTCCCGAATTTCAAATTTAGCGTCTCCCCCGCCGCGTGCATGCATACGAAATCGAAAAATTGATATAACAATTCGGCATGTACCTGCGCCGGGAGGCAACGCGACATGGGATGCTCTTTCGTTTGACTACGTGCTAAACAATTATTCGCCACGAGATGAAAGCGAAATAGACTGTTCAATACCAATACTGTACCATTTGATATTCTTTGAAATGGTCGCTCTTTTATAAAAATCGTGCGAAAGATCAGAATAGTATGCAAATGCTGTAGCGAAACGTGAGATAATATAGACATAGCTGTTGTTACTATATATTGTCGAGTAAACGAAACTTTAATTAACTATCGGAGTCACGAATGGAAAATAAAATTTTTTGACATAACCAGAGTCGGATGAAAATTCTCAATCATGAAAATCAAAGCTTTTCAAATTTCATTTTATCGCAAATATTAAAAATCACTGAAGCATCACTAGATATAGAAACTCAATAAAATATAAATAAATAAAATAATAAATAAATATAAATAACAAAAATAATAATAATAATATATTTAGATATTCTTTATTAACCAAATAATAAAAAGAAATCTTTTTTCGTAATGAATTATTTATCGCATAATATTTGAGTTTAACTTTTCGTTAATTTCGTTCGTCGGGGATCCGTTATCACATCGAGAATCGAATTGCTTATTCACCGTCGCGCGCACGTTTACGATCGACAAGGGACGCACGACCGGGACGGCGAGAGAAAGGATGGGGAATTAAAGCGAGAGACCGAAGCGAGACGAACTTTGTGATGACGAGATGTCATTATCGTGCGATTCGACGAACGAAATGATCTCGCAGTCTGAGCTTTCGTCGTCGGGACACACAGGTCCCGGGGCGTCGTGACCGGAATCCAACGGTATTAATTGGAGTTGGAATGTTATAACGCTTCCTTCCTCCACCCCGCGCACCTTGCTGTACCACTGGCTTTGCAAGGAGACAGGAAACCATCTAAGAACTTGATTAGTATTCTCAACGGTGCGCAATCCCTCCCTCCCCCCCGCGTCGACGCCCAGTGTGTTCAGCGAATTGTCTACGAGGATCGAGAAGATCGAAGCCGGGAAACAGACGAGAAACATCGATGTATGCGCATGATCACTGCAAACTCTCTAAACTTACGCCTATTATACATTAAATCAAATGAGACATTGGTATGCGCGAACTTCTGACTAAAATAGACTTCGGCTTACGATCCCAGACCTCCGATGAATCTCTAATAAAATTAAAAAAAATACATATTACAGTCGCGAAATGTACTTTTTATCGATCGTCGTAATCTTTTTTTACCCGCAAATTTATTCTATGATTTATTGCACAGCGCGCTAGAAATTGTTTCGTTAAAAAATAATAGTATTTCTATTCCGAAAATCCTTAGTATCCACTATTTCTTGTCACGCCGAGATTTTTCTTGGTTTCAATTCGACCGCACGAGAGGGAGAATATTTTACGACAACGATTCCGAAAGTAAAATAGCGAAGTACAGAAATATGCAAACGATTGAATTCCGCATGAGTCCAAAGGAATAAAAGTCCGCGGACACAGAGGAGAATAAGAATTAGTGTTGGGGAATTCGATCGATCGGAAGAATCACTAGTTCGATGCGGATCGAGCGAGAAGCTCAGAGAGGTTTTCCAAAGCCGGCAGAAAGTATTGAAGGTACACCTTTCCTTTACTCCTTCGCTGAATCGTGGCCTGCAGAGCTTTTGTCGTTCTCGTGACCGTGGCTGCCCTCTCCGGTGACTGTAAGTCTCTAGTCAAATCCTATGCCGATGTCGAGGGTGTAGGACGCCGAATGGTAACGCCGGCTGGTTCTGTAGATGGGTACAGTGCGGTACTGTGAGCTTCCAGAAGTTCGCCGAGCTTACGTGCTCCGTCAGACGGAAGCTAAAAGGGGGAACGGAATTGAACGCGGCGAGAAAGCTTGAGAGACATTTCTGCCGGTGGTTCGGGTGGCGGGGATTCTGCGTCGTTTTGTCGTGCGAAGGTCCGAGCGAGAAGGGTAAAGGGTACATTGGAGATAGAGCAACCAGGCCGGTCGGCTGTTAGGCAGATGTAAACGGTACGCTTCATTAACGTGAGTTACAGTCGCATCCATTATTCGCGGTAACCGGCCGCCTAACACGATCCTCCTTGCTCTCCGCTCGTGGATTTAGTAGGTATTTCGCATTACGCGAAAGCCAGTCCCAGCTTCGCCCATCCTCGTTGCTCTTCCGATCTCGAGACTCCTTTATCGCGGACTGTATCAGTGAGAGTTCAAGCGGTCGAGAAGCCACGACAATTCCGTAGTGTATTGCGAACTGACTGAGCGCTGTAACTTCCTTTTCTTCTTTCGAAAAGGTTAATTAAGTTTTTGTTTCAACGACAAATCAAAAAGGTCCGCCGTTCGGCCCAAATTCTGGTTTTCGCAGACGAAGAACGAGGGTGTCGGTGATATTTGGTGGAAACAGTAGAAATACAGCTATTGAATACTTTTATTCGCGATCTCCAACTGCGTCAGAGACTTTTCGATGTTTTTAAAATTATTAAAAAATTTTGGGTATAACCACTTTTCAGGCTGAGGTTTTTTTCAAATGTTTATTATGCTTCTCTTTACCATTAGTTTGCTATAAAGGATTTTACAATGGCAGATCCACAGGCTGAAAAATCAGTCACGTTCGTGACAAAGGACTCGTTGAACAAAAGTCGTTGGATCGAAGCACAAGCTTCGGTTTCGATCTCCGGCACGTAAAAGACCTTTGCGTTGTCCGCTATTCTTTTCTGCTCTTTTCTACCTTCTCTCAGCCGGGAACTTTAAACTTTTCTTTTATACATTAGTTACTTAAGTTTTTTTCTTATCAAGAACCACGTAATGCCCGGAGGATAGCTAATTTCATCATCGTAAGAGTAACAAGTTTTTCAATACTTTGTCGATGGATCTTGTGAATTGTAGCGTAAAAAAAAAATTTCGAAGGATAATCCCGCCGCGATGTGAGGATTTTCGTTTTACTATAATAAGCCGAACGGGTTATCGCGACGACGAAACGAAACGAAGAGAGTCGATTTTTTTATGGTCTCGAATATTCGCGGATGTACGTCGACGAAACGCGAACGAAACTACAGAACGAGGATAGTACTATAGCGCCGCACTCTATAAGTCATTCACGGGGAAAAGGTGGCCAAGTCGTAAATCAAAGTGTGGCTGGCGATCGGACTACCCTCCGCTCGTATATCCGCCGGCCCCGCGCAATGCATTCGCCATACAGCAGCTACACACGTAGCCGAATGGAAACCTGATTTATGTCGTCATTGTGTACTTGCGAACCGTTTCGAGTGCCATGCGAAGAAGCAGAGACTCGACGCTACGAGCTGAACGAGATGACTCTTGTAGTTTTCAATTCTCGAGGAGTGATGAAACACTGCGAAACAGCCCTTCAGGGAAAAGTCTCCAGTGGAGAAACGACAATAAAAATAGTCCCGAAACACTCGACTCGCAAATTTCTCTCATTTATCCGATAAAAACGTATATATCTTCGTCGTTATGAATTATGAATAATCTATCGGAACATTAAGATGGCAAGAAAGAGACACGTCGAGAGTCAGCAAAAACAGTGAAATTTAAATTCTTTTACGGAATCAAACGAATATCGAATATGGTGATGGAATTATATTATCGAACTGTTACGCAGATGGGTGTGGTATACCTCAACCACGTCGTCAATAACGACGCTACCGAATTCAGAGAGGCCACACAATCGAATATTCGATATTTCAATTACGAAGCAATAGCTCTCCTGTTGACCTCTCCTGATGATTCGCTTATTTTCTCTTCGCTCACCACGAAAAATTCTGATTCTCATTTTTGTTTTACGGTATCTTGTTACGTAAAAAATTGTTTTACAAAAATTCATCTCTCGTTTCGGAAATAAGCATAATAAACAAATAAATTTGAAACAAATAGTGAAATTATATATTTTTAATTGGCGATCAATAAATCTGCCGACTATATAGTCGAATTTATCGTCATTGTGCGTAGAAATCGTTTGACTATAATATGCAAATTATGATTTATTATTTCACTTTTTACTTTAAGAATTTTAATTTTTTTGTGATAATGAAATACTCTCCTTAATACTTTATTTATTAATTTAATACAAAAATCAATTTAAAAAAATCTCAATGATCCTTTTTGTAGCATCGATCTGCGCGATCGCATCGTCTATGCGATATTTCCGAACAGTCGCGTTTAAGATTTTTTTTTTTTTTTTTTTTCATTTTTTTATCTCCGCGCGGATACAAGAAATTTTCAGAATAAATGGACCAAAACCAATTTTCGATTTTTTGGCACTTTGACAAATATCAGTGATAATCTTTCGATGTGAGACCGCAAAATCGATATCAAACGCTTTGGCTCCCGACTATTTGCCCTTTGGGCAGTCGATAGTTAAAAATCAAGAATACACCAAAATTGTAGATTATTTTTTGATAGACGACGATAGAAATTCTCTGAAAAATAAATCGCTCTGAATATACGAAGGATACAGGAGAATCAGCCAAGAAAGGGGCCGTTAAGACGATTCCGCTCTCTATAACTTTAGACATGCATTACACTGAGAAATATGTTTGCAAAGTCATCCGGAACTGCCGATCTTCATGCATTATTCAAGCCGCTAGAAAATCTCTCGCCCCGCAGCCGAAGCCTTTGTGAGAGATCTCTACCGGCGCTTCTCTTGTGTTGCATGTCTACTGCGCCAGTTGGATACGTGTATTCGTTAGAATCTCCAAGAAATCGAAGATTCGCACGTGCAGCTTTCGCACACTTCCTCGATGCTCTCCCCCCCCCCCCGCCCCCCCCCCCCCCCCCCACTGGTTCCCCCGACAACCCACGGAGAGATGCTTACGGCATCGCCTGGCAAACATCTCGAAGAACTTTTCTTTATCTGTAAATCGATTTTCGCCGCACTTCGACATTCGTACATATCATTATACACGAGAATCGACACTCTAATGATACTTTGGCAGAATTTTTATCGAACTTCGATATCAAACTTAATCTTTCGAGAATCGCGAATTGAAATGCTAAATATGATTGCAATGGTTCCAATAGCTCCGAACGTTAATGCGCTCGCGAATGGTTCTGACGGCCAGACGGACGGATTGAAATTATTGACGATTTTTTCGATCTATTGCTGATAAGTGGAAGTCTGGCTAT
Organism: Cryptus viduatorius; assembly: GCA_964006125.1. Classification (NCBI taxonomy): domain Eukaryota; kingdom Metazoa; phylum Arthropoda; class Insecta; order Hymenoptera; family Ichneumonidae; genus Cryptus; species Cryptus viduatorius. The sequence goes on from OZ023226.1 coordinate 2,486,800, forward strand.
TTGTCTGTCGAGACTCTCATGGGATAATCTTAAAAAAAAAAAAAAAAAAAATCATCCATATATTGCGATGGAATTGTCGATAAAAATGCGCTTTTCTCGAGAATTAATTTATGCAGCATAAATTTTTCGTATATTTCATTTCCACAATGAAGAATCGATTGACTATTCTTGTATACGAAATAGAAAAGTTGAAAATAATCAGCATATACTTACCGTAAGGCAAACTGTAGCCAAAAGTTCTGCTATACAATGCAATATAACATACCTACTAATAGAATTCATTATATTGTGCATCGGAGAGCACTTAAATCTAAGTGGTTAACTGAATTACGTTCACGCTACCGTTGCCGTCTGAAATATCGTTTGAATATTATTATGCTAATTCATGAGACGTAGAGGAGAAGAAGATGAAGAAAAAGGAAAATAAGGGGTGGAAGTGGTAAGATATAATACGGTAGAGAGGGTGGGGGGATATTGCACTGTAATACGGAAACTTTTACGAGACTCCGGGTCCCGTAAACATTGTACCCATTATTGTTCTCCAAAGAAATTCTATACGAGGCAACGTGCGCGGCGGAAAGTAATTGCGGCGAATGAGAGAGACTCCGAACGTAAGGATCTTGCCAACAGCTCAACCCCGTAGCTCAGCGAAACGGTCGCTTCTAAAACAGTTGTAACAGCACATCGATGCCTGTGAGTTCGGACAAAGGCTTTTGCAACTACGACGCCCGATCCATTCAGCTCTCTGTTTCGAAACTTTTCCACTTTGCCCTCTCGTTCACTCAATTATGTACATCCGTTCTTGCGAACCGAGGGGGCAGAGACGGGCGCATCGACGTTCCAAAGATTTCATACATCTTCAACCACGAAAAAAAAAAAGTTCCCGGTTAAGTACGGAAACTTTTATCGTTCGTAAAAGTGAGCAAAACCTCACTTTTCCGAGATAGGCGCGGAATGAAGAACGATCTTAACCTTCTTGCAGAAAATTGTTCGATCTCTTGTCACCGGGGGTATGTTTACTTCTAATAAAAGCGCTGAGAATCGAAAAACGGGATTTTATCGTATTGTTCTATTCACAGAACTCGAAAACCGATTTTTTCCATCGAAATTTACTTTTTTTTAATTTCTGCGCGAACTAATATGCGCAATGCGTTTTTTTCAATTTTTTTTTTTTTTTTCATTCAAAATATTATTTTTTGATGCGTGAACACGTCGACAATCGTGATTGATGAAAATTGTAAAGCGCCGCGACATTGCGTTCGACGCATTGATGAAATTTTGCATTTTGGGTTCGTGTCATCCCCCCTTCATCAGCGGCACCAACCCATCGGCTTCGAAGTGTCATGAAAAATTATGTTAAAATCCCGTCTTCGACACAACGCAAGTGTATGCGCGTATTAAATTTATGAAAACGTGATATGAATTTTCACGGAATTGTTGATAGCGAAACGTCGGTTTACCGTGTTACGCTTTGTGCGGAGATAAAAATTCCCGCGGCAACCCCCGTCCCTTGTTCCCTCCTCACGCAAACTCTTGGGCGTACTGTCGAAGCCTGTCGCAATAACCTGTAACGAAAGCCAATAAATAAAGGACGACTTCTCGCCGCGGAATTAAAACGCATACATCACGATGCCCCGGATATAGGTGAGCCGGCTGTCCGCAGTGCCTCAACCCCTCCCGCAACTGCTTCGCGATATCTATGCGTTTTTTCTCCTCCCTATTTCATTATTTTCTCTTTCTATTCGAATTCTGCTGCTGTTCCTGTTGATCCGGCTACGGTATGTCACACCGCCGGCTCTCTTTCCCTCAAATTCCTCATGTTTTCTCGCTCGACTCGTTCCGTCACCGGGAATTAATATCGGCGCGTTTGGTGAGAAGGGGGTGCGTTTTAAATTGCTTGGAATCAATCAGCAATCGGGGGGATACGGTCGATATTTCCCGACCACCCTTGCTGTGACGCGAAGACGCATATTTCTCATTGTTCTCTTGCGCGTTCGCGTGACGGGGCGACCATCGCGTAAATGTTTTTACGCTCAGTACGCTAAGTGATTTTCGTCGAGTACAGGAATTGAGGGTCTCGAGTACGGCGTTTCCCACACGTATTGGGTGTGTCAATCTCTCGGTGACCCAGTCCCCGTGGCGCCCCGTGTACCATCGCAGGATATACTCTGCCATCGAAGCATTTCGATGCTCTGCTTCGTATCATGAATATTTAATCGCGTAACGACGCGACGGCGGCGTACCGAGTAGCGTCAGCATCGATACGCGAATACCGAGAGCTTTACAGTCGCGGGGACGAGAACTCGATCGACCATCCGTTCACCCAGCTACCCACATAACCTCCCCTCGCGCTTCAAGTGTTCCATACGTAAATAGTTGGGTTACAGGTACCGGGTAAATACAAGACATCACCCGGTGCCGCTGCTACTGATTCCACACTGGTGACATTGTATGAGGACACAACTCGACGACGGAAATGGAATGCTATCACTCTCACCTCCAGTTTGCAATTTCAATGGACTCCATGCAATGCAAAGCGAAAGGGGAGCGTTCCGCTTGCAGAATATTGGTAAACTTTCGTTTTTTCGTCGACGTGGATCGATTTATTTTTCAAACATTTTTGACCCTTCGACTTACCCTGGGAAAATGGTTTGAAAAAAGGGTTAAGCATTCTCTACCTTCAATCGACCTTCAGCGCACTAGGGGTGCGTTTAGCTTGCAGAATATTGTTAAACTTTCGTTCTTTCGTCGACGTGGATCGATTTATTTTTCAAACATTTTTGACCCTTCGACTTACCCTGGAAAAAGGGTTTGAAAAAAGGGTTAAGCATTCTCTACCTTTAATCGACCTTCAGCGCACTAGGGGTGCGTTTAGCTTGCAGAATATTGTTAAACTTTCGTTTTTTCGTCGACGTGGATCGATTTATTTTTCAAACATTTTTGACCCTTCGACTTACCCTGGGAAAAGGGTTTGAAGAAAGGTTTAAGCATTTCCCACTTTTAATCGACCTTCAGCGCACTAGGGGTGCGTTTACCTTGCAGAATATTGTTAAACTTTCGTTTTTTCGTCGACGTGGATCGATATATTTTTCAAACATTTTTGACCCTTCGACTTACCGTGGGAAAAGGGTTTGAAAAAAGGTTTAAGCATTTCTGACTTTTAACCCACCGTCAGCACACTGGGAAGGCACAGTCGATATTGAAATTGAAAAAAAAAAATTCTTCGCAATTTCCAATTTTTATTAATATTTGAACAAACCAACTATTGGCTTACGTACAGACAAACACTCTTAAAAGTTTTTCTCATTATTATTATTTTTTTTTTTTGAAAGCTCAGAATGCTTTGAATACCGAACCAAAACTTCAAATCCCCAGTGTCCAGACGGAACACTGAAAAAAAAAAATGTAATGCACTGGTACCAGAAGTTTTTTTTTGTTGTTTAATTTGGTACATTAGATTTAATATACAATAGCGATGAGAAAGTACTGTAAAAGTAAAGTAAATAATTACGACTAAAGTATCTCCAGGGTTTTTAATACGCCGTATATTAATTTTTCATCATAATCGCACATTAAATTTATCGTACCAGTGCATAAAAACTTGCAGTACCAATGAACAAAATTTCCAGCAATTTTTTGACCGTTGTCGCGAGACCAATATTTCTTAAAAAAAAAATGTATATATTTATTAAATAAATGCTTAACTATGCCAAATACAACCGAACGAAGAAACTTCGAAGAACGAAGAACGATGAAAGCGGAGAAAAAATATGACGGCATCGTCGCAAAACGATGGAAATGGAAAATGAATGCGTTAGTTTGCTCCGCGATGTTCGGGATGAGCCTCGGCTAACTTCGTGCCTTCTCGTTGTTTTCCTTCTTCATCTTTGCCGTCTCGATCTCTCCGGTTTTCGGATCACCTTCCTTCTCCTCGGGCCGCATAGTTCCTCCGAACTAATTAACGAACAATTAAAATTAATTTCACGCCGCAGCGAACCGAAGTTATTCGCGTGCGATCGGTGCGCTGCTGTTTTGCAAGGGGTGGGGGGTTGGATTTCGTGCAGGAAGCACGGGAGAATGTATAGTAAACGTACAATATAGTTATACGTATAGTACGTATAATTCGGAACATAAATCAGCAGACAACCTGGTATTTCGCAGGCGCGCCGCGCAACGTATATCCAACTATGTGTACGCCATTACGTACGTTTGTACTACTCAGACAGCACGCACCGCCGTCGGTTTCTATAGGTATAGTACTACTATCTACGATCTACGGTAATTGTCGGCTCAGCGTATTACCCGTGCCGTGTAGTGTACTCTGGAACCTGGTGGCCTGGTGAACATCATGATCCTGATACCTAGTATAGCGCGTAGTGTTAAGCGAATATTGGAAATGCAGATAGCCGTAGCCCCCGGAAGGCCGTGAGACACCAAAACCTCGAACGGCGATCACTTTCTCGAAGCAAGTTGTCATTAGGCTTTGAAGTCCGCGAGTGGCAGGGCAGCTTCTCTTAATAGCATTCTCAATGCGATTTTTAGCCGATAGAAAAGCGAATGCGATCTATAGATCGCGAATGCGAATGCCATTGCGATTTTTAGCCGATAGAAAAGCGAACGCGATCTATAGATCGCGAATGCGAATGCGATTGCGATTTTTAGCCGATAGAAAAGCGAACGCGATCTATAGATCGCGGATGCGAAAGCGATTCCGATTTTTAACCGATAGAAAAGCGAACGCGATCTATAGATCGCGAATGCGAATGCGATTGCGATTTTTAGCCGATAGAAAAGCGAACGCGATCTATAGATCGCGAATGCGAATGCGATTGCGATTTTTAGCCGATAGAAAAGCGAACGCGATCTATAGATCGCGAATGAGAATGCGATTGCGATTTTTAGCCGATAGAAAAGCGAACGCGATCTATAGATCGCGAATGAGAATGCGATTGCGATTTTTAGCCGATAGAAAAGCGAACGCGATCTATAGATCGCGAATGCGAGTGCGATCTATAGATCTATAGATTTTTTCATAAAAAACATTTATTAAACCATATAAACATTATTGACGATCCGCACGTAAGAATCTCTCAATAGTAATGCCGTTGAAATTGCGTCAGCAAATAGCCGAATATCATGGTACACATGCGCGATTGACGATCTTAATTACGAATGAAGGGTAAGATGTGACTTTAACAATAGACGCGTAGCTCCGGAACTAAGAATGTGGATTTTCTATGGAAACGACGAGAGGTTGTTTCGCACGTAGTCATAGAATGGATGGATGAAGCGAATACGAATTGCCGAGTCTTCAATTAGTTTGGAATCTTTGTTAATTATATTTTGGGAAACGCGCGTCGGCGTGAGAGTCGTCTCGAAGAGAGAGATTGGGACCGGGAAACGCAGAACTGTACGGGGTAAGAAAACCACGACAGGTGGTACCGTTGGCATGTAATACATCTGGGTATTTAAGCATTCCGAGTAATTAAGCGAACTACGAATTTCGGGTTCAGGTATATACGCGCGAGCGTTTCTACGGCGAAGCTTTCACAGCGAATGGTATAACACCAACACTAGCGCCAGTTCCCGATACGTCTCTAATTGCTACTCACACCGGTTGCAAACTACTCACCCGACACTTACCTCATTCCCAACATTGCGCGGGGGCGCGCATCGTACTGTGATAAATTGCCCGTGGCTTTTCGGAACATACCTAATTGCTCCCGATTTATACCAGAAACATTCCTATTACTTCGTCGTCACGAATACGAAAGACTTTCAAATTGCTTGCGTCCTCATTCTTTCTATCGCCGATGAAACTCGCTTTGCGACAGCGTGTTTGTTCATTTTTTGAGTCCCCCGCAGTTAAAGCTTTTCGATCGATAAAATGAAATTACGAAAAAGTATATACATTTCGTTGGTTTTCGAAAGTCGAAAGTGAAAAAATTAAAAATTTTATAAAAAAGGGTTGCGACCCTTTAACGAAAAATCGGAAATTCGATGCTGGCAATAGTGAAGATGTTTACGGATAAAATTCTCGTGAAAATCCGCCGTTTTTCTCACTACTTTTTTTTTACTCGACACAATTGAAAAAAAAAAAAAAAAAAAAAAATTCACCATCATGAGGAAACTCATTTTACAAAGCAATCTAAAGAGATCGGGGGGTTAAATCGAATAGTGAAAACGATTCTTTCATCTTCTGCTTCCGGGACGAACTTTCATTTCATTATTGTCCCTTAATCTTTCGAAGACTATTCAGGGGTATACACTATCGCGTATTGATTTTCAAATCCGTAATCAAATTTGTCTTCTACCCTATTTTCTCTCATAGCCCTTCGCGATTTACAGAGACTTTAGAACCGATGCTACGCACCTAAACCTGATATACGAATGTTGACGACCCACCGGAACTTTTCTTTTTTCATCGAATTCACGATTCACCTATTCCGTTATCCCTTTGACATATCGTTTCCTATTCGATTTTCTAGATTTTCCTTTTGTTTCTCTTTGATGAAATTTTTCGCTTATCTGGTTGCGTCCCTTTGTCACGTGACCCTACGCAATTTAATTTTCAAATGTTTCAATAGAATCCTTCGGTAATCTCGTTCTCCTATCATCTAACGTATATCGCCTCCGCCATTTTTATTTTCTACTCCGGTATTCAACTTTCCGAAAGATCAGTATACGCGAAGGGAGAAATAAGTCAAAAGGGGCGGTTTTTCGGGAATTCTTGTCACGGGGGATATAATACTCGTATCCAACTAGCAGGCGCACCGTGGTAGATATTTACTTCGCCCAAATACACAATCCCATAAGAGAGGTTCAAAGTGCTCGTAAAGGTGATGTCGACTGGGATCTTCTGCGGCACGCCGGGTGTACATACCAACGGAGTCGGTGTCGGTGCTCAGCGATGTTGCATCCTGGGAGCTTCCCGGCGGCCACAAACCCCGGTGGTTTCACTCTCACGAGGTTATTAAATCTTTTATTGCCAACTTCGCTAAACTCGAGGCTCTCGACAGCCGTCCCATCTCTCGGCTTCCCTACACACGCCTTCTCGTTGGCACTTGTGTTTTTTTTTTTTTTTTTTTTTTTTTTTTTACGATACACTGTAATTCGCAACACCCCAGTGAGAAAGAGCAACGGCGATAAAACGAAAGCTATTTTCGCGACTTTTCACACGTTACTTGTGTAATGAGTATTCCAGAGCTTTGTAATCGGTGTTTTCGCGAAATTTCGAAGTAATAGCCGAAGGAATTCTATTATTCTGTGGTTATTAAGATTCCGGTGAGTGGAATTTCTACACGTTAAAGTAAAAATTGAATACCTTTTTAATTCGACGACAAATGATCGAAGTTATATCGCTATTTTTATCTTATCTCTACGTAATGTTGTTTAACAGATTTTGATTATTTCTCCGGTTTTTAAAAAACGTAGTTAAAAAAAACCACAAAAAAAAAAAAATAAAAAAAAAGATAATTGTAAAGACCAATTGTATAATGCCAAAAAATTCAACATCGCTGATTATTTCGCTTCAGAAAAAATTTTTTTTTTAAATATTAAATATGAAATAAAAAAAAAAAAACATAAAAATAATATTTTCTGAAAAAAAAAAAAAAAAAAAACAAATTTTTATATTTATCGAAACTATTTCCCACAATGTATTACGAAACCATCTCCTTAAAATTACGAAAGCTCGACGACCGTCAACCGTACAATGTGCACAAAAAAAATGATAAGCCATTCTAAAATTATATAGAAACGCGTAATCACTGCACAAGACATTACGCGAAACGTATATCCATATAAATAATACGCAAGAATTAATGTAATCCCATAGGAAAATGATAAACGACGCAGATATGCCCGGTATTTTATTTAAAAAATTTTTGCCGTTGATACGTCCGGTATGGAAAGCCTTTCGTGTGATTCAGTGGTAAATCTCAGTGGACCGCAGCAATAGGATACCGTATATACCGTATATATATATCGCGGATAAAGTACAGTAGCGTTTAGAGTGGCCAGTTTCGTTATGCATATAGTGCAACACAGTCGGAAGCTTTGCAACGGGGAATACCCGTCGAAGTTATACCGTTTCGTGCCGAAGCTGCCTGCCAGACTCTCGGTAATTTACATACAAACCATATTTCACTCGCTGCGGTACGGCAGCGGCAGGCAGGCGTCGCGCATCATTCGGCAATGTTTTAATACACACGACGAGGCCGCGCGCGCGTTCGCCATCGTGCGCTGGCAGAACGTTGGCTTCTCGGTTTGACGTGCGGTAACGAGTACAGGCCGCATACAAAGCAGGGCACGAGCTTTACTGCGGTGTGTTCTTGCATTGAGTAAACCTATACGTGCACAGCTGTTCGTTCGTACTCGCCGTGCGGCCGTGTGGCCATCGCGCGTCGGAGACTCAGCATTGCGAGGTAAAGAAACGCGGCAAGAAAATAAATTTACTTCGACCAGCGAAACACGTGCGACCGGTACCTCGAGAGATCTTAGTCTCGCCTCGTCACAGCATCTTCTCGGAAGATGCAAGTAACACCGAGGAATCCTTCTCAACATTTCCGTAAAGATTTCTGGACCACCGTTTTCTTAATTAAAGGAAATTCACGGAGAGCAAGCGAGAAGAATAATAATTCTATCGCACTCGCGAAACTTTTACGGAGTGTTATTACGCAAAACCTTTTCTTACATCCGCCATTAAGAATAGTTATATCTTATATAATTTCAAAATTTTGAATCGCCATATTAATAATCATTTTACGAAGAAATTTCACAACAAAGTCGCAAATGAAATAAAAAAAAAAAATTTTGGTTCGTTTTTCGAGTTATGCAGCAAAATGACAAAATGCAACATTTCTAAAAATCTGTGATATCGACAAGATATTAAAATTTTCGCCGCGAGTCGAAAGTCATAGTTCGAAAGTTAATGAAATGTCAAATGTCACAAAATCAAATTTCCATTATCCCGCCGACCGAAAATGGTCGTAAGATCCCGCGAATTGTGAACACCGAAGATACGATGTCATTCAACTTCCGGTGCCTTGAAGTTTCAACGTTACATCCAACATATCGTTCATTGCACCGTGAGTCGCAGGAAGAATGCACTTCACTGATGTCTAATGTTCGTTGGTTGGAATAAACTCGTAGGACGTGAGAGAGAACGCCGAAGCGGACATCTCTTTTCCCTTCTGTATTATCCATGTATCGGATAAGAAGCTATCGGGCCGACTAGCGGAAAATCCGCAGGAAACGCAGAGCAGCTGCCTACCTCAGCACCAATAGAACGGAGTTGTAGCGAAAGGCACCCAGTGCCACGCAAAAGCGAGAGACTTCTTTGGAGATTTACGTCAGGTTATATATTCCGCGCGGGTAGAATACCCCAACCCTCGGTTGCCGGCTTCTGCTTCGGCAACTTCCCTCTTGAACTATTCTGCACGCTTGGATGCCGGGGTCCGGGAGGGAGGAGTAGGGAAGCAGGCTACAGCAACTTCCGGAAAGGAGAAGGAATTTGCGTTCTCGTTTTATCCTTACGCGCCACGACCATTGCCAGACGTGAAACTGATTCATACCAACCGAGATCATTGTTCTCAGTGACGTATATTACTCGCTCTCGGCGGGATGGTGGGCTCTTCTATGCATCTCTCGTCTCCCGTGAAACTATCCCATACTTCCCACCTCTCCCTTTCCTCTAACCCCCAACCCCCTCCCCTCCTCTCCTCGAACTCGCGCGTGAAACGCGAGTTGCATTCTCCAACAGGTATATCTGTAAAGCTTCGTTTATACTTACGCGAGTGCTCTTACTCGACTTACTCAAGACAAGTGCATGCGGTATCTCAACAATCACATGTCAAGATAACCTTGAAATTCTTGAAATATCGCGTAAGAATTCATTTTATTCGTCTGCTAGGCGCAGGCGCGTTGATTTCCTCCTTTTTTTATTTTCTTCGATCTTTTCGACATCGAAAGATATTATAGAAACAATTAAATAGCTAATTGAAAATAAAATTTATTCATATTATTATTATTAGTTAATAATAATTTTGTTAACAATAATATATAAATAAATTAATAATAATAATAATAATAATTAATTTCACTTGCATAGTTAATTCTATTGCATCGTATAATATCTTCAATGTAATAATTATTATTATTTTGCTATTAATATTATTATTATTCATAAAAAATGTGCGATATATCTTTGAAAAGTGACCTATTCGGCGAATGGTGAAAAGCCGATAACCTTAATACCGTATTTGCACTTAAACAAATTCTCGAACTCGAGTACTGATCCGACAGAAGTTCATGTCTCGATTAACCGCAGAAATGGCAAATTTTCACGTTAAATCACACCTCGCGTATTATTATAGTAATTGGAAGTAATGTTTTCATTAGTTTGGTTGATACCAACTTCTGCAGATTATAGTCAATGAATCATACTCAATTATAAATTCCGTAGCCGATATAGTAACAACTTATCAGGAATCCGCGATCGTAAGCTGCTGTACACGTGCTTTCGCGTGCGCAATAAATTGTCGAAGCAGTTTCCAGCAGTGCCGCTATATCGGTTACAGTTGAAACCGCACAAGGAGTTGGCGAATTTAGTGGGTCTGAAAAAGCGATTCTCGCGTGTTCGGTGTAAATACCCGTTAAACGAAATCATTGGGAAAAAAGCGCGACGAACTTTAGTGCAGAGGTCGAGAGGGTTGCCCGGGGGTAGCGGGAACCGTGAATCATCGTTTGGACTCCATTAAAGTGGGTAGTTTTTCTTTTTTTTTTTTTCGATTCCAAAGGAACAGAGGCCAGTTGTCTCTCTCACGTTTTTTCTACATTTTTTTTTTGCCTGGAAAGCTATGTATATTATAGCGAAGACGATACGGAAAGATGTCATCGTCCGTTCAGAGTCTTTGATAAATTGACGCCCAGCATCCTAGCGTAGGCTCCTAGCTCCGTTATACCGGCGATAGGGGTGAGGGAAGGGGGAGGGAGGGCTTCTGAAACTGTTGCTGCTGGTCGGCTCGCCTCCAGAAACTTCCTCGAACAGCTTTTATTTATGCAAACGTTATATACAGAGATACATTATTTACTCACCCGAGAAAAATCGGCCGTCTACTTTCCGCGACGCTCGAGTTTCTACCGACAATTTATATTCGTCGTCTTTACATAGTCGTCATGGTGAGGTATGAAAAGCCGCCATCGCTTCGACCGCGTCTTACGTTAAGGTGAAGTGCCATATCTCGGTCGGTAATGAAAACCTGTAATGCCCTTTTTTTCAAGGACGATGGAAACTTTGACGTTCAAGGAAAATACGATCCCATTGCAAAACTGATGAACGCCTTATGATCCGCGGATCCTCTTTCCATTGAACGCGAAAGTTTCAACACCGTAGAGAAAAAGGGCATTACAGTTTACATTACCGACTGAACTCGGGTTGGGAGGCGAGAGGTGGTGTCACCTCACCTTAAGGCAAATTTTCATGGTCAAAAGTTTTTCTACGTCATACCTTCGATGAACATTATTAGTTTTGATATCCACGCATCGAAGGCTTTTCAGCCGCAGTATTCGCCGAACTTAAAATTAATTTTTTTTTAATTTTACACACTACAGAATAGTATACTTTACAAAAATCATAAAATAATACCGAAAAGAAAAAGTTAAAATGTAATAATAATAATTGGTATCATTACTATTATTATTAATTATTCATTTATTATAAAATGATTATATCAAAAGATAAATTTTTTTTAAGCATTCGCTAAGCATGTATATTTTACTTACAGATATTTCAAAACCGTGAAAATTTTTCGTAATTTCCGTGGGTTTTAGATTTTTTTTTTGCATCCCCTCGAAGTTTATGTAGAATTTCCTGATCGAATCTCTCTAACAGTTTAGCGATTCACCGTGACTTTTCCGTACTCGGAAGTGGAAAATGCGCCAGCACCGAGCACCGGTAACAGCGAGAGGTGCTTTCGAATCACGTTCGCTCGCGGACGCCCTACCGTGCGAGCCACGACCGCCACCATAATAAAGTGCTTGGCGAGGGTGAATTTTTCTTTTACGTTTATTTCTCCAGCGCTAGCCGTTTTTACTCTCGCACACAGCTTCGTAAGTATATTTTTTTTTTATTTAACGGGAATGAACAAAAAAAAAAAGGAGCGTGAAAGAGTGTAGAAGAAATTGAGGGTGTCGGCGTTGAACGCATGCTCTCTGTACCGGGCAAACGCGAAATGCGGGCGAATGGTATCGGTCGAGCAGAGAGAGGTTCCGGGTCGCGATAAATCACGACAAAGATAAATTATACTTTGCAATTCAATACTGTTCCTCTCCTCTTTTCTATCGCTCGATCTTTCTCCTTCGCTATTCTATTTTCGCATTGTAACCGAAACATCTCCCTTTCTTCGTTCTTTGCTCTCGCGAATTTTTCGATTCGCATGCCAGTTCTCTGAGGGTGAAACATTCATCTTTCTATCTGAGATTTGGATCGGTACTATCCACCACTGCGAACGGAATACGAGACTGAGGTTAATTACACAGCATCCCCCTGTAGGTGGTCCATAGTTCTCAGGACTCGTTGAAACATTTCTGACTTTATCTCCGGAGACGTACCGAAATCGTTAAGCGACTATGTCCTCGTCGTTTCCATCACTCTATTGAGCAATCGCGTTCAAAGAGGCTCGCTTTCTATTTTCCAGCTTCTTTTCTTCGGCATTCAAGTAACGGACGCAGCGGCTCTCGTACCATTGGCAAAGAATTTCTTTGATACTCTTGGGAAGGAATTCGGTGTTTTGTCGAATGTACAATATAGAGCACGCGGCGCCATTGTCTTCGCAACTCTTTCATGTTTTATTCGTCTTTCTTTAAAGTGACATTAGAGAAATGCGACGAATGGAATCGCAGATGCTGAAAATGGTTGACGGCGCATAAGGGAGGCCGGCGATAAAATTACCGAGCAGCGAGAGGAAAGCTTCGAGTACACGGCTTCGGTAGCTCCATTTAGGTATAAAAAGATGAAAAATTGTGGTACCGAGACATTCAATTTATTACAGCGTTCGCATAGATATTTAATCCAATCAATAATCATCAGGCAGCGTGGTCCAGGAACGCCACATCTATTTTTGCACCTTTTTAACGTCTCACATTGGACTGGAAAGCTGAAAAGCTGGAAGGCGTTGTCGCGAAACTTTGCCAAAAATCCAATATTTCGAAGATAAATGCTAAGTAATTAGAAAATTCAGAATTTAAGAACGATTTCTGTTTCGACGAAATATCGAAAGAAAATCGAAATTAAATAAATAAAAAACTGGAAAAATTGTGGATAATTAAAAAAAAAAAAGTAAAAATCATAGAAATTACGCGTTTTCGAAGGAAATTAATTTTTTTTTTTTTTTTTTCAAAATCAACATTTTTTAAACAGCTGGGGTTCTGCACTACTATTATGTGGTGTTCGAGGGTTAATGACTCCTGGAAGTCTCATTGACCGCACTGAATTACGGAAACCGATTTGAAACGCTCTCGTCGATCGAACAACAGCTCTCCACAATGTGGCATTATTGTGATTAATTGAATAATCATAGAACCCAAGCAAAACCGTAAGCGTGAAAACCGCGTCGCGGCACGTTTATCAATTCACCGGATACTCTCGCGCTTCCTCGATTGACATAACAATCAGACTGAATTTTCATCGTTAATGCAGCAGCGGTGTCGGGGAATGCGAGAGATCGTTGTAACAGAAATTGTTCGTTCTGTTCTGTACGCTTCATCAATATATATCTGCAGTAGCAGATGAGTTGAGACCGAAGAGTAGGGTTTTCGATAAAACGCATTTGCGATGCGAACGCGAACGAGTGCCCGAAAACCGCAAATTCGTGAGTGCATACGAGTGCACTTGAGTTCGGTAGCAAGTGATTCAACGCTCTCCGCATGCGAATCCATCTGCTCGTTAAACAATTGTGCTTCAGCATTGGGGTAAAAAAACGGCACGAAGAAATGGAAATGCCGTTAATCATAGACGATTGGTATTTTCAGAATCGCGGCAAGCGCTACGCTATTTCCAAGTGATAAATTAATACAATCGAATTATAGTTCAACGCATATTAAAATATGAACGAATGAGCGCATAATTAGAAATCGTACCCCGATAGTCGATCGTTTGTGTTACGACTCGAGCGTTATGGCCATCCAATTAACCGTGAAACTGTAAAATACAAGGATACATGATCGGCTTACAGAACCAACCAGTAAAGAGGAGAGAATTATCGTTGAAAATGAATCGAAAATGATTCCCAGTTTTGCCAATGCAAACAATGCGAGATACGAGATTGCGAATCGATATATGGAACATACATATGTATAGCAAAAAAAATGGTACCGCTGTAAGGTAAACGTTACAAATGACGTGAAAAACGTGTAAAAACGCCGCAAAAAGTAGAAAAAAATCGCGTCGTACTTTTAGTCAGATCACTGCTCGCTAATTGGTGGAAGGAGACCTTCGATAAGGAATGGCACTACCGACGGCAAAATCGTCTGTTTTCATTGGGCAATGAGCATTATTATTATTATTTTTTCAAATAAACGCTTTTTTTATATTCAAACATTGTTTTTACATACAGTCATTCCGATGATAATTAGCTGTTGATCATTTTTCTCGTGAAATAGAAAAAAGTAGTCGCTGAAACGATTCGCGGAATGTTGAGTCTTCGTGTCTGAGCGAAATTCCATAAAATTGAAGGAATAAACGGTATCTATTGCACTTAAGTTCGAATCGAAGTTAAGAGGATCATTTAATGACTTAATGAGCAATTAGCCGACATTAGTACCAATTGGCAGAGCCGCGCTGTGATTTATGCCGCCCTTCTGTGGTTGCTGTATAGATCGGAATACAAACAACCCTTCCCGGCCATCATTCATCGCTGCCTATCAAGTGCGGCCGGAATGAAAATAGCCTGAAGGATAGATTAATGCGTCTGCACCAGAGCTTTACTTTGTTATACGGTTGGATTCTGCACAAACAATATACATATACCAAAGTATATAATGTTTCTTACGACAGGGGCGCATCGTAATAATAACTATTCCAGGCTTGTGCGCATCTCTCCAACCGTTTCCGGCGGCGTTTGCCAATTACTCGGAACTACGAACTTGGTTGAGTGGATCTGTATAGGCCAAAGTTCGATATTTTGACCGCATCGTTGGGGCCGATTAATATTCATATACGACGAGATTACACAATATTGTACGAGCGGTCACTCCCGCCACTCTCTCTGATCGCGTAAACATATTATACAAAATGCGTTGGACCGAGTTAATCCAGGCGCGTCCGTTCTTTACTTTACCGATAGTTATTATTTTTTTTTTTTCGTACACAACCACCATCATCCGGCAATAAACGTTAAAGGGAAGTGAAATGCCGCTCTAGGATTATTTTTTGACCGTTAATTAATAAATCCTTATTTTATTGGTGTAATATGATCATTTTTAGAATGCGTGCATGAGAAGTGCTACTTCTCCTGCCGGCCGAGAGCGGCGTAAGTGTCGCGTTATAGCAAGCCGTACTGTAATGTCGCGGCGCATGCGCACATCAGCCTGATTTTACTTCTCACACGTGTTTTGGTACTTCTCACATGCTGCGGTGGCGCCACAATCGGCAGGCACGGCAGTAGCACTCCTCCTGCTCTTGTTACAAAAAGCATCGTGCGATACTTGTACGACGAAGCGGACTTCCGACGGCGCTTGTGAAGTAGCCGCATTCGCCTTCTTTGGCGCTAAAAGCAACACTCGGCTTCCCCTCGTGCCCTTATAGCGCGATCCGGCTCCAGCGGCCACTTCCTAACCTTCGCCGTAAAGTCCGCTTTTTCGCACTAGTATCGCAAAATACTATTATGAAACAAGACGCTGCGATGTATGTCGATATTTTATCGAAATCTTGAATTTTTTTTTTTTTTAATTGTGTCACCAAATCCCATTCGTGAAGACATCGAATTAATACAGTCACTAAATTGATATACAATAATCATATAAATCATAATATACCTACGAAAATATATTCTAAAAAAAAATTCGCAATATACCATTTTTCAATGAACATATATTGCATACCGTCGAGCATACATCGCGAATACGTCACGTGAATTCAAGTTTGTCCAACGTCCGCCTTGCTCACTCATTCGTAAGCCACAGCAAAGCTTTCATGCCCGCTTATTTCGCATCGTGTCTCGCTTCGTCCTGTTCGCCGAATCATTCATACTTAGCGGAATGTGCTGCTAGCCGCAAGCCTGACGTGCACGGAATCGTTCGACAACCGCAGAGTCCACCTATATAGCAATATGACATCAACAGCACCCATGTTCCACGTACGATCAGCCGGAATTCCGTCACACACGGCGAGGGGGCGTCGCGGGGCATGGGCTGCGCCCATGGGCTGCAAAGGAGATTCAGGATACGACAACGATATTCATGCCCAGTAGCGTCGAATCGAATGAATAATGTTGTCCAGTGTCACAGACCCAATGGAATTAGAATTCCATGAGGATTTTGTTGAAGATAACCCACCAATGCGAAATTCTGATCCCCTTCGATCTTTTTGCACCCCAAAACTTCGCGTTGAGTCTATCGAATCTTCGGAATGGTGGAAGGAATCAGCTCGTGCATGCGGGTCGATATAGGTCGAAGGAGTTCTCTCGTGGGTATATATTTTCGCGGTTTTCATTTTGCCGAAAGCCCTTCTCGTCGGTATAGATAAGTGAGTATTATACGAAATGAAGATTCTTCCAGAATTTCTCGATGGAAACAACCCTCCTGAAGCTTCGGTACACCTTTCCAAGTTACGTGTATCGTACCATAGGTGTAGCAACTGCGTATAAATATAGCTATACCTAAACAGCATACTGTACTCTACTGTACAGTATACATTCGACGATGCTGGAACCAACTCCAGTTCTTGCCGCTCAATGTTCCGGCTATACTGCTTCTGAACGTACAACGACGCAGAAACCTCCCTCCCCCTCACATACCCACACGCGAGTCCAACCAAACTAGCGTACGATAGCTTGAGAGGAACGATGAGAATTCGTTGGGAAAACATGGTCAAACGCTCATTGGAATTCTGTGCTGACCCGACACGTCGAGCAAGTCGCTTGCGAGTGAGCAAGCTCGCCTCGCTTCCGCTAGGCTATTGGTCTCTTCTGTGCTGAGACGACAATGCTGCGCTCGGCGGATCCGGTCCTACCGTTGAACGTACTTGCTACAGCGGACAGTAAATTATTTTCGTTTTATCAAAAGCGTCGAGAGAAAATCTCGGCACGAAAAGCTGCCAGGCTTATTCGATCATGTGGGAGATAATGGAAAGAGAAGAATGAAAAAAAAAAAATAAAATAAAAAAAATAAACATTTTCCGATATTTATGGAACCGAAACCAGTCTATGTAGCGTCATTAAAGTTTGAGAAAACTGTTCAATCGTATAGAGGTCATCGTACGAGACCCGAACAAGCTCCACGGTAAAAAAAACGCTATATTACGGTCGAAATAATTTTTTTTGTTTCGACAAGTTTTGCCCTCCGTCTAGAAAATTTTCTCGACGCTGATAAGGGAAGAAAAATAATAATAATAAGTGTAACCCCTCTTTTCTTAACTTCACTTAACTCAACCGCCCGCTTATTTTAACTCGTTACCATGGCAACGATTTCTCTTAACTGTATTTCCTCTAAGTTCGCGTGGTCCACTATGAGCGCTGCGCATGCGCAGACTCACGCAATGGCTTTGTATCTACGGACGCGTTCACCTCTTGTTATCGCTATCGGCAGCAATTGACCGGAAGTGGGGACTGTAGGCGACATAGAAAATAGCGAATGCTTCCGGTCCCGTCGAATTTAGAAAAAAGGGGTTGTTCTTTATTAAATAATTGTAACGACACGGAATTTTGTACTGTATCCGTGTCGTTAACCGTGGCGTTTACAGTCGTTTAGCTTACATAGGGACGTTCTATTTTTATTTACAGGCATTTTATAATACTTTTAGTCGCGTTGCTACAAGCAATTTGCTACTGCTGACCGACTAAAAAAATAAATTGAATTTTGATAGTCTATTTTGTCCAAATACCTCATTTATCCCTTTAAACATAACCTCAATCTTCACCGCAAGCAAACGCGTTCTCACAATGGGTTAATCATCGCTTTACGTAAATTATCTTCTCGTTGATTTACGTGACGAAAGGGTCGTTGAACTCGTGCGATTTAGCGACGAGAGGATAGAAAATTTTGCACATATATTCCATAATACATCGCGGGGTAACTGAGTACGATACAGGTATACAGTCTGCGCTCTGATAATTCTCGCTGCCTAGCAGATGTTACAAGTTAAAGCGAACACAGTATCAGTGAGGTAGTTGGGGTAGATCAGCAGCCGGCGTGCTATGAACACCGTGAGTTGAAGCTTTCCATGCGTCCCCTGGTGTTAGAAGTATAGTAGAACGTAGCGAAGGGAGTGCAGCAGGAAAGCTCGCGAGGAAAAAGCTTTGCGAACTAAATTACCGATATTATCGCGTGCTCGCGCCAACCAGGGAAAGTGAAGCGTTCAAGTGGCATAGGAAATATTGCGCGGTGTCGAGAGGACGATAGAAGGATATACTATGTACTATATACGCGAGAGTATGAGAAAACGTGTGCAAAAGGGACGTACTTCATATTCATGGTAATTGACGTAGCTGCGGGCCAAAACGGGCACGAGATGTCGAGCGTACTTTATAATTAATTCATTGGAAGTAAACTTTAGGCTATGTATCCCTGTATATACATATATACACTATATAGACATAGAAAGAGACCGCCACAGCATAAGGAGAGAATGAGGTTGGGTGAGGTTTCTGTCGTCTAGCGTTAACCGGAGCGGTACGGACTGCGGTACTGAATACATCGCAGATCGACCACATTTCGGTGCCATACGAACTTTGGCTTTGCGACGTCGTCGCTTCGTCCGCGCTACATTCCGATTTGAATTGGGGAATCTCGATGAGATTTTACGACGTTTTGAATTTCGACAAAATCGTCTGTCGCCTCGATCTCGAACCCAATAGATCGAACGAGTTTCGATCTATTCGGTATTTCGATATCTTGTACGGTGAAAAATGTTCAATTCGAAATTCCATCATTTTCAAAAGTTTTTTTCGCACTTTTTGGAGATGAAAAGATTACAGAAAAATATTTATATTTTAATTTATATTTTCTAATTTTTTTTATATGATGAAATTGAATAATTATCGCGATTTATAGAACATTTTAACTCCGTTATTTATAAAAATGTACGGTAAATTGTGTAAAATATTCAGTTTGCTACGAAGTAGTACGAAGTTTTTTACGAAGTAAAGTTATACTCACTACTTATTGAAGTGAACACTCGTGTGTGCGTCGTATATGCATACAAGCATTGCGCTCAACACTACACTGCGCGATCTCAGTGTGTACACGGGACAGAGGGACCAAACAAATTACGCAAGTTCAACGGGGTATCCGTGGAGAACACGACGAGAACCGGGAACAACCCCCACCTTCATCTCCTCGAAGTTTACCGTGTCGACAGGCATCCACCCCATCCTTCCCCCTAACGACCCGCTCGCACGGTCGCATACATATACTTTCGGAAAAAATATCCGTACATTAAACAAATCTGTGTACATTTCATCGTTTTTTTCGTTTTTATTTACCTTCGTGAGGATTATTTTCCAACGTTAGTAAACACGGACTATTTATCGAGAGCGAAGCGATGTAAAAAAAAAATTTCTGAAAAACGAGTTTTGCATCGAATGGAAAGTCTAATAATTATACAGATCGGTCGATAGCGTTGAAATGTTGGAATACGGAACGGAATTTTTTTTTTTTTTTTCAGCCTTTGCATAGGGTACATAAGATAGGCAGGATATAGCATATCCTGCGGGTATAACACAGTCCACAGGGTGAGTTCCGCGTACGATAGAGACGATCAGACTTTCTCATTCTCGATTTCGGGCGGAAATTGAATTTTCGAAGTATACGCAATTCGCGATGTGCGCAAACTCTTTTCTTTAATAGACTCCTACGGCTGTAAGCAAAAGTTGAACGGATATGGTAGTCGGGGGAGCGGACAAGGTTGCTGGAGACGGCTAAGAAAAGAGGATGAAGAAGGGTAGTAAAGTCCGTAAAGTTTGCTACTATAAAATTCTACTTGTTTGTCCGCGCAAGCGACATAAATAAATCATACGTTCATGTAAATCGCCGGGGCGCCGGTATACATACGTATACATACGCAGCGCCCCCACCATCGACGATACCGCCCGCCTTGCGTTCCCGCTGTGCATCCTTTTCGTTGCTTGCACTATATATCCCAAGTATCGCAACTGCCACAGAACGGAAAGTACGCCGAGAAGCGTGCTAGTATCTCTAAATAATTCGTGCACGAGATATACATAATGAATACGTGATAAACTTGATAGAAGTTTCACCGTTGTCCTCGTTGCCCAATAACTCTACTCACTTCGTCCTGAACGCTCAACGCTCAACGCTCAACTTTACCGCAACAAGATATTTATCGTCTAATGTACCTTCCGCTTCTCTGACACGCACTTGCCACCAATTTTTTTTATAATAGATCGTAATATAGTCATCTTAAATCGATTACACAGGAAAAGCGTCTGATGCTTTGATGAATTGGAAAAAATGATTAGCTGATATAGAATTTTTTTTTTTTTTTTTTTTTTTAGTAGAAACTGAACATTTTTTTTAGTTACCTGAAGTTATAGCAATAGAAAAGGGATGAAAAAAAAATCTTATAGTATGTAAACCAAAACATCGAAAAAAAATGGCATCCCATTATCTTTAAAATGGTTCCATATTTAAGTCTCATTATAAGTGAATATTGATAGTAATACATCGAAATTAGAAATGGAAAATATATGTAAAAATCAATTAAAAATGTGTGTACAATTTACACGTTTCACATTCCTCGGATCGGCAAAAAATCGGTAGTTTAGTTCCCGCGCCTCGAAATTTATCGATTACTCTGCCCAGAAGAAAGATTCGAACGTCGGCAAACTTATTTTGATGGCTATTTCAAAAGGCACTTTTTTTCATTTTCTCGCAAAATCGGTCTTCTGGACCATTTATACAGTATCGTATCGAGATAAGGGAAAAAACCTCTTGGCGTAGCGATATAATCTCAGAGACGGTGCTTCAGTCACATACGCACACTGTAGAAAGGCGACGATCTCGGGAACACCAAGAACCATTGGGTTCGTATGAAACTCCGGAACGTAGTATAAAATTTTAGTGGGCGATAGAGGCAAATCGGTTTTTGTAGCTATATAGCCAAATGCCATTCAACCAGTTATTGGTGTCCGCGCAAACGGGTCGAAAAACTCGTCCCTTCTGTTTCTCGCTTGTTTCATGAACAAAACACGACGACAAAAACAGGATATTGCCGCTTTTCAAATTCACACGCAGAACCGATTCGCGGTGCCCGACTCGCTAACACGCATCGCCAACATTGGGAATTCCAAATTTCCTGCTGCTAATGTTAAGTGGACTGTTCTCGTGATGGTTATCGCTGATTCTCACTATTCAACCTGCTGGCAAGAGACTCTTCGCAGACTCTTCGTCTCCGCACTGCTGAATAGTTTCAATGAGATCTATTGATAAACCGAACAACTATAGTCATCGGGAAAGACGAGAATAGACGAAATCCAACACACTTGACCTGCTGGTGCGTTAGATTTCGGGGATGTATCTCTTGAGAGACTATATGGTGGACATACAACACTCCTTCAAACACTCTGCCGCTCATTCAGTCTTACGGACGGCGAGACCGATCCCGGGACACCGGTTAGCAGGTTGGATAATTCCGATAAAGCTCTCTGCCGAATATAGCGCGTCCATCGCCGCTTGCCTCCTTCCTGATTTTCTCACTCTCCGCTACTCCGCCGGCTTTGGTGTCTACGCTATTTCCGCCGTCATGTCATTTATCGTCGCCTTATATACCCATCGCAAGTAAACAAAGTGAGTCGAGGATTTAGTAACAGTGACAAACTTTTACAACATGTAACCCCACTTAGCGTATCAACTGGAGGGCCTTCATTTGTCATCGAGAAAGACGATGATATCGAGACGCGGAGTTCTTTAATCCCACAACAACGAAGTTAGGGTCGATGAACCCTATCGGTTACGAGAAAATTTTGAATTTGAAAAAAAAAGGCGCATGAAGTCGTTTTTTAAAAAGGCGGTACTTCGATAATTTTTACGATATCGATATCGAGCCGCCATAAGTGGCGTTTCCCGCATACTGTTAAAAAAATGGTGAATTTTATTTACGCGGAAACTAAAAGTTGATGAACTCGATCGGTTATGAGAAAATCTTGAATTTAATAAAATGTCGCATGAGGTCGCTTTTGAAAAAGATGGTACTTCGATAATTTTTAATATATCGATATCGCGTAAGCTTGATGACGACGTAAGCTTCGGACGGCCGCATGTAGCGAATTCATTTTCTGTAAAACTCGCGTACGGAATTATACGACTTTATTTTATTTTCAGTGCATTATTTTTTTTTATCATAGAACAATTTTAAAATTCTAATTACGCCGGTCAAAAGTACAAAAAAAATACTTCGTGCATTTTTCTCACATTTATTACGTCAATGATTTAAATAATATGGCGAGTGATAGTATCTATGATTTTTTCTATAATTTTCACTTTTCCAGTACGATTTTGAGTCACTTTTAGTACGTATTAATTAATTAAAAATTTTCGAACGGTTTTTTTTTTTATACTTTCGCATCCGCGAGCCTCAAGCGATCTGGAATGACCTTCGATACTTTTTACGATATATAAATCACAGCGATATACGACATCCGATCTTTGCGCTGCGTGGATTCCGTGCGTGATGAATCGAAAGTAATTTTGTTCTTTTATGCCGATCGCATCCCCGAACAAGCGAGTCGTGTTCGAAGGGATCGCAGCTCTCTTCGATACTGTATCCGCAAATATACCCCACAGAGTTGTCGAATCCCCTGCGGCTTTCTCGACCATCATGAAAATCATTGATCTGTGAAACATTCTCGATCGTCCCACGCGAACAGTGCACGCGAGTGTAAATGCTGCAACGCAATAGCGTAGTGCAGAATTTTCGTAAATTTTTTTTTGCTTCAACTATTGAAATCGAGGCGGGGATAAGTTTTCGCGTCTACTTTACACGGGATCGTCTCGCCTCTTGAAGCGAGAAAATCACTCGAAGTTCCCACAGTGTCTGCACATCCTGTGCGGAACGTATATGGAACTAAATCGATACATCGAATAACGATAAATCGAAAAGTTTACAGCGCCCCGTAACGATAGCAAAAAAAAAAAAAGATTTTCACACCTCGTCACGTACTAAGTTTTGTTAAATTTTTTTCGTAATCATCGGTAGGCATCTAAATTATTTTGATGTTAAATCGGTAAGCAAAATTTGCCCTCTGAAAGCACCTAAAATTCCTATTTTAAAAGCCAAAAATTGGCTAAAAAAATCGGTATAACATCTTTCATCGCTTATAGTTTCAACATCATGTCTAATGAATTTTCGTCGTGATAACGGAAATGAATTTTTTTTTACTACTGACACAACATTGCACACAAAACGCGTGTAAAGAGTTCGAAAAAAAAAAAAAGTTAATCCAATTACCAGCTTTAAAATATTCCGGAGGTCGCGAATCGTTAATTTATTCGATTTTAACTTCAACAAGTCGCTACGGAAGGTTCTCCAGATTGGGAAGAGAGGAACTAGATGAATGTGGAAAACTTCTTAAAGGCAGTCGTAAGTTCTGTTCTAAGAACTGCGACTACGACAGTCCCGTGAAGCTAAGCAGCAGCCACACGTAAACCGGAGAACCGGAGGAGATAGCACACTTCACGAAGTAAAGAAGTAATAGAACCGCCGGAAGCAAATGTGAAGGAGAGTTTCCGGTTCGTCGGAGATGCCTCTTACTGCCTTTACTCATCTTCCTCATAAAGTGTACAAGTTTCGCTGTACGGATCTGAAGGTAGAACTCGAGTTTTCCCGAAGAAACGAAGAGATGGAGACGTAGAGCGAGTACGAGAGTTCTTATTATCTCGCACCCTTTCTGCACCAAGTACCAAGTAAAAAAATTATATTAAAAAAAATAAAAAAATGAAAAGCAGCAGCTGAATATCTCTCGCGGTAAAGATTGCTGCCGGCGCGGTGGTTTAGTAATATAGCAATTGCGGGTACGAGGATACAGCGGCAGCGGAGTAACTATGGCCCGGAGGAGTGTCGCGAAAGAAGATCGCGCGGTATAGAAAACTGTGTGGGAGAATAAGATACGACTTCAACGGAAAGGGCGTCGCGCACGGTAACGCGTTGCTCGTTGTGCTCAACGTTGAAAAAAAATTTCCATAAAGTCGTCGTCTTTCGAAATTTACAGGGAAGCGTACTCTCGACTTAGATTCAACGCGAAGGGCACGAAGTTCTCTGACAAAAGTCGTAAAACTTTCGGAAATTAAGATAATAAGGAAATACCTTCGTTTTTTAAGGCCCACGTTGTTATAATCGTTTGGTCAGTAATTTATCCTGAGGAGGCCCGATGGTGGTTGCAGTATAATGGGCTCTCTAAAGATTTTTTTTTATCTCACAGTTCGGCTCGTCTTCCAGCGGAAGCTGAACGGAATTTCATGCTCCGTCTGTACTCTTTTGGTTATTAACGATTCAGACTTAAAAAATTACCTTTCGCACGAGTTAACTTTGAATTCAGATAATTTATAAAAAAAAATTGCAAAAGTTGAAAAAGTGCCGAAAAAATTTTCAACAGACAAATTCAATTGTATAAAAAAGAAAAAAAAAATTTGATAAATTCTTTTTATTCATATAAAATTAAAAAAAAAAAAAGAAATTTAAGTGAAATTTATTTTACCGAAATTTTCCGTCAAATATTTGACTGATTGCGTCAAGTGCCTATTTTGTCCCACTTTTCCGTAATACCCTCAAAATTAGTGTTGCATCGTATTTTCATCGTCCATAGAGTGTAACGCACGTTCCGCAGATCGTGTACGACTCGCTAAGGGTTTCATCACACGACTAATCACACTTGTCAAGTGGCGTGTAATTCCGGGTGTCGTCCATCGTGAAGCGTACATATCCCCAAGCTGGTCGGACCATAATATATTCCTTCATTGAGTAACCAAACTCGCAAGCAGAAAATTATCGGGCGTAGTTAGGGGAACATCGGTATCACGGCAAATGCGTGGTCAGTATGGCTGTGATCCGTACAAGCGGATAAATATGTATGAGAACATTGGACAGCGGGTCTGTCGGGGCGGAATCTGCGGCATTGCGACGACGGAATGAACGACGAGCATTCATAAACAAATCGTGTTCTCGCTCTATGCCTTTTCCCTTCCCTTTTCCTCGCCTCTTCGTTCTATATCTCTATCTTGTATTTGCAACACAATGGCAGGAGAGTAAACGACGTGTCAAACGGGAATAGTATTCCCTTCGTGCGACCTATGCGTCAATGTACTTTGTCGAAACCTGCAAGTGCTCTGTGGGTAACAGAAACAGCAGCAATGCCGGTGATGGTATAACGCCTCGCATCATTATACCATCGATGTGTTGTGTTTTCCCGAAATGTGGTCGGCACGTTTCGCAGCTAAATCGCGCCCTCTTCTTGTTGTCTATTGGCAAGCGTCATTCTACCAGCATGATGCACCAGCATGCGTGCCGCAGGTACATTGGTATAATATAGAGAAGTGCATTGCGTGTTGTACGTTATTTTGTACGCCCTGTTGGAAATCTCTCCACCGGTGCGTGTCTCGTTGCGAGTCGATTACACGAAAATGTAGTGAGGACCGAATCGGTCGGCCGTCTATTTCCGACAGCGTGAAGTACACGGGCTGTTTTGGTCGAACGAGTTGCAGATCAGTGAAAATTTCAGTATTCCATCGTTCTGTCGGATAATAGATAAAATCGCTGCCAATCTGTACAAAACTTCGAAAGATGATTTCTTGTTTTAATGAGACATCAATGATCTCTTATTTGAATCAATGATAGGCGATCATGGGATTGTAATCATTCAGTCATTAAATAACTGCTGCAATTATCGAGAAGAGATCTTCGCCATGAAATCATCAAAGAAACGGCTTAAAGTTAAAAATTTTTTTAATATTTGTCAATCATTTTTTGAAATGCTCGTTGAGTAAAAAAAATCAATGTAAATCTCGTGCATTTATTATTATTTTAGCGATATTTTAACTACTGTTTTAGCTATTTGCGATTATATCTTAGCGATATTCGCCACAGCGGCCATTTGCATATCGTCTCGAAGTTATCAGAATGAAGAGTATAAATGACATAGTTGATGCTATTTGGAGATTCAGTGTTGAATCTACAGATGTCCAAAACTCTTCTTCGGCGTCAATAAATAGCATTTCGAAAATTTCGAATTAATTAGGAATGGTTGAGTTCACGTAAAATTGTTTTAATAGTATCTATGATCATTCAGTCGTGTAGTTAGCGCTCAGTTATTTACCTCAGCATCCGCTTCCAAGAATATTATAGAATAGAACTAGAATAGAACTCGGAATGTTTAGTTGCATAGCTGACCTTTAATTAAATTAACTCAATACAACCGCTTATCTCCAGAGTTTGCCTCGGATTTCCGGATTTTCGAATTGTTCCGTTCTTGTTTAGTTTCGCGTAATATTATTCCGTATTTCACGGTGGCTATAAATATTATTACGCGTTGTAGAACTCTGCGAGGGTCAAATAAGGATAACGCGAGAATTCCAAGCGCGGTATGTAGGAGACTCCAGAGACCCCGATGTTCTCGTTTCGTTCTTGAAATTTTTGCCAAATTGCGGATTTTATGATTTCGGCAACACCAAACCAAACGGCTTGGCGGGAGAAATGAAAATTTGCAAGCGTTACCCTCCCTCCCTCTCGACTCGGCTCGTTTCTAGTCTGAAAGCGAAAAGCTGTCCGCGCATTCACAGCGACGGATTATTGATCCCTTTAGAACGTGACTGAAAAAAAAAAAAAAAAAAAAAAACAAAAACGAAGACGAACGACGGGTAAAAAATAGAATAAGATGAACATTTTCAAAATATCACATCGGCGAGTAAGCAACGAACTGTTAATTAGTTTGTCATAACTGTCGGAGGGATAATGAGATTTCAAACACTTTTGCATAGTTGAGAATACTCGTTACGTAACTTTTACCAGATAATTGCAAAATTGTCCAATCGGAGAAGGCGAGAGTTTAATATAGAAGATCGATTATTGTATTGCGGCACAAAGAAAGATTCGAAGAACTGAGTCTACTCAGAATATTGAGTACTTTTTTCACTGCTGAATACGGATGCCTCGAGACGTTTGAGAGGTTCTCCCAGTCGTCGAAGCAATTAAATCGTATCGAACGAAGGATTTATTGTGAAGCACCCGACAAAACCAATGCAGATTCGTATAATCCGAAACTTCAATAACGGTGAATCAATTTACGGTAAACCTTTCCAGTGGTCCTCTTGTTATTAGAGTCGTTAGGAGTAATTCTGACGGAGTACCGGGCTTAGTTTGCTTTAAAAAACGAAATTCGATAAAAAAAAAAAACATTTTTTTGCAAAAAGCACTCGACTGAAAAATGCAAAACAGCACGACTGTGACATTATTTTATTCGCATTCCCCAACTACATTGGTGACCTTTTCTTAATTTGCAAAATTTATTTTAGACTTTTTGCTGATTAATCACTAATTTGATTTTTTTTTCAAATATTTTGCTTTTTTTTTTATATTGTGTATTGAATATTTGGTATTTTTTTAAGCGAATCTTGCATAATCCTTCCTTCAGTGAGATTATTTAAATATCACTGACTTATCAGAGTGCCGTTGATGGGACGTTAAACTCAAAGCTGGCAATTTTTTTTGCTGCTCGTATTGTTTCATTACGATCTTCAAAACGTTGTTCCGATCCGCGACTAAACGGAACTGTATGGTACAATGGGTGATCGAAACAATGAGGAATCGGTACCCATATACGCATGCGCACTAATTCGCTGATTCTTTACATAATCAACAACAATTATTATTTTTGTCAATCGATTGAAGCGTCTTCAATTTTTATTGATGATAAATATTAAGACGGATAAACGGCTTCGAATCCACTGATATGCAGTAATCGCAAAAGCGTATCATTGTGAAGTCTGCACAGATGAAACTCCAATGTGTAGTTGTAGTCAGTGCGCCCTCCAGCATTTCGACTAAAATCTGGCAACTACGGCCATATATTAATGCTAATTACACGCCGGCTAATTTCACGAATGAAAAGGACAGGTATATTACAACGCCGCGAGACACGAGAATTAATGGTGGTATATTCCCAGCTACATTGGCTCAACGCAAATGAAAATGTCTGAATTTCCGTAGTAATTGGACCCGCATTTAAAGTGTACCGAAAGAGACCGAGCTACCATTTAATTGTGAAAAGCGTGAAGACCTAAACAGGTATGTAAGTTACCTGTAAATAAAAATAGGTATAGGGTATACATACCGTTAGTGGCCACTGTACCATTTATGGCCATTTTTATTATTATACTCATCGAATAATTTTTTATTCAAAACCGCATATTGATTTTTCAATATTCAATAATATTGATTTTTCAATATTCAATAATATTGATTATTCAATATTCAATAACATTGATTATTCAATATTCAATAACGTTGGTTCTTCAATATTCAATAATATTGATTCTTCAAAAGTTTGCATATAAATTCACCGAACGATCTATTCGAAATTTTTTTTTAAATTCGATTATATATTGTTTTATTGCTTCGAATGTGACGGCCACAATCGGACCTAAAGTGGCCAAAAACGGTACCTCTACCCTACAAGTTCGGAAGTTGGCGATTTTACGGAATAAAATGTAATTGAAAGGAGGGTACGACGCGCTGTGAAAAAAATTTAAAAACGTTCACCAAAGTGTTATAATATATTAAAAATGTTTTTTACAACCACTGCCAACATCAGTAAAGGGCATTTTCTGAATACGCGGAATTTGGACGAATCTTGGAGCATCGGTACAATATTCTTGATACTACCAGAGTGGCATGGCGAGGTTGAAGTTGGAGCATTTCCTTGGCATAGATAACAGGTAGACGTGTTATCTGCCAGAGAGTTAATTAAATTTATTAATGGATTAGCTACCGTGTCGGAGTTTACTCAGTGGCGCGGTCCTTCGACCTAAGCAACTACCAAAGCTCAAACGTGAGCAACGAACATTAAAGATAAATCGTTCAAGTTCCCCGGACAGCTTATTGGGTTGCGCACGAGAACTCGCTCTTGGTAAGTCCCGGCGTACAGCGGAGAAAACGTATCTTCCAAAGAATTTAGCGTGTTTGCAAATCGTTTGCAGCGAAAGTTACGTCGAACGTGTATGGGAAGAGCTAAGCGATTCTTCCAAACACCTAAACTCCTCAAACATGCAAAAGCTTATTTAATAATTGTAAATATTATAAATGATTTCCGAATACAAACAACTCGACATCAAACATTAAGGTTCAGATTATTGAGATTATCCATTGAAATACACAACAATGTTTTTTAGAAATGATGATCTATTAAATAAAACAACCAAACATCCAAAATGATCCATTTGAACAAATCTTTTGCGCGTTCATTAAAAATAAATTTAAGATTTCAGAATCGCAATTCGTGTCCGGGACAATATTACGCAAAAATGTCATCTTCTTCAAGATATATTTGAAGAAACGAAACCTGATTTACTCCATTTTATTTTTGAAAAATTAAATAAAGTCATCGATCACCGCGATGTTAATGCAACGCAGTATATTGAAATAAAAAAGCTTTACGTTCATATTCATGACACTTTATTGAAGAAGGCGAATTTAATGAAGATTGAGAATCATATAAGATAATAAACGAAGCGACGAAGAGAAAAGATACAAATTTGCAGAGGAATCATTCATTCGTGAAGGTTACAAGCTTTCGCGAAATATACTTTTTTTTTTCTAACCTCAGTAGGGAAACCGCCTGAGTAGGAATTAAACTCGGATGCTAAATAGGTTTATATATATTGGTTTTAAATCAGATTGAGCGAAAGCTGCCCGACCGGAATCGTGTCGGGTTCATCGTCTTGCCGAGGATAACCAGGTGGAGTTCTGCCAGTGCTGGAAAAACGGCCCATTGCTGACCCGACTCTGACTGTTGTTTTCCAGAGCTACAAACAATGTTGGGCAGTGGAATAAAGCTAAATGTAAAATGTGAAAGTATTCAATCAATATTTCGCATTATTAATCTTGGATAACAAGAGACTATGACAAATTTCGTAAGTATAGAATGCTTCAAAAAATTGCCAGTAATTGGAAATTCGTTCCTTCATCAAATGCAATTATGTCGTCCGCGACCTGTTTTACCAACGGTTGTTATGATATTGCTAGCGCTGGAACGACTGGTAAGAGGATACGGGTGATCGGTTTATACTTCCGCCACGTGGCGAAGTGAATTGATTCTAATCAATCATAACAGCTGCACGTGTCCGTCATAACCTAAAAACTAAAACATAACCTCAATTTTCGTAATCCAATTTTTCTGAATCGATATTGTACTTAAACTTGAAAGTTTTCTGGAAATGATTATTTGAATTCGATTTTTTATTAAACGAATTGTTCGATACGAACATTTTTACATATTTTTCAATAAGACTATATAATAAATCGGTACATACCGCGGCAGAAACACGTTTTACGCAATTCCGCGGTAATGCGTAAATTTAATATTGCGTAATAAATCTTGTATAACGTGATATGCTATTCGTGTTTGATGATGAGTTCAAAATGCGATACAAACTTCGCAGTTGTTTTATTTACAAACGAAGTTACGGTGAAAGGGCATCGTCAGTGACGTGATTCACGTATGAATCTACAGGATTGTAAGGCCCGATACTTTGATGCGCAGAGACGCTACGCGTTGATAAATAATAGATAAATAACAGGCTACGCCACAGTAGGCGCTCCGGTCATCATGCTCCGGTCGTCGATCGTGCATAACTAAGTCAATTTCTACCTCAGCATATGTTGATTAATAACTAGCGCATGGCATGCAATACGAGTAGAATAACCAATAATATAAAAACGAATGAGTCTAAGATGCTAACAATGGTATGGAATAGAATCTTAACGGATTATTAATGCAGCAATTTATACGAGGGTCCGATGGAGTGCGGCAATGGGCCTCCTTCACCAGCATCCTCCGTCTTCCCTACGAAATTCAAACTAATAGATGGTTCGAGACCACAATGCACCTCGATGCCATTGCAGTGGATGCTCCATCGCGATGGCATAGAATCCACAATCGACAAGAGAAACCAGGGATGCGTCTTAAGACAAGCCTTATACCGTTATGCGAGTTTGCGAGATCGCGAAAGCATTAGTACGTGCTCGGCATTCCGCATTCCCGCGATCGCTTAACTGATCGTTAACCCTCCAGAGTCCTGTGATAATGAATGGGAACGAGCGCGCACTAGCGGCAAATCGAAGGGGAATCTCCACTGGCAATCGTCTCTAGTACGCACGCGGTTCCTGAGGTGAGACCTTAAGCTTCGCGAGCCAAGATGTAGCCTTGTGTGATAGGTGACAATGATGGGATCAACTTACCGACTACACTATTGTATCTATTTCTCAGTTCAGTCAATTACTATTCAAATACCGTTCTATATATTGTGACGCGTATTTGAGACGATCGAGAGAGATCGGTGGCGTGCTTAACCCATCGGGAGTCTCAGGGATACGATAAAAAAATTTTTTTGTGGTAATTGGGTTACCGGTTCCGTTTATTGTCAATAAATTCTTGTAATTTCGGAAATTCCGAACGCAATATACATTTTCAATGAAATGTGAAAACTTTAAGCGGCATGCCTAAAAATGTCTATAATCTTCAATAAGAGTCCACCAACTGCTATTCAGCCAAAAAAATTGTTTTCAGTTTTATCGGCTTTTTGCAATCGCCAAAGCGAAAACTGGCTGTTAAGCCATTGTGTCAATTTAACGAGGACTAACCCTAAAGTTGTGACGCTAGTATAAGCTGCGCGGCATGAGGAAAACTCCGTTATCCAAGGATATGTCCGGTTGTTCAAATAGTGTACGAAGTGGTCACGTATAGCAAGGAACGCAAACGTAGGACATACAGGACACGATCGATTCGAGCGAAACGACGAGGCGCGCAGCAGTTGTTGGTATGTCGGTAGAGCGTACCTACCTGCATCTGGAACTAGTTTAATTCTGGGAATAACTCGGCGGAACGTTGGGTTGTGCAGAAGCGAGCACCGCGAGGAGAAGCAACTTCGTTCAATGGCTAACTGCCGTCGAAAGTAGAACGGGGGCGGTAGAGGAGTGCTACCCTGAGGACGGAACAGGAGGGCAAAAGCTGCTAGTAGTTCTGTTGCCGGATCTGTTAGTACTGCTGGGTGCTGCAATGATGCGTAATGCACTTACCGCTTCTGTACGCCAACCGACACTATTTCTGTTTCGCTCAGAATCACTTTCAAGTTGTTTACTGGTATACACGTAAAAGCTACCGGCTCCAGGGACGTCTCAAATATCCTACGATACTCCTTTTACTCGACGGTACACTAAGCTCAGGAACTACGATTCTGCAGGATAAGCACGACTCTCGTACATGTTTGCAATATTCGAAAACTTCCCCATCCTCTGATAATTGAGCACCGCGTAATCAAATTAATTAATTTACCTTTGCGATGTAGCTAACAATTACTGTACCGAAGGCCTTACACGGGAATCTATATGTGGTACAGTTGTGTAGGTCGATATTCAACTAAAGGAGGACTCGTGAGAAACTCTGGGGAAATGTTGCTCTCTTTACTCGAGAGGAACAGAGCCCTGGAACTTTTGTCGTCTCCGACATGGACAATCAATTATACGCGTTTTCATGTTACAGCGAAGTCCAAGGGACCAACTTCATCCGGTATTGACTAAACAATGTCCTGCGCGACAATTGCATTGCGTTTGTTTTGATGGTTATGAGTTGCGATAGATTGTTAAGAAACTGTTCCTGTTGATAGACTATTCTAGCAAATGGTTCAATAGAACTAAATTCAGGTTGATTTACAATAAGAATTCATTGAAGCAGTTGCAAACAA
This sequence comes from Cryptus viduatorius, assembly GCA_964006125.1. Lineage (NCBI taxonomy): Eukaryota > Metazoa > Arthropoda > Insecta > Hymenoptera > Ichneumonidae > Cryptus > Cryptus viduatorius. Next base: position 2,519,983 of record OZ023226.1, read on the forward strand.
GCATTTTGGTCCAAACCAGTAGCTTCAATGCTGCTAAACAGAATTGATTAAAAGCGGCGACAATTCGCTCGCTCGTCGTATGTAATAATCATTGGACGTAAGGACATCGCACACCGTCCAGTGTAAACGATGAACGGTCACTCACTTCCATTGGGATCGTCCTGAGGTTGGATTAGGAATACTAACGTTAGCCTAGACACCGGACTATCTCGACGGCAATGGCTTTGGAATTGAAGTTAAGGTAGCATGCGACTACTTCCGGAAAACGATCGATCCTATCACACCCCCGGGAACTTCTCCCCTACGCAGGCCAATTGCGGCGCGAACTGGACACCACCCGTAACCGCAGTGAATAAAAAAAATCTTCCTCTGCGAAATACAGGTGGCAGATATTCCCCAAGGGAGTAGTAGATTCACTAATGCCGATTCGAGTTCTGTGGTTTTCACTAGCGCAATTTTTTTTTTTTTTCTTTTTTTTTTTTAACAATTTCCGCGCGATATTTGCTCCCATCTACAGGAAATTGATCAACGCTGTAGTTCGATAATTGTTCAAATGATCGAATTATCGAAGTACTTTATTTCGGAACCGAATCAAGCGATATCGAATTCGTTCAACGTAACGAGTGTGAAATAAAATTCGTTAAACGAAGCGCGTCAAACATTTACCATTCATTCGCTAAATCGATCTGCTGGGAAGAATGTTTCAAATATCTATATTTTTTATATAAACTGCTACACCCAAGAAACCAATGGTGATGTGCGTTGGCTTTTTCTATGAGTGCGAAAGATGACGTTGAGTGAGTGAACCGAGTTACAGAACACGCCGCTCTTCTTTTTGGAAAATGAGGATCGAACCTCACAAATAACAATCTTCTGATGCCTTTCACGTCACGAGTCTGCTGGAAGCTAAACGCAGCACGAGAAGTCTTGTCCGATAAGGAAAAAGAGAGGGAGGAAAACATCGTTCGCGTTTGCCAACCTCCACCCCTCCCCCCCTCCCCCCGTTTGTATGCCGCGTTCGCCAACGTGAAAGCAAGAATTTCTGAATGGAGGTAACCCCGGCACGGCGGGCAACTTCGTTCTCGTGGATCGAAAAATAATTCGGAATCGAAGAGTGAGACGAGTGAAGGTGCTGCTGCGAGGGAGAATTCGAAAATGAGGACAGGGAGAAAAGAGTGGGCGGAAAGCAAGAGAATCCGCGAGAGGCCCCGCTACTCCTGGTACATTAATCATCCAGCGAGCGACGTGCCGAGCAAAATGTGTTCAAGGCAAAAATAAGAATCCACGGCTACGGCCAGCGCCGAGTCTCGCCACCGTGGTGGTATTATACGCCGCACGTAGTAAATATGTAGTTGCAGAAAGAAATGGAAAAAAAAGTCGCGAGAAATGGTACGGCCCGAGGTGGAGAAAGGGGTAGAAGCATAGATACAAAAGTACTTCTCAAGGAGAAAACACCTCAAAGATGATGAAAGTAAAAGAATAAGATTCCGACTCGAAAAAACGAGTTTTTGAAAAAAGCCGGTCATCGAAGTATGTATGCTTCGTTTATTCCGGTCTCGTATCGGTCATCGGCTTTTCATATAGTCGATCGTCTTCCAGTGAATCTCTTCAACGTGCTATTAGGTAGCAAAGCGACGATTAGAAATGAACGAGAATTCCGGACCCAAGGGCAGCAACTTTCAAGACTCGGAGCTCGAATTCTGGAAGACGAGTTTTTGGCGAAAAATATCGCGAATGACGTCATACGCGAGACGAGGAAAAAAAATAATGGATATCTATGTTAATAAAAAATCGATCCTTCTGAAAAACATGCGATACAATTGTGTGTAGAGACAGACTTCGTGAAATCTCATTGACTACGTGTCATCGGAAATTTACGACCTTAACATCCTAACTGGCGGTGTATTGACGTCAACACGACGTAGGCGAGTCTTGCGAGAACATTCGCGAAAAGTTCGTTAGTGAGGTAAATCTTCGGGTCCTTGGATCTCGCAAGTCGTTACATGCGTCACGTTAGAACCAACGCCTTCGCGAAAGTTAAGTGATGACGCCGATGTCGACGTCGTCGTCGCTTAGCGAACCAGCTGGCAAGACAAGTCAAAGGAATTGCGAAGAGTAGCGAAACACGTCCAAGGTCTACATTAGCCTTATTTAGGTCCTTACACGGCTTTTTGGCCTTTATGAATATGTTCCCCCTTTCTAGTGGCTCTTCACACTCTCCTATTTGCCGAAAGCTCTGCCGTCCCCGCTATACCAGGCTTTCAACACATTTTACCTTGCATCGCAAGGACACCGCGTGTGGGTTGATACAATTCCGTATTCCCAGGACCCTTTTGCGCAAATCGCGCCGACGTGCGAGGAAACGCAGCGCATGATTTTTTTCCTCCCCCATTTCTTTCCACTTCCACTTCCTTTTCCTTCTTCTCGTCTTCTCGGGAAACGACACAACCTGGTGCCATAAAGACCTGCGTGAAATTTTGGTCATTGGTATACGTGAGGGGCATGAGAAAAAAAAAGAAATCCCGGCGATGGCTAGCGAAGAAACGAGCGGCGTAGATCAGCTCGAGGAGAAAGAGAAGATCGGAGAAAGTTAGGGACAACATTTGGGCGCAATGCCATGAAAACGTAGAGGGTATAACTCTTCTTCGAAAAGGCTATTGCGCGCTCTTACTTGTCATCACCTGTGACCTCCAACGAAATATCACGTAAATCGATCTCTCGAAGTGTTGAAGAATTGATTTGTACGTGACAAGCCAAATCGTCCCTAAATTACAACTATTTCTATATAGGGGTACGTTACGTTTCGGCGCTACTGTTTCGACGCGGCTGGTGCGGCGCGTACGATTTTGGCGCCAGGATTTTTAGGCATCGGAATTTTTCGGCGCCGGATGTCTTTTTTTTTTTTCAGCGATCGAGATTTCTGACGGAAAACTATTCAATAAAACGGTACTTTTTTTTGCGCCCAGAAAATTTCCCGAAAGTCGGAGTGCAGAATTCGACCGCGTGATCATCAAAAATGCTCAATAGTCTGAACACAGACAATACAAAGCTGTTTTTCACGGTATATACATGGGAAATACGCGCCCCGGTAAGCTTTGTTAAGGAGCGAACTGTTAAGGAGGATAGTAGGTTAATTCGGGGATTGTCGGGTAACTTCTTCCAAAAACTAATTTCATTTACTCACGCCATCCACGATTGCTTCGACGAGAGATTTTAATCATTAATTTACAACCAAAAAAATTAATATAAAGATAAAGGCCGAGGATTCGGAATCACGTAAGCGGCGAGAACTTTTCGCGCTATTCAATGTGTTATGTAATCATTTTTGTTTTTTTTTTTTTTTTTTTTTCGCGATAAAATGTTTTACTCCGAAACTCTCGTCGTACACTCAGTTTTATCCTAGACGCTTCGCGAACACGCGAAGATACGATCCATTTAGCAGATTCTCGGCTCTTGCCTTCCTTTTTTTTCTGTCCCTATTCACGGCCTCTTTCCCGTATCGATTGAAGACTCCATTCTTCAGAGCCCGTGGGTTCTTTAATTGCGGGATTATTTACTTATCCGAGAGTTTTACCTTGATCCCGGCAATCCTCCCATCCGTTCGGCGAAAAAAAAAAAAACTCTTCCACCGTGTGGACCCTTTTTTTTCCATTGCATAGAATCGAAGCGAAGGACCCTTCATCGATTGATTAACGCCTGGGATAACACGTAGACAGTCCTTCTTTCACTCTCGAGAAACACTAAGTAGACACGAGCAAAAAAATATTGACGAGAAACAACGTCGGATCAACGGAGCAATATTACATTTTTACCATCGTACGCCGCGTGGCTATACGATAATAGGCCGCGCGACGTTCATCCTCGTGACAAATCGCTTTTCATGAAAAATACATCAAAGCTTGTCAACCCAAAGCTTTTTTTGTTTTCCAATCTACCAGACCATCATAATCCTCGTGCTTTGAGATTTACAAAACGTGCGCTGCGACCACTGCACCGCTAGCTGCGTGGATTAAATTTTCGGTCATTGAGTATTCAGAGCTCATCCCTTTGTCAACCATGATTTCTATTAGCAGAGAAACTCTCCCCCCCTCCCCGGTGAGTGTAACGAACTCGGCTTTGAACTATCTTTTCGCTAAAGTACAAAGTAACAAGCAATTTTTATTCGAGCTGAAATGAGCAGCAGCTTTTGTTCCTGAAGCATAAACAATACATGCAAATTTTCGTGATTTCCCGCGATTTTTATGTATATATATTTCCATAGAAAAAAATGTATTGAATATGCCGTGAACTTCGACATTTTTATCGACATTTTTTCCGAGTTTTCGTCTGCACAAGAAGCTTCTCGTCATTGCTAACTTGCAATCAAATGCCGCGGGACGTTTGGACGCCGAATTACCGAAAGAATCGGAAAAAATTTACACAAAAACAAAATCTCAGCGTCTATTTTTTTTCTCTCGTACACTGATCAATGTTTGATGAAAATTAACGAAAGCACCGAGAGCCAAGTTGCGAACTCGTTTTTTTTTTTTTTTTTTTTTTTTTTTTTTTTTTTTTTTTTTTTCCATGTTTTGGCGTTGGTAAATGGATAAAGTGAAAAGGTAGACGAAGGTTTAGGAAAAGCAACAGCGATGCTTCGCGCGGATATTTACCCCATTGAGTAGAAAAAGCCGCGGCCGCTATGCCTCGAGGTTCAAAGTTTTTTTTTTTTTCCTCCAACTGATTGATCGTTCTCTCGCCGACGCCGACCAAATGCACGAAAAATGTTTCCATCGCGTGACGGAAAACCGGTGCCGATCCTTCTCTTTTTTTTTTTTGCACTTCCTTTTTAACACATTGCGTCAGTAAAGATAGAACGTCTTGCGGGAAGTGGCTTAGCAAGGATGACACAGGTCTGTCCCCCTACCAGTCAACTTATAATGAAGAATAATCGGTCGCGAACGCATTTTCATCTGTATAGTTGACTTACGGCCTAAATTATGCAACTCTATTCGTCTCGGCCATCAAAATCTACATGAAGTGCGTTCACATTTCGCGTCCCTTGGATTGGACAATAAATTTCAATTAATACGACCTTCCGAAACGATTTTTTACTTTCGTTGTTATACTGCCGCGATACGAGAAACTTGAAATCGCATTGCAATCTCGCGATTGATTGACAATGTCCCATACAATACTATTAGTTGAAAATCAATCAAAAGCGCGAAAAATACCACCCCTCTCCCTTCCCCCGTTTCCCATGCTTGGGCCGATGTCCCTACGCACTTTCCGCGATATTCCAAAACGTTTTTACGCCTCTCCGTTTCTCTCACTTGTTCAAGCAGCGATTGCCTGGGTCGACCGTTTCATAGCGTGTCAATGCCAAATTCAATCAAACTTTGCGGAGCGTAATCATTGCTAGAGAGTCGAACACGCGCGGAAACCGAACGATCCAATAACCGCGTGTAAATTATCACTGCAACTTGACGAGTTTTGACGGGGGAAAAAAATGCCACTGGAATATACCGGGAAGTTTGCATGCATGTACATTTTTTTTTAATGATAGGTATTGCATCCAAAGAACGCGGAATCGATGTTACGAAGAGCTGCGCATATACGATTTTTGTAAAATATATGATTTTTTTTCCCATCTAAAATTTTATATTTTTATTATTTAAATTTTTTTTTTTCGTATTTTTTATTTTCTTAAATTACTACTTTCTTTCGCGCAATACCGCTGAGCTGACAGAGTAAACGTTGAGTCGCGTGAGTACGCAAATGTTGAGAATTCCGAGTTTTTTTTTTTTTTTTTTTTTTTTTTTTTCTGCGGCCACAGCATCGTTTACGGCTTTACGTGCCGCCAAGCAATATCGTTCGATATGGTAATCGGAACACACGAGCTTAGAAAGTGAGCTGAGCTCGCGCTCATGACGACGACAGCCGGCCACTCTATTGCGCCTACCCTCGTCTACCGCGCGATCCGTCAATGACGATAGGTTTTCTTCTACATCTACTTTAGTTGGTAAAACGCTCCGACATTCAATGCCGAAGGGGGGCGGAAGTATATACGTATACGTACGGTCCTGACCATCGGTTATAACTTCTAACCTCAACGCTATCAGCTATCAGTAAACTCCGACCCTACTCACCGTCCTTCAGTTGCGAAATCTATTAATGTACTTAACATTTTTTTTTTTTTTTTTTTTTTCGAAAAAAATTATATTATTAAAAAATTGAGTGAAAATTCTATCGAAAATAATAAAAATTTCGTATTCGAGGTAATTTGAATTTAGTATTTAATTATTTCAAATTAAACACCCCAATCATAAGTTTTCTTGTCAAGCAAATGTGTGCAAAATTTCTTGTTTCCGCGTATAACTAAATTATAAGCGAGAGACTGAAATTCATTCGAGTCTCTCGCGTATACTGACGTCAACCTCGATAGCGTGGTTATTTGTTTAATCAACAAGGTTTTGAACTTTACGCTCAATTATCGGAAAACGTTCTTATACCGCAACGTAACATGACTACTCGAGATGCAAAGTTTGTTCCTTTGTCATATTAGTTTACAAAAGTGACGTAACGCAGACGGAATAGGAAGAGAACACGAAACAAAATACGATAACGCCCGCGCGTCCAATAGCCAAACACCGCAACGAGAAGTGAGGGTACACCTCGATAGTATAATATCGATCTCTTCGCTTCAATTCAATTCCGTTGAGGAAGAGGATTAAGTGGGTGTAGTTGAAGCCGTGACACTGATTCGATAATCGCGGCGATCATTATCCCAAGTATATCATTAATATATCAATTTTCGTTGCAAGTATAAACAGCCTTATCTTTTGAGAAAAAAAAAAAAAAAAAAAAAAAAAAAATGGGAAAAAATTTTCTTAATTTTACTACCCCTGTTTGGTATTTAACTCTATGAGATTTTTTTTTTTTTTAATTATAATTCGCGTATTCGAGTTTCAATAACCGATAATGGATAACCTTAACCATAGCCATTTTCTGGTACGATCTCAAAGAAATTCGAAGGAATTCAATATCATCTTATGCATTAGGAAGAACTTTTGAGAAGCCTGAGATCGAGTGGAGGAAAACAGAGCTGCGAGAACAAGACTTTCTCATAGCCGTAGAGAAGCGCTCGTAACCGATTCTAATGACTGTCGTAACTGTCGAGGGGTTGCGTGAATTTACGGCCGAAGAGCACTTTTCATGTCGCCCATTCCGCTATTCGAGGTATACGCGCATCAAAGGTACTAAAGTGGCCAAAGCTCTCCTTCTTTAACTGTATTTATTTTTCTATTTACAAAAGATCACTCAAATTCTTAACCCATTAAAAAAAAAAAAAAATATTCGCGAAATACTTTATTCGACACGCGGAAAAGCAAATAAATCTCTACTCAAACTAATTCACCGGCCGTGAGTTTTGACAACGTGCCGCAAACTTTCGGATAACTCAATGAACATCCAGGGTAGAAAAAAACTGATTAACGAGCTTTGAAAAATCTCAAACCCATGACCTTTTTCTGATTCGCAATTACTCCGAGTCTGCTACCTCCGACCGTAGGTTAACTTTTTTTTTTTTTTTTTTTTTAATGCGGCTTATTCGGTTCAGCGGTCGACGCCTATAATTAAACACGTGTGTTAAAAAAAAATGCATTCGCGTAAATTGCCGAAAACGCAAAAAAAAAAAAAAAATAGTAAAACAATAATTAAAATAGTTAATTTAATAAATGAAATAGTTAAAAATGCTCAATTGTTTAGTGAACTTCTGGTAATTAAATTTCTCGTGGTAATTAAATTTTTTTTTCGTCAGTCGAGGCGTTGAACATGTAAGTGTGACATTGTCTTCTCACCAATTTTTAACCCTTAGCAAAATTTTTAGTTAACCTTGAAACGAATAGTTGATCATCCAAAGTCGTGTCAATACACCACCAATATGTCGACAAAGTCAAACGAATGACCTTTAATTCATTTTATTCGCAGCCAGACGTTTTTTTTAGTTGTTTTCTCGCTCTCAAGACAACCGTAGGTGGGGTTCGTGGTTACCTGCTCTACCCCTTCGTCGTTATCCTCGTTTTCGCAATCGTCGTTGCCCGCTCTACTCTCGGGGGTGACCTGACGGGAGTAGCCTCGCGGGGGTGGACTGCCTCCGGTTATCTATATATACATATATATATATACTATATCGCAGCCTGAATGCGGAGCGGCTGCGTGCTCGACGACGGGGGTGGCGCGCTCGCGCAATGTAGTCCCTCGGCTATCCTTGACGCGGGAGCATCGCGTTTCGAAAGAGCTCTGCACGGTTCTCGCGCTCCTCCTGCTCCTGCCGCTGCGCTGGTGTGATATCGCTCCTGCCCGCCGCTCTTTCTCCGGTTCTCGCGCGCGCGCTTAATTTTCACCGGCTAAGAATCCTCTCTAACCCCCTTTTCTGGTCTCTCCATTCGTAATTAACACGGTGAATACAATGTGACGAAATCCACGACCGGTTATCCGACGTCTGTCCGGACGAACCTAATTAGCTTAACATTATTCTTCGCGAACGCACGAGGATCCCCTCGACTTGTCCCGTTAAATCTTCGCGAACGTTCGCGATTTCAATTAAATGGAATACGATAGTTGCGTCGATGTATTATTCTCGAATGCCGATTTATTCTTCGTATGGACTTTTGTGAAATTCGATTAATGAAAAGACGAACCAGTGGATGATCGTTTAATCGACGAGATGATCAAATTATTAAGAGCGAATGCAGTGACGATAAGTGCGCGATAATCGATGTTAACGAGAGTGAGAATGTGAAAATTATCGAGCAATTCGGAGGTGGATTACTCGTGACGAATTGCCGCGAATTGGGAACGAAGGAATAAAGAACTGAGTATTTCTTTATCTAAATAGAAAAGATTTCAGTGTCGGGCGGGAGGAAAAAAACTTCGGTATCTTCCGAGAGTCGACGGTGTGCACATTCAGCGGTTTCCCTGTCGTGAGACGGTAACGGAGTGAGATAGGAAGTTGAGATGAACCAGTGAGCAGAAGAGGAGACCAGTGAAAAGGAAGAAAGGGTGATTCACGAGTTTTTAACGACTCGAATGCGCGCGGGGTTCGAGGTTACAGCAAAAAATAATCCGTCCTCTTCTCGTCGTGAGAACAGGACTTCGGGAGTTGATGTTTTGTTTTTTTTTTTTTTTTTTTTCGTATTTCTCACCGCAACGAATAAAAAATGTCTCGAGGGTAACCAACAGAAGGTCCATTCTCCGGCTCCCATTTTTTTAGTACGGAATGTAAATCATTTTGTTTCAAGTTACGCGACGTTAAAAGTTTTTATCATCTCGATCTCGATGACTGAGATTTTTCATTTACGCCACTCGACATTCGCGCGTGTGATACATCTTCATCGATGTTTGAAAAAAATATAAAAAAAAATGTTTTATTCATAAATGACAAAAGTTTATTGCTACGCGTACGACGGTGTAGTATCGAACGTTAAAGTTTCAACTTCGCGACGAGATTTCATTCACGTCGTTCAATGTGTCGTCTCGAAAGGAATATCGTCAAATCGCGCTGTGCGAATAGCGATTTGAAAAACGCAAAGTGGAGCGAACGCGTTGTGAAACCTGTGAATTTTCAACAACATTACACAACGAAGAGATACGCGAAGGAAGCGGTGAACGAACTTTCGAAATGCCTCGTGCGAGATAGTAGCAAAATTATGTGAAAAAAAATCGTCGAAATAAGCGATGTCTACCTCTCTTCCCGCGCTCGTCTACTTTATCATTTGTTTTGGTAAGTTTAGCACATTTTTTCGGAGCAGAATTCTCCTACTTCGTTAAAAGGTGTCGCTGTGAAAAAAAAAAAAAAAAAAAAATTCCTGGAAATTTTACATCCCCGTAGTGGACGTTTGTACGCATAAAATGGTCCATTAAATTTAACGTTTAATTCTGATGAAATATTGATGTACGGTACATGAAAAACGATAGTCGATACTTCACTTTATTATAAATAATGTATTTTAATTTCACTCTAAAAGTACTTAAATTTTTTACCACTATCGTACTTCAAATTTAATGTACGCGTTTATACATAAAATCATCCGCTACCGGGACATCAAATTTCATTTTTTTTTTTACAGCGCGTATAGTTTATTAAAATTATAACGCCTGTCGTTTTTTCATTGAAAAATGCAAGTAAATGCAGCGGATTTTCGAAAAGTCATATGTCGGCAAATTATAGATAAAATCTATCGACGATAATTTGAAAACGCGTGAAATCGTTGGATGCGCGATTCACGTTTTATTTTTAAAGATTCGTATATCGATGGGGTGGTTATTGTTATTCTTTGATATATTTTTTTTTTTGCTTTTATTCTTTGACCGGAAAAACTACTTTACGCAGATCGGGGGTTGATTACACCCTAAATAATTACGTGTACTCACCGTCGCTGCAACTTGCACCTGCCACCTGCAAGCGAAGAAATAAGCATTTCTTACGTCGGCTAATAAATTCACCCTTATCACAAAATCATAATTGTTTCGCCGGGCAAAGTGCGCTTTGCATTCAAGCAAAGACTGTCATCCAAAGTAATTTTCCGTATCAAAAGTTTAATGAATTTGTTAAAAGCAAAAAACGAATTATCTTTTATTTTTTACAAAAATAAAAATAAATAAATAAATCTGTAAAAAATAAAAGATGAATTATCTTTTATCTAAAAAATAAACGATTAATTATCTTTTATTTTTTAGAAATTCAACTTTTAATTAAAATTAATGTGTAAGAAAATAAATAATATCTAATTTCCTAATATCAGTACACAAACCGATTGCATCTGCAAGCGTTGCCCGAGTCTCTTGATAGTGTCGTATTTGTCGTTTCAGGCGGCAATTCGCACGTACATACCATTTGCTGTTAAATCCTTATGCGGCGGTATATGTGTATTATGTATACTCCGTAATAAAAAAGAAAAGTTCTTCGTCCATTCATCGAGACGAGAGGGTGGTATTCCCCACCGATGCATTTCGAGGAGTTCCCGCGTAATAACAAGTGCACTGAGGAGGAGGAGTTCTCTCGGTCAGTGAATCTTTCGAATGTATCTCCATATCATTGCCACTCCTCGTTTCACCTCTGTGTTTTCCTGGGTGACGCGAGCGCGAACTCTCGACGGTCTCTCACATCCCGTCGGCACCGTGTGGGGCTAAAGGCTCTCGACTCATTAAAATGTCTTGTCGTATAACAAAAATTGTACACCTCAGCAGGTAGAAACAGAGCGCCGCAAATTACGACTGCTTCGCTAATTTCGCCATCTGTTTGTCTTATTCGCGTTTGTGTCATTCAGAGCTTTGGTTCCCACTGCTCTGTTCCTTATATAATATGAAATGTACGCTTTTCACAAATGGAAGTAATGTCACCCCAACGTCGACGTTGACGAGCGACGAAACAATAAATGAATATGTAATTTCTCTCGCGATGTTTAAAAAATTAAAAATAATTTTTGACGAAATTTTTTTTTTATTTTGATTTTTGAAAGATTTTGAATAATTTTGGTCGCGTGGATTGTGTACTCGAAATAGCAGCGTAAATTTGATTTTTTGCTCATTTTTTCATCTATAAATCATTATCCTCGAGAACGAAACGCGGCAACGCAAACTAAAATTCTCTATCGCTTATCAAAGGCTTAGACTACGTAACAGAGGGTATCGTGAATCGATTTCATCAGATCTCCACCAAATTCCAACCGAATCCGATATACCTTGAACCGGGATATATTTTTTATTTAACATTCCAGCTGAAGAGCACATCCGAAATATATATATATACCGACTCTACGACCATTATACGTGAATACGCGAACGAGAGAAGTACCGAGTTTTTTGCGTTCCCGCTGGAATATCTCTGTGAACATATGTATATGTGTACATATATCCTCGCGATGTATATGTGTAGACATATCCTCGCGATGTATATATGTAGATATATATATCGCGAGGATATTGACAGTATTGAGAGGCATTGACGCCGAAGGGTGCTCCGCCCAAAGGGAAAGGCTTTGCGATATATTTTCGTCATTCTTTCTGTTCAAAGTACTTCCACCCCCGAGAGAGATTTAAGGTGAGGTGTCGCGTGGGAAAGACATTCCGTACTATAGAAATAACGTATTTCACTTCGGTGGTAAAAATTTTCATCGTACATTTTTCCGCTTCATCTACGTCGATCGTCTTTATCGCTGAGTCGTATTCGTCTTCGTCGTTGGTACGGCGGGCAAGCAGAGCTAAATTTACCGCAATCCGTATTCACTTTTATGCTGTGTGCGCGTGAAAAAGCTCTTCGAATCTTTAAAAAGCCCTACGGCACAGCAATAAATCGCGCAATCATAGTAAACAGATTGCCTCCATGTGGATTGCGCAGAAACAAGAGTCGGCGTTCGAATTTGTAGGCAATATCCGCAATAGACAAAAAAATTGCATTGCATACCAATTAAAAAAAGAATTTTATGTTAATGTGACGAATTCGAAATTATTTTTCTAAATAAAAAATTGTTTTATACGCGATGCAAATTTCAATATTTTTTTTTAAATAATAATTACACTTTTTATTGCTTTATTCTTCAGTTTTTAGGAATCTCTTCATACATTTTTTTCAGTTGACAATAAACAGAGAAGGACTTCGAATAACGGGTTCGATATATTATGTGACTAGTCTACCAGTTAGAATGAAATATTTTCCGCGTTCTATATACGCTGAGTGGCAAATAATCACTCATTGAATCGCGATAACGGCGAGCTAATGAAATACTTGTATCGTGCGAGGGGAGGGGGAGGGGGGGGGGGGACAATCAGCGAATAGTTTGCCGTATGCCTCTGTGACGATTAATTCATCGCTGGTGTATTTCGATGTTAATTGCCTGCGAAAGAGGATCGAATCAGCGAGAGCCTATACCATATTCCCAGTTCGACGCGTTTTATAATAATAATAATAATAATAATAATAATATAACATCGATGATCGAAACCTGCCGAAAATAATTGCCTCAACAAAAATGCATATCTGTTCGAAATATGAAATATCGGCCTCCATAAACTGTATCCCATTTAAACATTGAAAACAAACAGTCGCCAAAGTGTCTTAATTTTTTTACGAAATTTCATAAAAATTATGAGTTCGTAAAACTAATTGTTAATTGGTGGTCTTTTTCCCCTCGCAACACATAATTTTTTTCAGTGAAGTTTAGCGCCATATAATTTGCCGAAAAATCATTCGGCCGAATCGTCATATTGCCGAACGATCGTTTTGCCAATGGTCGTTTTGCCGAAAAACATATCGCCGAATCGTGATATTTCCGAAGTATCAAATTTTATATTTAAAATTTAATATTGCAACATTATTGTTCGGCAAAATGACGATTTGCTCAAATGATGTTCGTCAATTCGATTTTCGGGAAAACAACGATTCTGCCAAATGATTTTTCGGCAAAATAAAGTGGCCCCGTGAAGTTTCCTTAAAAAAAAAAAAAAAAAAAAAAAAAAAAAAAATGCGTGTCAAAATGCCGATAAAGAAATTTATCAACTTTAAGGGTAAAGACACATCAGTAAAAACGTTGTTTTCACTCGCAATGCGCAATGAGCGATAAGTTACAGAATAAAAAAGGGGCGTTTCCATACTTCCACGTGTCATGTAATGTAAGGTACGATTCCGACTTTGGACACAATCGCGAAGCTGACTAGCGCCTTTATAGTACTGTGACTTTACGTCGTTTTCGCATTAGTGCCCTACCGCTTTACAACCCCCTGCATCATATATGCACATATACTCAAAGTATATTGCGTGCACTAAACCGTACGAGTACGGAGCGGGCTATTTTAAGCACCGCGCTATGGAACTGTTGTATTCTCGGCTACTGCTGTGCGGTATATATATTTATATTATATGTACATACATACCGTATATCTATGTATATATATATATATATATACTCGCGGTATGTCCGTAGACATACCTACATATACATTTGCTCTGTGCCCAACCGCAACCGACTATTTCGCGAAAGAGTTCGCGGGAGTTGAAACGAAGTTAACGCGGCCGGTACAGAGAGCTTGAAACCCCAACAGCGGCACCAGCAGCAGGAGCAATACTAGCCACGGTCACGGCACAAGCACCAGTAGCGTGTGGGTATAGGATTTTGCGGTATCTATCCTGGCAAACCACTTCGTCCCTCAATGTCCGAGAAGCATGAGAGTACAGAGGGCGTATAGTCAGGGGAAGGATTTCCCATGGCAGTGACCCATGACGGACAAGCGTTGGGTACGAGTTACTCCCACGCGGGCTGACGCCAAACTCGAAATAATTATACCGGGTGGTTGGGCACCCTTCGCACATTCAGCGTTAGATTCCCCGCGTAACATCCCAAAGATCCACGCAAATTCGCTCGACGTTTGTTCGTGTACACTACAGTTTCAGACAAGTTTATTCACTCGAATAAATATCACAAGGCACGCATAGCCTTGTTTACATATCGTGAATGACACGCGCTAATTCCCGTAATATACGATCCTCAACGGGTTACTCTCAACGGCTCAAATGTGGAATTCGGTTCAAGAACTTGCGTTATATATAGCGTTTGCGAAGCGTTCGCGTGTGAGGGAAATGCGTAAACGTCCCATTACTGCACGAGTGACATAATACCATTTTGTATATAACGCCCGTTCATTCATCAAACTAACTTTATTTTACTAACTTTCTGAGACGCGAACGCAAACATGGAAGCAGTCGCATCCGTTAATTTTGCCCCCTCCACTTTTCCTTTCTTACTTTGCAATGGTCGTTGGTAGTTAACAATCTTCCTGAATTGCTATTATCAATTATTATCGTAGTTTCATCGGTTACTTTCGTTAGATCCGTAGGCGCTTATTATTGAGATTCTATCGAATATCAATAGTTATTTGTATGGCAACGGAGCGAAAAGTAGGCAATTCTGCACGAGTGCGAAGGGCGTACGAACTAAAGGCGAGTGCAGCAGTTCAAACGATAATTTTTTGTGATAATTGCGTGAAAAGTTCGACTTTGGGTGGCGTAAGCTTACTGAGCTGCGCGTAGAAAGACGAATATTGCGCTCTGCGCATGCGCCGACTTGTCTACACACATTACGGAAAAAAGTGACTTTTTACGCTTTGCGCATGCGTCGACTTGTCTACACACATTACGGAAAAAAGTGACTTTTTACGCTGTGCGCATGCGTCGACTTGTCTACACATAGTACGGAAAAAAGTGACTTTTTACGTACTGAACGTAGGCATGAAAAGTCGAAGTTCTCGCACAGGCAGCATAAAAAATTAATTATTTGGTTACACGGCGATAGCAACTGCAATGACTCAAAAAAGTTGTTCCAAAGGTGAACCAAAAATTACAATTGACGTTTTTTTTTAACACAGAATTCATCTTTTTTTTATTCTCATTGTTCTTGTCACTTATATTTGAATTATGGACGATTTTTATCAATATTTCTATCATATATATCATTTTAATGCGCGATGACGGACAATCAAGGTACTTACCGGTCCATTGTACACTTTAGAAAAAACTTCATACGCAAAGCCATCGTAAACTTTGTTCTCTACTCTCACGTACTGGACGGTGATATATATCTAAATATACATGTGTACGTGTAATGTGTATGCGAAAGCAAACTCGACGTGACGAACTTAAAAAGGCCCAACGGGCCAGTGAGCACCATGCCGTTGTGATGCATTGCCGACCGGACTATCTCGCCGTTTCGCGAGCGATGTCTCTCGTTGAAATTAACGTCTTTCATTTCTGGTGGACAGCTCACTGTCTCGTTTGCGGCTACCGGCTCATTTCACGAGCTCATCTCGGTCTGTATTCTCTCGCTCTTTCACCGTTGGTCCCGAACACACACACAGCTCGCTCCATCATCCCTCGAGCATCTCCTCCGTTCCTGCAGGACCTCAGCGTTATATCCTCTGTGAAAATACTTCACTCTCCACACTTCTCCCTTCGTTCTTTGTTTCGTTGGTACATTTTTTTGTCTCGACGCTCTTTTACCGTGGATGCTCTTTCGTTTGCCGCTTTGTGCGTTTTAACCTCTGCCGCTGCAACTCGCGAGAATCTCACGGTTGAGGGGACAAAAAAAATGGTAAATTTACAATTTGGCGTAACGAACAGACACCAGAAAAAGAATTGTAACGAAGACGAATTTGTTGCTTGCGAAAGAAGTGACATTCAAGTGCGCTTATCGCAGATTTTCACTGAAAACTATATACTGTAACTGTGAAAGTATATATACTATATGATATCGTCGATCAACTACTATTCTTTCCCCTGTGGCACTTCCCGCAATTTCATCTCCACCTGTCCCGAGACCCGGGAACAATTCCGAGAAATGAAATGAACGAATCTTCCGCTTTTCATTCTCGCGAATCTAGAAACGGCGGATATTCTTATTATTCGTCTTGAAAATAGAATTTTAAATGATCGATGGACGCGACGGTTTCATATTTGAACGGAAATTAATTCACAATTATTATATCATAATTACGGGATCGTAGTGCATTGCACGCCCGCATGAGGGACTTCGGTAACTTTATGGTCGCTCTGTTATATAAACCGTGCATTTCACAATTCATCCGGATTGCATTCAGATTGGCACTGGCTGTATCCTAGATAGAAACCGGATGCACTTGCATCGGTAAGAAAATGAAATTTGGGAAGACCTATCATTCGCGCTCTTTTATTCATCTGTAATATCGATCGCGGCAATTCTACGGTATTTATAATTAATTCGAGATACAACCGAATTTAATTAAATAACGTCATTTAAAAAAAGAACGCTGATACAAGACCTTTTTTTTTTAAGAACGAAAGAGATGCATTATAGATGAATTGCGGAACATAGCCAGAAGTCTCGCTGGTAACTTAGATATCATTCGTTGGTAATTTCACGTCGTTGTTAACTTCACATAGTTGCCGATGTCATGTAGGTTAGGTTTATAGTATGTTTAGTCTAAGCCTTCTGAATTAGATGAGAACTAACTTAGACCAAACTTAACTTAAAGTTAAACTAACTTAGACTAAACTTAACTTCAATCCGATCTGAATTAGACCAACCCAACTTATAGCCGATCTAACTTGGACTGAACTCAATTGACTTACATCCGATCTCAATTAGACCAACGTAACTTAGATCCGATCTAAATTAGACCAAACCTAATTTAAAGCCGACCTAACATGGACTGAACCTATCTTACATCGGATCCAAATTAGACCAAACCTAATTTAAAACCGACCTAACGTGGACTAAACTTAACTAACATCCGATCTAAATTAGACCATTCCTAACTTACTTCCGATCTAAATTAGACCATTCCTAACTTACTTCCGATCTAAATTAGTCCATTCCTAACTTACTCCAGATCTAAATTAGATCGTTCCTAACTTAGAACCGACCTAACATGGACCGAACCTAACTTATATCTGATCCAAATGACACCAAACCTAATTTAAAGCTAACATGTACTAAACCCAACTTACTTCCGATCTAAATTAGACCACTCCTAACTTACATCCGATCTAAATTAGACCACTCCTAACTTACATCCGATCTAAATTAGACCGTTCCTAACTTAAAACCGATCTAACTTGGACCGAACCTACCCTAAACCCTTACACAGCCTAACCTTACGAAACCTAACTTAGTTTCAACTTAATTTAGATCCGTCTTAACTTACACCCGATCTAACTTAGATAGTCAAATTCTGTTATATAGGTATACAGAGAGAGATTATAATTATAAATGGCTACCTTTTGCTTTATTTACTTCCAGGTGGTGCCGTTACCTGCCTACGTAACTTCCGTACGGATTTCTTAGAGGAATGGCCAACGCCGGGCACAGGACCGCACTTCGATACTTCGATGCCGTCAAATTTCACAGGGCTCGTCGGCAGTACCGTTCACCTTGTTTGCAAAGTCAAGAACTTGGGTAACCGCACGGTAAGTGATAATCGAAAGGCCAATAATGATGTGGACCAATCGAAGAGCAAATTACGTGATAAACGTATGAAAATCGAGTCAATGTGATTGGTCAAAAGCATATATACCCAGATGCGTATACGCATTTATGAAAAATAGAAAAAAAAAAACGTTCATGGAATACCCGAGCGTGTAAACTACGTACAGATCAAACAATGGGATCCTCGGATTGTTAATACCCACTGGGGCTGTAGTAGATATCCACAGGTCTGTCAGATTAATCCTCGATTAAAATGGCATGTCGAATTGTTAATTTGCGCTCTGTACGCTTCTGCGGAAACCCGATTAAACGCTATTTCAAAGTTATTTCCAGATCTTTGTAATATATTTCTATGTGCTCGAACATGAATGTGTATGTGAATGAAATACGTATAACTCGAAACATTGCGAGCGATATAAGAGATGGAGCTAATCGCGGATTCTCTGTATATTCTCGAAATCTTACCAGTTTGCAGGCAATTTACCCAATTTTAATAGAAAGAGGAGCTGTTAGAGTTAACTCCCTCACTCGTTCCTATTTCGCCGTCTCTATTATCCATCGAGCCCCAAGGCGAACGCGCGCGCAATGGTCCCAATTCCGAGATTAAACCTTTCTGAATCGTTTAAGCTCACTTTCCTCTTTCCCCTCATTCTTAGCCCGGCTAACGCCAGCTATGGCGCCCTCCCCCGCTGCGCTCTCTCCCTCTCTCTCTCTCTCTCTATCCTTTCGTGGTAGTTAATTATGTGTAATATCTTTCCGGTTATTCGCGAGAGTGCTGGAACGACGAGTCTCTTTCAATTGCCCCTTAAACTTACTGATTACGCGGAGAGCTCGCGAAGAGAAAGAGACGGAGTTTCACTCGCCCGACGGAATGAATTCTTTCGGATTCCGGTGCGAGATATATTACATTATTCCTCAATTTTCTCACTCGCAGATAATTATCGTTCAATCGAAGAATTTCGTGTGAAATCACTGCTAAAACAATTAGAAATATTGGTAATATCCAAGGAGAAGAAAAAAAGATAATTGATACCGCGATTCGGAACTAACTGCCACTGTATAGCGTAACGTTGAATATCGATTCAAAGCGACCTACATTATCGACGAAGAACTAAACAGTAAAAATTCCGGAACCAGAAGTACCAATAGCGATCTATCGAAAAGAACTTGAATATTCGGAGAGTGGTTGAAGGAAAAACATAACGCAACCGGATAGTTATATGCGGTATTTCCCGGTCAGCTATTCGGGAGATTGCAAGTGCCGGTTTCCCGTCTCTCACGACGATCGGAAATCCTTACGTCTCGTTTCCGTCGAACTGTTTCCATCTCAACCCCCCCCCCCCCCCCCCCCCCCCTCTTCCTCTCCCGAGTCTCCGATTTCGACCATTTCACAAACTCTTATTTTTCTCTCCAACACAAACCGGATCAAGTCCAACCCCCGACGTACGGCATTCGCTGGGGTCGCTTCCTCATCCAATGAGAGGAGTTTGTAATCTGTATCTCGAGCGCGTTTTCCGCTACCGTCGACTCTCGCAGTGTTAGTAGAAGAAGACGTAGAAGTAGTAGTACTAGTAGTAGTGAGTTTGGTAGAGTGGTCGACGGCGGAGACGGCTCTACAGTTCCGGAAGTGGTGAGTCCCCCATGTCTGGTCGGGCGGGATGCGACGCTAGTCGCGTACAGTTTCGTGGTGGTGCGCCACCAGTGGGTAAGCGAGGTATCCGTACTCCGCCATGGGAAATAGATGAAAAAAAAAATAATAAAAAAATAAAAAGGAAGACGTCGAAAGGACGGAAGCGACTGGTAAAAGAAGGAGCTGCTAGAGGTACCCGTGACGGTTCACATCTAGTCGAGAAAGATTGAACTAGTGCTTCAACGAGATACTGAGATAGAACTTCGGGGGTGTGAGACTGAGAAGGAATTTGAAAGCGCGCGGGGGGGAGGGTGGGGGGTGAAAAGCCGGGAAGAGGCTGGATATAGTAAAAGAAAAAGAGGACACACTCCAGCATGAGTCCTCGTGTACCTCCGACCTAGATTACGACTCCGGGGGAGAGGAGATAAAGATACACAGTTATATCAACCCACCCCCACCCCCACCCCCGTATATGTTTGTTTGTATGTTCCGGAGAACGGCGGAGTGTCCCCGTCACTACGGAATCCAGAGATGATATGTGCCGTATAGGGAGAAGGTGAAGTGGGGGAAGGAGGACACAACTGCAGTTGCATCTGCGCCCTTGCCACCCCGTGGATGTGCCCCCGAATCCCGTGGGCATAGAGCCCAAGAGCACATAGATTTCGGTTGGCGTTCCCTCGCAAACAATAGCCCCGACCAGCTAATGCCGATGACATAGTCGTGTCAACCGTGTAAATGCCTGTATCGTTCCCAGGCGGGTGTAGATTGCTAGATATATATATACATATATATCGGGTCACATGTGTAGCATGTATACACAAAGGATGATTTTTTGTAGATAGACGAAAAAGCGACCATTTCTCGTTCTACAGTAACCACTTTCCATGGCAGCAACGTTACCCCCCATTGACTTATTTTTATCGATATGTATACATTTTTTTTCTCTTTATATAAATCGCGTTCACATGAAGCGGCCAACAGTTTTAGTGCTTTGGGAAGAGCGGAGTGAAAGATCTGCAATGCACGCAAATATTTATGTCACCTCGTTGCGAGGAGAGAGCACAGTATATAGTGCGGATATGTGGTCGTAGGGTTCTTGTAGATAGTAAGGTATCCGTGTCGGTATGTAACACCGTCCATGTGTTGTAACAACGTACAAGTGTGATATAACGATGCGCGATGGTTTAAGGCTCGAGCCAAGAGCGCTGAAGCTCTCCAAGAGCGGAGGACGCGGCCGATAAATTTGAGTTCAGTTTACGACCACCTATCGATCTTTGACGCAACACCCCTCTCCCTCAACCCCCAACCCTATTCCACCCCCTGGATCGGTACATCACCGGCATCGTACATCCTCCGCACGATAGAGGAGGAAGAACAAGTACGATATCGCGTTGGTATGTTGCCCGCGTATAGTCAATATCCTCTCTATATATCGCGCTTGAGATTCCTAACGAGATTCTCACTATGTCAGCAAGTATTCCAAGTTCGTCGAAGTATTACCGTATCGAAACAAAATGATCACAGGGGTTGGGGTTTGGAGAAGGCGAACGAGTAAATACATCCTACAAAATTGATATATTGAACAACTTTGAGTTATCGGCGCGCGACTGCCAGTAGGAAAATCGTCTTTTCCAATAATGGAGGTTACGGAATTATTGGAAAGAACTCACGTTGAATTCAGAAAAATATATGTATATATGAGAAATTCTAATTGGCAAACGACGCAATAGGGTTTCGCAATCGATTAACATCAATCAGCCAATGAGAAATTCCCCCGATACGCGATTCTGCGAATCAAAACACACGCGCCGCGTTCATCGGGAAATCAATATCGGTGAGAACTTTGGTGTTAACCAAAGTTCACTTTGCAGCCATTCGTTCGTTTAACGCTTTTTCGTGTCCCTATTGTCAGTCATATGAAAAGAAAAAAAAAAAACGATACAACGGAAGTTATGCGACACTGCAAAAACAGAGTCCCGCGGAAATTCAACGAGATGGCGTGCGAGTCAAATCGACTGCGTGAATAATAAAACTTTTATATATATAGCGTTTATTTGTCTATTTCATTGAACCAATTTGACTTTCATTGTTACTATATTTGCGAAATTTCAGGTATCCTGGGTGAGGCATCGAGACATTCACTTGTTGACGGTCGGCCGTTACACTTATACGAGCGATCAACGCTTCGAGGCACTGCACTCGCCCCACACGGAAGAGTGGACGCTGAAGATACGTTATCCTCAGCGCAAGGATTCCGGTTTTTACGAGTGCCAAATATCCACAACTCCGCCGATCGGACATCCCGTCTTCTTGACTATAGTGGGTAAGTGACATTTTTGTTTGTCTCGTCAAACGCACGCGCCGATTATGCGACGAATTTTATTTATCGGAACGATAAACATCGATGTTCTCGACGACGATAAAATCGCATAAATGACGCTGATCTATCGGCATTAAAATTTTTATGGGAGTAGTATATCAAAAAACTATTAGAATCGATGAAATTTCGCGGATGCCGTTTTACGTTTTCACGATTAATATTTCCGACACCTAAAAATCCAAAAAATCGGAAAAATAAAGCATCGATTGGCTTAAAAATTTTTTTTTTAAACAAATCTTTTCGATCTTTGATCCAATTGAATATCGCGAAATAATATTCGTTAATAATGACGCCATTTTTATTTCGCCATTTTTAAATCTTATATTTAATCGGTATTAACCCCATTTCTCAGTGCACTCGTAAAGAGTTGATGCGAATGACGTTGCAGTTTTAACTTTCCGATATGGAGGTTACCCCTTTAATACTCTCTCGATTAATCGAAGCGCGAGAGGTTAAGCTTGATAATCCAAACATTGTCAGCTCTTAATCGCGGGGATAACTCCCCTTTCGCTTTTCCTACCCCAAGCCTCGATGTAGAACAAGCTTCAGCATTGAAAGCGTTAACGACGCGTTGGGCTTTGCCGCGTTCTGGCAGCTCTTAACGGCGGAGAGAACTGCGTGTCGAAATCTCGGGCACAGTGCGAGCACCTTGACCCAAAAACTCCGCGCAGCTTCGGGCATTTTTTTTTTTTGCCGGTTATGCATAACGCCGGACGTATAGAATCTATCGGAGAACGGAGAGAAGAGAATGAGCAAAAGTTTTGGCGTCACGAGCCCTCGGGGTATCAATCCTACAGGAATAGCAAAACGCAACCCACACAGCAGCAGAAGCATTGTTAGAGGGTGGCGTGTGTTCTCTCCTCTGTGTTCCAGAGCCAGTCACCATTATTGTCGGAGCCCCGGATCTTTTTGTGAATAAAGGAAGCACCATCAACCTTACTTGTTTGGTGAAAAATGTTCCGGATCCACCGCCAGCAATGCTCTGGCGTCACAACAGCGTGGTGAGTGCCTCAATCGTACCTTTTTTTTCTCCCCGTTTTTTCCCGACTTTCAATTTTCATTCCGCACTTTTATCGTCGATGGATTCTTTTATTGACGAAAAAAAAAAAAAAAAAAAAAAAAAAAAAAAACGAGTGAAGGATATATCCACAATTTGGATGATTTGCACCAACGAATTCTGATTGCCGCGTAACTACTTGGCGCTTTAATCTCTTATCTATTTATCGTTGCCTCTTTGTATTTAATCCCCAAAACGAAGGGGTGCTAAATGTTAACACGCGGATAAAGTAGCAACCGCAGTGCGCTTGTAGTGGATATAACGAAAAGCTCAACGTTTGGAATGACTCGTATAAGGAGCTCTAACGAGAATAGCGATAGAGTACGTACTCGTGAAACGTGTTGTGCCGAGAGCTACTGTGGTAAAATGGCGATTTAGACGTCTCTACGGAGATACGATGGCGCAAGGGAAGGGTAAGAGAGACGAAACGCGTGCTGTGGAAATAAATTTCACCAGGGGTAAGACCGGCAGCAGCTTCGAAAGTGCCGAGGGTTTGGCGGAAAGGAAGAAGGAACTGGTTGGCCTCCGCTCCTTCTCGTCGCAGTCGTCTTCCACGACCGCGTAGATTGCTCCTTGGAAATGCGCATCTTGAGTGGAATTGCACACTCCTTGTAGAAGCAAGCGCCGCGTCGCCTCTCGGAGGCATTCGCGATTCCGCGATTCTGTCTCACCCACCCCTCCCTCCACCCCTCCCACCCTCTCCCACCCCCTCCCGCTACCTTCTCTCGTTCTTCATCCCCCATTCGCCAACTCCGGAGATCTTTCTTCTGCTCTGTGTACTATTCCCTTTGAATTCACGAAACCTGCTTTCTATCTGCTTCAGGACATTAACTTTGACTCACCGCGAGGCGGTGTAAGTCTCGTCACTGAGAAAGGACGAGAAACGTCGAGTCGGTTGATGATACAGAAAGCAGTGCCAAGCGACTCGGGCGAATACACTTGCGGTCCGAGCAACGCGAATCCTAGCAGCATAAGAGTTCACGTCGTCAACGGTGAGTTTGTTCCAACAATTGATGGTAAATATTTATGAAAGGTGTCTCTATCGTAAAAAAAAAAAAAAAAAAAAAAAATCCGATTGAAAAGCGCGCAAAAAGTTTTTAATAATTTTACGCGTTACGAAAAAATCTATGATGCAGTTGGGCAAAGCGAATGAAATAATTCAGTAGGCATTTTCTCGACCGCATCAGAGACTTTGTCCCAAACTTTTATATTGTTAAAAACTTTTTGCAGTTTAACGACTTTTCGGTCAGAAGATTTTTTGCAAAATTTTTATTTTGCTTTTTATTTTTTTCACTTTTATCGTCTATTGAATATCGACATTTCTTCGAAGCGAATTTCTTTCAATCTTTGACTTTTGTCGCGTATCGAAATAAATTTTCTTTATTTTATAAAAATAATATTTCGTTTGTAAATTAGCAGAATGTATTTCCACATGAAAATTAAATATTTGCAATAAATATATTTTCGATGTTTTGTCCATTTGGGATTTTTGACGCCATTTTTTAATCGACGAATTATCAACCTGCAGCCATATTTGCATTTACATTTCTGGATTATTGAAAAAATAAATAGAACACAATTCTTGTTTGTCGGCAGCAGCTATTGTTTTTGCATTTATTATTTCTGCCTGTCGAACCATCGGGCGGATAATGGACAATCAATGTGTATTCTCGCGGCTCAAATATATTTCTATTTTTCAAATGCTAGAAACATATATATAAATGAGTCGAAGCGCAAACGCCGCGCTATATCGCCACCGGCAGTTGTGGCGAACATCGAACGAGAGAACTTTCATTTATGCCGCGTGTTTGTTCATGACTCCCTGTCCGCCAGGGAATTGCCTCGCGGAAACTAGATTAATTCTCTCTGATCCTCTCTCTCTCTCTCTCTCGATCGCTGTTTACTTTTCATCTGGATTATCGCTACGAGACGGACGGGTTTGTCATAGCGGAGCAATTCATGATACTGTTAACGAGACTCTGAATGGATTGTTGATACGACGATTCCCCGAAATAATAATATACGTATTTCGCGTTTGCCGAGTGACTGAATAAATTTACGCTAAAAAAAAAAAAAAAAAAAAAAAAAAAAAAAAAAAAAAAAATTAAAATAACGGTACTGACGTATATGTTGCAGAGGAACATCCGGCAGCGATGCATCACGGTGACGGAAGCACGTCGTATGCCGACAAGCACTCGATTTGTTTTATGATTTTTATAATAGGTAGTGTAATATTTCTATAAAAAAAAAAAAAAAAAAAAAAAAAAACAAACAAACAGAAAAATAAAAACAGTTACTACCCTTCCATGCGCGTAAACTCGAGTCGAACGGTGTTGGAACTCGTCTCTGATCCCTCCAACGTTACGAAAAAACTTGAAATAAAATGAAAAAAAAAAAAAAAAAAAAAAAAAAAAAAAAAAAATGAGTTTAAAAATGTAATAAAGGGGAAGAATAATTGTGCAGGGTAAATTCCAATACTAACAATTTATATTGTACCACCGTGACCAAAGGCGTTTCGAATATCAGCACAACAAGGACACACGCACGGCACAATAATCGATAAGGAGTTTAGTATTTTGTTAAAAATCTGTCTCGATCTTTCGAATGCAATTAATAACGCGAATGATTATCGAACTGCGTAATTGCGAGATAAAAAAAAAAATTAAGAAATTAAAAAAAAACCACTTGTAAATAAAACTTATTGTATGTACATATCAATAAATCAATTGTCTTTGACCGGCAGTGTTTATATATATATATATATTTTTTTTTTTTTTCAATTTTTTTTTTTTTTTTAGTAATTCCTCCGACAATCCTTTTCAGCGTATTCATGCAACGATATCGATATGAATTTCAATATTTAGTTTTTTAATTCCCAAACGCGCCTTTTTCATCCGTCGCAAGCGTTCGGTTGAATTATTTCGTTTCGCATATACGCCGATAAATAAAAGAAAAAAAAATCATCGGCGCGAGAGATATGATTCAAATATAAAGTCGTCGCAGCGAATAAAACCGGTGAGTTCGTCAGGTATTCAAATGGTTCGGATATTTGCGATAGTCGCCGATTGTACAAACATCACACCGTTTTAGTGCGATGAAGGATCCGAATACGAGAGTAACGATTGGACGAACGTATATACGCGAATGGCGACGTGGTTATCGCGACAAAAGCACTGAGGCTTTCTTTTCGTCAACGAGCGATCGTGCAACGCGAGCTGTTGAGATAGTCGATGAAGTCTACGACTTTCGGATCTCGTCTACGAGGGCTCGTGGGCGGAGCGGTCCATGCGCGATTCTGATGTTTTCCCCACGGATCGTAAATGTTTTCTCTTCTCTCTTTGACGTTCTTCGGCGTTTGTGAATGTTGTTCGTGAAGCGTCATCTGTTTGCCAAATACAAAGAGACACGGACCGAGATACGGCTGAAAGTCCAGCGGCGTGTTTTGCTTGTACGCGAGACGAAACCCGCCGGTTTCGCAGGATGGATTCAGCGGTAAGTCCATTATCACTGTAACGTCAGATGTTACGATATTGTCACTCGACAATTATATTTTTGAGTCAAAACATTTCCCATGAGAACTTTTATCGTGAGACTACAACGAATTTTGGTGAAAATCCCATTCGGAGAAAAGATCTCGTGGTCCAGAGCTCTCTTATCCGATTTTTCGTATCCGATAACGAAACAATTCGCGTTGCGGTTCACGAACCATTTGCTCGATACTGAGATCAAAAAAGAAAAGAAAAGAGAAGAAATAGTTTGGGAAGAAAGAAAAGAATTTAACTCAGCATCTTCCTCCATCGCATGGACCAAAGTCTCTCGGAGTCCTGTTTGATTAGTGGCCGATTCGTGCCGTCAATACAAACAAACCCCGTCCCACCGAAACGTGCAACCACTTCACGCAGAGCTGAGCGAAACGTCCGAGTTTCGTTCCTCGTCCAACCAACCACCCGGGGAATCCCCCGAACGCACACCCTTTTCCGATAAGCGAGCACGAGACCCTCTCCCTCTCCCTCCCTCCCCTTCCTGTCGGTCTCGATCGGCATTGCGGATCGCCCCGTCGAAGATCGTGTGTCTCTTTCGAAAAACTTTGGCTCTGCGATAGACCCACTTCCACCCCGTAAATTACCGTGAAAAACTACGAAACAGTTTGCAAACCTTTAACAAGACTCTTAAGTACGCCGTCGTAGAGACGCTGCGTTATCCTCGAACTCGGCGGATGCATTCGGGGATTTGTGTTTATTTCGATTAGCCAAACCGACAGATCATCCATAACCATGAAGTCCGCGCCGTACAACTCGAAGCTGCAACGACGCTTGTCCATGTAGTCCTGCGAGGCCAGCATCGTCAACACGATTGCCTGCGACATTTTTGGGTATATCTCGTCGTAGTAAGGCTCTCCTTTGTATCCAACGGTTCTAAAGATTTTTCGAAAAAATAACGCGCCTCAGTGACAAAGAAATTGCGTTCTCGCAAACTAATCAATTTCAATGCCAATGTTAATCCCTCACCTAAGGAGGGCGAAAATATACTTCCGAATTTTTTTACCAGTCGTTACCTTTATTTGCGCCATTTTTAAAAAATCGAGAAAAAATCGAAAAAAAATCGAGAAAAATAATTTTCTAAAAAAAATGATAAAATAAAGTTAAACTGTTGATTTTTCGCTTCAAAGAGATTTGTTTTACGCTCATGCGAATTATTGTTACGAATAAACGAAATTGGCGTTCTACGCGGCCGGTAAAAAATTTCCCGTACGTGAGGAGCTAATTGCATAACATTTTTAATTAAACAACTAATTAACGCAAATTAAACAACTCGATACTGAGAAAGAAGTGTAATTAAGCAATTTTAATAACAAAGCGAGTGAAACAATCAATAATTATTTGCATATTATAGTCGGGCGATTTATTGGTTAATCAACACGAAAATCTCCCAAATGTAATATGTAATTTTTTTTTGTTCATTAACTATTTTTTTAGCAATATAATTTCTTTATTACACTCCTTTTTCAGTTGTTAGTTTTTTAATTTTCTACGATTATTTTGATATTATTCGTTTTTTACTAATTTTTTTTTTTTTTTTTTTTTTTCGAAGTTAATTGGACGCATTTCCGATCAATTGAATTGCAAGAAACTATTCAGCGTTGAAAAATTACAAGAATCTGAGACTTATGATTTCTTTTTACTTCAACGACGCGAACGCTTTTAAAGTCACGTTGCGTGTGCGCGCCGAGCTTTTTCAAAGGAACTCAATTAATATCGAGAAATCGAACTGAAAAATCGTCGACGTAACTCCGACTGTGAAAAGTTGGGGTAATGATTGCGAGTCTCTCTATCGCGACAGTACCGAGAGCTCGAAGCTTCGACATATATTTGAATATTTTTCAATATTTGAGAATAAAAATCGTTCGTTCGCTATTCTGCGGCACGGCGAGAGAAGAGTGTCGGAGCGATACTCGCGGGAATACAAAAAGACGAATAAGTAGGAAAGGCTTTTCTCGTTTATACTCTTTCGATCCATCTGCGCGGCTCCTTAAACCCAACGGAAATGAGAATTGACCCCAAATTACTTCAAATATTCGTTCAGTTTCGCGCAATCCCATCCTTGATCGCGAATAGAAGATTCAACCGCCGTTGCGGACGTTCGTTCTTCCGGATTTCCCAACTGAATTCTTCGTCTCCTTCGCCTATTCTCGTCGGAGTATTTTTGTTGTATAGCGGTATTGCAGATATGTATAGCTTCGTGGTAAGTCGAGAATGTGTAAGGCTTGGAGCTGAATCGTAATAACGCTTCTCTGTGTGCATTGAAGAGAGAAAAGTAAAATTTCGATCTTCGATCATTGTCCGCCACGATTAACGCCGTATTTTTTTTTTTTTTTTTTTTTTTCGTCTACTCTGTTCGAACGATTTTTGCGCTTCCGCTGTCGATATGCCAATCAAATGTATTTGTGGAGAATATTCGACGAGAATAAAATTGAAACGGAAATATTATTTGAATAAAGAAATTCGGAACAATCGAACATATTCCATATACGTTTTGATGGAAGAAAAAAAAATCTGTAAAAAAATATAAAATTATTATCCAGTGAACGTGACCCGGATGAACCCTTTCAACGTGAAAATTCGACGGATAGGGGACTCGATTCGAAAAGAGATCACGGAGAAGAAAATAAAAAAATGCCGTTCCGCTGGTCCGAGTTCTCGCGCGCGTTCGCGAAAAAAAAGTAATTGCATTTAGAGAGCAATGAAGATACGGTTTTCAGTGTTCATTGCACCGCTCTCCGTGCCAATTAGCTTCTAGCGACCCGGCGAATGAACCTCTCATACCCCCAATTGTCCAACTTCGGGTTATAATAAAAAAAAAAAGGTTTTTAACGCGGAACGATTTCCAAATCCAAAAAAAAAAATCCAAATAAATGTCTTTTGGAATTGGCATGTGGCAGTTAGAAGCTTTGGAGTTTCAAATCGACTGATATACTGTCACTACTGACGAGATAAATATATTCCGAGTTTAGTTCACAATTTTACGCTTTGCAGGCGTATCGTATCGGAAAGCCAATGAATTATCACGAATCGCCATGTCAATGATTCGGCAAATTATACATTTTATATATGACACCATAAAAAAGACGAAAAATCAGAAAAAACTGAATAGACGAAAAAAAAGGCTTAAAAACTGAGAAAAAAATGTTTAGTTGGTACAACAAATTTTTTTTTTTAAATCACGAATTTTGAAGAATTCATATATTTTTAGTTGTATTAACTAAACATTCGTCTTATCGCGGAATAATGCCGATTTAGTGCGTCCGAATATTGTTCTTAGTGGATTATTACGATCAATCGAACCGACTAATTCTGCTATTAATAAAATTTTTTTTTACTGGAAATATTAATAAAAATGAATAATTACTCGTATAGCCATATCGTCAAGGGAAACGTGTTGGTTACGAGATACCACTGCCGAATGTCAAATTTCGTTTCCTTGATTAATAATGGTTTTTCTGTAAAACAAATATCAATAAAATGATTAAATTACACTTCCGTAAAATTCTTAAAAAAAAAAAAATCCGGCAAATATTCGATTGATCGATTAATAAAGTGATCTATAGGCCGTGAAATTGTGAAAAAATTATTAAATTTAATGTATTGAGACTGAAAATTTTTATCCATATTTTGTCACAAAACATTTAATATACGCATAATAATAACAAATTTAAATGCTTTTATAGTATAATTAATGTGAATTATTAAAGGGAAAGAACCTCTACCGTTTTTCATATACTGTGCATTCATTTTTATAAAAAATTAAAGTATATTGAATGCACCCGTTTATCCATAAAAATTCAGTACCCTTACATCAAATTTCCAACAATTTTTTTTGCAGTCTAATTTCACCCATTTTACGCGGAAAATTACGCGAAAGACGTTCTAATTGTAGACAATGTAATATTCGCGGGATCTTTTTTTTTTTTTCGCCGATTCCAATTTTTTTTTTCTTGTAAACGAACCTATATACTTCTGAACAACAAAATAATCCTTTGGTTTACTGTCGACCTTACGAAGGATATCTTTAAGGTTGTGCGAGATACTGATACCAGTGCCGCAGCATAGATCGCTCGGTTTGAGTATCCAAATGTTTCTCATACCGTTGAGTTCGTATTGGGGATCGAATTCCTTAAATTTCTTCAGAGTACCGCTCGCCGATAGATAACATTTCTAGGGAAAAAAAATATACATACTTCCGTTTAGCACACGATCGTTTTTACGGTAGTTCACTCGGAAATTCCGTATATCCCGAAGGTTTCGTTAAACGGATGTGGACACTGAATAAATCGGATTCGCGGAACCGTGTGAAGTACGGTGAGAGCTGAAGAGCTCAGGGGAGAAGATGAGGGGCGGGAAGGGGGATGAAAGTTGAATGGAGCAATGCTCCAAAGTGCATGTGGCTAATGAATTTTAAGTAACCTGAAAACGGGACTGTGCTTCGTTCCGAGGGCTGGCTATTCCATTTCCCTTGTGCAAAACCCTCGAGTAGTCATCCAAGAAGATGCTCCACTGATCTTCCGTCGTCCGTTCCATAGAATTCACGTCGGAATCTATATTCTCGTCTCTCGTATCAGCCAAAAATTCTTCGCATCGTTCTATCGCAAATTCCAACTGACTTATTGGAATTGGTTCGATACCAAGATCTACGAAGCCCTCTCCCTTCTCGACCCTCGAGACAAACCACTTCAATAACCCCGTCGCGGCGGTAATACGATAGTCCGTCGAAAAAGCATGAATCTCGCGGCTCACGTTGTAACTTCTTGGATATTGAACGTTTGCTACATCGTTCTCATAGAGCCAATGAGATTCTTGAAGAATGTGCGCCATTCCAAGCTGAGACGTTATTAAAAAAAAAAAAATGAATAATAATAATAATAATGATGAATGCGAAAAGCGAAGTGATGGGTTCGGAAGAATTTACGAACCTTTGACGTATAAACGAAGGCTCTTTGGAGCCGATTTAGGATGACATGATTCCGAATCGAGGAATCCCATTCGATAAAATCATTTCGGCAATCCCAGATAAAATCCGGCGGGTTGTGACGCAGAAGAGCGAATATAAGAGCCTTTTCGTTTATCGTACCGTTCGGCTGTTTGATACTACCGATTGACTTCGAATCCAAACTTGCTACGCTTCCTGAGTAATTGAATTTCACGCGTAATGAAGCTCAGCAAATATATGAAGCTTCCGGGGTACTTGTTTGACTGATACTTAACGGTGAAGGCGGAGGCGAGAAATGGCCAAAAAAAGTCGTATCATGCGAAGAAAAAAAAAATTTAGCTTCACCAACGGAATGGTTAAATACGCTTAACCAATTAATTGGATGACTTAAGCAATTGTGTCAACATATTGGTTAGTTAATAACCAATTATTGGGTTAACAGAACCACTTTATTGGTTATGTTAACGTGTTAGTTGATCGCCAAATAATCAAAATATTAGTTGGTTAATAAACAATTAATTGGTTGGATTATCAAATGGATTTGTTATCCTGTGATTTGGCAGCATATTTAACCGGTTAGTTTAAAAAATGATTGATTTTTCTCGGTATACACTATTATATAATTCGTTTTCAACCAAATCAACTGATCAAAGTTGTCTGCTAAGCTGATTGACATCTATGTCTATTCTATTAACAGATCACACGCCTCTTCCTAAATCCGAAACGTTTATTCGCCGAATAGATTGACAGCGCGCAGTTTCAACTTTTATTTACTCTTCGTGATTCAATTACAACTTGCGCAGCCTTTGAATTGAGATTCGTTCGTAAACATTCGCGCATTTCCTCGCTTCTGATTTTACGATTGAATTTTCGGCTCAAAGTTGCAACCCGCGGAAGTCTCGGGTAAACTTTGTAGAAATGTTGTATTACGAAAATGAACATTCTGTGTACTCTCACCGTATGGAATCATTCGAGTTTTTACGGATTCGTATTTCTGGATCCATCCTCTTTCCTCCAACGCAGTTGCCAGCTTCGGCAGATCACCGCGTATCAAAAATATTTTGTGCCGCTGTGGCGAACAACGTTATTGTAGTATTAATGAAATTTTTAGCATTTTTGTAGCATAAATGAAATTTTTTTTCAATTTTTTTTTTTTTTTTTTTTTTTCGAAATATGCAAATCATTACGATGGTCTGAAGCAATCGAATGGGTTAGAGACTCATTCATTCATTTTCCCGAATTTAAATCGTTTTTTTTTTTTTTTTCATTTTTTTTTTAATCTTTAATCGCCAATGACGGAAGTGAAAGGGCAAACCTTGACCGCTCTTGCGACTCGTGCTTTTATCTCGTAGTATAACTCTTTTGCAGCGAATCGCTCTTTACAACAGCCGTTCTCCTGTTTGCCCGTTGGACAACAGGAACACGATTCCAAGGCTGACTTTGGTGAGCCTCCGTACTCGAGCGATTCAACGCTATTGACTATCGAAGGTTCACGAACCTCTTCTCCTGGCCACTGAGGCTGGATTTTCGGGTACTCAAATTTATTGTACGGGTTAACGGGACTTTCGGGTCTTTCGTGAACCGTCTTCAGAGGCAAAATATTGCCTTTGTCGACCGGAATACTCGCAGATTCTTTTGACTCTCCTGACTCTTCCGTTCTTTGCTCTACCGTATCCGAAGTCGAAGAATCGCGGTTCGCCGAATGGTCAAAATTTTCCCTGCACCGGATGCAACTAATTAAGACGCACAGAGATGCAATTTCATGCGAACGATATATGCAAATTTTACGATCGATACATTTTTTTCGATACTTACGAAAATTAAGGGCAATCAATTAAACACCGAATTTTATAAATCAATTAGTCTTCGAAAAAAAAAAAAAAAAAAAAGATCGCGCATTGATGTAAAAAATGTCTATATATATATATAGAATAGTATGCAACTGTGAATGCCATTCGAAAATTTCAAACTGCGCGCAACGGGGACGATTCATCGCGTTACGTTATATCCTCGTATTGCGACCGAGCAGTTTAACTCTTTGCGATCAAAGCGGAAATAAACGTTAAACGATCGAACTGAGTAAAAAATACTGGCGACAATTTAGAACGTTATCGTTTTAACGGGACTCGAAGAGCGAACAAATAACCAAAAAAAATTGATACCTCGAAGTTTCATTTGCCAACGCTGAGGCGCTCCATTTAGCTGAGAGAAAAAAAAAAACTTACCCTTCTATTCGTCGTGAAAGCTTTCTCGAAGCTTGCTTTCTACGACGCGGTTGACCGCTAGATTTCGCGGCGGCATTGATCGCGACGCTCTGGGAGGAAGTCCGAGCGGAACTTTCGGACTTCGAATCGGTGTGTTTCTTCATTGGGGGTTGGGATCGCGGGACCGGATCATGAGAATTTATGTGAAGAATTTAGCGGGGATTCCAGTTTCATTCTCGCAATTTCCTAGCGGTCAATGAGCCAAATTGAGACTTCCATTTCATCAGAAAAAAAAAAAATGACCGGAACAATTTTGATATTTGCGATCGAAAATAAAAAAAGTTTGCGAACAGCGAGCGACTTCACGAACGTGACATATTTTTTTTTTTTTACTGACGAATTTTTTTTTTTATTATTATTATTATATCGACCGAAAATCGATCGATTCGCTTTTTTTCGGCAACATTCATGTCGCTCTTGCCAGCGATCTAAAGGCTCTCGTATTTAATTGCAAATATTTCCGAGCCGTTTCTTCAATTGTAATTAAAGCTGTGAATATCCTCTTTAAAATATAATTAGAATAATGGATGAAGGTAACGCCGACCGTAGAGAGTATGTTGGGATATGCTGCAAAGCAGAAAATGTAAAAGCATTGTGGACAGCGCAGAGCAGTCGCAGTAATAGAAGGAAGAGCACCTTCGGTGATTAGAGAGTGCGGACGGGGATGTGACCGCGCCCCAGTGCAGCCGACTGTATATACGTAGTCGAGTGAGCGTTCATTCAACCGGAAGGATTTTCCAGCACGCAGGACACATGTGCGGGATGCTAAGCTCGTTGTTTCATGCAATTCGAATTAAATTAAAAGAATGAAACGTAGTACCCCGCCTCTGTACCTTTGTTACCGGCTTATTCTCTCGGCATTTCTCGCCGCTGGGAAGCAGTAGAGGGGTTTAATAAACTGTACTGCCGCGACGATTTGACTCTTAACTCGACATCCAACAATTTTTCATAAAATTCCAATTTAAGATTCACAAAGCCGCTTACGCGAGAAAACAATAGACGTGTAATTGCAATAGTAATTACATCGCGTAATAATTAATCGTAAAATAAATCCGAGTCTACAAAAAAATCATTTCTCAAAGGATTAATAAATTTTTCGCTGATTCGCTGTAAAACGTAAAATTTATAACGATATAATACGACAAACGAAAATTTTTCATAAATTTCGAATTTAAGATGCGCAAAGCTGCTTACGCGAGAAAAAAATAGACGTGTAATTGCGATAGTAATTGCATCGCGTAATAATTAATCGTAAAATAAATCCGAGTCTACAAAAAAATCGTTTCTCAAAGGATTAATAAATTTTTCGCTGATTCGCGGATTCGCTGTAAACCGAAAAATTTATAGCGATATAGCGTTATAATACGACAAACGACAATTTTTTATAAATTTCGAATTTAAGATGCGCAAAGCTGCTTACACGAGAAAATAGACGAATAATTGCAACAGTATTATTATCGCGTAATAATTAATCGTAAAACGAATAACGAATTCATGTCTACAAAAAATCATTTTTCAAAGGATTAATTTTTTTTTTTTTTTTTTCAAATTCTCGTAACGAAGCAACGGAAAATTAGCGAAAGTCAGCTGAGATCAACAGACGCACGATTCGCTGTAAAGCGAAAAGTTTATAGCGATATAATACCCCGTAATGGAATTATAAGCTTAGACGATAGTTTCTCGTTGGTGGTATATATACTGTAATCGCAAGAATTTCACAGTAGCAAAACGAAGCCTGAACTGTAGAACATAACGGCAACAGTTTGATCCGCTTCTCGCGGTACGGTCGGTGTACTTCTCGACGATCAGAACTGTGCACCCCGTTACACTATATACCGAGATTTTCCGCTGCCTCCACAATTCCAGAAGTCTACTAATTGTACACCGCAAGCGAATGCGTTGCTTATCCACTATAACCGTTTAACTAGAAACTGCATAAAGGCAATTTGCAAGTCAGTTAGTGGGCAACGAAATAACTGCGACGGTTCCCGGGCGCGATTTCTAAGCCCATCCGTACCATGGTAGCGTCCCTCCTGCCTCTCTCTGCAGTGGTGCGGAGTGCACCGGAACGGTGCTGATGACCGCACGCTATCGACCATACTGTTACGCGATAACGCTTAATCGGCAAGTTTCCGTCCAGACTATTCAACGTGCGTAGCCGCAAACAATCGAAATTCTCAATTGTTTCAGCGTACATTTCGCTAGTTTAACCCCTTTTCTCGTAAGAAACGAATTCTTCGTACTTTTTTGCGAATTAAAAAAAATTCATAAAACGTTCAACTACCTGCCGCGATGTTCGGTGAAAAACGCAAAAAAAAAAAAAATTTTTTTACATCGAAGCCAAAAAATTAATTTCGGGAAATAAGAATATATTTTCTGCTACAAAATTAAATATGCTGTTATTCAACAATTTTTATTCTCGTAGCCAAAAATATATCGATAGTCCCAAATTTTTTTTTTTTTAGTTTTTTCGATATCGCTAACAAAACAGTGTAAATTCGATTGTTTTTTTAATTTTTTTTTTATAAAATTAAGAAATTCTTGAAGAAAAAAAAAATTATTGACGAAAGAATTCACATCAAACGATGAATAGGTCTCCCGATTATAATATGCGAATAATCATTTGTTTCGTTACTTTTTTAGTTAATACAATTTCTTTATTACATTCTTCACACGCGAAGAACTTCTCAGCATCGGCACTTCTCGCGCTCGTGAAATAAAATTTCGTATCATAATATACTATTATTATAGAAGAAGCATTTATCTCGAAAGAGATTCGATATATCGATAAGCCATAAAAAATGAATTATCGTACAATCGCTTTTAAGGGAAGCGTCGATGTCCACGATGATGGCATACGTGTTATTACAAACTTCGAACCGAACGGACTAAACGTTTCAGAAAGGACTTCGAAGTTACAGCGAAAGCAGTGTCAGACATGTAACGTTGCTAATGCGAATAAAGCGCACCACCGTAACCGGGTATAGTTGCTGTAACGCGTCAAATTGAATTTTGGTTAGAAGACCTTGTCGCGCCGCTCAGCATGTACCACTACCGTTGCACGTGTGTATAATAGTGGGTACACACGATGTACTATCATCGAGATACGTAGGACGTTACTCGGGCTGTTGAAAGGATAACGATATTGAATTATCGAACAGTGTCCGTACCTCTCGACGTTCAACGACGGAGAGTGTCGGTCGTCGCGGTTTTGTCACTCCGACGACAGACGCGGAACGTTTCGTCGCTTAGGCCGGAGGGCAGCGTATACCAAAAGTGACGAAATGCGCGAAACTAATGGTGAAAGAGAATAAGCTGCCTGAGGCTCCCGACACCAATACGAATCGAAAGCCCATTGAAACACCACGAAGACCGCCCTCGACACCCGAACGAAAGCGGGAAAGTAACGGGCTATACATGCACCAAGGATACAGGATATCCTCTATAATCCGGTCACGTATCAATCGAACAACAGACCGGACAGTTTCCTCTTGTCGCTATTCACTCACTTTCTCACTTTCTATTTTGGTTTATTTCTTTTTCTTTACTATTCAGTCTGCACTCTCTTTTCGGACTGTTCACCCTTATGCTCCGTCCTTTTCGGTCATCGCTTGCGCGATAGGATATACAGAATGAACATTCAAGTGACCCGAACTCCATTCACATTTTTTTTTGTCGGAAAAACGGAAAAAAAATCGATTGTGTAGAGTAGATCGGCTGATAAGGCAACATTTATTAACAACTGTTTTTCGGGTGTTCGAATTTCGCCCGTATACACGGAGAGAAGGATCTGATAAACATTACCATGGCGTTTGGAAAAAATCACTATATTGCCGAGTAACACGACACTGTAACGCCACCTATGGCAAAAAGTACGAAACTTATAAGAATCTTTTCTATAACTATGAGGACATTTTACCAGAACTTATGGTGAAAATTGTTATAAGTTTCGCATTTTCTGCCATAGGTGGCGTTACGACACTGTAACGCCACCTATGGCAAAAAGTACGAAACTTATAAGAATTTTTTCTATAACTATGAGGACATTTTACCAGAACTTATGGTGAAAATTGTTATAAGTTTCGCATTTTCTGCCATAGGTGGCGTTGTAGCACCGCGTTACTAGAAACTCTAGTGATTTTTTACATACGCGATGGTAATGTTCATCGGATCCTTCTCTCCGTGTCCCATGCGCAGAATTACGTATTGCCTATAGACGCCTCGTGTGTGTATATATGTACGTATTTTTTTTTTTTTTGCCGGTAAATGGAAAAATGATGTTGCGACGATATCAGCCTTGCAAATTGCCGAGCGTGCAAAATAATTCTCGAATTCGACGAGGCCGGTAAAAGCACTCCGGGGTGTTTATTCGTCTCGAGATTTTTCACGTCGAGAGTGATATATGTATATATTATACAGTAGACGGATTGATAAGTTTCGAGAGCCAAAGCTTGAGAAAAGCAGGCATAGGCTGTGGGTGAAAATGCACTTTTATTTTATACTCGAGGCACGTGAATTTTTGTGTTGCGGTAGGGGAGTAGTAGTTTTCAGAGGAGAAAAAAGACGAAAGAAGAAAAAGAAGTAGTAGAAGAAGAAGAAGAAGAAGAAGAAGAAGACGGAGACGAAGTGGTAAGAAAGCAGGCAGCGAGGATTTGCGTTGTTGAAAGTTCGTACATTAGGAAGAGCTTTAACAGTGAGGTCACGTCGCTCCGTTGAAGTCGCCGCCGAGAAGGCCTTGCGATGAGTTCATTGTCACGCCGTGAAAGCGAGCGAGAGAGGGTGCAAGAAGGGTTTCGGCGGTGTGGACCAGCGAAAAACCGAGATACCAAAAGTGTACCGATTCTTCTTCAACTTTCTCATTTGACAAATCCGAATTATCACTTCTCCGAATGTACCATCGAAGTTCACATCGGTCATCTCATTAATACGAATGAAAATTTGATAAAAACGAAGAAAAAAAGTACCCATCACAGTTGAAACAACTCGAGAGAATTGAATTAAGTTATTTTGAACGTACGTGCGCATTGTTTTAGTTCAGTTTATTATAATTTTGTTCTCGAAAACTTTTCGGCGTGTATACTTTTCTTATCTCTATATTGCTCGCGTCTCTCGGGGACTGCCGAGACCAGGGAGGGGGAGGGGGAGAGGGTGGGGGTGGGGGTACCTTCGTGAATCTATTATTATAACCAGAGCACCAGCATACGGAACCATGGAATACTTGGGTAAGAAACTTTCGGGGCGGGGGAGCCAAGGAAAGGGAGAAGCCTGCGGTTTACACTCGCAGCTTTCGCCGAGTCGAGAAGCTTCGAGACCTGTTCCTTCTGTTCTCCTTCCTTCAACTTCTCCTTCGCCGCGCTCCTTCTTCCTCCTTCTATTCTACGACCGCACGTCTATTGCTTCCTTCTCTTAATTACCGTCACGAACTTATAGATACAGGCATATAGTTCCGTCGCAGTTTACTATAATGGTATAGCGATGAGAGCGCCCATGTGCCAACAAGAATTTCTCGAAGCGTGCAACAATTAATCTCCGGAGATCCCTTCGTCATTCCTATTCGTGATGTATTCTCGCGCTACTTCCTCATCCCTACGCGAAACGCTACCGTTGTCTTTTAACGCATGACCTATCGGAAGACAGATTGGTCGTTTGGTGAAAGAAGCCTTTCGACAGAGTCAATTACGTACTGTTATGTGCATCGATTCAACCTATTCCGGCACTTCTTGATCGATTATCATCCGAAGATAATTCGAGGAAGTGGATTAAACAAGGGCCTCCGAAACGTCTCGAGACCCTAATTTCTTCCGAGATTAATTTAACCCCCCGTCGCGCATGCGTAATTTTATCAGACGGCGACTAGTCGAAGGGATAGATACTCAGATGAGCGGTCAAGCGCAGCCTCCGTCGGTCAACCGACAGGAAATTGATATATTTTTTATGAAAAAAAAACCATTTTACACTTTACACTTTATACTTCGTCAGAGAATTCCAAAGTCACAGACGTATAAAAGTCTCGACTTTAATATGCGAATAATTATTTGTAATTTTATTATTTTTTAACTCTCGACCACCCGCCAAAGAAAAAGACGGGAGTTATGCGTTTCACGGAGACCAGCGATTTCGTCGTTCGATATGATCTCAAAAATGACTAAAAATTACTTAACAGAATTCCGTTCCGTATTCGTACGTGCAAATTCGTAGAGAAAAAAGCATTTAACGGAATAGCTCTTTAGATAT
Source organism: Cryptus viduatorius (assembly GCA_964006125.1). Classification (NCBI taxonomy): domain Eukaryota; kingdom Metazoa; phylum Arthropoda; class Insecta; order Hymenoptera; family Ichneumonidae; genus Cryptus; species Cryptus viduatorius. Next base: position 2,560,022 of record OZ023226.1, read on the forward strand.
GTCGAAGATTAGGCGCCATTTTCTGCGATATATTTTTTCGATGAAATAAAAATATTTAAAAAAAAGTAACCGGAGTGAAATTCCGGAGATATTCCGGGAGTTTATCGTAAAATTTCACAAAAATTTAAAATCTCAAAAAAAAAATGTTATAGTCGGATGATTTTTAGTTTTTGTAAATTTTTTTTTTGCTGATACTATATCTTGATTACATTTTTTTTTTTGTCGGAACTTTACGAATTTTTGTAACATTTTTTTTTCTTTTCCAATCTTTTGTCTTTAATAAATCGACTCCCTCGAAGACTTGAATGAGAGAGAAAAAAAAAATGTTCGGAAGTCGGAAGCACCAAACTACAATAAGATATCGAAGTTGAAGAGTCGCGAAAAGCGATTTTCCCAATCTATTTCGTCCTTATTCTCTTTATCACGATCGCGAATTTCGCAATGATGGCCAGCGCCCTTATACCATCAATTGCAGCATCGTGAAAATTTAGGATCGTCGTGCCAAGAGCTCCGACAGATATCCGCAAGTGTTCGGCCAATACAGTGTATAAGCAATCTTATCTCGAGTATAACGGCAAGAAGTATCGAGGATGAGGGAGGATGTCGAGTTCGAGAATGGATACCTATATCCACGAGGTATCCGCTCTCGTTGTTTCCTCGATCCCTATTGCCAGGTATCAGAAGTGCAACGATAAAATCGATACTGAGGAACTCGAAGAAAATCTCGTGGGTCCTCTCTTCACTCGCCAACGCCGATCCCGGAAATATTGCTGGACATTGAAAGGTTCCTCTTCTTTTTATGAACTTACGTAACCGATATTGGCCGTATCTTCAAAAACTCAACAGACTTTTTCACAAAACGGCGGAAACAATACCGAAACTGTTAAAGTATCGATTTGAAACTAATACCGATAATTTTTTTTTTTTTTTTTTTTCGTAATCACGCGACTCCAATTTTTCGTATTTCACGTTTTCCCGAATTGTCTTTGACGCAGAATTTTATATCGCGATCGTGAAAACATATCAGCTTATATTTTTTTTTTTTATATTTTTTTACGAACGTCTGTACTGAAATACTTTAGAACTTGGAACACAACTCGGGCGCATAAGCTTCGATGCAGACTTTACGATACTCGCGCAGACTGCCGCAGTGTACGCTACGTAACTTTGCTCTGTTACATCTTACATCTCCTACTCACGACGCACGCGGTACCATTATATACCGTACACATAACTATACTTGAAGATGTAGATGAGGGCACGTAACGTAAGGTCGGAGTACAGAGGTTGAGAGAACAGAGAACTGAGCATATATTCCTCAGTGTCCGGGCGATGAAACTTAAGACGAGCTACTTGGCTTCCGCGAAGTATATCGCCCGGTGGGAGGATAGGAGAACGTATCAGGAAGATGAAACGGTGCATTTGCATGACTCACTTCTACAAATGGTACAGGCGGGGGGATGAATACGGCAGTCACTCTCGGCAAGTAGCGGGAGAATCGTGAAATGAAGAGAGAAAAGCAGACGAAACATGTATAGACAAAGGAACGGAGGGAAAGGAGGGGGCGGGCAAAGTAGACGTAGAAACCAGAGGAACTTACGTGGTACATGTGTAATAGGTACGAGACAAGAATGACGATGAGAGAAAGGACATAGAGAAATAGATAGCGTATACGAGGGAAAACTTTGCAACCTGCACACCCCGGTAGAAATAGGGGTGCGCACCCCCTCCCCCCAATGCAAGGCACCTCTCTTGTTCGCCGACAGAAGTCCAGAAAGGAGAAACTAAGCAGCGCTAAGCTATTCGTAACCGCAAAGCGAAAGCACACATTCATTCTTCCACCTTTCTGCGCAACTTCGTTGCACATGCTTAACCCTACTTTCGTCTTACTTGCTATCAATATCGCACGGAGATAGACTACGAAGACAAAGAAAAAGTTTTAGATCTCCTCGAAGACTCGTGAATTTTGAGAACTTGCAAATTTACGGATTTAAAGAATACATGAAACCGGAAATTAGAATTATGTATGAATGTGTTGAATTCGCAATCGTAATTATTTCACTTTTTACCGCTCCGATGAAAGTATTTAAAAATTTGTCAAATTATTATTATTTTTTTTTTCGTATTTTTATAGATCGATCTTATTTTTTTTACTTTAACGATTTTAGTAAAGTGCTATTACTGCATTCTGGACCTTTCGCAATCATATCTTTAGTGAAAAAAATTCACTGCAATTTTCTACTTAAGGTTGTTGAAGGTAAAAAAAACAAACAAACATCAAGAAAGAGTACCGAGGACTCGTAGGGGTAGAGAGAAGTAACCGGGTCTCACGACTGCAGTCTCTGCCGCATAATAACCTCGAGGGTTGAAGCACACGGCAGACTAACGTACGGAGGCAGAAGAACAAGAAGAAGAAGGGCAGCATGACGTCTAAGGCACTTAAGACGATCTATCGACTACGCGAAAGCTGTGTGCCTCGAGGCCTTCGACGACGAAGAAAGACGAAAGAAGAAGACGACCGCGAGAAGACTCGCTCGATAAAACCATTCTTTTTCGGCTCTTTGACCCATTTCCTTCTGATCTATCGGTTACCGGCGTCTACCGCGGGAAGGTAAGCGAAAAAAATGCATAGAAAAAACGATTTTAAGAGAGAAAAACGATAAAACTAAGAGAATTCGTACTTCGATTTTACCTCTGCCGAAAACCATGTACGCGCGCATTCCATAGATGCGCATTCTACGGAACATCGGATCAAATAGACGAAAAAAGAGGTTTAATCGGGAGAATAAGTAGTTAGTGGGAATAACTACCTAAAAAAAAAAAAAAAAAAAAAAAAAATGATTGCAACAACGAACTATTAAATCTTTCTACGAATTATGAACAAACGGAAAGGAATTATGAATTGTAAGAAGAACAATTTTTTTTTTATCGTTTACCGGACTTATTCTTTTTTTTTAATGACCTTATAATATTTTTTTATTTTTTTTTTATAGGTCGGTAAAACTCATTTTTTCTGAACAAATAATTGGTCCAACTGCGTAGGTGGTTCTTTCAAATAATTTTTTTTTTCTTTCAGTGAACTTTTAATTTTTTTCACTGCATATTAACATCGATAGTGCAACGAAAAATGGCGATTTTTTTTTTTTTTCAATGTACTATATAGTATGGGTACTCGTATCATCGCGGAGGAACCTTTCGTTAGATATATTTATAAAATGGAGTACCATAGGAAACGGAGCGGTATTTCATTTTGCTCCGATACCAAGTGTAGATTTTTATTCCAAAGATGTTTCTCCCACTTCATTCTCAGCGATAGGTATTATATACAGCGCTACGGTAGCATATCGTATCTCACGCTTTACTCTGCAGAGTCCTAATCCACGGATAAGGTATCGAGGAAAGGAGAAAGAGAAAGGTTAAAGTCGGCAGAAAGACAAAGTGTCGGGACATTCATTCTCTTTCACAAGAAAAAAAAAGAAAGAAGCTGTAGAGATACGGGAAGAGCGGCGAGAGATCAGTGACTCTCGACATGCAAATTCGTAGCTTTCCAGTGGCCTCGCTACTTGCCTCTGCCGTTCCTCGCGTTTCGCGCTATAGTTCTGTGCACCACGAACGATGTAAAGTGTCGGCGACGTCTTGCAATACCGGGATTATGAGTCCTCCGAAATCGACGTTGAAAAAAAAAAAAAAAAAAACAACGCGAAATACATCGAAAGAACGGAGTAAAGGAGAAAGAAGAGGACACAGTCTTCGGGGGATCTCCCGTGAAATTTCATTCCCGCCACTGCGAAACTTGTTTCTACGTGCCGTGATTTCCCGCTGGCAATTCGCTCTCGAGAAGCGTGGATCTCCTAACGTGCTTTCTCAGAAACTTTGCACAGTTCGAAGTCTCGAGTGAATTCGCGTTGCTCGCGCGCGCGTCCGGGCGCCCGACCGTTGCCGTGTTCCCGCCGGTTGTAATGCCCCCCGGGGTCACGATTTGCTCAGTAAACTTGGAAATTTCATTACCCAATGGAAAAAGAAGAAGGCGTGGTGATGTTTGCGCTAAAGCATCTTCCAAGCACCGCGCTCGCGCGTGCCGTGAGTTCGACAAACGGGTTCGTCGCTGCCTTTTCGAGACGAACAGAGCCCCTGAGGGACTTTCGGAGATCTGAGACTTGTTCAGGATCATCGATTAATCGATTCATTCTTGGGGCGTATGTTGAATTGTAGAGTTTATCGTTACATACGTATATGTGATCATTCTTTTACCATTTAAAATCAATGCAATTGCGTTCGATAAAGAAAAATAATTTGAATTTTTTGAAATAAAGAAAATAATCGATTTTCTTACGATTCAGGTTCGTCGTCTGCAATGGCAATGTCCAACGCGCAAATCTCGAAATATTAATGAAATTGTTCATTTTTTGTAATTTGAATAATAATAATGCCATTAACGGGAGGCACCTGTTACGAAATTGAAACTATTAATACGATATAAAAGTATCAAAAGATATGTAGGGATGGAAACTTCAATCGACCGAGAAGTCACGTTGTGTTACGAAGAAATTTAAGTTTTTACGACCCATTTGGGAAACGTGACACAGAGACAACGAGATCATTGAGCTTTTGGTGTCTGACTCGACGGAGCAGAACAGTTACCGAAGTAATGAGAAAATTTTTAAAAATGCATAAAAAAAAATGTAAAAATAGCATAAAAATGATTTTCCAAACATTTTTTGAGTGTTTCGAAAAAAAAAAAACCGAATCTACAAGGTGCAATAAAGTTTGTATACACAGCAAGAACACGAAGAGCGTTTTGAATTTCCCTAAAATTTCAAAAAAATTTTGATCTGATGAAAGAACAGCTTTTTTCGTCGAATTTGCATGTCATCATTGGACCTCTGAAATTCTAGAGGAAGCATAGTTCGGATATTAATTATGCCAATTTCGCTAAGACAACAGTATTTCCGGTATCAACAATTTCATCGAAACCTTTGGATGTGAAAAATGTGAAAAATTTTCAAAATGCATAAAAAAAAAGTAAAAATTGCATAAAAATGATTTTCCAAACATTTTTTGAGTTAAAAAAAAAAATGTTGAATTTCCAAAAATTTAAAAAAAAATGTTGATGTGACGAAAGAACAGTTTTTACCTCGAATTTGCATATCATCATTGAACCTCTGAAATTCTAGAGGAAGCATAGTTCGGATATTAATTATACCAATTTCGCTAAGACAACAGTATGTTCGGTATTAACAATTTCATCGAACCCTTTGGATGCATTAGCAAACTTGTAGCGGAAAGTAAGAGGGATGTTATAGTTTGCAATTACTTCACTATTGTCAAGCGCCACCGACCGATGAAATATTTCCGTAACAAAGTTCCGAAATTGTTGTGTATCTATACCTCTATAACTGGTCGTTCGCCTAGTGGAAGGTTTACGGTATGTATGGCCGGATTTTCCTCTGGCGCAAGAAGATCACATGCTGCGCAAGATGACGCAGACATTATTCACGCAGAGAAGCAGAGAGGATGTTTCGCGGAAACGCGGTAGAGTAACTCCTGGAGAGTCGCGAGAGCACAACAACCAAATAGGGACCATACATGGGTTACCATCGTCGTAGCCGCACTACCACCGCGACTGATCGATATAGATAACGCCTGTCGCAACGGCTGCAAATACCAACCGGAAGTTCGATGTATACAAACTCCAACAGTTCGAATTTAAACTACTGCTATACTAATACTGAGACATGAGGCACATCCGGCTATAACATTCCGAAGTCACTTCAACTGATTTGTAACTAGCAGAATGCCTGAGACTCTTATGCGTACGATCCTTCAACATTACGGAAGTACTTCAATTAATGACACAGTGAAGAGGATTCTATCCAAGTTTAAGTCGAAAGTACTTGCGCGGGATCTTCATTCGAATGAACATTATGACGTTGTTCAACTGATTCCTAACTGGTAATATGGATGAGATTCTGATGCATTTAATAATTCAGTATTCCAGCTGTAGTTCGAGGAATATACAAGTTCTACGATTCAAAGTTTAATCCAAAGGTGCTTACATCGACTCTTGGAACGAACCAGTATTTTGTTCTCCGAGTTTCGCGAAAAAAAGGGGTTGAAAAAAAAAATTCGAAAATTGGGGCGCTAAGCTCGATGGATGTAAGTATCGCGTTCGCAACTTCGATCGATAAAAAAAAAAAAATTACAAAAATGAAAAAAAAAAACTCCTGACGGAAAAATAAATTTAATGAAAAAATTTTATTAACAAAAAAAAGTGAAATAACAATTAATTTTTTACATTTTATTGTCGGGAGATTTCCATAGTCAGTGACGAAAAAAACGATCGACTATGACACGAGTCTTTTCTTTTCTCAGTCGGGAGTCTGAATTTTCGTAACATCTTTTTTTATTCATTCAAGTAACGAGAAGAGAATTGCAAAAGTACCTTATTGGTCGTATTTTTATTATAATTATTTCGCATTTTCCATCGCTTCGTAATAATGCGAAAAAAAGTCACTTTTCAAATTTTGTCGAACACTCAATCTCGTGAATTTTTTACTCGCGATCGTAATAGCTACCTGAATCTCGACGAAATTCCATCGGAAGCTGTCGTATTGTTTGAAAATTCCAAAAAATCACCCCAATTACACAAAATCGTCTAAAAAGTGAGGAATGCATTAAAAGTTATAACGCACATTTTCTCGGCGACGGAAAGCAAACATTCTAAGACTACGACGTCGCGTAGTTTAGAAGTCAAGCGGACTTTATCGGCAGGTTATATTACTGTACAAACACAAACACTGGGTGCACATGTTCGCTACACGTACTCCATCCACTTGACTATCGTCTACGTCCCTTTTCCTGGGATCTTGTCCCTCAGCACCTGTTCTCCTTCGTTTACAATGTGAACGTGAAATTGACGTCGAACAAAGAAGCAACAACCGACAACGAAGGCAACGACGACCAACTACTACGATGCCTTTCGCCACTGCGCCCGAGAGTTGGCCGCTCTGTTATACGCGAGATAGTTGATATACCATATATATACTGTACTTCATACCACTGTGAACTGCACACCGTTAACTTCATCCTGTCACCAACGTTTCCCGGTCTACTTGCCTGAATTCACAACACGTTGTCCTCCCGGTGTTCCCGGGAAATAGACGCGCATGCAAAACCGACCCCCGAAGGGATTCCTTCGTAACATCGTACGCTGAGATGACTCTCTGGAAGTAACACGTTCGGTCCAGTAGACTATCACAGTCCCCTGTGTATATCTGACTACCTCTACTGGCAAACTTGCTATCCTCGTGTTGGACTCTTCGTGCTCATGAGACACGAGAAATACATGCAGAAGAGCAGTGTGCCTTTGAGGCGGTATTTACTTTACGGGACATCATATTTGACGAGTCGATAAATTTTGGAAGACAACCGGAGACTATCAGCGTTCGTTTCTTTCGTGCGCTCAGATAATACGGTTTTATATACTATCGAATGAAATGTATCTTTCAGCTAATTAGAAATATTGTTGTGTTTTTAACACGAAAATATACGACATCATACATGGATCTGATGGACCCGAATGGGTTTACGAAAAAATTGAATTATATTTTCGTAAAAACGATAAAACGTCCGTAATTTTCCAAAAAACATATATCGATTTTATTGTACAATTACGAAAAACGAATATGCGGATTCTTTTCAACAAAAACTGTTTGGTAAAATTACGATTATTTAAAAAAAAATCGTAAAAAAAGGAATGTGAAAAATAAATGAATTTGAAAAAAAAAAAGAGCGAAATTAGAAATAATTATTCTCAGAGATAAAAAAAATTGTATTACATTCCTTCGTCAGTTGGAAGCGTCTTAATTATGAAACAATAATTTTTTTCTGCTCTTCCGCGCGAGAGATCGATACAATTAATCAGGTCGATCAATTTTTTTTTTTTTTTCAACAAATCCCAGCGGCCTTTTGATATAGGGAAAAAAAAACTACGATCAACAAAGATATTTCTATGCAAAAAAAAAAAGATAATCCATCAGAAGTTTAAATTCATCGAAGAATTTGTGGTTGAAGGAATACCGAATCGCCGACTCGGAGTTTTGCAATTTCTTCGCGCGCGGGAGGGGAGAGGGTGAAGAGACGATGACGACGCGATGAGGAAAGTAAAGGGTATATAGGTAGGTACGTTGGATAGAGGAGCTGTGAAAACGAGGATGGCAAACTTGGTGCGGAAGCCGGAGAAACGACGACGAGCGAAAGAGGCGAAAAGCGCGATGAAAGCACCACCATCCAGAGCGGGGCTTTCGTGCTGACGTCGCAACTGCGAGAGGGAAATCCTCAATTTCGTTTCCAACGCTCCACACACCGCTTGCCCTCGGTCCCGACTACGTTCTGCGCGCAGGATAGCTCGTATCTTCGTTACTTATCGAATTCGTTACTTATCGCCAACGGGCCGCGTGCACAGTCCCGACGAGAGCGGAGCACAAACTCAGACATGCAAAGAAGATCTCTCTCTCTCGAGTTGTCTACATAATGCCTGCCACCACCAAAAGCCTTGGTTGATTGTATATACTATATATCTCTTACGAGAGTGCGATCGACTGAACTGGGAAGCTGTGGGAAGATGCTGTCCGGCAAGATTTGCCGCTTATTCGGCAATTTCGTTTTCCTTTTAGCTTAATTCTTTCTCTTTTCGTGGAAAAATATTGCTCCTCGATATTCAGAATTGCGAAAAACGAATGTGAGCCTCGATAAGAATTGATAATACGAAAGATAAATGATCCTCCGAAGAATATTATTTACCCGCGAAATTCAAATCGGAAATTTCGAAAAAAATCTCCAATGAGTTAAAGACGACATCTAAATCGAACGACGAGTTATCTCATGCTGGTAAAATCATTTTTTTTTTATCTCTGCGACAATGAAACATCGTGCTTTGGCAGAATCAACGATGATTCGAATCGCAAAAAAATCATTCTTTAATAACGCGCGGTCAATGCTTATATAGAAGCAGTGAGTTTGAAGTTTTTGCCCCGAGTGGCTCTTGTCGTATAATGGCAAAACCAGCAAATCCAATGCGGGGGTTCGCTCCCGCGGTTAGCGTAGATCGAGAGCATATAAGAGAGACAGCGGCATATATAAAAGGGTTGCAACTCACGATGATGAACGAGCTTTCAGCGCTCGAGGAGGGACGGTGGTCCGATGCGATCTACCGAACCCCTGCAACTGCCCGATTATCGGGCAAATATTCAACCGCTATAGATAACCCCACCGGCACGAGAGGATGCCAGCAGTCGAGTACCTCTAACGTGCTATTGCCATGCTTTTACTCGTATATACTGCTACTGCTGCTGCTGCTGCTGCCGGACACGAAAAGAACGCGAGGTCGTTAGCATACTCGCGAGTTTCTCGAGTTTTCTCTTCCGTTATTTTTCCCCCACCAACTCCCGTCGACGTCCATTCAACCGGCTATATCGACTAACTGCTATTTCTTTTAGAAACTCGCGGGTCCGCGTGCAAATACAACAGCCAATAGTTCAAACAGTTCGTGGTATATATTTTTTTTATTTATTGTTATTATTGTTAATTTTTTTTTTTTTTTTTTTTAACGAACTCGTGTACCGCAAAAGCAAATTCACTTAGCTTGCGCTTCCTTGAGTTAACGACTATTTCTTTCGTACTCCCGCACTTTATAGTGCGCCGATACTTTAACTCGAAACGGGTCAGCTGCCGGGTGTATTTTACATCCCTCGACGACAAAGATTGAAAGAAGAAGATTGAAGCTTTACGTTGGTAGCCTTACGATTTTTTTTTTTTTTTTTCATCGATCGCAGTTTTTCGTTCAACTATCAGCGCTGGGAAACTTAAAATGACGAGAATAAAGCGTCTCTAACCAACACGACCTGACGCCGGTGTTTGATCTTTTACGAAGGGTGGGGGATGTTCTGCGAGACTACTCTTACAATGAGATCGATGAATTCAGCTATATAAACTTTAAAAATGGTGTCCAGTGGACCCGGGAATCCCGAAAATTGCAAAACTATTTTTTTTCGTAGTCCACCGATTTATTTTTTTCCTGAAATTACGATTTTTTCATAATTTTCAAAATGATTTCCTGTATTTTTAAAAAAATCGGTTCTATTTTTATTCTCTATTTATATACTTCGTATCGATGACTAAAAACGGAAATATACATAGTTAATTCATAATTTCATCTATTTTCACTATTGTAAAAGGTTCCCGCCTATTCCGGAAATGCCATAAAAATTTTCTTGAATTTTTTATCGATCTTTTACCGGTCTCGAGATTATTATTTCGGTGATGAAAAATGAGCACTGAGACCCTTCGTCTGAATTTCCAATCGACATTGCGCACAGTAAAGTTAATCCGCGAGGGGATTCACCAAGAAATTACCGTGACATTTCGAAAGTTTACATATCTACGAAGAGATGTAAGCGAACAACAGTCGAACAATGCCGGAGTTAACACCACACGGTTGGGGGATGAGAAGATCGAACATAACGGTTTCCTCAAGTTTTGGTAGGCGGCGACGATTTCGAAGATAATCTCGTGTATTCGCGAACTCGGAGACCGCGAGGTTCGAGAAGCGGGAGGAACGAGAATTGTGTCGTCGCGGAGCACTGGTGGGGTCTGCCACCGCACGATCCTATTGCGTGGTTCAATACGCGATTCCTATCTCTCTTCCTCTCGGATGGTTAGGGAAGGTAATCCCCGCGACCGCATCACCTGTCTCAGTTTACGCTAATGCATTTGCATAATCTTCGTGGTACGCAAGTATTATGTCCTCTTCGTAGCTATGCATAATAAATGTATATACCACTGCAGGATGCATGCAGGTTGCGTGTATGCAAGGAGATTTCAGCATGACTTAAATTTTGAATCCCGCGAGCTTTTGGGTACAGCAGTCGCTTAGACTTGACTTGATTTTACCCTCCCGAGACATGTTATTATTATTATTATTTTATTTTATTTACAGAAGATGAATTGTAGTCTTCATTTTATCGGCCATTTGAAATGTCATATGAATATTTAAAACGTATTCAGAATACTTAAACATTTATTAGAATTTTTATGTTCCGAGACATCGTGTATTTTGGTTTTGTTTTGCATCGGTAAACAATCGATACTCTGCATCTATGCAGAAGGCTATAGATCGATTAATCAACGATAAAACATCGAAATGCATTTGGAATGACGCGATTGCATCAGAATTCCATAGACATGTTTGCTCATTGTGGCCAATTATGTTAATGATGTAATACGATAAATGGTCCATCAGCGGTGGCGGCACCTGCTGAATTCCTTAATGATAGCGCTGGCCCAGTGTCGCGTATACCCAAGAGTATCATTTTCCACCTTGGCGTATGCGTTCAGAGGGTACGGCGCATAATGTTAGCCTATACGTGGATGTCCCCTCTGCTCTGCCACCATAATTTCTAACGATAATGCAAATTACTGCGAGAGGCGTGCATCATCGTATAACATTATATCGCGGGATGCCCTCGGTGTTCACCTCTCTCCATGCCACAGGGCAACACACCTCGGTGCGTACGGACGGATGTCCAACAGCGTGTAGTAATGATAATGTCATCGCAATCATGTACCGCGGGATCGATGATTCGAGAAATGAGAATATGTTCACCGTTAGGTGTCACTGCGCATCGATTAAAGATGTAAAGAAACATCGCTGACTCGACATTTACGATTTAAAAACTTCGATTGATCCATGCGCAGGAAAAAACGTCTATCGAGAAACCTCCGCGATATCCGCAGACCTTGCCATTTCCAAGTGGCATGTCATTAAAGATACGCCACTCATTCAGGCGTAATGAATCACGGTTAGTTAATGAACGACTACAGCACGCTCGGTGCTTGATGAACGTAAATGAAAAATACAAAACATGCGAAAATGACTTTAGCGAGAGCCCAAGATGGCGGGGATTGTTACAGTAGAAATTCTCGCTGTGTAATCTTGAGAGGCAATCAACGCCGTCAGAGTCAGAGTGTGTAATTAAGGTACACGGGTACGCAGCACACAACACCGGTCACACAACTGTGAGAAGTGAGCGCGCGGCAACGGCACGAGATTATCTCGGACATCGTTCTCGTGTCATGGCTCTCACCACCCCCATTGAACATGCCATACATACACGTCTTCGCAGATCTATGTGTGTACGGGGAACGTACATATACCCGACGAGGACTCCGGAAACAAAGGCTTTTGGCAAACACAGGAAGCTTCATTAAGCTGTCCAATCTCAATCAAGACGTTGACCGTCGAGCCAATGATATAGTAGGGATTCCTTGATCTTCCTGTGTTCGATGGTCAACAATAAATTTCAGTATACGACCCGAAAGTTTCAACGAATTCTCGGGCGTACGGGAATACGTGGCCATTTCCGGAAACTACATGGTCGGGTGAAAGTTACGAAATGAATGTTAATTTTGTTACGCGACACACTTGCGCATTCCCTGGTAGAAATTGCATACGGATGCTCAACAGGGCCACAGATGGACCGCCTAGTTCCAAAATCCGATGCAGCTGCCCCACCTTAAGCTGCCCCACTTGGGGTGTGGCAAGTGCATCACATTTCCGCCGATCAGGGGCCGATTAATTGCCGTGCTTGTTCGCAACTGTGACCCACTAGGGTCCGATTTTACATCAGACCTTCATAGGTCACGCTAGGACCGTTCGCAGCCCAGATATCCCGGAACCTGAACAACCGGATGCGCTGAAATAGGCCGGATGAAGCTCTGGTCACGTTCACCCTCTCGTACCATGAGAAATAAGCAATCGAACATGTTGCGATAGGTTCCTAACAGGTCCTGGTCTTTGATAGGGCATTACCCGGACAATTTCTGTTCAATTTCTGAGGTCTTACCAAAGATTTTTCTGCAGTGAGCAGAAATGGCGGAGAATTCAGAGAATCGAGTAGACGAGAGAACGACGATGAAAGTTTAGATAGAAACAAAGGAGATAGTTGGGATAATAGATATATTGAAACGGCGGAAGGTCGCAAGAACAAACTTTTCAGGGAGACAGACGTTCCTCAGGGCGAAATCACTTTGAATTCGCTTTGTTCCCGTATCCATTACCGACAATCTTGTGAACCCGTCCGCACCTACCGGCGAATTCGATTTCTCGCTCTTGACTTTAAAGGAATATGAAATCAGCTTCTACCGCGCTAGCATCGACCTACATCTCTCGAAGCGTCCTCACCTCTCGAAAAGGGAAGCGTGTTAATTCTGATGTCGTAGTGTCCACGGCATGTCTGGAGTATTTTCACGATGATGACTTTGGAAACGCATGCGCACAGTTATCTTAACGGCGAACTTAAATTAGGCGAAAATGGTTACTCTGTTCGACAAAATATCATTCAGAATCCCATAAATTTATTGTTAATATCTTCGTAGATACGACATACGACAGATATGTCGACAAAACGACAGAACACAGAACAATACGTCAGTTAGTTGCTCGTAGGATCGGCAATTTCCGACTCTCGTCTATTTTAATCAACCGTAACTGTTCGTTTCGCGCTTCACGGCCTCGTCAAGATCGGATTATGCATTCTGCAGACCGTATGAGGGCTGAATATGTCGCTTGAAAATGTTAACTATAACGCTGTTTCGACATAAGTAAATTAGATGCAATTTAAGAGCGATGTTTCGGGTGTAAAAAAAACTGCTTGACGGTCGCTGATCCTTCATGAAAATGAAGTTTATAGTGAGATACATGTGGACGAGAAATTATGCAAGTTGGATTTGCAACATCGCTTTTGCAAAAAATGTACAACCTTTTGCCGCAACATGTATTATAATTTATATATACTTTTCAGTTCATGTTGCCTCTCAGCAATTCAATGACATTACATTACCATAGGGTGTAAATTGGAAATCATGCATGACGCTTCTGTAAGAGTAATGGAAATGGCAGAGAAATACATCGCTGTTTCACTTCACCTTTAAGATTCCTATCTCTTCTTGACTCTGAATTTCTCACAAAGACCAAACTGGTGACATAACTCTCACCGTCGCGTTCGTCTACTGGAGCTTGCAGATGGCTGCCTCAATCAGACTACTGTAGCGTCTTCCAGCGCTGTAGGTAGAGTGCACTTTTCATGCTCTGTGCCGCTTTCGACGAATGCACCAGACGCGAAAAAAAAAAGAGAGGAAGGAAGGAGCAGAAGACATAAATATCTCTCGCTCATTCTTCCATCGCGTTCAATCGTTCTTCTTGTTTTATTTTTTCATCGCCCCATCTCTTCATCCCCCCATTTTCTCAGTCTTTTCTCCGATCCCTTTTTTCTCCATTATATCTCGCTACCCGACAAATATATATCGGTTGAAGGTAAAATAGGAAAGAAACTATCATATGGAAGTTAAAGCTTCGAAGGCCCGTCCTCGGCCAGCCTTCAAGTGCCGGCACAACCCGTAACGGCATAGCGGAAAAGAGAAACTCGCCCCTCGTTGAGAGTACCATGAAGCACCGGCCATCCACTCAGCAATAGTCGGCAGTGCCACCAGCGCGACGATGAGACTCGTGAGAGCGGAAATTGCGATTTTCAGATTGGTATAGAGAGGAACGCAAGCCCCTTCTCCCTCCCTATCCTGGACACGAGCTTTTCTTTTAGCGTTGTTTGAACGTCAGTACGACGCAGTGGAAGGTAAAGGCGAAAACGTGGAGGAGAGGGAGAAAGGGGATTAAAGCATTTCGCGAATCGCTCGACGTTCCCGTGGGTGTAGGTACCAGAGCACCGTCATCATCCTTCCTCTGTGCTCCGGTATATAGAACCGTATAACATATAGCATCAGGAGGGTACCTACTCCAGTGAGACTCTTCAGCAAGAGGAAAAGCGTCATGTCCCTGTCGCGCTGACGCTGGCTCCCAGCTCTCGTTTTCCGCGGACGTATCACATACATACCGCATAGCTTCAACGTTCGTCCTGAATTGTCTCTACGCTACCCGCACACTTCCGTTCCCTCCCCAATGTTTCGCTTCTTCACCTATGCGACTCCTAACCGCGTATCTCCACTGGACGTATTCCCGTGACCTCGGCTGTGGTACACCGGAAACGGTCTCCTGCTAACCGCTCGCTTGACTCACAGACGAGCGAAAACGAGACCCACGACTTTGGTGCCCGACGTACATTTATTCTCGACCTCCGAGCTTTCATGCAAGCTTTGCAGCCGAAAAAAAAGGAAATCACTCCTCGATTTACGGAAGGATGAATGTAAAATGACATAGAGACCGAGTCTGAACCTTGAAGCCGTAAAAACAGACTTGCAGTGAAATTACAGCAGCGTAATGTTTTCCAACATTGTATTTCGCCATTTTTTATTATGATTCACTTGCTATAACTAATATCATTCATTTTTACTTTAACAATAATGAAATAAAAATAATTTCCCAATAATTAAAAAATTTCTCACTGAATGAAAAAGGTGATTAAAAAAATGGTATTAACAGAAAAACGCGATATAAAAAATGATTATTCGCGTATTGTAGTCGAGAGATTCTCAACTACGATATCGACAATTATTTGTTATTTTTTTTTTTTTTTTTAGTTTACGAGAATCCCTTTTCAATTAATCAGAATTAAACGAAAAAAAATTGTTATTTATCGGAATGTTTCGAATGTAATGGCGAGTTGCATCCTGTTATTGAAGCGTTTCGTATGCAGCGCCGAACACGGGATGGGAAAATGATTCATCTATATGTGTTCGGTAATATCTCCGCAGTACGTATATCGTATCAATATATCGAGCCGAGAGGAGGTCTATCGTTTCAATGCGCTTCATCCGCCGCCCCACCGCTATTGAGGTGTTTTGAGGCCACAGGGCTCGAGTTTCAAGCTTCCGGTACAATATTATATCGATCGATTGAGGGCTATCGTAGTAGATGGATACTGGTAGCAGTACAAAATTGGCCTGAGGCGCCTGGTGCTCGCAACCCACTGGAGAGAAACAAGTCGACGGAGATAGACCTCCAACTGGGAGATAGAACACTTTCCACTCTTTCGTTCCTACGGAACTCCTCTGTTTCCTTCGCAGGGAAACTCTCACATTTCCATTCCCTTCATTTTCGATTTCAATTTTTTTTACTCATCGATGTGAACTATGTAATGAATCAAAATATTGTTTTATCGCCTTTCATCCCTTTTTTCCATTTATTCAATCCCACAGTTTAAAAAAGATTTCGATATATCGGAAAAATGGACTTTCGTATTTATACTTTTTACGGGATTCGATCAAAACTAATATTCAGGAAAAAAAATAAAATTTATCATAAAAATACGACAAACAAATTCGGAAAATCCTCTTAATAAGATTATGTATACAGAGAGGTGAAATAACATTTTTATGACAGACGGAAAGCGAAAAAAAGAAAAGAAACAACTCTTTCAATGATGAAGAATACCCGATAGAGTCGGTAGCGGTGGCACAAGGTGAGCTACCGGCGTTGAACGGGAAGAAAGTGGGTGGAATTTTCCAGGAGACCGAGCGCGTCTTTCGCGCAGTTTAACTTCACCTTCCCTCTAACCCTCCGCTCTCCTCCTCTCGAAAAAAAAGAGTATAGCTAGCGAAAGAACGAAGGAAAAACAAGAAGTCCTTAGAAAGAAAACGAGAGCTTCTTCGGGTTGCGATGCGTCACATGAGACGAACGGCTTCGACACTTCGCTCGAGCGTTAAGAAGCTTGCAAAACGAATAAACGAAAAGAAAAAAATAGGTAGACAGGAACGCGAAGTGCGCGAATCGATCGAAAAGTAAAAAAAAATTAGAGATGTGCGTTGGAAAGCAATCCTAACTATCTCCGTCATCGATGTCGGTGGGTTTCTCCTCTGCCGACGAATACGCTAAGTCGTCAATCGACATGTTGACAGCGACGCGGGATACTTGTGGGCGAGAGGACTCTTTGCACCCGAATATCTCGTGTCAAATATCGTTCTCTTCATACTGCGGTACATATATATATACCGGCAGATAGGGAGATAGAGGGGCGTCTGAATCGCGAAGGGAAGAATAGAAGGGAACCGCAGTTTTCTCGGCGAGAAAAATTCGTCGAAGGCGACATGATCGATCTTAACCACTGAAGTATATATATATATTCAGAAAAATTGAATTTTATATATTTTATGCAAATAAGAGATGGAAAGGGAGTTCTTTTGGCATTGGCACTTGTCGATAATGTCGCGGGAGGAATCCGAGAATAGTAAACGAAAGAATGCGCAAACGTACGCCAGACATCCGAAGCCGTCGCATATATGTTCCGATCAAACAATTGGAGCTCTTTGTCTAACGTTTGGGTGTAAAAAATTTATCGTCACTCGACATCAACCGAAAATCTCAAATAAACGGAGAGAAAAAAGCGCACAACTCTTCTCCTTAATCGGAATAAAGGATATCATTGATTGACCCAATTTCGAGGATTGAGCACCAATTACTTCGCGCATTCTTGACGATCCGTTGCAAGATATTGCAGGTAAAAAAATTAAGTTAATTACGAAGTTGGAAACTCGGCCAATGGGAGAAATGTTTCATACAGTCGATAAGCGGGAGACATTGATCGATAAACTTTTTTTTACCTCTGATTTACTATATTAATTTCGCAAATCAAAAAATACAAGAAATTCGAGGAAAGAACTGGAAAGCAATAGGATTCAGTTGCGTAAGAATTCATTAAGGATCTCTACATAACCCGCTGATTTTGCGGAAAAATCTGTAACTACGAAATAGATAAGAACTTTCGATGCTCCGAATAATATACCATTGCGTTAGAGTTCTTTCTGGAAGCGTTGCGCGGTATAGAGCGGAAAAAAAAAAACATTGCAAATTCACGTACCGTAGTGCGGTGCTGACATTTGTATTGTTTTCTTTCGTCGTTTCTGTCGTTTGCCCTTTGCCATTTTCACCATCACCGAGTACGAATATCGCGCACAGGTTGACGGTTGCATCGTTAACGCGAACTCGCGGTCTCGAAAGACCGAGACCGGCTCATCTGCGGAACTACGAAAGGCGGACGCGGTAACGAAGGCAAAATGAGCGAAAGACACACACATACACACACAATCTCGGTAATGGGCAACCGCAAAAAAAAAAGTGCGAATGCAGAGAAATACATACTCTGTACACACGCTAGCGGAGAATAAAGAAGGGCATGCAGAAAAAGACAAAGAAAAAAATTCGCGGCAAAAAAATAGAAACGAAAGAAAAAGAGTTAGCTTCGTTGGCGTCGTTGTCGAGAGCTTCCAACCCCTGCGCTATGCGAACGCCCCGCCGGTTTCGACGCCACTCCACGCTATTGTAATTAAAAAGTTGAAGCGTAGACGGAAATTGTTGACTCCGTGGTTCCCCGGATGCAATTCGTGATCTGGGTGGTTAGCACCAAGTTGCGACGACGCCGAAACCCCCCCCCCACCCCCCTCCCGCCCCACAACCCAACCCGTGACATTCTATCGTCGTTCTTTTCTTCACCGTCGTCACGATTCTCGGCCCTAACGAGGTGGAAAAAAATGAGATACGAAGAACCGTCGAGATGTGGTATAATTGAATTTTTATTGCATTATTTTTTTTCTCAATGGTCTATAGTAACGATTGTTCCTTTGTTCTCGTCACTGAATGTAATTGGTTCACAGGGGACGTTTCTTTATCGGCCGTTTTGCATTGATGTTGCATTAAGTTGTACGGTCAACAAAGAGAAACCGTCGACCCGGTTAATGAAAGGAAAACTTGTGGCAAACCATTTATGTGTATCGTGAATATTCAACTTGGCAAATACTTGGAAAAAATTCATTCGCCTTACGTTTTTGAAATTATATTTAAAAAGCTCACCAAATAAATTCGAAGGCTCTACAAACATTTTTTCGTAAATGATGGACGCTAAAAAGTACACATATTATGACTTTTTTTTAATCAATAAAAAACAGTTTTTTGCACTTTTTTTTCCAATCCTATGTTTTTTTTTGTAACACGTAACAAAATTCATAAAAATTATCAATAATTAATTTAAAAAAAAACGGAGATATCGGAGCGACAATTCATTTGTATAATAATAATGATGTCAAAAAAAATATGAAATTCATCGATTTTTTATAGGTCAAAGTTCAAAAAAGGAGATTTCATGGAATTTTTTTTATAAAAAAAAAATTCATGGAAAAAATTCCATGCAATCCAAGCAATCCTAATTTTTTTTATAAAAAAAAAAATTCCATGAATCATGAAATCATGGAATTTTCCATGATCATGAAATTCATGGAATTTTTTTTATAAAAAAAGCGAAACGAGCGTTTCAGGAAATCTTTCACACGAATCTCAGAGGTGGGAAAAAATGCTGAGTCATTCGATTAATAAACATTGCATGGAATTTTTTTTATAAAAAAAAAAATTCCATGAATTTTTTTTTTTTTTTATAAAAAAAATTTCATGCAATGTTTATTAATCGAATGACTCAGCATTTTTAAAAAAAAAATACTCAGCATAAAAAAAAAAATTCCATGAATTTTTTTTTTTTTTTATAAAAAAAATTCCATGAAATGTTTATTAATCGAATGACTCAGCATTTTTTCCCACCTCTGAGATTCGTGTGAAAGATTTCCTGAAACGCTCGTTCTCTCTTCGCCTTTATCACAATTAAAAGCAAAAAATCAACAAAACAAAACCGCATAATGCGTGACAACACACAGCCGCAGGAGGAAATTGTTGCGGGCTCTGTCGGGTTATTCTCAGGGGGGTGTCTCGGGTGTACAATCTCTGATTTTCGTACCCCTTGGTGAGAGCAGCTGCGCGCTGTTTCTGTCGCTGCTACTCGAGCGAACGACCTGCTTCGCCCCAGCGACTTTCTAACGAGTTGCATGGTACGAGTGTATACTGTCCAGCAACGGAAGTGAGAGGGAGGGGCCGTTAGGAAACGGACACCACCGCGATGCGCCAGAAGCAGGAGCGAGTTTACAAAAAAAAAAAAGGGAAAGAAAGGTTAAAAAAAAAAGGCCGACCAGAAGGAAAGACACATGGAAGGATTTCTCTCGTACGGTAGAAAAAAAAAAGTTCGCGAGAAAAAGGATAACGAATTTAACTGGCTTCCGCGACGACCGAGAAATTGCAACGCGAAAACCAGCGGAAAAAGCTGACCAGTGGTCACTACGTGGACCGTCACGAGTTCTCGGGTTTATAGCCCTCCGGGATGCTTTGTGGTCCAAGATTACTCTCTTTCTCACTCGTCTCCGAATTAAAATCACACTGCCAAAGCCATTTGAAATTGTGAAAGGAAATTATTTGAGTTCATTCCGAACCGAGACAGTGAACAAGTGGATAAAATTCCAAGAATAACGAGCATCCATAACGACGAATCCGTTCTCAGCTTAATTCCCTTTGGATGGCAGTAGAAAAGGCTATAAGAAACGAATGCGATCTTTTTTTTTTTTTTTATTTTATTGCGAATCGATCTTTTTACCCCGAGAGAAGGAATATAAAGAACGAAGAGCACGTGGACTGAAAGCCGAATGAGAGTCACAATGCGGGCGGTTATCTCGTAGCCGGGAATCGTTGCATTATGGTTTCGACTTTCTAAGCTTTATCGGGTACCTAAAGTCGGAATAGTCGCATTGCAAGCTCGTCTATGCTGCGGTACGAAAAAAAAAAAAAAAAAAAAAATTAAGTCGCGAAGTCTGTATGCTGAAACGAATTCCTTGGGAATAGACGTACTGAAGAGTTTATTCAAAGCCTTACATACCTTACGTGTAAAATAGTATAGAAAATATGTAAACGAGAGTGTAGTGCCTATGTGCTGAAATGACTACACCACCCTAAACTGTATATAGTACGACTATTCGGCTCGCGAGCTCTGTAAAATACAGTGTTCCATAAAGCCTTCCGTTTTGCGAGAGACGGCGGTAGGGGTGGGAGGGGCGGGAGGGAGGGCTTTTAATACTTTAACGGGGCCGTTTAAAGCCTCGCCGCGTTGGTCGTTAATAAGTCGTCGCAGTTGCTGCGCCGTTTTGGGGCACGAAGAGAACCGAGGCGGAGCTCTAAATTAATTCGTACATAACTCACCCTCGATTATCGCGTTAGTCGTGAGGTATTAGATAAAGGGGTGGGAAAAGAGGGGCCGAGAACCGAAACGAATATTCGAGGTCGAAAGTCGCGTCGCGGACGAGTTGGGAAAGAGGAAAATCGAGAGGACGCTGTAGTAGGCAACAGAGAAATTATCGCGACTGAAAATCTCACTAACGGTGTCTCTCCGTGGGCTTCGCGAGCCGAGAAATAAGTTTTCGGAAAGTTTTCATTAAAACGACGAAGATTTCTACTGCGAAAGTACATGGCAATTGGGAACGAGAGAACGGACGATAGCTTCAACGAAGAGGAATATTATGTAGGAATTCAATGCGAAGAATGGAAAACTCCGCGGAATTATTGGACAAGTAGTACAGCGCGTACATCTTAATTTCTCGGAAAATTTTCGACAAGTTACACGAACTCGTCGTATTTCCATTGTATTTAGCAGTAGTTTAAGGATGAGGGATATAGTTGAGTATTGGAAATTCGAAGAGATGCCTTTCTCTCGTTATCGCTAAGATTTTCTACCGACTTAAATCCCGAATCGAGTGTAGGCGCAAAGTAGAGATTACACGAAAGCAACTCATTCGTCGAGCTTTTGCTATTAAAGAGCAGAGAGGCAAAAGCAGTCTTGTGGACCTGACATGGAGGACCGACCCGCACTCTCAAGCATCAAGAGATGAGACGCCTACTCGGCGAAGACGAGACATTAAACGAAGAGACCCCGAGAGCCGCTAACTTTTCCTCGCAATCTCCTATCTCTCGTATCAGCTTATACTTTACTCGAATAATATAGCAATATCTTCATCACGAAATTTACAGGCTCTCGCTAATGAGAATAAAATAAGAATACCATAAAATGATTTTTTTTTAATTAAAAAACTGCCGACTGGTATACCGAAAAATTGTATTATTGAAACTCGCAAAAAAAAAAAAAAAAATTCTCGTTAAAAATACACTTTCGAATTAATAATGCCGCGTCGAATATTCCGGGCTGAAAAGTAATCAAATGGAAAGCAAAAGAAAAATAAACATCGAAACGCTGATGATGGAAAACGCATCAACTTTTCGAAAATCGAAAAAATGGAGGCGATGTGATCGATGCTCGAGAGAGCGGAACTCGAGTCAAGAAGCGCGTAGAAATAAAGGACGTGTTATGCGACGACACGCGTATACAAATGAAAACATGCGCAGTGAGGTGCGAAAGTGATGAGGAAGAAGAAGCCATGGTGTGCGTACACGAGGATAATCACGTCGTCTTTCACCCCCAATGAGAGTAGAGCCCTATTGTAGTTAGAGTCTCTCAGTGCAGCCATATTGTTGCTACACAGTCGGCGTTACGAGGCGAGGTCGCCATCCACTTGGAACAAGATATACAGCAGTACAGTTGCGTTAAATTCTCGTGGTCTACGAGTCTGGTGCCGTGGATGGTAAGCTGAGGTAAGCTTGCACCTGGCAATGGACGAGTTCGGTTCTCTTGCCGGCGGTCTCTCCTCCCTCGTTTATAGCATTAACCAAAACTGGCGCTCCATATAAGACTCACTAGGGAACGAGGCGTCAAACGTGACAATGGAGTTACCACTCCGCCACGTTCCCTTCGTGTCTTTGCTTATTCTACGCATATACATAACTCTATTCGGCTAAGATGAGCAAACGTCGACCGCGACGAAGACCAAGAGGTATAGAGAAGCGAAGGGTGGAAGAGCGAACAAAGATGAGGGTAGGGAAACATGCGGATGAGCGAAGGGGTAAAGCCAACGAGAGACCAAAGTGGATGAGAGACTCACCTCCAGAGTTCTCTTCTCCACCACTTCTATGGCGAAATCTCCTCACCCTCTCCCTCTCTACCTCCCGTCCCTCTCCTCTCCAACCCCACACCCTCTCCACACCCTTCGACTGCGACTGCACACTGCGACTCCGTCAAAGCCGTGTTGAAACTCTCCGTAACCCCGACGACAATGTACGCTTACCAGGACGACAAGACACGGACAGAAAGGAAGACTATATGTATAGCTCGAGTCCAGATTAATTTACTCGGCGCCACCTACCACTCGACTTTTCGTTGCGGCTGCGGTGACGCGGAACCCTGTTGGACGGAATAAATTTTGGACTGCGTGGCGTCAACGTTGTTATACGTTTCTGTAGTGGAAGATACATAATTGAATACATTATATAGACGACCGCTGTGTCGACCCCCTACGTGCTCGTGTATAGTCGCTTTTGCCTACTCGATTGCCGGAGACCTGTGTCGTTTTGAAAAAAAAAAAAAAAAAAAAAAATGCTGATAAATGTTTGATTTGATTTAAGATCGCGTATTCCGGATTTTTAAAATAAATGGCAATCCTTGCGGTATAATCATGCCAATTGGTTACTAATATAACATTTCAACAATCGTTCGGGAAAAATTGTCATTCCAATGCTAGTGGTTTATTGTGACGCTTGCAAACACCGGAACGCCAATTTTTTGCAACAATTTTTTTTGCAAAAAAAACAATATTTTTTGTCGTACAGAATCCTTTTTTTTTTTGTTATGCTTGGCTTATAAAATATGTTCATTTTTTTTTATATTTGCAAATCGAATTTTTCAGTATTTGGCGTACCTTTTTTTTTTTTGGAAAAAAATATTTTGGGAAATTATATCAACGACAAAATTATATAAAAAATCGATATCTTCGCAGATATCTTCACCCAACCCGGACTCGATCGGTATCAAAAACTGTAAACAATTTTTCTCGCGTATCCTGGCATCTACAGCACAAAAAAAAAGTAGCATTTGCTGCGGAAACGATCAAAGCAGCTAATGACACTTTTTTTTGGCTGGAAGTGCAAGTGTACGCGAAAAAAAATGTTTACAGTTTTTATTACCGACCGCGATATTTCACCTCTTTTTAATACGCGATTCTAACTACGATTGTACGTCTATTCTGTTCGGTGCAGTGCACGAAAGTCCCGCGTTCGTATCTCGTTACGCGCAATTTCGGTTGTTCGGTTGTTGCTTCGGCAGATTCTCTCGCTTTACAATTTCTGCTTTTGCCCGGGTACGCGGTCGCACGACCCTGTAGCGTGGTCGACCTACGTACCCTTGTGCGTACCACTGTCGCGAGGATACGAGCGCACTATAGCGCCTCGTCACAGTATAACATTATAGAACATTATAAATGAACGACTGAACGAATAAATCGACAATCGCGCTAAGCACACGCAGCAAAAATTCTGAATATTTAACCTATGGGGAATTTTACGAATTGTTCAGCGCTTCAGCGACTCGGAAGGTAGAAAACGACGAACACGAAACGAACTTCACGGCAATGTCGAAAGCAAACACTTCTCCTTCTCAGTCGGTCGTTAAAAATACAACGAAGTATAGGGAGTCCCTGAGGCTAATAAAAACTTCGATCGATGGCCAATTGGCAATACGCATCGAGTGTAAAATGATGTTACTATATGTCACTATAGGTCATGTATGTTATCCTCTGGTACGTCACGTATTGTCACCAAATTCCTATTACCTCCGCTATAATGAAACGACGATTCATTCTTCGCACGAATTCCTGCGGCGCATGCGCAACGGGGACGGGTAATAAAACTCCGCGTTCGAGGATTCGCCGCGTGTAATTGGTAATCATGGGAATAGAACTGACCCCGTTTGGTACCACTTCACTTTGGTACTTCGGGTACTTTAGCATGTGTGTGTATGTACGCGATGTCAGTATCGGAATTCGTGTGTTTCATTTCCGCTACAACCGCGAGTTTAGTTTATTTTTCACTCGGTGCCAGAAATCCTCGGAAAGTCTTTATATATGATACATGCCCCCCAGAGGATTCTAATGAAAATGGCGGTTTACCAAGCGGGCTACCGACCATGTTCTATCTCTGCAAGTCTCTCTAACTAACGGACTCCCGAAATATTAAAATAGCGAGGGCACGTAGTATTTGGCCCCTCGGCGGAGTTAGTTTCTCATAATAAACCACTATAGCGCGTACCACCACCCCTTCTACACTGAATTTCGTACAACATGCATAGACGGAATAAATTCAACCCCTCGGCTGGTACACCGCTTTTTACGTCGCTATCTCTTACATTCGTCATACCATCGTCATTTCAACGGTCGAAAAGTTTTTTCATAAAAAAAAAAGTACTTCCGGTGAAGAGTGACCATCATTGCTTTCAGATACATGACGAGATTCGGTATATACTGCAATTATGTTAACGCTTATTGCCGGGAAAAAGACGGGAGTTATGCGTTTCACCGTGAAATTTGACTTTTCGCGTTTTCTTGGTATCCAATGTTTTCCGAAACAATAAAAAAAAATCGGGAGGTTCTCACACTCCCAACTATAATATGCGAATAATTATTTGTTATTTCACTCTTTCGTCAATCGGATTTTTTTTTTTTAATTTTGATAAAATTATTTTTCTATCGTTCCTTTCAATGTTTCACTATCGATAGATGTCGTAAAAAAATACTCAACACTTATGAAAATTACCCTCCAATGCAGTGAAATTAAAGAAAATTATTATTTATTTTTTTACGATTTTTTTGTATGGTGTGCATTCATTTTTTATCATAATTTTACATTGAATTAAGTGTACCAATTTCTGCACAAATAACTTCCGGTACCAGTACAATAAATATTACAGTTTTTTTTTTTTATTTTTTGGAAAAATTCGCACCAGAAGTTTTTACTCATTCGTATTATCTTCGCAAATATTAGAATAACGTAATACGTAATATTTTCGTGTCGATCGAGAGTTTTACGAAGAGAAAAATAAATAAAAATCGTTTGGTAATACTACTTTCACGATCGAGTCAAAACTTCCCCTGTGAATAAAAACATTACTGACTCATACAACACGAAGAATCCCATTGAAGTTTCCGAAGTTATTCGAGGCTTGACCCTGGGTCAACCGTGTGGCAAGTGGCGAATAACTTTTTTTTCTTATCTTTTCCCCTTTTTTATATTATTTCATAGTTGAACTGCCCGGGACCAATCAAAAGTTTCGAGGGTACCGCGAAACTTTTCTGCCGATGTGAGGAAATACATGAGTCCATAGGGACGCCGGAGAAACATTATTTCGAGTATGTATAGTGAATTTAGTTTGACTATCTGATTTGTTTGTCGAGGTCGGTGGTGCGGGAGAACTCGTTCACTTTCAATGGACGACGAGAGTTACATCGACATGTAGAAGAATATAGTATATAGCGCACCGCATACAAATACAAACGGTACTACCGAAGTATACTGCTCATTCCATCGCACTTTCTCTTTTCACAATTCCTCAATTCCTAACCTTTCTTTCTTCCTCTTTGCTATCGTACAATGGACCACGCCGCTGCTCGCCTCTCTCGGATATTTGGCACACGAACGACTGTATGGAAAAATCTCTCTCCCAAAAAAAGAAGGAATAAAGACCGAGGAAATTCTTTCTATGCGAAAAGAAAGTTGATTCCCTCGGTGGTTTTCACCCCTCCGGCGCTCGTCTGCCTGATCCCCCGGAGGGATGAAGGAAGCGCGCGCCTCCTTCAGCATTCAACGGCCTTCCCGCACCCGTAAATGCTAAATACTTTTCAAAGCCATGAGAATAGGTTTGTATAGTGGGATTCGTAGTATACGAAAATTTGCGTAGGGGTTGTGTGGTGACTGGCGAGAGATATTTTTCTTGAATGCAAGATTCGCCAGTGGGCGTTGTGAACACCACATACCTGCAACCCAAATGTAAAGCCCACGCGAAATCTGACTTTTTCGTACCTCCGGTGCACACTTATTCCAGAGCATGTATACCGCTTATTCGACATTACAATTAGTAAGTGATATGTTGAAATTTAAAATAAAAAAAAAAAAAAATTCATTAAAAAAAAAATACGATTTTCATAAAATTTTTTACCTTTTGAAAAAATATGTTTCGCAAATATGAAACATACTTCTTCACTTCTGAAATAGCAATTTCGGAATAATATTTATGTTAACCTTTTTGTTTTTACCGTTTACAAAAAAATTTTCGGCGGTGTCTTGAAAATTTTTAATCTTTGATATGAAAAAAAAAATAGTAAAAT
This sequence comes from Cryptus viduatorius, assembly GCA_964006125.1. Classification (NCBI taxonomy): domain Eukaryota; kingdom Metazoa; phylum Arthropoda; class Insecta; order Hymenoptera; family Ichneumonidae; genus Cryptus; species Cryptus viduatorius. The sequence continues at coordinate 2,587,151 of OZ023226.1, forward strand.
GCTCAATATTAAATAATATAGTATAACAATATTGATAATAATAATATGAATTTTCGATTATTTTATCATTAATATTTTATTATTATCATTATTATTACGTTATTAATAAACTCTTAAATAATTTTTTTTTTTTATATTTGCATCTGTAAACAATTATTTGTACATCGCGTAAAGTAAACTGTTAAAGACGTCACGAACACCTGCTTCGCTCCGTCCAGCTTCGCAGGACAAATAAAAATAAAAAAAAATAAAATAAAAAAAACGAAAATCCGTTAGTGAGTCAGGAGGTTTTGAGAGCTCATTAAAGTTTCTGCTCCACTGTTGAGTCGCCGTGTACACACAACTCCGGGCAAAGTTTGCCCACGCGACCCCCCGTCACGACCAAGTTAGTGACCGGGATTAGGACAAACTCTGCTTCACCACTAATGCCGTGTGCTCCGCGCACGGGAACGATGAAGCGCAAGCGCAACGTAACAACAAAGATACGAGAATGTCGCAGGAATAAAGCATCAACGACGCTTTGCTGTTTGATGCCCTCTCGGAAACTCGATAACCTCGCTGCTCCTGTGTACTTACACACGAACTCTCCCCTCGGTACCACAGCGATATTCCTATGTTGAAACATCCGAGAGCTCCTTTTAATAACGTTCTCCCCGCGCTTCTGCGACACTTCGTACGCTAATCGCGTTTTACGCCTTCGGGATTTCTCACCCGTGTTCCCGGCGACACCCCATAAGTTTTCCACCATCCCCCATCCCCCGCTAGTCAAATTTCCTGTCAAACGACGAGAAAGAACATATAGCTACCGTTTCTCTACCCGTATTAAAACGGTGCCGGGTCACATCTTCTATCCGATACAAAGGATCCTCAACGGCTAAATTAACTCTCCTTTATCCCCGACAATGTCTTCACAGTTTCGCCACAGGATAATTTTTGCTTTTTTCGAAGCCTCGAACTTTTACTTGTTTTCTTTACTTCGCGTATATCGTACAGATATACGCTCCTCGTTTCGCTCACAATCGCGAAGGGCTTTCCCGTGATTTAAGGCCGAATCTTGGATTGCGTAGGATTTCGTTTTTTTTTTTTTTTTTTTTTCTTCTTCAATGGGTTAACAAGTGTAGCGTGACGATGATAGGCGATTTCGGTGCGCAATCCTAATTTTGTACTGCCAAACATCGATAAAGATATCGAAAACTAATTTCAAGGGGTTTCGGAGCCTACGAATGCCGGAACTGATAATGTGAACCTATCGCATCCCTTTGTTCCAACGCTTCGAGAGACTTCCCGCTCGCTTTAACCTTTTGTATTTGGTCGATCGAAGGCACCCATAAATCCACCATGTGCCAACCGATGAACCCTAAAACCTCTTGGCGTTCGGTATGTTCGTGATCGCAATACGCAGACACATTCACTGTGTACACGCGCGGTGTACACACACGCAGTTTTATCCCTCGACCAGGCAACTTTTAGCAAAAAGTTTTGAATTAAATTTCCACTCCCTTTCGTTTGCTGGCTTTTAGAGATAAAAAAAAAGGAAAAAAAAAACGAAGTGGAAGAAGGGAGTTGAAGCGAAGCCGAGGAATTTCCTCGACCGCAGGGAGGGGGGAAGGGAACTATAGGGCAGATTCCTCGTCTGGCACTGGCAAAGCGACCACCGATTCTCCTTTCTACATCCCCCTTTGTCGCACACACATCGACTTTGGTGGACAATAAAAATAAAAAAAAACAAACTATGTACGTGGGTGAAACGAGAAAAAGAGGAGAGAGGAAAAATATCTCGAAGATCGCTGTACGAGAAAATGCTTTTGTGAATTTTTCGCGACGATACACGGAATCTTTCACTCAACTTTTCCGCATCCATCGATCAAATTTACGAAACTTCATTTTTACTGTATGATGATTCGAAATAAATTTATATGGAACGAACGAATTTGACGGATATTCCGAATTTTTTGTAACAAAAAAGAAATAACGCGCACGTTTCACCTTAATCTTTTTTTTTTTATTGTTATGGCCGACTTACGGCGTTTCACAGAGATAAGCGACTTCTTTGTGCGTCGTGTTCTCAAAAACAGCTGAAAATTACTTAAGACAATTTGACATAACGGTTCTATAACATACAAATGTTTTTCTTAGATTCTCCTACAATATAGGAACTTTAGACAACTTGTTTCCCGATTTTTTTAAATTTTCATCCAATTTTTCGGCAATAAAAAAAAATTATAAATCATAATCCATACCGATGAATTATTCTGCATTTGCTCGAAGAATCGACTTCTCCGAATCGGAAGTACGAAAATTTTCGATATCCGTGCAGAAAAATTACTTAACAAAATTTGACATAACGCTTTTATAATATATAGATGTTTTTTTTTTTTAAGGCTCTCCTACAATATCCGAACTTTAGGCATCTTGTTTCCCGATTTTTAAAAATTTTCATCCAATTTTTCGGCAATAAAAAAAAATTATAAATCATAATATAATAATATACAATATACGACCTTTAGGCAACTTGTTTCCCGATTTTCAAAAATTTTCATCCAATTTTTCAGCAATAAAAAAAAATTATAAATCATAATCCATACCGATGAATTATTCTGCATTTGTTCGAAGAATCGACTTCTCCGAATCGGAAGTGCGAGAATTTTCGATATCTGTACAGATGACGTAAAGCGGCCGAAAACATATGGGTTGCCAAAAGGGAAATGAGGCACCGCGAGAGCCGGAGTACATTGTAGAACCCCGCGAGGCAGAGTCCGGGATTCGTCGAATGGAGAGATGGGGTGTAGTGGTGGATAGGTAACTCGCGAGGACGTTAAATATGGTAATGAGTTTCGACACGTAGAGGCTACCAATAGTCATCAATTATTCTGAATAATGACATGCAAATAGGACACAGTGTAGGCAATTAATGTCACTATTTGCGGAGGCTTATCCCTGGTGCTCGTCGAGCGTAGAACCACCGGGCAACAGCAACAGCAACACCGTATACTGAACGGGTTTCGAGAGGCCCCTCTCTCGCTGCGTACATAACTACACTACATATTTGTCGTTGGATGACCACCGCCCTCCGACCAACACGTACGTCAGGTAGTGCTCGTCGGGATATTCGACAAACACGTTGATACCGATCGAACTCACGTTGTAATGTAGGTCGCGAGATGCAACTATCGCGGGTACAGCATCCTCGCAGCATCCGTCTATGTGTGTCAACACAGTGTTAACGCGTTTTACCAAAATGATGATAAACTTGGAAAACCGATGCTGGGTCAACGTCATTAGGCGAACTATACATATGACCTTTGATCCGATCGAATGATTACTCACTAATTTCCATCACCAGTTATAACGTTCGAACACACGAAATCTGCTTATTGAATATAGACATCCCGAACTTCCCAATCCACCGAAGTGTTCCGTCGCTTTCGTTTCTCGCAAAGTGTTAAAATAATTACATTCGTTATGGTAATTTGATAATTAAGATATCAAATCTGATTGCGAACGATCTCCTTGTGACGCTTGTTACAAATTAAAAAGATTAACAGCGATGCGAATTAAAGAGGGAGGCGGCTTTTCTTGGCAGAGATAGGAGGACCGCTCGACGATAATTTTGGCTCGCGCCTCGTCTCTCTGAGACGAAATGAGAGAGACATCCGTCCCCGGGACCTCTTCCTTTCTCCATTCTATTCGTATTCCTTTCTTCATTTCTCCTTCTACATGTTTCTCTTTCGCGCTTTCTACTATCTCTCATTTACTCGAATTTTACGTTAGCTACGCGAGACGAAAAAGTATTATGCAGCGTAATTTATTGCCGCCGATATATCAGAGTCGGGCAGAGCCTCGTCGTCGCTCCCGGACCAGAGGAATAATTTCACGTAAAAGAACATTTCAACCCTCTCTCACTGCCGAGGGATTTAGCACTTTTCTGTATTTACGATGTACCGAACTCCGGTGTCTCGTCTTTTTTTTTTTTTTTTTTTTTTTTTTTTTTTTTTTTTTTTTATCCACTGTTGTAACGCATAGCTTATATGTATAGTATTATTATTCGGAGAAAACAATATACCGACAATGGGAAATCATATTTCATTTGAAGTTAAAACGTCACTTTCAAACTTCGTTGGCGGATTCGCCTACCGAAACGGTGACTGTGTCATAGCAGAAATCCCGCGCAAAGATCGGTCAGCGTAATTCATTTTTATCACAAAATAATGAAGCCGTGAATGCAAAGACTAACGTATAACTCGCAATGCATACATTCTCTTCCGGGTCGACGAAGAGTCGCATCGCGCATGTTGTTACGGAAATAAAATTTTATTGCACCGGAGAATTGCGCGATTTTACTCGGGGCGGTAAAACAGCAGAATAGTTTACACAGTTTTAGCAAAGTAGACGCCCGAGTACACTTCCGAAGGGTTTTTTACTCATCGCGAAGATATTCAATCGTATTAAAAAAAAATTTCAAAAAATAAAAAAATTTCTTCCGGTTCAAACCTCCCGACTACGTTTCGAACGTCAATAATCTACGATATCCTTGAAATTAAAAATAATTTTTGTTTGTTCGTAAAAATCAATTTTTTTTTTTTTTATTTTATTAAACTATTATTTCATTTTAATATTAGCAGCAATACACATTTCCGATGTAAGAAAGTGAGTATTTAGCGAGTACTCGATATTAATTTATTACCCGTAAATAATACGGTATTACCGTCTCCCAACAACGAGACGAAGATCAGAGAGGATAACTGGAAATTGAAGGAATAAGCTTAAGCACCTATGCAACCCCAACTTCCGAGTAATTGTAATCAGATAACAGACCCAAGGATGCTTGTGAGCAAAACGAAGGTAGGATACAGGTCCGGGTTTCGAGTCGCTCCCGGCGCTCGAGTGGGTATTGTATTTACGATATTGCTATCCCACACGTCCAGACGTGTGTCCGCTATAGTTATCCGAGATAGTAGTTCTCACCATCCTGAAATTCCATTACAACGCTCCTACGCGCGTGCTTCCGGGGATACTGTTCTTGCTGCACAAAGGAAATAGCGCTTCGCATTTCCAATTCTTCCGGTCCAAAAAGTTACCGGATCGAAATGTCGATCGACGGAAAACACACGGAGGATATCATCTCTTGTATATCCCTATTTATTTCCGTCAATCATCGATAGTTCAAAGAAACAAACGTTTTGTACCGAACGAAGAATCGAAAATTGTTTTACGAAATACGATACTACAAGATTCTTTATGCCACTGCGCAGCGAAGCGAAGCGTGCGTAAAATCGCACTTTACGCACTCGTGCAATAAAATTTTGTACGATATGCGTGCGAAAAAATTTTTTCTGACGAGTGTGAGTTTGCAGCACGAGCCGAAGACGAGTGTTGAAAAAGTTACTCGCACGAAGTTCGTACAAAATTTTATTGCACGAGTGCGTAAAGTGCGACTGTTCTATTCACGTGCGCAGATCACGTGCGCAGAAAGTGGTGCTTTCCGTGACAGTTTTTCGAGGCGAAAGTGACCAATTTCATACCGCAGAGGAAATTTAGATTCGCGCATGCGCAGTACGCAAACGCATCACTTATTTCGTCGCTAGAAAATTGTACTTTCCAAATTCCCGGTTAAAAAATGTGCGATTGTTGGGTAAGTGAAAAAACATAAAAAAAACATGTGTATATACCTACATACACATGTTTTCTCCTGTTTTTTCAAGTTTTTCAACAATGGTACATTTTTTAAATGTTTTTCAAGTAAATTCACTTGTTGAAAATCGTTTTTTTTTTTTTTTTAACTTCTTTCGTCTTTCACGTATAATTTCATGTAGAGTACCCGCTGAATGGTCTTTGAGAGTTTTGAATAAAAGTGAGATATTTCGAGGGAAAATAAAGCTTCAAAATACATTCGATTTCCTCTTGTTTCTGTTACGTATGGAACCGTTCGAAAGGGGAGATTTGTTGAAGGAGAACGGCATTAAGAGCGAAATCAATATTTCTTTCACCCTCTGTAGTTCCGTCTGGCGTTCTTTCTTTTCTCTCGGTAAACGTCAATTGCGCGGAGGAGGTGCCCCAATGCTGTATTTTTCTTTTTACTCTATATGTATCGACATTTTGCATCCCCCCTTTCCCCGCGATCGAAGACAGTTTCGAGCGAAGGGAGTAAAGTTATTACCGAGGCAAGCAAGTCGGCCAGAATCTTCGAAGCGGTTACATAAGTTTTTCCCGTGAACGACCTCAACTCAACAATGGCACATACCCCTTCCGCGCCACTTCTTCGCGCGAGAGAAAAATCGTGGAACGACCCAGAAGGACGAAATAGTTTTGAGAAAATTTTAAACGCATATTCGATCGAGTCGTCGGAAAAAAAAAAAAAAAATAAAAAAAATAAAAAATGTTACCAACTTTTTGTAAGTCGATCGAAAACATCGACACTCTATAACGTTTCCGCGAGCGAAATCTTATCGTAACGATATCAAAAGTTTTGTGCGAAAGCGAAATCGTTATATCGGCTACAGAGCTATAAAAAAAAAGGGCAGGAAAGAGAAAGTATCAGTTTCTAGAGTTCCGGCTATAGAAACCATTTTTTTTTTTCAAGCTATCGAGCTCTTGGCGCGGTGATAAAAAAAAATCACTAACCCGTCCGAGTTGATGGAGAACTCCATAGTCCGAGCAGTAAAGCCGCAGTAAAACATAATACTAACAGTACTAGTGGTAGAAGTAGTAGTAACACTGTTGTCGTGTTACATCTGCGAACAGTCACCAGAAATAAAGTATCAGCTATTGCCCCACCTTCGCTATTTCTCTATCGCGTCATCCTTTATCTTCGGAGCCTTTTGGTGCGATAGTGGGGAGGTTGAGCGGTAAAATAATGGTCGAAATAATAGAAAAAAATGATGTATAGTAGCTGATAACGTGCACAGGTCTTTTATTGCTGCAAGGGTGAGCCTCGCAGGCAATAGCACCTCCGCAAGGACCACCCGGCAGGGACGGCGCAGGGACACCAAGTGACGGCGACACAAGGTACGAGAGAAAAGAAGAGAGAATCGGGGGTCGAGACAGTGGTTGAGCGAGTATTCGGTATAGGGTCACACGTTGTTGCAAGCAGTTTCGTAGGATCGAGTAGCCGGGAATAGGGAGAATGACCGAGTGACCGGCTTCGTCTCGGGTTCATAAATTTTCTTCCTTCCTTTCGCGCGGCGAAGAAGCTCGTGATTCTCTTCGCTCGGGCCGGCGAGTGAGTAAGCTTTATTGTCTGGACACTACGCTCGCTGTGATATCACACAGAAGAAACTAAACGAAAAAAAAAGACCGCGATAGAACCGGCGGAAGTGCACAAAAGGTGGCAAAAGGTCAGAGACCTCTTCGTGAGTACAGAAAACCCGAAGCCAGAGAGAAGCTACCGTAAGAATTGAAAAATCCTATCCAATTCCAATTATATCTTGTTTTTCTTCGATTTATAAGGAAGAAAGACGAAATCCCGGAAAATGGTGCACTTCATTTTTCTTTTATCCTCAGTCTTCTTCGATCGATAGTGAAGAGATAATAATACGGATGATATTGCAACGGAGAAATTAATCGAAACAGTTATACGAATTCTGCGTTTTATGACTTCCTTTATAATTAAGGATATTTCCGAATTCATGAAGGGGTCGTATTTATATATCGGTGCAAATAACTGAAGAGCGCACGTATATTTTTACACTTTTTCAGATTCTATTTCAATGAAATCGATACCCTTTTTCTGCATCCCGGCTTACCCACAGGAGGATCTATCGCAGTGGGATTATTTCCATAGTGAACCTTCGTAAAAAAATTTATTTATTTCACGCAGGAAGGGTTTTCGAGATTGAAAACATCCCTCGAGATTCTTAGATATTTTCTTCATTTTTCTACCACCTTTACGATTGGCCTGCAGCCGACATAGAAAAAAGTATATCGCAATATATATATACAATGTATTCAATAAATTTTCCGTAAAAAAAAATTATTTTACGACTATATATATTTTAGAATATATATGTCGGTAAATATTAATAAATATATAAATTCTATAAAAACGCCGAATTTAATATACTTTTTTGAATCTCCGATAAAAATGTTTCTTAAAAGCTTTGAAAATGCTTGCTGCCGTCGACTGCGCGCCTTTCAAATCACTATTGTCGCTGAATTTTCCTTGAATATTTCATAAAAATTGCACTTAGCGTAATTGATGTTCGAATATACTATCGGAGAAACATTACGACGAATGACGTAACATATGTAACTTGCCACTGTCGCCTGCTTCGTGCTTTGAGGCTTCTATATGCAGTATCGAATATTTCCAAAGCACAAAAGGCTTTTATGTATCATTTGCGCGGATACGTTGAGAAAAAAAAAATATTCTACTGAATAGTATACGAATATTTCGGAAAGGGATGAAACTGTATTATTGCAGCGATAAATTTTCCCACCGAATCCATTAATCGTATATTAAACGCAGTAATACTCGAACGGCGTAGTAATATCCAAATACAAACGATTTTTTTCAGGTATTTTATATCCCAAAAAAAAAAAAAAATCAGCACGCGGCTTTGTATCGATTTTTTTTTTCATGGACCGATAATTTTAAAAAATCATCGCGATTTATTCGAAAAATACGATACGCCCTATCAGCCAACGAATTTAATATCACGCCGCGGTGCTCTCATCACATTATTTGATCGATGTACGGGGAATTTCATTTCATAAATGTACTGTCAATATTGAGAAATAGAATTCCAATTAAATCCTTAATTTTGATCCCTGAGTCAGCAATATCAATTTATAATTACACTTTCCGCATATTTGCATTAAGACGTAAAAAAAAAAATGTATTTATTAACGATCAGCAATTGGCTCAATCGTATTTCATACTTAATTTTTTCATTGTCATCGCTAAGCGTAACGACATCTCCAGTTTCTCAGAGTTTATGGCTTACCGCTGGCCGACGGCGTGGAAGCTTTTGAAAGCACACGGAGTTAGAGATTATATAAGGAGTTTTTTATTCACGGAGTTTCGTTTAAAGTACTCGTAAAAATGTAATCTCCTTAATTACCGTGCGGCATCTTAAAGTAATTAACTTTCCCATGATGGCTCGCGCTTTCGACACGATGATCTTTTTACTTCATTTTTTTTTTCATTGTCCGAAAAAAAAAAAAAAAAAAATTTTAACGCCCGTCGTTCATCAAACGTTTAACGAAAGGGTCAAAGGTTGACGCGTGTGTGAATTTTCCGTGAAAAGGGCAAAAAATACAAAAAAAAAAGATCACCGACGGTTTGGCTGTAAAAATGATTCGTCACTTTGAAAAAAAAAGTGTATATATATATATGTATCTTTTGCATGAATTGCCGCGGCGCTTAATTGACCTAATTGCGTTAGCGCGGCGACCCAATCGGGAGTGGGAATCACCGTACCTTTTGCGAAACAGAGCAAAAATAGTTCGTTGAGACGCAGAAGAATGCTTAAACAGCAAAAGCACAACTATGAAACGATTCTCTCGGGTGTCGTGTGTGTGACCCGGGTCTTAATGCGGGACTTTTTGCTTCAGCTGCAATAAGCTGACCGTGGATTTTCGCGTATAAAAATGTTGCGTTCCATTAATTAATAAGCGAAGCTAAAGACCCCCGAGGTAAGTAAATCTTATCGCATTTTTCTTTCCGCCTCGAGGTAATTATTTAACAAAGCGAAAGATTTACCTGATTGCCGGCAACGCGACGGCGAGAGAAAAAAAAATTATTTGCGAGAATAATACGAAGAAAAAAACAAAAAAATGGTTACAGTGCAATGCAATACAGACTCGCGAGATCGAGTATCCTCGTTCTTCATAAAGATTTCTCGCGTCCCTCAAAGTTGCTAAGGTTGGGGAGGAGAGAAAAAAGTATAACGAGGTCAGAGCCTTGCGAAGGAAAAACCGTGAAGCGAGTTACGGTTATGGAGGAGTATCTACCGCGGGTAGGGGAAGAAGAAATAAACGAAAGTGGCGGAATCTCGGACTTGACAATTAACGGAAATTTAGAGAAAAGTCAGAACCGAGGGAAAAGCTATGAAAAAAAAACGCCTCGCAATACTTATCGCGCGTTCTATATACTTTTATATATCTCGTATAATAATGATGAAAGTTTCGCGCTATGTCTTCAACTTCTCGCGAAAGGTCAGCTTATACGCAAGTTAAATTAGACGGACTTTCCAGTAAGTGAAAAGAAAGGATCTTCCGTCTTATATACCGTGCGTATATAAATATTATATATATATATGTATATATATGTATATAGGTGGCCAATTCAACTTTTGTACAATTTTTTTTGCTCGGTTACCCGCCTTTAATAAAAGTATATAAAGTATATATAAGTCCGTTGCCAGTTCTCAGTCTGCTGCGGTAGCGAAAAAAAAAAAAAAAAGGACCGAAAGACACCAGTCACGGTACAGCTGGAAAAGTTTTAAACGTATCCAATTTAGTTTTTTACCCCTCCGCAACTTTCGTCGCAAAATTATTTCGAGTTAATAACGGATCCATGACGATGTTTGGTTAACTCGCCAAGGATACGCCGAATTTAAAAACGGTGTATCATTAAATTCACAGCCAAAAGTGAGATTCAAAGAGCATTTTGAATACATCTGAATTGGATAAAAATCTGAATAAAAATTACAGTATGGATGGCGCGAAGGTCATTAATTTTTCATAATAATAATAATGCCAAAAAGTTATCAACAATTTCAATAAAAAATTGTCTAATGAACCATTCGACAAACCATTTCGTTACCAGAATTTGATTTGTTAAGTTTTCGGAATATTTATGTATAAATATCATCAGAGATTTTTAACATTTCTCGATTTTTTTTAACGATGAGAATTCACTAATGTGGAAAACCCGTTTTTCGCAAATTATACAATTTTTTTTTTATTCGTATGTATTAGAAAAATGTATAATTCACATTTTGCTAAAAAAACGTTCGATTGCGGAATGATTTTTATTTAACAAAATAATTAAAAATTATTTTAAAAATCAATGTTCTTAGAAACTTCGGCACGATTAAAATTTTCCATATTTTTATCCCATTTGGATGTATTTTAAATTCTCACAGAATTTCACTTTCGGTTTTGAATAATATAAAGTCGTCTTTACACGCTCCGTAACCAATACTTCGTGTCGAATTGCCGGTGCAACAGTCTCAATGGGAACAATAGAATTCCAACGCAGCAACGAAAAAAGGCAAAAAAAAACCAAAAACGTTGATTATTCTAAACGGTTTCAACTGAAAAATGTCGACTCGTTGACTACAAGAAGTATTCCAAGCGAGTTTTCCGCAACACCGAATAGAGCGTTCGTATAATTGCAAAGGAAAACGTAACGGAGGCATTATTTTGTCGGTACTGGTAAATTAAACGTATAGCTGTATTAAAGTCGTCAGGAGAAAGGGCCATCGGAGAGTAGAAAGCGTCGAAGCGAGATTTTGAATCCTGCGCAGTATGTTGCTGCGCATGGTACGGGCAAAAAGTCATAATAATAACGTAGAGCCATTTGATCTCCAGAAAGGCAAGAAAACCCCTGAGCAGCGCGGAAAAGCGCTTCTTCTCGGTATAGCAACAGCATCGAGCTATCGCATCAAGATAGGGAAACTGCACACCTATATTCCAACCAATAGAGGCGTTTTCGCGTTTCTCCTTCCTGGTATCTCTGTATCTCGGGTTCACTCTCGAGTTCCATCGCTTTTTCTTTCTTCACCGACATCCTTCCCGGTACACAAGATACCCCCTACTTCCGGTCCACTAAACTCTCGGAAAACGATGATACTCCCTTTCGCGCTATAGCTACCCCAACACTCTGTGACTCTCACTCAGAACAAAAATACTTTTCTCATAAATCAAGCTGATACTCTTGACTCGCCCACTTCTGGTTTCTGTGTCGCCATAGAGTGTACTGTCGTACTTACGTACCAGTGCTCTCTTCTGCCGCTCGCACTCGTACTGCACTGTTTTTCCTACCGTCTTTTAGGTATTACAGTAAACAGAATTCCTTTCAACCCGCTATAGCTTTTTCTTCTCTCCGAAGGCTTTATTTGTGATACCTACTAATAGCGGTACTGGTAGCGGTAAAATACGGAGTAAATTAAAGTAGCAGCAAAACATTTTGAATCATTTGAAGAACACGCAAACTTTACTTGAATCGTAAGGGTAGCCGCTAAATCGGCCGAAAAAAATTCTCAGACGTTTCCCTGATATTTTCATTTTTTACGAATTCTTCTCCCGTTTTTTCGAGATTTTTAAGTTCCAGTGGCGTAATGTTTATATCCACATTCGCCGATGTCGCCAATAATAACATACAACAGTGAATAGAATTCCCGATTATTAATAGTTATAATGAATTTGTAATTTCGGATTTTCGATTTTTTTTGCATTCGAAATGAAACCCATAAAAAAAAATTTTGCCCGTAATTTTTTTAATTCGCTTCAAAAATTAAATTTTTCGTATTTTTCCTCATTAATATATTTAATTCTCTGAAATTTTCAAGTTCTTCAAGTTTTCCCTGACAGTCGCCACCCTCCGTACGCCGATAAAAAATATTGCAAATCGATTTTCAAATATAATACAACTAATTACAATAAACTATTATTATTATTCGTACTATTAAAAAATTACAAAATTTATCGTGCATTTAGATATTTTTGATAAAATTTAATTTAAAAAATCATAGGACATAAAATTTACACAATATAAATAAACAACTATACGAATGAAAATCTACAACGTGCGAAAAAATTTGCAAAAAGATTCGACTCGATGTTTTCGAGAATTGCATACTGCAGATACACATAGATGTATCAAAAACTCGAGCCGCGAGTTTTATCGCAACTTTAAATTCCGCAACTGTGACCATCGTGCGATTCAACAGCAGCGTCTGCTCGCGTTCGACGGGCGAGAGTTACGTTCGCTTGAAAATCCCCGGTTTGACACGGTCGCTCGTCGCTCTATATCACTTTCCGGCCTGCCGAGCCGATGTGATTGAACGCGTTAAATGTTCGCGCTCTAAAAACCTTCTTCCGTTTCTCGGCCCGCGAGGTGAGTTCACCCCGCCGAGGGAAGCCTCAGCAACATTGTTCGACCCTTCGTTTCGTTGCGAATGGGAAAACTTTCGTCAGAATGGGTTGGATGGTGATAGAATACATCCCCAGGCAGCAATTTCGAGAAATGGACTGGAGCCTTAACCATACGTTCTTCGACTACCATCTACCGAGAACGGGGTTCGTGTGCTAACCAAACTTCTGATTCACGCTTCTCGAAGTATCGATACTAACGCGAAAAATTTCATTTCTGCTTTTTACCTTCTTGTTTCATACGCGCGCAGCATGTTAAATTACTTTGATTCGCAGAAATAAGCTTCGCTTTACGCAAAACATCGAAAAGAAAGATCATTCTTGAGAAGCAACAATTATCATTGCCATTATTGCCATTATTGCCATTATTGCCGTTATTGCCATTATTGCCGTTATTGTCGTTATTTTCGTTATTTTCGTTATTTTCGTTATTTTCGTTATTTTCGTTATTTTCGTTATTTTCGTTATTTTCGTTATTTTCGTTATTTTCGTTATTTTCGTTATTTTCGTTATTTTCGTTATTTTCGTTATTTTCGTTATTTTCGTTATTTTCGTTATTTTCGTTATTTTCGTTATTTTCGTTATTTTCGTTATTTTCGTTATTTTCGTTATTTTCGTTATTTTCGTTATTTTCGTTATTTTCGTTATTTTCGTTATTTTCGTTATTTTCGTTATTTTCGTTATTTTCGTTATTTTCGTTATTTTCGTTAATTTCGTTAATTTCGTTAATTTCGTTATTTTCGTTAATTTCGTTATTTTCGTTATTTTCGTTATTTTCGTTATTTTCGTTATTTTCGTTATTTTCGTTAATTTCGTTATTTTCTTTATTTTCGTTATTTTCGTTAATTTCGTTAATTTCGTTATTTTCGTTATTTTCGTTATTTCTTCATCATAGTACATGACATTTATTCGATATAATCTGATGTACAGTTTGCTTGCATGAACTAATTTTACTTTATTCGTTTATATTGCGAGTCGGATATAATAGGTGAACCGAAGGGAATACGTAATACTTCGGAGGGGGAGAGTAATTCAAGGGCGGAAAGTTCAGTACACACGTAACCACGAGTTCGCTCTCGGAAAAGGATGACCGACCTACGGGTTGATCCGCGCGAAAGGCTCAGAGTTTGGATAACGACGCGCGTGAGTTTGCCGCTCGCCACCACCGGAATACTGTAATGTTAACGCTACTGCTTTACCTGCTACGCCTCTACTACTGTTGGTAGCGACGATATACGCGTTCGAAGGACTTATGATGCCGCACCTGCGGTACGTGTGGACTTATGGAGACCAATCTGTTACCCGTTTCCCGACAGCGAAATAGATAGAGGTGTTCAACGATCTCCTTCCCCCCCCCCCCCCCCCCTCCCTCCCGCGAAGCTTAACCTTCGTACATGTATAACCGTAAGTGAGAGGGGAAATGTGACATTGTGGTCGTGCGGTCGTTTTCGTGTACATAGATTCAACCGAGATAACGCGTGCGCTTCGCTCTCGCATGCTCACCGACACCCCGGAGAAAACGACTGTGAAAGAACGCGCGAGAAATATCGATGAACGTAACGTCACCGCGTCGTGTTCGCGACAAGTGATTTATCATAATTTGGGCGAAACACCCCCTCACGCTGTTGCTGGCGTCGATTATTCCGTTCGATATCGCGACATACAGGGTAAAGTACTTGTAGGTAAGATTGAAAAAAATGTGGATACAAACGCCAAACCGCATTGTTGAGAATGCGAAATGTACAAAAAAATTCGATCGAATACGTGAATATTTCGCGTCAATAATAATATTCCCAGAATGAACCTTAATTACAGCAATCTCGATATTCGCTTGTTTCTCGAAATGGTACTCCTCGTTAAAATAATTCGCGATCCGTTGTTATTTCAGCAAAAACATCTCTCATCACTCGCGGCCGTGAAAACATCGCAACTTTTTTTCAATAATGGAATCGCACTTATTTATACTTTCAAACGAGAAAATACGATTGAATAACTATCACTGCACCTCTGAGGGTTCTTTATTTACGAGTATACGGTGGATTAAGTATGCGTTGGAGAAGATGCTAATAATACCCGGCGATTCAGCAGAGCAGCGATCGAAACGTAGTATGCTCTACGGCGCCATGGCGTACAGCTGATGCGCGATCAATGCGCGCGGGGGGTACAAGGGGGCGCGCGCTCTCTCGCTACGTAACGGTCATTGTCATTCATCGGCTTTATAAAACGACGCTCTTCCGAAGTTTTTCAACGGATCGATCTAATTCCGCTGACCTAATAAACGTGACAGTCCCTTTTTCACTATGATATATTAATAATTCGAATAATCGGCAGCGGAATAAACGCCGCAAACGCGGATACAAATACTTCTCTCCGGTAGCGTTTAATCGCTCGAGGTAATCGCGCGAACGTTATAACCTGACAGTCAACATTCGGACACGTTGTTGCAGTGTGAGATTTTAAAGTGTAGCTACGTTTCTAACGCGGACTCGCGAGCAAATGAGACAAAGATTGGTACTTAGTACGAGAAATTCGCAACATCACCGAAAAATTGCACCGAGAAGCCATCTACAGAAAAATGAGTTATGGATTAATCTACAAGATATAACGAGATCGCGCATCGCTTTTTCATCAAAGAAACGAGATTCAAGGTAAGAATAAAAACATACAAATTTATCGCGACACACCTTTTCGTCGGGATTTTCTTTTTTTTTCGTGATTACGACAGACTCCGTGTTAATAAATTAGTTGATTGAAAGTCCTCCGCGAGAGTTTTCGTATTGTTTATATCGTATAATCTCAAACCTCCCCGTGACGTAGAAAGTCGGTGAATAAGTAAAGCAGACAGTGTCATTAAATTAATTAGGAGAAATTAAATTTTGCATCCATGAATACTTCCAGAGCTTTCGAAATTAAAATTTTATAAAAATAATAATTTTCATACACAGAAATTCAACTTGAAAGTAGCCGTAGTGAAGTTTGAGTTAACCGTATTAATAAAGAACGCTGTTGCATTTTCGTGAAAATTTTTGAAATTTTTTTAACTTCAAAAACTGCAAATTAAGCTTTCGTTTTACTTCCAAAATTTTTTTTTTACGTATTTTATTAAACGCAAGAATGTTGCATTTGCATTTAAATAAATGCTGTATATTTGTCAGTAATGCGAAATTTGCGAGTGTGTAAATATAAATTTGTAGCGAGAGTTGAGTCGTGATGCGTAAAAAGCTTGCGGCACACGTCGTGTGTGCCGTATAGCTTTGGGACATACAGTACACGGTGTCGAATGCGTCAAAGCATAAAGGAAAAACTTTTGACGAGGTATAGGCGCTCAGCTTTGTCCACAATTTTACATTCTGAATATGGCGCGCGGGAGGCTCTCTCGTGAGTACGCATCCGCTCTCTGTGTGGATGATGGCTGAACCGTGTGCCTCTCATTTTTTGCGTAGACCCGTCAAAGAGCTTATAACGTGAGCAACCGTTGGGCGGAAAAATAGACGGTAGACTGACGCTGTTGTGTATATACGAGACTGACGGACGTCGCGGTACGTCCCCACAAAACAATTAATTCAGCTCTCAAAAAAAAAAAAAAAAAAAAAAAAAAAAAAAAAATCGTAAATATATTATTAATACAAAGCAATAAACAATTTTTTTCGTTAAAATTGATGTAAAAAAATTTCCCGAGCGTACGAAGTGCTTGTGCTTCTCTTCGATATCTCGATTTCTCCGAATCACGAAAACAGAAAAAAAAAAAAATTGGTCAATTTATTTATCGTCCCGACATTGATGTTTTGTGTATCCCGAGGCGTAAAAAACTGAAATCGATTTTACATTTAAATGCGTGTACACACATTGGCAAATTTCGTCTACTTTGACCCGTCGAACCCGAACTGGACACATAATAATGCGTTCCACGCAATTTGAAAAGAATTCGTTTGCCAAACACGGGAACTCGCCGGGGGGCAATCAAGCGCCATTCAACGAAACTGTAATAAAATAACATACGAGACCATCGTGTTTTGCGTACCTCCACAAGGGTCGGAGTGCAAAGAGGAGAGAGAAACGCAGAGAAGCGCAGAGAGATAGAGTGCATTTTTTTTTTTTTTTTTTTTTTTTTTTCGTCTTTTTGCAAACTCCCGTAAGCTCGGCGTACCGTATACAGTATGTAACATGTTGATGCGATCTCCCAACGTTCGCTTTAGGGAAGTATTCTATATAACTACAACATGTTACTATTGAATCTCTGCAGTTTCGTCCGCGAGACAAAATCTGCTATATATCGCTACTGTTTTTTTTTTATGCTACAACCTTCGGCCTTTGTACCCAAACAACCGCCAAACAACTGGCGAGCAACGATTTGGTTAACTAAGGCTATTCAATGGCTTTCGTCGCACAATGAAAACTGACCAAGCGAAAAAAGTATGAAACTATTAGAATTCCCGCAGATTTTGCGAAGCATCGAGTTGAATGAACGAAAAAAAAAAAAAAAATTATCGACTGCTGCATTGTAAAATAAATCGAATTCGAATTCTCATCGATAATAATTCTCGAATTGGCCAACCGATCGTTGCAAATAAAGAATAAGACGTATCGTTAATATTTACAAAGACGCGTCGATTCTTTGCTTTGCGGCTTTAGTTTCGCGCGATTCTCTTGTTTTTCTTGTCGTTGGAATTCAGCGGGTTGCAGTGGGTCCCGGGGTTTCGAATACGTGCGAAAGATATGCGGAAAAACGATCGAAACGATTTGGATCGTTTTCGGAAGTTTCTGAAAAATCGTAAAATCAAACGCGCCCTGCAAGCGGAAGGGGAACGAAACCGAGGAAAATCGGCTCAAGCGTTGTATCGCGAAGTAATGGGTTATTGCTTCGCTTTCCTCTCGTAGCTTCGTTTACAAGAAACCCGCGAAAAAGTAGCTGCCATACGCTTCTGTGCACCGAGATGGTTCCTATCTCGGGTTCGGGAAGATTCTCTCTAAAGTTGAGTTTACGCTCCGGGAATATCGTAAAGAAGTTTATAACGCTCTCGGTGATCAGAAGGTACGTAACCACGAGACCCATACAGCATAACGCACTCAAGCCAACTTAACGACGGGGAAATAGCTATATCCGGAAAAAAGTTTGCGAGTTCTTGAAAGCCGCAGCTTCGCATCACCGTGTGCTCCTTGAACGCTCCTGTTGCTACTCGTCTTATCTCAACAAGAGCTGTGGATCTTATCATTTTTTTTTTCACGGTGTATACGGATGATCCCGCGATGTTTTATAGAATAATTGGTCAAAATTGCAACCAATTTTTTTTCCTTAACGATCATTCGTGTTTAATTATAATTTTTTATTATCGAGAATTACGAAAAACTGTTAATTGTTGGATAATAATATTTGTCGCGAATCACTTATTTCAGAAACGAAATAATACACTGAAACGTATAGACTTCGATACAAAATATAAAATTTATTAAATCATATAATAAAATTAATACATAGCGAGTGAGTCGCCGATTTTTTTCACAATTATTCTCATAATGTAGCAAACGAAAAAAAAAAAAAATTGCGGAAATATAGATAATCGATGATATGACCATTGCACGCAAGATAAGTCGTACGGAAGCCAATGGCGATCAATCTTTTGTATTGGTAACGTAATTTCAGAAAAAGATTATCTACGATCCTCACGCAGAGAACACTTTACTACGGCGTTTGATTTTCAGGGGAAAAGACAGAGATTTCGCGTCACTGTTCTTTATCAGCCGCACTCACCGGTAATGACAAAAGTTCAGTCGGTACTATACTCGTTACGAAATAATGCCAAGTGGTTAGATGAGCCATTGCAGCGCTCAGTCTGAATCCTGTCCTCGTCTTCTTTCATTCGGTACCCTTCTTCGCCGAGTCTCCTCTCTCTCTCCCTCTCTCTCTCTCTCTCTCTCCCTCTCTCTCTCTCTCTTTCTCTCTCTCCCTCCCTCTCTCTTCATACGGTGCCTTTAGCTCTATACATTCGACTTCCTACAACATCGGATTCCTCGGGATATCGGGGTGCAAATATTGCCGTAGCAAGTGGTCCTTTCCCGCTGTAGCAAAGTGAGCGCGCGCTCTGGCAACATAGCGAAATGTCTTGCCGCCGGTATCTACGGAAGAAATCGTTCTTAGAACTTTCGTCAAAGGTTAATGGCAAGTAGTCTTGTAGAGAAAAGTCGAGGGCGACGATCGAGGGATGGAACCTTTAGCTAACGGAGTAGCGGAGTTTCTCCGAAGTTTTCAATCTCGCGAGACCCTCTCGCGAAACCCAGTGGCTAATTATTGCACTGGGTGACGATTCTATATCGTAAAAGAGTCATCACAGCGTCGACCGTCCCGGTAAGTTATTTACGATCCAACGCTTAAAATGCGAATTTACTGTGCGCCAATCCAATAATTCGCTCCGGGTGTCTTAAATTCAGTCGGACGAAATTACATCGATGCCATAATAAATTCGACTATATATGATCCGGAGAACATTTATACCCAATTTCAACTCCGAGTTCGTTTTTTTTTTTTTTTTTTTTTTTTTTTTTTTTTTTTTTTCATCCAACTCGCGCCTCCCATTTCCAATTCGTATGCGAGTCACGAATTGGGGGTTGTTGAGAAAAGTTGATGGAGCACCAGAGTAACGAAAGGTC
This sequence comes from Cryptus viduatorius, assembly GCA_964006125.1. Classification (NCBI taxonomy): domain Eukaryota; kingdom Metazoa; phylum Arthropoda; class Insecta; order Hymenoptera; family Ichneumonidae; genus Cryptus; species Cryptus viduatorius. The sequence continues at coordinate 2,606,894 of OZ023226.1, forward strand.
CTTCCATACTTTTCTCGGGTCTCGTTACGAAAAAAAAAAAAAAAAAAAAAAAAAACTTTGCGTTATACTCGATACGATATACAAGACGAGATTTTGAAGGCGGACATTAATCAAATGTACGTTTTCAACAAGTTTCTTCATTTTTACGTCAATTTCGCTTCGTCTCGTAGTTAACGTCGAGTAAGTTCGCCAGTTGCCAATTTTGATATGTAATTGGATATAACTGCGGAGCCGTTGTTGGTTTCGTACTTTCTGATCCTTGTTCTCGAAAAAGCGAGGAAATGAGAAAGAGAGGAAACCATTATTCAACTCTTGGCCGCGCGTACGACAGATCGTGAAACACCGGTATCATTAAAGAAACTCTTTTCTAACTTTTTACGAGCGACCGTGCGAGAATGCGCTATGGTTCAGCGCAGCGAAAAACTTTTGTACCCTTCCCATTACAACGTGCTGACGATCTTATGCTGCCGTACCTGTTTCTGCTGCACGGTATGCAGTCTCTTACGTCAGTTGTATGACTGCAAACTCTACGGTCAGTAGAAATATAGTGAGAAAGGGGAGCAGTTTGTGCCGTTTGCACAATCGTATACTCGCAAAAATTCCGTCACAGCGACGACGCGCGGAGATATACACTGACGAGAAAATAACAACAACGTGACTTCGATAATTACAGATAAAAATTTTTCCCATAAAAAGTCTCTGATATTCATGTAAATCAACGAGTAACTTCGATAAATCGACGAATCGATCGCATACTTCGAATTTTTGTCAATCGAGATGTCGAAATGCGAATGATTTTCTAACGCTTGCAATTCATACGCGGATACCGCATTCCGGTTGATCCTACAAAAAAATTGTCATAATTTTGCAGTTCAGAGAAAAGCCTTCGATGCGACGAGAATAAAATAATTAAATAGTCATTCGTCGATTGCATCGGCGAATTTTTTCGAATCTGCAAAATTATTTTTAACTTTTTGCCATTTAACGACTTTCTGATTGAGTTTTTTACAAAATTTTGAATTTGCTTTTTTTTTTTTTCGTTTTTATTCCGTATTGCATATTCATCTTTCTTCAGTGTGAAATTTCTACTGAAATGTGTTAAATAAAAAGTATAAATAGTCGAGAAATAAAAAGCTCATAAATTGTCCGACTCCGCGTTCGTAAAAAAATCGCGATAAAGGCGTCGAAGAGAGGAGTCCGATTACTTCTACGCGCGCATTTCGTGGTTTAATATTGAGCAAAAAAAAAGGAGTGTTATCGAAAGACGTGCCAAGAGGGTTCGATAATCACAGAGCATTATTCTTATTATCTCTCCCTCGCGATATTCCTCTCTTGAACGAGAATTTGGCCGACTCGAAACTAAGCCGCATAGAGCTCGTTGATCTATTGTCTTAAGGACGTATATGGAGTGTCGCGATGGTCAAATGCCAACCCGCAGTGAATCCTTATTGATCTCATAAATTAATTGTACTAAAACTTGACGTGTGAGTTCGGAGCCTCGTTTCGGCGTAATTCAGCAGCGACTACAGCTGACACTACGAGGTAAAAAAAGAATGGACATTGCGATTACTTTTTTTAACACGATTCGAGAATAACTCAGTTGTCGCAAACGCAAGACGTACGAAAAAGAAAATTTACCAGATTTTTATGCCTGCAACGTTAGTAGAGAAGCACGACTTGTTTCTAATTTTTCCAGTTCGGAGTTCATTTCTTCCCGCGAAACATTTTTTATTCCCGACCACGCTATAAAGTCCACATTCCGTACCTGCGAGGCGGGTGGAAAGTGGCGAATTGTAATCCAGCGGGACGTAATTAACGGAGCGGGAATAAAGTGCCACTTTATTGCCCGGCGGGAAATAAAGTACTACTTTATTGCCCGGCGGGAATAAAGTAGCACTTTATTGCCCGGCGGGAATAAAGTAGCACTTTATTTCCCGCCACCGTAGTACTTTATTTCCCACCTTATATTGTTATTAAAAAAATTTGTTATTAAAAAAAAATATCAGTATTATAATTTATATACGCACGCCCTCCCGTGCCCGTATTCCGACGCCCGAGAGGTGCCCGAAAGGTGCCCGTACTCCGAGTTAACCCTTTTCGCCGTCGCATGTACAGAATATAGACTTTATAGGGTGGTCGGGAATAAAGTAACGTATGCCACACGGGAGGAAGTGCTTTTCACCTCGTGTGATCACAGCCCTCGCTTCGCTCGGGCCGCAAACCCCACTCGGTGGAAAACACGCACTTTCCTCCCTTGTAGCATAATATACTATTTTTTCGCAAAAATCACTTTTTTGCCCGCAAAATTTACGTTTTTGTCCGCAAAATCTACTTTTTTGCCCGCAAAATTTACTTTTTTGTCCGCAAAAATTACTTTTTTCCCGGAAAAATTACTTTTTTTCCCGGAAAAATGACTTTTTTTCCCGCAAAAATTACTTTTTTTCCGCAAAAATTACTTTTTTTCCCGCAAAATTTACTTTTTTCCCGCAAAATTTACTTTTTTTTCCCGCAAAATTTACTTTTTTTTCCCGCAAAATTTACCTTTTTTCTCACAAAATTTACTTTTTTGCCCGCAAAATTTACTTTTTTGCCCACAAATTTTACTTTTTTGCCCGCAAATTTACTTTTCTTCCCCTCTGATAAAAAACTGCAACTTTCCACCCTCGTTGCAGGCACGGAATACGGTAATTTTAGCGTAGTCAGGAAAAAATTATATTTCGCTCCTCGAAATAAACGCATTGTATAAACTCGTATACATGCATAGTTTTAGAAGCTGAATAGGCGGGAATTTCCTGAACGTTATTTATAGTAAAATATCCATATACTGCCGGATTCCATACATATTATCAGAGAGGAAGGGCTTTGTAACTATTAAGGGGGTAAGGAATGAGGTTGCGATGCGAGCAAACCACCCTGTACCTTGGCGATGTATTTTCCAATCGCGGAGCAATTTCTTGCAGCTTGGGGTCAAAAGAACAGCAATAGAGGGCGGGGGGTGGAAAGGGGGGTAGGGGGTGGTTCGATAGGAGGAGGACATTGCATGAGAAACCAAACGGGAACTATGCTCGCCGACGAGAAGAAAGCAAACTATATATAATGTGTCCTGAGTGCTTCACTGTTTATGTTAGTGTATTCGTCGTGTTGGTACGCTAGGATAAGGGTAAACGTGTATAGCTCGGGAAAGTCCTGAATGGGGCATTCAAACTGATGTCCATAGAATCCTTAAGCGCCCTAATGCGTTCGGTACACGGAGTACATAGCCCAAGGAAGCGGACTAAGAAATGCAGCGCTCCAAACACATTAGTCATACGTTGACAACATTCCCGATAACGCTGCGAAATCTGAGTAACACTCATAATCAATTTAAACTATTTTGACAACACAAAGTTGCAACAGTTTTGATTTTCACAAAAAAAAAAAAAAATTAAAAGTCTGATTCGTCTTCATTATTAACTAAAAATGAATTACTAATAATTTGAATTTCCGATTAAATTCACTCGAAAAAATGGAATTTGAATGTATACGATAACGTTTGACGATAAGCTATCAATATTACAAGAGGGATGGAATAAATTCGTTCCATTTGAAATGCAAGAACATATTTCGTTCACGGAATGTAAATGAGGCGAAAAAATAATCGGGATGAAGCATCATAGAGTCGTCCGTCGAGTGCTCAGCTGGTGCTGCTGCCTTCTCGATGTATCATTTCCGTTATTGCTCTTCTCTCGATCGTAGGAAAAATTGTCCGAGACCAATGGTGCAGTCGCTGAGCACCATAGCACACGTGTAAAAGACGAGAACGATAATTTACTCGAAAAGAAAGAAAGAAAAAAAAAAGATGAAAAATTAAAAGTAATAACGAGCGATGCAGCGAAGGGAGGATTTGGGAAAAGGAAAAGAATGCGTTATTACGTGCCTACGGGTATCTAGTCGCAACCCCTCTCCGCCTCGGTAAATATGAATGGTTTTAATATTCCGTAAGCACGAAGCCGCCACTTTTTAAAGTTCATGCATATCCGAGACGTGACTAGAAAATATTAGAAACGAAGGAGGAGAAGGGGGTGGGGAAGGGGGAGGCAGGCGCGAAGGCACAGTACCGTACACCGGAAACCAGGTGAGAGAGTGTTCTACTGCTATTGCTACCGCTGGTAGCACACTACACTTCCACGAGTGAGAAAAATCGTAAAAGGGCACGTGGGCGTCAAATAAGAAGCACTGGTCTAAGCGGACCTCATTCACATCAGTATTTCGCATATGCACCCCGAAGCAACAATCTACAGCTATAACATTCGCGTATAACTCAGTACGACCGTAGAGCGCGATGGGCGGTCCGCGATAGCGTGTGAAAAATAGGAAAATAATTTTATTATTTTATTTATTTATTTTTACAATTTTTTTTATCATTTCCAACTGCAAAAGGGGTGTAATACAGAAAATATACTAACCTATAAAAACGAAATATTAAATAATTATTTTCAGATTATAGTCAAGAAATTCCCGAATTAAATGACGAACAAATCTCCCGATTATAATAAATAAATAATTTTTTAATTTTTTTCTCACGTTCATTAACACGATTTCTGTATTACACCCCTTTTTTCGTAAAATAGCTTTTATTTTAACTTTTTGAGAGTAATAAAAAAGGGTAATAAAACAATTTCCGATACATTGCACATAATATCGTATATAAAAAAAAAATGAAAAAAAAAAAAATTATATAAATGCACCTCTAAAAATAGATATCGACGTAAAGAATACTTTGCGAATATGACGCACGTAAAGCTCGCTTGTTACAATAGAATCTACACGAGGGAATGAAAAGGGCAGATATAAATGTATAGTAACGGAGGAAAAGCCCTATACGCACGATCGCGTGGGTTCCTGCATCACGATGTAACATATGTCCGTCTATATACCTATATAGTGTATATATCCAGAGGCTCTGGAGCGAATATTAAAGTGCACGTGTTGGATATAGTGTACATTCGCCGTTGACCTACAGCCGCTCGCGTATTTTCACTCGTGCGAAAATGCGCTACAGCTCTGTGTGTCTGCGCCATCTCTTTATCAACCTTCCCAACGCCGCTATATAGACACTACAGGATGAACCATGTCGCTGCAGGAAAGACCTCGTATGAGACTTTCTTTCGGATATTTCGTGTTTTCCGCAGATATTACGAAGAAACCGAACAAAAATGAAAGCTTAAAAAACCGAAAAGTTTTTTTTTTTTTCTTCGGTATCTTCGTGCGAAACAATGATGGTTCGTAATGCTACGGAGGCTGCATTCATGCATTTCAGTTTGCAGTCGAATTGCGAGACGTGAAGCGAAAAAAAAAAAAAATTTAATGCACTGCACACGTTTTGAGGGACGAACGAGGAATTTGCGAATAACAAATAAAAAAAAAAATGAATTATCGAATTTTTCATTATTAGGGTCGTATCGATTTATCGAGTTTCACGGCCTAAGGAATTATTATTATTATTATTGAATACTTTTGGTGATCAAATAAGACATTTAAGTTTTTTTTTTTTTTGTTCCTAAGGGAACGATGCTTTACGAACGGTTCTATGAAATCCTCGTGTTCTCACGACGCACTATATATAACACGCGCTTCGTAGATGTCGATGTGCGGAAATGCGAGGAAACTTACGGTTAATCTTTAAATTTGATTTTCCATTAAAATACACGTAACCGCGAAGGAATAATGAGATTCGGGGCGTAAAGGAGACTCATCTTGCGCCTCGTACACTCAGCTCTCGTCTATGTGCTTCGCTTGCGTGGCGCATTACATAAACGGCGCTATTATCGAATTATTGCCGCTTACGATTGTTTAACTATTCAGCGATGGGCTGCTTTTGTCGTTTGTCGCTTTTACCTGTTAAGTAATGTTTACGAGAACCGAGAAACCCGAAACTGAATTATATTAGAAACCGCCGCGTCCTCTGCCGAGAAAGACTATGAAAAGTCATTGTTCGGGCGGCGAATTCAGGTCTGACCATCCCACGCTATTACTACTTTTGCCTTCGTAACGGAGACGACCACTGAAAGCCGTTAAATATATATAACAGCATTGTATATCCTTTTTGCTTTGTCATAGAAGATTCATTATAATAATAACGACGTTTTATTCGGTGATATTAAAGTCGCGTATTATTTAAAGAGATACGTCCGTTCGAATTGTACCCATGAAAGTTAATACGAAGGAAAAAATAACGTAAGCTTCTGTTATCGATTTATGATGATATCGCGCATTTAAAAGGCCTATAAAAGGCCTACGCATTGGGTATAAGAATACGATGTTTGCCTTTTAGCCTTTAGTAACGCGATATGTCGCGGAAAATTACCCATAATGCATTTTAAAGACGTACGGTATCAACAATAATCGTATAAACAACAAAACAAAAATTCGATGATATTTTTCGAAATAATATTAAGGAAACTAAATTATTGAAATTAATCTCTGAATTTAATTTTTTTATTTTTTTTTATTTTCATTACATAACGTTCACAGCAAATATTAAGCGCCTTTTTTATTAAAATTTTCTTAATTTTTGATGCATCTACAAACATCCATATTAGCAGACAAATTTTGTCTATAAAAATTATGTCTATAGTACGAAATTTTTTTACGCAAATTATTTCAACTCTCAACACTTTTTTTATTAATTTAGAATGCTTATCATAAAAAAATTATTTTGCTTAATTTTTTTTTGTTCCTTACTGTGACTCATTTTTCCTGAAGGTTAAAAAATGCCCTAATTTTCCTGACCATTTTTTTATTCCCTTATTTTTTCCTGATTTTCGAATTTGTCCAGACCACTGCCGACCACTGCGTATAATATATAATACATAATTAAATTAATTGCAGCGGAATTATACAAATCATAAAAAAATGAAAAATAAAACTCGTAGATATTTTCTCAAGAAAAAAAGATTTCGCAGTCGCATAAATAGCGGAGAACATCGCGATTTTTTGCCAAGCGCTCATTTTTTCAAATTATGATAAAGATTCTGAAATCATGACGACGGTCGGGCGAAGCTTGGATTATGCGGATATCATACATTACGTTGATGTAATTAAAAACGTAATGATCGTAACAAATTTTTGTATAGTTGAGAACTCAACACGCGGATTCGGAGGGGGAAGGCGGCTCGTTCGGTTGGTTACGTGGATTGTATGGGACCGTATTTATATATTAAATTGGGGCTGTGCCACCCTTTTTACCCTCCACACCTGACCGTTTCCATGCTTTAATTCAAACTAATTTACATTTCACATGTTCGCACCCCCGGCTGGCTTAGCGCTCCCATTTATCTTGGTTGAATTTAATTTCACTGCGCCCCCGAGTAAAGTGGCACTTATTCTTACGAACGCCAGCGCATGGACCTCGGCGGTACTTTTAAAGTGCTAAAGAACGCCCTTCGTTCCACTCGTACCTGTACCCTCTCGCCGACCGGCACCCGCTTTGGTTAGAGTTAGACATTATTTCTATTTACCTTCTCCAACCCGCGAGAGTCCGTTCTGTAATGTCGCGTAAGCCACAATAGGAATAAAAAGTTTACGGGGGATCCTCTCCCACTCAAGTTTTCTTTATCCGCGGCTCTGCCGCGAATTCAATCCTATCGAACTACAGATGCATTAAAAAAAAAAGTTACAATCGAATTTTAAATCGCGATCGATAGCACACGGTTTACAGTATCGTGTACAGCCGTCTAAAGAGGGTGTATCGTTTCATTCCCACTTGAAAATGAAATTCACAGAGAATTTCGGGTACTTCCCAACGGAATAAAAATCTGAAACGTCACAACCATTATTTTGAATAGTTATTAACAAATCGGTAAAAAAAAATTCTCAGTCATTTGTTGACCCAACTTTTCTTTCCGCAGACCTGAATTCGTTAATTTTTCTGAATGCATATGGATAATTTTTTTTTTTTTTTTTCAATCTTTCGAAAATTACGTTTTTTGAAAAATCCGGAAGATTTTTGGTATAATGCACAGGCTTTTCGTAAAAAACCAAAAACCGTTTATCAATTTTTTTTTTTACTCGGTTGATCATTTTTTGGCATTATTATTATGAATCATCGTAGCGCCTTATGTGAAATTTTTTTTTTTTAATTTTCTATCCCATCGGTAGCGTTTAAAGGATTTTGGGAAACGCGCTTTCGACTCGAAATGTAGCGATATACCCCCAAAAATCGATTGATTTATCATTGGACTATATAGACTCGGAATAAAGTTAGAGAAACGCTGAGCAGAAGTGAATATTTAAATGCAAACGACGAGACGAACCATATCTCGTTTTCTCTTTTCATCTCCATCTATCGTCTTATTCCTCGCGGTAGCGCGGTAGTGCAGCGCACTAGGAGTCACCCATCCGACCGCTATTTGATTAACATTTTCCGTAATATTCTACAGTCCAAAGTTTTTCCCTCGTGTGTGTGTGTGTCCTTGAGAAAATTCTCGGGGCCCAAGATTACAAATTTTCATTAAAAACTTTCGACGTTCCGATTTGCATAACTTCTCGCCCTGTTGTCTGAAACACTACTCGGGCAATCTAACCCACGGGGGTGTTCCGCCAAAGTTCCTTCGGCACCTTCTGTATAAATATCTACGGAAGTTTCGTGTTTCTATAAATTCCGTAAGCTTTGCTCTATTGCGCTTTACATTCGTGTACTGCACGATCGTAAAATATTATTGAGGAAACCCTCAATTGCATCACGAAATATTTGCCAACCTCCACGCGAGGTTGACAAAATATAATTTTTTTTTCAGTGCACTGAAAAAAAAAAAAAATTAATTAAATTAAAAAATTAAAATTTAATTAAAATTAAATTTAATTTTTTTATTTAATTCTTTTTTTTATTAATTTTTTTTTTTTTTTTTATTTAATTTTAAAATTAAATTTTGTCAACCTCGCGTGGAGGTTGGCAAATATTTCGTGATGTAAAATAAAAATAAACAAAATCGGAACGTCGTAGTAGAGAAGGGAATACGCGACATTTCTCACCGCGAATAAGGATGACGCTGGAAGCGCAAGAGTCTGAGTGAAGCATATCGTGGCCCAGTAAACTTTCATCCGGGAATCTTGCAGCGAACAAACGGCATATATACACAGAGAGAACAACTAGAGCGAAATATACCAGTCCTCCGTCCTATCCACCTTTACCTCCAATTCGAGTGTTTCGGTATTTACATTCGGTCGAAACCGCATTTCGCGGATCTCTCTCCGAACGTTCGGCGAGAGGAAGCAAACATTGAATATGCAGACCCGTCACCTCACGGTTCCGTTTACGGTATATCACGGGTACCAAGAGCAGAGGAAACGCGGACGGATGTAACCCGGCTATATATTATACCGCACGAAACCCGACTGCATACTATCCCGTCTCGCCGGGATCAACTGATCCGAAGTCGATAGTCGATTTCGAGTTGGTAATTAGCAGACGATGCTTGTTATTCTACAGAGCATTACATCGTGTTACTGAAAGGCAGAAGGGCGTATCTAACACAATATCATCGAACACAATGTACGTAACATCCCTGTTATTTCAAATTCGCGATATTTAGGAGAAAGCGAGACAAACGCGCATACGGGGCAAAATGGTCACATAGTAGCAAAAATAAATGAAAAAATAGACATAATACTCCAAAAAAATGAAATAGGAAAACATTTTTGATGTAAATTTTGAAAAAAAAAAAAATGCCAAATTTCAAGACAATTTTTTTTTATTAAATAAAAATACCTTTTTCGTAACTTGGTCGATCAGTTCCGGTTACATCAGTTTCCCCGTTTTTTCTCCGAACCCATTTTGCCCCGCTGTCTCTCACTTCGGAGTTTCCGAAATCAATGAGGTACATAAGCACCACTTCGCTTGGTATTATCCTGTTCAGTATTACGTAAGCATCGATCGGCGCGCTACCCTTACCTATGCTAACACAATGAAAGACAGGCCTCCGTTCTCCGTTATCGAAGAGACTGAGGAATCGTACTAAAAGCCTTCTATTATGTATGTGGGAAAACGCAACACACGCGATGCATCGGTAAATCGAAACCATGTCTCCCAACCACCAATTGCCATTCCTATCGTTACAAATCGTAAGGGTAATCTGGTAGGAACATCTGACGAAACATTGTTGAAAGACCTTTCAAATAAATTATCTTATTTCTCTGTTCATACACTTTCCAATAAAAATTGTTTAAGAAAAACGTATTATTACATTACCACGTCAAAAAAAAAAAAGGCAAATTAGTTTAAAAAATTGTTTAACAAATCATCCGGAAGACATTTTTTTTGCGATAGTTGATTCATAAATTATTCTGAAAATATAAAAAAAAATTCCAAAAATGCCATTTCTCTAAAAATGGTGATTTCATCGATAAAGAAAAAAAAATCGTGAATTAGAAAAAAAATTTACAAAAATGTTAAGTATTCAGATAAATTAATGACAAATTATTTATTTACACGAAAATTGAGGCAAATAACTTTATTTATTATAAAAAATAAGAATTGGGAGAGTGTACCGTCTTACAAAACTGGTAGACGGAAATGAACTGACTAATTAAGCGCCGCAGTAAAAGGCTTCGACGTACCTTTGTTACGCGGGTGAGGTATACCTCCGCGCTGATAAGAGCCTTTGCGGGGATGCTGTACGCACGGCGGCTTGATCCTTGCCGTGCGACGACGATTTTATTGTCGCTCTCACGACAAAAGTGCTGATGATCAAAATATTAATCGCCTCGCTTCTCAGAAGGAAAAGCGAGCGCAGCGAAATATTATTAAGAAAAGAGAGATATACTTAACAATTTGGAAAATGATAAGGGACCGTTACAGCACAATAAAAACCGAAAGATAAAAGCAGCATTAAAATTTTTCAAAAATGGCCGTCTAAGGAGTTTGCATAAAGCTTAAAATAATTTATAGACTAAGAAAAAGTCTTCGAAGCAGTCGGAGAAACGACTATTATATTCATTTATTCTTATTCCCCAGCTGCACCGAATACTTTTTCCTATTCCGTGAATTATTTAAAACTTTCCGCAGATTAACCCCTTTTTCAAGATTTTTCAAAATAATTTTTTTCCTGGCAATTATTCGCTCCTGGTCTTCATCAACAATTATCGGAAAATATCAACATTTGAAGAACCGAATCTGGCGCATGCGCATCAACCTATCGAGCGTAAATGTTCTTAATGATGCAGTGCACGTCGCTAACAACGAACTTCCCCCATAGAGTGAATGGAGAGCTTTCCCGTCTATTACGCTCGTGTAAATGTTAGCGTCCCACTGTGTCGAATATTCCCGATGCTGCAATGTATAGATTCGCATCAGCGAGCTGGTGGGCAAGCAATCTACCATAATCAGCATCAAAAGCAGTCTCAATCGATGAACGCTAATGTCGAAGGATTATACACGTGGTTAGGGAAAGTTGGAAATTCGCCAATGATCCGTTCGCGACGATCTGGCTGGAGGCTCCTCTGATGCTCTCCGATTCGCTTCTGGACTTGAGTATTACAGTCTCGATTTATCCGCTTCTGCATCGCCCCATCGTGCAAGTACTGCGGGATATATACAGGTATTCACAATCATGAGGCGATGCGCGCGGGAATCCAAAGTCAAAGGCGATAACGAGAGATCGGAAGGGTACAGAACGTTGTAGAGGACACGGAAGAGGGTGTGAGGATCTCGTCAGCAACGTCTTCTGAATTGGAAAGCCCCTCTGGTCCATTAATCAACATTGCGATCCTCGAATGTTTGGTACAGCATGACGTATGTGTGTCGCGCGTTCTCGCCTCCATATAGTACGAATTTATGTAGATTTAACAGGTTACAGTAATTGGCACCCGGACATTCCACCGTATGCCAGACTAACGGCGAACAGAAGGACACAGAAATTCGGAATTTATATCAGCCACATCCGACCACTGAATTTTCATTACAATCATTTTTCCGCGAATTCCTACAACCCAATAGACCAATAAAAAAAATACCGAACATTTTTTACGTCGACTACTAATTCATTTTTGAATTTTGATTAATAATCGCAATACGCGCGAAATCGGCTGACTACGACATTCTTGAGTAATCAGTATATTGGTTACAAGCGTTTCAATTAACAGAGACGAACTGAACAGTTTCCACACTTTGGACCAATTACGTTGAAAGGGAATAGATTGAAGTGCCAATTACTGTACCTTTAACCATCCAAACGGTACTGTGCTATGGCAACGAACCGATCCTGAGATTCCATAAGTCAAACATCTTCCTCGTTACCGTGGGAAGGCAAGACGAGCGTAGAGGTTGAACGAGGACCTCTAGGATCTCCTCCAGCAGCGCACCCAAAGAGCTTGTAGAAGCACTGCGATGTCTCAACTCTGCAGGGGTTTGCTTACAAGGAAAACATGTCTGCACAGTTTCTCTTCGATGTACGTAAGCTACAATCTATGCGCTAACACAGATATAGACTATCCCCGATCGTGGACTTTCGAATCGTCCGTGACTTCCTGCCGATGCAGTAGTTTCCCTCTGCCCATTTCTGTACGACAGAAATATTCTCGCCGTCGAGAAAGCCCAGTAGTCTAAGATTCTTCGAATAGAATCTTCCCGGCGCGCCTTCATATCCCTGAACTCTGTCTCCTGCTTGCCTGTGTCCTTTTCCACATGGCGGCGAATACAGGGAAGAGCCTTGCAGAGATACGTATGTACATCATACCGCTGCTCTTTTTGCTTCCTGTTTCATCGTCTCGTTCTTCTGACCGTTATACTCCGTGTCTATCCCAGTTCTCGTCCAATGATGCCTTCCGGACCCCGCTCCGTATGACCGGAACTTTCCATGTTTCCATTGAACAAATCTGTCACCGTAATGGAACGTCAGTACGAATCGGATCGGGAGAAACCCGAGAGGCCTGTTATAGGTTGTCAAGCGCTGGCAGAAACACGAGACCCGACGCTGTGCTCCTATCCACTTCAATATTATACCGTAGTCGGTCTATCCAACGAAGCATTGTCCGATACGAAAATATAAATATAAAATAACTTTTTTTTTCCTCTCGTCTATCGTATGCGTGCACCCAGCGTCCTATCAAATTGTGCACCTGTTACCGCTGCAGCGTTTCACGAGTTTTGATACACCTCTCTATACGGCGGATCTCGCATCGTGCCATTTTTTTTAAACTCACAACAAAAATACTCCTCTCGGAATCGAATCTCTGAGCCTCTCTTCCAAACGAGTTTTTCACACTGGAACGCGAAAATCGATACGAGAGTATCTTGTAAATCGAAAAGTGTATAACGAAACACCGGTGTATTTTATTCATTTTTTTCATTCATTGTCCGCGAATAAACAGTTGTTAGTTTTGTCGAACGCTCCTTTGACCCAATCTTCTGTTATTGGAATCGGACAATGATGTACAATTTAGTTATTCTCTCATGCGGTTTTAGCTTCACTCCCCGTCCCGGTTAATCCCGAACTTGATTTGACCCACTTTCCGAAAATTCTCACACCAGTAACACGCCAATCTCTCGCGATCATTGGGAAAATGGCAAAGTTCTCACCCTTCCTTCCTTCCTTCCTTCCCTCCAGTTCTCAGTTTCTCTATGGCTATGGCGCTATTCTCTACTTCCCTGCTTGCCGATTCCACTGCTGGATCTAACGCTGTAAGACCTTTATAGATATCCGAACACACGCCCGAGCTAAGAGGGTGCTTACCCACCTTGATTTACAATACCCGAAGGATATTCTCAGCTCTGATATCCTACGGTATCAGAACCATTTATCTGGACCGAGAGGCGCCGACTGTCTTCGTGTCTAAGCAAGATCCGTTGAATCCGCAACGTTGGATGGCCATGCCTGCCCCAACTTCTACTGTCCGTTAAATTTCCCTGCTACAAATGTGTCTAAAACGTTCTTCTGAGCTTTTAGAGTGCACATTAATTAATTTCTCCCTTAAGCTGATTTTCAACTCCGAAGAAGAAGAAAAACGGTACACCGACCTTGTTGAACATTTGTAATATTCACATCGCGAGCTTCGGGCAAATCCTGTTCTTCGTAGAATCATACATCTTTGATTCTCGACGCGACATCCCATTTGCATTAAATGTCCTTTTCGGAGTTGAGTCCTACATACGTCTTTAGTTACGTCACATCCGTGGCAAATCTTGAATTAATCAATAAGATCTTCCGAGGATTGATTGTAAGTCGACATTGTGCAAAAGCAATGACTTTAACAATGGAATAAAAATTAATGACCATGGGATACAATAGGGATTGCCACCGAGAGCGATAGGTGCGCGGTTGGTCCATGGTTTTTCGTCCTGACGAGCTCTTGCGATTTTGAACAGAACATGTATAACGTGGGTCTCTCTTTCGAGTCAAGGCGTCGTCGGCCCTTTGCTGCGGGACGGACACCTCGCACTTTACACTGCCGTAGATTGGAGATACGTTGGAGGGATACTTGAGACTGATAGTCTCGTTGCACAATTGGAGAACATGCAGGAAAAAAATGGAACGGTTGTGGTAGGTTTAGTAGTCACTATATCTTTCTTAAGCTCGATGCCTTGGTTAAGGAGCAAAACTGGTCGCGGAGCAAACTAGAGATTCGGTGTCGGTACAGATTAGAGAATATTAATGAAGTCCGGAATTAGGATGAATGACCTAACATGAGCCTCAGAAAAGGGCCCCAGTTGTATAGCTTTGACTTAAGTTGATACATACCACGGTGGAAGGGGCAACATGGGGGTGGAAGGGGGGTGGAAGAGGGGGCAGGTTTTGGCCGAGGCGTGAATTCCCCGCTTCCCTTATTCTCTCTATTGGCAGTCGATTTTTCGATAATGACTGTAATTTACCTATTTCCATTCAGATGTTGAGATTGTTAATTAACAAATTATTCTTTTTATCGGTTTCCGATGTATCTTGAATTTAAATTTTTACGGGATTTAACACGTGATCAATGAAAATTATCTCGATAAAGAATTAATTAATTATCAAACCCAAAAATGTTATAAAGGACTCTCTTGATGCCTTTCTCTCATTCTTCGTACTCATACGTGCATTCTCATTCGGTTTATCCTATAATATGCGAAATATCGATCAATATCGATTTGACAGATCATTATAAATTGATTATAAATTCATTGCAAATTTCATAGTTATCAGGGTGTTCTGGTATTCCTTTTTATCGGAATTTCAACAGCTTTTAATATTAAATGGTAAATTAATTAACTTAATTAATGAATTTGTTAAACCTTTTCATTTACTATATTAACAAACTTCGGATTCAATTCGTACGATCATTTCAACATTTGGTTGCGAAATATAAAAAGATAGTTATTATTGATGATATTTAATAATTATTAATTGTTAAGCCTCTCTTTCTTTATCCCTACTCTGAATAAGATGTGGTCCTATGCTCCTCGATTTTTATTGCCTTTTTCCTATTGGCCAAGAAACCTTCGGCTATCGGTGCAGGGTGGACCTTCCAGAACGTTTCATGCATTGCGCGGGTGGCTCCCCCTACTCCCCTAGTCTGATCACGTGCACCGAAGCTGATCGAAGGGACATCTCTAGGAGCCCTTCCTCTTGTCGTCCCGCCTAACGTAGACTTACCCCTGTTAACCGGATCATATACACATCTCTTTTTCTCGAACGGTGAACTACTTACATTCTCCGTTCTTCTTAATTCGCAACAAACCGCGATGGTCCGGATGTTTATAAAACTTACGAACTCGTCGCTAATATTTTTCACGTACCGTGTCCAGTTCTCAGAGTTTAATATCGCGGGAGAATTTTTACTTTAGAATTATTACTTCACAATTGTTGATTTTCTTGAAATTACTGATGACAGAATTATTTGATGGCTTCGGCTTGACGAATTCGTGTTCGAATGTTTATTAAACAATCTTCGGATGTCGACTTTCGGTCGACGACTCCCATATATGGCGACCTCTTCTCCCCCTTGGTTTCTCCGTCAACTCACGAGTGATCACGTGCAGCTGTGCGCTACTTTCGGTTCGGTCAAAGAGCAGCGCAATTTCGCGAAAAAGAAATCCCAATAATCGCGGGACATATACGCGGGTATATGCGGGGGTATCGTGGGAATTTATATAAGATCTTTCGAAAAATCGATATGTGGTTTTGAACAAAAGAATAATTCGAAAAAGATAATAATAATAACGGCCACAAAACGGTACAGCGGCAACTGACGGTACATCTACCGTACATGTTTGACGTCATACGATATGATGACTCGGGAGTTTGATGCAAAGATGAATCAACACAAAACATACAAATGACAACGCAGCTATGGCAACCGCCCGTAACATAATATTAGCGGTTAGTCACATTTTCAAATAATTTAACAGTATGGGGACAGAATTAATTGATGCTGCGCTAACTGATGCGATCTATAAGTATCCGCTTGCATCGCGGATAATTCAGAACTAAAATGTTACATTACGTACACAAATAAATACACATACATGCAATATCTGACTACAAAACAGTATTTTGTTAGATCATCCCCTGTGCAATCACACCCTTGCGCATGACATTACGAGTCCCATTCCTATATACAATATCGGGATGTCATTAAAAAATATGCATTTTTTCCGTGAGTATTTCGACTGTGATGCGAAAAAATGGTCAACCACGCGTATAAAACGAAAGAATGGTGAATCAAGAGCTTTTCGTCGGAAAGCCACATGCCGCAAAATTGTGTCTCATATACATTCCCTCGTTCGTTGGGTGCAATGAAATTCACTCCCCGGGACTCAACGCCGCGCCACTGGCAAGCATCAACTTGGTACGCGCTGCAATACCGCCGTTGGGTATTAACCACGGTTATAAAATTTGCCATGCCGGGTTGCACGGATTTTCTGCTTGTAGTGCCAACTGCGCGAGACTCAAGCCATGGTACGCATAACGGGCGAAACATCGCGGGATATACCGGGAGCGGGTGGAGCGAACCTGTTGTAGTTGGGGGGATGAAATGGCAAGGGAGGGATAATAGAGGTTGGTGGCGAAAGAGAAGGCGGAAGAAAAGGCTCAGGGTGCGCATTTTCGGTTACAGAAAGGAAAGAGTAGAAGTTAGGGTGTAGCGGGAGAAGTCCCGAAGCTCTCGGTTGAAGCAGCAGTCGCGGAAAACGAGGTACTTTTGCGGAGAAATAAAATAATGGGATCAACGATTCTTCAACCTTTCGCTGGCCTTTTTCCACGTGAAACATAGGTCATGCAAAGCACCCACAGCCACCCCTGTTACTATACCCTAGTTATACGCGTATAACACATGTATATAAATAACGCTACAATGGCAACACTCATAATTACTTTTTTTCATAGAAATACCTACGATATGAAAAAATGGTAACAATTATAAAATTAAAAAAACATTAATGGGAACACCAACAGTATATTTAGATCATTGCAGTGCATTACATCGATCAATGAACTTAATTTCATTTTTTTTTTTTTTTTTTTTTCGATGCTTATGCTCGTCGATGTATTGAGAGAAGAAACCGCGTGAAATTCTTGGTGGTTCCATTTCCATCGATCTTGTGGTCAGAACTTCGGTTTTCAATGATAATACCAAATTGATTTTATGATATTGCGGCACATACCACCAATCGCGGAGATGAGGTAGAAGAGAACGAGAGAAATGTGAGCGCGATAAGCACTGAACGAGAGTAAGTAAAGGCACCCAAGGGGCGAAAATTCAATCGATAATATTTTTATCGTCTCACGTTGGCTCCGTCATTCTCTCTTCCGTTTCGCTACCAACGAGCTGAGAAAAGACGAAAGACCGATAAATAAATATACTTTTTCGTTGCGCCGAGATCGTAAGAGGATCAAAAGGAAAACCCGAGCGAACAAAAGACGAAATGATAAGAGAGCTGTCTATCGCTGCTTTTGCTCTATGTATATACTACACAGGGAAAACCGGCACAGGACGTATATATTCCGTCCTTCTGAGTTGTATATATTCCTTTAGCGGTGCTTTCTTTACCACGAAACTCTAGCAACATCGATACTTTTCCGATTCTCATGATAATAAGAATTTTGTTATTCCGATACTTCCACAGCTCTACGTGGGAATGGCAATACCGGTACGCTAGCGATTGTTTTCCGCACTACCCATCGAAGTAGTCTGAAAATCTTCGCATTTTTTAAAAGTTTAATTAAAAAACATTTAGTTTTATTTATTATTCAATAATAAAGATAATAATAAAAATGAGAATAATTTATTATTATTATTTATTATTATTAATTATTTATTATTTTTAATAATTTAATTGAAAGTTAAGTTTTTTTTATTTAAACGTTTTTTCTTGATGCTGAGACACGACGGCCTCTCTTTATTCGGAATGTGTATATACATCGCATTCGTCATAATGTGTAGGTTGCTGTCGCCAACCATTAATTTCAACGTCAAACGGCAATGCAGATTTTTTTTTTTCTCGCCCGTTAAGAACTTCTACGGTCATTCGTTGAGTTCGTTAGCGTAGCGACACGCTTAGACCGCGCGATAGAATTAACGTTTGACATTCCGCGTAACCCGCAAAGCAATTGGCGTCGATATACCGTTTAATTGCCATCTCGCCACAGAAATTTCAATTATGCACAGTATATCATGCCGCGGACCATAATAATTGCGATTCGATGTGATCATATGATTACCAAATTTCCCGATGTTCCCGGATTCCCTCTAAATTCGCCGGTCAATGTACACCCGCGTCGCGTGTATTCCGAAATAAAAATTGTTGGAACAGGTGGACGCGAACTCGTAGCATACAGGCGACGAATGAACAATTCAATTTGTTTTTTAAACACCACAATATATATGCACGATGAGACCGGTAAATTCGGCCGGTAGCAGCTATTGGCTTACGCGAGGAGTGTTTGTGTTTCGAGCTTTTGATATTATGTATACACCCATCGGACGCCGTTTTCAGTAACAATGTTGAACCACCCGGTTACACGATCAGAGACCGAATCGTGTCCAGAGAAATTGCTCCGATTTTAGAGTGTATGTATACATATGAGTGTAGTGTACATACGGATAGACGGTACGCCACAAAGGTATCCGTGTTTTGTACAAATATTATATAGATATATGCCTAGTAAATCGTTGGGTTAGGAGAGGATTCGTGGCACTTGCCGCTCCGGATGTTCCACCGCACTTGGTATTTTCGAAAACAGAAAAAGACCGATCGTTTAAATAATGTTTCTTCCAATATATATTGCCACCAACTGCAGCACTATAGTACGAAACAACACCGAATGTGCACTCTCACGGGAGGTGATAAAGTTCGATTACCCGAAACTCGAGTGCGTCTATTCGCTTCCCTCTATCTATGTACAAAATAATTTGATACATATTATATCTATTGCTTTACTATCAATAATTTATTTGTGATATTTCAATATTTTTTTTTTTTTTATATACTGAAACAAAGAAGCGATCTATATATAGAATACATACTTCAAAAAGTCTTATATACATTGCTTCGCTGTCGACAATATATATTAATAATAATTTAATTTTTTTTTTTTTCGAAATATTCACACAATGTATATACCATGTATGTTGACCTTACATAAAAATACGTATTTTTCTGATATCAGTACGAAAATCCATTGGAATCCAACAGATCAGCATCACTCCGAAGACTGATCGCTCACATGTATCACTGTCTTGAAAATTGAACATGTAACTTTTCAAAGCTTTCACTTTTATATCTCTCGTCTTGCAACCTCTGTCGACGAGATTATACTTTGGAAATCCTTTCTGTGTGTTCTTTCTTTTTTTTTTTTTTTTTTTTACTATAGTTTCCTCGGAACATCCCGCGTCAAGCGAACATCATCCCTCGTAACCCACTCTGCGTTTTACTACGACTACCAGTTTCATTCTGTGTGCTTCGCGCTCGCAGAAACACGAAAGTGTTCTGAGAAAATTGCATTTTCGCGCAAAAGTTCACACGACGACACAGCAAGGATCTCGTATGAAAGGATTCGTCTCCATGATTTATAAGTCTCTATATTAGCATTTCGCTCCTCTATGCATAACTGTTTCGGCGTAAATACGTGAATGATTATTTAACTTTGGATTCGTTCATTTCATTGGTATTCTTTTTCAATGTTGACGCGAATAGATTACACACTTTTTTCAGGATTATCGATACACAGGCATTTTTTAATTTCTCAGTATGTTAACGAATGAAATACTCCAAAATTCATCAAAGTTTCCGACTGAAGAAATAGTAATGAAGAAATTGAATTAACAAAAAAAAGATCGAAACAATAATCAAATTCCCACATTATAGCCGAGCAATTTATTCGATTCTTCATCATCGAGTACACAAATCTCCCGACTATAATATGCAAAAAATTAATCATTATTTCACACTTTTGTGTTAATCCATTTTTTTTAATACACAGTCCGAAGTTTTTCAATTTTTGTATTTTTTTTTTTGCACCAGCAGGCAGTCGGGAGTTAAAAAATCGTCAATAAAAAAAAAAATATACTTTTCGAATACGAAGTCCATTAATCGGATACCAGATTTTCCCATAGACTAAAAAAAAAATATAAATCCCGTATTATAAATCTCCCAAATAAATCGTAGCGTGATGAGCGATAATAACAACAATGAGATACAAAATAAAAAAATGAGAGGTCGGAGAAAGCGGAAAAAATAATATAAAGAGTAAAAATGCGGTCAGAACTGCACGAATGCGGTACGCCGTTTGGTCTCATATACCATCCGGTTTTGTGGTTTCATACATAGACTCTGATACATAGATAATATATATTTATAAATATACGTCTATATAATGCTATATAACACAATAGCACGCTATACAATACACAATACGTTGGATACTGCAGAAAACGAAGCTGCATCGGCGATGTACAGGAACGAGCCTCGTATGTACTATGTACAGTATAATATAGGAGTCCTCCTACATGTATCCGAAACTACATTGGAACCAAGTGAACGAGGGGTAGGTAATACCGCAATGCAACGCGTAACCCCGACGTCGCCGCCACTGGCTGGTTGCCTCGTTGCCTCCAAGTAACGTAGTTTTACTGCGCCGTTGGGTCTCGTCTACCTACTCAAATTCGGTCAGCACGTATGCCGTTACGTGCTTCTGATTTCCAACCTCCGTAGATACGTAAAGTATATACGCCGAACCGTAGCCCGTTGCCATTTAACATTGAACTCAGCGCACGAACTCCTTGAATTCTTGAGAAAACGTTGAAAAGAAATCGAACCGACTGTAGACAATATAACTTTATCGTTTCAACTGAATTACGAGAACGTCTGATTCGGCAGGTCCAGTAAAAAAAAAAAAAAAAAAAAAAAAAAAAAAAAAAAAAAAAAAAAAATCGTAACCGTATCACATAGGTAGACGACTTGTAAACGATAAAAAAATCATCGTCTACACGTGCAATCATAGATATCAGGATTTTTTTTACGATTACAGATGAAAAAAAAAGAAAAACAAGCGATGACGTTTTTTTTCTGATAATACGAATGATATTATGAAACTTATTAAAGCAGATAATTTCCTGACCGTGGCCATCGAGGCCTGCGACAATGATAAGTATAACGCGATAAGTAAGCGCGGCGCGAGAATTGTAACAATCTTGCTGACTGTCAGATCATAATATTGCTTACGGCACGAGAGTCACGGAGAAGGCTAACCATTGGTATACGTAAAAAAAGGTACATATTGTCGTCGCACCAATATATTATATATTATATATTATATATTATATATTATATATTATATATTATATATTATATATTATATATTATATATTATATATTATATATTATATATTATATATTATATATTATATATTATCAATGACCATCAGTTTTTCACCACAGATCGCGAGATAAGAAATTATCTCGACGAAAACAGACGTTTAACAATGCCTGTCCCATCGGCTTTTAAGCCGAACGTAATTATTATCCTGTGTTTATCTCTTCTCGCGTCAGGTATGTACCAATTATCGCAAAACAACAGAAATGTGACATTTTTCATTAATGACAATTTTTTCATCATTTTTCCTCATTCATGATCAGCCAATGCCGAAATCTGTGTTCCCCGCAGTTTCGGTTACGGAAGCATCGTATGCGTGTGTAACTCGACTTATTGCGATTCGACTGCGATAAATGTTCCCCCGTTGGGTCAATATCTGATTTACGAATCTAACAAAAATGGAAAACGTATGATTGAAAGTACTGGTCGTATCGGCAACGATACCAGTAACGACAAAGATGCGAACAAAATTACCTTCGATCTCAATCCCAATAGAAAATTCCAAAAGATCGAGGGATTCGGCGGCGCTTTTACGGATGCCACGGGAATTAACATAATGAAACTCAGTAAAGGTACTCAGGAACGCATAATGGAGTGAGTATTGATTCCCCAATTTTGCTTCATTCGCCACAAACTGAAGCAATAGTACGCCGAAAGTGTACACATCGCTTCTCATTTTCATATCGATCGATGTGATTGTTTATCCAGAGCCTATTTCGGTCTAAACGGCAGTAGATATTCATTGGGACGCGTACCCATCGGTAGCACCGATTTTTCCACGAGACACTACAGCTACGACGATCATCAGAACGATGATACGTTAGAACATTTTTCGATCGCTCGCGAAGATTTTGAATACAAAATCCCACTTATGCAAAAAGCCCTGAAATTGAACCCTAACTTACGATTTATTTCCGCCGCTTGGACCGCTCCACTTTGGATGAAGACGAACGCGAATTATACCGCAGGAGACGGTATGTAATCGTATGCGTAATGTTTTCGTGTTTTTGCAGCAATGATAAATAAAATTTATTATTATTATTATTAAATAATAATAATAACAATAATTAAATAATTAATAATTAATGATTTCATAATTTATTAAATTATTATTATTATTATTATTATTATTATTATTATTATTATTGTTATTTAATAAATTAGGGAAAAAACACTGTAAGGAACGCTTTCACAGGTTCTCCAGGTTTCTTGAAGAGTGAATACTATCAGATATACGCGGAATATCTTTTAAAATTCATTAATGAGTACAAGAAAAATGGATTAAAAATTTGGGCGATATCGACGGCAAACGAACCGACGTCTGTGCTTCAACTCGATTTAACTGAGATTTACAAGCGTCTCGGTGTCATGGGATGGACAAGCGTTACATTGGCGCACTGGATCGCTAATCATTTGGGGCCGACAATCGCCAAATCGGAATCGAACGACACTCTCATCGTTGTCCTCGACGATCAGAGATCCAATCTTCCGTGGTTCGTGAACGATGTATTCGAAAATTCGATTGCGAAAAAATACACCGCGGGAATTGCTGTCCACTGGTATAAAGACAACGAAATCGGACCGGAAGTACTCGACGTAGTCGGATCTTTGTATCCGGAAAAATTTCTCATTTTAACCGAAGCTTGCGAAGGTAAGAAAAATCGTCGAAAAATCGAAACTTTTTATTATTTTTAATTTAAAAAAAAAATCGTAGTAAATACAATGTGAATTTCTGAAAGGTGCTGATAGCGCCGATTACCCAAAAGTACGTCTTGGCGACTGGAATCGCGGGGAAAAATACATTTTAAATATAATGGAAAATCTGAATCACGGCGTAAGCGGATGGATAGACTGGAATTTGGCTCTCGACAAAATGGGAGGACCTAACTGGATCGATAATTATGTCGATTCGACGATAATCGTCGATTACGAAAAAGACGAATTTTTCAAGCAACCGACTTACTACGCTCTCGCGCATTTCAGCAAATTCGTAAAACCGGAAGCAACGAGAATCGATATAACGCAAAATGCCGATGTAAAAGCAATTGCTTTTCTCACACCCGACGATAAGATTGTTATCGTCCTTTACAATCAGTAAGTATTATTAATTACTACCGCCAACCGCAGTCCACTATTTCGACGCATATAAATTTGCCGTTTTTACAGGAGCAACGAAATCAAATTATTCACGGTGAAGGATCCCGTGCGAGGAAACATTACGACGAATATTTCCGCGTATTCTATGCAAACTATAATTTACAAACATCGATAATCGCAACATTACATCATTCGAAACATAAATCGGCAATTAATTAAACAGCGGCGTGTTAACAAATGTGTAACAAAGACACTCCAGAAGTTTATCGACGAGATATCGCGACGAATTTACATTTCAACACGCGCATCCAAATATAGTTAACAAGGCAAAGAATAAATGAAATTCCGAGGACGATGAATGACAGTATCTTGACGCGGAAAAAAAAAAAAATGTTCTGCAAGTCGAATTACTTCGAACTTTTTGTTCGGTAATTTTTCGAAAAATCGCGCCAATCGTCCGACGATAAGAGTCGTAATACATACGCAACATTCGTTTTACGGCAGTCCGCGGTATTGATGAATATTAATTACGCTAAAAACATTCGAGTCACAATGACGTCTCGAAAAAAATTATAACAGCATTTCTATGTTCTTTTCGATAAAAAGTATTAAAAAAAAAAAGTAATATCGTTATGAAAGAAAGTCTTACAATTTTTAAGAAATATTTATTTTATGCTCGCGATTTCTGGAGTTCATTATTTCGATGATACACCGCCCACGCATCGCGAGATACTCCGTTAATCTATTCTGCCTGCGGATGTATGTAAGACGACTCGCAACGCTCACACACTTCCAATCCTCTATTCTCTCCCACCGCCCGTTAGCGAAGCCAAAGCTCCGAGGCAAAGAGGTTTCATCGGCTTTCGGCATTGTGACTTTAGAGAAGCAACACGATCGGCTCCTCGGCAATAACATTGCTATCGTCGTTTTGAATCCTCGACAACGCGATCATCAACGCTTTTACAGTAAGTCGAAGAATCCTTCGCGCGCATTGGTTTATTACGCTTGCGAAGAATACAACTCTTTCTCACGGTTATTAAGGACATTCTGTTCGTTGCGTTCGCAATGAAGCATCCGAATGAGGAAAAGACCTATTGCGCTCAACTTAAAGTGGTTCTGTGGCTTCGTATTCATTTCGCTTAAGTTCGTGAAAAATTAAAGAAAATCGCAAATACTTCGCGATGGCATAAAAATCTGAAAAAATTCATGCAATATTAAATATTAAACGCACTAAAAAGATTAATTTTGCATAATAATAATTTAAAATTTTTATTAAGAAATCGATGAAAAAATTAATTGGTCAACGAATTTCCCGGAAACTCAACTTTTTTTTTTATAAAAATGATTCGTTCATTTTTCTGTATACTTATGATTTTTTTTTTTTTTTTCAATTTGCTTTGAATTTTTTTTTTTTTATATGAAATAAAAATGTGTGAAAAAACATGAAATTCAAAGCAAATTGAAAAATATGAAAAAATTCATACGTATTCGGAAAAATGAACGAATCATTTTTATTAAAAAAAAGTTGGGTTTTCGGGAAATTTGTTATCGAATTAATTTTTTTCAACAATTTGTTAATAACAATTTGAAATGATTATTATGCAAAATGAATTTTTTTAGTGCCTTTAATATGCATGAATTTTTTCAAAATTTTTTAACCATCGAGAAGTATTTGCTATTTTCTCGCACTTTTCTCGAACTTATGCGAAATGAACACGAGGCGACGGAGCTATCATAAGATAGCGTTCGTTAAGACAGTTATTCTTATTTTTCTTCGAAGAAAAATGACATTTCTCTCCATCGTTTTCAAGTAATCGTTTCGACGATTCATCCGTTTTTTCAACGAATTCTACAGAAAAAAAAGTGATTGACTAATTGAGTATTTAATTTAGCAAATGCTTTACGCACTTAAAGCTCGAAATTTACTGTAACGAATAATTCAATTTCGAAAACAACTTAAACCACAGCGCGGTATCAGCTTTCCCATTGATGGATCTCGATATTAAAGGGTTAAATGACCGAATTACGCGACTGTACTATGAAAATCAATTTAATCTCCAAATCCACGGTAATTGCATCAAATGAGAAATATCTTCCTACTGAAGGTAGAAACGGATATGTGCACAAGAGAGCGCAACTAATTCGCGTCTATTAATTTACAGGAATTTACAGTAAATAAGAATTTGATTAAATGTCGACCATCGCATGATGGTATTCGCGTTTTCGTGTCGTTGCATTTACGGATATACCGTAATAATGAAATTAGAAGGAAATACATTTCGTAATCGAATTATTTAATTATTATCAATTGAATTTAATGAATGCATGAACAGCTTTAATGGCTCATGCAAATGTCGAATCAGCGGGGGTGGATGTCGAAGTTTATGTGAACGTGCAATTCACCAAAGTCTCGACGTGTTATTATATACGGAGCCTTCAACAAGACGCGAAACACCTCCACAGGTTATAACTATACTTCGTACGCGTGCACAGCGGTGCAACATGCAACTCCTCTTAACTCTCGCGCTCTTCTATTTTTCGTCACAAAGTTATGTAAGCTTTTACGAGAGCGTCGGGTACGGCGAGTGCGACCGTTCGCACGGTGTTATACAGAGTATACAGAAAATTCCGAATAGTTCTATACCCTCCGGCCGCACGCTATATGCCGCACCACAGTGACGTTGCACTTCACTTCGTTCTTTTGCAATGCATCTTTAACACGCTATCGCGAAAGTAGAAAATTTTTAGAGTGAAAACTTTCTTTTACAGATATTCGTCGGAAATACGTACGACCGACAATGTTGCGAATGTCAACATCGCGGAATTCCATAGTCATTCTCATCGTCGCTCTTTTCACGGTCGGTGAGTTTTAAAATATGGCAACGAGCGAAAAAAAAATTACAATCGGGACAAACGTTGCGAAATATTTTTTTTTATTAATTGTGATCTTTAAAAAAAAATTTTTAGTTGATTTTTACATCGAAATTTTTTTTTTTTATTTTTCAATTTTGTACTCGAAAAAAATTTGGTGTCGATTTTTATTTTCTCGAATTACCAACGAGTATAACAAAAATGATGATTTTTTTCTTGAAATTAATCATTTTTTTGCGCTGAAAATTTATAATTACCTATCGTCTCATCCTTATCGCGGTAGCAATCGGCGCAAAAACTTCAGTCGCAAGAAATTGATTCTAAAATAAATCAATTGAAAAAAACGAATGACTATTAATTTCAATTGATTTCTCCTCCAGTCGATGCGACGGGCGATGATTGCGTGCCGCGAAATTTCACTTACGGAACGGTTTGTGTCTGTAACTCAACTTACTGCGATTTCGTCGCTGTCGACGTACCCGCGAAGGGCGAATATCGAATTTACGAATCTGGAAGCGATGGCAAACGTTTGAGTCAACGAACGGGTCGTATCGACAACGGCACGAGCGATGATAACGAAGTAAATACGATTATCTTGACTCTCAGTCCGAATCAAAAATACCAAAAAATTCACGGATTCGGCGGCGCATTTACCGATTCGGCGGGAATCAACATGAAAAAACTGAGTCAAGGTGCTCAGGATCTCATTTTGCAGTAAGTAAAAATCGTAGTTTCCTTTTTTTTTCTTTCGAAATCCCAACGGTTTAAAAAGCAACGACGACGACGACGACGACAACGACGACGACGACTCAGCGACTTCAATGGGAGTGAAGATCATAAATCGTTTGTTTGCCGTTTTCAGATCGTATTTTTCGCCAAACGGCAGCGCGTATTCTATCGGACGTGTGCCGATCGGTGGAACAGATTTTTCCGAGAGGCCGTATACCTACGATGACTTCGACGGCGACGTAAGATTGCAACGCTTCGATCTCCCGACCGAGGATCGCGAATACAAAATTCCATTTATGCAAAAAGCTCTAAAAATTAATCCGAATTTGAAATTTTTGTCTGCTGCTTGGTCGGCACCTCCGTGGATGAAGACGAACGACGAATACGGAGGACCCGGTAATATAAATTAACGTTATTTCAGTTATCTCGCGATTTCTTGTACTCGTCGAATCTGTTAATCATAGAAAGTTATCGATTTAGGATTTTTGAAAGAAGAATATTATCAGACTTACGCGGATTATCTTATGAAGTTTCTTACGACTTACAAGGAAAACGGACTGAAAATATGGGCGATAACAACCGGAAACGAACCGGCCGATACTTTGGTACCGATGTTAGTAAAATTCGAAACAATGGGTTGGTCACCGACCACTATGGCGAAATGGGTAGCAAACAATTTTGGTCCGACGATCGCAAAGTCCGAGTTGAATGACACTATTATTTTGATGCTCGACGATCAGAGATTCGATCTTCCGTGGTACGTTGTCGATGTATTCGATAATTCCGTTGCTAAGGATTATATCGCTGGAATCGCTGTCCATTGGTACTTCGATACTATGTTTCCCACGAGATTAATCGACTTGACTCACGATCAGTATCCGGATAAATTTATTCTGATGACGGAGGCGTGCATAGGTGAGTTTTCGGAGCAAAAAAATTAATAATTCTGAAAAAAAAAAGAAAAAATTAAATTGTTCTTTACGACTATCGCGCAGGTAGCGGAATATTCGATCATCCGAAAGTGCGTCTCGGCGATTGGAACAGAGGACAACGGTATGTTTTGAATATAATGGAAAACTTGAATCACTGGATGACCGGTTGGGTCGACTGGAATTTGGCTCTCGACAAAACCGGCGGACCAAATTGGGTTCAAAATTTCGTGGATTCGCCTATAATCGTCAATCCCGAGACGGACGAATTTTTCAAGCAACCGATGTACTACGCTCTCGCGCATTTCAGCAAATTCGTGAATCCCGGATCGACGAGAATCGGTATAACGGACCATTATCATGTTAAAACTATTGCGTTCACTACACCCGACAATGACAATGTGATTGTACTGTGCAATCGGTGAGATACGACTACAATTTTCTATTGAAATGCGATCCTTTTTTTTTACCTTAACGAATAATTTTATGCGATTTTTTGGTATTACAGGAGCGGCAGACCGCAAACGGTCAGAATAGTCGATCGCGAACAAGGATTCCTTTCGGCACATATGTCTCCGTATTCGATACAAACGATAATCTACAAGCGATGATTGCATCGTTGCATAAAAAGAATCGGCGAATTTTTTAAACGTGACGAATATGTAACACAATCGAAATTAAAAAAAATCGGCTGTTATTGCAATCGAGGATTTTTTATGTTGATTAATCGTATCGATAATAAACGTATCGAAGAATTGAGTTGCCTATGATCATCAAATTCCTCTATATGTATGTATCGGCTACTGAATCAATGATATTTATGTATTTTTCACGTAAAAATACGACCGATTTATGTTTTTTAAGCGTACAAAATGGTATTCATATTACGCAAAATTCGGTTTTTTATGTATCGGTACGTTGCATAAGCGTCCTATCGGCTTCGTAATGTTCTGTTGAAAAAAAAAACAGCCGAAATAAAAACAGCGCAAATATCGATAACGTTTGTTCAATGATTTATAAAGTTTCATATCTACATTGCGATACCTCGATGTTTTTTATGGATAGAAATTTGGTGCGAATTTGAGTTTGGGATTCTTGCGTAGCGCTTTGGGAACGTATTTGGGCGCGTGATCGTCCAGTCTTCGATGCCAAAAGTTTATACCGAATTCGAATGGTTCGCGCTTCTTGTCCAACGGTCGCGTTTTGTTTCTTCGTTGATAAATGTCTTGCCAAGCAAATATCTCCGGAATTCGCCTGAATGAATAATCAAACGATTTATATGCGTTAATATATGAAAAACAATTAAAAAATTTGATAAACGTTGATAAACGAGTAATTTGCACTCCTTTTCGATTCAAATTAATTACTGACCTGTGACGCGGTCGATTGGAGGCCATATGTTTGAAGTATTGTTCGAGCCAAGCGCGTCGGTTGGGACCGGGAATTTCGGCGACGTATCTCATGTCCGGATGAAGATAAGGCTTCAGTTCAACACCGTTTCGCTCGCGGGGTTCATTCGCGTAGAATTTAACAATATTCTCGAGAACCGCGTTATTCAATCCGTGAACTTTGTCGCCTTCTATTTTTTCGAACAACTGCATCGGTTCGGTTATCCAGCATACGTTGCGTCGAGGATTTTCGTCGATGTGATAGGTGTGCAGAAGCGTTGTGTTGAGTTGGTAAACGCAGAAAGTCCACCATTTACCGTTCGTTATTATCATCTGATTCGTCAACGGATACGTGACGTCGTTGAACGTCGAAAATCCTTGAAAATACATTTGTTTTCGTATTATTTTTAGTTTTCAATAACATCGAGAAAAATTTTTCAAAAAATATATGTTGAAGGAAAAAAACTTTAATTAAAAAAAAATGATTTTTTACCAAGATTACAGGCTTGCGACAGCAGCCAACCCCATGAGCCCAACACAGCTTGTACCTTGAGAGCCTCCGACGTGTCGTTAAATTTCTTTCTGAAACTGGTGGTTAAATAACCGCAATTATGATACGATACAAAACCAAATTCGCTCGTATCTCCCGGCCAAAAACCGGGAATATTTGTCCCGTGTCTTCTCTTCAAATTCAGTCCCATAGTTCGCGGTTCGTATTTGAACTCCGGAACAACGAAATCCGAATTTTCAGATTCCGATAAGGAAATTATTTCTGGCAATGGCAATGAATGCCTCAAATGTAAATTCGGTTTGCCGATGTATTGGATAGGTTTGTCCACAGGAACATCCATCATTTCTTGTGGCCATTTTCGCCACGTTTGTTGAAGTTTCACAATTGTCGGCGTCGGCAAACCGCCGGCGAACCAAAATGCTTCAACGCGAGGATCGTAATCCACTTCTGTTTCCAGCAAATATGGATTATCCAATGCCATTTGCATCATCAGCGATCTATGCATTTGCTTGGTGATTGCTTTACTCATAACGTTGTCCTTTTCCATCGGAGATCTGAGAATCGATTTGTCCAGCTCTTCGGATCGACTAAAAAAACAATTAATAATAATTTAGTCACAGTAAATAGTAAGTTATTTGCGATATTCGATTGTTAATCTACAATACAAAATACTAAAAATGTTATGGGAAAATTTTTTATTCTATTAATATCGATTTTTTCGTAAATGCAAATTTTGTAAATGTATACGGATTGAGTACTTTCTGTTGGAATATTCGAATACGAGGCCCTCTTCCACGGATTCTTTGATTTTTTCGACAGTGGCCTGAAGTTTTTCGGGTGTAATGACACTATTGTAATATGCCGGAAGTCCGGGCTCCTTGATAACATGAGTTCTCGTCAAGTATTGCATTTGTTCCGTGCTGTTGTAAGGTATCACGCCTTCCTCCAGCAGCAACGATCTCCAACCGTAATAACGAGGCATGTTGATCTTAATCATTTTTTCCTCGACTGTGCGTACTTTTCGTACTTCGTCCGCTCGTCCTTCTCGCTTTCGCAGCATTTTTCCTTTATGAGACATATCCAGTATCGGTGGATATTGAACTTCGGTTTTTTCATGTTGTTGCACCACCGGAATACTGTACTTCCGCTTGTTGCATGTAATGACCGATGCCGGAAGTCTCCCGACGACTCGCGTTTTTATTGTAACGAACAACATTATTGTTTGTTTGTAGAAAAATAAAGATTTACAAATCCGACGCGGTTTTGAGGTTAACTTCACAGCCGCACCGCCATCATCGCCTCACGGCAAGCAAGAAGAGCAGACGACGAGAGAGAGACTGAAGAAACAATCTGAAGTCATTGCGGAACAGACTATTCGATATATTTCTACGCATCGATTATGATACCTTGCGACTGATTTCAAGATGAAGAAACGCGTGGGATCCCTCGCGTGATAAGAGAAGAGAAGAAGGGAAGCATTTGCCGGTGAATGGATAATGAGGATTTCTTGGAAGCGTTTTTTTTTACGCACCGGGGCTACGACTTGTTCAGCACGTATCGCAGTCTCCGATCTGTGGTATACGAGATAACAAACACGTAGCCGTTTTTTATCGGTGATACGTATTTTCTCAATAGTATGTATCGATTCTACTATTTTATAAGGTTTTACAATTTATAATGTAGAAAAAAATATTCTTTCGAATAAAGTTTTATTACTAGTTAAGCGTATTACAATATATGTAAATAATAAAAACGTAGATGAAACATTGATATGTTCTACGCGATCTCGTGGATTTTCGTTTTTATTATAATTAGCTTGAGATGAGAATTTAACTAATATTGTTGTCGAATAATAGATATTGTTAATGAAGGTTTTTCATTAACTCGACGCTTTTACAACGACTCCTAAATTTTGTTAGTTCTATCGATAATATATCATCCTATAAGAGCGACGGAGAGCAACGTACGTGACGCAACAATTCATTCACAAATCACAAAATCTATCATAACCGATATCGGATTCAATTGTATAATATCCTTATTCGATAAAAATTCAGATCGGAAGTTGGACGATCGGATATTGATAGCGTTATTTGCAATTAATAATAGATCGATAAGATTACAATGAATGCGGGGAATTTCCGATCTCATTTACGCGAATGAAACAGTATTTTCTGAAAATACACAATTTTATTTCTGTATCTGTATTTCGTTATTCGTACCCCCAATATTATACGATAAAATTGTGCCATGTAATGAGCGAAGATCCAAAGTGTATAGATCTCTGTTCGTTCATTCTCCTCCCTCGTGGTATATAAGGAGTAAATTTGGAGCGGTCTTGTGATTCATCTCTGTAACGCTGTCGAAGGCAGCACAGTCGATCTCTGACGTTCGGGAGTGTCGTCATCGCGTTTCGTATTCGTCCGTGACAGACCGCGAAGTGACTTTCGGGAGGACACGAGGTTCTCTTACATTCCTGTGATGTATCTCGTCAACGCGTGATCAATTTCTATATAATAACAATCACTAACCCCCGATTTAACCAATCCTCAAAAGTTCGTACGTTGCTCAAAAAATTGTGGTAAGTTCGTATTTCCATTGATATAATGCACTATTGTCGTGTCATTCTCGCGGCAGCCGTTGCACCCAAAATAGAATGACATAAGGGCTAACCGACAAAAGAACAATATTAAATAACAATAACATAATATTGCACCTGATTACGAAAATTTGCCCTCTGCTCTGACATAAGTTTTCCTCCTCTTCTGACCTTCGGTCCAATCGGACAGTATAATGGAAAATTGCAAATTTTTTCAAACTATTTCGTCATCCGGCGTAAATTATTTTTACCAGAAAAAAAATTTCCTCTCGGCGTGTTACTACAATGTTCCAAAAATTGCTGCAGCCAGTGTTCGGGTACCCCAGCTGTCCCCGATAAGTTAGGTTACGCGCTTAACGGAAAAAAATTCCACTCCCTATCCGGTCGCCAAAATTGTCAACTCTTTCTTTTTTTTTTTATCAATTTCTCTTATTTTTCATCAAATGCATTATTGCATCTGATTTACATGCCTTTTATGTCAACTTTATGCAAATAATATAAACATTTTTAATGCATTTCGAGGATGACCTTGAACTACACGCGCGTGCCCCGTGTACGATCGATCCGCGCCCCCCATCTACTGTTTAGCACGAGGGAGTTCTTTCGAAATTGTTTTAATTAACGATTTACGATTTTTTAATTTTTGTATTTATCGCGAATGCACATTCACGATTTATTATAAATTATACAGTTTATATACCAAAACACCAAAAGCCATTAATTTCTAATTAAATTTATGCTGTATTATTATTTTTATTCACAAATTATTAAATATTACGAAAATAAACGAATTTGATAAATAATTTTAAAAAATTTTAGGTAGAGCAACTTCATCCGATTAGACAAACACAAAAAAATGGCTGTACAACAGGATAATTTCGATTATGAAGACGAAGGTTTGGGATCAAAAATTTTGGCAAAGGCTCAACGGAATCCATTCCTCGTAGTGGGTAAATGAAACTTTAATATGTCGTAACGAAAAATCAATATTTTTCAAGTATTTTCACGTATTTTGATTTTTTTTTAGGTATCGCTGGATTCCTGACGACTCTTGGTATCGGAGCCTATAGATTCAAAAATCGTTCAAAAGCGTATCCTATGTCACTTTTTTTCATCCAACTGCGTGTCGCAGCGCAGTCTGTGGTCATAGGTAGCTTAACGGTCGGCATGACTTATGGTATGCTGAATGAATATGTATTTAAGGAAAAGAAAACACCAAAAATTGAAGGAAACTAAAAATAATTCCCATGCTATAGGCGACAAATTAGTAGTTTATAAGGACAAAATTGTCAACCGCTTCGCAGATATTCTCTTCATGACTCATTAAAAAATTATGTTATGTTACATTACATAAGATATGATATTTTACGAAAGAAGCAATAAGTTTCTCGATCTTTAGTTTTCATTCATGATTTTGGTGTATAATAATTTATTTGTTATACTTGGCATAGTAAGAAATTTCATCTATTTATATACATTATTTAACAAAAGCTGGTCTTTTGGTCGTCGACCCTATAGAAGCGAATTATAGATAACAATGTAAATATTATATTTTTGAATACGCGATCCGTGGCCGTTGACTACATCTATCCGAATACGCGATTCTGCTGAGAAGAGAAAGTAAAAAAACGAAAAAAAGATGTATTGAGTTATTTACATGGATGTGATCCATGCAGAAATCTCGTATTCTCGAGCAGAAAAAGACCCTATAACTGTATTTTACTGTGATTTAAATCGGAGCGTTGATGAATTGTATTGACGCGATCTCAGTGTACAAATAAACTCATTAACACATTATTCGCTGGAGTACTATGTTTATTTCGTATTAATAGTAGATACATGTCCTTTTTTTTATATAACACCTTTTTTTTGTATATGAACTTTGAATTTCAAGGGATTCTACGAATAAATGATCTTTGTTATCGTTCAAGTACAAATGTTGCAATAAAATCCGTTTTAACGATCGTAACGAACTTTTGTGATTAGTGCGTTAATTTGAATTGAGAGTATAGTTTCTCCGCCGGCAGCACGCAGATACATAGTCGGCAATTTTGCATGTGAAAATATACATATAGCTATTGAAACGCTCGATAAACTACGACACATGTTGCGTTTTTTTTTAATTTCATATCTTTTCATTCTTATCCCCTATGGCATCTACTATCAAGTTGCATCTGATGCATAGTGAAGCGCGTGCGATTACGACGTCCCCCCCCTCCCTTCCGCCCATTCCTCCCGCGCAGTTCGGCGGAGTTTTTTTTTTCCGATCCCGCGAGAGGCCCACAAATGTCAGAGACGCAAAAATGGCGGAACACGATGATAGAACGCAGTTGCCTCCAGGTTGGGAATGCAGATACGACTTGTGCAGCGGTCGCCCGTACGTAAAACATCGATATAATCGTTTATTCATCTTTCACGCATTTACGAAAATCATATTTTCTCGTATTCGCGATGTTAAATGTATCGCAAACAAACTTTTTACGGCGGTCCACTTTGCTGTTCACTGACACCTGCTGTGTACGTCCGCGCGTTGTGTAACGTTTAACACGATAAACGATAATCGCGGATGTTTTTATTCGTTCATTTGTTGCGTCTGTCCCACTCGTGCACTTTTTTTGTTCGTTAGGTATTTCATCAATCATTTCAGCCGCTCTACAACATGGGAAGATCCCAGAGTGCGATACTGGCAGTACGCCCAGTATGTTCAGGCGCAGAGCTCTTCGTCAGCAACGAATCCACCGGAGTTTATACCGCTACAGGTCAGTTTATCAACAACGAACGATAGATTTAAGCGTTTTTTTAATTTGGGAATAATCAAACCTGATATCGGACGATTACGCTGCGTCTACGATTTACGCTTTGCTTCACATTTGGTCGCTGATACAAAATGTATCAACCAATCAATTATGCGCAACTGAATGGCATTAACAAAGATACTGCTTACGTTATATTTGCTTTTTTCACATTTTTCCAAATAATTTCGTGATTTGCCATTTTTTTTTTTTTTTTTTTTTTCAAATTGTAAAAAATTCTGTGCAGAAATTTGAGATCTGAAATTGGTTTGATATTTCATGTTATTTAAAAAGAAATGTTTTCCCTGATATTTTGAATTATTTCAAATGTTTCCGAATTTTTTTCAAATTCTAATATTTCAAATGTTTATTTCAAGTTTTTTTTTATACTTGAATTCTTTGATTTTTCTCGGCAATAATTTTGTATTCTTCCCACTATTCTGTTCTATTTTTCTTCTGAACAGAATTCGAATACAAAACTATTATTTCAACAGATATTGAGAACGTTATTTTATACTTACGGCCGAAAAAAATAGGATTTGTAATAGACTTTATTTCGAGATTTTATTATTTGCACTACCGAAATACTTTTCTTCAATCTGTTTTCTTTTTTGTTGTTCTTTTACTTCCTCACTTATTTAGTCAATACATCGCTTATAAATGTTTAATTGACAAGAATTCGCCATCGTCACTCGTCATGATGTACAGTTCAATTCCGTACAGAGTTGAATATCTCCCGATTTTTGTGTGTTCGTTTTTTTATCAGAATACGTTGCTCGTACTATAATTATCTTTGTACACGCAGTAACGTTATTCTGTGTATCAAATCGCTGTTTTTACGATCACTTTGTCGCACATAATACTGCCACTGTTCAGCAGTGTTTTAAAAAAAATATTACGATGTTACGCACGCTGCACTTGGACAATCATATCGATATATGCAACATAGACGGGCTTAGGGGGCGGTGGTGGAAATTTTGTTTATACCGGTGGCCATAGAGCTCTCCAAGTATATCCAACTCCATCGCCGTATCACAATCCGCAACTTGCATTTTTGCCGCCGAGCATTCAGGTAGGTCGCCGAGGACCATCCCACAATAATCTTATTGATGTTTGACGTGCAGTAGTTTAAAAAATATTTTCTTAAAATCGATCTTTTAATTTCCAAATGAATTTGATAACATCTGAAAAAAAAAAATTATTTTCTACGTGCGTAGGATTTAAAAACACCGATGTCAACTCGATCGATCAGCGCGACGACAAATCGATTCGGCGAGATGACTATAGGATCTCCGACGCCGGTTAGAAATATGGAGACCAGTTTGACACAGAGTGCCGATACGGAAATACAAGTAGCAAAAATCAACGCCATGTTTCCGACCGTCTCTGACACGCATATTCGACTGTTACTGAAAAAGTGAGATCACAGTTTACATAAAATTTGTCACAAACAAGGATTTCGTGCCATGTTAAGCTTCGTTCTCAGCTGCATAGATCGAAGACTCACTTTTTATTTAACTCTAATATACTAACAAACACTTTAACGGGAAAGATTTTCTTTTAATTAACCAAAATTTTGGCTTTGCCTATCGTTATCTGGATTGGCTGCAAATTGGTTTCGATTAACACTCATCGTTTCGCATGGATTTTTATAACGATAACGAGCGTTACTCGCACGCGATCTCTTCAAAGATTCGAGTTTTTAGAGCGCGGAGGGCTGTAAATATGAACTAAAGTAATATTAAACGATGGAATTCAGTATCGAGAAACGCAGAAAAGTCTCGACGATAAAACTTAAAAAAAAAAAATGTTTAGGTGGCGTAACGCTATCGTACATACAGCAACTTACCGAAAGTGGATCTTTCGGTCGATATATCTCAGAAATCAAACGTTGAATCAAATTTTAGTTGATTCTTTCGTAATATTATTTGAGGTCCACTTGTCTCCTGAAATATTCAAACTTTTGCTCAATTAATTTTTTTCTCATACCGCACGCGGATTTCAGAAATTATTTTTGAGAATAAAATTTCCATTTATATACGTCGGCCGATATATTAAATGGTAAAATTCAGTGAAAAAAAAAAGTTATATTGTATAAAATACATTATACGGGAAGTAAACCTTTCGATCGAAATATCTCAAAAATCAAACATCGGAACAATTTTTAGCTGATTTTTTCATAATATAATATCATAGAGCTGATTTTGGTCCATTTATATCGTAAAATATTCAAATTTTCGCTCAAATATTTTTTTTCCATGCCGCACGCGAGATTTAGCAATGATTTTTAAAAATAAAATTTATATTTATTTTTTGAAATATGTATCGGCCCAACGCCCTCGAATGACGCGAAAGATGAAAAAGAAAATTGTGTTTTTTACAGGATTAGATTCTAAGTTTTTAGCCAATGTATTTCAGGTACCATAACAGAGCGGCTCTGGTTGTGAGTGCGCTACAGGTCGAGAAGAATCCTCTTTGCGAACCGGGACCGTGCACTCCCGTCGGAGTGCATTCAAACTATGCGGTATCGAGATGGCGACTACCGGTACACGCGATACACGCCGCACTTACGTTGAGTCCACCGCGAGGGGCGAGGGCGGCCCCTAACTCCCCAAAAATGAAACTTAGGTTTATAGCATTTTTTTCAAAAAATGTTTTTTCAGTCACACCAAAGTCTGGATGCTAGATGTTGATACCGTATCTCGTAATAGATAGAAAAGTACAATTTACAAGATGCAGTTTTGTGTTTTGCTCGTAACGCATTCGCGCGTTTATCAATAATCCTGTATCTCGTAAATCGTAACGTGTAAATCTCATTAAATGTACAGAATCTCTTTCAGCGCTGTGGTAGAAAGTAGCATGTGTCGAGATTCTCTGCCCGGTTTAGTTCACTGTGAACGCCCCCATAAAATTGTTTTTTGAGTGATATCTTCGTAGATTAACCCTTTGATTTCGTATCAATTGCGTCCTATAAAAGTATAAATACACTTTATCGTCGTTTTCTTATCGTTGCTGAGTCATTGAAGAAACTTTTCTTTCGTATTTACCATTCGAAGATTTACAGAGTCATCGTTACTTCGCACTATCGGGGATAATATTGAATAAAATTCTACAAGCTATTTAAAGATATCGATGTTTATTATTAAAGTTATTTTTTTATTTTTCTTTTTTCGTCATTCGTTGAGTAATACGCAAAAAAAATGTATAAAAATCAACAATATCGTGTGATATTCTTGCACGTTGCACGAACGAGTCAAAGGGTTAATATTAATATAATGATTGATTTATTAATTGAATTTCTTAGGAAGTGGAGTAGGATAATTGAAACTTATCGATTATTTTACAGCAAAATTTCGTTATCAGCTAATTACCCTTGACGCTTGTTTGCAATGCGGAAATACGCAAATGAAATTATATTGCCGATTGCAGATACTTTGGAATATTCGGCTGTTATGCTACCGTAGAGAGGCGACGTTGCGCGACCCATGATATATAATTTTTCTTTCATTTTTTTGTGTTATATGTATTTTATTTCAAATTTATATTTTTTTTTTTCAGTTTTCGTCATCATTTCTTTCCATACCGTTTATCGTGGATTTAATAAATTACTCGAAATATTCATAGGTCAGTTTTTCTTTGTGTACTCTGTTTGTTTCTGTTCCGAATTTTTTTCGTATTTTTTTTTTTTTTGTTAAACGGATTTATTGGTATCGATCGATTCGCATTGTGTACTCTCAACAGGTTCGCGAGTAATTAACGGGTTGAAAAAAAAAAATAACGACCCAACGCATGAATGTCTATCTGCATGTGCATCGGTCACTGAACATCCTACATAATGTAAAATGTTATTACGAAAAAAAAAGGAATGTGTCCCTTTATAGCGCAGAGTGTGAATGGCTAACATAGCGAAGCACGCTGATACGAATCGATTCTCTGTACGAAAAACGTCTCACGAAGCGCACAAAATATTGTCATTGTCTTCAAGCCGATGGTCACTTTCGTCGAAGAATTTGCAACAATTTTATGACTCGTATACACAATATTGATAAAGAAACGAGAAAAAAAAATGTGGTTAAGACTTCCAAAATAAAAATTGGATTGTTGCGCAATTTTTATTGTTTCTTATACAATAATTAATATTTTGAGAATAATATTTTTCGAATATTTCGATGAAACTGAACTCTCATTTCAGGGAGAAAATTTACTTTTCCCGGTTCTGTTTTTAGACTGATAAACGATATTTTATCTCCGTGCATTCATAAGTGGAAACGGTGTTTTACGAGGACGAATTTTTCGTAACTTCTCCCCGCCCCTTCCCCTGTAATAACGAATAATTAAATTAAATTGCATCTTTGCCTGTTCCCGATATTTTGTAATATGGAAAAATGTAAGCAAACAAAAAGAGGAACTATGTTTTCCATTTCGAAAACCTACCGTTCGGGATAGTTATCGTAGAAACATATCATATTATCGTATTAGAATATAGAATTTTCATTGTCCGATATTGCAGTATTGTTTTGTATATCGTAATCGTATAATGCACCCCGTTTAATTGAGAGTTTATAGATATCCATCGATTAATGCGACGCATTATTGCGCATGTTAATTCAGGTACCTGAAGAATGTGTTCCCGAAAGTCGATGAAACACTTTTACTCGAAATTTTGGAGCAGAGCGACAACAACGTTCACAAAGCTTCGGAAAAGCTTATCGAACGCGGATACGAGAAACGGAACCCTACCGGACCCGCGAAATCTGCTGCGCGCGTTAAGGAGGAAGCGCAGGTAAAATTTTTATTATTTTTCGTCAAAATTTTGAGATTTTTTGTTGCGAGTCTTTCGAACGATCGAACAAACTGTTTTACTCGTAGGCGCAGAATGCACAGGTCGCGCCAACACCGCCGCCACGGATGAAGAGTTTCGAAGAAAAGAATAAAAGTACATTTTTTTTTAAAGAAATCAATTGATTATCTCCGTAATCTTTAGACCGGAGTCTCAAGAGTGCTGTTTATAATTTTAGTGAAAAAACGTTTGATGGACAAATTTAAAACGGTGCCGGAGAGAGTTATCACTCTGGCAATGGATAGCGTCGATTACGACGAGGAACGCGCTAATCACATACTCGACATAATGGTCGCCGAAGACGCTATACAGCCCACGCGCACCTGTAGCAGCCAAAGGTACAATATCTTTATTTATTTTCATTTTAGAGATTTATTTCAACGTCTGCGTGGATTAATTTTTTTTTCTTTATTCACAATAGCAGCAGCAAAAGCGACGATCGCAAGGACTTCCCTCCCATCACTGAGGCCATCAAACTTACCGCATCGCCAATTAAAAAGATAATCAAGGATCCCGATGCGGAAAAATCGAAGAGATCGAAAAATAAAAACGAAATTCCTAAGTAAATTTGTTTAAAAGTTTAAAACAAAAAGCTTTTTTTTCTTAATTTTATAAAGAATTTTTGTTGATCTTTTAATTACTCGTTACTTACTAATTACAATTTTTGAATATTAAATATTTCTTCAGTTAAAAAAAAATAACTTTTTGATAAATTTTAAAGAAAAGAGAAAATTTGATGAATTTTTTTTTTTGCAGAGTATCTCGCGGAACGAGTACTACTGAGGACAACAAATACAAGTCCCCCTATCTGACTAAACCGATGGGTGCAAATTCCGAATTGGTTAAAGGTGCCAACAACGATCTGCTTCTGTAAGTTTTTGCATAGTTTTTTTTTTTTTTTTTAATTAACAGACAAAGAATATCACAATTCGCAATGTGGAATTTCCAGCCCCGACTACGCGCCGTGGGCGGGTCCCGATCCGAATTTACTGACAACGGAGACATATACGAAATCACTGGCGCTCGGTAAAGATTCCTCGTTGATTTCCGCTAATCGTAGCTTGGCAAAGGGTCCAAACACTGAATTACGCAAAGGACCGTTAAGAGGATTGGCGCAAGGATCGATTTATTCGCAAAGAAACGCATCTAACACCGAAAGCCGTGGCAAATGAGACACGTGCAATTGTTTCTTCTAAATCTCCTCTAAAGCTGCATCAAGTAAGTGTGCTTTTGGAAAAAAAAAAACAAAAAAGAAATCAACAACTTTAGTTCCCATTCTGAAATGTATTATTTACGGTGGTATACAGATTTTATTGTTTTTCGTTTCGCATCTAACTATTACTATTGTTCAAAGAACTTTCGTTCGTTGTTAACTCGTCTGATTATTTAAACCCGTTGATTTGTTATGCGTTACCTGTACGTTACTTTTTTTGAGATTATAAGGCATCAAAACCTTCGCGTAGTGTGTTGATATTTTTTTTTTTTTAACTAAACAGTTAACTTGATTACCGAGTACCTTTCTGCAATTATACAAATATCGAATGATTTCGTATGTTCTTCAATTTTTTTTTTCTTCACTTAAGAGTCGATAACTTAATTCTCGGCAAAGATTATAGCAATTTTGCTGCAATACGAAGTTTTAATGTCTCAAATGTTTTCGTCTACGACATATCCAGAAGAGTTGGTGTTGTTTAACATTTGAAAATGTACCGCGTGATCTGCTTAAAAAGCATACGCCAAGTACGTTTCAATTCTTTTTAGTAGAAATTATATGTTGTCGAAAAAAAAAAAAAAGAAGTGTTGCAATACTTAGTTTGAATCTACGTGTACTCGAGGATTTTGTGTACCAAACGCTCATCCATACAAAAATTCGGTCGTAATTTCGCAAACATTGAAATCACAAAAAAAAAAAAAGAAAAATCGTAGCATATAATCCTCTAACGCTAATCCAGCGTACACCGAATCCTCGAAATAGACTTCGAATAACTGCATTTGTGAATATTATAATAGCATCATCAGGACAATAGGTTTAGGCAGCGTGAGATTGGAGCCATTGTAACCAGTATTAAAAAAAAAATGGATAGTTTTAAAAAGTGGCCGATCTCATCGTAACTTTTAGTAAAGATACGAGACTTTTGCGTCCTATAATGGATATCACGATAGCTGAGGGTCACATGGGCAAAAAATATTGC
Source organism: Cryptus viduatorius (assembly GCA_964006125.1). Taxonomy (NCBI): domain Eukaryota; kingdom Metazoa; phylum Arthropoda; class Insecta; order Hymenoptera; family Ichneumonidae; genus Cryptus; species Cryptus viduatorius. The sequence goes on from OZ023226.1 coordinate 2,649,666, forward strand.
TTCGTACTTTCCGGTCGAAAAAAAAGAAAAATGCGGAAACGTCGCCTTGAAAAAAAAAAAAAAAAAAAAACGTACGACGTCGATCGGTAAAGCAATATAGAGGACGAATTCTCTAGTGGCAAACTAAGACTATACTAGTACTTGAATGTGCCATAATTAAATTGATATACAGAGGTATTTTCATAGCTTCATCCAAAATAATGAAAAAAAAAAGAAAAATAAAATAAATAATTAATAAAAATAAATTAAAAAAAATAATCCTGCCTTTGAAAAAACCTAATATGTGAATACAGAAGTAATAAAAGACGGGCTGTGGCTGAGAAGTTAGTTGAGAGCTATTTTTATAGCTTTTTGACTGATGGGGAGATGAAAAAGGTGGAATGAAATAATATATTTTCACTATATTTTACGTATCGCCGCGCGCAGGTCGCGGAATACAAGATATAATGGTATAAACGAATTTTACGCCTCCGATTAAGTTGCCGTTCGCGACTGTGTATCATCGATGATAAAAAAAAATTGTGCAACAATCCCCGCGGTTATTTCTTACGAAAAATTCGCGAAACATATTATCAAAACAACAAAAAAAAAAATTTAAATCGCTTATTAACGAATTATCGATTCGCTATTACGATATTTAACAAATATGAAATACTCGTCGAGATACACAGTTTGCTGTTAACTCTTAGGTAGAACGCAGCCCCATTCAATTATCCCGATCCACGTGCGCTTCGTCCATCTCACATATGTATATCGCTGCAACATTCATTTTGCCAAAGATATCAAACAAAGATATTGCATTATAAATAAATTTGTAGGACGCTTTTTTCTCGCGAAGTTATTTGTATTCGTCGTAATGATAAAAAAAAAAAAGATAGACGTGACAACTTGTGTAATAAACTGATAGATGTTTGTCATCGATATCTTGTGCTGTTCCGTGAATGTTCGATTTTTGATTGTGAATTATCGTCGTTCGAGAAAAAAATGTTTTTGTTCGTTGGTATCGAAGTTCTCTCGTCCATTACTGAACTTTCGAGTGCAGTTGCAATTTGTCATTTAGACGAAAAAAAAAAAAGAAAAAAGAAAAAGAGACTTAATGCAATTCCAATCACCTTGTGCAATGTATTCGTAACGAATAGAAAATGAAACTATTTTTAACAATGTTTAGCATATTTGCTGACCTTGACACGATCGATGAAGAATCAAATATATATTTAGATATTTGCCAAGCTATTGCCAATTTAGGACAGTCGTTAATAATCGCGTATCCTCCTGCTATTGTGTCATTAAGCGAAAACATAGAAGCAAAGAAATAATCGAGCTGATGAATTTACATTTCCTAGGAAAGGCTTTACCGTTTAGGCAATTATATAGAGAAATACCTGTGTAATCGGAATATGCCAGAGCGTCATTCATAGCGATACACGACGAACATTCAATAATGTGTATGCTAAGTATCCAAAACGAAAAAAAAAAACCAATGTATCCCCTCTGTACCTATACATATCTGTGCAATAAAGTCATATAACCACCCGAATTCCCCCGATAACGATTTATTAACACTTTGAATTCTGCCATTTAAGGAGACATCGTTACTTTCGGATCGAAAACTGAGCTTCGGAGAGAATTTCGAATACTTCGGAATGTGTGAAAATTCTGAAAAATTTCCGCCACAAGGTGTGAAAACAATCCATTTTTCACAATAATATCAGAAAGTTACTATGAAATGAGTTTGGAAAAAATTGGAAAAAAAATTATCCGACAATCAATACTTTTTCTTTTTCGATATTCGATTAATTATCCGATAATTTCTTTAAAAAAATCTTTGCAAAAAGGTGTCCGGAATTCGTGACCAAAAAAAAAACATGTTGGAGATTAGAAAAATCCCTATGAAAGTTATACGAGTTTAGAGAAATTAAAGAATCAATTTCTGCTGAAAAGTTTCTTCTACATGATTTATTATTTTCAGATTTTTACCACTTAGAAAAGTTTTCAAATTTTTCTCTGAATCTCAATTTTCGCTGTAAATTAAATGCTCTCCGTGAGGGCATTAATTTTTTAATTAACGACGACTTTAAATGATCGTGTTTTTTCGGGTTAAACTGAATAATAATGAATGCTGCATTGCGCGCAACAGTTTGCAACATTTCGATGTTCAATAATTTAATAATATCACATTTTAACGCTACAAATCTATCATAGAATTATTAAATGTGTTTTCTAAAATCTATTATACAGCGAAGTATGAAATCTAATAGTCATCATTCTTTGGAACTATAGATAGTCAACTGGAGCTAATCGTTCCAAAAAAAAAAAAAAAATCGATGAATACCTAATCTAAGGTACAATGTCGATTGGTCGATTTTTTTTTCCTCGTTTTTGCGTAATTCTCGCTAATATTATCATTCTATAGCTAAGAGTACTCTTAAATATGAATTGGGAATATTATTATTTTTTCTTTGAGAAACGACTTGACGATTCTACAAAATCTGTACGCTATACAGCGGATAGAGACGATTGAGTCGGGACGCTTTAGGTGAGATGAGGTGATATAGCTTAATGATAAATTCTACATGTGTCCTTAAACTTCATCTTCATTCAACAACATGTTGGGTATTCCATCGTTTATTGGAAATTTTCTACCCGATTCTGGACACAGCAAATCGCCGTTCATCACTTCGACTTCCAACAATACGTGATGAACTTTCTTCAAAAAATCTTCGTTCGCCTCAAAATCTTGTATCAGCGTCTGCGGCAACTCGCCGACGTGACCAATCTGCAATAACAAATGTTATTTACCATTAGCGCCAATCAACAAATCTTCAAACAGCGGTTAGTTTAAATGATTTCTTCGTTTGGTGCTTTATGCGAAATTATCATAGTAAAATTGCAATAAAATATAATTGAACGCGAAAAAATAAAAAATTATGTTTACGATCTTTTAATTCATACGATTTTTGCGTTTACGTACACTTTCAGCCGCTTTCCACAGTGTCGCCCAATCGAGTTTCGGAATGATTCTCGCGATAAATTCCGAATTAAAGTCAACTTCGGAAACTTTAATGTCTTTTGCCTGTAATATAATTGTATATTATCCGAAAAAATCCTCTCGAAGTACGCAACAATTAACGGAGATAACAGAAGAACTGTAATTCTTGCAGCACGTGTTTTGTCGATAGCGTTTCGATTGGCGTGTACCGGATTAACCTCGCAAACAACAAAATATCGAATATCTCTAATGTTTTATTAAACTTACCACGATACCGAGGGGATATCCAACGGTTACCCCTTTCAGACACTTCGAAGTCAACATATTGTGCGTTAAAAGCTTCATATTGTGATAAACACGCTTATTAATTTAACGTGAATAAAGAGCGCGTCAACCACTGCTCGAAGTTCGAAGAGTGCACTGGAAGGCCGACCGCGTACGCTACGGTCTCCTATGAACTATCGCTGAGATTTCTTTCTTACACCGTATGATCGTTCATTCATCAAGATCGAAGTGAAAAAAAGTAATTTGGACGATCAAATATCACGAGACATAAATTGTCGCATATTTCATACCGGGATACCGTTGTTATATATTTGATTTGTAAGTACTAATGTTGATACTCGGCTCATATAATTTTTTTTTATAGTATACAGATCGATGGATAAGATTTTTATTCACTCGCAATTATTCTACAACAACTATTCGGACAAATGATTGAAAGGAAAACTGAAAGCGATGTATTTAATGCATATATGAGTTTAGTCGATTTTTGTTTAACTCCGCACGTGGCTCTTCCATACATAAAAACCTAAATATATTTCTCGTATGTGTAAATGTCTATATTTGTTCATCATTAATACACATATTGTACAAAGGAATTTCAATGCACAGTGATGTATTAATTAAATTATTCGTTTTTACAACTTTTTTTTGTCGTTAAACCCGGGAATCGGGAAGGGCTTTTCGGATTCTTTCGGATTGGAACGCGCGCGGAGCGCTAAATCAATTAAGCATTTAAACGCGAATTCAGCCTCGCAGTACCGACCTGCTTCCTTTGCCCTAAAAGATCATAATTAATTATTAACCTAAGTGCATCCAAAACGAATCTTTTTGTCATTCAGATTCGTTTTAACCCATTTAAGGGTAAAACAGTTACCTGTTACGACATAATCATATTATTGACGATTCAGAGCAAGTTGCGCTAAATACGTTCTATTAGAGACACTTAATATCCGTTATCTAATGAATCGACAAATTAAATGTACAACATGCACTCGACCAAACATTCAAACTCTATTCTTTAACACGTAGCGATGCAATTGTCGACTGAATGTTTAAAGGCATTGCAATCAATTATCCGGCGGCTCGATGTCCCAAGGAACCCTTTAAACTTTCATACCAAACGATCAGCTGACGCGGATTCGAACTTGAACGATCGATAATACCGTCTTTTGCACGATCTATTCTTCGTCGTGTAGGAAATAAAGAGAAAAATGAATGTGTCATAATCCGCACACTTTCTTTTAGCGTTGTTAACAAAACAAACAATATTAACCATATGTCATCCGCGTCATCTCAATAGAACGTAATAAGTCTCTCTCGATGTATCATTCCCGATATATGTAATTCGCGATAAAAAAATTTTATTTGTACGATACAAGTGTGTGAATACGTGCGTGCAGTGCGCGTCGGTGGTTTCGAGGGTTCTTATCGACTCCGGAGGCTCGCGCGGTGTGGCGCTTTAAGCTTCTCGAAATCGCATGACCGTGTGTGTCTCTCAACATCTTCCAGTCGTGATGTCGTGCACCGTCGTGAGCTCCAGTTTAGGTTGAGAATTTTTTTTCGCTAAAGTTTTAACAACGAAATTTCGACGCAAGACCCAGTTTTTTTTCTCGACAATCTCCGGTGAGCCACACTTGGCTATACAGCGTGGTGCAAAGAATTTCGTGGGCAGATAATGCCCATGGCAAACGGAGCTGCCGGCGTGGTCGGTAGTCCTCTGCCGAAATGGCAACTCGCCCTGGTTGTCGGTGCACCGGTTGCAATAGGACTTGGATATATGTACTACAGAAACACTTCGAAACCCGATCGTGGAAGCAACAAGGGAACGGGAAAATCAAACGGCACGAGCGGTGACAAGCAAATTTCCATCGATGGAGAATATCCATTCAAAACTGGCACACCCTCGGAGTCTGAGGTTAGTTCGCTGTTAAACATGTCTCTACAAATTTCGAGATCGTCGATGTACCGTAGATAAGTGATTCGTCGTTTTTCATATATTGAAATAAACATTTTTTTCTACGAAGTCACATCCAATTTATTTTTTCGGCTTATTACGCCCTCTGCAATGAAAAATCGTAAAAGAAATGATTCCGAAAAAAAATATGTATATTACGAAAATCATTTTTCGTAATTGTGGCGTAGTTTTTTTTTGGTACCAGTCAAATTTTTGCTGATTTCAGACTCCAAGCGAAAGGGCGCAGAGATACAAAAATTTGGGTAACACTGTGTTCAAAGCTGGAAAATACGACGAAGCCATCGCTCAGTACAACATGGCTATCGAGGCCTGTCCTAAGGAAAACAAATCTGATCTTGCAACATTTTATCAAAACAGAGCAGCGGCATACGAACAACTCGTAAGTTTTGCCATTGATTTTAAAAAAATTGCAAATGCCCATTAAAAAAATCGATTTTTAAATTTTTTTATTTTTTACGTAATTTTTTATTTTTTTTTTTGGTGGCAGAAAAAATATAGTGCAGTTAAGGAAGACTGTACAAGAGCTCTGGAGCTGAAGCCGAGGTACGCGAAGGCATTGCTTCGCAGAGCTCGTGCCATGGAGCGAATGAACGAATTGGAATTGGTTTTGGAGGACGTAACAGCCGCATGCATTTTGGAGCAATTTCAAAATCAAACAACGCTTCAGATGGCTGATCGAGTTCTCAAACAACTCGGTTAGTACGGCAAAAAATGAAAAAAAAAAAAAAAAAACAAAAAATCGGAGTTCGATAAACCCTCGAAAAAGAGTGTTAATTAATTTGATTTAAATCGTTTAAATTCGGCAGGCAAACAACACGCGCAGGAGCACATGGAAAACAAAATACCGGTGATGCCGAGTAAACATTTTATCAAAACATATTTCAGTTCGTTCAAAAACGATCCATTCGTAACTGAAACAACGGAAACATCCGGCGACACCGTCGATGAGGAAGAAAGCAAAGGTTTGGAAAAGGCAAAACAGGCGCTCAAGGAACAACGTTACGACGATATAATACCGATTTGTAATGAGGAGATCGCTCGTTTCGAGAACAAAGATAGACCCGTTACAATGCAATTGTATCTTATGCGTGCGACTTTCCACATTCTTTTGGGTCAACACGAGGAGGCGATGGCCGATCTTGAGACTGTAATCAGCAGCAAAACCGCCAGCAAAGCAGTCAAAGTTAATGCGCTAATAAATCGCGCAAGTCTCTACATGCAACTTGAGAATCACGAAAAATGCTTCGAGGATTATAAATCGGCTGTTGAGATCGATGCCAATAGCAGCGATATTTATCATCACAGGGGACAGGTAAATTTTTGAAATTCTGAATTAAAAAAAAAAGCTTTTTTCAGCATCGCAGTCGTTTGTCGAACCATTCGCACGGTTGCAAATCGTGTCGCGAAAAATCTTGTAAATATCAGAGAATGTCGCGAAGAGTCGTGTCGCGGTCTCTATATCTGTAAGAATAGTATTCATAGGCAATTGGAGTATTCTTTTCGATTTTCGCCTATAGAATACTTTTTTCTCTTACAGAATACTATTTTCTCACATAAAATATACTATTCCTTCCTATAGAATACTATTTCTTCAGGAATACTATCTTCAAGAGTCCGCAACAAAACGCATTGCCAATAAAAAAAGTTGATATACATATTTTTAGATGAACCTTTTGCTCGGAGAAATAGACGAGGCTAAGGAAGATTCCGAGAAGGCATTGAGTCTGAATCCCGAGTTCGGTGTTGGAGTCGCGCAGAAATGTTACACGGACTATCGTTACGCGGTGACGAAGCGTTCGGTGCACCTGGTTAACGCCGCTATGGCAAACTTCGAAAAGGCCTTCGAGAAGTTTCCAGATTGTGGCGAATGTTACACATTATACGCACAGGTAAAGTTCACGAGTAATTTTTTTGCTCTAATTCTTTGCTCTAAAAAAATTGTGTACAAACTTTCTTATTTCCCAATTGTAAAACAGGTTCTGGCCGATTCGCAAGATTTCGAAAAAGCTGACAAGCATTTCGAAAAAGCGATTATGAAAGATCCGAAAAACGCGACGATTCTCGTACATCGAGGACTTTTGCAGCTTCAGTGGAACGGCGATGTACCGAAGGCAGTTGATTTGATAAGGAAAGCGTTAGAAATTGACGACAAGAGCGGATTTGCGTATGAGACATTGGCAACTATCGAAGTTCAGAGGTACGAATATCGATTGTTCAATTAAAGTTGATTTTTTGATAGCATCAGATGGAATATACTAATTTTATTATTTATCCATGAAATACGACACAATTTTGGCGATATCGGCTTATTAATTAATAGTATTGCGTCGTAGAAGTTCACCTTATCGCGCGTCCGCGAATTCGCGAATTCAAAAAAAATCGATACTGACGTTACTGATAAATTTTCCAGGGGACACCTCCGAGAAGCCATTGACCTATTCGACAAGGCACTCGCTTTGGGTCGATCCGCAATGGAATTAACGCACATATTCAGCTTGAAGGACGCAGCGAAAGCTCAACTCAAAGTAACAGAGCGTCTGGGCGCCGAATTGATGTGGATGCCGCAGGGAATGTCGTAAAACTTTCGTACATTCAAAACTGAGACGAAAAAATTCAAAGATGTATCAAATAAACAAAGATATCGGCGTTTAACGCGCATTTTACGAATTGCTGGTCATGAAAATTGGTTTATTTCGTCTTAAGGCGAAATCGCGTCTAATCGTATCGTAGCAAAGTCCGCGGACATCAACGCGAAGTCATCAATTACCAATTGTCGAATGCCTATTTCCGCTATCGCATTACCATAGCCTATCATCGAATCGCTGAAATTACGACACCCATTTCCGGATTTACTTGGCGGTTTTTTTTCCTTTTTTTTTTAATCATCCTATCGCTCAGATCTCGCAAAAGTATTTTCTTTTTCAATGTAAAATGTTGAAAAAAAAATCGTAGTCTGTTGTACATTTTAATCGGTTCTATTACTCATTTTGTTACACACTCGTCCTGTATTACGTAAAAAACTTTTACGTACGATAATCGGAAAATAAAGAAAAGTTTTGATCCACGAGAGTTGCAAATATTGTAGAAATAACTATCGGCTTTCACGGAATTACGTTACACGGGACTCGTCGCGCTTTGTATTGTATACGATGTGTGTAGCGCTCCTTATGATAATTTATATTACTATATTGTTTGTTGAGGCTTATCAATTACATAAGAAAACAAAAAAAAAACATTATAATGGCTCATTTATTTTTTTCCCTGAGTATATTTTCTTAATCAAGGATATCGAATTGTCGACGTAATAAAAATTCATATACAAGAATGGAACGATTAGTATTTTACATATTTTTTTTTTCACCCGCTCGGCAGATTTTTTAAATTGCGGTATTGCTTTCTGAAAAGCATTATCCATCATTGCCTCTTGTCTTTCTTCTTTTACTCAACGACTAGAGGATAATTTGGTCTTTTTTTGTTTTTTTTTTTACAATTGCACCCTTAAAAAACTCTACAATATCCATTGGATTCACCGAATGCGATATTTGCAACGCAAATTTATGCACCTTTTTCCACATATATCGGCGGGAAGTTCACTCGCGTTTTGAGAAAAAAAAAAAACTTCTCAAATGTCGTAAAACAACGAAGCGAGTGGATATCTTATTACGAAAGCTAACAAGCTGCCAGCAGCCTGAAATAAATAACAAAAATCGATAACAGCAAAAAACATCGGTAACAATCGATTTAAAGAGATCGATTCGATTAAAAGTTTACGAAAAAATTGGTAATTTGGATTTTTATGCTGTAATTACCTGAATAAGCAACAGAATCTTCGTGAGATCCGCTTCCCTCGTTGGACCGATTTTTATCAGAACGAAATTTATCAGAGTTAAATTATTGCACGTTATGACGCCTTCCTGATCCTCGTGCCAATTCACCATCCTTAGACTTCTGAATAGCCACATTATTAATCTCGCTGATTGGGGAACAAAAAATATTTATTAAAAATTATAATTATAAAAATATTGAAAAAATATATTTTTCATAATAAATGATTTATGAATTTTTTCATTCAACGTACCGAGAGCATTCAGTTCGGATTTTCGGAAAACCGTGACGCTGGGATCGAGTTTTTCGCTCTGTTTGTTGAATCTGTAATTTTTGAAGAAATTAAAAAATTTGGTCCGCGATACTCGTGTTTTCGAGGATTCGAAGAGATTCCCTTGTTGATTCGTTCGATTTATTACGTACTTTGGTAATCTATGTCTGGGACACGGCACGAGATGAAACAGCTGCGGTATGCTGTACAAGAAATTCAATATCTGCGGAATGAAGAATAACAGTGTCGTTTTGCTGAAATGACCAATTATACCGACAACGGCGAACGTCATTCCTGACAAATAGCAAAACGTATCGCCCACGAAAACTTGAGACGGAAACCTGAAAGGAAAAGCATCGATAATAAAAACATTACATTCGAATCGCGCGATTCTGTGTAACGCGAACTACGAGTTGCGCTCCTCCCGTTAACACGAAATCATAGCCCGGATGCTGCGCTCGATATTGCTACTCGAATCCGAGATCGCATGGAACACCCTTCGGCATCAGGTCAATAACGGGCGGTAGAGACACACCTGCGGCTTTCTCGGCGCCTACCATTGTGCCGTCGAGCAGATGTTTCGACGGCGGACTCAAGGATAAGATTTGGAAAAAAAGAAAACCGTAGAAAGAGATGAGAGTTGAAATAAGAATGCTGCAACTGAAGAAGTAGGAGGCAGTCAGTCGCTTCACTCGATCGTGGGGAATCGACCACGTGCACTGGAGAAAGAACTGCAGTGCGGTGGAACAGATCGTACGGAGCTTCTGAAGTTTAGTGCATTTTATAATCGTATAAAAAGCAATAAATTTCGAAAGAACGTTTAAAATTCTTAAAAAACTGTGGAATTTCTTCCGAATTCCTGGAATTACGAAACTTCTAAAGATTCAAAACCGGTGTGCAATGCAGGTGTGCGAATTTTATAATTTATTAAAATTCTTCGAATGAAAAGATTGCCGAAGTACAATCAATTGCGCATTGATCGGAATATCACGTATATCACGGAATATCAATAATTCGCGACTTTTTTTTTCGTACTCTTAACATTACACCCAAAAGATGACTTCAATTATTGAGTTGTATGGTAGAGTATCAATTCGCGATTTAAAATTTTGAGAAATTGTAGAATAATTAAAAATACAGATCGGCGAGCAGACCGCAATTATCTTCGATACGATTTTTTTTTTTCGCGAGAATAATATATTTCTCATAAATATAAAAAACATCCAATGATAAAAATTTACTTTGGAAGACTGCGAATTATTATGAAATTAATTTTTTTCGCGTATTTATTTAATTAAAAATATATAAAACAAAATCGGTATATTTCCAGACTCCGCTTTCTGCTATTCACGATGCGGACGCTATTATCAATCATATATGTAAATAACGATCGATAAAAAAAAATGGGTCGGCGAAAATTGTGATTCATCATTGCAATAAGTTCCTCACGCCCTCAATTTTCGTCTTTAGTAAAATCGCGAGAAAAATACGAAAAAAAAAAAACGCGATAGTGCAGCCTTCGGAGATTCCGTAGTCCGTTCATTCAACCTAAACGTGCACAGCGTTCCCGTGACTCATCAACGTGACTACGACTTGGCGAACCCATTCCTCGCGATTAAAGTGTACAATACTCTAAACATTACGACGATATATATCTTCTCATTGGCCAAACGCATGCGCTTCTGTTGTGCCGCAAACGCGCCTGTCGTCTATCGTTGGGTCGACGATTCCGGCCGCATTTGGTCGCGACGCGAAGTCGAGACGAAGTACACCTACAGGGGCGGTTACATCTCGGGTGTGGTATTTAATCTTTTTTGTTACTATCCGAATGAAAAAAATCGAAACGCGAAAAAAACTTCCGGTCAACGAATTTAAAAAGTTCGGAAATATATCGAAATTTTTTTTGTACAATATCTTCGATTGGCGAATGTACAAAACGAGAATACCGCTCGTTATAGCTGAAAACGCTATTAATATGCGTGGGAATGCAGCGGGAGGTCTCCGTGCCGGGAAAGGGTCTCGGCGCGTTTAGCTACTATCCGTCGGTGAGTTTGACCGTCGCGCATTTACTATCGTTGCCACATGAAGCCGGTACACCCGATGACGTCATCGTGGCCAGTGTTGTCGCGACTCCAATGACGTTTAACGACGTCAAATGCCGTACCGGCAATAGAATTGCTCCGAATTTGATAAATCTTCCGGTCTCCGTGATTCGGAAGAACGCAGCTTCCCGTCCCCACCCCCCTCCGTCTGGGGACCGGGCGAAGTTGTACTTTAAAAATCGATAACGTCCAGAAATCTTGAAGAAGTTTTCTCCCGGATAAGAGAACCGGCGCGCGACCGTTTGATTCAGAATTGGGTGGTACCGGAGAAAAATGTTTATATCGCGCGTAACAAATTATTAATAATGTTGCAGATTTTCGAATGCGGGAAATATAAGGAATTGGATAATACATTTTTACGGCGTTTGAGAAGAGAAGTAATATGACTCGTGAAATTTCGAAGACGTTCGGGTAAAGTTGGAAAAGAAAGGGTTGGTGCCATGCAGACCCGCATCGATGGAAAGCTCCTCGTGCTCTACACGCTTCTCGTTCTTCAAGTTTTGATCGTCATGATTTATGTCGCTTCGACACCACCATCCGAATTCGTTGCATCGACGACCGGAACTCCGGTTAGCTTCGTTAACGTTGAGACTAATCAGGTAATTCGACTTCAATTTTTTTTTTCAAAATTTTTTTTAATTTTTAAAATTCGACTTCAATTTTTTTTTTTTTTTCAAAAGTTGTTTTGGATTTTTAAAATTTGAAAATATGATAACTCAGTTACTGTAAATTAATTGTTTGAGAAAATCATTGGTGTGAACCGTTCAGAGAACGTTTCAGAAAGGAACAAAAAAATTTTTTGGCTTTTTGCATAAAATTTTGATTCAAATATTGAATTAGAAGTTTAATAAATTACATAAAGATATCATTTATAACGAAAGTATCGAACGACAGAAATTGTCTCCAGTATTGATTTTGAGAAAAGTATAAATTTAAAAAATGTCGAAACAATAAAATCAGCGAATTGAAATGGAATTATGGAAAACTTGGATGTCGGTCGTAATCGATGGGAAAAAAATGTATTCTGAATATTTTTTAATGTGAAAATATTTTTTTATATCATATGAATCTCAATTATCTTTTTAGTATTAAAAAAAATATATTTACCGGATTTCAAAATTCGAATTTTTTTTTGCACCAATCGCGATTCCGACACGAATATTCGCCTAAATGTGAACCGTTCGACTCGAATACCCGAAAAAAAAAAATCGAAAGTCCGTTAAACATTTCTTCAAATTCAACGATCGCAAAGTTATAATTATTCCGCGGAAAGTTGCGACGTGAAAATTTTCTTAATCGAAATTTCCATTTAAACTTTTTCAGGTGCTTCCAAATGCGAAAACTAATCGCAAGCCGGTCTACCAAACAATTATCGGAGACGCGAGATTGCAGTACGTGAGAACGTTGGATCTCTTCGAGACGTACAATGCGACGTTGTGTTGGAAAAAGGGCGTTGACGACAGGAGGATGCGAGAGGAAAAGGATCTCAATAGATGTATCTGTAGTCACGGTTGGCACGGTGCCGACTGTGGTCAACCGGAAGTAGTTTGGCGCGCGATAATGGCATCGAAGCAAAATATCAAATTGAAACTTCGTCGCGCGGCAAGAAGAATAATATACGCGTTCAACGTGAACGATTACAATTCAGCGATCGCCGAAGTAATAGTTGAAGAATTGTATAACGTAGTTGATTTCTTCGTTATATACGATTTTAGTAACGCGGAGGACAATTTTCGTCACAAACTCGCGAAGGGTCTTCTCGGACCGCAGCAGAACAAAATAATATACGTGAACGCCGCGTCGAAGGCGCGGAAACCATCGCGTATTATATCAAAGTATATCTGGGACCGGGTCAACGGTATAGTGAAAAATATGAGAGACGACGATATTTACGTGACGACGGAAGTCGAACAAGTGTTGAACTCGCGGGCATTGATGTTCCTCAAAGTATACGACGGTTGGCCGCAACCGATAGGCTTTCGTTTAAGATGGTCGGTTTTCGGTTTTTTCTGGCAACATCCGTCGAAAACAATGATTATGGTGGGTGCGAGTACCGTCGGTTTGACGAGGGAAGCTTATCGAACGAACTCGATGGTGCTGCAACGAGATTTCGCCGGTGAAACGAGCGAACGCGATGTTCTCGGTCTCGTGATCGGCGACTTGAACCACTACGGGGGATGGTACTGCAACTATTGTCAAGCGCCGGCGAACATAATCATCGCTCTTCATCGCGACACCAGCAAATCGAAAGAATTGAGATTCGAAAAAAATGCGGATGTTCCTTTCGTCGAAGACCTTATCGGGACCGGCGTATGGCTGGACGGTAAGACGAATCTTCTCAGAGCTTACAAATCGCGCGATCCCTATTTTGCTCCCGAAACGGTACTCGACAATACCTGGAAATACGATTGGTTGGTGGAGAATTTTTACGCCAAGTTAGACTACTACTGACACAAGTGGCGATAATAAGACTGTGATATTAACTCATACTCCGGATACTCGATGTACACTAAACCTCTACATATTATTATATACCGAATTTATATACACTATATAAATCAATATGTTGAATTAAAAGTATGAACGTTGAATAATTTATACACATATATAGCATGGAAAAAAAATCAAGGAAAACGTCGTAATATCGTTTTATTTTTTTTTTCCCGCTACGAAACTTTGAAAATATATGCTAAAGAAGGTGTATCGTGACATTACGATGAAAATTTGGAAAAAAAAAAAAATTATTTATGTTGGAAGTTCTACGACCATTTTTTTTCCATAATCATAATTCCGAAAGGTTATTGACAAATTAGTTTTAAAAAAATTATTCAACAAATCATCCGGCAAACGGAATTTTTTTCAACAGAAACGAATTTGTTAATTTTTTTTAGACAGATAAGGAATTTTTTTTAGAATATTTTCTAATTTTTGAAAATTCCCTGAAATTTGAACAAAAAAATTGTCATTATCAGTTAAATCGAATATGTATAATGCGTAGTTATTTTGCAAAAACATATCCAAAATATCCAAAATGAATGAAAAAAAAAAAAAAAATCGATTAGAGGAAATTGCAAAAAAATAAATACGTATAGGAAAAAATTAAAGAATGAATTTTTGTTAAAAAAAAGTTTGATTTCTGGATTATTCGTTAAATAATTTTATTTAAATCGATTTGTTAATAAATTTTCAGCATTATTGTGATGCAAAATTGGCGTTATCGGCTCCTTCCATTATACCTGAATTTCTTTCGATTTTGGAAATGTAACGATAGTTCCTCCTTAAATATTATAATATGCCTTTACTCACCAGTTGTGCTTGAAAAGCGCGAGAGAAGTCGATATGTACGGAAGCATAAAATAGAGAGAAAATTGATGGGCTTTCCAAAGATTTCCTCCCAATTCAACGATATTGAATGCTGTGATGCTACCAGCTATTATCAAACTCTGGCCGACTTCCAAGCCGTTTATACCGGCCAAAATGTTGATCGCGTTTGTACAGAACACGGCAAGCATTCCCATATATAGGTAATACAAGAGCCACAGGTCAACGGAGAAGCCAAACCACGATCTCAGCGGTTTCGGTACGATAATCAATGTGGAATTGAAGTTAACGTAATAAACCATTAACAGCGGCAAAGAAGCCACCGTTGGCAGGAGCAATTTGTGTCTCCATCTCAGATCCAATACATCGTCAGCAAAGCCGAGAAGCAGCATACAACAGATCGAGAGAAGAGCAGCCAAAAGCTCGACAAACTGAAAAATACATTTATTCTCGTTAATCTTATTTTTGAAAATTTCAATTAAAAATAATGATAGTAATAATAATTTTTGGCGAATTACCTCGCTGTGCGGAAAACTCGCATTTTTAACAATATAATCGGCGAATGGCACCGGTATAAAGAGAAACATTGTTATGAGAAATGTACAACCGCTCACTACTCCCAAGGCTTCAGGGCTGTGGAAAAAAAATTTGGGTTACTTTCGTAAAAAGTTTAGCTGGAATCGGAACTAAAATTTTTAAATTTTTTATTCGTAAAAAAAAAATTGGGTATTTCGAAAAAAAAGTTTATGTTCCCGTATTTTTAATAGCAGATGAAAAGGATTGAATGATAATTTGCACAGGAATTTGTCGGCAGAAATAAGTTACTTACATCTTATCACTCTCTTTTTTGTTCATGTCGACTCCGTAGAGGTTAGCTTTGATGAACATATCGCGAAGTTTCGGTATCAAGCGTACTGTTACGAAAAATGCGACGACCGACATAACGAAATTAATCGCGATCGGCAGGCCGATTTTCCACGTCTCTTCACGTTTTTCCATTTCGACGTTTATTCTTTCGTATTATCGAAATACTTGTGGAAAACAAAAAACAAACAAACACCGGCTTTCCAGATTGCAATCGCGATTCCTCACGCAAGTTCGACGTGGCTTAACATGATTGACTTCACTCGACTGTAATTTTTTATCAATTATTACGAACTCCTAAATTCATAAAGCGATGGATAACGAAACTTTCCACTTTTTCATCGCGTCGCGTAAGTTACGAGATTATTTCTTTAATTGGGTTGCAAATAAAATGAAGGGGTTCACGCGCCGAGACATACAACGCTAAAAAAAGCAAGTCGTAACTGTCGGTAAACACTGATGTACCGAAAATTTCATGCACATATATCCTATATATACGGATACAAGCCTATCAGCTGGTTGCTGATCGTGATGCAAGTGTCACACAGGACTGGCACGAGGCGTTTTTGCGAAGGTCCTGTTACGCGTGCAAAATCACAATTTTTTCCATCGGATTGCCTATTACTACGACACAGAGTTGAAAATTGTTATTAAGTAAGTAAATTATCAATAGAATTTTGTTCAATTATTTTTTTGTTTTCTACAAACATCGATCGATCGAATAAAAATAAATTATTGTCGTATTTCCTATCCAGTGTTCTACACACAATGTTTTGGCTCCAAAATTCATTAAATCGAAGTTTCCGAACACAGCACGAGTCAAACGTATTGTACAATCGATGGACGGGTATTTTTTCCATATTTTATTGGCGACAATTATTTTTTCGAGAAATTTATTCAATCGGTTGTCGTGGTCGGTGAATCATCATCATAACCTGCATTTCAATAACAATATTTAGTTGTCTTAACAGGTTGTTTAATGAAAAAATAACGTAATACCCTTTATTTCTGATTGGATTTTACGAAGACAATTTATGACAAATGTTGACAGTTAAGACACACGCAATTCCAAGAAATATAAAAATTTAACTCGTATGATCTCTATTTTTATTTTCTTGCAATTTTATTATATATTATTTATTTTTATTTACATTCTTTTTACGAAATAATAATTTTTTTCATTTCTATTAAAATTTTTTATTTTTATTTACATTATTTGTCCCGAATAATAATTTTTTTCTTATGCTCAGATATTCAGTGTCGCATTATTCTTCATTCAAAGATTTATCCATCTCTGTTCTCTTGAATCATCAAATGACAATATTTTGCTACTAATTACAAGTACATTATCTTTCACATTATTGCCTCATCATGCTGTACGTTTTGTTCTGAACGGGATCTTTACAAGAAGCAAAATAGCGGGGATATACCGTGGAAATTATATCACAAAATGTAGAAAATGCCGCGATTTGCAATTTTATTCTTGTGAATTTCGGAATTTCTAAAACAGACTTCAGCAAACAAAGTTACTAATCACTTAATTATTTAATCGTTTTCTTTTTTTTCAGAAAATGGATAACGAAAAGCAAAAAGATGAGATCATAGCTCTGGAGAGTATATACAATGAGGAAGAATTTTCATATCAAGAAATCGACGGCAAGCGGGAATGTACCCTGAAAGCCTTCATTCGTTTACCCGACGATTTTCATTTGAATTACAAGGATACAAGAAATCACGAGCAGCCGGTTACAAAAGTTCCTATATCGCATCTGCCGCCTGTGACGCTTTACGTATCCTTGCCGCTGGATTATCCATCGAAATCGCCGCCAAAATTCACGCTGTGCTCCTCTTGGCTTCGGCATTCGATGCTTTCAAAATTGTGCAAAAAACTCGATCAGCTACGGGAGGAAAATGAGGAACAAGAGATTTTGTTCACGTGGATGGCATTTCTTCAAAATGAGACATTCGAGTTTTTGGATATTAAGGAACATTTAGACATAAGTTACGCTTACACGATGCACATAGCTGCCTTGGAAAAAGTACAGAATACCCCGGTAAATAAAAAAACTTCCGACGAACAATCAAATACGAGAGCGGAGGAAAATACCGTTGTAGTTTTGGAGAACACGAGATCTCAAGTTGACGGAAAATTGATGCAACGTAAACGTTGCCGAAAGCCGAGAAACAAAAATCCAATTGACCAAAGAGCAGTCGTCGATAGGCCGAGCAGTAAAAATCTCGTTCAACTTCTCGTAGATTACAACGAGGAGCGAAATCGTATAGAATTCAAGAAGAGTTTCTACATGTGTAAAATTTGCTTCATGGAAAAATCCGGCGAACACAGCACAGTTTTCACACCGTGTAGACACGTGTATTGCAAGGAATGTATAACAGGATATTTGGAAATAAGAATTAAAGACGGTAGCGTTCAGAATATTTGTTGTCCGGAAGAGAAATGTACTTCCGAAGCGACACCCGGTCAGGTAACAGAATTGCGTATTAAAAAAAAAAAATTTTAATTAAAATTGTTTTTAACGGATCGTAATAATTGTTGCCATTTCAGATCAAAGACCTCATTAGTCCCGAATTGTTTGCAAAGTACGATTCCATTCTCTTGAGTGTCACGTTGGAAACGATGACTGATATCGTTTATTGTCCCCGTCGACATTGCCAGTACCCCGTGAGTCGGGAGCCCAACGAACAAATGGCCAATTGTCCAGCGTGTCAATACGCTTTCTGTGTTTTCTGCAAAATGGTTTACCACGGCATCGAGCCGTGCAAAGTCAACTCAGGTACGATGTTTTTTTTCAACTCTGATAATCGATGATCGACTAATATATTACGATTTTTGTCGTTAATTAACAGCTGAGAAAGAGAAACTCGTAACGGAGTATCAGGATGCATCGGCCGAAAAGAAAATTAAGCTGGAGCAACGGTACGGCAAGAAACAGTTGCAGATATTGGTGGAGAACACGATGTCGGAAAATTGGATAACAAGCAATAGCCATCATTGTCCTCATTGCAATGCGGCGATTGAGGTAACGGAATTTAAATCAAAAAGGAGAAAAAATTTGCGTCATTGATAAATAACTTATAACAATACTTTGTCGTTAGAAATCGGACGGCTGCAACAAAATGACGTGCGGTCGTTGCAACACTTACTTCTGTTGGATATGCGGCGCGCGACTGAATCATCAACTTCCGTATTTGCACTATCGAAATCCGGAATCAAAGTGCTTCAATAAACTTTATCAAGGACTCATACCGGACGAGGATGAGGACGATGACGATATCGATTTTCCGGCCGTCTATCTCGACGTTGACTCCGAGGACGATGAGCTCTACGACGATATCCTCATCGATATGGACATTTAGTCGATGAAGAAAAAACAACGGCTTATTGGAGGAAAAAGCGTTATCTTAAAGCGAAAAAAAAATCAATTGCTAACGTTGTTTGCTATATATTGTTTTGCATTATTTGTGTTATCATCGAGACAGGTTGATGATTGAATATTTATACATACTTAGAAGTCATTAATTTTAACTTGTATCGAATTGGTAACTCGGTATAAGTAAATACGCTGAGATTACAATAAAGAAACGCATAAGATGTTTGTAAAACGTTGATATTATTTTTTGAAGTCAATTTTTAGCGTTAAAAAAAAAAGAAAATATGGTAATTAGCGAATTCAGAGGCATTGAGAAACATCTACAGAACTATAAAAATTATTTTATTTAGAAAACTACATTTTAGTGCAAAATTTCTATATTAAATACATAAATACATATATGTATAATCTCATTAGACCCATTGCCGTTTGTACAAAATCTATAGTGGTAACTATTTCAATAATTAATATTGTACCATTCATTTCACCAGCCACCCGTAATATTCACTTTAGATGAAAAAAAAGTGATAATTTAAAATATAATTTGCTGCTATTCCCGCTAACGTCGTGTCTTGACCGATATATCGTGAATTAAATTTATTATAGTTTACTCTTTCCGGCGCCAATAAGAAATGCGCTCACGTGTGGAGCAACGTATTCGGGATTATTGTTGTGAACGTCGTGATTGCCTCGAACTCTCGCAATCGTATAGTTACTCTTAACATTTTTCATTATTGCTTCCAACATCTTTATGCTAAACGGTCCGTGAAACCACGTCGATTCCGCCACAATCACTAAAACCGGAATTTTCAAATGTATTATCATGTCCGCGTATCGACGAGCACCGAAAAGTGGATTGAGAAGTGTTCTCAATCTGAAATCGCGATTGAATTTGTACAAATCGCCGACTTTCGTTGTTCCTCTGACGAACAGAGCCTCCGCAGCCGGAGAATTCAGCGGGAAATTTCTTTTATTTTTCAACGCGTACAAAATTTCGTCTTTGGTGTAAAGAGGCGCCGATTTCGCGGTGTTCGTCGATTGTACTGCCGTATCTTGTAGGGCTCGAATTTTTTCAAGAAATTCGTCGTTCGTCACGACGGTCGGAATAAATCCGTCGATGCAGATAAGTCGAGTTATTCTATTGGGATACAAAATGCTTGTGAAAAATCCCAATTGGGCGCCAAAACTGTGACCCATATAGATGCAATTATCCCATTTTAAAGCGTCAAGAACGAGTCTTATGGCTAAAACGTAATTGAAGTAATCGAGTTGTATGCCGGGAGGTAACGGTGACGAGAATCCGTGTCCCGGCAAATCTATCGCTACGTAATGAAAACTTTGTGGTAAGAGTGGAATTAGCCTATCGAATGATCCTGCGTTGTCGAGAGTTCCATGGACCACTAGGACTCGGGTCGCATCTGACGATCCCCATGATTTTCCAGCTATATGTCCCCAGGGTACCGTCAACCTTATTTCTTCTACTTTCATCATGGAACTCATTGTAATACTGTGCCGTTATCTACGTATCAAATCTGGAAATAAATAAAACATATTTACGATTGTTATTTTTGCAGCGAAGTAAACATCGAAATAGTTACGAATTTTTTTTTTTTTTCCCTATTATTTTCTAGTCATTTCAGGCACAAGGAAAAAAAAATTTTAACATTTTAATAACTACAAAAAATAATGGAATAAAATCGATTATTTGTTATATTTGATGTTCATTTATTTTATTTTTTTTGCAGTTTTGTTTTTTTTTTATACTGGACTACTGTAGGAAAACTTTGAACAGTTCATACTTAAATATGATGACTCGAATGCATTCGTAAAAATAAAAAAACGTCGACGTCAACGAGTATCGTTAATCACAGTTGACTGTCAATCGAAACGTGCTATTGCGAAATTGTTGGTACCTGTTATCGATTCGTTTACACTGATACCGCTGATTTTCTGGATGATTGATTCGAAAGTTACTGCACTATTTTCGTTTGAAGATGGCAACTATTGTTTTCACCTGTTTCTGATATATCAGAATAAACACTGCGGTAACATACAACTGCGGTTGGAATTATAATAATTGTGATGGTGACACTGTCACCGCTGTCACCACTGAATGATAACTGTTCGCAGAACATATCAGGGATCAAAGGTTTAAAGTTACATGACTATTCATGACTATTCTTTATTGCAATATCAATATAATGGAACCAAGCAAAACCATGAAACTTCACTCAAAATCCTTATGCCGAGTTTACAATGGTCACACGTGTTACGGAACTCAGCATATTTTAATCGGTTAATCAACAAGGCTATTCTACATTATGGGATTAGAGTTAATAGGTATAAAAAAATTACTGATAAAACAATAATAAATGCCAGACAAAGGTGGAAAAAAATGTATTAAATCTTCCACGGCCGGTATCGAAGTTTTTATGTTCGCGATAAATAATCATTTGCAAAAACTCCGTAAAAAAGTTGGATGCGGTCATATGACTGTCAGTTATGAGAAATTACCGATCGCTATACTATATTTTGTAAAATGATCGATTCTTAATAATCGATTACTGTACTTACCCTCTTACATAAATTCTCTTTCAGCTATCCTCGATTTATGCTTTTATTTGCAATTGGAAATGTTAAACTTTTTTATCAATAATCGGGAAACATTCGATGAACATTCTAAAGAAATTCCTAATTCGTCCTGCGTCAGAAATTTTCCTCCGTATTTGAATGACGTCACAGGACGGTATAATGACGGTCAATAATATGTGTGAAGGCTGTCGTCAATTACAAGTTATTATTATGTTACTCACGCGATCAGAAATCCTTCAAACAAGCAATAAACAAAATTTGATAAACAACGAATTGGATACATCGAATATTTGAATATATTTTTTTGCGTGAAGAACCGCAGTTCTTGAAAGATTGTCGGCCCTGCGATGCTAAAAAAAAAGGAGCGGAGAGGGGGCAAAGCAAGCAGGCCTACCGCCGAATGTTTTGCCCTATTGTTCGGTAATGTCGTGAGAAGACGATGAATTTTCGAGTGTGTATTATCAAATCAAGACGAAGTTATATCGTTGATAATGTTTAACGTGTCGAACGGGATGAAGTGTCCGCCTTGTGAGAGACACAGATTGCGGTAATACCGGGTGTAAAATAGAAGATATAGACGACGGGAACCCTTTGTCATGGACATGCAGGCTCCCAATGGTTCGTACACTGTTTTTCTTCGCAAACGCTATACACAGAGTCCAAACAGCTTACGAACGCCGGCAATTTTTTTATCATTTTCTTGCATGAAATTCGGCAAATTTTTTGTGCCATTTGTATCATTTTTTATATTTTTTTCACCGTGTTACACGGACCCGTCGCAAAACCTGCGAAATTTCTCTCGTAAAAAAGGTTAAATAAACGAAATTTTTTTTCGGGGACGCCTGGCGTCGTTTCCAGGAACACGATTCGTTATCTTTTGCCGCTCGTCAAATTCACCCACATGATTTTTTACGAAATTCGTTGACGTTCACGCACAGTCAATATTTTGTCACGTGTTTCAAACACTCTTTTTCGTGTTCTCCAAAAAAAAAAAGTTGATTAACTGACATATTTTTATTCCATCAATGATACTAATTCGAGTTCACAGGAAATAGCGCTCAGTGGTTTTCCAGAAATTCTAAACATCAAATGTTATTGCACTTAACGAGAGTCTGGAGAATTAATTTAGTCTGAAAATTTGCTACGCAAAAACTGCTACTATAAATCCTAAGAATACGAGTCGTTATTGTCAACTGCTCAACGATATTTTGCGTTTTACCCAAATATCAAATACGATTCAGAAACCGTTAAATTAATTAAAAAAATTTGATCCGAATGGCAACATTTTTTTTTTTATTGCGTTATATTGTTTTTTTTGTTATGTTTTAATTTTATTTATTTGGAATGCTGAAAAAACCAACACGCTTTATTATCTCATACCTAAATGATTGATTTGCAAATCAGGAATGGGTCTTTCTATGAATTCAGTTTACGCATCCATCCCTGGGATGCCGGAACTGGGGATGGTGTGGATGGGAGATATGATGGTTCACGGTGAACCGACTCACGAACTTATGTTGGATCCTCGTCAAGCGGAGAGTCCTTTCTTCACTCACGGCTCGCATTCGTTTGACGACATTAGAAATCATCAAATAGCTCCAACAACGATGGTGAGATACATGCCGACTCAGTTTTCCAACGAATGTTCGGAACCCGACGAAGCAATGGAAGCTGTTGATACGCAAGAGATGCAACAAGTAATGTGCCATTTGATTAACAGAAGATAACAAAAAAAAAAACAGGAATTTTCAGTAAAAAAAAATATATATATACATTTTACGTTTGAAAACCTCGAATTTTTAAAGTATTCGAATATTTATCAATGGTTTTATACTTTTATTAAATTTTTATCGTTTTTATGGAAAATTATTATTTTATTTTGAAAATTTTCAATTTTTCTTTTATTTTATTGATATTTAATATTTTTAACTTGAATTTCCGGTGATTAATCGAAAATATCTATTTACAGGAATACGATCCTCAGGTGGAAGGTCCGGAAATGAGCGAATATCTAACTCTTGAGGATTATATGGGTGACGAAGAGCAGGAACAGGTGGTTAATAATGCCGCGACGCAAACAACGCAGGACAATCGCAATAGAAAAATTAAACCGATAAAGCATCCTGGTTTAGTTCTCAAAACGCCGATCGCGTATCAACCACATACAGATCTGAATTTTATCCCGATACGAAAGGACGGCATCGGTGAATACCGTTTTCTTTAATAATTCTTTATTTCTTTACTATAACGTATCGAATCATTAACCTTTTTTTTAACGCTCCGCAATTTATTTTTTTTACCAGCTGTTTGCGAGAAATGCGGAGCTATCGGCGTGAAACATGCATTTTACACGAAAGAACGGAGGTTCTGTAGCAGAGCCTGCGCACGATCCTCGGAACACGCGGCGCCGACGGCCGATTCCACATACAGTCCGTCGCATTCGGTCGATCAGACAACGCTACCGAACAATACTGACTCATTAAACGAAGCGAAACCGTCGAAGGACGATGTAAGTTGACATGAAGGTTTCCATCAATTCTAATCGATTTTTAGCTCTTCCGCGATTATGAATTATTAATATTTGTTCGTTTTTTTATGCTTTATCGCAGGAACCAATTAAACCTGTTAACGACGAATCCAACGATTCCGTGGCGAAGAGGAAGGAAAAGGAGAAAGTCGTGACGGAGCCAGTAATGCCCGCGGATTTGCCAGTCCGGCGAAAGCGAACCGCCGAAATGGCAGGTTCTTACGATTGGACGCCGCACTTGACGGAACCGGGTTTTTGCGCCGCGCCGGTTTCGTGCTTCAAACACGTCAGTACCCCTCAATTTTATTACCAATCCTAAGGCAATATTTCAAACTTGAAACGATATTTACAAGTTAATTGCATGTTGTAAAAAAATAAAAAAAAAATACAGGCGCCAATATCCGAGATTTGGGATAACATAACGGTCGGCATGAAAGTCGAAGTTGAGAATACGGATTGCGACGAGGTATGCGAAGCATTTCCCGACTCATTTTGGGTCGCAACGGTATTGAGAATAGCCGGGTATCGAGCGTTGCTCAGGTACGAAGGTTTCGGCCACAACTCCGACAAAGATTTTTGGGTATCTTTGTGCTCCAATGACATTCATCCGGTCGGCTGGTGTGCGACTATAGGAAAGCCACTCATACCACCGAACAGTGAGTATCGGAAAACGATATTTGGCAATAAGCCGCGTTTCGTGCTCTGGCGCTCAGTAGAGTTTCCGTGTGTATTGTTATTACGGAAATAGTACACATAAGAAAACTATAATCGGTGCGCACAAAATTGTTGTCAATCACAGTTCCCGGCGTTTACGTTTAAAGCTCTTATGACGATTGTACAACAAAAATAATGTCCCTAAGTATCGTACGACTACGCTGAAGTTATTCCCATCTCCTTTATTGATTTATTTTATCCTCGGACCAATATTTAATACAATAACTCGCGACAGAAATTTTGGAAATATTATTATTGGTCATCACGACTTTTGATTTATTTTTGCGTGGGCGATGTCCACTGATTTTGCTATTCTCTTCAAGTTACTGAGCGTTTAAGCATACGATGTTGAAGCTTAAAAATAAAAAATATTCGAATAATCATAAATCTGTCGTTTTTCAGCGATCGCGGATAAATATAAAGATTGGAAGGACTTTCTGACAAGACGTTTGACCGGCGCTAGAACATTGCCAACGAATTTTTACAACAAAGTAAATGAGAGTATGAAGTCGCGATTCCGTTGCGGTTTGCATCTTGAGGTGGTGGACAAGAATAGAATATCACAGGTGAAAGTAGCGACGATACAAAGAATCGTCGGGAAGCGTTTGCACGTGAGATATTACGATTCGCCGCCGGAGGACAATGGTTTTTGGTGCCACGAGGATTCGCCGTTGATACATCCAGTCGGTTGGGCCAAACGAGTTGGTCAAACGCTCGACGCTTATCCCGAATACATGGAACGGGTTACGCACTCAAAACTGTGCGTCGATGATGCGATGGAGAGTCTCTTTCACGTGCCAAAGAATCATCATCTTCATCTCGGCTACACGTTTCGGGAAGGAATGAAAATTGAGGCTATAGATCCGCTGAATCTCTCCTCAATATGCGCGGCAACGGTTATGCAAGTGCTGAAGGAAGACTATATAATGATAAGGATTGATAGTTACGACGAGGACGCGAGCGGTGCTGATTGGTTTTGCTACAACGTCAGCTCGCCGTGTATATTTCCTATTGGTTTTTGCGCTCAACACGGCATGCCGCTCACACCGCCGAAAGGATACGATCCGGCGACCTTCACATGGGACACCTATCTTGCAGAGACCAATACCGTACCCGCACCCGTACAGCTATTTAATCGGGTAGATAAACATTGCGCGAAAGTTATACCATTAGATTAGATTTTAACCCAAAAACACCACAGATATTTATGCGCCTTTTTAACGCCACGCATGGGCTCTGAGAGATTGATTTTCTCGGTGGGAAACTTGAAAAAAAAAATCAATATTTTTTAGTTTAATTATATCGAATTTAAAACGCCAGAATGCGAAAAAAATATCAAGAAGAACAGAAATGAAGATTTTTTTTTAACTTACGAATTTCTTCCAAAATTTGTTGTGTTTTTGGGCTAAAAGCTTTATATTATATTCGAAATAATAACAGCAGATTGGTGCAGAAATTGTTTGAAAAAAATAGTTTTGCGGACTTTAAACTTCATGAAAGCCGAAGATTCAATGATATTTCGGATCTGAAATGTTTTCGTACATTAGATTTAATTTTCGTTCGCTTTTTTTTTATATACAGGAAGTTCCGCAGCACGGATTTGTCGAAGGGATGCGACTCGAGGCCGCGGATCTTATGGATCCGAGACTCGTTTGCGTAGCAACGATCACCAGGGTTATCGGAAGGTTACTGCGAGTGCACTTCGATGGTTGGGAGGACGAATACGATCAATGGTTGGATTGTCAGAGCCCTGATGTTTATCCGGTCGGTTGGTGCGATCTCGTCGATCATAAATTAGAAGGGCCCCGTGTACTCACGAAAAACACTAGTCCTACCGGTAAGTACAGTCGCAACAACGGCAGTTTTTGCTGACGTTGCAACCTGTAATCTGACTTTGGCTTCTACCGAGCGTTGTCGAGAGAAAAAAGTGTCGATGCTTTGTTTTTTTGCATGTATGCTTATAAAAACGAAAAGTTTCTGCACGAGATTATCACGACGGTATTAATTCTCACGAAACAATTGGCTCATTTTGAAAAACATGACTGCACAGCTTCCGCAAAAAAAATAAAGTTGAATTTCAGCTATAAGATGATAATAGAACTCATCATTTAGAAAAAAAAATCAATCCACAAATAATTACCGTGGATAAGTATTTTTATATCGCGATTACTTTGATCGTTGATATCATGAGTAAAAAAAATGCGAGAAACATTTTCTATTGCAACAGTTCGAAGAAAGGTATAAGGTGTTAAAATTGTCGAAAATCCAAGGGAAACGCTGTAGAACGACGCGAACAACGAACGATTGCAGCAAATGAATTATTTTCATTCAACGAAGAAGTAGAAAATCCCATTACCGTAGACGATTTTCTTTATTTTTTAACATTTTTTTTCTTGTTTAGACTTTATTTGCCATTTAAAATTTTCAGTTAAAACTCCAAGAGGCCTTAAACGTAAAGCTAAGCGAAAATTAAAGAAGAGCGGCAAGTTGGCTTGCGCGAAGAATATATTGTCGCGTCACAGTGAACGCGTGAGCGCGACGCGCGATCGTGAACGCGAACTGGAACCGGCACAGGGCACGAAAATTGAACGCGATCGCGAACTCGAGAGTTTGCCCGAACAAGGCGGTAGAGAACCCGAAACGGCTCAGGAACCGGCAGGTCCTGATCAGACTTTGCCGAGTCCGACGAGCGGACAGGGACAAGCGTTGAACGAGACGCAGAGCGAGATTCAGAGTCCACCCCCGCCGAAAGAAAGAACTGCTACCTCCTATATAAACGTGAGTATTTCGATACACCTATTAAGGCGGGAGATACTTTTAGGCGAGAAAAAAATTGCTAATATTAATCTTTTTTTTAAGATAATATTTTTTCAACACTTTCAGACCTTTGGATATTTTTCATTATGACTTTTGGTTATTAGGCGGTATTTTTTTATTTTTAATTTGTGGCGGAGGTATGTTGCGATCCTCTGTACAGGTTGCGGCGAATGTCGTCAGACGGTATTACACGTAGCATCGCCTGAATTCAGGATGTATTACATTACACGTACATTTTCAATCAAAAGTTTAATATGACCAAAATTTCACTACTTCGTGATACAGTAAAAATCTGAAAAAATGTAAGTATTAAAGATATCAAGAACATTGATTTTGGATAATAATAATGCCAAAAAGTTATTAACAAATAAGTAAATAAGTAAATTATTGAAGAAACAGCTAGAGAAACTTCTTTTTTTTTCATTTATTAAAATGATTTTTTGACTTTTTAGAAACCATAACTTTTCTTTCAAAATTTTCTTACGCTTCTAAATTTTTTTTTACACAAATATTTTTTTTACAAAAAGGTATGAGAATTCTGAACAAAATCGTATGGTGTCTAAAAAATCAAAATATTGATTTGATATAAGAGAAAAAACTTTCACTGGCCATTTTTTAAATTATTTTTTTCATTCATTTATGTGTTAATAATATTTTGGCATTGTCGTTATGCAAAATCAAAGTTCTTGATGTCGTCAGTGCGGTTGATTTTTGTCAGATTTTTATATTATCGGTTACTGTTTGAAATATACTTTGCAATAAAAGAATACGTTTTATACGTTTATACCAAATTTCATCGAAATCCGTCGGTTAGTTTCTCAACTATAACCCACACCAGTTTTTTTATAGAATAAAAAATGTTTACGATTTTTTGAAGTCGATAAAGGTATCTCCGCCCTTAACAAATGTAGAAATTCGGTAGAGGGGAAACGTTCATAAATGAACACACACATTGCTTTCTCGTGGAGGAAAGTTAAAATGTCGTAGAAAAAATGTAAATTTTGGGATTCAAATGGATTTCGTTACAAATCGATTTCTGTGGATCCCGTATTTGCGCGTAAAACGTGTCGCAAGTACAGTACTGTTAACGAAAAACATCTGTTAAACCGACACGCTGAATGCTGCCTTTTACTCAGGTGACCGGTAACACCAAAGTCATCATTCGAACTCGTAATTCGATATTTCTCCGTCATTTCCATCTCTTCCATTTATCGACAAATTTCTGTCGAATAAAAAACAATAGATTCCGCAAGAACTGAATTCTCACATCGATGTAACAAATCATCATCACAAAACACAGGGGAGTAACTGTTCTATATGCATTCGAAAATACCAAATACACAATACACACACGAAAACACACGCATACTTTGTTAAGCACAATGGCATTAAAATGTCGGAATATTAGTCTTAATCATCACCAAGTTGTGCCTCTTTAAGGAAGCAAAATACTTAATGTTTCCTGATGGCATGTATTTGTAAAGTAACTCTGTCTCTGATAAACGGAAATATCATTGAAATAAACGAAATTCTAATATTTTAATATCCGTTATATCGACAGGTAACCTCGGCAAGTGGAAAGTACATACCAAGGTTAGCAGACGGACTGCACAGAAATTCGGATTCCGGTGAACTGATACCAGCCGAGTGGAACGTATTCGACGTGGCGCAGTTTTTGCGTGTCAACGACTGTGCAACGTACTGCGACAACTTTAGTAAACGTAAAATAGACGGAAAGACATTGCTGACCCTGACGAAGGACCAAATAATAGACCTGACCGGCTTCAAGGTCGGGCCATCATTGAAGATATACGACCTCATTCAACAGTTGAAAATCAAAGTGAATCCCGCTCAGGAAAGGTTAAAATTAGGACTGAAAAAATTGTTATAACAACAGAGGTAGTAAACGGACGGCGGTAGCTAAACATGATAATCGGTAAGTCGACGATTAATCGTAATAGGCTAGAGATGGATTTACAGGTAAGGCGTGTGACTACGAATAAGCTTTCGTTATTTCGTCTTTTCCATTTCGTTTTCCTTTTTTTTTTCTTTTCAATCAATTTCATTTGTACGCAACATGTACGCCGTTTCGATATGATGCGATTTAAGGGAATAACATGTACATTCGGGTGAGCCATGTCACGATTTATTAAACTTCCGCTACCCTCCGGGCAACTCGACAAATTCACCACTTTTTCGCTATAATTTATTACTTGTTTTTGGATTCACGAAAATAATGTTCATTCAACGAAATCTATTATTCGTTTTCGAGGAAAAAAAAAGATCGTCTTTATGAGGATATGTTTGTGGCAATTGAGATGAAAGAAACGTTAAAAAGGTGGAAATTCAATGAGTTTTTTTTTCTTTTTTCGTATTATTCGTGTTCGAGTTTAGTACAAAATTCCGTAGTATCGTTATCCACGAATGTTGAAATTGTCTCTGAGTAAAATTATGAATGTTTGGGTATCGGAAGATTAATATTCCTGTGGCACCCGCGCGAATTTGATTATCATTTACGAAATGATCCACTCGTTCCTCAATGACGTAGCTACTCGTTGACTCATATTCGGGAAATCACGTGCCACGTACTGATCGACAAGAATAATCGACGAGAGGTTATTTTTTTTTTCGTGCCGAACAGTAGTTTATAGAAAACGCCATTAATGACAGTAAAGTACCAAAGTATACTACGCACTGAGACACAGTATACTTTGGTAACTACCAAATTGGACGCAATCTCGGAATGAATAGATCATTTCCAATCGTCAAAATTATTATATTTGACTTCGAATAAGAATCAAATTTATAAAAAAGAGAAGAAATATTTTTTTTTTAGCGTTACTTTTTCGTTCTTCGTGTATAAACAATAGATACAATGTATGCTACGTACATTGCACTCGCATACATCCACACATATATACATATTAAACATATATATATAGCATATATATATTTATAAATATGTGAATTATTTTTAACAATATCCTCCTACGTATGTCTCTGGAAAATAACACAATTTCACTAAAATATAATTTCGTATAAAATTCTGCGTGCTTTAAAAAAAAAAATTGTACGAAACGAAACGAAGATACAATCGATCGGGAAACAATTATCGAATGGATTTTGATGAATTTGAGAAGATTCGATGACTTACGGAAATAAGATACATCGGTTCGCTTCGTTGCAAATATCGAGGCAATAGGAATGAAGGAACTCATTCCACGACGCGTAATGATAATATTAACTTTATCGCGGAGTTATGAGATGGAATGCGTGAGCGTATATATCTGTAAATATTAATGAGAAATTGGAGCGAATTTTTTTTTTATTTTTGATTCTGTATATATTATATATTAGCGCAATTATCGTATAGAAATGGCGCGTTTTGCTATCCCAGCTAATAATTGCAAGATTCGAACTATCGAATTTCCGTGAAAAATCAAACCGATCGCAGTACCTCCCGTTAAATCTTTTCGTACAATTTTTTTTACACTGTTTGTCAATAGGAACTATTCAATGAAATGTTTTTGTCACCGCGTCGTATGTGAGTTTCGATGTCAAGTGGTCCACCATCGGCGAAAATCGATGACAATTACAAAATCAAACCGGAAGTTTCAAATGATTGAAAAACAAATTTTGTATAATTTTTGGTAAAAAAAATGTAAAAATCTACTGACTTCCACATTGTTTTCTTACGATTTTTCGTAAAATCGACAGTTTTTGAAAGTTTTGAATAATGAAAATTATTATAGAAATATTTAAGATAATTCATTAAAATGGAAGAACAATTCGATGATTCTTCGCAAAATTATATTTGTCCACTTGACATCGACTTCGAACTCATATATTTTAACTATTTGTTCACAGTCGAGGAACTCTCCCCATGTCTATGAATTTGGTTCATCAATTTTCCCAAATCCTATTTCAGGAAACAAAAATCGATTCAAATTTATCGTTATATTAGTGGCGTTAAAATATATATATATATTTTTCTTTCCATTACGATTTACTCAAAGAATACCAATATGCAAATATTTTATGATTAAATTGAGAAAATTTGTGCTATTTGTTTATGCAATTATGTAAAGAATTTTCATTTTCTTTGTTTCACAATAGTTGATAAAAAATGTTAGTTGTATTAATCGACGCTATAGGTTACATTTACGAAAAATTAGTATCTGATAAATTGTAGGATAGTCGAACAAAGAAAGTATATGTATTGCAAGGAATTGATAGCTGTATATTTCTGTTTAAAAATCATTCCGTTCGAATGATTATCAATTTTTCATTAGATTTCGATTATCGATTGGTCAACGATTTCGTTATTGAAACGATGTATTGCATCGCATTGCTTGCGATCTTTGCGTTATTTGATTTGAAGGAATTTCAAACTACAATATGCGACGTTTGATTTTTTATTAATCGCTGTGAATCCGAATGAATTTCAAAAAATAGAAACTCAAGAATTGCACTCTCTACGGGATCGTGAAACTGTCGATTTTTACATTAATCCGAATGAATTAATTCGCCCGAATACGTTTGAATCGATTTTTTTTCACTGTTTTCCCCGAAAAGTCACCGATACATCAACGAATTTCGGTCAAATCACCGTTAGGAGAAATTAAAGCAATTAAAAAAAAAAAAAGACGGAATTAACTGCGTTTTATCTGAAATACCAATGACGGCAATAAATATTCTAATGATTACTTGTTCGTTTCGTTATAATCGAACATCGCAGTAGGGTACAGTAAGTATAATAAGGCTACGCGTACCCCTGTGGAATCTTTGAAATTGCGCAACATAACAATTTAAGAGAAAAAAAAAAATTATAAATCATATAAAGAATATTCATGAAAAATTAAAATCTCGGAATTTTCGTTAAAAAATTTCTTAACTCCGCAATATTCGTGAGAATATTTTGAAGCGACGCCATTTGTGCACATAGAGGAGGAAATGTTTAAAGAAATGTTTTGCGTTCGCGAACGCCCAGGGAATGCAATGTACATGTATATTTAAGTTGTATTTTAAGTTAACGCTAATTTTCATCTAGAATTTTATCCCGAAGTGATTATTAATTTTTTTCCTCACAGAAATGGCACTATACGTGTGTAGGCCGCGAAGGGTTACAACTGCAGTATTTATGAACGTTTTAGGATAAATATGAACTGTACACCCGATACTTGACAACCCGTTTTATTCGTCAGTTTGTATATCGTACATTTTTTTTTCCCCTTTTTTTTATATATGAAAAAAGATTGATCCAGAATAAATGTTTTACACTTATACTGTAAAGAAAAAGTTTGCTAATAATCACGAAATTTCGTTCTTTCATGTTGTTAAAAATCAAAAAAAGAAAATATACGCCCCATTGCAGATTTTTCACATAGCGGCGTCGATATTTATATTTCTCGCGCTCTAAGTATCTTCGATCAAGTACCGCAAAATCCCGCCGGAGGGCGCTCGTGGTACCGTTTGCCATTTTTTTCTAAATTCATAATATAATTTTTTTAATTAAAAAAAAATCGCTCGTGCCTACGAATGGAGAAATATTAATTCGAATTGAGAATCGCAAAATTGCCGCCCATCATGATTATCTACCCTTTTGCAAAATTTCGTAGATGATACTGCGAGCAAAATAGTTCACTTTTTTTAAGAACAGAATCAGCAAATTCGTAAAAACATCCCGTTTATCGTAAATTACTCTCTACATGCGTATTATTATTCTGCGACCAACGAGAAAAAAAAGTTCCTGCAATCGTCCTAAATTTTTTTTTTTTTTATAATAATAACTCCGAAACGACATTACTTTTCATTGGAGTTTTAAGTCGGTTCATTAAACAAAAATCAACAAAAAAATCCGATTCACGAATAAAAATTTTCAAGGTTTTTTGTTTTATTTCAAAATTAAAACGAAAATACGGAAATTCCATCGATAATTTCAATGGAAGCAAAAAAAAACATTACGGTAATACAATTCGAAATTTCTTTGCCGTACGAAAAAATAAGCGCGAGCCTACGTATGGATAACTGCTCAATAGGTGAGCCATCATGCCGGCATATCGTGTATGGAATAGCAGCGGGGTGGGGGAAGACGATGGAAATGAGAATTTTTTCATCGTCGACTTTCGTGCCCATAGGGCTACATGGTCGTCGACGTCGTAGTAGTATTCGATTCCTCGAGAAAAGGTGTGGGAGGGGAAACTGGCTGACTGGGTGGACGGGTTTTGCTCTCAGACGGACGAGTCGTACGGGTTTGCGCAAACGCGCGTACTCGAGAGGACGTAGTAGTACTACGTATTTCATCAGTAACATGAGTGTACGTGTGTGTGTGTTTCGTAGCGACGATGAGCGTGTGGAACGCAGCTTACGGTGTGGCGAGTGGGGGATGTCTGGCGTATTGCTATGGGCGGGGCCTCCGCCAGCTGGCAGATGTTTCCCGCGCGGCCGTAGGATTCCTCTAGCGTAAAGCTACGCGACATTAAAGTAGTCCCTCGTACTCTTATCGATATTGCTAAAAATAAATCATTCTTCTTACCCGGTTTACATCGAGTCTCTCACGGTTAAACTTCGCGAGCTTTATCTGCGCGATTACGATGTTATAAATATTAATTTTCTCGTATTATCGAGTAAACGAAGCCGTGGGATTGGCTCGGAAGATTCTAGTGCTCAGGGAAGAAGCATCGTTCGCATTTCGCCCCCCTCTCCTGTTATCGGTCGCGCTTGCTCTCTTTCTCTCTCGCACACTATACCACTCGGAAAAGTTGACGACGAGCAACTACTAGCCACTCTCGCCACACGACGAGAGCAGCGTGCGCCGGTAGTGCTCCGAGTGTGGCATCCCGTATAGTATTTATTGATACTTCTCGTGTTGTTCGCGCTGTTTTACATTTGGACAGTATCGCGTATATGCTTTTCGCTCGAAACACCTGCTGCGAAGTACGAACGAATATAACGCAATATATCGTATACGTGAATACGAAATCCGTGGTGAAACGTTATTTGTAAGTCGCATCCGACGAACGGCTCAGTGACAAAAAATTTCACACGTGCTTCTCGCGTGTCGACAATTCGCCAATACTCTCTGAACGATGATGCTGACGGTGTATGAAAAGCTGATTGGATTGAAATTTCGACCGTACGAACGAATGCTTGAACGACATCGAAATTATTGAGGACGAAAAACAAAAAAAAAACTGCGACGAAAATAAATCTCGTACCATTGTGTATCGTTGACAAGAAAAACGAGGAAAGGATTGAAACATTTTCGTTTTGTTTTGTTTATTTATTTATTTATTTTTTCATGGGTAAATAAATAAAAAAAAGTGGATCGCAGTGCACTCTTGTCTCTTTACGGTGTGTGTACAAAGTGGTGTGTGGTGTGTCGACGGTGGTTAGTTGCAGCGGCCTCTGTATCGTGCAGTGGTGGTGGGGAAACAAAAAAAAATAGAAGAAACAAATATCAGCGCCCCGTGGTAGAACCCGGTCAGGTGTTACGCTCCTGGTACCGGCGGCGGAGTGATCCGCGTCGCGTCGTGGGGTCCCTCAGCTGTTTCCCGCCAAAGATCGCCATTGCAAAACGCGTTCGGGCGTTGTGTGTGCGCCGCGGAGTGGCTGTCCCGTGGACGAATCTCGGTTGCGCGCCGAATAAACGCAGCTGAACGGGCAAATATAATAAATTCGACGGCGTTAAATATTTCCAGTAAATAATATATAACGATCGATAATTAATAGGATGCGATATTCGAATGACGAAAAACACGATATATAAAGAAAGTGAAGTAAAAAGTGACACGGATTTCGGTCGTCATTTTGGGAAATAGTTACCGAGTGGTGGGTGTGCGCGAAGTGTGCTACCGCTGTTGGGTACCCCCGTGTGTAAGAGAAACGCGGGGCACGCGGCTTTCGCAACTAAAACGGCTGATCGGGCGAAGAAATATTTGAAATAACATATATATGTATATATATAAAATTCGTTAATTCCCGATAACGCGTTAATACGATTGTGTAATAGTGTGATAAGCAAGATTAAACGAACATATATATATATATTATATACATATAATAATATATATATATGTTATAATCGAATCTCGTGATTGCGCGATTTGGTTATTAATACGGTGAGACACGGGTCGGAATCGTGTGTTGGTGCGGGTATTACGACGGAATATAGTATGTCAGTGTTTGACTGTAGTGACGAACGGATTCTGATCGAGGAAATCGTCGAGGCAACGACCGAGGAACAGGACGCCGAGCTGTGCAGGTGAGTGAGCTAATCGACAGTGTTTTTTTTTTATTACCATTTTTCATAATTCTGAATATCTTGCTGTCGAGTCCGGTATTCAACGCGTCAAACTAGTGATCAAAATACGAAACAGCTGGAGCTTCAGCTCGCCGACGGATTTCCATAAATTTCCGTGTCGCGTCATAAAAACAGTCAAAAATGTTTCGTCGACGAAAAACAACGCGAGATTATATTCGTATCGCATGGATGTGTGAAGTTTTTTTTTTATTACGATTTCGAAACAAAACGGAAAAAGATGAGCGAACGCCCGGCGAAATTTTATTTCGTTTCTCGTGAGAACGAACGAAAGCCGACGGCCGCCGTGGCTTGCCTCTCGCGGCCGGCCGCCATGTGTGCACGATTTACCGAAGCCGGTTTCTCTCGACGATTCCCCGACTGCCGTTACGTACTTTTTTCGTGACATCGAATTCACATTTTTTGGATAATTTATCGAAATACTCTCTCACAATAGATCGCCCAATCGCGTTAATGTTTTTTGCAAAAATATTTTTAGCACTCGATTTTTTTTTTTTCGCGATCATTTTTATCCGTAATCGCGACAAAACGTATTAATTTTTGGATCGCGTTGATATTTATGCGGGAAAGACGCGACATTTACATTTAGTCGCACATGACAGTTTCTTGCGGCTGTCGGCCATCGATATGTTTGCGTGCTGAAAAACACGATGAAAAACGTATGTAAAACGTATTTAATGTTTTTTCATTCGTGCCAACGATTTAACAATAGATCGATGAAAATTTTTCGTATTTCATGGGAAATTGTTTATTAATTTTTTATTATAGCGGGATTATTATTATTTTCTTAAATTATTTACATGCTCCCTCAGCAGTCATTGCATTTCGGTATTATATTCTGTTTTTCATTAAACCGAGTAATTTTAATTGATTTCTTCCTCAAAAATTCATATTTGAAGATTTTCTTGACATTCTTACGAAGAGCGAAGCAAAGATCGCGTTCTTAATTTTTTTTATTACCGTATCCAATGGCATCGTATTCTCTTACCTCGTGTCTCGCACAGTATTACGTTACGCTTACGTTTCGCTTGAGTTTGAATTCCGACGAACGCGTGGTTCGCATATTGGCTTAATTTATTGAAACGATGCAGTTTTGCGTCATCGCGTCGATACTTCAAGAAATAATAATAATATAACGCTTAAAAATATTGTGTGAGAAAAAAAATTGATGAATATACGAGAAAAAAGCAACGATTGAGTTTTGCGTTGAGATTTTTTTTCTTCCGCGATCTATTGCCACACACTCGCGGAATTATTGAAGCATTACTAACGAGCGAATGTCGCGTTCTCCGGTGTAATCGTCAGCGTTCCGATGCCTCTCGCGTTGTAGGCGACTTGCGGATAGTCTCCGGGAATTACGATGACGCGTCGGCCGGCGCCCGCTGCTTCTCTCACTGTTTAAAGGAAATATCTTCTCTTTCGTAGTAAAGTAACGCTCGCCTCGCCTCGGCTCAGCTGTTGGAAGCCGGCCGGTGGCCACCAGACCAACGCCGCAAGCTCTTTACACGCTTAACGTCGAACGAGCGCTCTCCCCGCGCGTACACCCGCGCGCGCGCGCACACACCTCGTAGTGTATTGACTCATACATACGTATATGTGGTCTCGATGCTCGAACCTCGTAATTCGACGTTTCCTGCCTTACAATTGCCACGCGGTTACCACCTAACGTTCCGTACCATTAGTGAATCGTACGATAAATCTTCTCCATCACTATATTATATTCGCAATCTATACTTCCTTCCGCACGAAACGACGCTTCGTTCTTTCGACATTTTTTTTTTTCGCGATAATAGATCGCAACGTTGGACTCGTGAAATTAAAATTTCTCCAACACGAATTTTACGAGATTAACATTTTTTTTAGTCATTTTTTTTTCCGCACCATATATTTTATGTTATATATCGCGTATAGTATATTTATATTTTTTTTATATTTTATGTATCGAATATCGATCTTTAGTCAAATTTTTTTTTTTTTTTTTCGCGCAAAGTAACGCTGCGGGTATACATTTTCGTTTGCATCTCCTCATGTTTTACGCATACGATTTTATGACCATCGGATTTCCCCGAATGCCAATCAAAGCCTCGAAAGTGTAACCACGCGCGTGTTTCAAAGGTTAACACGAATAAAGCTTTGAAAACGCGCCTCGACTTGAGATTTAATTTCTCAGATTATAATGAAATCGCGTTTTGTATGCTGCGGCTAACTTCGAACGTTTTTACATACATCGCATATATAAACGCAGTTGAATTTTTTATTTTTACGAACTTTTCGATAAAAAAAAAAAAAAAAAAAAAAATATCGAGTTTGCCGATTCGGAACGAAGATATCGGTGAGACTATAGCGAAAAGTATGAATTTATCGGCGAATAGCCGCTTTGTCGTTCGGCAATTGCGTTTTCGCGCTGTGTGACAAAAGAAAAGTTAACTGAAGCCGATAGAGGCGTTGAGCGTTGTGGAGATCTCGTAATGAGAAAGAAGGAACGAAAGAAAAAAAGAGAGTAGGCTGTCGCGCCGGTTCGCCCCGTTGCCCCGAGAGTTTCATCACGCGAGTGAAATCCTATCCGAAAGTTGGCACCACTTTGCATAGCCTCGCCGCGCCGACACCGGGCAAAAGAACGCTGTATCAGCTCTCTCGTGCTGCTGCTGCTGCTGTCTTTCCGTGTTTCCCCGGTATGTCGTCCACTATGCGATGCCGCTCTACTTCCCCTATTGTTTTTTTCCCTGTATTCATTTAAATATTTATCGCTACACCTCTGATATTTCCGTCAACGAGCAGTAATAAACAATATCGTTTCTTTTTTTTTCTCGAAAGAATTTAATCGTTTTAACGGACGTTAATTCGATGCATTATCGACAAGTCGATGAAAATTTTTCATTTTTTTTTATTATTATAATCTATCAAAATTTCTCTCGTATTCATTTAAATATTTATCTCTACACTGCTGATATTTTCGTCAACGAGTTGCGATATCGAATTTTTTTTTTTTTTTCGAACGTAATAAATCGCTTTATCGAGCGATGTTTCGATACATTATCGACAAATTGGTGAACAATTTTTTTTTTTTTTTTTTTTCGATTATTAAAATCGATTCGTAGCCTCGCAGTTTGTAATCATTAATTTTTGTAGAATTTTTTAACGATCGAAAAAAAAAAAAAAAAAAAAAAAAAACATCGAAAGATCTCACACGCGAATCTCGAATCTTTAAATGTATGAAAAATATATCAGAAACGCCTCTCGAATGAATAATAATAACGAGGTCAATGCACCTCGAGCGTTCGAGAGTTATTATAACCGCAATACGAACGCACACACGCGCAAACACGAAAGGCATTTTGTCACGTGGCAGCTACGTAATAATAACGTTGCTTCTGAAACGCGTCTTACCGGTGGCCATACTGACATAGTTATATTTACGATGTGTAAGTAGATACGTATACACAATGATCGCGCTGAACGGGCGGTCGGGTAATGGGAGAGGGGGGGGGGGGGGGGGGGGGGGTTCTCACGTGTACACACATATTTACGTCTCTCCGATGTCGCCGGTGTTGCGAGTCCCGATCTCATGGCAGTCGCTGCCGCTTCTGCTCGGCTAATATTGCCGACAAAGGCCGCGAGGAAAGTTCTCTTTCGTAAATGGCCGAGTGACCGACAGGCCGGTGTGCCGCTCGGCGACCGCTCGTCGTCCCCCGGTCGGTAGGTTACTTCGAGCGTTGGGTGGAAGAGGTGGTCGCCGTCGTCGTCGTCCTCGTCGTGGCGCGTATGAGTTACGTAAACCCGGCGTTTGTTGCACAATAATCGACTTCTATAAATAACTCGTGTATCGCATGCTGGTATATAGAGCTTATAACGCCAAGCAGCAACCACTCGCTCGGGGACTCTCCTTGTTTACATCTTTTCATCATCGCGACAGCGCACTGCACGCTCAGCCACTTCACACCTCTCCGCTCTCTTATACCACCAAACAACCCTTTCTTTTATCCCTTTCTGCATCGATATATATCGAAACCGCTGCGGTCGAAATTTCCTCGATGTTTTGTTTCGCTTTGGATACATGGAAATTCGAAGTTTGCGAGGATTTCTATAGAGACGATGTTACGATTCGTTTTTTTTTTTTTTTTTTTTTTTTTTTTTTTTTTTTTTTTTCGAATTGTTCAGTTTTTCACGAAATTATTAATTATATCGAAGAAAAAAAATTAAGTAACGAAAAAATAAAGATTAATGATTTTTTTTTTTTTTTTTCGACGTCGTTGGGGACTTTGAAAAATCACGCGAATTCGATATATGAATTATTGTACGAAGGCGCGTATTTTTTAAATTTAATGCCGTCGATTTTACTGTATCTTCACTACACGTTCGGAACCACTGAGATTCCGTAGTTCACGCGACTGTGACGACACCGAAGTATCGTAATAGAGGTCGGAAAATGAACAAAGAGGAAGAGGTAGTGAACGCTGCTTCGGGCAAAGGGTATCGCGCAATTTTGTCTTTGGTTGTATGAAGCGTAAAATGAAATTATCGATGCACGCTACGTACCCGGTGTCTCGACTTGACCCGTATTTCTCGTCAACTTCCGACAAAGCTTTGCGAGTTTTCCCACCGATGACTATAGACGCGCGGATTTATCTTTATCACAATGTTCGCTTTCGATAATTTATGCGCTCGTTGTTCGAAACGTTCAGATAACACGAAACTATGAAAATCGTTTAATTTGCCGAAAAAAAAAAAAAAATTCTCGTAAAAATAATTTTTTAAAAAATACAAAATATAATTTTTAAAATCCGAAAAAACATCGAGAAAAAATCTGTTGAAATATTTTTTTAGTAAAATATTCCGATATTTTAGAGTACTTTATACTCGTAAAGAGTTTATAAAAATTGATGTGTAACATGAAATTTTTTACTTCTCGGGAAAAAAAAAATAATAAAAAATGTCGATTGAATGCACAACGAAAAGAAGAAGATACGTGCAGTGTAAACATTAGATAGCGGAATTAGTAACACATTTATCAATTTGGAATTCTCTGTTACCTGTCGCTGTATGTGTTTACTTCATGTCGGTTGATAAGAGAACAGGTATCTGAATCGGCGCAGCAGTGACTTATCTCGCGTGAGTCCTCATCTTCACCGTTCCCCTATCTATAAGGACAGAGCGCGTCATCGTATTATCAATATACTCAATTATCATTGACTTTGTGTGCGCAATTATAAAAAATTTATAAAGACGACGCTTTCGATGTATTTCCTCTCTTAATGTCGTAATATAACGTTAACTCGATTTCTTAAAAATCGGCACCGAATTTTTTTTTTTTTTTTTTTCGATTATTCGTCAACATTAAAAAATAATTAGAGCGATGCCCTTAGCACCTGGTTAGGCGCATCGAAGTATTCAAGTACGTGCGCCGTTGGGCGTCGTACGGCTCGCGAACTCCGGCATTACCACAGCAACAGACGACTTTCCTTCTTTACCTGCGTATCGTAATACGCATAGTTAGGTACTCGAAGCTTTTGCCGAACTTCGAAAATAATTGATGCGCTTACCGCTCCACATTTTCACGTGACTTGAAAACTTTGTTCGCTAAAAGTTATGGAAAATCACGTGTTCTGTTTTATAAAAATTCTTTTATTATGCACTCAATGTTGATGCTAAAAACATATGTAGGAAGTTTTTTTTTTTTTTTTTTTTTTTTTTTTTTATTGCTGTGGTTTTTACATTGAGTTCACGCAGTTAATATTTGGACAGTAAGTCGGGTTTTTTTTCGCCGATATACGCGCTCACCTGTCCGTC
The DNA here is from genome assembly GCA_964006125.1 of Cryptus viduatorius. Lineage (NCBI taxonomy): Eukaryota > Metazoa > Arthropoda > Insecta > Hymenoptera > Ichneumonidae > Cryptus > Cryptus viduatorius. Next base: position 2,691,444 of record OZ023226.1, read on the forward strand.
ACACGGGGACAGTAAATATGTTTTGTTGAATTGAGGCTATCGCAATTTAGTAGACTTTAAGTTAAAAAGTTCGCGATACGTGTTCCTGACCACTCTCAACGACGCAACGCTGTGCATCGGCGATGCGATCGATTTTTTTTTTTTTTTTTTTTTTTTTTTTTTTTTTTTTTTAAACGAGTTAGTTGCGTAGTGTGGCAGAGGCGAGAGTGCGAGGGTTGCAGCGAACCGTTTCGTTAATTACGACTGAAATAATATTTACGATATCTTTCTTTTTTTTTACACTATCATTATTATTGGGTTTCTCCCGATTTAAGATCGGAATTATTTCACGATGGCATTGCGATAATAAACTTAGAAATTATGCGAGAATAATAACGTAAAATAATCGTAAAATAGAAAAAAAATTATTGAATAATAATAATCAACGCGAACGCGATATAGTTTAACAATAATGAAAAATTTAAAAATATGGGATCTCTTTACAAAACAAGTAGTGTCGTTGTATGGCATTATATTCTATTAAAAAAACCAACTATTTAGAAAGTGTTATGAACATTAATCATCAATAATAATGCCAATAAGTTATTAACAAAATTGAAAAAAAAAAAATACTTCACCGATTCCGGCAAACGAACTTTTTGTGTCAATTTTCAAAAATGTTTATTTATTATTATTATTAAAAAAAAAATTAATTTTGAAACTAATTTGTTAATAACTTTTCGGAATTATTATTATGAAAAAAAAAGTTCATAGTACCTTTCGTACGGTTGAAATTTTTCAGATTTTTATCACGTATCGAAGTATTAAAATTTTTTTCGAAATCGAACCGTTAGTTAAGAATCTCACGATTCACTCTCCTTAAATCCTTAAATTATCGAGATAATTGATTGATCGATCGCGGTACAGTGATATTTCGTTTAATTAATAAATTTACGGCGATCACCAAACAGTTGTAATACGTCTGTGTGTCCGAAGGACGCAATTGCGCAGCGTGTGTATTGTAAGGTTGTTGGTCTTGTGTTGTATATTATCAACAGTCCCTCTTCTATAGAACGTCGAGGTTACTACGCCTCGCGTGCAGCGTCGTCTCTTGGTCGCGGTCGTTATAAGTTTACACGTATATATAGCCCCCAACATGATACATTGTACTATATAACGAAGTAGTGGTACTATAGCGGAGAGGGGGGACGACAGACCGCAAGCGTGTATAACATATTACGTAGTAAAACGAGGAGGAGTACTGTAGGTGGAAGAAGAAGGATGGAAGGGTAGGAGAAGGGATGGTGGGGAGAGTGGAAGAGTAAAACGTCGTGGCGTGCATCGAGCAATGTACTGCGCACGTCGACGTGTCCACGTCGACGTTGGACTCTCGCGAAAAAAAAAAAAAAAAAAAAAAAAAAAAAAAAAAAAAAAAAAAACTTATGCACTTTGCCGGCCTCGTCTAGGAATGGGCTTAACACCTGCTGCCCGCTGCTTAACATTCAACAATCTTGTTAGTTGACACGCGTACATTTGTATACACCATCGAGAATGCCGTCTCGAATTTTTTTTTTTTATAACTATTATATTAGTGCAATGATGCAATCGGGGAAATCCCATTGGTAAACTCCGAACGTCGAACACGATTGGCTCCGATGTTTTGCATCGTAACATTTGTATCGCGATGTATCGCAGCGTAATATGGTTATTCGCTGTCCAATTGACTGCGCGTTCGTGTTAATGAAATCTTTAAAAAATTAAAATTAAAAAAAAAATTCTATTTTTATTATCGCGTAATAACGTAATTTTTTCGAAAACAAAAATACTCCGAAAAGTAAAAATAATATTTTCTGAACGCTTCGATTATTGCACGAACGTCGAAATAACGAGTTACGTGTCTTTGTCGGTGATCGCACCGGATGCACCGCAGCTGGTAATTCCGTGTCCCGCAAACCGTTATCGCGTGATCTTCTGCACTATATATATATATACTACTGGGTACAGTACTTCTTATCGGTGAACATTTCGTCTCGTGAGCGCTTCCACTCGATTCTCCTTCTGCTTGAGATAATGCGAAAAGATTCCCTCCTCTCGTCGCCGGTAACATAACCTGCAATAATGCACTTTTTTCGAAAGTTTCGAAAGTTTTATATCGAATAAAAATATTATTTCACTGCGTTCAGTAGACGAGTGAAAAAATTAAATAACACTATAGTTTTTATTATCCACGGCGATATTTCGCGTGTTCTTAACTCGAGGGTCGAACTCTCGCGGCTCGCGTGATCCGGTGCAACGGCCCGCCACCCAACGTCCAGCAGAACTCGATTTCGCCGTCAATTTTCGTACGCGACGCGTTTCCTTCATTTGCTTTCCGTATAATTCTTTTCTTACGATGTTTCTTTTCTCTCATCGCTTTATTCATTTTTTTTTTTTTTTTTCGTAACTTTCGATTTTTTTTTTTTTTTTTTTTTTTTTTTTTTTTCATCATCGTTACGATCGATGAGATATTTTGGGCAATTAATGATAATCGTAACCTTCACCGATGCATGAATGAATGAACACACCACGATTTCGTTCGGTCGTCGGCTCCTCTTCGTTCGAATCGAGAAGCGATCTTTCGACTCTTCTATTTTTTTTTTTTTTTCCGCGCGTTCTCTCGTTGCTGTTGGATAAGTTTGGGATAAAAATAACCCGAAGGCCAGCTGCTCAGTCGCGTGTTCCTGTATTAACAGTGTATGAGGCAAAACTATCGAGAAAGAGAGATTATAACAGCTGTGGTCTTCGGAATTTACATTGATGGAGGATAGGAAAATCTTTGATTCTTCAGCTATAGACGAGCAAAAAAGAAGGAACGGAGTCTCATTCGCAAAACTCGCGTTTTTATTCTCGCACTCGTGTGATGCTCGCCTCTTCGTCTCGACCGACAATCGCCTTCGCTTCCTCCAGCCGCAGCCAGACAGCAGACAACAATGCACTCTCTTTACGACCTGTGTGTGTGTTGTACTTGGTGGGCGCTCGCCGAAGGATTACCGTCCGAAAACTGCAATGCGGTGTGCTAACCTCGATTCTCACATCCGGTCCGAGATATTGCGTTTTGTTACGCATAAAATAATATCGATTGCTCCACGGAAAAGTCGCAAATGCCGACGGAAATATAATAATATTTTTCAAGATTTTTCAATAATTATTAAAAAAAAAATCATTTTAATTAAAAAAAATTTTTTTTATTTTTTAATTACTTCGCGTATTTTTTTTTTTTTTTTGGTTCGATATATACATTTAGTTTGAATGTTTCGCTGAAGTTATGATTCCCAATAATATGATTTGATTTTTTTTTTTTTTTTTAATCGAATAATTTTATATTTCAAATTTTTTTTTGTATAAATACATATATTTTGCTTGACCGGTTTAGACGAAAATATGTTTATTAATTCGTGATTCCGAGAAGTACTTTTTTTCCTTACGGAATACGCGTTTCTTCCGTATTTCGTTTCGTTGAAAATTCGAAGGCCGCGGCAGGCAACCAGGCAATTCTTCGGGTTTCGCGTTACCGTCGAAAATCCTCTTCGTTCTCTCTTGAAATTCTACCTGAGACGAAATTCGTTAAGTGGGGGGAGGGAACGTTGGGTACGCGGAGGCTGCGCTTCTGCCGTACCTTCGTCATCCTTATTTTGTCGAGGGATTTGCGCCTTTATCCGTCCGTCGCATTGTATACCTGACCCTTCCAGAAGCTTCGAGTCGAAAACTTCAACAATAATGAAAAAATATCTCTCTCCGAAATGGTTTCTTCGCGTATAACTGCGTTTAAAAAAAAAAATAAAAGAAAAAAGAGAAAATCGCGAAAACGAAAAATTCGTTCTCTTTTACACGACGATTATTCGACGGTCGCGCATTGTGTCGTCAGAAGGCTTTGTGCTAAAATTGTAGTATGCAAAAAAGAAAATTGTATTCCGTTACATAGCGAAATACGCACGATAATGCTAAAGTCGTACGGGTTCGGTACTGAATACATTGATTTCGGGGTTAAAATACATCGCGGAAATTTTTGGATAGCCGAAGGCTTTTCCTCAAAAGTGCCAATATTTCGTCTCCGATGCGTCGATTCGTCTGGTCGTTCGGTGCACACGTTGCTAACACACGAAGGACAAGGATACAAAACGAAAAAAGATGTATAGAAAAAGAGAAAGAGAGGGGGGAGAGAGAAAGACAAAAACGAAAGAGGGAGAAAAGAGTCATCTGCGTTACTTCGAGAGGGGCGCACCGATACCAGGCGTCGTCTTGCGTCACCGCTATCCATTCGTCGTCTCTAAATATATATGCCCAGCCGTTCCGAAATTCTCTTCCTCTTTCTTTCTCTCCTTCAAATTTTTATGCCGCCTTACGATAATTACCAACTGCTATTTACCGATTTTCTGTTTTCTCGTCTGTCGCATCATTCGTCTGCATCTTTCGACTCTAATCGACGATTCGACTTTTCGTCTCTCGTAAAAACTGAGCAAATCATTAACAAAACATTTCTCAAAAAATGTATACTTTTCCCCGAAAAGATATTTCGGCTAATTATAAAATTTTAAAAATATAACAATATTAATATCCATAATAATAATACATTATTTTTATTATTAATATTATTATAAAATAAATATATTTGTTTTTCAAATATTTCAATTAAAATTTTTAAAATCACACAATTCATATATTTTATAAACGATCGATGTGCGTTCAGCGTAATGCCAATTGGTTCGATTTATTTGCACAGTTTAATTTTTTTTTAATCGGTCAGTCTATTGTAGCAAAATGTTTGCCGAAACCGAAATGAATTTCAATTGCGCGATGGACTCCTTCCATACCATTCACATTTTCCAGTTCGCTTGAGCGAACAATCGGAATAGAAAGAAGGAATGAACGCGCGAAGGAAATAAAGACGAAGAGAGAGAAACGGACAGTACGCAGAGGAAGCCGCGGTAGCGCCGCGTCGGTCGCGAAGCAGTGATTCGATTCCCAGCGTTTCACTGCGGCTTTGAAGTCTGTATTCTGCCTCCCTATACATTTCGCTTCTTCTTCGCTCGATGCTTCTTCACCCTTCCATCGTTCTGCCGACGACAGCTTCATTTATCGCACAATTCCCACCGGATATTATCTCTACTGCTATAATACCTGACGTCGTCCACTTTCATTGCATCTTCGATATCTGTATCTCTACACAAAAAAAATCAAAATAGCGCCATTTTTTTTGCTACACATCGATATAATTTATCGACTAAATCGAATAGAAGACTACGTCTCAAAAATTTTTTTTTTTATTTTTTTTAAATAATAATAATAATTATATTATGTTTTTTTTTCTTAATTTATTAATAATAACGATACAATTTTATTAGATTTCATTAAAAAATTACGAAAAATGTGAAGTATTCACAATGTTTAACATTTTTCGTGGTTTTTGTTTTTGTTACTCCAAATTTGCAAAAAATTACTGATTGGACTGATAAAATATGTTGTTTACGAAATTTTATAATAAATCGCAACGATTCGTAACGTTTTTATGAAACCTAATAAAATTGCATCAGTATTATTATTAAAAATTAAAAATAAAAAAAAATAGTAATAACAATTTTTTTGCGATTTTTTTTTTTTTTTTGTTGAAAATTTTTTACGAAAGTTACAAGCGCACGTGCGATGGGGACTGATTCTCTGTGTCCCTCGGCCGGCTGCAGCGATTTGCGCGGATGTGTGTATAGGATCGGGTGCCATCGTATATATATAGCATAGTCGACGAGGGTGAAGAATTCTGTGGCTCGTGTGTGGAACGCATCGAAAACCAGAGCCCTTTTTTCTCCCTCTTCTTTATTTCGTTCGGAAAATACAACGGGGGACGCGTTCTCTTCGGAGTTTTCTACCCTCTGCGATGGTGAAAATAACATCGGGGAACGCGTAGTCGCGCGTAGATGCGTAACGCCCACCCAATTCCCCCCCCGAAGAGTGTGCGTACCGGTACGCACGCGGTCGCATTAGTATAGCAATGAATAACGCATAGTGTGTAGAAGAAGAGACGAGCAGAGAGGAAAAGAGAGAAGCCGTCGAGGCGATTCGCAGCCGGCGAACCTGAACTTCGACTCCGGACGAGGCGGGAGAGTCCCGCGCTCTCGTGGCCTTGGAGGCCCCGCGCTATTATACAGGGTGACTCGGAAATTGTGTTCTGTTCGCGTTCCCTTCTCCAGTACCTTAACGGACACATTCACGGTGGACAACATAAAAATCAATTAAAAATACACGCGTTAACTTCGCCCCCAAGAATTTTTTTTATCATTATTTTACGACCGCCATATTGAAAAAATAATATTTTTCCCATTTTTTATCGCATTTTTTCTTTTTTTTTTTTTTCATTTTTAACTACACGTGTCATTGGGATTCTCTCATCGAGACTTTACTTTTATGCTTCGATATTACGAAAAAAAAAAAAATGATCTACTATTGAACGGAAATTCCCTTCCACTCGCTATTTGTATTAGCAGTCTGTATATATATGCATATATACACACAAATACATACGCGAAGAACCAACAGGCAGTTTCTCTTCTCCATCCACATCGGCTTCCGTTGGAAATCTAAAAATAGCATTATTCACCCGCGAGATAGAAAGAGAGAGTGAGTCGAATCGATAATACTTCTATAGATCGTGCCGCGGTCTTCTCCGCTGCTATCCTATTGCCTGCAGACATCGAACAGTCACGATAGGTATCTCCGTACTCTATATTTACCAAAACATTGCGTAACATTGCGTATATTGCGAACAGCGACATTGCGAAACGCGGTTTGTTTGCATTCAAAAAATAGACGCGTTTTTTTTTGCCCCTTTACGCATGCGCTGTGAATATCATTGAAAAAAATTACGATTTTAATTATAATTTCTTCGAAACGACGCGAAACATTTTTTTCAAACATCGTCGTTTGACTTATTCATACGCCGATCGGTTCCACGAGCAAAAAAAAAAAATTTTTTTCCCGCGTTTATCAAGGACACACCTCTCAACGCCGTATAAAACAGCTGTTGAATTCGTTTACAGCGCGCAAAAAAATCCATCGAAATATATGTGTTTCGAAATATTTTTTCGCGACCCTTCGATATGACCCTAAAAAGATGATCAATCGTACCCCTGTGTCATTTTTTTTTTTTTTTTTTTTTCGTTTCATTTTTCATCGTCATGTAAAAGCCGAAAAAAATGTTTCCGAAACTACGTAAAAAATTCTACCGCGTTTATTTTTTCTCCCATACGTAACGCGGACACCCGGATTTCCCCGATTTTCATCGGAAATCGAATTTATCGCAGTCTAAAAATACCCAACATCGTGATATTTCACAAAGTAAAACTGTAAGTGTTTGAAATATTACGTTCGCGAAATTCCGCAAAACGAAGTATTTCGATGACGATAAATTTTTTTTTTTTTTTTTTTTTCAAGATATCCTCGTGATTTATACAATTACGTACGATGACATAATATTTCGAGAAATGATATACTTATAATATTCACTTTTCATCGTACAGTCCACAATTTTTCGGGTGAAAAGGGATAGAAAAGCCAAAGTACTCCACGGTAGCCGCGTTTTAGTATGAAAAATAAAAATAAAAATGAGATAATAGCTTTTCGCGAAGTGCTGTAAGCGCTACGACGTTCTCCTCTCTCCTCCGCCACTGTAAAGGCTCGTACCGCGCGGAAACGTATGGACTATGAGGCCGGCAGAGAGCTCGAACACAGCTGATACGCTGACGGAGATAGCGAGGCCCGCCGTAGCCGCGCCGCACCGCGCGCGCGAGAAGGCACCGGTAACAACCAGCTGAGTGGCGCCAGCCATCAGCTGTTGGTGACTCACGCGACCGAGAGAGCGAGGGCCGCGTGCTGTGGTGCACAGCGCGGTACATATACACATATACGCGTAGTCACAAATCCATACAGAAACAGAGAGAAACACACGAACGGTTTCGACGCCGGGTTGGCGCGCTGCTCGACGCGGCTTAGCATTCTCTATGCTCAGGTCGTCTCGTTTGTCAGTGTGTGTGTCCGCCGGCCTCCCGATCTCACACTGTCGACGCGAGCGTCGAATCCCACCGATCGCGAATACTATATTTCTTTGCTATGTATACCACCTTTACATATATGTATACATATAAACGGTGCACCGAATAAATTGGGTATAATGCCAAACGAGCCGAATACATCGGGGATTCCAATGGTTTTTTTCAGCACGAATCGTTTCTCCATTCTCCCACGTCGCGCGATTCGTTCGTCGAGTTACGACGGTAAGGCTGATGTCATAGAATATGTAACTCTCCTTCGATGAAACGGCGTCGTACATCAAATAATAATTCAAATTATTATTTACATTTTTTTCCTAAATAATTAACATTTTCGACCGAAAAAAAATGCTTCGGAGTATATTAAAAAAAAAATAAAGTTTGGATTCAGATTTACGACAAATTTTTTTTTTTTTTTTTTTTTTTTTTTTTTTTTTTTTTTTCGAAAAAAAAAAAAGAATTTGGTGCGAAATATTTTTTGGCGCAAAATGTTTGAGTCTCGTGTTTCCGTTACACTTAAATTTTATACGAAATGTAAAATTGCGAGACGAGTGAAATTGGAGTAAAAAAAAAAAGTTTGAAAACGAAGCATCAGCCGGGACTCTCGTCCACAGCTGTTGGGTATATTTCAGCGTCGACGATGGATCTTGTCGTCATAGCGCTGTAGTATGTTACACTCCACACGTTTCGCTCCTCATCGCGGCCTATGTATACATTACGAAGACTATACGAAGACTATACGAATCGGACGGCATTCGTCGCGCCTATAATACAAACATCTTTCGCTTCGTATGTAATTGTATAGTTCTGTACGGTTCTCTGTAGAGTTCGTCTGCACCCAACAATGTGTAGCGTCGAGACCCGGGAGTACGTGCACTCGGCTGCTCCGAGGGACGAAACGAGGTTTGCCGTCTCCGCCTTTACGCGCTCTCGTTTCGAGTTGTACAGCACACGTGATACCTGTTTCGTCGGCTAAACGACAAAAGGACCGTAATTTTCATAGCCATAACTACGAATTTACGATTTTTCGATTTTCATCGTCGCGTATAGCAGTTGAAAGAATACTTCGGAAACTACGTATCGCACGTGCAGTACGCGTGTAGTGCGCGTAATACCTGTGTCGTCGAACGAACGATAAAAGAGCCGTAATTTCCGTATTTACGCTTTTCGATTTTCATCGTCGCGTATAACAGTCGAAAAAAATGCTTCGGAAACTACGGATAGTATGTATAGTACGCTGTGTCGTCAGCCAGACGACAAAAGGGCCATAATTTTCGTAGTCATAACTCCGCATTTACGTCATTACGTTATTTAGCAGTCGATGTGCCTACGTGACGACTGATCGCTATATCTTTAATGTAGAACGACATGTCGCGACGAGCCGCGTCGGTGGCGCTCGTCGAAATGGAGAAAGTGCGCTTGTGCACTTCGTTTTTCATATCTCACGATCATCCGATCAGACTTGACGATTTTATCGGAGGGAAACGGGTGTAGGGATTCTCCTCGTGATTGCCGGTACTCGTATGTCAGCTTATCTGCGATCGAATTTTATACAGTCGAAACGTAAACTCAAAATCACACATTTCGCCCTCACAAAGATTTCATCGATAAAAAAAAAAAAAAAACTCATTTTTATTTATTTATTTACGAGAATAATTTTTTTACATAGAATTTCAGCGATGAAATCTCAATTATCGTAATTATTAATAAAATAAATAAAACATTTTTTTTTTTTTTCGTAAATCATAATCTGAAGGTGAAAATAAAAAATTGATGTGAATTAGCTAAAAAAAATTGATATAAGCGTAAAAGGCGTTAAACAGGTCATCCTTGAGATAAAAATCATTTCGCTCGGAAGATCGTCGCGAGTTCGTGCGTTTCGCGTATAGATATTCCCCTCAATTTTTTCGCGGAAGGCCAGTCCCCTTTTTTCTATTATTGTTATGACTCTCCCACTCTTTCGGTGCTAATTAACATAGAAATACCACTGTCTGGTGGCTCGTTCGGTCTTCGTCGCCGCCCGTCGACCCGGGCGAACGGAAGAAGGGTTGAAAAGGTAACCATCCGCAGCGACCTACTTCTCTGTCTGTCCTTATTCTCATTTCTCTTTGTTGATCCGAGCGCCGGGGCCTCACGATATTCCAGCGCGTCTGGTATATATAGAGTATATGTATGTGCAGTATATACATATATATGTATATAGTAACATCAGCTAAAGCGAGAAGAGCCCGCAGTCGAAGCACAGCGGGTTATCCGACGAGAACGGACTGACGTCACGACACGGAACGAACCCGAGTGAGGCGACCGACTGACCGACCAGCCGGTGAACTACTCAGTCACTCCCAGCTGTGCTCCGAGCTTCCGGTGCGCGTATAAATATACAGATAGTCTTTTTATTATTAGCCAAATCAGCTGATCGACCAAATTATTCCCCGGTATTCAATATCTGCGTCACAAACCACATCAATGCTTTCCATATAGTATTTGCGGCGAGAATCAAACGCGTATTACCCTCCCGCGCTCGCCGGACACGAGGAATTGGAAAATTGCGATAATTTCCCTTCATCGCGGACATTCTCACACCAATCGAAAGCCGCAGTCGCGATATGAGTCACGATTATCCTCGTCTTATCCCGATGTATTCTTGAATTATTTTCATTGCCTCTAAGTACGAAATCTTTCGGTAAAAAAAAAAAAAAAAAAAAAAAAAATTAATAGTAATAAAAAAAAAAATTATTCAATCAATAAATTGATTTAATTTTACGGACCAATTTATTAAATGCGTCAGAATTTATTTAGTTTTTGCATTTTTTTTTTTATTATCGATGATTTTTGCTCAGAAAATTTTATGAGCATTTTTTTACAATTAATTAACAACGCGAGTGATGAATCTCTTTTTCGCGCGATATATCGCACCGACCCTCTTCTACTTTTCCCTCCAAAGACTCGCGCGCGAAGATAAAGAGTCTCTGTATCATTGTGACTCTCGCGCCCACTGCAGAACGCTGTTCTCCATCGTTGAGGGCGAATTATCATTTCACGCGAAATTGATCGGCACTTATATCGCGCGATATCGCACGGCTTCCATTCACATCTCGATGATTCTCGCGGCGGTGTTATCTGTGAAAATACGATTGAGGTTTCGATGATGTATTATAAATTAAAATTTTCAGAAGTACCGACGATGTTGGATTCTGAGAACAGCTCGAGTTACGATAATCATTATTACACTTTATTCTATAATGGAATCGACATTCCCTTTCGTCGGCGTGCATAAGCAAAGTCCATTCCTTGTTATCAAATTATGTTTATGCAGCGCTAACGCTGTCGGCCTCGACGTTTTTTTTTTTTTTTTTTTTTTTTCAATGTTTCATTCTTTCGGTTTCTTTTCATAACCATATCATATCTTATATTATATTTATACATATATAAATATATGTGTCGTATTTTCACATTCGTAATTTTACTCGGCATGTCGTGAATCGCTCATTTGAATGAATTTCTTATCTGTTGAGTCGCGAAGTTATCGTTAGTAACGTCCAACGCAGATCCGGTGTTTTACGCGTTATTTCAGTCGCGTTTTATACTATTCCCGCGCTATTTTTACGCTTCAAGTGCTGCTTTTTCGAAAAAAAAAAAAAAAAAAAATCTTCACTATAACTTTAAAAAACGAAAAAAAAAAAAAATGATATTTACCATCATTTTTTCTTTTTTTTTACCTAAAAAAAATTGTCCAATGCGACCTTTTAAAGTTTTCTGAATGCCCGAACTTTGCACATTCCTCGAAGATTTGTTCATGTTTTTTTTTTTTTTTTTTTTCTTCACCGTGTTTACTTTTCGTGACGAAAGCCCCGTAGTCCATGAATTCTCAACGGAGCGAGAAAAGTGACGGAGAAAGATAGAAAACGGAAGGTCACGGCCCTTCTTCGCTGACTCATCGCATCTCCCACACGCTGGATTCGAGTTTTCTCCCTCGTCTTTATTTTTTCTTTCATTTTTTTGTTCTTCCTCTCCTCCCGACACTCCCGTTAGCGTCTCTTTCGACTTCGGTTCATCCGTAACGCGCCCAGCTGTTCGTAGAATTTTCATCGGCATCCTCTCGCATTCTCGTTCGTTGCCGTTCATTACTTCTCGTAGGGGTTCACTGAAAATACTTTTTGCTCCAAAATAGATGTCTCGAATACTTCGATGTTTTCATTCAACGACGGAATGAAACCCCCTTTCGTTTCTATACACTACAGAAATGGGATTCACGTATATTTGGATATAGAAACTCCGCGGTGACCCACTTTTTCGAACTTTTTTTTATCGTTACTCATTCCGCTTATTCGTTACGGTATTAAAAAAAAAAAAAAAAAAAATTATTCATTATACAATGATTCGATAAACTATTTATAATCCATCGACTGTACACAACGCGGACGGATTAAGTCGATGAAATACGGATTTATATTATTCCAACGCTGCCGCCGGTACTCCTCGGCCTTCGCTTTCGCTTTCCTCTCCGTGAGTACTTCAGTCTGTTCGATACTCCATCGTTTGCCAATACGAATCGTTAATGCCGATAAGGAAATAACTACTCTTACGAGCGCATAGCTTGACGGCGTTACTCTTGTTGTATCGCACACGATACGCCGATTAAACCTTCGACGCAGTTTCAAACGTTTGCTTGGGATCCGAGAGAGACTCGATCGCGAATAACAGTCTCGATTATTCTGCACTCGAAGACTATTGAGGCACTATGGGCGCTTTTATCCTTCGATCTTCTCCAAGGCTTAAAAATATATTTTAGAAAAATTGCATCTTTCGATATATTTCGTCAATCGTTCATTTTCTCGCGATCGATATATTTTTTTTTTATCGTATTAAAAGTTGCGATTTGAAGTATCAGTAAAAAATTATTCACAAAAAAAAAAAAAATTGCGAAATTGTTTTGTTCTAATAACGTTTCTATTAAAATTATCGTTATTTTAATTATTTTTTTTTTGAAAAAAAAAAAAAAAAAAAAATCGAAATATATATATTTTTCAAATTTGCCTGCAAGTAATTAAAACAAAAATATTGGTACTGACTTAGAAGAAAACGCGAAAGCTTCCAACGGACGAAAAGCTTGGCTCTCGTTTTATCGATGTAAAATTGGGGTTAACGGGGAGGTAACTCTCGCGGCTTTTGCGACGCTCTACATTATGTTATGTAAACAACGGATTGCATACAGAGAGAGAAACAGCGACGCTTACATGCTTTATACTCGAACAATGGGGGCCTCGCGCAAGCAGCAAACCAATGTGTATATACGTAGAGTACACATATAGACGAGAGAATTATGTGTTGCGCGTTATTGTAACTGAGAGAACACGTGGGGATTTACGAGGTTGACGCGAACCGGAATTATACAATCGAAACCCGCTGGCTATGCTGACTTAGACTTTCGTTATTCTTTGCCACTGTTCCACCGATACTGCCTCTGGCAAACTCTGTAGAGAGGTATTGTTTCAGTGACGCGAAAAAAAAAAAAAAAAAAAAAAAAAAAAATGAGGTGAATGAATGCAGGAAAATCAACACGAAAAACACGAGTGATTGAACGCCTTCATTGTTCCGGAAATCATGCGATAGTCGAGTAACATTTGTACGATACAATTGAAAATTTATATTATTTCGGATTATCTGAATACCGTTATCTGCGCAATGCAAAAATGCCGAGAGAAAGAGAGAAATTATCGATTTTTTTTTCTATATATTTCATTTTCGTAAACTTGTTTCCCATCAACGAAAATTAATTATTAATATAATTAACTATGAATATTCCGGGGATTTGGACGATCGTTGTTTTTAGACGAATATTAAGCAATAATTTAGTCACGTGAATTTTTGTACATTTTTACAGAAATACATTTCGAAAAATATTGTTACGATACAATAAAATTTTCAATACGGTAATACTAAAATATTTAATACCGTTTTGTTGTATACAATGCGCAAACGGGAAAAGAGAGTAAATACATTAATTTTTGTTTTGTCCCCCAATGTTACGCATTTTTTATACATTTTTGTTTCTATGCGCCCAAAATATTCCAACAATTCAAACAATCAATTTTTTTATGACGAATTTTCGTCCGCATCGCAATTCGAAATCGCGTAAAAATATAATAAAAGCGATAGAAGCTTTTTGGTAAAAAATTTTACAGATCGGTGTTTCAAAAAAATTTTAATTTTTAAAAATTCCTACGGACAATGCAAGTGTTGGGAAAATATCGTAAAATCAGATTCACCCTTCTTTCGCACTCCATTTTCCGCCATTGTGTATTTTTTCTTTTTTTCATCTAATTAAATTACTTATAAATAAATATCTTATCCTTGAGAATGAAGACTATGAAGTATCCTGTGTCTGCGATAATTCCATAATCGTTCCGACGTGAGACGCTGTTACTCTTAGTCTCAAGAATTTCTCTACGATTTTATAACTATCGCGCCTACGAACGCGCGTTTTCAATAATACGCGCGTTCGCACGCTCGCGCGAAAAACCGTCGTCGTCGTCACGTTATTCTCGTAATTTTACGAGAATACACACGTTTTACTCTCCCCTCGTCGCGGAGGGCCTTTCGCCTCAGCGTTTTCCGCCATACATAATACAAAGCCTAATTTTGCGTAATGCACACGCGATCCGAGACGCGGCTCCAGCGTGAACTCAGCTCGATGCGTTTCGTGTTCTTTGTACAGTACAACACGTATATATACGTACGAATAGTACCTGTTCAGGTTGCCTTTACTACTATAGAAGCTTTTCATGAATGAGAACGCGCGCGCATTCCTCGCTATCCCTGCTTATGAATCGGACGCGCATCCCGCTACAATCGCTCACACCGTGATAACAGCTACGCTTCCAATTGCGCGCTCAGCGTGCATTCCGCAGTATAGAATAGAATTCAATGCGTTGAATGTATCCAACGCACGTGATTTTTTTGTTCTGAATTATTTTTTTCTAATTTTTTGCATCTTTTTAAAAAAATTTCGATCGTTTTTCATTTTTTCGTTCATTTTCGTCGATCATTTTTCGGAAAAATGAGGTTAGGTTAGTGTTCGCCTCATTTCATCGTATACCATTCGGGGTTTTTCTGGTTCCTCCATCCTAACATTTCCCATCCGCACTCAGCAAATCTACCTAACCTTTCCTGTGTCTCCGCAGTCGACTTAGCAACACTGTACCGCATTTGTCGCGGATACGGGAAAATGGCGGAAAATCCGTGCCGACACCGGCAGCCATTTTCCACTAATTTTTCGGGATTGTCTGCACTTGCGTAAAATGCAGAAAACACCGAAAGTCTTTGAAAAATGAAATTCCCGCACAATGTTTCGTCATTGTTACGCCACTCAGCGCGCGGCTAAGCGGTCACCCATCCAAGTACTGGTCGCGAACAAATAAGCTGTCTGACTTGAGTGATCACCGGCGCCGCGCGCCAATCGCGCATCTACCGTTGTCGGTTTGAAAAATGATCATTCATATAGGAATTCTGATGAATTCTTCGTAAAATGGTCAATGATTGGGGAGCATGAAGTAGAGCCGTAATTATGGGACTCGTCCGGTTTTGCCTTTTTGACGGATACATTTAATTATCCCGTCTTTTAAGTCGTACCGGCGTCTATATATATATATATATATGTATAGTGTATCTATATATATACACTATCAATATGTATACACGTTTGAAGTTAATAAAAAAAAAAAAAATCGAATCGAGAAGCCGGAGTCTCGGAACTTCCCACGATATAAAGGAGACCCGAAGCCTCCGTGGTCCGCGTTGCGCAAGCGAAATCCGACTACGCTTCGAGCAGCCAGTTGCTGGCTTTTGCCGCTCTTGATTATTCTTGAGGGTATATAGACGTTGAAGAAGAAGGTAGAGGTGAGAGAGCTCACGCGTACGTGGCAGTAGCAACGGCATTTATATAGCAAAAGCTTTAGCCAATCCACTGCTCACTGGCATTGAGTGTGCGAGTGCACTCGCTCGCGCGATCGCGAACCAGCACCCGTTTTATTGCACGTATCCTCTCCGGTTGCTACTGGAATTCCGTGGTTTCCTGCCACAGCTCGCAGACTAACACGCGCATTGTCGCGAACCACAATCATATATTCGATTCGCTTTATGCGTTCATTGTATCATCAGCTTCTTGCGGCTTCAAATTTTTACGTAAAAAAAAATAATTTCTATATGTATAGATATCAACTCTATATCTCGTGTTTTTGACCAAAATGAAAAAAATTTCTTAAAATCATTCGATAAATTTAGTAAAAATGTTGACTAAAAAAAATAATAAAAATGATTTGAAAATAAGATATTAATTGTTTTATTTTATATAAAATGATAATAATAATTTATTTGTTATCATTGTTATTATTTAATGGAATTGAATTAATAGAAATTAATTAATTTAGATTTGAATTTATAATACATATTAAATGTAAATTCGGAGACTGCAGGAACACGTGCGCTTTATTTTTCTAAAAAAAAAAAAAAAAAAAACGTTTTTCACTGATTAACATTTAATTCCACGATTTGGCGAAACTTTACCGTGAGGCCGAGAGATTTCTTGAGAAAAGTGATTTTTTTTTAATCGATCGGAGTCGCATGTCTCGTCGGGTAAGGAAATAATAGGAAGGAGTGGTCGAAGGAAGAGAGAATCCGGTCGGGTCGAACCTTCTGGTTGTTCGATAAGGTGCTAGACGCTCCGATCAGTTGTGGAGAGTTGCGAAACCCGTGACCGCGGTCCCTCTCGTTCTTTCTCCGGTTCTTTCACTTCTTCTGTCGCACTCCCTGTCTCGTCCGTTCACTTTTGGTGTCTACACGCTCGACTGGCAATTCCCTTAAAAGCTCTTCTCTACTCTCGGTACGCGCGCGAGACGGCGAGGGTTTTTCAAGTTCACCGAGAAAATAAAGAACGCGCGCTCGCGCCCCGGTGGCTCTCGGCTCGCTTCTCGCTACGTCCGAGAAGACCGCACGCCCGCTTCGCTTATCCGTTCATAAATCAAATATCCGCTGGTCCGTGTCTATACGGCGCTTCCTCAACTCACCATTCTCGACTATAGAATTCGTTTTTACCTTTTTCTCTTCTTTTTCTCGTGTCTTTCTTTTTACTACTATCACTCTTTATCGGACAATCTCTTATCTTCTCCGTTACTTCAACATTCCTTTGATCATTCGACGTGCCGGATCTTTGTTTTCGATAAGAAACAAAAAAACGATACCAACGAAAATTGGACATTACTTACTTCCTAACACGCTGCCGTGATGCTTCCGTGTCAAGAGAGATAAATACGAATTAACACGATAATGCGGTAATTTCGTTGGCCTATACTTCTATACTTCGACCCGATAGTTTTATCGTAGTTGCATACAGCAATTTCGCGTTAACACATGAAGCTTCCGTCGATGCATTAACATTTCACTAGCGAAAATGTAATTTCCGTATGAAAATGAACGAAAATTTCAAAATATATCTAGAATATATTTTTTACGCAAAATGATATATTGCTGATATATCGAATATATTTTTTACGCAAAATGATATATTGCTGATATATCGAATATATTTTTTACGCAAAATGATATATTGCTGATATATCCAATATATTTTTCACGCAAAATGATATATTGCTGATATATCGAATATATTTTTTACGCAAAATGATATATTGCTGATATATCGAATATATTTTTTACGCAAAATGATATATTGCTGATATATCCAATATATTTTTCACACAAAATGATATATTGCTGATATATCGAATATATTTTTTACGCAAAATGATATATTGTAGATATACTTTAGAGTACATTTCTGAAAATATATAACAAATTATACCTACAAGAAATATATTAATTATATAAAAACAGCGAATTTGATCAAAAATTAAATTCCTGTTTTCCGGTTTCATCATTTTTCAAAAAAATTATTAATCCAATAAAATAATTTTTTTTTTATTTACCGAATGAAAAAACATTAATAACAAATGCGGATATCTTCCAAGTATCATGTGCGAATAAATATTAATTATTGATTTATTCGTTTTTATTGATACGACAATTTCGTTATCGCACTCCTTTTTCGGTGAAAAGTTTTTTAATTTTTATAAAATTAAATTAATTTTATGATTTTTGGAGTAAAAACGAAAGATATCGCACCTAAGAGCTGAGGATATACTACAGCTGATGTAGCGTTTCGCAGGTCATAGTTCACAAAACCAATAAAAATAGAGTTTGCGGAAAAAAAAAAATTGATTCTCGCAATACGATATATCTGAATAAATTTTTTGTTACTTTTTAAAAAATTTATTTTCACCGCGAATTTATACATAATATCAATAATTTATCATCCGAATGACACTTGTAACTCGCAAAACTCAAAAAAAAAAAAAAAAAAACATTGCGATCAAAAACTATATTAATTTTTTAATTTTTTCTCATTCTTCAATTTTTTTAGTGGCGGTGAGACGATCGACGAGAATTCCGTGGCTGGAAGTATCGTATTAGCGGAGGTATCCGACACCCAGGAGCTGTTGGTTTCCGAACTAATTGTTGACAACAACAGCAGCGGTGGCAGTAGCAGTGGTACGCTACGCGGCGATACGAAACACGGTATAGTCCACGTGGTGAGCGGCGACGGTGAGGGAACGGTTGCGAGTTGCCGGTTGGTCCGACAAAACTCGACGCTAAGTGGCAGCCACAACGGTAGCGTCGGCCGGGTAACGCCGCGCAGTCACATGGAGCAGGAGAAGAGGATGCGGCGAGAAATCGCCAACAGCAACGAGCGACGTCGGATGCAGAGCATCAATGCGGGTTTTCAGTCGCTGAGAACATTGCTGCCACATCACGAGGGCGAAAAACTCTCTAAGGTAAGTGCCATCGACGTAATTCATTTTTTTTTTTTTTTATTTTACACATTTTTCATCTTTCATCTGCATGCCGGACTCAAAGATCAATCGTTGCCGTCGCAAAAAAAAAAAAAATATAACGACGAAAAAAAAAAAAAAAAAAAAAAAAAAAAAAAAAAAAAAAAAAAAATGGGATAAAAAATTTCCGTGAAATTTTTCGGTACGAGAGACGGCATGCGTACAATTGGTCCTTTTTACGCTGCTCTCTTGAACCAATAATTTGGAATACTACGCGTTCCATTGCAGTTACTTATTATCGCGTATCGCAACGCGCGAGTTCTTCCTCCGAATGCATATATATATATATATAAGTGCCGCAGAAATGTATAAATAGTATACAATGTAGAGATCCCGGTCACGCACGTCCCCCGGATATTCATAATACTCCGGCGATTTTGTACTTTGGCTTCCTGCGATTGCAAACGTATAATAATTGAGATAACGCCGAATACAACCTCGCAATCCGGCGGTAGTTCCTTTCATCGGTCTCGACAAAGTTGTAGAGAGATTGAATAATTTCGATGCCTCGCAAGTATCCACGAGGCGTTATTGAAATTCATTTTTTCTTTTTTTTTTTTTTTCTTTTGCTTCACATTTACATACGCAACCCCTCATTTTCCCGACCCGTATCTGCTTGCTGTTTTTTTTTTTTTTTTTTTTTTTTTTCATCTCGTAGAGATACGAATCGTTAAAACAAAATTGCAATGTTGCGCTGTTGAACCAATGCGCGATACAAACGTTTTGAAGTACGCATGGTAACAGTTTGCGATTGAAATGATTGCAAAATATGAATTATGAATTCATGGAAAAAAGAAAAAGTCGTGAAATAACATGCATCACACAATCGTAATGTAGATCGTTTTTTTTCGTGATGGGATTTAATATATTCATAGAGACACATCGCTTCTACGTAAGTGCGGTGGGACTAAATACGTGATAAAAAAATTTCAAGTACGTATAGAAATCGCACCGTCGCTGAATGATTTTGCGTTAATTTTAATATACAATTTTTTAAATCAGAGTTTCGAGCGACGACTCGAATATTTCGGGGAAATATTGGTTTCTGTGAACAGTAATCATCGTCATCGTGGTGTCTGCACACGGAGAGAAGGATCTGATGCAATTTACCATATTTCTAGTAAAAATTATCGTAAATTTCTAGTAGTGTAGTCAATGATGCCACCTGTTGAAAATTGCGCGAACTATGCGAATTATTATCATAAAATATGGTGAAAATCCCCATAAATATGGTAAAAATTATCGTAAATTTCTAGTAGTGCGGAGTGAATGACGCCCCCTGTTGAAAATTACGAGAACTATGCGAATTTTTACCATAAAATATGGTGAAAATCCCCATAAATATACTAAAAATTATCGTAAATTTCTAGAGGTGCGCAGTCAATGACGCCCCCTGTTGAAAATTACGAGAACTATGCGAATTGTTACCATAAAATATGGTGAAAATCCCCATAAATATGGTAAAAATTCTTGTAATATCGAGTATTTTCGTCATAGGTGGCGCCACCATCGAATTTTACCAGATGACATAGTAATATCTAGTAGATCCATCTCTCCGTCCATAATCTTCATTTCGGCAGCTCCCGTTAATCATTTAACTAAAAATAAACACCGGGAATGCATGTTAGTCGAGAATAATTAAAAGTGAAGGAACTTATGAAGTGAGGGATGGAAAAGTGTTGAAAAGAAATGATAAAAGGTCTTTGAATTCGTAGCGAAGGAAATGTATTACGATGAGGTCAAAAGACCGCCATCCGGTAGGCGGGTGGGACGGCGTTCGACGCGTTGACAATTTGTTGCCATCGCGTGCGAGTCTTTCGTAAATTCGTGGCACGTCGGTCGAATTTGCAACACGCGTTCCCGTCCGCGCCACCGCGCCCTGCCGCGTTTCTCGTATCACAGGAAATCGTAAATGTCCCGTGTGTAGCGTGTTTCGCAGGAGGATATGTGTGTCGAAGAGAGTACGCGGTTAATGCCGTTCACGCAGAGGCAAACGAGAAAGGCGGATAATGCCGATCGTCAGAGCGAAAGAAAAAGACGTACGCGTCGTCCCGGTGGTCACATGCGTTAATATACATCACCGCTTCGACTACCCATATCCATAGTAGGATTCGCGAAACCGTTCGCGAACGCGCGTGTTTTCTTATGAACGATAATTCTCTATTTGACCCATATACTTCGATCGCTCTTACCATTTTCAGACGCGTTGCCACGAAAACTCCGAAAAAAAAAAAAAAAAAAAAAACATGAAGGCGTAATGATGATGATGATGATGATGTTGAAAGAAATATTATTTATAATAGATCGTGCGATACATGAAATTGCGGAATCCCTGATAAGTTTTTTTTTCATATGTTCAAATACAACAATAATAATAATTATTAATTTAATAATTTTTTAATTTGAAAAATTCATATTCTAAATTTTTTTTTTTTTTTTTTTCATAAAAAAACTGCCTGTTTTTCGAAATTATAAAGTTTGCCGGGCAGCCGCGCTTCTCCCAGACGCACGTACGCCCTAATCGTAAACATTTTAATATTCTTTTAACGATGAACCTTTTTTTTTTTTTGGGGGAGAAATTTATTATTATTATTTTTTTAAGAGGTATCTTGCGATATTTTTAAAGCTCCGACGATGAGTTAACTTATTATGGTATCCCATAATCCTAGACGTAATGGTACCCCCGCGCAGTCTCAGCCCTTCGTCGCGCACATCTTCTATAAAACTAGAACTCTCGGGGAGCTGCGTATACTACAAATTATAGCGATGCCGAGCGCGCGAAACGTTCGAGAAACTGGTGGTAACACGAGCGCGAGCTCGTTAACTACCCTGTAATTTTTTACTCTCCTCCCGCGTGGTCATCATCGTCTTCAGACGCGATCGATATATAACGCTTGAGACGCGCGTGATTTTTTGCCGCGTAGTGTGTGCGCCCGCGCGGGAGTGCGTGTGTTAAATATCGGAAAGGGGGTCGGATATACTTCATCGCTGTCGACACCTCTTTAATAATATACTCGCAAGCTTTTCACACCCGTCCGGCGCCGTTTGCAACGATAGAAAAAAAAAAAAAAAAAAAAAAAACGACCATTTTTTATATCGATTATACAATTTTTTTTGTTTTCTCATCTCTCGAAACTTGTTAAAATTTATTTAATTTATTGCTTTCGATTCGAGCGATAAAAATCGAGAGTTATCTCGGGTGTTAAAGCGGCGAACAAATCGTCGCTTACAATGTATATCGAGAGTAGCTTTGGCCAGCAGGACATAAAAGTACGAAGGACCTGAAACGCGTTTACATAAATCTTGGTCACAGCCCAAGCCAAGCGCCTCGAGTGTATACAGGAGACTCTCTCGTAACTCAATATTTCGCGGACCGGTTTCGGAGCCACATGGTTCGGTTCCCACGCATTTCTCTCGGTCGGCTGTTCCCCTCCCCTTCTCCGTTCCTTCCTTCCTTTGCCTCCTTCGCTTGTTTCTCCATTTTCTTTTCGTTCGTTTCTTTCCTCTCTCTTTCTCCTCTTTCGCACGAAACTATAGGCTCAACCGAGAGAAAGACCGTGACCGGGCCTCGATCTCTTCGCGCCGTTCCCCCGACCGAGCGAAGGCCACTCGCAGATGATGATTTTCGCAAAGCCATGGCCTACTAAACATTAAAAAAAAAGCCCCTCCGCCGTCCCGCGTGGATATTACTCTCCATTCGTTCCTCCCATCGGTTCATTTTAAACGATTTTCGATCGCGCGTTACGCAATTTCAAGAATTTGAAAAAAGAAGAAAAAATAAGTATTTTCTCCAACGATCGATAAAAAGACGATAAAAAAATGCAAAATTGAAATATCAATTTTTGTACAATTACATTATTATTATTATTATTGTAATTAAAAATTAATCAGATTGCCAATTTTTTATTTCGATGAGTATTATTAATATTAAAAATAAATTTTCGAACTAAAGAATTTCAAATTATTGAAAATTCACTGATTGGTAATACATTACATCGATTGACAGACAATTTTAATTATAATATAATTATTATTAAATTATTGAATTAATATGATAGTAAACATTATTCGACGGGTCAACGAACGACTTTCCAGAGTTCTTCTATTCAATAGCTCGCGATTGAATTTCATATCATTCGTTAAGGCAATTGCCTCCGTGTGAGACGCGTTTAACCGTTTCCGAGTTCCAGAAAACAATTAATAAAATTGCCGGCTATGACGACGAGCCTCGGTACGCGCTACGCACAGTGTATGACGTGTCGAACGTACGCACGAACGCACATTCGACTCCCAGACGCCTCGACCCATTTTCCATTTGTCTCTCACTCCCCACCCGCGAAACTACAAGAGTCTCGAGTATTAAAAATAAACCGGTCTCTTGCCGTCTGCCGATGCCATCTCTGGCGGCTCGCGGTTCATGCGACTGCAAACTCTCCTTTCGTTTCTACCGTATTCGTTGGACTATTTCACGTTTCCTCTTTTCGGCGGTTTCTCTATCCGAAAATTCAGCGTTCGAAGTCGACTCACGCGACTCATTAGCTTTACATCGCCTCCCGAATTTCATTTCACTGTTCGTAATCGTCTCACGGAATCACAGATGTCGCTGATCTCGCAATAGTCACTCATCTCATTCGTTTCGCGGACTCGCAGTGATTTAGTTGTAAAAAAGATCGTTGATCCTGCGATCGATGGGAAAAGACCACTTCCACCGCGTTGATGTATCCGCACTAAACGGCGGAACATCCTTCCGTCACCAATCGAAGGATCAACGGACCTTTTTCACAATCAAATCACTGGAAGCTGCGAATCACGCAACACGAGTGGAATCTGTGAACTTTCCGAGAGAATGGAAAAAAAAAAAAAAAATTCGGGTTTCGAAGCGAATTAAATGAGTCGAGCAATCCCAGTGAGACGAGTTAAATCGCTGAATTTTCACGCAGAGAATCAGCCTGCTGATTGTGTTTTCTTGTATTTATTTCGAGAACTTCTCTCTTGAAAACATCGACACGTATTCGACTTTAATTCTGTACCACTAAAAGGCCGAAATATTTCAAGAATATTTTGCATTTTTTTTTTAATTCGCCATTTTAGGTTTCATTATAAAAACGATAAACGGTAACTTTTTTAATTTTTATTATATCGATATTCCGCCCCAACAGACATTTTCCTTACATCCTGAAATTTTGATTTCACTACGATAAATCTCAAAAATATTGATTTTTGACAAAATTTCGGGACTGTAAAGGGTCTCCGAGATCCATGTGTGGCGTTTTTACAACATAACGATCACACCACACATATCTTTGCACCTCTCTAACGCCACGGAACAAAAAAAAAAATTGATGGTACCAACTAATTATGAGATCATAACTTTCATTTCGATCCAATTTTCAAAAATTCGAGGCTGAAAAAAATTTCGCGGATGTTCTGTCGCGAACTTTCCGAAGATCGCGGAACTTCCGTCGAAAATGACCAAAAATCGAACAAAATTCCGTCCGTTTCGTAATAAAAAGAAAAAAAAGCGTATCCCGTCATCAAAGAAACGTAGATATAGGCATACAAAGAGTCCAGTCGACATGTAAGTAGCTCTCGTTTCGTGGAAGCGAAGTGAGACGGCAAGAGGCGACGAGTGAGCCGGTTATGTGTCCGTGTCGTCGAGTTTCGACTTTTATATTCCGTTCTTATCTGCAACTGGGGGCGTCTCGGAATTCGTGTTGTGCAGCATGGAGCGTAGTGTTGCATGGTGAGAGAGAGAGACTATCATTGAGCTTATGTTGTCGAACAGCACAGAGAGAGAGAGAGAGAGAGAGAGAGTGGAGAGACCATCACTGAATCGCTGAGCTATACTCGCATTCGTCTGTACATTTTTGCGTCTCACGACTCGAATGTGCTTCGGGAATACCGAGGCGCGTACGAGAGTGGAGTACGCGCTAAATCGCTTGCCACGTTCTTCTCTCCGTTCACTTTTCGTATCTTTTTCGCGGCTGTCTTTCCCGGGGAGTGGGCCCCCGCTTTGGCGGTTGGCCGGTTCTTCGAGGGCAATGGTTTGGGTTCGCAAACGACGCTGTGCCGAAGAGCCGAAGGAAAAGGGGGCGGGAGAGGAAGGAGGGAGAGTAGGGAGACCCGGAGGGAGAGATAAAAAAGAAAGAATGACGAGGGGAAGCAAACGAGAAATGAAACGGACAGAGAAGAGAGGGAAACGGCGTCTCGTCCCGGTTTATCCGCTGCTGTTGATGCTGCTGGGCTCTGGTGGACGACGACGACGACGACGACGACGAAGCCGACGACGACGCCCGAGGAAACGCGTGGGGCATCAGGGGCAGACAAGGACGACGGGAACCCAGACATCACGTGCTCTCAACGTCTTTAGCGTCTCTGTCCATCTTTTTCTCTCCGACTACTTTTCATATTCTCTTTTCTTCTTTTTTCGCCCTCCCACTCGCACTTGTTTTCGCTTGTCCTCCCGGTGTCCTCTTGTGTCTTACGTTCCATACACATCGAGTGCCCCGAGGCCCACGCTCATCATCGTAGTACTACTACTGCAATATTTCATACGTGATAGCAGTTTTACCCGCGACGCTGCGTCAGTGAGACTTGATCCGTCGAGGGACCATAGGGGGCCATATCCATAATGGATCAGATTTCGGAAATCACAAACATTCGTTTCGTATTTTCGATAACTTCGTCATACCCTTAAAAATAGGAGTAACAATAAAAATTCTAAAGTTGCATTTTGCTTTTTCTATATTTCGATGATTATTACTCAACAATAATAGTAATAATAAAAATTCCAAAATTGTACTTTTTTTTTTATATTACGATTCATTATTTAGTTTACGAAAAATTTTAACGTTAGTTAAATTTTAATAGGTTTAAAAAAAAATAAAAAAAAAAAGTGCCCAATGTTGAGAAATTAATCGAGAGATGTTCTCACATATCTCCTTTTTCTTCGTGAAGCATATGGCTCGTTATAGCGTAAAATTTAGCGATGACCACTTTTGGCGCCAAGATCACATTTTGCCTGAAAATTTTTGCGTTGAGTTATCCAATGTCGGGGCTCTTCGCGTCTCGCATCTGGGTCATCTCTTTCTCCCTCAATTTCTCTCGTTTTTTTTTTTTTTTTTTTTCGTCTCTCTGACTCTCGTCCCTTAACGATCCTCGCTCGGGGTCCCCTTTTTCTTACAGCGCCGGGTCTTCGTTCACGAGCTCTCGCACGCCTTTCACGGCCTCAAATATATACGCGGCCTCTCGTTTGTTCCCTTCTACAATATCCTCCGCCACGCGCTTCTTCTTTTCGACTACCTGGGCCCACCGTTCTCGCGCGTCCCTTTGTTCGTTTCGATTCGGCCCTCTCGCCGCCACCGAGAAAAGAACGAACGGAGGGGGGGGGTTCTGGGGCTTCTTCCCCCACTTATTCATTCGTCCTCTCCACTTCGCTCATTCGCTCTCCTATCGTATGGCGAATGGTCGCAACCAATAAAGGTCTCACCTTCGACGTCTTGTGCCTACAGTCTCGATACTCCCGTTCCCTTTTGACTGTCCTTCTGACGCTCTCTGGGACTGCTTCAGCGCACCGCAAACTTGGGCGATTCAGGTCACATTTTTTTTTTTTTTTTTTTTTCAGTTCTTACGTGCATTTTTGCTATACATGGCTTTCGTCAATTTGCACGTAGCGCTTTACGATAATAAATGTCTCGTAATATGAAGACAACTGAAAAAAAAAAATTTAATAATGATAATGATCATAAAATCGAAAAAAAAAAAATTTAATGAAAAATAATGCAATAATAAATGTAAAAAGTGTATATATATTTTTTTGTGAGATAAAAAAAAAAGAATTAATAAATGATGTCCTCGTCTCGAGAATAAATATTCACGTGACGAGGTCATTCACGGCATATTTTATTATTACACGTGCGCTCACCGTTCAGCGTTGATGAATTCGCTATTATTCTATCTCATTTATTGTTTTCGTCGCAAGCTGTTTACGCGTGATTAGTTAACAGCGACGGTATATTTGTCATTTTGCCGATGCATCTCCATGAATGCTCAGCGCTTAAGATAGCAGCGAAGAGTATCCGAAAGAATGTTATTTTCATCGCGTCTACCATCGGCCATAGTAATCGAAGCGATCCTCGCAAATGGTTTCTTCTAGTAGATACTCGAGAATGACTTTGCATACAGTCCTCGTGAGTACGAGTCTCGTTTTCTCTCCTCTATAACCCCAACCGCGACTTGCAGAAGGTCGATCGTAATCGGTCGACCGTCTGAACACGAGGCGCGCGGGACGCTCCTCCGCGACGACGGAAGTCGGCGAAAAATGTGCGTCTCACCGGATAGCGACAGGGGCTCTCATCGTCACGTGTATTCATCGCTAACCAGCGAACATTGAAAATAAAACGCAACAACTTTCACGGCAAACCTTGAAAACCTTAGTACCCATTTTCATTTAAACCCCCAACTTGAAATCTGCGGAACGTTTACGGAGTATCAGTTGCTGAGAGTTCGTTTCGCAGAAAAATGAGAGAGAATTACAACTATTTCTCGATGGTATAAAAATCTGAAAAAATTCAGGCATATTTAAGGTACAGAAAGGATTAATTTTACATAATAATAATTCCAAAAAGTTATTAACAAATTGTTGAAAAAAAATTGTTAAACAAAATAATGGTAACTCAACTTTTTTTTAATGAAAATGATTCGTTCATTTTTTTGAAAGCGTATAAATTTTTTCAGATTTTTATCTTTGGTTTAAATTTTTTTTTATATGGAAAAACTGTTTAGAAAATGAAAAAATTCAAACCCAAGATAAAAATCTGAAAAAATTCATACGCGTTCAAAAAAACGAACGAATCATTTTCATAAAAAAAAAGTTGAGTTACCGTTAATTTGTTTAACAATTTTTTTTTCATCAATTTGTTAATAACTTTTTGGAATTATTATTATGTAAAATTAATCTTTTCAGTACCTTAAATATGCCTGAATTTTTACAGATTTTTATACCATCGATAAGTAGTTGCAATTTTCTCTCATTTTTCTCGAACTTATGCGAGACGAATTCTCAGCAACCGAACCGCCTTAACGCGTGTTGTTTTCCGAACCGTTAACTCCGAAACGTGACGAAACGCCGAATTTTCAACTATCTTCCAAATTTTGCTATTTCAAGTTCGTCCATTAAAAAAATTTTAAAAAACGCTATGTATACGCGATATAACTCCGAAAGGGTGAAACGTGAGGAATAACGACAACTCTGCGGTATTAACTCACTTGGAATCTTCGTTATTTACAGTTAACTATTATCGTAATGTACTCGATGGACGAAGCTCGTTAGAAAAGTCCGGTTGTTGGAAGTACCGTCTTTCCATATGATTAGACGAATGCGTATGTCTAGAAATAAACTGCAGCGTTGAATGAGGTAAATAAGGTTGCGAGGCGGAGTGGGATGATCGTAAAGTCAGTCTCGTTCGCGTTTCTCGTCTCTCCTCCGGCCACTAGCGTTCTATTCTTTAAAGACGACAAATAACTCTGGTGATGGCATTGTTTGAACCTCGTCGGCTCGTTCGGACGCAGCGTGTGCGCGTCTGCGCGTCTGCGCCGCGATGGAAAACACCGGGCGATATAACATCGTTGTCTCTCGGTACGACGTAATGCGCTCTCTCCGGACCTCGCGTAAATCTTTTCACGTGTCTGTGTGTACGTTGCGCCGGGATTCTCGAAGGGATTCGCCGTATCCACGAGACCCGGAGTTGTAAGACACTGTCGTAATACTTAACAACTCATATCCACATGAGACGGATCTCCGTATTCGCGCTCCGCGCCCTTTAAGCGTTCCGGGAGGTACTCATCTCTGTCTCTTTCTCTCATCCCTTCTCTCGGGGCGCGGTAATAAATTCGAGAATAAATTGGCCGTCGCCAAACGGCAAATGCGCGTCGCGGGAACGAGCTAAACGGAGAATACAAGAAGAAGCACCGCTATCAGCATCAAACTTGCCGCTCGGATAGATACCCATGCAACAGTCGCGGGAATCTCCGTGTATCTCGGTATACATCATCGACGAGCTTTTCCTACTTGTTGCATTCGCTTGTATTCTCTGTATTATTCTACGACTGAGAGAAATGACTATTTCCGATGAGAAAATTGGGAAATATATCTGTTCCGTTTTGTTTTTTCGCTTTTAATTGGTGGCAATAGGGGTTTTTTGTACTTTTATTGCCTCCGTGGCGTTTCAAGAAAATCAATTTTTTTTTTTAATTTTTCAAAATAAGCGTTTCTGATTTTTTTTTCTTTCGTAATTTTTGCACCAGCGCCATGCGTACGGATGTGCGTCAGTAACCGCATTAATTGCTTTGATGTGGTCGAAAAAATGCGTTAAGCTTTGGCACAACCCTCGAGAATGTGTTCGCACTTACGTAAGAATTCACAAATTCGAATTTCACTCTCCACTCGCAGTTTACCCTTTTTTTTTCGTCTATACATGTCGCTTTTCCGGAATTTAGGATCAAGCGAATGGCTGCCCGCGTGTGCGATTTTGTCAAACGCTTGCCGCGAATTATCCGCAATAAATTGTGCATCAAAGTAGCAGCGTTGCTTACGAACGGGCGAAGGGGCTTTTTCGGTTCTAAATCTTTCTTACATGTTCCGCAGTCCTTTCGCAAAATAGGAATATTTATCGCGAGAACTTGGCTAGCGGACAATATGTAATCCGCAAACTCTCGGTGAGAACGACACACGATAACTTCAGATACATCGCGGCAGGTGTGTTCGTAAGTTACAGTTATAACTATTACAGTCTGGCGATACATATGTTCGAGTTATTTATGTCTTCGACGCTTCCATCCGGGTGGGGAACTCAGGTTTTCAGCAGCATCGGCGTGATTCGCGTCTTGTACACGATGGACTCCGATTAATTATATTTTTTTGAAAAAAAAAAAAAAAAAAAAAATAGGAAACGAAAATTTTACTTTTCTAATAACAATTTTCTTTCTAAAAATCTCAAAAAAAAAAAAGCGAATCGAATCTCGAAATCTCGAAATCTCGCAATTTTTCTTTCGTAAATTAGTACTTTTCTGATTACAATTTTCTTTCGCGAAACTAAACTTTTTTTCAAAAATTGCAAGCAACTAAAAAATTTTAACAACAAATGAACTTTTTTTTCCGTATGTATACATATATCGCGTAAAGAGATTTTTTTCAACGTGTTCCTTTCTCCTCGTCGTCGTTGCAGCTGCAAACACGAAATGCCGAGCGGCGTTACTGCACTTCCGGTCGCGTGCTGCGCATTCCGCATTCGCCATGAAATAATTTGTTGGTTAGAAGCCGCGATGTGGTCGGGAGAGGTATCGAGTAGAATAAGAGTTCGAAAAGGTCGTTCTTATTTCGTCAAATTTTTCTCCGCACTTCTTCTCTCCTGCGCCCTTCGCCTCTTGAACTCCGTCCTTCGGTTCCGAGACTCTTGAGTTTCCAGTCGCGCCTCGGTTTTCCCATCTTCAATGGGGGTTTTCTCCGCAGGCTGTTCCTCCCCGGGAGTCATCAGGCTTATTTATAGAACGTGACTCGGTGCGATTGCATTCGAGGGACGGAAGAGTGCACATGCGTTTTATGGAGAAGCGCGCGGATATAGAGGGAAACGGAGTCCGCAGTCGAGAGGAAGACGATGAACGTCGTCTCTCGCGACACGTTCGCCCTAATGATGCCATTGTTGTCCCGACGCCCGGCATCGTAACCGTGTGCACCTGCGTCTCATTCGCGTTTCAACCTCAAGAAAGAAACATCGAGAGAGCAGCAGCAGCAGCAGCAGCAAACAGCAAACAGCAAACAGCAAACAGCAAACAGCAACAGCATCGCATACGCTTCTCTGTTTGCTGCTCTGTGGCCCCCGATGCCCATTGCACTCTATCGGCGTTCTCACTAACACAGCCGTTATGTGTTAAGCTTCTGTAAACATTTAGTTGGCCGCGTCGCAAGTGGAACGCGCGAAGTTGACGCGACCCTCGCGGACGCGTATAGGAGAAACGGAAGCGTCGTCGTATGCGCGGCGCGCAACTGATGTGTTGTGAATAACGAATGATAAAATTGTGAAATCTCTCGATATGAAAGAAATGAAAATTCTGCTGGTACGGTAAACCTTGAAAGAGGGGCGGGGAAAACAAGAGCGCGAGGTTTATGCTCCGAAGAACGTGGACGCCGGTAACGAGCGCAAAGCAGAGAGCCGGCGACGCGGTGTACGAGATTCGTAAGAAACGCGATAGTGTAAAAAAAAAAAAAAAAAAAATCAAATTTGCATTCGGAATACGAGGCGTGTGTAATAGCGTATTACATCTCGCGGCACGCGATGCTATACCCCGGCGCCAGTGCTAACTGCAACTGCGGTTGCAGAAGTACAGAATGTTTTTTTTTTTTTTTTTTTTTTTTTTTTTTTTTTCCGACGCGTAGTTAATAGATAGATATATATTACAGATATTAAGTAGAGGTTAGAATACTTTATCCAAACTGTGTCGACTGCATCGGCAAGACAACGATAGCGCATTATCTATTCGATAGAATAATCACATCGAGCGACTGGAAGGACGCGACTGGGGGAGAGGGGGAGGGGTTGTGGTGTAGCGAAGGACACGAAAGATCGTTGATCGAAGGATCCTTGTCTGTGAGATACTCGATCTTTCCTCGCGGCGATGCATACACAAGCAATAACAACAATAATACCGGAGCCTCCAGTTCGCGTTTTCCTCATTCATAAGCGGTATATAATTATCTTATCACTCGTCTACATTATTATAGTAGTATACTGTGGCGATATCGTGTTCGACTACTTACGGGAATACGTGTACATTAATCGCGAATTTTCCCGGACAGAAAAATTAACCTGACTTATCGATCGATTAATTGGTAATTATGCACTTTTTTTTTCTTCGCAATTAATGCGTCTCGTATCGAGTACACGATATTCTTAAGCAGTCCAAATCGTTTGACCATTTAACGAAAAAAAAAAAAAAAAAATGTATTAAATTTTATTATTATTATTTAATTGAAAAATTAAATAAAAATGAACATTTTCGAAATATTGTGCAATTCCCGGATTACGAGAAGAAGAGAACATTAAGAATCGTAATTGCACAACAAACGAATGAGTAATTAATTTATTGATTAATTATATGAAACTTCCCGCGTTACATAAGCAATTTATGGATTCGCGCGGAACTCTTGCATCTCGAAGCTCCTCTTTCGCTTCGATCGATGTCGCGCGAATGCTCCATCGAAACGCCCGATTATTCTCTGCTACCTTACCGTATTCACGTTTTTGCGGGATATAATACCGCTATAAGATGTAATTATTTGGAGAGTACTTCAAGGTCGAGTGATTTCTACGACAGACGCGTACAATAAAATTGGGTCAACGGAGTCACGAGCTCGAAGCTCACACGCCCACTACTTCGCGGCGCACGTTGGGTCTTTAATGACTCCGACATTAATAATTGTCGCGGGATCCTTTGCCGGGTTATACTACTAATCTACTGCCAGTAGAACAAAAGTGTTCGGGAACGGTGTGCTACGCCGCGGTTTGTGCGTTTTCTCTTGTAACGTGACGCGCGATGATTATCGTTATAACGCACACGCACTTCTGTAGCGTCGGGAAGACATAGCGAGGCGGCGCGGCCGCGCGGCCGCAGCGGCAAAGAAAAGGAGAATTACGATGAGGAATGAACGGCGAATGCCGAGTAAAGGGGAAAACGGAGCGATAATGTGTGTCCACAACTTATATAAGGCACCGTGTCGGACGCAGGGCTCACGCCAGACCCCCCAATTGGGTTCTTTTACCTTAACCCATTTTTTTTCTAATACACGACAATTTGTCGATTGTTCAAAGACTCTGCCCCTTGGATCTTTGACACGGTACATATTTACCTTTTGCTACGAAACTAAAGGGTCGATCGTTGCTTTACCAGCCGAAAGGGCGATTTCGAGAAAATTTTTAATAATTTCCAATGAGTTAAAAATCAAAAAAAAAAAATCAACTGAGCGAAGGTGCTGAGAATGTTAATTTTTCGTAATAATAATGCCGAAGAGTTATTAACAAAAATGAAAAAAAAAAAAAAAAAAAAAATTGAAGAATTTTTTTTACTAGAAATTGTGACTCAGTAATTATTCTGTTTCGATGTATATTTTTTCGATTTTTTTTTCTCCGGACGAAAGCTCACGAGTTTTCAATACGTTGTCACAGATCGAACATATTGACAAATACTTTTTGAACACTTAAAAAAATTCATTTGTATTCAGAAAAGTTAGCGAATCAATTACTGCAAAAAAAAAAGTTTTCCAGTTGAAATTCCAATCGATCTTCGATATCGATCGATTTTTCTTCGCGAGATATTACCGATCGCGTTAATCCCGATTGTTCGCCGAAGCATTTTTAGTAAAAAAAAAAAAATTGAAATTACGTAGGAAAAGCTTTAATTTTCTTGACCCGGAATTTCATGCTTGTCGGCGACCCTATACTCTGTAATAAACTAATGATAAATATTATTAGTCAACGAAGGAAGATATTTCTCTCGTTCGTCGGAAAAACCCGATGCTTCAGACTGCCAACCCATCAATTTCTCGGCGCATCTTCGACAACTCGTGAGTTTCTGTAAATATTAGTATTTGCTCCGTCGATGGGATTATTATGTACTCATTCCTGTACACGCATATATCATCATTCAGGTATTTTGCGAGTTACAGTGTACGATAGTGAGTTCTGACATTACGAAGTTTGCATTACCACGTCGTGTAGCCGACTGTTTACGTGCGAATAATTTTGACCTCTCCGGTGTACAATCTTTCGTTCGTTTGTATTCGTCTCGCTGGTGAGGCTCGTTATACCTGTCAGCCCTCCTCCTGCCCGGTATATTCCACGTCGAAACATTGTAAAAGCCATTTCGTGACTATCGCCCAAAAGATAAGCGTTCCAAACTGCGCACAGTTCGTGCAGTTTCCATGCATTTCGTTTAGCGAGAAGCAAAAGATGAACGCTCGGCAATCTGCGCAACGGCAACTGCCCTGTGCCCCTACAGCGAATTTGTTCGTTCCTCGGCCGTTCGAGGGGTTATGCAATCGCCGCCAACGTCGATGGGATCATTCGTTTATGATATGCAAACTCGAAATTCTCCACATATCTCGGCGTTAGGTGTTTACCGTAGCCACGATGGGATGTGCAAATGGAGGAAGAAGAGACCATTAGTGGTGCTATTCCAGCAAAGAGTCAGTCTATGTTTACTTTTCGTCAGAAACTCCTCTATTTCTTCCGCGTAACGGAAAACTTCGGTTTCGAGCGCAAAAAAAAATGAAATTAAACAAAGTTTCCAGGCGACTTCTCGAAAAAAAAAAAAAAAAAAAAAAAAATTATTTGCGTGCACAAAAAATTCGATTACTCAAAACTTCCGCCCGAATTATCTTAAAAAAAAAAAAAAAAAAAATTGGTCCATGGATTTCTGCGCAATGAAACATCGCATCGGACATGACATTTTTTTCGATTCCGCCTTTACTGGGACTTGAAAATTTGTTGCGATTTCAAGAAAAAAAAAAAAAAAAATTCACCGAGATTACCGAGTTAAAAAAAAACCGATGCATGCCGGATGTCAACGCAATAGTTACGACATTC
Organism: Cryptus viduatorius; assembly: GCA_964006125.1. Taxonomy (NCBI): domain Eukaryota; kingdom Metazoa; phylum Arthropoda; class Insecta; order Hymenoptera; family Ichneumonidae; genus Cryptus; species Cryptus viduatorius. The sequence continues at coordinate 2,726,082 of OZ023226.1, forward strand.
CTTTTGTAATTTTTTTTGTCGCCTCTAATGGGACTCTAAACTTTTTTGCGATTTAAACAATAAAAAAAAAAAAAAAAAAAACAATTAAACATCGAGAATGAACGGAACGATAAACATTCTTACAGAAATAGAGGTCGAGTTGAACGACCGGGGTACACCCGCTTTTGCCACTGTCGCGCAACACTTTGTCCTCCCCGTTTGCTGTGTTGTTGACAAACACAAGTGCGCATACAGACGTTCACAAATACATTTCTTGCGTTGACTTGAAGGCCTGTTTACAAATCGCAACGTGATCCGAGTCGGTGCAAAAGAACGCGAGCGCTTTAACTCTCCGTCTTTTTTTTCCACTTACGCGATTGTAATCGTTACTCAAAGAATCTGACGATTTTTACTAAACGAGAACGGGATCGATCGATGTTCATTGACGATGATAATAATAATAAAAAAAAAAAAAAATGAGAGTCATGAACGATGATCGGTGCCAAGGGTGGTCGACCGCGCGCCGCGATCTCCGCCGTTATATTCATCTAATCTCTCAAACTCGAAGATTCGCGTTCGTACTTCTCGTCTATCACTGACCGTACGTATGAACCGATCGGTATTACAGCCGCGAGGCAAAGCCAGCGGCTACGTGTCAAGGAATTTATTTATCGAGACCGCAACGTCGGGACGTCGATTTGTACGAATGACCACAGTGTCCACGTGTTGGTTGTATATATATAATTTTTTTTTGTCGATTCGACATATTCCGCCGATGTTAAGTTTATCCGCAACCGCGCGCGCGCGCACAGCATCCGCTATCAATATTCATCAATCCCGCGTTGATTACGGGTCTACGAGTTCTCATTTCGTCACGATGCATCAAAATTTATGTCCATCGATCGCCGCGTCCCCGAGGCAAAAGGAATAGGGAATTTAATTTAAAATTTTTTTTTAATCCAAAAGCCTACGCGATTTATTGATAGCCGAACGGATTTAATTCGCAACGATTATCGATCGTCAGTCGTTACGTCGGGAAATCGGGATTGAGAACAAGAACGATCGATTAACGTGCCACAGGGGAATACGTTAACTCTGTTACGCGCTATATAATCGAATACTGTAACAAGGTACATGTGTGCGCACTATAAATGACCACCATATATATTCGTGGCAATCGCAGAACGAGCGGATTGCGATCACACGCCATCGCCATATGTTTCGCGTGATATAGGTAAACGTATGTGGTTTATATAGGTATATAGGTGTACATAGCTATATATACACTGTACAATTGTACCGTAGGTACATATATATAGTATATATATACATACATATATGTTCTGTACCTCACACTCCATCTCTCAGTCTCTTCGCTCCTCCATTCTATCCGCCTTCGTACGTTACGTTTCGCGATGTATATACTACACCCCCGTGCTATGTGTGCCGCGCGGAGTGCAAGGTGAACGAACTGAAACAGGTCGTTCCGACACCAACAACACTTTAAGAATTTACGTACTGATATACGTACTAATAGACGAATCATCGAATTTACATTCCGCATATTCTATCGGCTATGCATCACTTCCTAATACAGTTGCGCGCGCAGTTTATCTTCCCGTTCGGCACTCGTTTTCCCAAGAAATCGACGAAGAAGAAATTCTTCTCTCCCTCTCTTTCTCCTCTTTCGTATTCCTTCTATCTACGCGACTTCGCCGCGTTCACCTTATGCTAATCGTTGACTTACTTCTCGGTACTAATTGAGTAATTGAATAATTGAATGCTTCGTGCCGGAGGCACGTTTTATACTCGCCACTTACCCGCGAACTATGTAACTCGCGGTTACTTTGTTACGCAGACTCTCTCGCCATCGGTAGTGACCGCACTGTAATGCTGTTTTCAACGCTTTTCTCCTCCTCTTGTTGTGTTCCTTACGTTTAATTTTTTTTCGCAAAGTGGTTTTGAATTTTTTTTTTTTTTTTTTTTTCATTTGCTCGTTAATCTACTCTCTCCGCAAATATAATAATAGAGAAAAAGCATATTGCATGCCGGTGAGTATTTAATATTTTCTCTATTTGTTGGCGAATTTCGATTCTTACGGTGCGCCGTACTTTTTGGTTAAATGCGGAATATGCAAATAGTTTTTTTTTTTTTTTTTTTTCGAAAAGGGAAAAGTGGACAAAAATCGGATGGAAAACGTACTTTTTAACGAAAAAAAAAAAAAAAATTCTTTCGCCGCCCGGAATCCGCTCCTTTTCTCTAAACTTTTTTTTTCAATGCTAAATAATTCTTCAACATTAATTTTCATTCAACGTGAATATAGAAAACGAGTGCATAAGATAAAAATAGTTCGCGACTACGAAGAAGCGATTGTAGTTGTGCCGATCGATATATCGCTCTAATATTAAAATCCTTAGATATAAAAAAAAAAGAAAAAAGAAAAAAAACAAAGAAAACAAAAACCAATGAAGCTTTGTATAGCAGTTGTATTAATCACTTATTTATTTGTCTCACTTCCTGCCCGCCTACGTACGTCCAGCAAACTCCGGTTTCGTAGTTCGTTCGTTTCCACCGCCCGGCTATTTCTCCTTCGTTTTTTTTTTTTTTTTATCGCTAACCGCTGCGCGACTCTTTCTCCTCGTCAGTGTCGTCAACGTATCAGATAGTCCGTGTGACATTATTGCAGACGCTTGCGAAGCATCGTGCAGCAACAGAAGCCGCTACTATGTGCTCCACATTCTCAGCGAAACACAATGTATGTGCGCCTAGCGATCGTAGCCGATTATCCGTTAAATTTTTTATCGTGAGATTCCGCGCAAATGTTCTCGCTGTAGCGGAGTCGGTCAGTAATTTCCGCGAGTTTGCCACACAGCTTCGAGAGCCGCGGGACCCAACGTCGAGGATACCGTTCAATTCCCTCGTGTCGCCTCTCTTCGCGATAACGAGAATCGGTCTAACGCCGTGGAACCGGAGCTCATTCATTCGAACGAACGTCGTATATACGTGACTCGCTTCTCGCCACTCCGACTTGAAACTCTTATTTTAATAACAGTAATTCGTGATCGTAGGATCAACGCGGTGTTTGTATTTAGAGCGGAGTCTCTGGTAATACTATATTTCTAATAGAACCCGTAAATCGTGCGACCGTTTGGCGAGAGGTTATTATCATAGAGATTTATACCGCAGTCGTATTTTCTTCGAATACTTTAACAGTTGAATCCCTATTATCGAACTCCCGCGACCGGCAAGTCTCGTATAATTCAATTCAAATGTCGAGAAATTTCAAATAATTCCAATGAACTTGAGGCACAAATTATTAAACACTATAATTATCTTACTAACAGTATCGACGATTCGTTGCGCTATCAATTTTCTCCAAATACTTTCACCTGTGGATAACATGCAATAAGAGACTCGCACGCCACGTCCAATACTCGCGTGCAATGGCATTACTTTTATTCTATTTATACAATGAAATCTATAGAAATGAATAGTTCGAGTTATCGATGTTTTTTTTTTTTTTTTTTTTTCTTGGATACAAAGACTGTGAAAAAAGAGTTTTTTCGTAGTCAACGAGTCTAAAAAAAATTAATAATAAAAAATTTATTAATTATTCGTCGTGTTTTTTTATTTTGATGATTATTATCAAATGTTGATAATTAAAAAAATAAATATTATAAATAATGATTTAAATAAAAATAAATGAAAATGATTATTATATAAATAAAAAAACACAGAAATAAAAAAAATTTAATAAAAAAAAAAATATATAAATTTACTTCGTAATATCCAACCAAAGATTCGTGAACTATAAATAAACTTTTTTCACAGTTTGCATTCATAGCAATCGTCGGCGTCATGGCCTTTATCGCCCGAAAGTTTGCATTATCGCCGTTCTCGGGGTGCGAAAGATATTACAGTATACATATACATGTATATACCGCATATTATAGTTCCGAGAATAGCGGCACACGAGCTAAAATCCCCTCATCCCGCGTGCGTTTATGTTTACTCGTGCGTATTTACACGACGTCGTCATCGACGTTGGGGACCGCGAAGTTTGCCGCACTCACGTCACGCAACCAACGAAGGTACGAGAAGGTTTACACTCCACGCTTATCGACCACGGGACTGCTTAAGGCACATCTCTATTACGTATGGGTACCGCGAATGTATAGGTGATACACACTTCTCTCATCGGCTCTCCACCGTCGTTTGGATCGTTTCGTCTCGTGGATTTCGGGTCTCGATAAGTGATGCGGGGAAAGAAGTGTTGAAAGTTGTGCAATTCTCGTCTGTCTGCTCCTCAAATTCCAAATTTATGTTTATTTTTTCTTGTTGATCCCATCATTAACGGTTTGCTTTACGAAAAAAAAAAAAAAAAAATTATTCGATTTTTCGAAAAAAAAAAAAAAAAAAAAATTATTCGATTTTTTTTTTTTTTTTTTTTCACGGATAAAAAAATTTGTAACTCGAATAAATCCGGTGACCCATAAAGCATCGAGAATTTTTCATTCGATGTTTAATCGAGAGACTTCGCGATTTATGCGTCCCGGAGCCGCTCGCGAAGCAAGGAGCGTCCGGCCGGTGATGCCGTGGAATTTCTCTCGTCGCGAAAATAATGGGCCTCAACTCTCGGTCGGCTCAATAAAGCGACCCTGGACTCTCATTCTCCATCGTCGAACGTTACACGGGCGCGCCGCTGCCGCCGTCGCTCGATAACCGATTCTCCAATGATTTATGATGATTGCTTACTTCTCGCCAACGCCCCCTCCCCCACCTTCGGGACTCTCTTCTCTCGCAGTCTGATACTTTCGTCGTTACTATTCTCGTGTGCGGTCATGCTGTGCTGAAGACCTCACAGAACTTCCTTCGCGGCCAACTCTGGTAACACCTGTCGCTTGGCTTTTCACAAGTTTTACGACTCTCCCGCCACTACCTTTCGCGCTTTCGAATTCTCCACCCTTGAAGTACACGGAGAACGTTTCACGAAGAATAAAAAAAAAAAAAAAATGAACGATTTTCGCTCCAAAAAACGTTTTGCATTCAAATTCCGTAGGACCCATTAAGGGAAAATGTTATAATTTCGACTTCAATGCGAAAATTATTATTATTCAAATTGTGCGTAAATCCCCCCTCCCCTGCGCACTGTAGCGATTTTAGGTGTCGGTAAGCGTGTAAAAATATTTCGAACTGCGAAATTTTTTTTTTCTACCGAAATTTTTTTCAACGTGTTGAGTACAGAATGCAATAGTTCGTTACGAAAAAAAAAAATTATAAAAAAAAAATATTTCGAACTGCGAAATTTTTTTTTTCTACCGAAATTTTTTTCAACGTGTTGAGTACAGAATGCAATAGTTGGTTACGAAAAAAAAAAAAATTATAAAAAAAAAATATTTCGAACTTCGAAATTTTTTTTTTCTACCGAAATTTTTTTCAACGTGTTGAATACAGAATGCAATGGTTAGTTACGAAAAAAAAAAAAAAATTATTAAAAAAAAAATACTTCGATATAAATATCGGAAATTTTAATTTTGATTGCGTATACAATTTCTCGGTGTACTGACGACGTTCGAATGCAAAACGCACATAAATATTAAATGAAAGCTTACAATGTATGAGACGTTTTCTCGTTTCGTTTGAATATACATCGAGAATACAGTTGTAATGCGTACACCAGTAATTATATATCGAGATCGCGAGGCCCCTCCTTCGTCGCCCGACGCTACGAACGACTCATTGCGAAATCTCATTAATTGCAATTAACGCATGTTGACGGCTGCACATACGACACCACTGTATACCCCTTCGCATTATGCCGAAGGTACACACAACTCTTAATGGAACTGATTGCGAATAGATACGCACAAAACTCGCACGGTCCGCGCTCCACCCGTTTAGCGTCCGACGCGCCATTCTGTATACCCGTATAGTAGTTACACACTTCGCGTGTATCCGCGGTACTGTACTACGTATTCAACGCGTACGATTACGTGCCGCGAGTTTCTCATTCGCCACTTCGTCATTAGCGAGATGCCCGAGTCAAATTTTCGCAACTATTACATTCTTCGTCCCGTCCTGCGCTCTCGAGAGTGAAAGACGCGAATCGACGGTATTTATGTATCGCACAGCTTCGCGATATTCAGGAGAACGTCGACGTCTAAAGTCGTATTTATCGTTATTATCGTTATTATTTCTTACGTATTCGCAACACACCCTATCCATTCATTGAAAGTGAGAATATTCTAATCATTCATAAAAGTTCATAGTAATTAGCGTAAAGTATATTCAACAGGTTTTCCATTACTTCTACAACGCTAATCCTTTCCCCGCGATCTCGGAGATATCTCTGTGTTCAGGTTGTGAAATTAATTCGTATCGTTCAGCGAATTAGTGAATCACTGTGAATATCTACAATGTAGCGACGACATTGCATACGAATTGTTTGCTTCTTTACCTCTTTTTCTTTTATCAAAGAATTATTAATCAGCGACTTCTTTTATGAAATAAAAAATGTTGCGTAATTTTTCGGATGGTTGTTTATGGGAAAAAAAAATGTGGATAACCATTATTTATCGCACATTGAAAGAAAAGCTTAAGAAATATTTCAATAATAATAAAATATTAAAAAAAAAAAAATTATATGCAAAAAATATATCGAAAATTTGTGAAATTCTGTGTTTCGATTTCAATAAACAATTAATCATATAATTTATTATATTTATGATTAGGTATATTTGCAGACATTTTTTCTGAAATATTTCTGCGATATGTGATTTTTCATTGAAAATATATTCGTTTTTTTTTTTTTTTTTTTTTTCGTTGCTTAAGTACGCGTTGCGGAACTTTGGTGGTTTAGTAGGTTAATAAAAAGCAGATAAATCGCTCGCGATCTTCGCGAGACGTTTAGAGCCATCGCTATCCGCGGATTGCATAAACCTTGGATAGCACATGCACTCCGTTCTCGTAGTAAATAATGGCTATAGTAGTATGTAGTGTGCAATACTACGAGAGTTTCGAGCGGACGCGCGCGCGCGCGCGCGCGTTCTCCTACTCCGCTATAACTACCGTGATACGGCAAGCGGCCACTAAATGGAAACTTGAATGAAAACTTGGCGCAACGAACCGACTCCGCGACTGTTTCTGTGATTCCTTGAGTGGATAAGGTATCGCGGTAGTCTCGCCGTGTGCAGCGCGAGAAGTGTCGAATCGACGGTAAAAATACGAAGGCAGAAAAAAATTAATAATATATGGGTACATATATTATTAATGATCGTGGAATCGGTAACATTACATGATCGAGAGAACTTTCGCGTGTTCGAGTAACTCAAATAAAATTAAGTCGACTTGAAATTAATTCTGCGATCGGCGCATATCCGCGATTTCGTTATAATTCGTACGAAAAAAAAAAAAAAAAATCGAGTAATACGATTTTTTTTTCCTGAATAAATCGACGCGTATACGCGATGTAATTCACAGCTAACATACGATTCGGCGACAATTAAAAAAATTTAATAATAAAAATCGATATTAAATCGATGGAAATTCCAATGTTTTTTCTTCAAATCTGTAAGAATCTCGTCGATTTGAGTGTCTGAACTATGATGGAATTTTGCCAGTTGTACCTTAACGCGAGTGTCTCGACCCCATAAAACACGAGAAACACGAGGAGAGGAGGGTTAAGCATACGCTGTACATTATTTCGAGATAATCGAGAAAATGCCGAGCCACGTTTTGGTCCCTTCGAGAGCGTGAAATCCTCTTATATCCGCGGGAAACATGGAAAAGAGGGGTTGGGAGGGTTTGGTGACTCTTCTCCATTTTCTTTCTTCCCCCTCCTTGCATTTCTTTCTTTTTCCACCATTATGGAGATTCAACGAGCCGAAACTTGGCCAGTACCGTCGAAGCTACTTATTTCAACATCGCTTTCTCTCTCGTCCCCGTTTTCCTTCCCTCCGTAAGTTGCCCTCTCTTCCGTGTCGTTTTTTTTTTTTTTTTTTTTTTTTATAGCAGTATATCGCGGCTCAAGTGTCCCATAAAATTGTACGCGAGTCGTAACCACGTATCCCGGAGAATATGTATCGGTAATGATTACAACAATTCCTTCGTTCCTCACACGACGGCCGACCAATATTTCGTCGTTCTCGCCGGGCGCTCCAACCGTATAGATATTTCGAAGACTCGATAACGTTTGCCTTCTCGTTGCGCGTTCGGCGCAAACTCGATACATAAAACGCGCTATGTGTTTCCACGAGATTCTCACATGGTATCGCGGTTACAAGACGCTTCGTTAACCGGTCCCAACAGTTTTACATCGCGGTACTTAGAAACTATTAGATAAACCTCATTGCTATCGGTTGTCTCGTCTGTTCTCCTTTGCAACTTCTCGTTGGAAGCAATCGTCCTATAGAATGCGATAACGAGAGAAGTAACTTTGTTGCAAACTTCAAGTAACATTTATTGTAACAGAAGTATAGAAATGTCTCCCACGCTATCGAAACCGCGGAAGAAGTCGCGCCGAGAAGGAAGCCGCGGAATACCGCGGGCGAACGAAGCCGAAGCGCGCAAACCGGACTTTGCCTACTTACAACTAAACTTCGATCTCTCGCCACGATCTTCACCTCACCTCGAAATACCGTTTCTATGTAATCCCATAGCCCAGGATCACGACACTGGCATCAAGTTCAACAGGAATTCTATACTATAATAATACACTATAACAATTTGCAAGTCATTTTAACGTTGCAGCGCAGTAATTTTTCAATTCCCGATTTTTACCGCGAGAGTTATTCACGTTGCCGCGCATATTTGCGAAAATTCTTTGAAATGTCACAACGAAATGTTGAACATTCGTTTTGCGATTCGTAAAGTGTGTTTCACAGGATAAATAATAAAAATTACGCGTGAACTCGCAGAGATAAGGGATGAAAAAAAAAATTAATGAATTTTGTTTTTTTAACTATCAAACGAAAGGAATAAAAATAATTTTAATATTAATTATTGTTATTATCAATAATAAAATAATATTAGTAGCAATTTATCATTTTTTTTTGTAAACGGATATGAAATTTAAAAAAATTCGCGACTAAAATTGAAATTTAACAAAAACATGTGAAATAACAAATAATTCACTCCTTTTTGTCAATACAATTTTTTTATTAGACTCCATTTTCACTCGAGAATTTTTTCATTTTTGGAAAATAATTTTTTGTGTGAATAGTTAGGGAAAAAAAAATAAAAATGAAAAAACAAGTCGATTTTACATATCGGTAAATTTTGGAATTTAGTTCGCGCGTAAGGGACCTAAACGAATCGTTTGCCTAATGAAAGTGTCGATATATAAAATGAATTCGAAAATTCACATTCACATAATGTCTAATAGCTAATCTAATACCGTTAAACGCCATTTACACATAGAATACGATTGCCGAGGATATCAGTGAATTTTCTAATTATCACGATTATTGTAATAAATAATTTCGTTACAGTTGCCTAACTCTTGGGCCGTTCGTAATCCTCTTAACCGCACAATTTAATGGGTAACGTACATTATAATCTGAGTTCGAGTTTCCGGCGATATATCTGTCGGGTAATCGCGTAGAGCCGTTATCGTTAATATTTTCATTCGCGGATTTAAGATACGTTATGCCGTTGCGATCCGGTGGCTGGGAGCATAACATCGGAGATGAGAAAGGCACGGAGAGAGGAAAGGAGAGAGAAAAACGTCGCGATATGCGGTGGCGCTGAAACGTGTAATCCGAGTAGAATGCTGACGGTGTAACACTAGTAATGGCGAGGGGTGTATAGTTACAATCGCCTCCTCGCCACCAACGGTCTCTGCATCCGAGAGTGTAAAAAGAGTGACTAAAGATACGCGTGTAAATATTCACGCATGCGCACCGACGTACACGCTGCAAAAACAATTGTATGCGACATAAAAACAATAATAAGCTTCCGTCCGATGTGTTCAAAAATAATATTTGAAAAATGCAGATTTCTCATCCTCCTGCGCTATTAATCATTTCGCAGTACGCCGGAGATACGAAGGCATTTCACGCAAAGGAAAATTAAATAAAAAAAAAATTTTCCACAAGTTACGATCTTTTTTATTAAATATTTTTCACATTTGACGTAATTAACTATCGTATTATGTACTTTAGAGACTTTGAAAAACATTTTCAATAAAATTTTTTTTTTTTCTAAAAGTTCGCACGACTTTCGATGCCACCTAACCGAGAATTCGAATCCCCAGTCTGCTGACCGACTCTGAAAAATATGTGGGTTGACGAACAGTTAACTTTTGTTCCATTTTCTTTAGTTATCTTTTTTAAAATTTAAACTTTAAATAAAAAAATGGTGGTTCGACGGGAGAATGGAATTAAAATAAAAAATAGATCGCGTACACCATATCGCGAACGAGAATTTTTTTTTTTTTATTTTCGATGTTTTCATTTCAAACTTCATTACAAATGATCGCTGACGACGAGTTTCGCTCAGATTTGCCGTTTTTTCGCATAGCATAAGTAACGCGATATAACAGTCGAAGAAATTGAATTCGATAAATAAATCGAAAGATAAGACGAAAGAAAAGGAGGAAAAGATCGCAAGGATGGAGATCGTGTGGAGTTAGCGCTACTGATGAACGGATAGACGTATACATACGTCTATCATCCAGAGAAGGACGGACTATGACGAGACTAGAGCACGAAGACGATTCCACATAGCCAGACAGTGAGTGCCATGCTATTTTCAGGCTGCATTTCTCTCCTGCATACTGCTGCTACAGCCGTCTGCCATATTCCCCAAGCTACGGCAACTTCTTTGCCGACTCGTTCGTCTACTTCTCTTCCGCTTCAACTTCGCTGGTTATGCCGTCTGCACTCGTGCGAATCAACTGTCCGGTCTGACAGCTTGCCATTTTACCCAACGTGCTTCCACTTCATCTCGAAATATCTCTATATTACACCGTTGTGTCTCGCAATGCGAAGATTCAACACTTCGTTCTCCGCAATTGTATTTCTCTTCGCTTCGCGAAGTAAAATAAATTTTACAGAAATTCCGCAATCGTATAAATTGAAAATATAATTAAATAAATTAAATGAATTAAATAAATTTATGAATTATCGGATGTTCGGAAAATTTTAAAACGCCAATTTATCGAAATTTTTTTTTTTTTTTTTTTTACGAGGATTGAAGGAGTACACTGTAAAAATAATTTTAATCGCGAAATAATTACGAGAATTTCGCATGTCCCCTCGAAGAATCTTCGAAAAATCTCGTTCACGCAACATCGCTTAAAAGTCCGCGTATATAATCGACTGGATCGCTCTACCAGCCGAAACGGATGCAATAGCTACGTCGAACCGGTCCCAGAATTGCCGAATTCGATGAAATTGAAGGCTTCACTCGCGCGCACAAAGCATATGCGCGGCGCGGATAACGAGGAACCAGTATCTTGTGACTTGGCGTATATATAATCACATTTTTTTTTATGCTTCTTGACATGATCGACACTTTTTATGCCGATTTTTAACCGAATAACTGGTTCCACCTGCAGCTTCTGCGGTCCACTTGGCATTTTAAACGCCCTTCAGTCTCGCATCCGGTCGCGTTTTTTTCTCAAATTCTCTAAAATTCTCATTTTTTTTTTTTTTCGATGTTTTGTACGATAATTCGTACATCGGTTGGCCGATTCTTCATTTGTCGCCTAATTATAATTGATAGACCTTTTTTTTTTTTTTTTTCATTTTTTACAATACGATCGTAAGATTCAGAAATCGCGATTATTAGAAAGATCAATGCGATAACGCACTTCTTTTTATATCATTTTTTTTTCTTTTTTTCTGGTCGTATAGCTATTACTTTCCGAGAATTTCTCCCGGAAATGCAAGGCGTATAGACAAAGTGAGAGACAAGTACGAGATAAAGTGCTCGCAGTTAGTTTGCCGCAACTTCAATCATACCGCAAAGTCCGCGAGAGTACGACGTACCGTTAAACAGAAATACGCGCACATACATACATCGGCGGCTGCATTTGCGGCGTGCTTCGACTTTTTGTACGCGTCCTTGAACTGGGACGAGGAACGACCGTGACTGTTGCTACTGTGCTGTGTGCCGTTGCCGTCGCAGATGTTCCCACCGCCGGGTGCGATTGTGGAGGCGGCGCGTAAACGAGTAAAGGAAATCTAATTAGAAATCGTGAACGCGAGTGCCTACCGATGTATCATCGACGGAAGTCAAGTCTGACTCAACTATCAACGATTCACAATACATCGTAATCACAGACGCGACTGCTATTGAGTTTTTCACTAAACCTACAAAAATGTCACACGATAACGAGATGATGCGCCACGTCTTTGCTCAATGATTCAATCTTATTAATCAATATATCTTTTATTTTGGTTAAAAAAAAAAAAAAAAAAAAAAAATTCCATAAATATAATTATAAGTGTTTATTTAATTAATTCAGATATTATGATTGTTATTATTTAATAACTATTAATATTAATAATAATATACATCCATATTGCTGATTAATTATTGAATTTTTACGCTTTTTTGGAAGCTGATGCTTCCGATCGATGTTTCGAAAAAATGAATCTCTACTCATATTAATTATAGACACAAAAAATGCATTATAGACGGAAAAAAATGCAACAAACCCTAAAACGATGAATTACGAAAATTCATTATCGTAATTTTTTTAATTCGATTTTTGGGATTTTCAAATGGTGATAACGTAACTATTGACGAAAATGTGGGCGATAAGAATTTTCGATCTCGTTGTATCCCACCGCAATGATAGGTACATGTCACTCGCCTCGTTTGCCGAGGAAACCTTGGTGGTTCGCAGCTGCTTCTCTCGTACGAGAGAGTCGCAGATCGCGCGGATATACGTTACGTCACGCGCACCGCGCCCGCTAGGCCACTCTTTTATGAATGAATGCAGTCCGAGAGTGGGTGTGCATACTTGTGACCGTGCCGCCGCGCTCGACGTTTCTACAACACGCTAACACACCGCACCAGACATGGTGAGCGTGCGTGCGTGACCGTGCGTGAGCAACGACCATCTCTTCGAACCGTTCCACACCACTCCCACCATATCGTCTCATAGTTGTATGTAGCTGTGTTCCGCGTGATACGCGAACGCTTCGAACTCGCAGGGTGAAAGCCGCCGAGACGACCGCTTGTCTCGAGCAGTTATAAAGGGTCAGAATTTAGGGGGAGGGGATGGAAAACCGATTTTGCAATCTTTCGAGACTCCGATAAATCGAAATTTCTGACTTAATGCGGGTGTATCATCAATTATCAGTCAAAAGTGAGATTCAGGAAGAATTTTCAATACTTCCGAAAGGGATACAAATTTGAAAAAAATTCACCACTTAAAGGGCATTCGACACATTAGTTTTGTGTGATAATAATGCCAAAAAGTTATTAATAACATTGAGAAAAAATTGTTTGACCAATCGTCCGGCAACGTAACTTTTTGTAGCAGAAATGTTTTTTTTTTTTTAATGCAAAGCCATTTTTTTAAGAATTTTTTTCTTAATTTTCGTAATTTTTTATATATATATATATACAAACAGCGATTGAAAATTTCTCGAAAAACGAAATTAAAAAAAATTCCGAAAAAATAACGTATCAACTTTTGCTAAAAAAATTCATTTGCCGGACGATTTTTTAACGATGTTTCATCGGTGATTTGTTGAAAACAACAAAGCAAATAAATTTATTGGAAATTTTTCGAAAAATATGTAAATAATTCGGATGGCAAAAAAAGATGAAAATTCGAATGAAGCAATCATCGCGGAGGTCAATTCAGGTTGTGACATTTCTTGGGACGTTTAAATATTTTTACCGTTTGAAAAATGTTTCTTTTCATTATACATTAAACGCGTTAATGATTGCGACGTGTCTTGTTTTTGTAGTTCAGGGAAATTCCCCCGATGATTTGTTAGTCACGTTTCTCGTTTTCATGTTCAACCACATGTTGTTTTCATATACGCTGCTGCGCGTCCGCAATATCTCGCTGGGTGCAAAGTTATTTTAACGCATATAGAGTCATTTGCCGTACGGTTGCGCTTCTGCTATTTTGTCGCTGCGGTTTGTTCGCTGTTCGTACTGAAGTTCGTGTGTAGAAGAGGAGAGAGGCCCCCTCTCGGTCTCGTATGTCTCTTAGTATCCTTTTCGCTTGAAGGATTAATTGAGATTGCTATTAAGGAGCGGGACGAATGACCCGCTCGTAAATCACTGACGTACGGGCCCCGCGTTAAAGGTCTTAACTGGCGAAGTACGTCCGGTACAGAGAGGATGGAGAACGAGCGTACGTTATCCCGAGGCACAGAGAGACGCGATGCTGCGATGCTGCGATTTATCCCGCTGCGGTTAAGCAGCAGAGACGAACGTCTCGTTTTGCACGTTCGTATACTCGTTTCGTTTTACGAACCTTCGTTTCTCGGGGTACAACAAGGGAAAGAGATCCATTCCGCTCGTTTGATCTCACTTCCTCGATGCACCGGTATCTCGTCGATTCATCGATTTTTGCGAGTCCCACGATTTCTCTCGTGTTCTCCACCCACGTGGTAAGCGTATGCCGCGAGGCACTCGCGTCTCGATCCATTCATGGAATCGTTCATTCCGCAGACTATACTACGCCCACTTTGTTTTCACCGCATACTTTTTTTCTCTGCTCTCTACCATCGCCATTATTCCATTTCTCACGATTATTTCGTTTTTTTTCTTTTCGTTTATCTCGACAATTATTTTTCTGCCGATGGCTTTTCCGCGATCGATTGCGATATATCGATAATTGTTGTTCTCCTATCACTGTTTCGAGATTACGCGATAAGATTTTTTTTTTTTTCGTTCGATCTGCAATGCTGCAGTTAGCCTTGTTGAGTGTATATAGGCGTTCTGTATATAGACATTTTTTATGTATATCTATAGTACGCGAGCGTTACAAATTAACTGAGAAACTGTGACAAATCGTTCGCTCCAAACGGACCCGACGTTATAATGACTCTATGGCACTGATTTATGCATCATTCCGATGCGTCAATGCACCAAGAATGCGATCTCCGCTGCTGCTCGGGAAGCTTGACTAATTTTTTCAAAGAATTCCGTGAATACCTTTTTTTGCCTTTTTTTTCTGTTCTATGAAACACTTAAGATATCAATATTGTGGTCTTCTGCACGTCAATATTTCGAGATTGTCACTAAGTCACGAATTTCATAGTTATGCTGAAATATTGGACGACTAAAGACTTTTCGCGGGATATTCTCAATGTTACGATTTACATTGCCGATATCGGTTCCTCACTATTTAAGGCAATCGGTTTTCAAATAATAAGTTTCCTTTGATCGATAAATCGATTAGAGAAATATTGAATCGCTGCTTCGAAAGGTCTTCAATTTAGCAAACTGGTTTAGTGAGCTTTATTCGTATTGACCATTGAAAGGTTAAGAGATCTTTCCAGTGTGACGGCCCGAAAAATAGCCTATTTTCACGAATTTTTTTCGGATCGTTACTGTACGCCGATCAATCTGAAATTTTTATGACATGTTAAGGTAATCATGAATTACAGAAAACGATTTTTTATAAGACGATTTTTATTGTTTAAAAATTTTTTTTAATTGTTGATAATATTGATAAAAAAGATAGCCTCGTGGTGGACATCCTGGGGGTCGCTAACTTGATCTTAAAAAAAAAAAAAACCCAAAGGATTATTAATTAGATCCCTTAAGCCGAACAGTAGGCTTTCTCGCTTACCGATCGATTTTTTTTTTTTAACGCCGATATCAAATATGTATATGGGATACTCGACGAGGATCTTTTCATTCGATCGGAGATACAACATCCGCCTTCGGAGAATGGCGAGGATCGGTCCCGATTAATTAGCGATCCAATTAACGCGACGTGACACACGATACTAATCGTATGTTGGCCCCGATGAATTGTTTATTCGCGACGAGCTAATTGAACTCTCGGTGGTCGTTTGGTTATCTGTTCTTTCTCACTGTATCTCCATTATGGTTTTCGTTCGGATTTTATACTCTTCTCGATAAATATTCATTTTTCTTAAAATACATCTTCCAATCGGATTGCCTTAATTTTTCGAGTGTTTCGGCGCCTCAGCGATGAGTCAATTCCGTCAGCGATGAGTAGCGAATGCAAAGCCCACCGACGAGTCGTATTTATTATTGGTGAAGAATACAATGTTATCAATGAAATTTTTGATCCCGAGAAACTCTCACTGTTGCGAATATTGGGTATAAATTGAAAATTCTACCGATAATAATTCGGTTTTTTTTTTAATACGCTTCGGTAGCTACGGCATTCTTTCGATCGTTTTTACGTCGCGCGATAGTAAAATTGGCGGTGGCGATTCTTTAGACGACTGTATTAGTATGTTTGCCATAAGAAATCACGACGCAAAAAAGGAGTAACGCAAAGGCTGCTATAAAGTTTAGTTCTTGCAATCACCGCGAACTGCGTTACTCGAGCGTAAAGAAAATTGAGGGTATATACCTTTGGCTCTACTGCAATAATTTTCGTTCCTCTCGGTAGCTCCCTCAGAGGGGGCGGAAGGGGGTCTATGCGACCAGTAGGTGGACCCACGGTAAGCGCGCGCGAGCGAGTAGTTTTTCTCGGCCGCGAAGCGAGACGACGCCTCCTAGCACACCATAATGATACACTTTGCCAGGGCATTCGTCTCGCCTTTTCCGTTCTACAGCTTCTTCACGTTTTTCCGCGCAGCCCACCCATATCGCGATTCCCCTAAGTTTTTCCTTAAGATTTCATTCTTTATCTGCCACATTGCTTCGCGACATCGCTTTCGTTCATTCGATTCTTCATAAACGATCTTCCCTTTCACGGAATACCGCAAAATTGTGGCAAACAATGATAAACAAAAAAAGAAAAAAAAAAAAACTGTTAACAAATCGATTCAGTTTTCAATCTGAGAAGTCCGCATTTTTCATACTTTTATTACACATTGCGCAGATGCACCAAATAAAAAAAAAAAGTATCGCATTTTTTTTTTTTTTTTTTTCAACGATTTTCGGTAGTTTCGGTTTGTTTTACGGCTGGTGACAATAATAATAATAATAAATGTATACATTTAATTTAATTAATAAAATTATTTTTATTATGGCTAAAATCGAAAAGTTCGATATTCCGTTCGATATTTCCAGTCGAAAGATTCTATTAAAATTTCGGGACATAAATAGTGTTTCATCATCGGTTGACAAAAGATCGAAAAATAATGGTTTCGTCACCTTGGCGCGTGATTTACAAGGGCAAACGTTGGAAAGCTCTGTCGCAGAGAGGTTCCCAAGAAATATATGCGGTTGAACAATGGGTAAAGAACTCGTCGTGGAAAGCGCGAGAGTTCGTACTCTCCGTGTGACAGTTAAACGCGGTACCTGAGTAAAACTGCGCACTGCCTGTGTACTTAAACTATCGTACAGCAGCGTAGGGTGGTCTGGTTGAGTGGCGCAACGCAAAAGGGAGAAGAGAATGACAACTCGTTGGCAAACGTTGACATTGTGCTGTTTCTGACGATGCTTTCCGTGCTACCGGTGGCGTACAACTGCTGCCACTTTAGCCGCGTATGGCAAATGCTCGGTTGTTAAACGAGAAAAGCCCGACGACGCACTATGTCACAGAAGGAAGACGCTGTCGTCGCCTGCTGGACCATTATCGCACACGTCGCTCTGCGCGGTGTCGGGTTGAGTCCCTTCTGCAATGGTCATAACGTCTCGCACTCTGGTCTGCGCACGTATTATTATGCAAACATTCGCGAAGCATTATCGTCTTCGGCCAGTCGTCGGCGATAGAGACGTTCTGAAATTCTTAGAAAATTCGCCACATATTCAGCGCATATATATTCTTAACGAGCCGAACGGCATAAAACGTGTCCTATTTTCTTTATATGCTCGGCGCGCATGTTTATTCATCTATTCTTCTATCCCAATATATATATATATATATATGTATAATATATCGCGCGGCACGTGCCTCGGATGTACAATCGCGGAACTGCGCCTTCGACGAACGGTGCGATTGCTCTCGCTTCACGCGCTCTTCGCGTTTCTATTTCTATCATATCTTCGTGAAGACCATCCATGAGTAGGCGGAAGTTCTGCTTGAGTTTGAAGTTTATGTACACAATGCGGTAACACCCGAGAAACCTGCGCGGCAAGCGAGAGCTACGAGTTTACTTCGCGTCTTGCGGATCTCGAAACCCCTCGATAAAATCCGGACTTCCTCTGCTTGTCTCTTCTTTGGTCAAAGAGAGCCGTTGGAAAGGCTTGTCGGTGGGTTCGTTCTTAAGGTTAACGTGAACTCTGGTTAGGCACTCGAAGGATTCTGCGTTATCGTTAGACACGAAACGCCTACACGACTTCTCCTCTTTCTCGGCTTGCGGACTTCGCGGAGTGCGAAGCTCCCGTTATCGCGCTTCACAGACGCTCCCAGAAGTGTAAGACGAAACTTCGAGATCGAGGAAGCAGACAAATTGACAAAAGGTTCATAAATAATTTGACTCATTTTTTGACGCCATTTTTTTTCTGCTATATTGCGTTAGTAATTTTACACCATTTTTTGTAACATCGACAAAAAAAAATTTGGGAATGTTGCGGGAAAAAAAAAATTTGTTAAAAGTACGCATTTTTTTAATGTGCCCTGAACTATAAATGAAAAAACCGGAAACTTCTGTTCGAATTAAAAAAAATGTTAAGATCGCGCGTCGTATCTCTTGATTATCCGTAACTTGTTTCTTGATCATCCGCAATAAACGTAACTTCATCGTCGGTTGGTTTCTTCTTCCATTCTAAAGTTGGCATTAAAAAAAACTTCAAGATTAAGTACTGTACGGTTGTATAATCACGAGCGTCTGTTCGCGATCGTCTTGTAAAGCGATAAAAAAATAAATAAAAATAACGCGTTAGTGGATCCGCTTTTCTATCCTCGGCTACGGAGACCGCAAACACGCACCCGCGCAGCGAAACGAAGACGAAGAAGTTCGCCAGTTACACCGGAAGTTTTGCCGGATCTCCGCCAACAGGGACATTCTTTCTCGGCAATTTGCTGAACGTTTTCTCGTCTCTCTTTTACTTTCTTGCATCGCCATTGCCTTCGGTGAGAGGTCGTTTATGGCGTAACTCTTCGTCTCTGTTTGCTCGTTATTGTTCGAGCAAAGCGAGCAATAAAGATGAAAAAAAAAACAAAAATTGAAGAGATTAAACAAAAAGTAGTAGAAAAAGAGAAGGGGTTAGACGACCGCTGCTTCATTAACATCGCTCTATCGTTGCCGCGAGGATCGCACGCGGGCGAAGTACAAGTAGAGAAACCAAAGTTAGGCTCCGAGTGAAACAGAGATGCAACCCGGAGACTCGTAAAAGCAAAGAGGCGGTGAAAGAATACGAAAAGCAGAAGGGTCCAAAGTAGAGGGTGTGGGGAGACCGGAATCATGTTGCGAAGCGAGAGTTACTACCCCCTCTTGCTGTACTTCTTTTTTATTGCGTAAATTACGAATGCCGCGTTGCTGTAACTCACGCTAATTCAATGAGATCCAACAACAAACATGTTGAGACCCTATGAAACCCTTTTTTCCTTAAAAAAAAAAAAAAAAAAAAATCATTGTCCAAACTAATCATTACTTTTTTACAACGAATGCCGCGTCAAAAAAATGTTGGAAACATTATTTTCGTGTGAATTCCATTAGATAAAAAAATTATTTTCCGAAGCACTTTTCGATTGAATCAGTTAGTGGCGTAATAAAAAAAATCATTACCTCAGCCTATAAATGTATAGAAAAAAAACAATGGTTCACAAATTTTCCTATCAGCGTCCGAAAGCAACCAGTTGCGTTATTGGTTACCATTTTCTATTGGTGACGGACCATCGTCGCGATTGGTGTAGAAGCGCATTATTGGAACACCGACAATGGTGTCTTTTGCCTTAATAAATGGGATATGAACCGATCGAATCGATGGTTGGGGGTGAAACAAGTTGATTCAACGCGAACTGATACATTAGTGATAATGTTTACGTTTTACGTTACGTGGTCAGTTGCAACTGTAAATGCAGTCGCTTTTGTTTGCAGTTCCGTGTTACACCGCATCCATTATTGATGTGCCCTCAATCCGTTCGATACTCTCGGTAACATTTGGACTGTCCAATTATCGGCGGTATATATCGTCCGTACGTGTAACCTGCGTAATTAATTGTGGCGTTCTTGACTAATTCGTATAAACGCCCCCAGCGCTTGTTTATACCGTATCGATGAACGTGTCGGGAGTCGTAAGCTTGAGATGCGGCGTCGACACCATCCGGCACGTTCATCTAGTCGGGAAAATCCTGAATCGCAGAAGAAATCAGAGGGGAGAAGTATAAAAGCGAAAAAGAACGGATTTTATCCAAGCGGGGATCATCCCTTGATTTATCAATCCACTCTTTTGGCCCCCATAAGCTTTACCCTCTCGACGTGACGCTTTTTCGCGCTCGATCTTCTTCATCTTCTTCTATCTCAAATCCTTTTTTTTTTTTTTTTTTTTTTTTTTTTTTTTCGTTCCTTATCCCGTCTGTTGTGACGACTCCTCGTATTTTTCGAAGACGTTTGTATCGCGCCGTTTCCAACACATCGCGAGTGTCAAGTATAAGAAAAAGAATACCATCAATAGCGGAATCAAAAGAACGCTCTATCAAGAGATCGCGGATGACGTCATCAGAAGTTTTTTTTTCCTTCGTAGAAATTTATCGCTATCGACATATATTTCAATCGAAGTTTTCTATTTTTTTTTTTTTTTCGCAATTTTTTTTTATTTTCGTTATCGTAGGCGTACTGGATTTCTACGGAGTATAAATTTTTACGGAAAATAGACGCGATAACTCGATAACCACCAAGGTAAACGACCGCATTAGCGGCATGAAGAGAAAACAGCATTTCTCACGCAATCGAGAAAATTCAATTCATTTAACGAGGATAACAACATCAAAGTAAAAAGTAGTTGCATTCTCGAAATTAATACTCGTAGACGCGAAGTAGAACCGTTCATTTATATACGGTAATTTCTTTTTTTAAAGCTCCCCTACCGATAGTTAACGTTCATAAGTTACTCGGCAAAGCAATGTATGAAATACAAAAATGCCAGTTGTTAATTAACGATAATTAAGATGATTATAATATAAGACTAACAAGTGCTTTTGAAAAAAGCGTTGCGCTCTCGTATACGGTGCTACGGCGGTTGAGCATTAATTATTGTCAAATCTATAAATTAGTAATCACCGACAAAGACGATCTCAAGGATTCCGAAACCAGTTAATACGACGATATCCATATCTGGATAATAACTTCAATATATATTAACATCGTATCCGGAAAGTGTAACAACGCCGTTCCCTGAATACGAGAGTTAATATAGCATTTTGTACGCTGTGGTAGCAGATCTCCGCAGATTTGGCGATCGTTAGTTCGAATTTTCTTACGGCGGCACGAGAGTCGCGTGTCTCTGATTTATTTTTTTTTTTTACGGACCGATTTTTTTTTTTTTTTTACGGACCGATTTTTTTTTTTTTTTACGGAGCGATTTTTTTTTTTTTTTTTTTACGAACCGATTTTTTTTTTTTTAAGAACCGACAAATCAGTCGATTCAATCGATTCCGGCAACGCGCGTAATAGCGCTTTCTGTGCCATCTTTCCGTTAATCTTGTTATGTTCCAATGGCCGAATGGTTAACCTGCTGGAATCGTGAAAACGACGCGAGGGCTATCGCGGCTACTCGGAGCCCCGAAGCCTTTATTCTTCTCTCCCATCGCGAACTGCCGAGAGATCTCGATTGGTTCCTCCATCGCCCCCACACACGCGCGAACCAACACAGTTTACGTACTCCCCGGCATCCGTAACCTCCTCCTTCCGCACTCACTTAAGTACGACCGTAGCGAGAGTAATCGTAGCTTCGATATACTCGCTTTACTACTGTTGCCGGTGCTATTCCTTGCGCGGTGTACTTTGGTGTCGGACAACTGGTATACGAGAGTCGATCGGTATCGCAATATTAATGGGGCAAAGGGGTCTGTAAGTCTCCTCCGCGGTCGGCTTGTTTCCTCGCGGACTCCGCAGTGGTTACTACGTTTATAGTAGAGTAGTAGCGCTATACAATGTTTAAAAAAAAGGGTGAAAATACGTATCGTCGTATCAATGAAAATTTGAGTTGTTTGTTACGGAAAATAATTCATTAATGAAAGTAAAAAAATATATTAATTTTTTTTTTTTTTTTTTTTTTTTTTTTTTTTTCGTGTTAAATGTAAATATCATATGGATTGTCAAGGTGATTCAAAAATATAGTTTTTCGAATAAAAAAAACGATAATTTGTTTTCAACCCTCCGTCAGTACGCGTAATATTTTTCCGAACTTCCGTCTGCTTACTGGAGATTTGAGGTTATGGTTACCTTCATATAGTATTTTCCGTACTTTCAAATATTTTTTATCAGAAATACTTTACAATTTCTTTACTTCGCAACAAAAATTGTAACATGCGGACGAATTTTTCAATTCCAATGTCGACTGTCCCTTCGAATCCTTGGTATGCCGACGGAGGGTTAGAATTGAAAGAACCGAATGTAGGCGACAGCACTTTTGCGAAAAAAACGGAATTTTTTTTTTTTTTGCGGTGGATAGACGCGGCGGAGTGTTAGGAGAGTAGAAGTAGAATAATCGAGTCGTTGTCGCCGACGACGAGACTGTGTTACTCTTCTACTCGCCTATATCCACATTCGCCGGGGGTCGTCGTCATCGACGGTGGCGGCGTGCGTGGCCGAGGGATCCGTGAACGTTTCGCACACGCGGAAGCCCTCGTTCAGCCTGTACGGTCGAACGCGTCGCGCGGACTTCTGCCCGGTCGTACGGGGTTAAAGACCCCGGGACCGTCCGAACGAATGAAGAGACGAGACGAACGGAAGGAGATGGAGAAAGAGAGCGGCTAAAATTTTCACCGGCAATATTTAGCGGGGGGGGGGGGGGGGGGGGGGGGTTTCTCGCGACAGCGGGGTCGAGACCCAATTATAGGTTTTCGCCGATGCGGCAAAACTCGGTAGACGACGCGACGACGACGCCGTGTCCCTCTCGCGTATTGGTCCGAAAAATCCGCGAGACTTCGAAGAAGTCGGTCGAACGCGCTCGGCGCAGCATATTCCGCTACAGAATTATATCTATCGTTTCACGATCTCATCCTCGACTTTTCTTCGATTCTCAAATCTCGTCTGCTTCGGACAAATGAACACGAAGTCCAAAAAAGTTTACTGGCAAACGACCCCTCATTCGGAGATAATTGAAACGCCTCTCCGCTCTTTCCTTATGCCAAACTTCATTCCTTTGTTTTTTATACATATTAAAAAATTTCATTTAACTTTTAATTCGTTGCCATGAAATGGACGTACATCATTTGTTTTTTTAAAAAAAGTAAAAAAAAAAATTTATATTTCGTGCGCATTATTTAAATTAATTAAAAATATTCAAAATAATTATGAAAGTGAAATCGATCGAAAATTTTTATGCGTTTTGGGTACAGAATTAGTAAAACCAGTTATAAAATAATAATAATAAAACTACGAAAAAAAAATAATAATAATAAAAAATAATGCAGCCAATGTAGCGGTGATGCAACTTCGTAATATCCGACGCGACGATACATAATAATCGTAGACTTGATATTGAAACGAAGGGGGGAGGGGGATGCGATGGGGCGTTTATTCCAACGTCATGGAACACGCCCGTGACCCGACGATGGCCGCGGAGGTACAAGTAGAGGAAGTGGCTACAGTATTAAACTCCGCCACAAGGCACCGGTTAGAGTATTGAAGCAAATCGTCGCTGGGCGACGTCGACGGCGATGGTGGAAGAAACGGCGAGGGAAACGGGAGGCCACCCTAAAATTAGACAGTCCAAATCCAGTCGTGACCTCGACGTGTGCCGAGAGTCGCTTCGTGGTCGCTATACTATACCTTATTTCACGTCGCCTCTGTTCTTCTTATTATATACCCCTACTGCAGACTTCGCTCTGTATTACTGTATCGTTATTACTCTATATATATACACAAGAGACTCTTTGCACGTACGTCCAGACGTAATCGCTTTTGTACGTCCCAATTCTACCGAAGAAAATACACGAGAATGAAACAACGATTACACCGATTTCCATAACGGATGTCGGTCACTCGGCCGACGAGGGAAAAATCTCTCCATCTCTTTCGTCGCGTATTCAATTCGTTCGAAATATATTTCAGTCCTTACAAACACTTTACAAATACATTTCGTTCAACAACTCGTGAATTTCAAAAACAATCGATATTTTCGTACGCATTGCCCCGAATTACCGTTGTTTATCGTAGTTATTGTTCTCGAAATATAAACGCTGTTCGTGAAAATTTTCGATAATTTCGCTGAATTTTAATCAAACAATAATTACAACAGTATTTCATTACATACCTTTGTAATTCGCAGAAATAATTATTACACAATTTATTTACGAAAAAAAAAAAAAAAAAAAAAATTGCAAATTTCATAATTAAATAAATATATTAATTAAAATAAAAACTTTCCGAAAAAAATCAAATTTTTAATAATTCTCTTCGAATTCTTCGAAGATTTGGACAGAAAAAAAAATGCGAAAAAAAAAAAATATTCTTCGACAATCTTCAGGGTGCGGTTTGCGCGGAGCTCTCGTGCCTCTCCCCGGCGTTGACTTCCGCCTTGAGAACGAGGTGGAGTCGCGCGGTTGAAAATCCTGCACACGTTTCTCTATAGCAGTACCTATAGTAACCGGGGGGAGGGTATCCGAAAGGGGGGAAGAAGCATGGAATCAAGGAAGCCGGCCGGCGTTCAGCTGCGCGGCGACGTTCCCAAAACCTCGTTCGGTGCGCCGGCCGGCCGGCCGGCATCGGCATCGGCGGCAGCAGCAGTTAGGGCGGTGAGCACATACACAGGAAAAAATCCGGGAGAACAGAGACGGCGTTGCGTCGCCCAGAGTTTTATGCCGATTACTACGGTAGCAGTAGCGGCAGTAGTAGTAGCAGTAGTATCAGTAATAGTAGTAGTAATAGTAGTAGTAGTAGCAGCCGCAGCAGCAGCAGTAGTACCAGTAGTAGTAAAGTATACGAAGAGTAGGATATGTATAGCTACCATGCCAGAGGCCACCCTTCGACGCCAGGCGGTTCGTCCGACCGCTGCATGCCGGTCTTTCTCTTTCTCTCGCTCTCTATACTCTCTCTCGATCAATATTGCCATGACTACGTGGCGAAACGCGGAGGAACAGGAGAAAGAAGAGTGCGGCGGTAGCAATGTCGGTTGCACGGAGAGGGGGAGAAGGGGAGGGTAGTTGGCAGGGTGGGGTAAGAGGAAATCCACCCTGAACTACTATACCACACTACGAAAGTATACTATACTAAACTATAATACAGTATAGTGCAGTTTAGCATTGGATAGTATAATATGCATGTTATAGAGACTATAGCGACGTTATACTGTAGTAGTAGTAGTAGTAGTAGTATACGATACTACTACATCTCACTATAGTATAGTGGATGAGTTTCGAGTTGCCGAGTAGTGTTGCCAGAGGTGGTACGGCTTGAATCGTGGAAGGAGAGTGGCGGCTGGCTGGCTGCGCCGTTCGTTCGCTTGCCAACCCTCGGAAGGGGTGGAACGACTCGCGCGCGCCACGACGCTTTTCCACCCTTCGCCAGAACTCTCGCGTTCGGAGGGGAAGGAAAAGAGGGTTGAAAAACCAGCAACGGTGAGGCTCTCTGTCGCGTGCGTACACTTCTTCGCTACTACGAACCCATCGAGCCGGCGAGCCGGATTCTCTCACAGAATACGCTCACGTACGATATAAGTACATCGCGTACTACGGCTGCATCCTTGGACCGAACGCTAACCGCACGTTATTCGCTTTTTTTTTTTTTTTTTTCACTTTGTACCGAAAAGAAAACTTGAAATTGAAAAAATGATAACACTGCACTTTGTAACGTTAATTAAAGCTTTTTGAAATTTTATTCAATTTATTATACATTTTTGGTAAATTAAACGAAAATATCAAAAGGAGTTCAACGTTTTTCATAACGATTTTTGTTTGTATAAAAACTCACGGAAAAATTACATTTATGGTAAAAAGATCGATGTGACGCAATTTTTTTTTCACTATTTGTTATATTAATTGCTGTTAATTAATTGGATCATCCGAGCAGCAGTAACACGGAAAAATGAACACTTTGCAATTTAGTAATTGGTTTCATTGAATTAAAAAATTTTCGTGCCGACGAATAATTAATTCGATGTTGCGTAAAATATTAAAAAATAATTTTTTGAAAATTATTATTATTGTTATTATTATTAATGCTTGCCGTCCGTAAAGACGATTTTTTTTTTTTTTTTTCGGAGATAACCACTTTCGTGCGGTGGGGAAGCACCAGAATGCATACCCGCGGTATCTCAGTCGAAGCAGCTGTAGAGTAGTCTCTAAGTAGTCAACGGCACGAGAAAGACGCCGCGGTACCACTACTCGAGCGATTCATGACGATAAAGTACGCTCGTATTTTCCCCCAACCCCTCCGCGTCTCTGTACGCTCGTCTTCTTCAACGCCACTACCAGCCTTCACTCAACAACCGCAGAACTTTTTTTTTTTTTTTTTTTTTTTTTTTTTTTTTTTTTTCATTACCAACTTTTCTACAACCCCTTCACGCTTTTTTCTTCATACTCAGCGTCGGCTCCCTCTTGTTACGTCGTATGTTACACGGCGAATATCTGACTCGTAGTACTACAGTACTTATAGTAGACAGACGGTATCTATTTCTCTCGTTTTTTCGATAAGCCCTCACTTTTTCATCTCATTTCTACTCTTTACCTGTGTCTTTCTCCCCATCGCCAGACTCATTGCGGCGACCCAATTTCCACTGACGAGAATCACAATTACTCCGCTTCTTTTATCTACTTTTACTATATCTTCCTACCGACCCGCTACACCACCCTCCGCGCCCCTCCCCTCCCCCGGCGTATTCGCGAAACGACCATTCATTCGGTTTCATCAGCGGAGATTGTGAAAAATAGTGCTTGCATTGAGTAACGTGGATGAATTAATCCGAAAAAAATGAATTGGAGTAAAAGTCCAATATTTCGTTAGTACGGCAGTTCGACGTAATCCTCTACCGTACATTCCGAATAACACGAAGAAAGATCTTCGACGCCGTAATTTCGAGGGTATCAACCGAATCTCGACGCATACAATATCTGAAACAGAGAGTCACGTGTGAAGTAAATGGGGCAAAATGATCACACGGTACTAAATACCGCACAGAAAATCGGCAATACATCGAGACGATGTTTGAAAAAAATTGAAAAAAAAAATGTACAAAAAATTGAATAAAATTCACATGAAATTTGAAAAAAAAAAAAAAATTAAGTAAATTGAGATGAAGTTTGCCAATGATTGAATAAAATTTGATTTTTTTTTCTCAGTTTTTAGTTTAATGTCTTTTACGTGATTTTGCGTTCCGTGCACCATGTGTCCATTTTATTCCCGTGACCATTTTGCCCGCTCTCCCGTGCTATCGGACGCGGTAGATATAGTCGAGTCGTACGTCGCGTGTACGTACATCAAACTATATCATCGAGATTCGCACCCGCACAGGATGTCGTAAGCCCTGAAGCGTGCCATCCCTCGTTTCCTTCGAACTTTTTTTTCTTTTTATTTCATTTTTATTCATATCCTTTTCTTGCCGTTGTAGTCTCTGTATCTATCAATCTTTCTTCTGAAACTGCCGACCATCGCTGTATCGAGGGCAAGTAACCTACTGCCTTCGTCCAGCCGCGTGCACGCTTTTCGTAAGATCGCGCGTTTTATATACGTGCGATTTTCCTTGTCGTGCGTTTTCGTCTAATGTGCGCATATGTGGGGTTCGCTTTGCCTTTTTCTCGTAACACCCTCGTGGAGCGTTCTGCGCGGTAATAATCGAGTGAAGGGGAGCAAAGCGCACATACCGTCGGTGTACTCTTTACGCTCTATACCCTCATTAATTAATCGCAGACTTCCCTTAACGACAATATCAAGAAACTTCGCACCTTTGATCTAAAAATATCAATATGTTCGCCGTGAAAAAAAAAAAAAAAAAAAAAAAAAAAAAAAAAAAAAAAAAAATAGTCAATATTCTGCTGCAATTTGAGACACGAGACCCAACATTTTTCAAATTTTTTTTTTTTTATTTTTTTTTTTCAAAATTAACTTTCTTGCCATTTGCCTTATTCGGGTGTTCGAGGCTCGTAATTATTTTTTCTTGCGTTAAATTTTTATTCCGAGTTCCGGCAACGAGCGAAATTCGATAATAACGAAGAGCGAGAGAGTGACGGGAGAGCGAGATTTTCTATTAAGCGCGGAAATGAGTGTGAGAGACGAAAAAAACACCGTGCCGAAGGGGGTGCGGGGAAAAGTAATTACCGCGCGTGATCCGGCTAGCGTTTTCGTCATTCTCTGCTTTTACGCGATAACGTAATAATACGGCTCTTTGGTTGTACATACAAACGATACATACAAGCGGTTTTAAACAATATTCATGTGTACCCCTCCCTCTGCCTCCCCTCCCACCCCCTTGCGTATGTATGCGCGAAATACGGCAGCGACCCGATTCTAATTCCCTCGGTGTAGAAAACAGCCGAAAGCTCTTTCGTTAATGAAAAATCCGCGGTTAAATCTCGTGCAACTCATAACTATGCGTGTGAGTAAATATATGTATATATATGCGTCCCCTCAATACATAGCTACATACAGATGCTTTAGAGTATTACTACGTCGGCCTGAAGTTCTGCGCAGCGATAAAGCGTGAATGCAGCGTAGTAAACGCGGATACATACGACGCGTAACGTAGGTAACCTATACCACTTGTTAGTACCGTTGCGATTGCGGCTCGAAGTATTTTTTTTTTTTTTTTTTTTTTTTTTTTTTTTTTTTTTTTTTTAATATAAAATTTTATGCTTTCATACAAAGTTCTCCGAACTTTATGCTATATTTATCCGTACCAACGTGCGCGATAGCGTACGGTGGGCGTTCGCAACTGACGCGTACAATTTTCATTTACGCGTACCGTATAAGTAGGAGAAAACACAAGCTGCAGACCCGAAGCATCGTTTTAATTGGATCGCCATATTTTTAATTGGATCCCAAATTAACCGCGTAGCAGCGTCGAGTTCAACTGGCTGACGACTGCTGCCACTGATGCTGTTGCCGGTCGCGCAACTGCTTTCCGCTCCTCTCGTATGTTTCCGCAAATTTGCGGACTTTGGGACTCGGGGTGGCGTCCCGTTTTACCGTCACCACTGCTCTGCCATTGTCGCCGCGGGAACGAAATCCCCTCCGTCTCTCGACCTTTCCGTCGTTGCAATCGGAGTAATTCTCGTTATATACGATAGCGGCGACCGCACGACGTCATGTGAGTCCTTCTCCCCTACAGCACGTTCTCTGCCTACGACAGCATCGCGCGGCAATCCGAAATCGATTTCATCTCGCGTACTCCCGATTCGGATATTCTCTGTGGATCCGTCTATCTATCTTATTCCGTTTCTATTCGGACCGCTCGTCAATGATGCCGTTTCTCGTATATTAATAAATGAAAAGCTTCGATTTCCCGATTTACTCGACGCGCGTCGCTGCAATGTTCGAAGACACGTATTCTACAATATATCCGAATTTTTTAATGTATTAATTAACATAAAAAATATGTAAAATATATTTTTTATTAATATAAAATTATTTTAAATAATATTTCATTTTTTTTTTTATTTAAATTTTTTTTTATGTAAAATATATTTTTTATAATAATTAATGACATCCATTGAAAATTTACGAGTCTATCGCGAAGTATTAAATAATAAAAAATACTTCGCTCCAAACGGACCGTTAAGTGTAAAGATACACTGTAACGACGATAAGATACGCGATTCACAAAATGTCCGAAAAATCGATCGATTATTTGAGACGATTTTTTCCCTAAACGACGTCGACAACGATCCTACGCTCTCTCGGGCATTCGTCGTAAATATTTCGCCGGCAATAATCGTTGCAAAGTTTATGATTTGTTGATGTATGAAACAATGTTGCATTTACGAACATTCCTGCTTGTCGTACGAGATTAGTGGACTCGTAATGTTTGTACGAAGAGTATATAAGTAACGCAAGTACACTGCGGGGCCGGCTGAGCACGTGAATGCACGCGGTGCGCAGCTGTAGCTGGAAATCGACGAACGATAGGAGGCAAGTGGTGTATAGAAGGAATGACGAAGAGACGACGACGAACGATCGGAGAGAAGTGTGCAGCGGTGAGAGAACGCGAGTGTGCAACGGCGGGGAAAAAGATAGAACCGCGAACCGGACGTGACGTGGTGGCTGGCCGCGGCTAAACATAGACTACTCGCCGCCGCATGCCTCGCCGACCGGGCTTTTGATGCTCGTCCACTGCACTTTGTTCATCGCTATTCCTTTCCTTACGTCTCGTCGTACACTCGCTGTACGCTCCTCTGTATAGCAAATCTCAAGGCTACTATTCGTAGCACTCGACTCATTCGATTTTATCAATAGAAAAATAGAAAAATAAAAAAAGATTTTTTTTTTTTTCGGGGATTTCGAAAGTGATACGAAGATTTCTGACATAACTTATCGATTTTTTTTTTTTTTTTCGCAAATCAAAAAAATTTTTTTTTTCCTGGAAAATACATTTGCAATCGATAGCGATAATATCGCGAACGATAGCGTTTGAAAAAAAAATCGTACGCTCCTCTGTATAGCAAATCTCAAGGCTACTATTCGTAGCACTCGACTCATTCGATTTTATCAATAGAAAAATAGAAAAATAAAAAAAGATTTTTTTTTTTTTCGGGGATTTCGAAAGTGATACGAAGATTTCTGACATAACTTATCGATCTTTTTTTTTTTTTCGCAAATCAAAAAAATTTTTTTTTTTCCTGGAAAATACATTTGCAATCGATAGCGATAATATCGCAAACGATAGCGTTTGAAAAAAAAATCGTATCAGTATCGAGGGGCAAACATATATTTTTGTTATCGGTCGTAATGTAATAAGTCAATTTCAAGAATTCGATGAATCACTTCTCTCGTATTTTATGAATCATCGATTAGCTCGAGTCTCCTGTCAGACGCGTGCATAACAAAGTGACTGTATCAGTTGAGTGAAAAATCTAATAATACATTAAAAATATGTTTTGCTGGCATTGAAAATAATAATAATAATATCATTGACTCGAGAAAAGTTCGCTTGCGGATTGTCAAAAATATTTTGATTAATTTCGACTCTATTGCAATTCTTACGATATCGCAATTTGAAATAATAAATAATGGTCGATTCTCGCAAAAAAAAAACAGAATAATTATAACAATAATAATATAATGGACTATTTTTGTTATTAATTAATTTATTACCTATTATTTCAAATTGAATATGTAATTTTAAAAAATGCGTAATGCAATTGAAATGAAAATTCACGTTTTTGGTAACTTCCGCTATCGATTTATTTTTTTCAATCGATTTTTTTTTTTTTTTTTTTTTTTTTTTCGGTCTATTAATAGATCAGTAGGGCATATGTTCTCAATTGATTAGAATTTTGAGGTCGAAATAAAAATTATCGCGAGACTTATTATAACTTTCTTAGAAGCGCAACGAGTGTATGGGTGCCAAGGCTTCGTGTGTTCTCCCGATGCTACGAAGCATAGAATGGTCGTTCGCGAACGATAATGCACACTCTTGAACGAATCGAATAGAGACGGAACGATGCGATAAGTGCTAAGAAGTACGTTAGTACAGCGCGACTCGAGAGAAAGATAGAGAGCTTTGCCGATGCGCGTACGTCGTATGTGTGTTCGTGTTGTAAAAAGATGAAAGCTCACTCGACGACTCCGAGGGGGCCGCCGCGTTGTGCCGGGCATAGCAAGGCTCGGGCTATATATCGAACTGTACGGCACTCGGTAGTCTCATTCACGGAACTTACTACGAGTTTCGCTCCGTTGATGGACGTATCGCGACCGCGGCAGCGGCAGCGGCAACGGAACGCCGCCGGGGGCAGCACAGCGCTCTCCGGCCGCCGCTGCCACCACCGTCGAAGAGCTACTCGTTGCATCGTAAAACTACGTTCACGGTCATTGCACTGCGCAATGGGCAACGTGTTTCGATGTATACGGTGCATCGGTGAGACGAGCGCACAGACCGGAGTATAAATTCCTTCCATAGTTTCGAATAACGCAATCATTCCGATAATAATTCGCCTATTCTCGCGAAGATCTTAATACGTTTTATAAATCTTCGAGGCTTTCGTAAAAAAAAAAAAAAAAAAAAAGGCAGCGAAACTTTTTTTTTTCTCGGCCCGAGGATATGCGGCGTAAAATACCTCAAAGAACGATCTCACTTTCCGCATCTTCATCGCTTCGAGGCCCTTTTTTTCACTTTTTTGGTTTTCGCACTCCCACAAGCAAAATTATGGATTGATTTTGGAGAAAATTTTTTTTTTTGTTGCAAAACTTTTTTTCCGTCACGACTATTCGAGAAATTCGAGAAGACCACTGAGAAAATGGTTTATTCGTAGTTAACGGCGGAATAAATATTTGGTTATTGTTACGAAATCGTAATTAAAAAAAACATTTTTTTTTTTATTAACAAATATTGATCCAAAAATCATCGTATGAATTTGTTAATAATTGTTAATAAATTTTTTTCTCATTGTTGACGCATTCGTTTAAATGTTTACCAACGGCGGGTAAAAAAAAATTAAAATTTATCTAATCATTTTTTTTTTTTTTTTTTTTTTTCGATTGTTACAGGTAAGAGAACTTTGATGACCTGAATATACGGGATCCTTGCTGACTGTTAGATAACGAGTTATCGGTAACGTAGAAAATTAATTGCTATCGCTATCGTATATCGAGTTTTTATGATGCCGAGAGAAAGAGTCATTATTTATTCGATTTAAATGAGACGAGAGCGCGTGAGTGATTTTGAGTAATCGAACGCGACTCCCGTGTGTGCGTCACGAGGAGCTCGGGAACGGGAGCACAATTCTCCGCTCGGCACACACAGAACTCGGAAGCCAATGATGTCTTTTTAAAACCGGCCCCGGAGGCTTATATCCTTCGTCGGCCACATCGTTTATCATTCCTTCTACTTTTTCCTTTTCTTTTTATTCGCTTGTCTCACACTCAACGAGGACTCCTGCCTCGAAGTAGATATCCGAGGTGAGACGAAAAAAGGAGTTACACACCGCAAAAGAGAGAGTATCGTTGTACCGTTCGCAGGAAGCTAAAAAAAAAAAAATCGTGTCAGCTTGAGGCTTTGGGCGCGAAAATGAAAAAAAAAAAAAAAAAAATTGAGAAAAAGAAAAATGAAATTCTTCTTTCGATTTATTTCGAGTTACGAAGCTGATTCCGCGATCAAAACGTCGATACATTCTTCGTGTCGTAGGGGTTGATAAATTGCGTAAAAAATCATTTTTTTATAAAAAAAAAAAATTTAATTGGGAAAATTTAATTTGTGATAAAAAAAAAATTTATTTCCGAGAGCTCATCTCACCTTTGTTCTGATTGATAAATTACGTTAAAAAAATCATATGCGATTTTTATCGGTTCCCTTTACTATTATTTTTTTCCTTCGTCTCGTCTTCGACTTTTGCCGTTCTCGAGGGCAGTTTAATACGGGATGGGCGCCGGTTCCCTTGGGATTCTGAGAGAATGAGAGAGAACGGTAGGATTACGCGAGGGCGTATATAGGGGGGTACCTTCGGCAGTCGGGGCGTCCCGCGCCTCGGATGCTAGGGAACGAAGGAAAACAGGAAGGACCAGCGCGCACGAGGGTAAAAGCCCTTCCGCAAGGAGGAGTAGCAGCAGCAGCAGCAGCAGGGAATACTGTTCTGGTGCTGTGCTCTGCTGCAGACCCGCTCACCACCCGCACAGGAACCTCAGACGGGAGCATCGATCTGGGCGTCGGCCTCAAGACACACCCCTTCGACCCTCTGTGCCTCTATCTCGCTTCGTCGAGCCCACGTTGCCGTCGCACATCCCCGCGCGCTTTTCGTATTCTATTCTCAAGAATCTTACACGACCGATAACTACGACCTTAAGCCCTTTCCGGGGTTTTTCAGACCATTTCTCTTCCTTTTTTCAATATAGAATTTCAGTAGTCGGATTCTTACTGTAAAGTCGCGTTGAAG
The DNA here is from genome assembly GCA_964006125.1 of Cryptus viduatorius. Taxonomy (NCBI): domain Eukaryota; kingdom Metazoa; phylum Arthropoda; class Insecta; order Hymenoptera; family Ichneumonidae; genus Cryptus; species Cryptus viduatorius. The sequence goes on from OZ023226.1 coordinate 2,760,313, forward strand.
GCTTTCGCGTGGAGGCCAAAGCTTTCTATGTTCGCTAATCGAGTGTACGAAAAATTGAAGACGCGTTTTTAAGCCGTTTTTCGCAGAGATCTTGGATTGGTACAATTTTACGTGTTAGCAAAAAAAAAAAAAAAAAGTCCGCCATTTTTTTTTTTTTTCAATTGTCTGTATTGAGATAAATTGCCGTCCCTCGGAGTCGCAAGGCGTCGTAGGGCCCGAAGTCTTTCGTGGCGCGTCTTCGTTCAGTTATTCGACGGTTCTCGCGGTTGAAGCGCACCGTCTTCTGAATATCAATGCGGAAATATATTAAAAGACAGGAAGAAAAGTACGGCAGTTCAGAGAGAAAAAGTGGGGAGGCAGAGAGCAAGAATAAGAGGAAGGAGAGGCCGCTTTCGATTTTTATTCGCTCACGTATGGGGTGTAACAGGAAAGAATTTCCAAGTTACGTGCCAGAAGGCCGCCCGGGGTGTCGTCCATCATACTCCGGTCTCTTCTCAAACCGACAACCAGAATTGCCCTCGAGGTCTTTAATCTCTCCCTTCACTTTTTCTCTCATTCGTCTAATCCCATCAGATTAACGCCCGAAACTTCGGTTATTGGATATTGCTGTGAGACCAAAAATTTTCGCGATTTACTCTAAAAATCGACGTTCGTAATTATCTTTCGTATGATTAACTTTACAATAATTTCCCGAAAATTCAAATTTTTTCGAATTTTTTTCGCTGAACACTCGTTAAGCCCTTTGAAAATAACAGCTATTTGTAGAAAGTATTGAAAAAAAAAAAAAAAAAAAATTATATTTCCGGCGGAAATCGATTAAAAAATTGCAATCAACAATTACGAAGAGATTGAGGAATTTCGATGACTTCCGGTGATCGGAGGCGTCGAAAACATTAACTACGAGCACATAGACGCACATGAGAATAATTGCGTAAAACTCGCGTACCGGTCGTTTACCTCTGTGCAATACCCCTACAGACCCACACATTAACAGCGTTAGCTAATATGCCACAGTAGATCGGCGTAGGTACCTATGCATGCATGTGGATGCGATGTATGTAAACCATAAGAGTCATGCCTCAGCGGCATAGCTTTGCGTAGAAGCGGAGCTGTGATCTCCGCTAGGTGATCTCATTACGGACACGCGTCGTTTACAATTACGTCATTGCAAGCATGTGCTCGCGAGGATAATTACGCAACGTTTGCGCGCGATCGCTGAAAGGCGCTGTGCCGCGCACAAAACGCTCAAACGTTTTGCGTGAACGATCTCCTGCTGTGCGTCTCGCCGACGCGTATTCCGAGATTGCGTGCGGAAAAGGTACGCCGAAGAAGGAAATCTCCATGAGATCTTTGCGAGATAACTCTTTCGCATAGTTCTCGGATTCCCGTAACCGGAGACAAAATTTCTCGAATGTAAATAAAAAAAAAAAAATTGCAAAAAATATATTCGAAATATATATAATATATGATAAAAAAACGATATCATAAAATATAATGTTATATGAAATATTATATACATTAATTAATTAAATTAAAAATTAATTAATTAAAAAGTAATTTTTCGGGAGAAATATATTTAATATATTATGGATATATTTCGCGATGTATTTTTTTTATGCGGAGGTTAATTTGTTATTTTCCATTTATAAAGTGGCATTAGCCGGCGGCTTTTAATCAACCAGAAAACTTTTAAATTAGTTATTGCGGGAAACGCGGGATAGAAAATGGAGACGTAAAGCTAAATCGTCCGACCGCATTCTAAACGATTCGTCGACTTTCCATCGTTGCGTCGCTTCGTCATTGTTGTTGTTGTTTCACGTCGATAAATTCATAAAACTTTCGAGTCTCTAATTGGCGATTAAGATCTTTTTTTTTTCCGTAAAACGTTTTGTCGTCGAATTATCGAGAAGAACCGGAATCGATTGTTCTCAGGGAAAGTTCGCGGAAATGAAATTCCACTTTGGTTTTTTTGCGGTCAATTACTATATCGAAGATTCAGAGATCGACGGTCAATGCTACCGGAAGTTTCATTCCATGGAAAATATATTCAATAATTATATAATTAATTTAACTCAATTTTTTTATTCAATAAATAAATGGGAACGAAGAAATACAGTGCAGTTTTGTAAATATTAATTAGTAAAATTAATTAATTTTTTTTCTTTGTATTACAATAATTCGATTTTTTTATAATACGAGAAATATGAAAATTTTTTTTTTTCAGAATCGCATTATAATTCGCGGAATAATAGTTCGAAAAAAACGCGTATACATTTCGAGTAATTTTTTTTTTTTTTTTTTTTTTTTCGGATTTTTACGAAATATTATGCAGAATCCGATAGAAAAATGTTTATTTATCTTTACTTTTGCGAACACCCTGTATATTCTCGATCTCGACGCGTCGGGAATCTCGTGTGCAAGTGAGTTAATGAGCATTCCGATAAACTCCCGCGTTATCCTGCTATCACTCGCTCTCTCTCTTCGCTGTGGCTGTTTCTGCATTTAACAGATCCGGCTATCGTCTCTCCGTCAGCCGCAACGATAAATCAAGCGGCTCGGCAGAGTGTCAAGTCCGCGCTCTCGCGAACCAGCCAACTATAGCTCGCTAACCCATAGTATGCACATAGATATACGAAATGTGTGCGCATAGAGGTGAGAGGGTGCGAGTGCGGGGGTGGACGCGTCTTGTCATTTTAATGTACAGCACGCGCGCGAGTTCACCGGTGAGCTCACTTGTTCGGCTCGCCTACGCTCGCAGTTTATTCCCTCTTTATTACAGTTAATAGCCCCGGTTCGTCAGTACAAAGTTGCGGATTTTATGCACAAAATTATGAGATCGCGGATCTTTCGATCGCTCGATCATTATTTTTTTTTTTTTCACGAATAGAAAAATTTGCATAAAATAAATAAAAGTACATAAGAAAAAATAGTCACACATGAAAAAAAGTATATCGTAAAAAATATCAAATATATATCTCGCGAAAAATGATATATTACGGATAAATCTCTGCAAATGTGAGTCACTAAATCTATAAAATATTATATGATTATTAATATATCGTATTAATTATACAAAAATTGCGAGTTTTATATATATATTATATATTTTTTGCATATGCGATATATTAAATTTAAAAAAATTTCATATCCGAGAAAAAAAAGATAATATAGACGGAAATTTTTTTTTTTTATTTCGGATTACAGTGAAATTCAATTAAATTTATATTCAAGAAAATTATGTTGGCGTCGTGCTGTCGAAACGCCGTGAATTCTTGAGGTTTTTTTTTTTTTTTTCTTTATTTCCGGAGTGCACAGAGCATTCGGTGCAAAAGGGGGTGTAATATGCGTGGACGGGACGGAACGTTCGCTACGGACGAGTTAGTAAGGGTTTGATATTCCCTGCAGAGTCTCGTAAAGCCCTGGCGATCGTAAACGGGCGTACATTGTACGTACCCTACGTACAGCATCTCACCTCACGCAGCTTCCTCGGCACGTACCGTATTTGCGTTCCGGCGTTAGCATATACGGTCGCCGCGGGCACAAGGTAAACATGTAATACAAAGAAAAGATCGAAAAACGCGCCAATAGTACGTCCCCATTACCTACACTTACGCGCATACATCGCGAAACCCATACAATTTATTTATTCGATCGAAACAATTGTCGATGCGAGAGACAAATCATCAATAAAGGGGCAATAAAAAACATTCCGCACGAAATTGGATCGTTTTCACGTTGGGAAACGTTGTACGATCGAATAATTTGTGAAGAAGTCGTATCGGCTCCACCTGTTCGACATTCTCACCGATTGCGATGTACGCGAATTTACAGCTTCGCGATTGGATAACTCCGCACGCGCAGAGGCAAGACGACACCCTTATCATTTGCTTTTACGTCGCGCTATGTTCCGCGCAGGGAGAGATACATAAATGCAGTTACAAGAGGGCTTGTAGGTTCGAGAGTGAGGAGACGAGATACTCGTAAATGGAGGATTGGCCGACGATCCGTTCACGGAACACTTAACGTTCATCGCGCGACGCAGCTTTCGCTTTGGACACACAACGCTACGATATATCTACAGTATCTTGTATGCCGTTTCCATATAGCTATACGATGGATACTGTTCTACTATATACGTATCAACGAAGCGCTCGATTCGCTTGTTGTTAAACCCCTTCCTCCCCCATAGCACTCGTGGCTATTACTACTCTCGCTCTCAGAAATTCGAAGCCGAGTGAAATTCGAGACATCTTCGTAACGACCCTCCGCCACGATCGGGGGTTACGAGCAGTTTGCAAAATTCCTTACTTCGCTTTTATTTTATCCGGCAACTCACAATTTTCGTATTTCTCTCGCGTTTTAGCTTTCTCTTCGAATTTACCGAGGTTTTCCGCGCCGTCAAATTATTCGCAGTCGGTAATGACGAAACAGTAGTGTATGCATATATTTTTTTTTACTCCGAATGCGATTTTTTTTTTTTTTGGTTTATCAAATATTTGAATCGGAGTAAAATAAGTTTTAGATTCGTGATCTTTCGAAAAAAAATATATTGGACATCGTTCCGAAATTATGAAAAACAAACATTTTTTTATGACGGATTTTCATTAATTTTTTTGTCGATATTTACTATTTTTTTTTTTAACAGCAACAGCTTGTGTTGCGATAGAATATTTTCAAAAATCTCGGTACCTCTATCATTTTGTAAAACATCAAGAATTATCGAAAAAAAAAAAAAAAATTTCAATTAACTTTCGTCATATGATGAAATTCTTTGTTTAGTAATTTTCGGCTCCGATATCAAAAGACAGTCGATCGGCGTATTGATAAATCAACAACAATAACAATAATCAATATATTAATCACATAAAAACGTCGAATTTTTTGTATTGCTGACCATTTTTTTTTGCGTACGCATAATTTCCGTGTGGGAAGACATTTTGCATTTCGCGTCGCGTAAGCCAACTAAACGTCGACATACACACCGAAACGAAAATTAGCATCGCCACGACTGCCAATCCCTTTAATTAAGTTACTTTGTCAAACGACTTTACTGTTATTCGTTCGATTTATTTCTCATTCACTTTGTCATCTCATGCGTCCAATAAACTGAATTCGCGTCTTCGAGAAACTCAGACGCGATTGGTCCATCGCTCATTCACGCGATTCCTAAAATCCTGACGCAGCTTTCCGTTCCGTCTCTGTGTCGTCCCTGTCGTCCGCTCGTCGTTGATCAGGAAAAACGACGAGTTTCTATGGTATTATTCGGTACATCGGGGGGACTTCTTGCAGGAGAGTTTAGGATACACGATGATCGCGGACCTCCATATATCGCGTATATAGACTTCGATAGATCGAACGGAATCGATATTACGTCGAAGCTGTAAAAATCGCGTGATCGTTTATCCTCTTCTGCACGCCCGTCAAACTTCACACGTGTCCGATGCTAGTCACGTAGATACGAAACATTAAAGGTGAAAATGGGGGTCCGTGAGAGGTAAAGAGATCTTAAAAAGAGCGAAGTAAACGAGTTGGCAGATGGAGAGACGCGAAACGCGTTCGTAACTTCGCGCGCGCTGTGAGTCAAACATCGAACGGGAACGATGGATGAGAACACGCGAACAGTCGATAAATACCGTTCGACATTTATTATAATTTATTTTTTAGTGCAATAACAAAGCAATGATTTTTATTTCTCGTCCTATTTTCTCTTTATTAAAATTCACAGTGTTCAAAATACGAAATTTAAAAATCATCATCATTATTATTTTTTTTTATTTTATTTTTATTTATTATTCTTACTAATCAAATCGATTCAACATCGTCATTACTTTTTTATTTATCGTATTTAAAACGTGAATTTTAATAATGGGAAACTCGAGTGATAAAAATGGATTCTTCGTTACCACACCGAAAAATAAATTATAATGAATTTTATTATACTTTGTTTTATTTTATTATTATATATTATTTTCGCCATCGCGTGTAATAAATCTGGACAAGGAAAATTTTTTAATGGAACCTTTTATCGGCATACATCGTGTACTTGTTACGATGACACGGTACGATAGCCTTACGAACGTACAAACGCCCGAGAGAAGTGCTACGGAGACGACTGTAAGATAGAGAGGTCCTGTAAGCTCGTCGATCATAATTAAGACATGACGGACTCGCGCGACTCTGCACACTACACGCTTCGCAGGGGCGCACACAGTCCTGTGTGCGAACACGTAAGGACAATTAGAATTAGTCCCGCCGTAATTACGGCGTCGTTATAGGATCTCCTCGGCGGCAATTATTAATGCAATTATTCCTCCATCCGCGGAGTCGTCGAGTTTATATACTACATGGCCCCTCGCGCGCTCGCTGATGACTCTCCGGCACCCAGTATCACCTGTATCTTCTTAGTTCTTCGCCTTCCATCAGCTCTTTTATCTCCCTACGTTTTCGCATTATAATGAACGTGCCTCGTCCCTCTTCGAGTATTCAAGTTTCTTCGATGTTTCGCCGTTCAAAACTTTCTATAATCGTCCCTTCTAATTACGTATCGCGTGGCGATTAACTATCGCCCGGCGAAATCATCGATACTCCGGCGACTGATGGTCGTCATTCGCGCACTTTTATTACGTTTTCATTTTAATCGTTAAAAAAATATTTTACTCGCAATAAACGGCAAATTTTTAAAAATATTTTTCTAAAAATTAATCATTCCGATAATTAATAAGCAAACTTTTTTTTTAAGAATTTGCGGTCGTACGATACGCCATTTTTTTTTTTTTTTTTTTTTTTTTTCGAGAAAAATGAGGGAATTTTTTGGATTTTCATTGTTGTTCGACTTTTTGCTCTCAAGAGAATTTTTCGTTAGCTCCTCTAAAATCTTAATTAATTGCCTCGATCGCCGCGATTGGGGACTCGACGAAGTCAACGGCGATAGAATTTCTGTGGAAACCGGCGATGCGCGGCCGGAAGTGATTTGTCGGGGACGCCTTCTACAACCGGATGCTCCCACTCCATCCCCTGCGTTAGTCCGTCGCCGGTCCTCGGGCCACGCGAAATTTAATTGCAGACAGAACGCCTCAAACGCTCGAAAATCTTGTCGTGTCCACGCGCTTGTCGATACAATAGAAATCTTCTTGTCGGAAAATAATCTTCCGAATGTTTCGCGAATAAATAATTTTTTTATTATTTGCAATTTTTTTATTTATTATTTATTGATTTTGTTTATTGATTTGAAAAAATATTTTATACTTTTGAAATAGTGTCCATCTCCGCTATGCGCAGACGCCTCTCTTCAGAGCGATATGACGAATAATAAAATATTCGAATGGAAAAAAGTGGAGAGAAAAAAAAAAAAATTAAATAATGTCATGAAAAATAATTGCAGCCATAGAAACGGTCGGCCGAGTATTTCACGAGGGACGAGAGGGAGATAAGTCGCCTTCATAAATTACGAAATACAATATAAATGCAAATTTAATGCCCTAACTATTTGTATTTGGCCTCGACGCGGACGACCGCGAGAGCGGGTTACCCAAGATAGGTGGTGTGTTACTCTTCACAGCTCAGTCCTCTCGCATGACTCTCTCAGTACCGGTTGCCTCCCTCGGTTCAATTTTTTTTCATGCGTTCTTTCGCTATATGCTGATTCCTTATACCAACAGCGAGACGGCCGCCTCTTTTTCTTAATCGTCTCGATGTATCTTATTCTTCGTTCATTCATTCGCGATACAGAATCCTCTTACATCCTTTAATGCCCTCGTATTCATGACCGACGAATATTGACTTATCAAATCACTAAATTCCGCAAATCTTCGAGCAAAAAAATTATCAACGAGAAACCGAAATTAAAAAAAAAAAAAAATTCCATTAAAGCGATAAAAAAAATTTTATGACTCTTATCGAGTAGTAATTTAAAATGTTTAAAAAGGAGATAATTCTACACCTATAATCTTTCATCGAGCAACCAAACGGTTTTTTCCATTTATTTGTGACACGAATTTCGTGGTTCTTTTTTTTTTTCTTATTACGTATTACGGTTATTGATTTATTTAGCTGTGAAATTTATCGACGAGTCGCAACATTTATATTTTCGAACTAATGGAATTGTAACAAATCGAAATCGACTTTTCTTTTTTTTTTTTTTCTTTTTTTTTTTCGAGAGACAGTGAAGAATCACGTACGACATTGAATAACGATGCGGAGCAAAATCGCTCTCGCCAATAGCAAATAGCAACCAGTGCCAAGTTTTTCGATTGTCGAACGGTTTCCGTGAATTTATTTTTTACTTCAGTTTCATATCGATTCTCGTCTATTTCTATTATTGTCGGAATCTACGCGCGACCGATCGTCTGGTACCGATTCCGAGAACTCCGAGAATCCGCGTGTGAATTTCATTGTATCGCGCGACACTAACGGACAGCGCTGAAATTCGAAAACTCAATTCTGTTTTTTCTGAATTTCATTCGCATTCTTACACGAACGCGCGTATCCAATAACCAGCGTTACATTCTGCACGATGGCAGAGTGGGGGGGGGGGGGGGGGGGGGGGGGGGGGGCTTTTTCGGGAACAGTATCGCGAGCTTTTTACCAAATTGAAATATATCAAAGCCATTATGGTCTTTCGTTCCAAAAGTGGCTTCAAAACTTTTCACATAACTTTGTATCGTCCACTCGTATTTTTCTCTCCACTCGTAAATTTTCCCCACACAAAAGATTGCAACATAATTTTTCGAGTTGTCACATTTCGAGGGTAAACTTGAAAACTCGTCTATTTCGCGGTGTAGAGGATACAACACTTGTGTTTGATATTCCTTTACTACTGGGAATAGAGAGGCGCCATTGAATATCCAAGCCGCAGCGGTAAACCCTTCGCGAACGTCAGGCGGGGAAGAAAATATGCTTAATCTTGTATTTTCATTATTTATATGTTTGTTTCGCTCGGCAAAATATTTTTCGTCGACGACTGAACCGTTAGCCGAACATTTCGGGACACCACATTTTTTTTTTCCTGCACGGTGCGACGAATCTACTAAAAACTATTATGTCACCTGGTAAAATTTGACTGTGGCGCCACCTATCATGAAAATTCTCGATATTATGAGAATTTCACCATATTTACGATGTTTTTTTACCAGATACATAGTAAATTGTATCTGATCCTTTTCTCCGATTATAGTCTTAAGAAGAGGTGAAATATCGCGGTCGGTAATAAAAACTGTAAACAACTTTTTTCGCGTATACTGACACCTACAGCTAAAAGAAAAGTCTCATTAGCTGCTTTGATCGTTTCCGCAGCTAATGACACTTTTTTTGTTACAGCAAATGTCAGGATGCGCGAGAAAAGTTGTTTACAGTTTTTGATACCGATCGAGTCAGGGATGGATAGGGGGGGAAGGGGACGCACCGCGCACACGAAATAGCAACATACAGTGTCGGCTATTCATCGGTTTACGTTAGTGACCATTGCCTTTTGTATTTTCTCGATACAATGAAGCAGAAGAACGGTGGAAAGCTCTACGTCGCGGTTTACGGACTCTAACCTAAGAATCGCGCGTAGATGCAAACATCGAGCACGTCGTCTATAGAGTATGGGAATCCGATTGTTTTTTTTTTTTTTCCTCAAGTCGCATCATGAAACGCTAGTTGCTTGACACGTATAACGCATTCTTATTTACCTGTCTCCCGAGAGTTTTCCGTAATTCGCGACTTCGCGTCGCGCAATGATTGCAGCTAATTGCTACGTGCCTCGGCACCTTCACGCCGCGTATTTATTTCATTATATTTCTCTATGTCACCCGTGGTAACTAATCTTGTCAGTTATACAAATTGACTTGTCACGATTATTACGATAGACTATTGCGAAAGTGCGAATTGCAGGATGTTTCAAATTCCCAAGGAAAAAAAAAAATTTTTACGTCAGTAAATTAATTTATTAATCACGCAATGCGGCGGTAACCAAAATTCAATTTTCTCATAGAGGAAACTATTTTTTTTTAATTTTTTTCCTGATATTTTAGTGGAAATTTATTATTCAGAATATTCAAAAACATCGAAAAATTTGAATTTCTGTAAAGTGACGATTTTTTGTAGTAATGGAGCTGAAATTAACAATTCATGCTGATGGGATATATTTCTCGTCAGTTATTTCAATTCCGGTCGAAATCCTTACACTCCTCAAGAATTTATTAAGTTTTAAATTTTTTCAGAAAATGTTAATTATCACGATAACTTTTACAATTTTTTCGTTATCCGACTACAAATTTCTACCCAAATGAACAATTACTACCCGATAATTATTACTTGGTTTCCGGTAATATACAAAATTACACTGTACTATAAAAAAAATTATGCAAATTAGATTTGCACATCGCTTTCGCCGCGTTAAAACCCATTTGAGAGAAAGCTTTGCGCAAATCTAATTTGCATAATTGCCTATTTAATTTTTGGTTTTTTTTTTTTCCATACGCGTGATTTTGAATTTGTAACACAACACAACGTTCGCAACCCTTTATATTGGTTTTTTTTTTTTTTTTTTTTTTTTTTAATTTGAATACCGTTATACATGTGAAATACCGTGGGATTCGGGACACGTAGGAAATGAGCCGAGGATAGTGGAAACCAGCAGGATAGAAAATACGATAATGGAGCAGAACGGTTGCGGGAAGCTCAGCGCTATAATAGCTCTGCCGCACCGCAGATCCCGCAGAGTAACCTAAACGGACGCACTCCGAAAGCGGTGCGTGGTCGAGAGACAGAGAAGCTGCGCGATTCCACGAAATATTATCTTCTCTCAAACCCCCGACTGACAGACCGACCGATAGATGGACAGGCGGGCGGCATAAGGGCCAAAGATCCTGCAGAGTGCACAATACGTGGGCAGCGCGCAACGGCGGAGAGTCATAAACGCACACGCATGAGGACGAAAGAGGTGGAGACCCTCAGTATACTTTTACGACATGGAATTGTGCGTTCCTGGCGTTGATGCTTCGCGGTATATACCTCGAAAGATCACCCGGGTACAGGGACCATCAGCCATAACGTTAAACGTATACGAACACAGGAATTTGTGGTTTTCTTCGCGTGTCGTGGTTTCTCGCTCCTTGCGTGTTTTCTCTTCTATGCTCTATGTTATCCTTGTGGCTTTCATTCCCGTCACCGTTCTGTCACTCTTCTTCTCGCCATTGCCACAATATGCATACTTGTTGCAATTTCTTGTTGTTGTCGTAAGTTCGCGATGGAAGATGAGAAACTTTCAAGGATTTTTCGAGTCAATGACTCTCGATAAAGATCGCGTGACGACGTGAAAAAAGATCGAAAAAAAAAAAAGCGGAATCGCATAATCTTTTCGTCAGCTGCTTTCACAGCTGCGAATTTCTTGACTTGCTGTTAATTTTTTTATTACTGCGTTCACGTTGCTACATTTCCGGACTTTTATAGGATTTTTCGTTGGTATTCGTTGGACTCACTATTCGTATTAGAAGTTCGTATTGGATACTCAATAATTCAAATACACTTTTCTAACCGCGAAGAAAGTTTTCGGTCGTATCGTATTATTCATACGACGACCTTGGGTCGCCACTCGGCTGACCTCGTTAGCCTCGAACGCTTCCGCGACAATATGTATAATCCCAATATATCTCTTGGAGTATATAGCTCTACATAAGTACGAAATATGTTACGCACGGAATATTCTCCTTAGTCTCTGATTGCCTAATGACTCTTTCGAGTTTCGCATGCTTCAGCGCGCGTGTGCCGTTCGACCTTTCGGTCTCTTTTACGCTTTGCTCGTAACACACCACGGATCATCATCATTAGGTACGCGTCACGGAGGAGAGTCAGGAAATTAGTGATACGCTTGATTCTTGGTGCCGACGGAAATCGAGCGATCACACGTGAGAATCGCGTATATGTAAATCGAAAAAAAAAAAAAAAAGCTATATCTATGTATAAAAAAAAAATTAACGATAAATAATTCGTAATAATGAATAATAATTAATAACTTATTATTCATTATTATTTTTAAAAATATTATTATTAAATAATAATAATAATAATAATATATAAATATTTATGTATTTTTTATATAAAAAAAATTTTCATTGATCTCATTTCGAAGATTTTTCTTTACCGTTTATCATCGATTAGCTTGAATCGTTGCTATTCTACGATCGAAATTTTCGTCGATTCACTTCGCTCTCGCGAAGCTCTCGCGAAAATGCTCACAAAATTTTCCAGCAACGTTCGGACGAAAGTTTTATATTCCAGTGGTTTGGTTAGAATGTGCAATTCTCGTTCAACGCTTGCAGATGGATTTTTATTGGCAAATATGATAGACAGAGTGAGTGAATGAGAGTCAGAAAAGAACTTTGCGATATTTCTCACTCGCGTGAGCAATGCTCGTACAGCCGAAGGTAATCTCAACGCGTAGTCGGAGGTGCTGACAACCGGAGACTCTGCGTACTCGTAAAAAAGGAAGGAACACTTTCTCGTAAATCAATAAATCTGCTCGGTACTGTCGTATACCCTTTTGTACGATAGATTGCATCCAAACGCCACGATGTTTCGAAGTAACCCGCCGCTTCGAAAATATCGCTCGGCACTCCTATGGAAAAAGTATATGCAAAAATATATTAAAAGTATTAAAAATTCACCGCTTTAATATATATTTGTAGAAATATTTTTCAAAATAAATCGACAATGGACCAATTTTTCGTCGAAAATATATTTGATATATTTCGCGAAATATTTTTTTTTCCCGAGGGCAAAATTCACCGATAACCGCGTAACCGCGAAAAAATACGAATAAACGAATATTCTTCCGCAATTTTCGAATTTTCGGAAGAAAAAAAAAAATAATAATAAAATGAATAATTTATCAAATGAAAATGAAGAAACTGAAAGAAAAACGAAATTTCAACGATAAAAGTAACCACCTTTTGCGAATATACTCGCCAATCGGTAAATATACAAAACCCGTAGAAAATTACATCTATTAAAGCGAAATTACTAAATTATCGAGAATTTTATTTCGATGTATCAATTCGTTATTGGCAGCGAAGTAATAATAAGTCAAATGTATTCTTTAATGATACATCATCGAGTTAATGGGCACACAGCGGCAAATCGTGACCCCCAACGAGTCTAACAGGTGATAGGGTCGCGCGAGGGAGAGAGCGAGTTGTCAAAGCGTGACATGCAGGCAGATATCGAGAGAAAGGTTCAATAGTTCATCGGTTAGATGAGCTTCGACTCTCGCGCTAAGAAAATCTCTCCGCGGCGGTTTGCGTTCATACAGCGAAATATCGCCGCGAGAGACTCGAAGATCGGGAACGATTTAAGCAGCACGATGGACCGGTAAAAGAAGACGGGTTACCTATAGATAGACTGATAGACTGCCGGATTGTGGTATCGCGCGTTAAACCCGAAAGAATGTAATCGCGAAATGCGAAGGGTCAGATATCTCATTTTCCGGTTGCGCTATCGGTCAGAAAAAAAATAAAAAATAAAAAATCGTAAAACGAAGAGACTCCGGCAAACATTCAGAAGGATTTATCGTAGTCCGAGAGATGAATCTTCGTCGGAATATAAAACGTATACACGCGATGCAAGGTTCACGTGTACGTAGTTCACAGCCGCAGCCGAACAGTTAGAATATATTATAATGCTACCTGAATACGTAGATATACATTTAGAAGGGAGATATGAATATGATTGAGGCAATGGAAACGAAAAAAAAAAAAAAAAAAAGATTTGCTTTATCATACGTAGCGAGTATTATATACCGCGGGAGAGTACAGAGTGCAACAGTAGATGCACAGAATATGCAGAAGAGGGATGAGCGAAAGGAACGCGAAAGAAGCGTTACAAGAAGAAGACGATGGAGGTCTACGGGGTTCCGTGCCACGCCGTAATCAGGAATCTTTCCGCGGGATAAGCCGTTTGATTAAGCAGAGGAATCCTCCGCGTCCTCCCCTTTCTCCGCGTCCTCCCCTTCCTCCTTCCCTTCCTCCTCCCTCTTCTATGCTTCTGGAGGAAAAAGTCTTAACAGTAAAAAGAAGCAGAAAAGCATCATCCCGAAGAAGAGGGATGAGAAAGAGTATCGTACCCCCGTCTCCCTTTCCCCTCTTTCTTTTGAACTCGAGAACTTGTATCCACGTAATCACGAGAGTATCCTCGAGCTGATCGGTCACGAGGACTGAATAATTTTGCAATTTTAAAAGTTTGCCGCATCGAGACGCGCGGCATTCCACCCGTTGTGTACATACCTACTGCACATAAAAACATACAAGTACATGGCGTGTGTATATGCATTGGTGAATCCTGTAACTCCTAATCGCGGCGCATCTACTTCAATGTCTACCTATCGTATATCGCGATGTACACTACTGGCATATATGCAGTTTATGCTATATACCTATACATATATGTGTATAATATATATATATATATATATTGAACGAACTTTTAATGCATACATCGGGGTACATGTATATCCTCCGTCACGCATAAAAGTCCGAACAGTTTTGGTCGATCTTCTCGATTTACAATTTATACATCGCAACACATTCGCGATTCGTTTAACATCAGTTTGGAAATCTTTCGCGGGATTTAAACTTTTTCACGATCTGACATAATCCGGAGATCTGGAAAGAGGTCTTGCAAAGTCGAAGATAAAGATGATCGATCAAAACATAAATTGTACATTGGCGAAAAGAGACTGAAATTTGTTTGCGATTTGTTCGGTTGGCCTTTCGAATCGATTCTCAGGCATATCAGTCGGAAATTATGCAAAAACAGATATCCCCGTAAGGTTACCGAATCACCTTTTAAAGCCATAATATCGACGTTTTTTTTTTTTTTTTTTTTTTTTTCGCGTAAAGATTGTTGGTATTATAAATTTCATAGTTTACCGTGACGAAAATGGCTTTTCCGTGTGCGACTAGAAATAAATAAATTAATTGCGCTTCAATCACATCCGAAAAAAAAAAAAAAAAATTACGTAATTTATTTACCCCTTTGAAGCGAACGACGCGTGCGTTACGCGAGTTGAAAAGTGTCTTTGAAGCGAATTGAAAATTAGTTGAGATCTTGTGAAACGATCGATA
The DNA here is from genome assembly GCA_964006125.1 of Cryptus viduatorius. Taxonomy (NCBI): domain Eukaryota; kingdom Metazoa; phylum Arthropoda; class Insecta; order Hymenoptera; family Ichneumonidae; genus Cryptus; species Cryptus viduatorius. Next base: position 2,775,414 of record OZ023226.1, read on the forward strand.
GAGATTCCGCTTCGAATGAATCCAAGAAAATAGGAGAGATACCAGCGAGAGAGTCTTGAATAATTTTGCAATTGCAATTTTTTTTTTTTTTTTTTTTTCATTCGATCGCGAAACATCGGCCATTGCTTGTCGAGTGGTGTTGTCGATACTTGATAATGGTGTGTTAGTCGGCAATCAACATGGAATAACACAAACGCTTGCGTATAAAAGTCTCTCTCAGCGCTCTGCGAGATCGTGAGTTATTTTATAGAATCTCTTCTCGAGATGTGTCGTCATCTCGCATACCCCCCGTCCGTACGTGTGTAAACAGTTACTTGTTCTTCGCGCAATTAGAATCTCTTGCGAAATTGAACGTTACGAGAAAGTAAAAAAAAAAAAAAAAAATTCAAGAAAATTGTTATCTCTCAAATCTTTTCATCTCGCAGTCATGGTAAATTTTTTTTTCTCCATCGAGAACGGAATCTCATGCGATTTTTATATTCTCTCCGATACATTCGGCGCATTTCGCGGTTTTATACGCTCGCCGAAGCCGCATGATGCTGCAGATTGGTGAGCGGAAATCTTCGAGATCTCGATATCCCGTTCGCTCCACATCACGTATCTCATACTCTCGTCTATCGGAATCTCACGACGGGCGCATGTGAGTTGTGATATACGTGTCTTTCGCTCGGGTAAACGTAAACATATATAATGACGAGAGGGAAGGCGATGCGAATGGAAGAATTGCCTTTCTCTCTTTACGCTCGATGTATGTATCGTTTTATATACACATCTGCATACGCTATAAATACATAGATATTCATATGTATACATATGTACAGTGAGCTATAAAAATTTGATATAAATTATTTTCGAGACACAACAACGACGAGAATAAGTTACAGTAAATTTCACATAGTAAACACGTGACACGTGGATGAGTCACCGGGTCACTATACGAAGCCGACTCACGGCGTCATCGTCGTCGTCGTCGTCGTCACGTAAAGAAGTCGATGGGTTTGTTGGCATCGCGGAATTTCGTAATATCTCTCGTGCAACAGCAGCACAACACCCGGGCGGTCGACCGCGATCCTTGGAATCGTTCCAGCGACCACGCGCAGCGCACTTACCTTTTTCTCACTCTATATATATATATATATATATCTTTCTCTCCCTGATATTAGTTCGTCAACGTTAGTTCCAACATTCGTTAGTCATAATATACATCTCGAATCGTTACAACACGCGCCACTTCGCTAGATTGCTCGTGTCACTTTTTCCGAAGATTTTTTTTTTTTTTTGCAAATACTTCGCGGCGCTTATTATCGCGCGTTCGATTATTGCCACCTGCCGAGTAATCTTCTTAGAACTTGGAGAAGCGATGGTTCGTTACTATTAACGTGTCCGGCACGTTGCCTATTACTTTTATGTATATACTTTCGTCTTATTTAACCATTCGACGCAATTTTTTTTTAACCTTAAAAAACATCGTAATATTGCACCTTTTTCTTCTATAGAAGTAAAGTATATACGAGAATACGAAAGATATGTTTTTATATACAATTGCGAAAATTCTATGTTTTACATATGTTTGTTGATAAAATTGTATGTAATTTATACATATTGCGAGAAAAATTCGAATTAACGCGATTTATGAGTTAAGGAAATCCGATGTCTTCATCGTTGCAAATTTTTTTAAAAATAAATATTTTTACGTTTAATCGTAATAAAATCGAAACGCTGTTGGAAAAATGGATGTTGACGGAAAATGGAATTAAAAATTATAAAATTTATACGTTTTTGAAACAATGCCAATACATCGAGAATACACTTTTTTTTAAATTTCAATTTAATAAATTCGATTTTGAAAAAAAAAAAAAAATTGAAATTTGCATGTTTTTTTTTCGATAATAATCGACGCAATTCGTAACAATGTGCAGCCGATGTAACATGTCGAGAAATCTGTTTAATTGCGTTTAGAAATATACACGATAATCTCGTTTACGATCGGTCGTTTAGTTATTATACGCTAAGCGTTCTTCTCGTGCATAAATAATCCATTTTGCCTATTCTAAGAAACCGCGACGACAAGGTGCGTGTAAGTTCAGCTCTCGCGACGGTCGAGAGAGAGTACTTACATTGCAGACCTTACCTTATGCGGTCTGGCGCCGCCGCTCGCCATTCCGGCTCACGTGAAGTCCCGCATTTGCGTTATAGATATACATCCCGTTCGCTTCTACACGCGTATACATAAATGTACAGCTCCGCAGAGACCTCAGAGTGCAAGTGCAGTTCGATCCCAGAATGGTTATGCGGGTTAAGCGACGAACAAATTAATATTGGCGGGTCGCGAGCAACCTGTTGGTCGATTTACATGTTGAGTCATCAGATTGGGCTCCGTAGACGGCGCGTAATACCAATCGCAGAATCTCTCTGACAACAACGAATTATTAACTCCTTAATGTAGTTCTCCCGTTTCGTGTTCATAATCCGCAGAACTTCGAGAAAAATTACGGAAAATTGCAAATACTTCTCGATGATAGAAAAATCTGAAAAAATTCGTGCGTATGAAAGGTACTGAAAAAATTAAATTTGCATAATAATAATTAAAAAATGTTATTAAAAAATTGATGAAAAAATTTTCCGAAAACCCAACTTTTTCTTTTATGAAAATTCGTTCATTATTCTGAAGACGACATTTTTTCAAATTTCTCACATTACTTTGATTTTTTTTTATATGGAAAAAATGTGTGAAAAAAAAAAAACAAAATATCGAGTCGCTCGGCAGAACCATTATTTCAGTTCGTATTCGCTAAAAGTCGCCTGAAAAAATCCCATGAAAATGAAGAATATATCGATATATACATATAAGGTAAGGAGAGTTGTTATGATTATTATTAATTATATAACATTTTTTACGAGTTTCATATAAAAATATATTTTTTTTATATTCCCATATATAATTTATTTCTATGGCATAACCATTGAAAAAAATGTCTCAACTTCATCGAAAGTTTTTTATACGCTTCCACTCGATTAGTTACACGATTTTTCCACTACTCTCAATCTTTCTGCGAATTGTTTATTCGGCTTATTTCGATATGTCAACGTTTGAGATTCGTTGCGCCGGGGATTTCCTCTCTGTGACGTTATTGCATTCCACAACGTGCTCCACGGATTTGTCCCCTTTCTCTCGATTCTGTATTCGGCTAATCAACTCGTTCTGTAATCCCCCGGAGTAACGTTGAACGTAAATGCACAGCAAGAGAGCAGACACTGTGTACGGGGGTTTTCGTGTCTGGCAACCGTGACGACAGCGTCGACGCGGTGTCTCTCGGTTTGGCGAAGCTTAACCGGTGTGTCGCGAGAGACAACCTTTCTCGCCGTTCTGGGAGCAGTTAGGCAGAGTAACAGAAGCGCGAACGTCGAGGCAAGAGACCCAACCAAATAGCGTCATCGCCGTTGTTATCGTCGCTGCTTTCACCGTAGCGTAAGACTCACGCGGACCGACGAAGAGCGAGAGAAGTAATTGAGATATCGCATACGGTGACATAACAATGCGCATTCTGAGATTCCGAGCCGTTCGCAATTATCAGAAATCTCGTCCAGACGCAACATTCGTTCCGTTCGTTAACTCTCCGGCGCGAAGGAGGGAGGTACTGCCTACTTACCGACTACAAGATATACCCCCGAAGGCTATAACAATATCGCTGCATTTCTGCACGAGAGCGCCAAACGCACGGTAAAATCTCGAGTCTCATATATAAATTATCGCGACAGCGAGAGAACGCGATTAATTGATCGATATACTTCGATATACTGCGAGAAACGTACTATAAGTATATCGTTCGATTGTATACGACGTATTGACGTATCGTAATAATAAAAAAAAAAAATCATTTATTACCGCTACACTTTTTATCTAATTAATTTATTAATTAGATATATTTAAATGTTAATATGTTATTTTTGACGTTTTTAATATAATTAATATTTTAATCACGTAAATTTTTATACATTTACTTATATATATTTGCAGAAATATATTTTAAAGTATATCTGCAATACGCGATCTATATTACGTATTTTGTAAATGTATATTAAAAATATACCTATATACAAGTTTTCCGCTGGGAATATCCGCTATTTTTTTTTTTTTTTTTTTCGAATTTTCTTTAATTGACTTGTGACAAAAAATGGAATATATTTCGAGTTTGAAAATAATTATCAAGTTGAGAAAAATGCGACGAGATTGAATATTCATTCGCAATTGTCCGCTGGCTATTAACCCAATTTCGTCCCACGAGCTTCTCTACTACACCTCTTCGCCTTCTTCTTCTTCTTCTTCTTCTTTTACTTCTTCTTGTTTCGCTCGTTCGCCTCGTCGCAGCGTATACTACTCCCCTTTTCTTTCGTCTCGTTCTTTGCATCAAAGAGATTCTTTTCTCTCATCTTTCTCTATTTTTCTCTCGATAATCTCGCGTCTTGTTCTATACGCGCCAGCAGTGGCAAGCGTCCGGCGCGCTCATTGCACGTTGCATTCCGTAGGCCGAGTGGAAGGACCCCGTCAAGGTGAGCCGGTCATCGTGCCGCGTGAATGCTGTTTCGCGGAGAGTATGCGAGCGCGAAACTCGCGGGAGCCTCCGCCACGCAGCAGCAGCACCAGCAAAACTCCTCACTGCGCCTCTTTGCCGGTTAGAGCTGAAAACACGAAAGACGACGATTCTTCGTTGCATCGACGAAAGTCACGTTGGAATCCCAATTTTCCCCCTTTCGCAAGAGTCCCATTCAGCAACACTCGAGGAGAGTGATGAATCTCGTCGTGAATTTTTTTTTTTTTTCGTAACAATAATTCGCACGAAAGATTCGTTCGATTTTATAACAAGAAAAAAGTTTCGATGAAAGCCGCGCGATTTCACCGTCGTTTATAAATAAATGATTTTATTTATATCGATATCGAGAAACAGGCGGATGTACTCTCGAATCGCGGAAGTCGCGATTTACCGCTCAAAGAGGAAGCGGTAAGACGAACGCGAATAGAGAGCCCACACGGTGGTCTCGAAGCTCGCGTGGAACGCACAGGTGTCTCGTTAACGCATTGCCAGTCTCTCAGTCTCCGTGTGTTCGTTCATCTCGCTTGTGTTCACCCGAGTGGCCTAACGTCGCCGCCGCACAGTCGTTCAGTTGCTAATCGTGCGTTGAACACAGAGGAAGCCGAGAGCCGCTTGGGCGCTAAGTGGCAGAACTATGCGCCGCACGAGAGAATACCTCTCTTTCTCTATTGCCGTCGGAAACTTTTAGCGAGTATCGCGAATATATTACGATACTCGAGTTAACTACGGCGCTTAACGCTTTCGTTTGTCGCGAGACGTTTTGTCAACGATAACGAAAAAAAAAAAAAAAATCAAAAATTTTGCTAATTCCGAGTCGAGAAGGTGCTAAAATGCATCTCGAGCCGCGCGATACGATAAATCGAAAAAAATGTTTAATAATTTCAATCATTCAATTTTTTGAAACATTTTTCGCACATACAATATTTGCAATATCAGAATGAAAAACTGTCCTTCCATTGAAGAAAAAAACTGATGTATTTCATTTAGCTGCGAGAATAATAATAGAAAGAAGTCGAAAATGTAATTTCCGTCCTGAACCCTTCGACTTTTTCTTTTCGAATCGGATTAATCAATCATCCGCGATCCGGCTGCAGCGGTGACGAGAAACTTTATTTCGAGAGACCGACCTACAAAAATTTTTTTTTTAATGTTTCGAACAATCGCCGAACTTTCAAGAGACTTGACTATCCTCAATGTTTTGGAAAAGTTCTGGAAATTTTTGATTTTTTAAATTTTTAAATTTTTAAATTTTTAAATTTTTAAGTTTTTAAATTTTTAAATTTTTAAATTTTTAAATTTTTAAATTTTTAAATTTTTAAATTTTTAAATTTTTAAATTTTTAAATTTTTAAATTTTTAAATTTTTAAATTTTTAAATTTTTAAATTTTTAAATTTTTAAATTTTTAAATTTTTAAATTTTTAAATTTTTAAATTTTTAAATTTTTAAATTTTTAAATTTTTTGCTAGCGTTCAACAGGACACCATGATTTGCATAGACTCTAAATTGCGCTTAGAATGCTTTAAGGGTATTTGCGTCAAAGCTGAAAGAAAAGAGAAGGGGAGGGGGAGGGGAGGAAAAAAGAAGAGTAGGGGGATGTTCCGATAATTCTCTTGATCCTTTCTCGGTGTACTCTTCGTTGGTACATTGCACAGTTATTACGACCTCGTAAATATGTCGCTGTCTCAGACATCCCACGAAGCGGCACGGGGGAGATACCGATCGTTGTATGATGCGAGGGAGTGCTAGACTGGTATGCGATTAAAAAAAAAAAAAAAAAAAAAAAAAAAAAATGAAAAAACTTCGAAGCGGTTAGCGGCTGTGCCTAGCGGCAGGCATACGTACGCGAACGGGGATGTGCGCGGCGAAGCGGATTGGCGAAGCTTCGCGGCTGAAAGTTGAAGCGGTCAGTGGTTCAGTGACTGGTCGGTGGCACGAAGTAGGAAGTGCGCAGAGGCGAAGAGTTTGAAAAACTCTGTGGCTGAAAGTTGAAGTGGACAGAAGCCAACATTGCCAGAAGGAAGAGTCAGCGGCACGTGCAAAAAGCGAAAGAAATTACTTTATTACACCGAAACGATGTTGCGATTAATTAAATTAATATATATATATATATATCATCCCCATTAATTATTATTAATTACATATAATTATTATTAATTCAATATTTCATTACCCCCGACATTTTTAATTTCGGATTAAAAAAAAGGGACGTAGCTATTTGGAAACATCGCCTAATTACTGCTCCGAAAACAATATACGCGAAATTAATAAACGATAATCGATATAATGCTCAATATCAATTAGTTTATCGCGTTACGTGAGAATGGGATCGAGATAAGCGGAGGCGATGGGTGGCCATTATATAGCTGCGAGTGATGCAATATCAGCACCTGTAATTTATCCCACGTTTTCTATGTTCCCGTAAAATCCTAAAGGATTAAAGGATATTAAAGGATAAATGGATAGAATGGAACCACAGGTCGAATATCAAATTTATTCGTCAATTTCAATCGTCAATCGTTGATATCGTAAACAAAAAAAAAAAAATAGACTAATTCACAGTTAAATAATTATAATAATTATAATAATGAAAAGAATAATAGATATTTCGTGATTATCGCGAAGCAGACGATCGAGAAAATAATCAGTATGATAATTGATCACAGTGACGAACTCTCGCGAATGAAGCGTATCGTATCCGCGATATATTAAGCTTCACCGATGGTGGATTAGCTGTACGGTACGCTATCGCGAATCAGGAGCAAAGAGGGGTCACGTGGGTGTAAAGGGTCAACGCGCGCCGGCCGCTGTTCGGAACATTCGTTCTTTCACCGTTCGAGAGCCGTTTCATCGCCACAGCAAAAGCAATTTGATGAATGGCCCGCGCAGGTTATCGGGAGAACGGAACCGTTCATCCTTGTTAATGAATGATAACGGATCGACCGAGTAGTGTGCACACACCGGCGGTATAGATGTAATTACTTAGCGTACGATTTATCTGCGAGTTTTATGACGAAAAAAAAAAAAAAAAAAAAAAAAATGCTCCGTGCCGAGGATAGTATACGCCGCCAATAAAAGCTGCCAATCTCTCGATAGATCGAGGAGTACAGGTGGACTACAAAATCCAGAAGGGTGCACCGTATTATGTATATCCGTCTCTGCGCTTTGATATGACAGACACGTTCCGTTCATTTTTCTTCGGCTCTCCACTCTCCTCTTTGTATACCACGGATAACACAGTAGTACTGTAATATATACGGTATACATAGGTATAGAATTGATCATATGGTTTACGTATTATACCAAAGTGCGATTTCACCGCGCGCTTGTCGCCGTTAGGAATTGCGAACGGGAAATTGTATATCGACGAGAAAGAGACAGAACGGGGATACATAGTAGTAATACATATGGCAATAAAAAAAGAGCGTTGCGCGCGGGATAAACGAAGAAACTTTCTTTATTTTCGCCGGCGGGTGACGTCGATGAAACGGTGTACGACGAGGACGACGAAGACGCGAACGCCAAGACGGATACGACGCTTTGCTGCAATGATATTCCGTTCTATATATATAGCTATATGTGCAAAAAGATAACCGAAGGAACACACGGCAGCTGTTCCAGCAAAAGCCACGGGACCGCGACGTTGATCGACAAGATATGCTTCTCCGGGATTTATCGTCGCGTTTCCTACGTCGCATTAAGGCTCTTCGTATATCCTGCTAATAATTTATCGATATCGTTACAACGCAGTCACTTCTATAACGTTGCAACGTTGTTCAGCCGCTTCGGGCGTAAAGCTATTTTCCCGCGCGACACTAAAAGCCCAACGTGCCACACGAACGCGAACATTATTCCATTATACGTGAAACAACACGACCGGCGTATTCGCCTTCGAGGCAACTGACTTTCTCGCTTACGGGCTTTTCCCAGTTAAAGGAATACGCGAGGAGAAGGATAATCTCTGTATTTTCATGAAATTATCAAAAGCATATCGAAAAGACGAGCTTCCGGTTTATCAGTCGCTTATCAAGAGGTATATATCATCTATAAAACAATTTTAATTGCGTCTCGTAGATCGACGGAATTTTTCGAAATCTCAGATTTCTGTATTCTGCGATATATTTCCACGTGAAATAAAAGAGCAAAAAAAATAAGACTAACCTTTCGGAAAAAAAATTACGAAAAATTTTTTTTAGGTCAATATCTTCGTTAATTCATTTTACTCGCAAACGGCTTCATTTATAGATAATAAAAAAAAAAGATCGTAAGAAAATTGGTTAATTTAATTTGAATATTTTTTGTATATATACTTCGCGGTACAATAGTCGCGGAGCGTCGAAAAACTTACGGATCATTTGCTAATGAAAAAAGATTATTGGTTTTTGCAAAAACGGCCAATGTACTCAGGTAAAAAGTGCAGGTAACCGCTGACTATAACGAGTACGATATGGACGAAGGTATACCGTGTCCGTCCGAGCGTTCGATCAGCTAATTGGCAACCGGCCGTTGATACTCGATGTCGTATTAAGACTCTCTACGATATAAGCGCAGCGCTCGAGATCGACTAGTAAAACGAGGAACTCGAAGAGACTTTGTAGACTTCGCCTGAGGCTTCTGTCGTCTAGTAGCACTTCAGTCTGGGAGTCCGGTCTGTAGTTGTTCGCGTCGTCTAGAGATCGAGGTTTCCAGGATCCTGTAAGGGTATTATAGAGGCGCGGCATAGATATACATATATATATATAAAGGGTATCCGCATACATAAACAAGGAATCTTTCTCGTCGAACTGTTCCGTTTCCGTATCGCCTCGGGACACGGTGACCCAGTCCGGTTCCATGGAAACCGGCTAAACAATTCTTTCGAACTAAAATCAAATATTCCAATTAAACGGAACTGCCGTACGCGGTGCGCCATGCCATCGCGATAATTGCTAATAAATAACAATTTTTTCAAATCATCTTGGAAAGTTGTTCGATCTAATATCGCATTGATCGCCATTTATATCGACTTCGTTATTAATTCAATTATTGATTTTTCTTCGCGACAAAAATTTTCATTTGATAATAATAATGATAATAATATAATTTCATTATACGTTCATTCCGATTTCTTCATCCGTTTCTCGATTAACGGAGAACTCGTCAGGTATAAAAGATCGCGGGCGAAGTCCTTTTTCGGCTTTGATAATTGTCCCTATCGCCGCGTGTTTCAGTGCGGAGAGAATTCTTCGATTTAATGATCGGTATCAAATTACTTGACATTCTCGCACGCTTCTGTGTTCCTCTCGAATCTCTTTTTCGCCTGACCCGGCGATGTTCCTGCATCGTCGATACATTCATTTAATGCTGTGACCGTGTAAAGTATAAGCCGCATTAAGGTCGTGTACGGCGAGTCTCATCATCGCGAGGTTCATATATATTCTTCACATGACACTCCGGATCTCCGTTCGTAGCTCTCGCGATCATCGCGACTTCGCTTTAGACACGGTCGATCGACCTTAAGGAGGAAGTCGGTCGAGGAATCCTTACGCGCCTACGCGCGTGCGACTCTTAAAAGGACCGCCCGTGTTCGCCTACGGGCATACCATAGTAAACTATAAACTATGTAGTAGCGTGCCAGTACGATCCTTTATTCTCTCGATTTTTTTTGTTCCTCCTCCTTTTACCTACGAAGCGGAACGAACGTTTCTCTTCGCTCTTCGCCACGGCGAAGAACGTCGGAGGCGAAACGACGTTTGCACGTTTTTCTCCTATTCCTCCTCCTCGGTACCTCGTGATAGAGAATCATCCTTCGCGTTCACTCATCCCCTCGGGCTAACGATCTCTTTGCGCCCGAGAGTTCGCGAAACGAGCTGATCGCTCCCTGGTCGACATCGATCATCGACGGAAGATCAATATACGTCGTCTACTAGGTATAGATAGGTATAACCCTGACTAAGGTACTTTGTACATCGAACTTTTCGCTATTAGTAGCGTACCGATCTTTATAAATCGGTTGTTGTCTGCCGACTACTCTCAATGCTAAAATTGAATATACGGCTCCGCTGGATTCGATTAAATCGTTTTTTCGCCGATTTTCAATTACTCTTTTGTACAGTTAAATTCTATTACTAGTTTTCTCATTGATTGCTTATCTGATTTCTAACCAAAACGGCTTTAACACCGTCAGTTTTACGATCGAACGTTGGAAAACAAGGTAAACGAACTTTTCGATAGTTTCCGCGATCTATTGTTCGGAAAACATATCGATCCTATGCTTCAATATATGGACGAAGTTTATTTCAATGAGGAAATCCTTCGGCAGAGTTTGATAAGGAAATCCAAAGTTTCATTAGTAGCGTATAATGCATTATCATGCAACAGGAGCGTCGGTAGCAAAACTTGGCTCACCACTTTGCTCTTACTTCGCGAGCTCCCGCGGCTTTGGTTGTTTGTCCTACTAGTAGGCTGTTCTAAAGCTCCGCGTGTACCACGGACTCGCTCTCTCCCTCTCTCGATTATAGTTGGTATATCTGCCTTGCAGATCCGCATACCTTCTCCCGTGAACCTTGACTATTTCATGTTACGCCTTTCGAACGTACCTGTCTCACTCCGAGAATATCATTATCTCTCTTCCTTTGTCTCGTCGCTCTTTGTAAACCGCGCTTTTGGCCTATTCACGTTTATACAATCGCTTTGGATACATATCTTGACCCCGTCTGTGGCCTCCTAAACTTGTTTCTCGTGTGAAACCTTCTCATCGACATCGATAAACTATCTTACGTGTTATCGAAACTTTCAGAAAAGATCGATTCATCCTTTCGGAACTTCGGATCAAAGTTTTACATTGCGCGGTCTTCAACTTTCCGAATCCTCGCGATATTTTTGAGGCAAACAAATATTAGGATTTAAAAAATTAAAATACCGATTAAAAGTTCCTTCTTTAGGGAGAAAAAAAATGAATAATAAATAATTTACAGAAAATTTACTAATTTTATGACAATAAATTCACAGCCGCAGGTAAAATTTACCGTCAGTTTCGATAAAAAAAACAACGCTACGATTAATTAAATTTAATAATAATAAACTATCATTTGTCATAATGGAAGAAAAGTTATGAAATTAATGTCCCAAAAATCAGCGTCAAAATATTTGCCTCGATTTATTGGTAAATTTAATTATTTTTCACTAAATTCAATGTGATGCATTTTTAATTATTTTTAAAAATATTAATTATATTTTAGTTAATAAATAATTAGTTGCTATTTCGACCATTATAACCTATGAAACGCTCGGCAACCAGCATCGTCGAGTGCACGCTGTTCACCTATTTTCCCCTATATATCAATTCACTTTGTTTGTTTTTTTTTTATTTTTTTCCCGATATTTGTTCTTTCAATTTCATTACTGTCATTATCATAACCTCTCGTATGGAAGCGGAGAAATTGCATTGGAATTCTAAGCGCTTCGGGTGCATACGAGGCGAGCTCCCGATTGTTTTCCTCTGCGCATACATCGAGGCCTCCGGCCTCGGTGAACGGGTGAATTACTGGAATTTCCAATGTTTCCAGCGCTAGTGATTGGGAAAAGCTATCGGTCAGCGTATATGTAACCCGAACGGGGCGGTTGAACGCCGAAGCGCACGACATTCTCGGAAAGGCACTTGGCGTTCACCTTGCCGTTGAATACCGATCGGCACGACGACGATCGCGCCTATAGGCTCTCTTTGGTTGTCCCGACATCGCGCTGCTGCGCTAACGTACTTGACAAGAATGCGGTTTCACCTGAGTTTGCCGTTTTTTTTTTCTTTTTTCTTAACGGTCAATGACCGCCACGTATTCTTCGCGCAATTTTCCTCATGGAAAAAAAAATGTTCTCCAACAACAATAATACGCGGAGTTACAAAAGAAATGTAAAATGAACAGTGCAGGAAATTGCGAAGAATTTAATGAGACTCGTAGCAGGCTAAGCAAATTATTCTAAATAAATACGTTGATTGAACGATTAGTGAAAAATTTTCCAGAAAATTATCCTCGTCGGAAAAAAGATGTTTCAGCAATGAGAAAATAAACTTTTATGGTCAGTAGATGGCGAATACGAAGCGAGTACTGGTGGAAGAAAAAAAAATTCGACAGGGGTGGTGTCCCGCGTTTATTACCGATAGAATAGCATCTTATCAAGTAACTTTATTGAAGCGTTACCGTTATCCGACCGCTTCTCTTTTCTTACTTCTTTTTTTTTACCTCTTTTTGCCTCTTCGCTTCTTCCATCATCCCCTTTTTACCGACTTGAATCACGCGAGTATATCTATGGATTCGATATACGCGTGTGGTTTCGAACAAAAATTCAACTTTTAACGATCGAAGATAAAATCGAAATTACATTTGGAGCGGGGATTGGGACGAGTGTCGTAAAGGAACGTGAACGGTGGGGATTAGTAATGGTATCGCGCGTGGAGCGGTGCGGGAATCGATGGAGAGACACGTAAAGCAGATTTGCGCGAAATTTTCATCCAGTAACAGGAAACTGCGCTTATATATTTAGAAAAGTGTTTTTTTTTTTTTTTTCGTTTTTTAAAAATGGATCCAAATGGATTGAAGAAAATTTTGAATTAAAAAAAAAATGTCGGTTTAGGTATTTTTCAATAACGAGTAATTTCTACATTTTTTAGTATATCGATATTGCACCTCGTAATTTTCCTTACATCATGGCGTTTCGATTTGCGGTTCGTGAGGCCGTTGGCCACCTGTGAAGTAAACGTGTCGTTCAAAAGTCTTTTGTAAATTCTCGGGAATTCTCGTTACAAGGCAATAGCAGCCGAAAACTTCTTGGTATACAGTAGAAATGTATTAGTACCGATTTCAGCGTTTGGCGTTATCGTTAGAGGGATTTTACTGAGTCATGAAGGAGTATCAATAATATTGAAGCTTTTACCCAATCGCACGAAATGAGAAAGTTACCGATATTAAGTTTACCAAGGAATCATATGCAGTTGCTCGTTGGAAAAACATTTCCCGGTTGCGAGAATTACCGGTATTGCAGGATTAGATTTGTCGGTATGCCGTGCCGAAGCGTTTAGGGGATCATAAAAGAAAAAAACGAATCGTAGGATTTTGAAGCTCGAATAAATTGTGCGATCAAATTGGCCGCGATCTCACTTCACGTACGATAAACGTTACGATGTAAGCTTGAAATACGGAGCGACGATCTTTCGCGGTTCAGTGGGGCGGTACTAAGGCGATTTGCGAATAAAATTTCACAATGCTACTTTGCACAGGCCATCTGTACGAACTTCGTACGAATTTTTGTCACATTTCGATGGAAATTACAATATAAAATATGTGTCGCGGACATCGAAGGAGAAAAGTGAATCGTTGCTTCATCCAACTGCAATTGATTGTTGACCCCAAAAATCATTAATTTCGTACCACCAATTGATTATTGGGACAACTGGTCGTTGATGGTTGGTTGATTGTGATCAACACGCTGCTGTAACCCACTAATTCGTTCGTGTAACCAATTCGTTGGTTATGTCGTATTTAACCCTAAAAGACCATACATCGGTCTCCGACCCACGATGTCGTCATCGTTCAGAAAGGAAGTTAAAAGATCAATATTTTCATGTTCGATGCCATTGAAATCGAGTCATCAGGATGTAAGAAAGATGCTTGATAAGGCGCAATAAGGTTATACTAAGAATCGCAGAAGTTCCTTTCATAATTAGACTTGCAGCAACACATTTTAAGAAATTCAAGATTTTCTTGAAAAACAGTTCGGGTCGTCTTTGGAAGGTGTAGGATTAATCATACCGTTGGTAAAGCCAATTAATTTTTTTTTCTGCGAGTATAGACCATCGATAGGCTGAGAACCGACGATTGGTTGATAGGTATGCACGAGTCACCAATCATCTATATCGTTTACCTCCTGGTGACGACAACGTCGGCGTTGAATGTTAAGGTTGGATGGGAGGTTCGTGTACCGCAGTGTCTAGCGGTACCAGGCCCCGTAGTTCGTCTTGGTGTATATATATATATGTATCATCGTACTTGTGATTGTGATTGTACCAACGCCGGTCGTCGTTCAGTCGGTGACGAGGGACAGGAAGCCAGAACGTGCCTGATGACCGGCTAACTCGATGTTTCTCGCGCTGCTTTGCCCCGGCAACCTGAATCTTACAAGGAAATCACCGTCTATCTTCCACTGAGCAAATCGCCATTTTTTCAAATTCTATTTACGCAGAAGAATCTCTCTTCGCGACAGTATAAGCCGCACCTTCGTTCTTCACAAATGTACCCGCGTAGAAAAATGCTTTCGAGAACTATAAGTAGTTAGTAACTTTCCACGAGAGTATCCTCGAGTGTTGATATACCGAGCGCAGAGTTCGCCTTGTTCAGCCATTTATCCTGTTAGCCAATTGTCAATAACAGGCATTGGGCTGTACCTGATGATTCTATAGAGTTGTGGGGGACGACACGCTGCAGTTCTCGAACAAAGTAACAACTTCAGAACTCAACACAAGTCATCAAGACAAGTATCGCTTGTTTTCCGCATTGTTCTTGCGCAATTTTGGGACATGAATGACGGAACTTGGTAGCTTTGTCAACTACAGAAGTTTCGGTAACTTCGTATATGTTGGTACACTTTGGATCGGCATTTGAAAAGACTGAAAAATAGTGGCAACGCATGTTGTTGTTGCAAAGGCACAACAGGATTGCTATGACAACCGCGAATTCCGGTGGAAAGGCTTCGCGTTTTAAGTAATACAGGCCTCGTTGTCGCACGTAGGTTGGTTGTTGGACGTGTGGTAGCAGCGTTGCAGGAGCAAAGAGGAACAAAGTGCAGAACACGCCCGGAGGACCAGACAGTACGGCACAAAGCCGTCAGTCAGGTCGAGGCGACCGCGAGAAGTTGATACGCCCAGGCGGAAGGACAGCCAACGTAGATTCCGTAGACAATGACGCCTATGCGATGTGGGCTTTTGCGAATGGTGTTGTCGTTATTACCTCTGCTGTTGATGTTGCTCCACGACTCTACCGTCGTCTACGACAGCACGACTTCCGGGTGTTCGCTGCACGCCCGGGTCCTATCAACCCCCAGCTTCCGGCAACTCTAACGTCTACCGTCGCGCACAGGACTTTATTTCTCTGCGATTCTACGTGGCCGTTACTACAATTTTTCGTTTCTCCGCGTGGGCAACGTTCCAAAAGATCTTTCAAACTCGCTGGCCTCTCTTCTCTCACTGACTCTCTGTTATCAATTTTCTCGACTACTCACGATGGCTTTCGGCGTACCGTTTCCGCAGACGTTATTTTCAAGAGAAAAACTTAATGTTCTGTCGTAAATTTTTGAATTTTCCTCTTAATCTGTGGCATTGCTCAACAATTGAATAAAAATCCATGGACTTATGCCAAATCTCCCAACCATAGAAGCTCTGGACCAAAAATTGTCGAGACATTTTTTGTTATTTTGACAAACATGTTTGCCGAAGTTTCGAGGTGAATTCGTCCGATTGTCGTGAAGCACATAACTCTCGTCTTTTTCGGGAGTCGGAAGTTGAAAATGAAATAAAACGACTATTGAAAAATAAAAGACCCTTTAGATTACTGGTTCTCTCCAAAATAATGACTGGAAACTGATTCACTTGAAAAATGCTCAATTTTTTAACCGAACAATTTCGAAATTTTAATAAAAGATTTTTGTATAAATGAATAACGTAAACTATACTGCAGGATGTAAAAGCGTGCTTGCTGTTGCTCGAAATATTTGAATAATTTTTTTTCTTGTCCTTATTTTTTTTTAAACGCAAAGTCTTATCACGGTTTCGAGTGTTCGAAGAAGGAAGAAAAAAAGTAAATGGAACACAGGAAAAAAACGATGTCTCGTGTGTGACGTTATATGATGCCGCTTGCATAAACTCTGTCGGCTACGGGGTTCACAACCCCTCGCGCACGGCGGCATCGCCCTCTGCATGCAGCAGCAGCTGACGCGGTGACGTCACGGCTTGCGTGGGTCGGCGTCCTGACGCCGGACCACGGTCGATATTCTCCACTCGCCCGGGCGACGCTTTTTCTCCTCTGTTCCCTTCGCCGCTCTATCTCTGCGCTTCTCACTTCCGGTCCCTCCTCTCCTCTCTGCTCGGTTCTTCTCTTTTGCCTCCGCGCCCTCTTGTCTTCCCCTCCCCGCTTCGATTACTTCGTTCGAGGGACAGTGACGTCACCGAAGGCGATGCCCGGAGCCATCCAGCGCCCGAACGGAATTTACCCCCTTTTTTGGGGGGAGGCGATGATTACGGAAACCAAATAACTCGCATTCAGTTATTAAAAAAGAAATGAATTTTTCCGAGTAATGTCTGTTCGAATAATAATGATAATTCGATCAAAATGATCATAAAAAGGAAATCATTGAGTAAATGGTTAGACAAGTACCAACAATTTTTTTAAATTAATCACCAGTACCACGACTAACCGTTGCTTTTATTTTTGTTACAGGTAAAAATTCAATTCAATTCGTACAAAATTAGGAATAAGATCATTGTCAAGGCTTTTGGTGAGTAAACTTTGCGGAACCACTTAGGTGTAAAAATCGTATTATGGTCAACGACGAGGGAGCGAAATCGCCCAATAATGTGTCTCCATTTCTTCTCAAGATTAACACGATTTTTTTTTTTTTTTTAACGTAACGTTAAATTACTTTAACACCAAATATGTAAAAAATAAAAAAAAAATAGTTTCGGAATCAAATTTCATATTCCAGTTTTTCAGCCTTTGCACCGAAACCTCAGAATCTATCAAAAATCAAAATTGCAAATGAAACTTTCTAAAAAAAAAAATTGAAAAAAAAAAAAAAAACAAGCGAACCTTAAGTTTCTTTTCCTCGTATCCTATCGCCAACTCTTAATCACATATATTAAACTCCGTCGCTGCATCGAGTGCGCCAAAGACTTTGACTCCCAATGGTCGGATTCAAGCATCTCCTTTCCCCACGGTTAATTCGCCTCGCCCTCATTCCATCCTCTTTCGATGGCACGGCTCTCCAGCGGGTCGAACTCTCGGCCCGAGTCGGAGCGTTTCGCGCGCGCGCCCGCGCCTACGACTCGGTTCATTTCAGTCAGCTGGCTGACAGGGCGTTGCCCCGTTCGCTTGCTCGCGGGTGCTGCACCATTCATTACCGAGTGCAGCGTGCAGCCGACGACCTAGCGCTACCAGACCGTGGCGGCGACTCGACGCTGACGATGCCGCACCGTCGCTCTCGTATCCACCCGCTCCCGTCTACCTATTGCAGTCGCTGCTGCACTCTCCGTCTACTATCACTATTACAACTACGAACGACTACTACTACTACTACTACTACCATTGCTACTGAGCATCCCGCTCGACGCTCGGTGTACTCGAGACTCCCGAGAGTAGTAAGTAGTACGTGTGTACTATCTATAGTAACCTAACGTAGTATCCCAGTTGTGGGTTGAGTAGTAGTGGTGGTGGTAGTGGTAGTAGTCCTCGCCCACCGTTACCCTCCCGCGAGTCGGGCGGAAAGACAAGGAAAGCCGGATTGAGGCACCCAGCATTCATAGTGGTGAACACCCTGCTGAAGTTTACTCCACCGCTACCACCGTCTCTTTCTCTTCCGTCACCGTCTCATTTCACGATTTTCCTCTTCTCTGCTGCTTCTTCAGCCTACGATAAATGCGGTTTGCCGACGGTTATTGGCTCCTTTCAAGGGCGGCTTATCCTCAGTTATTGGCATCCTTTTATCTCCTTCCGCTGAATGGATCTCCGTAAGACTACGATTTTTGAGTCTACGATCGCTGTACCGGTTAGCCTGGCATATCCATTCGCTACACATCGCCCAACCGGTTTTATCTACCTACGTCCGCCTCTTCATTATCGACAAATCTTTGACTCCGCGTATCAACGCCCGTGATACTGCCGTTCCCAATCCTCTTCAACTCTTTTCCTCGCGTAGCTATGTCTTCTGCTACTGCATCATTAACGCTTGCTGCAGACACGAGCCCTTCAGGAACCATCGGAAGGAAAGAACTCCTATTAATTCATTTTAAATGGAGTTGAAAAAAATGGAAAATGCAATGGAACGGATGGATGCAAATACGAATCATTCTATGTTCCGTTTTTAACAAATTGAGATTGAGGCATTTCAAAAGTGCAATACATCTCTTGGAAATAATGTGGGATAAAGAATTCAATTCTGATTGGTGAAAAATTCACGCAGCGAGATAGTAACCAAAATACGGAATTTCATAAATTGTCTGACGATGAGCTACTGAAACGCGGTGTCCAGTAGTTACTGGTAGTCCAGGAAATGTCCTTAAAGTTCTGGAAGTCCATAGGTCCTTAAATGTTCTAAAATATCGTTGAATTTTTTTCTTGTCTTAAATTTCGACTTTTTCTGACTTTAGGTTAGGTTACGTAGTGTTTCCCTTAAGCGCCGTATACCCTTCCGAATTTCTACGATTCTCACCCTTAGGAGGGGGAGAAATGTTAGGACACTTCCTACCCGCACTCAGCTAATCTACCTAACCTTTCCTGTGCGTCCATAAGCACTTAGCTACACTGTACCGCATTTGCCGATGACACGGCAAAAGTGCGGAAAACCCGCGCCGGTATAGACGGCCATATTCTACAGATTCTTCTCTATTTTTTTCATCTGCGCAAAATGCAGAGAACACTAAAGTCTCAGAAGAATGAGTCTCCCGCTCAACGATTAATGCGCCAACCAGCGCGCGGCCAAGCGGTCACCCAACCAAGTACTGCCCGCGACCAAAGCTGCTTGACTTGTCTGATCATCGGAGCCGCGCGGCAATCGCGCATCCAGCATTATCGCTTTTCCAGACTTTATTTTTCTTAATGCTTTATCCCGAACGATCTCGAAAATGATCGAAAAAAATTCTATTAATGTCCTCGATGTTTCTGCGGGCTTTTTTTTGGACGCCATATTGAAAAAAATCGGTTTTCCGAATTACCTGATACCAACAGCTGATAATTCCTTTCAATGTACGAAACTACTTCTTTTAAACACACAACTCCTTTGATGATTGTTCATTAGCGATACATGCAAATTTATTCGTAGCTTTTTCTACAATTCATTACTAATGAATGACAGACTACTACACATATTGCTAATCCGTGCAGCTACGTTCGCTAATTGATTTCATTCATAGATGTACTTACGAAAATCATCCTCAATTGCTACGCATGAATATATCAATCGTCCATCAATGCTAAGGCGCGCGGACTCGGACGCCGCGATAACGCGACGGAACTTCGCCGGGTGGGGGGTAACCCAGTTAATATTCAATAACGCATAGCAATTTTCTCAATACAAATTGCGTCGTTGCGAAGCTAGCAGAAGCAGCGTGTTATGTGCCTCCATCTTGCTACTCCCTCTGGTAATAGCTATAGAGAACCAAGTAGTTGTTGTCAATAACGCCGGCGACGTCCACGACATCGACGACGATAGGTCTCCGCGTGGCCTTGTCCGCTATACAGACCTCGTGAGCAACTCAGCGATCGATACTTATCGAGATAGCTGTAATTACGCGAAATTGGTCAGCTCTATCGCAAATCGTTGATCACTGTACTATACTGGATTACAGTTCTCTCGTTATATGTATACCGATCGCGTTCACGGGCGTCTTTACGACTTCGCGATTCTCGAGGTTTCCTATCATCTCGTCTTCGTAAATTTCACGAACTAAAACGTCTTCTTCGTTCCTTTGCTATTCATGCATCTCCTTTTATTGACGTCAATTATCTCGGCTCGATCTCGAAGAGATTTCAAATGAAACAACGATGAGCGTCGCCGCAATTAAATGGACGCGATATCGATCGGTAATCGATCTATTTTTCGTGAAAAAAAAAATTAAATACAAAACAACAATGGATTTTTGTTGAAGAAATTTCACGTCGAATGAATGTGTTGAAGTTAAAGACTTATTTGAATTACGTCGTTTAAACGACCTGTCGACCTTTCGCACTTTTATTCTCCATCTTTTCATTCGACTTTTAGTTTTATCAGTCTGGTCTTATCGACCAGGTGCCCGGTGTTCGGTGACACGCGATCCAAACTGCTGGGACTGTTCCCGCGTTTAAACGATAATGTATACAAGTAGCAATGAATACCAACCGCTGACACGCTCCGTTAATTCGACAATATCTTTCCACTGTTCGGTTACACGAGTTTGTAAACTCGGAGGGTTCAACAGAAAGCAAATTTTTTTTTTTTTTTTTTTCAATAAAATAAATGAAAACTGCGACGACATAAGTCTCGTGAAATAATACGACAGGTGAATTCGTAAATGTTTTAGATAAACGGGGTAATTGAACGACGCATTATGTAAAATGGAAAAAAAAAAAAAAAAAAAACAAAGAAAAAATTATATACGGCACGTGTGATACTTCGCGTCACTTCGTTTTACGCTAATAACCCCTCAATTACTCGTCGAAACGGATGCAAGTGTTTCTCCTTCGACACTAATGGGATGAAAAAAAATCGGTTAAACGTTCGATTTCATATGTTGATAAAAGAGCGGAGGCGCCTATAATGGAGTAAATAATACAAAACATTCGACGCATATTCTCACGGTGCAAAAAGCTGTGTGGAAAATAAAAAAAAATATCGATCTTGGCAGCCAATTAAATTAACCTTCGTAAACAAGGAGTATAGAAAAAATAAATGAAAAAATTGCGTCTCCGATCACAAGTTTCTCGCGTTCTCTGTGCTTAATGGCGCACCTTCCGTATCGGAATGCTATGCAATTTCACGGCGTACATTCGCATATTACATTATGCATACAAAAACATGGGCACAGTTAAGGATATACAGTTTTATTCGTCTGTATTACACAATTCTTTTCGCAATACCAGACAAATCGATCGTGTGAATCCACAAGAAAAAAAAAAAAAAAAAAATACGCAAAAAATATATAAAAAATGTGCCATTTTCGCGTAATTAATATAACAAATTATTAATACATAATAAAAATTATACAATAATTATATATTTTGTAATATATTTGATGAATTATATTTGCTGAAATATATTCCGAAAAATATCTGTAATATGCAATTTTTCGCCAAAAATATATCGAATACATTTTTCGATATACTTATTTTATGAAATTAATTTTATGATTAATTATATTATCAATTTTATTGTGTTCCAAAATACTATACACACGACGCCTTACCAATTTTTGAGAATTATGGCTAACAGGACGTCTCCATGAATGTTTCGTGTTAAATAAAAAAGAAAAATTGAAATATATTAATAGCGAGATTGTCTTTTGCCTGAACAAAGTAATTCAAATGAGGAGAATGGAGAGGAATTATAAGATAAGATGAACGTCCTTGTTGTATACAGGCGGTTGACATCGAAACGGAATATCGAACCGCACAACCGCTGCAGGCGATTGAGAGGCGTGATAAAAAAATCTGCCGTCTCGAGACAAGTTGTCTGCAAAACGACGGTTTTCTATATTGCTACAAAGGTTTGACGTTTCAAATAAAATCTTGCGGTTCGCAGCTAGAGAACCATAGCATGGAGAGACTTACACATTCTCGACACTCTCGAGTAATAAACTCGTTGTTTGTGTGCATATGTTCGTGTGTGTGGCATATCCTCATATAGTAAAATGCACAATAATAAAAAAAAAAAAAAAAAAAAAAAAAAAAAAACTTCGACTCGCGAGACGTTCGGCGAGGTCAGTGGCGCAGACGTTTTGCTACCGCGTGTAGCTGTGTCGATACGTTGCATTCAGACGTGTCACGGTGCACAACGCGCCGACGACCTCGAATCTTTTTGTCAACATTGGAGCTTTGACGATAATCGAGTCATTGAAACAAATATAACGAAAGCGAAGAATAAACTGAAGAGTGAAAGATAAAGATGAAGATAAAAGTCGAGAGGGACATTTCAGACCGAAACAATGCTTAAAATTCCGACGTTGACGCGAAAACGCTGTGGCACTCAGCTGCTCCGTTTCGTCACCAGGCGAATTTACGGTTTGCGAGCGGCCGTACCTCTCGGTACGAATTTACGACGCTTATTCATTCATTCATTTCGTTGAATTGCGATTTGCAATGTAATACGACAGGCGAGTCAAGAAGGATTTACTAGAAATTACTATGTCATCTAGTAAATTTCGATGGTGGCGCCACTTCCGCCGAAAATACTCCATATTATGATAATTTGTACATTTATGGAGATTTTTACCATATTGTATGGTAAAAATTCGCATAGTTCCCGTAATTTTCAACAGGTGGCGTTATTGACGCCGCACTACCAGAAATTTACTATATTTTTTACTAGATATATGGTAAATTTTATCAGATCCTTCGCTCCGTGTAGTTCTCGCAGTTTTCGATAGGTGTCGACATTTTTCACCAGATAAATGGTAAAATCGTGTATCATCCACCGACATGCATTTCGGCATATCTAATTGAGTGAAGGAAAGTCGCGTCCTTATGCCGGTAGAAACACTGCATTTACCGCATCCTCCACCACGCGCTTCCATCTCTATTTCCTACGTTGCCTCGGCTAACGCGCGCGTGTATCACCCTCCGGCTTTGTCGGTTCTCTTACTCGTTACGTCGATGTTCGCGTCTCGCGGTAAGGGTGCAGTGCGAAAATATGCTGATACGCCAACATTGTACTGCTGCCCCGTCGAGAGAAGACAACCCGCACACATAGCAGTACCGTTGAACATCGCCATCCCTTCACAGCATCCCTCACGCGCACGAGGCACTTTCGTCTCGTAGAGCTTCTGCTATCTCCACTCAGTTTGTCCTCTACGAGAGAAACCATCATATATGAGCGAAGCGTTCGTGAAACTCCTCCCGCGTAAACACACTGTACGCGCATGAATGCACCTTCGTGCATATTACTTAAGCATTGGACTGCGCGTGCTGCCCGGCCTTCCGCAACCAGAGTTTGCATAGCTTCGTGTACGTAACTTGCATTGGCTACCGTATTGATATACTGTAACTTCGAAGTACTATGATCGATGAATTGCTACACAAGTGTGTGCGGTCTTTGCATTTCATTACATTTACTACGCGACTTACATTTACAGAAATATATATCAAAATATATCGAGAATATATCGTATTCATAGATATATTTCCGATATACTGTTTTCCATCGTAAAGGTTTCGGATGCTGGAAATCAACATAGAAATTCGTATTTTTCGTGAATTATTTGATCCTTAGTAAGAAAATCTTCAAGCAATCGTTAGTTTCGTAATTATTCTTCGAAGTATTTATTTAAATTTTCATTATAAAGGTGATGAATAGTTTCGAATAAATCGATGTCCTGTTGGAAAAAAAAGCGAATGTGAGGATTAAGTAGCCGAAGCATAAAAAATGGTTTCTGAGAGTAAATTATGTGAGGTATAAGCGGCACGAGTGCGAAAGATTTTTCATCCTCGGACACCCTGTATGACGCGCTATGATTGGCAGCTCGATTGCCGTCGAACGTCTGATTTATAGCGGACGTTACTACTTGTCCGGTATTCTACTCGCCTGTACGCTCCCAACATCGCTGAAGGATGAGAGGTGGTGACGACGCGCAGCGCGATGGATAATTAATATCTTTCGCAGTCTCACCGCACGCTACTTTCATATTCTTCTTTTTATCTTCTCTCTACCTACGCATTTATGACGGTATGTGCTTTCGAAACGATTTTCCGGCGTTGTACACTGAGAAAAGAGTTTATCTTTAGTTACCAAATTTTTCGGTAAATATGGCGAAATAAATATGTAGTTATTGTTAGCAAATATCTGTTGAGCTAAAATTTCATTGGGCCTTTTAAAGCTCCGCAATAATTGAGAATTGGTAAAAAAAATGAATATTTATTACGCCATATTTAACTATAAATTTGTTAATTATAATTAAATACGATTGAAAGTGCACCCCTTATGATTTTATCTCGATCTGTGGTGGTTATCCATTTCGCTTCGTTCTTTGAATCTCATAAATTGACCCCCTGGCGTCGGGACAATTTTTCCGGCAATTCCATCGAATTCTCGTCTCTCGTTCGTCTTTTTCTCCTATCACTTTTCCGCGTAACCACATACACAAGCATCCGGACGTAGACCTTCGCGACATCACGGATAAATTACAGCGAATTTTTTCGCGATATTTCGGGATGCGATAACGCGAGAGTGAGAAGATTTGCAGCATCTTTCTCTCATCCTTTTAACTCTCGTTTTCCATGAGTAAAGACGCCGCGGTATACTCTCTTACCGCGAGTCGCGCGAGAGTGCCGCAGCGGAATGAAATTCTCGAGTCGAGAGAAGATAAGCGTTTCAAGCGAAGAGAACAGTTTGGCAAAAGTGAAAAGGAAAGTAACGGTAAGGAGAAGAGACGATTCTTCGAGGGCAAGTAGCGTCCTTTGGCGCTTGCGGACAGAGAAAGAACGACGGAGAAACGACGAGCATCTGGGGAACCGAAGCGTGGCGATGGAATGACAAATAGTGGTTGAATCTTTAATCTTCGGTGAACACGGGATATTAAAGTTCTTAAGGGGCACCTTCCGCCTTCCACCCCAACCTCGTCTGCTTCTCTATCGGGTCTTCTTTTCGCATACATACGCCTTCTTCTATTTTCCACCCTCCTTCGGTTACTTTGAATACTGGGGGTAAAATAGAGCTTAAGTTTCCTTTCGTCGTCGTGCCATTGGCCATCGAGTGCCAAAGGGAAAGCACCAGATGCTTTCCTGGCGAAGACCCGACCATCGGCTCGATTTTTAACGCACAAATAAACGCATTATCGCAAAGGCAATATTTTCTATAGACATCGCATTTTTTTCTGTAATCTGATTTCACTGCTTTTTATATATTTATCATTTTCAGTATCAATAAAAAAAAAATTAGTTGGGAGAACCTATTTTTTTAAGTTTTTTTTTTTTTTTCAATTACTTCCGGTGTAAATTTGTGTATCTAACGTTTCGCCGGGAGTAAAACAAGTTGCAAATTTACGATCAGTGTGAAAGAACACATGGCGTATAGGACTGAAACTACAAATGGAAAAAAAATTTATTAAAGTGCCATTTAAAAAAAAAAAATGTGCGGAGAGTTGCGATTTTGGATGTTTTTACAACGTGGAAAAAACAAAAATTCCGTGAAATTTTACTATCGTTTTTTTGGGTCATTTTACACAGCGATGGTTTCGCCTTTAGGCGAAAAAAAAATTGCGATGGCAATTTTTTTTCGTCTGATCGAACGGACCTACAAAATGTTTCGGTCGGCATATTTCGACGAATTTTTTTGAGCGGAATACGAACCCTACAACTGTATTGTTCCAAACTCTAGCGAGTCCTCGGTAATCGCGAAATAATAACCGTTTGTCTTTCCGGACCAACCGATGTTGGTCATGGAACACCTCCGTCTTGAGTCTTCAGTCACGTGTGGCAACCCCTCCGCCGTCCAAAACTTCGTCCAAAATATATATTTTTCAATTTAATCATAGGACGTCGAAACGCCAGGAAGTACGAAAAATTACCATGAAATCGAAATATAAACGTAATGAACATTCAAGAAATTACACGTTATTTAATGAGACCTGAAACAGCAAATTAAAAAAAATTCAACATTTCGTTGAAACAATTCGGATCTTGTAGCCCCATGTGTACTTTTTTGTGGTCAACGAGGATACTTTTTAAACTCCACGAACCGTCGTTTGGTTCTTATACCGCAGTCATGGTTACCACACTACTCTGCGGATTAATGGTTACCAACCATTAATCCGTAATGGTTACCAACCATTAATCCGTATTGGTTACCAACCATTAATCCGTAATGGTTACCAACTATTAATCCGTAATGGTTACCAACCATTAATCCGTATTGGTTACCAACCATTAATCCGTATTGGTTACCAACCATTAATCCGTAATGGTTAACAACCATTTATCCGTAATGATTAACAATCATTAATCCGTATTGGTTACCAACCATTAATCCGTATTGGTTACCAACCATTAATCCGTAATGGTTAACAACCATTAATCCGTAATGGTTACCAACCATTAATCCGTATTGGTTACCAACCATTAATCCGTAATGGTTAACAACCATTAATCCGTAATGATTAACAACCATTAATCCGTATTGGTTACCAACCATTAATCCGTATTAGTTACCAACCATTAATCCGTAATGGTTAACAACCATTAATCCGTAATGGTTAACAACCATTAATCCGTAATGGTTAACAACCATTAATCCGTATTGGTTACCAACCATTAATCCGTAATGGTTACCAACCATTAATCCGTAATGGTTAACAACCATTAATCCACAGGTCATGTTCTAGCGGTCGCAAATGAAAAGTACGCGAGGCTTGCAGTCGAGAAAAAAAAGTCTTGTCAGCTGCGAGCGCCGATGGCCCGCCGGTGGGGTCGTAAAAAAAAAAAAAAACCCGCCCGCGATTTCTCGGGTTAACAATGTGCCGAGAGAACGTTTATTCCCTTCGTGACGAACTGGAGCAGAAATCCACAGTAACTACACTTTTTTTTTTCTTTTTCTTCGCGTCATTGTAATACGTCTGTTCTATGGAACAACGAGTATATTCGCGTGCTGAAGCTTCAGCTTCACTACTCGTCTCGATTCCATTATTTCTGCACGCTAGAGGTTTCAATGAAACCCGCGACTCGTCTCCCATAACTCGGCTACACATGTTTGCACTATACTTGCGGCGTGTAGCAGCATCAACGCGGTATAGCAATAGACCAACAGTACGTACGCGATGTATGCAGTCTCTACAAGAGTACTATATCTTTCTTGTTGCGAACTATATACAAAGTTGTAGGTACAATGTATTATAATCGCGAGAGAGAGGAGAGGACGGAGAGGGGGAGGGGGAGGGGGAGGGGGTGGTCCCGTATTATAGAACGCTAGCTGTTCCCACAACAAGTAATATGCAGAACAATATGCGCCCATTCGCACTTACAGAGTCAAATGCAACAATGAATTCAGAACTCGCCTAAGTACGTGCGAATGCGATATACCTATATATAGTCAAAGTGTTCGCGGCGACATACGGAGTAACTAACCACGAGGCGTGAGTACAGGAAATTATCAAACGGTTTGCGCGAAACTGAGAATCCGTACGATCGAATGTGAAAATTCAAAAATCCTCTGATTTTTTATCTTTCATTGTACACATAGTATGTATATAGTATCGTTGTAATTCTTCATTTAAAAAAACTTCGATATATTAAAATAAAAAAAAAAAAAATTTGAAATTATTTTTTTGCGAAATAATTGCAGTCCATCGATCTGAATTTTTTTCAACCTTCGACTTGATCAATTGTTTTGGTTTCGGAACGTTAAACATGTATTGTTTATAATTCGTAAGTAAAATTCGTAAAAACTATTGTAGAAGAGACGAGACTGCGATACTCGTATATAGTATAGTTTCCCACTAACCACGTTTCCAGTGATCGTTTTCTATCTCTTTTATCCTGCGTCTTGCTATCTCTGTCTCACTGTCCTTGTCCGCTAGTCAAGATCATGGTTACCATGAGCGCTCCGGTGTCACGGTGCAACCGCTTCCACCAGCCCCGTCGAAGATCGAAACATCGGCGTCTAGTCGCTCTGCTGTTATACCATAAACGGTCACGTGCCCTCCTCCTTCGAGAAAATCTTCTCTCTTTATTCCTCTCTCGGTCCATCCACCTTTCTATCCTTCGATTTATCCCCATGCAATGAGAAAACTCGACATTCTCAGTGATTCTTCGACCTCTTTTCGAATCTCAAAAAATTGACTCGTAACCGCAAGTCTCCGCTGCTGCTGACGATCTGAAGAGATCGAAGAGATCATTTTTTTATTTCGTTTTCTCGACTACTGTATTTTATTAATTTTCCCGACTTTACGTATCAAAATCTTCTATTTTTTTTTTTTTTAATTATCCGTTTTGAATCTCATTTAAAAACGTATCACTTTTTCACTTTTAATGTGTCGATAATTCGCGATAACAGGTGCCGTCCTTACATTACGGCGTTTCGATTTTGCTGCAATTAAAATTGAAACTATTGATTTTTAACGAAGTTTCGTGAAGACATTGAGACGCTCCGACGCATATTAGGTTAGAAATGCAAACGTCTGTAGTGTTCTTAGGTTAAGTTTTCAAGGAGATCGAAATAAACGATAGAAAACGGTCAGACGCGCGAGTGTGAGGCGCACAACGAAAGGAAGGAACTAAATTCTATTCAAAGACCCTGCCGACCCTTCGAGAGTTTCTCCGTCGAGACCGCGTCTTCTCCATCTCCTCGAGATGTCACCGAATTCACTAGACTACGCTTATCATTTGACCCACTTGTCACACTCGAGTAACTCGAACTCTCGCGTCTCTATAGCCTCCCAGCGATTCGACTTTTCTCACTCCGCCGATGTTACTAGTCTCGTATCAGCCAAATAACCCACAAAAGGGATGAAATTGCGAACAGAAATAGGGTATCGTTGCCAGTTGATTTCGCGAACCTCGCAATGCACTCAGCATTCGTGATCTTTCGCCCATTTTCTCTCGCGACTCGAGAGCCCTATTAGTTGCAAACTATCGCGAAGGTGCGTGACAAAGCGTCGCAAAAAAAAAAAAAAAAAAAACCAAAAAAAAAAACTTTTCGTTTATAAAAAAAAAATATTTAAAAATCGAATCACCGGATAATAAAATTTTTTATTTATTATACAATTATAATAAAAAAATTGCATTAAAATATAGTTTTTTTTTTTACATTTTGCTAACATATTGATGATTAACTTACGATATTTCAGTAGGTAATTATAAAATTAGACTTTCCTCATATGAATGTTTTCGTAATTTTTTTTTTTTTTTTTTTTTTTTTTTTAAATAAGTGGCACGTTTATCAATGGGTGGGGCAGAACGATAAAAGTAGCTTACAGGTTATTAACTGTTCAGTTTCCTTAAGTAGAGTCTGCCAAGTGGCAATAAGTAATACAACCCTCAGGCAGCGAAGACTCGCCGCCTGAGAGAGGAACTAACGATATAATTGAAAGCATATCTTATCTGCAGAATAATTATTCGCCTCGACGGGTGGGTGCTACTAGCACGCTTGGGGATACCTAGAGGCGTGCACTTTGTTATTATGTACATCGTCTTGCAGCACCTTCCCCTTCGCGAAGTTAGTTTTCGTCATCATCCGAAGCTCCGCTAAATATTACTGTATTTAGTATCTCTACCGCTACAGATGTACCGATGTTAACCCTTTACTTGCGAACTGTATATGTATGTTCTCCGTCTCGGCACGCCACCTCTCAACGAAGAGTCTAATGACCATCAGTATGTTGAACTGCTGCAAAGTTATGTTGAGTTATGTATTTATGCAAACGACAACCGACGCCCCCGACGCCCGTTGTACGGATAGTGTGCAGAACACGCGGAACTAGAGAGAGAGAGAGAGAGAGAGAGAAGTCGGGAGAACTACAAACGGTATGACGATCGAGTGGAAGTACCACCAACGATCGTCATACAAGGTCACTGCAAAACATATTTACGGCAATGCCGCCTTGAAATTGAACAGTTAACTGTCTATATGTACACATCGATCAATTTTATCTTCGCTGCTTGTCCTCGCTGATAATTACGGAATCGTCTAATACTTTTTTTTTTCGATCAATCAAACAATATTTGAAGGTTTCGCGATCTATATTTATTTTATTATTATTATATATATATTTATTTTAATATTATTATATCATGTAATCATATGATAATTACCCATTATAAATATATGTATACTTACATATGTTTAAAAAAAAAAAAAAAATTTTGACCGATGTGTATCTGATGTGTTGTACCACAAGAGATTCATACTTTGATCCGTGAAGCTAACCGATCATCGTGCGTGTAACCTCTGTAATAATTCCGCGGGGGCGGAGAGGGAGGGGGGAGAGGGGTGTCTTTATTTTACTGTATAATTCGCTAGAGGATTAGTCTTTCCCCTCACCACCTACGACAACGACCGCGACGACGACGGTAGCGAACAGCGACGGATAGACCGCTGAAACTGCTCGAAGTCGAGAGGGTATTGTCCTCGAGTGCAGAGCCTCGTATACATATACGATCGCGCTGAATGCGGTTGCATAAGCGAGAGAAGCGTTCTCTCTTCCTTCTACGACCCCCTCTCCCCCCTCCCCCTCCCCTCCACATATCCCCGCAGCCTCTGTACAGCGTCTCATCCTCTCGTATATAGTCCGTCTTTCGCTCTCATCCCGTTCCCCTCTATCCTCGTGATAATATACGAGGGAGCTTCGTGCCTTGGCAAGGTGTCCAACTCTCTTCGCGCCGCGGCAGCGAGGAGAGACGGAGAGTTAGAGTTCGTGTGGCCAACTCGTACGAACTTGAGTTATATCTCGTCGGTTGGGCGGTTTCGTACGCCGGGGATACGGTATACACCGTACTCTACGGTGCCTCTGACTCTGCCAAGTCGCTCTCTTACCCGTTCCTCTCGATTTGGATTCTGCCTGAGAGTTCGCTCTCTCCTTTCCCTTTACTCGCAAGAGTACTCTCCCTCCCTCCCTCCTTCTCTCGCTCTCGCGAAACTTCGCGCGAACAAGAATACACAGCTCAACTGTCCGATGGTCCATCGTTCGGTAGACCGCGGAACAGCCACGGAGATTCCAAGAGGCGACCCAAGTCCCAGGTGCTACTTTCAACTATGTCTCCGTGCCTTCGAACCCCCGAAACCCACGCGGCACCACTCGCAATTGTTTCGGAGTTAACTCCGAAAAGAGGAACACATTCCTGGCAAAGAAAACTCACCGCAAACACTCGACAACTTGAGTTCGTTAAGTTGCACGACCCTCGAAACAGACGGGAAAGGCGTTTTTTTTTCATCGTCAAAACGCTAACGAGACGATAGTAAGACCCTAAAATTTTTTTTTTTTAGATCGTAACAACGGAATGTTACATTTGAGTACTTTTTCTACCGCGATGTCTTTACTTCAATTTATGAAAAATGCAGTTTTTTATTTTTCAAAAAAATTCAAATTTTTTGAATTAAAATACAAATTTATACGATTTTTTCGAAAGATATGGTGTTTATTTTTAACTATTTGAAATAATGATAGAATTTGATAATAATAATTATTATTATTAGCAATGGTCATATTTTTATTTTTTTCGGAGTATCGAAGAAAAATTCATGTCTGTGGTGTAAAATAATTCCGATGAAAAGAAGAAAAAAAATGAAGTAATAATCGACTTCATTTTTACTGTTCCGTAATTCGTCGTATATCTTTGCCTATTACGTTAGCGATGACAAATGTTAAGGACAAGAATACGAAGGGAAATAAAAGGACACGTGTGTAAGAAGGGTGCGGGTAGCAGAATTCCACGTTCTGAGAAGTTTATTTTCAGTATCGCGACTAGAAGACTAATAGGTAAAGCATAGCGAACTCCCGCGCTTGCAGTCGTTTTTCGAGTTATACTCGAGAGTACCGCGATCGCTCTTTGGCTGCATGCACACAAAACGCATACAAACAGACAGAGAGAAAGAGAAGCGAGCGAGCGGAGCGCATCGCGCACGGGACCCGACGACGTTGTCTGGCGCCGCGACGCCTGACCCGCGCAATATAATGTGACGGATGCGGACTCGCGACCGATTTTACCACACGGTCGTCGCGGCGCCTCCTCTTGTACCTCCATTACCTCCCACCCACCGCGTCGCTCTTATATACACGTTCTGGTGCACTGCACGTGGGCCTCGCGTGCCGAGCCAAGAATCCGAGACAATATCGCTGTTCAGTGGCTTTTCTCGCATTTAGCTACATTTTGCATTACAACACCGACATGATTTAATCGTGAATTAGTACATTATGCATCAACGCTCGGAAAATTCAGATACAATTTACATGTTAACATTTTTTTTTTTTATTCTCATCCTTTTTTCCTCGAAGAAAAATGCGTTCTTCGAAACAATAACTATCGGTGTTACGCAATGTGTACCGTTATATTCCGAGCCAAAAGTGAAATTCTGGAAGAATTCGGACGATTCGTAGAACAAGTTTTTTTTTTTCGTAAAAATTTTGCATTATTATGCAACATTAATATTCTCAGAATTTTCTATATATTTGATTTTTTTCGATTTGTATCCCATTGAAAAGTAATTAAAAAATGTGAAAAGTAATTGAAAAATGAAAAAAAAAAATTAAAATGCGGGAAATGTAACTATGCTGCCGCCGCAATATTTAAAAGCTTGAATAGTTTAAAGGCATTTTTCGTAACTACATATTAGAAAAAACTTTTTTTTTTTTCGTGAATTTTATTTATTTTTTTTTCGTCGTTTTTTTCATGAATTTTCAAAGGTCCGCTTTGTATATAAAATGACCGTAAAATCTCGAAAGAATTTCCGGATAACTCGAGCGAAGGATGAAGCAAAGATTCTCTTGTAAAATTTCTCATAGCGCTGGTGTCCCCTCGTTGAAGAGACGGGTGACTATACATAGAAAGAAAATGAGGTGGCGTTCCGGCGCGCAGTTAACTCGGGAGTAGCGTTACGTGCTCTTGCGGGGGAAGCCACCGACTCCGAAAGCGAGTAAATCAACGTCAAAATATTTCGCCAACACCGAGAGCTCGCCGCGGCCACCCGGCGTCCCGTAGCCCACGGCGAGTTCTGTGTGTAAAACGCCGGTCTCTGTGGACTGCAGGCGCAGCGCCGCCGTTGTCTTCGTTCCTTGAAAGGCTAAATTTATCGCTAATTATTTTTCTCCGGTGCATGAAATTAGCGGTTTTTGCGGTTTATCACGTCGACCAATATTGCGTGGACCGCTTCTCCTCTTCGTTCGCATTTTCCTCTCGTTACTTATTGCGTTCTTCATCTTCCTCGACTTCCTCTGCTCCGTGTATAACGTGTATCCACTTTTAGTTGCGCACCGTTAGTACCCAACGTGTTACGCTATACCGACGTGGGATGCACGCTGTTGATACTTCTCGCTTACACGATCCTCTCCGCGCTCTATTACACGCTAAGGTTTTGTTCTGCTCTCGCGTATTACGAATGGACTCCTAAAAATGCAAATTTTATGTTACCTACCGAGAGGAATTTACACGCCGAACGGCCTCTCAACGAACTCAAACGGCCAATTTCTCGTTCCGCGATGCGGCTATTCGAATTATTATCGCACGCGAATGTATACTTCAAATTATTATCGCACAAACGGCGATTGCCAGAATATAATCCCCTAATTACCTTTCAGTTCATATATCGTAATTATGCGATTGCAATTTTGTTATAAAAAAAAAAAGTTACTACGTCTAAAAAGTAATAAAAATATATCATTGAAACGGTTAGGCGTTTGAAAATTAGAAAAATTCTCCTCGAGCGTATCGATGTTTCGATAAAAATGGTAAAAATCGCTACTTTTATTAAATTTTCGATGTTTCGATGAAAATCTCGAGAAATCGTTACTTTTATTAAATTTTCCATGTTTCGATGAAAACCTCGAAAAATCGTTACTTTTATTAAATTTTCGATGTTTCGATGAAAATCTCGAAAAATCGTAACTTTTGTTAAATTTTCGAAGTTTCGATGAAAACCTTGAAAAATCGTAACTTTTGTTGAATTTTCGATGTTTCGATGAAAACCTCGAAAAATTGTTACTTTTGTTAAATTTTATGGCTTTTGGAATTTTTTTTAATGCAAATATCGGTGAGATAAATTAGCGGTAAAAATATTGCATACCACAAAGAGCAGTAAAACGTTTGCCATCAGCATCAGCGAGCGTTATATTATGTACACTATTATACCGGGAATTCTTTGGTGTAATCGCCACGCTCGCATCGGTCGTATCTCATCCAACGGGGTCGAGGTATAATACGAAGAGCGAAAGAGCTAAAGGGGATGCTAAAGAGTAACAAAGCATAAAAACGAATGGAAAGAGGGTGGGAGGGGAGGGGAGGGCGGGGGGAGATCTGCCCACCGTATCTGTAGCTCGCTCACGATTCGGATCCGTTCGTTTCATCAAAACGTGACTACGTATAATAGGATAACGGATACATCGCACAATTTTACAATCCAATTTTTCCGAACATTCTTTTCGCCTTTTCTCTGCGTCGTGTCTCCGCAATTCGACTAAATCTTTACCAATGAAAATATTCGATTTTTTTTTTTTTTTTTTCGTAATCGGAAACTAATTATTAAAATTATGGAAAATATTGGTACTGATACCGATTGGTGATCGAGAAATCGAAAAATAATCGAATCTTCAAAAAATTGGTAAAAAAATTTTGTTGAATAACTAAGTTACGGAATTGCATAGAAAAAAAAATTCAATCGATAAAATATTTGATTGACGATCCGCAAGCGGCGATTTCGATAGGTTCAACCGATTTTTTAAATTTTGCCAGTGACAAACGCAGGATGGTACAAGTTGTAGATTCTCTACCCATCAATCTCCTTTGCAATATTCTTTTCTTTCGATACTCCTTTGGTCATCGAGGTTGTGCTTCGTCGCGCCTCTTGTTCTCGAACCGCTTCTGCTTACGATGCTTAGGCTCCTCGGCTCGGTGATGCTCTGGCGTTACCAGAGCCGGCCGGCTGGATCGGTCGTCCGGTCTTTGGAATGCCGCCGCAATAAGAAGAGTGCGATTCGATTCCTGTCAGGAGGGCACAGGAAAGTCGGCGGTGGAGGTGAGAAGAGAAGGGAGGGGGTGGGGACGACGACGACGAAGAATAAGGAGAAAAGAAAGAGAGGATGTAGAATACGGTTGGAGTTTTGCTCGGTGATTCGTCCAGACGCGGGCGGAAAGTGGGGAGTAAAGAAAGATAAGTGAGAGGAGACGAATGAAGCTGAAAGAGTAAGAAGCGAGAGGAGAAGTACCGAAGGAGTCTCGGAGTCCGGCGCGAGAGTGCAGCCCCCGCGCGCGCGTCGCGATAGACCCTCGTAGCGAGTAGTAGTAACCAGTTGTGGAATGCCGGCACGATTCGCGTTATACTAGTACACGTCTATACGTCGGGGATAAGGAATTAAAGAAGTTGGACAGCGTCAGCAACGAGAATTCCATCTCTCTTCTCTCTCATTTGTTCCGTCGCAAATTGCTTATTGTCATTTCTTCGACTCCGACATTCCAACCTCATACATCAACTGCCTTCCACACGGCAGAGGTATACGTCTTGTGTGGCAAATCTTCGATGCGATAAATATGCTTTCTCACAAATTTATTGACCGCCAGTTTTTCCCTCGATATCGATAAATTTCCCCGATTTTCTTCAATTACCAATCTACAAAATTCTTTCGTACAGAAAATTTCGTTATTTTTTAAATTTGCACCGAAAAAAAAAATGAATTCTTGCGGAAGCAAATATAGTCTCATCTACAGGAATAAAACGCCTTAAATAAAAATATATTAAATTTTCTGAGTAATGATACCATATTTCTGTTCAAGAAATACGTTTTTGGAGTGCACTATCGCTTATTGAAACTATTCAAACGAAATTTATTTAAAGCACAAAAAAATTGCTAATGCGTAGAGGCGAATGAGGAAATTGGTATTTATCTTAATAAATCGATAAATATATAAATAATTAATGAGAAAACGGTGTACCAAAAATCTGAAAAATGTCCACTGGCCGCCATTACCCGCAGATATCGTCGAATATTCATAGAATATTGTGATTCGCATTAAAGACAAACATCTCAACAAAAAAAACATCGAAAAAACAAATTATTATAACATTTTTTTTTTTTTTTAAATGCACTATAAGAAATGAACTAACGACCTAATCGTCAGAGATGGCGTACCAACAGTACAATGTTATATTTTTTTCAAGAATTTATCAAACTTAATTGGAATTTCGACTGCTTGGATTCCCGACAATGGCGGTCACGGGGATCTTAGTGTCTCATCAACGGATCCGTTCGGACTGATGAGACAAACAGTTATCCGATGAATAAAAAACTATATATATGTATATATCATAAAAAAATGTATTCGCTGCACTTTGTCTCAGTGACGATGATAATCTCTTTAGTACATCTTCCCCTCTTTTCTTACGTGCGATAAAAAAAAAAAAAAAAAAAACACTATACATCGGAGGCCCCAGCTGCGTCTCAGCAAGAACTGCGCGTTGACGAAACGATCCCTCGCGTCTTCCCGCTGATTGCAGTTTTCGTTCATAGCGGTGACGAACTTTTCGTTTCGGATCTCAGCGCAATTTTTTTCCTTTCTCTCGATCGCACGAGATTTCGGCCAAAAGTCGATTACGCTGACGGCGTAACGCGGAATTTCGCGAGTCCCGACCACGATAATTTAGGGAGCGGTGAGGCTTATCGAAAAAAAAAAAAAAAATGCCCGGTGCCTTTCCCCTTCCATGCTTTCTCTGCTGCCCCACTCTTCAGTTTCGTTCGCTCCTGTGTCCCTACCCTACGCAAACTTTCTGCCCACCCTTCTCCTTTCCTTTCGGCTCTCTTACCATTCTCCTTCTTCGTTACTTTCTTCGTTTCTCGCGCGTACACGCAGAGCACACATACCAACAAATGGCTATCTGCGCGTGTACGGCGCTCGTTCGTAGGATAGGCAGTTGTGTCCGAAGAACAGCAGCAACGCTGTCGAAGGAAACTGCGAGCGAAGGAATATAGCGCCGACCTTGGCCCGGGCCCGGGGGGGCTTTGCGAAACGGTATTAACGAGAATTCGGCACGTGCGTCGTAACTTTGGTCGAGCCGACCGTAGATAGAACGTGACGACTCTCTTTCTCGTTCGCTCGATCCCTTTTGTTCGTGTCTCTCACCAGCAGCTGATGCCACCCGGCATATCCCGGGCCGGCGCTCTTTTTTTTTATTATATTCTTCTTTCATCTATTACCCTGACGAGAAGGCCGAATTGCTGTGTATGTACTCTTAGTTTCGTTTGATTTGTCGATTACTTTCGATCTCTACGTTTTTTTTTATACGAATTACCTCACGAATTATCAATCGAAACTCTCGCGTATTTCTCGTACAATTTCGTTTTCGAAAGATCGCGGAGGTGAAAGTTTATGCTAATTTTTTTTTAACTCCAAAATTTTTTTTAATTTGTAGATTAATTCTTTATCGCAAAAATTCGATTGTTCGATATCGAATTAGGTGTTTGAAATAATTTACGCGGACTTTTGAGTTGACGCAACACCGATCGCGTTTACACGAAATAATAATAATAATGCAGTATAATTCGTTTCCATCACTGCGCAGAGATTGAGCGATCTTTGTCGGTTCGATTGTACGAATATTCGTTGAGAATACGAAGCTTGTGGGCGGCTTATACATTTCACGAGTGAATGCGAGCAGATGCGAAGCGTAGCAGAGAGTGCGCTCTCGGGACCCCAGTACTGCGCGTTGCATCGCTCCACTCTTTTTGCTCTTCGTGAAAATAATGATAACAATAATGACTGACCCAACATCCGGTCCGCTATTTCACGATGTTATTGTTTGACGTACCACACTTTAACTTTTTGGCGCTCTTTGCTTCCTTTTTCGCTTCTCTTCCATCCCTTTCGCATCCCTTTTCCTCATTCCTTTTGCTGAATTTCTCATGCACTCACTTCTTCGGGTTTTTTTACAAAGTCCATCTTTTTCCGAGAAACGCGTGCGTGCAAAGATTATTACTGCCTTTCATCGAAATCTTCTTTTACGCGCGTCAAAACTCACTTTTTTACCTTACCATCGCACCAATCGCGCGTTTCTTACACGTAAAATCCCAGAGCGCAGAGGATTCTCGTAATGTTCTCTAAATCCGCTGAGTTCTCGATATATCGTGAAAACAACTGAATAACGTCTTATCAGAGCGAAAACAGTTATATCTTCGAAAAAATACTATAGACGCTCCGAAAAAAAAAAAAAAAATTTTTCATCACACCGCCTTCGAAGGGTTTCATAGGCGGAACACTGATAGCGCAATCGGATTGTACATAAATAAAAATACAAGTCTAATTAAAATTAGCAATAACAATGATAATAATTCATTTCATTAATAATTATAATAACATCGATTACTATATTTAAAAAATTACGAAAAATGGATTCGCCGAATTTTGCCGGCAAAAGATCGTCTCTATACACGCGAAGCGTTAAAGAGACTGCAGGCAGATGTCGAAGATGAAAATAGGGGGAGGGGGCTTAACAGTTTTATTTTAGCGATCTGCTACCTTCGAATAAGAGAAGAATCGACGAGCCACGCAGGAGTGAGAGGGATGGAGCATCTGCTCTTCGTTGACCACCTGTCTCTCTCCCCTGGCGTCGGCAGGTGCACATCGCGGCTACCTGGAAACATCGCGTTTCTTTTTTTTTTCCCCTTCTCCATAACATCGGCAGCATCAACAGCAACAGCCGCATACCGTGTTTATAGTAATATCGTAGCGTAGTGTAACCTTCCAACCCTCCCACCACTCTCCCTTCCCTCCTACGGTACGCCTTCGTATCAATTAACCCTTTTGTTTTCCATCCACCGGCTCCCTGCACCTCGAGGTCATTCTTGTTTACTACGTCGTACCGCGTTTTACGCACGATACTCGATACAGGTTTATAAAAGCCCGCAGGCGCGTCATCGTACACTGCAGATATATATCTAAACGCTTATATACGCGTTTATTTTATTATGTATACATATATATACATCGATTCAGCTATAAGAATATAGTGCAATATATTTATATAGACATCGATTTTAAAAAAATATCATATTTGTTATGTGAGCAAAAAATGAATGTTTTATAGTTTTTTTTTCCGTTTTCATACATTTTTCACCGTACGGACGTTCATGCGATCAATTTTTTTGTTTTTTTTTTTTATATTGGAGTAAAAAATCTTAGCGATTACACTTTCGTGTTTTTTAGTACTTCAATACATAAAAATGGCATATATAAACAACTATATATACGATATAAGCTATAAAATGTATATATATATAGACTATGTATGTATATATGTTTTTTTCTTATAGTTATGTATATATGTTATGTATTCAGTGGTGAACAACCCCGGATTTTATCGTGCGTCCGGGGCGCCGTGTTAACCCCTTTTTAACTTCGCGATCATGTAAACAGGAAGTTGTCTTTCTCCGCATGCGGCGCGTCGTTATACTATACTCTCGATAATGACGCCCTCTCTGCCAGTTGGCAAAAGATCGACATACAGAGGAGAGGCGAAAGTTTACCCATCGGGAGGGAGGATCGATTACCGAACAGTGTGTCACGGAACAGGAATAGAGGGGGAAAAAAAATGATCCTTGTTTAACCTCTGCCTACAAACGTTTACGTTCGATCGCTCGCAGATGTGAAATTTTACTCACGATAATGATTATGCCGAACGTAAATAATAATTCATTTTTTTTTTTTTTTCGTAATTTGTTTACAGGCCGCGATACTACAGCAGACCGCCGAGTATATCTATCAGTTGGAACAAGAAAAGACCCAACTTTTGTCACAAAACTGCCAACTTAAGAGACTAGTGAATCAGCACGAAGGTGGCGATGTGCCGATCAAGAAACGCAAAGCCGAGACTCAGGGTGAGTTTTTCCCTCTTTTTTGAATTTTTTTTTGAATTTTTTTTTAATATTATTTTACATAAATTTTATTTACTATTATCATTATAAATATTACGATTAACATTTCGATCAATCGAAATTCAATTTTATTTACCATTATCATTATTAATATTAAAATTAATATTTCGATCAATTTTCGACTGGTAAAGTACAATTAATATCGCTTTTCGGTAAAAATAAAAAATATATATATTTTTTTTGAAGATCTTCTTTTCATAACCCTCGTAAATGTACAGTGAATATCGATGAATACATTCATAGTGAACTCAATTTCACTCAAATACTATTAAGTTGTAAGCCATACTACGCGTATGAAATATGAACGATTCCGCAGGGAAATATGCGAATATCGTGATACGCGTTTTTTGAGTGGTTCACTCGTTGAAAAGCATAAATCATTGATGACCACTCAGTATTGAATAATTTATCAAGTATAACGGCTGGAAAGAGATCGAAACGCGACAGTGTAACGAGCGACCGGCAGTGTTTCAAATAATATTCATATTTCGAGAATTTTTTTTTGTTCTCTTATTTTATTTTTTTTTTCGTCGCCATTATTATGGATTTCTCATTTTTTTCGTATTTAAGATTTTTTGGAACTTCCATTTTTTTTGCAACATTTTTATCGCTATATTTCGAGATATGCAAATCGTTGATATTCGCGCCGAAAATCCGTGAGCGATGGTCAGTTAACCGGTAATATAAAATATCGTTGATATTTTTTATCGAAAATCAATGATTTAAAAGTTATTTTTACCTTTATCGCTACTTGGGACGAGAAACAAATAAAGTTTGATTCCGTCAATCAATCGGTCTTCGAATCCCAACAGATTCGATCGAATACTGTAATCCATCCTCAAGAAAATAGCGGATTGTTCAAGTGGTGCTTCAGATAATCTTAAATAGCCAATTAGTCGATGGCTTGAAGTCCAACGTTGCGATCTATGGTTTCTTAATCCTGTATCATTGTTTTTTTTATTTTCTCTTTTATTTACCGATATCGTGAGAATTCAAACATTTTTTCTTTTAAATCGCGAATTGAAAAAAATCGAAAAATATCGACGAGTAAAAGATACTTTGGGATATATATCATCACAAAAAAAGAATCGCAACGTAATACAACTCCGAAAAAAAAAAAAAAAAAAATTCTTTGCGAACGTAAACGTGAGTAGAGAACGTTATTTTTCGGAAGCGTCGCTGTCCGTTTCAATAATTGCGGAGGGACTTTGTCCGTAGAGATCCAGAACACGCGATTCGTTTTGACAAAAGAAAGAAAAAAAAAAACCAAAGAAACATGTGAAAAGAAGCATCCAGGCAAATGAGCAAATGAAGTCGAGGATAATATCCGCGCTGCCCGGCTACATGCCATTCGGTAATCGTTCGAACGCCGCACTTATTCGGCTACTTTAGTCCGCGGAGAGAAAAAAAAAAAAAGAAAGCAAGCGAAATAACTCGTTTCTGCTTTGAGACCCTCTCTTTCTCCTTCTCTCGTTACGGAATACATATCTTCAACATTACGTAATTACTTCGCCCGCAGCGTCACGTGCGTACGTGTATATGCGTACGCGAGAAAACAATAATATTACCAGTAGAAAGCGGGCAGCAAAACAACGCAATTAGGAAGAGAAGAAAGAAAAACGGGAATCAATTTATTTGCTTTTATTCGCGTACAGTTCGCGGAACGTGACATGAACCATTGATTTTCCGACAATCGGAAAAAAAATGCGTATAAATTAAAATAAATTGTATTCATTTAAAAAAAAGAGCTTTCTAATGATTATAAAATGAAAAACATCAATCACATATTAATATTATACTATTTATAATATTTTTATTAATATTAATAACGATAATTTCGACATATCGATGAATTTCAAAATGGCGCACAATTTTTAATCGGCATCCGTTCGTGAAAATTAACATGTCGCATTGCGTAATTATAATAACTTCGAAACTGGTTAATGATTTTTAAATCGGTTTAATTATAATCGAATAGATCGATAAAAGATTAGAATTATACCGATTTCTACTTAATTTGCACGTCACTCACCGATATTGGAAATCTTTCCCAATATCTGCCGATCATCGAACGCACACGCAGCTCGATGCATTATTATTCGACGGCAATTTCCTAACTCATCATTTGTTCGATTTGCCGATTGTAGGCGTCGTGGTTAGTTTGCCGATGCACGTTAACGAGAGCGGCGACGAGGGACTCGGCAGCATGTCACCGGAGCCGATGTCGGTAATCACAGTCTCGACGGACGGCCACGCGGTAATTAGCAGCAACAACAACAGCACAAGCAGCAACGACGTTGCAGAACTGAGACGACAGTTGGAAAGGGAACGCCAACAGAGGCTGCACCTGGAGAAGCAGATACGAGCCTTTCAGACGCAACTATATCCGGAGAGATTCCGGGACAGTCAACTCATTGCCTATCAGCCTCACGAGGTATGCAACGTTTTTCGGAGCAATTATAGTCAAAGTTTTTAAAAATAATGAAATTGTTATGAATTTTTATCGCAACTTTTTATTGTCGTAAAATTATCGTTCGTTATTTGATTTCATTTGTTTTTACACATTTTTATATAAAAAAAAAAAAAAATAGTATAATGAATCGTCTGGCAACCGATTTTTTTTTTTTCGTCAATTTTTTTAAACACATATTCCTTTAGTATTTTTTCTAATTTCTGATTTTTTTTGTGATTGAAAATCGCGAGTTTTAAATATGTTTTTTTTTTTTTTATTTGGTATTTAATTTTTATTTCTCTTGTACAGGTAATCGAACACACGGATAACGTGATGGCGCAGGAGACCGAAGAGGCAGTTGCGGCACTCCAAGTTGTTTCCGTCGTGTCGCTACCTCCGGTCGGATCAACGCAGACGGTAGAAACATCGAATCCCGATCCGAATTCACCGCCGTTGTCACCGCAACCCGAGGAACTCGTGTCCGATGAAATAAAAGTTGAAGATTTGGAACCCGCGAGTCCGAAAATCGTTGCTTTCGCGACTAATCAAGTGTTCACGGAGACGATCGACGAACGACCGAGTTCAGCGGGTTCGTTCTCACCGACGAGAGTCACCTACGCGACTACGACATCAGCCGAATTCAAAAACACCGCTCCGATAACCGCTACGGCGAGCCAATTTATAACCGCGAGTCCGACGAGACCGTTCTCTCCACCGGCGGAACCGCAACGATTACCAAGCGTTCTTGAAGCGGCGATAAAAGCCGAACCGAAGGTCGAAGTTGAAAGGTAACATATAATTTGCTTATCTCGACAATTCTTTAACATAAAAATCGCACGGTTTCCAATCAATTGTAATTTATTTTGGGGCAAAAAAAAATAGTCAGCCGTTAAAATTACATTCTTTTCTTTTTTTCGTATCAAATTTAATTCAAATTTTGAAAAATAATTAATTCTGTTCGTTTCATGCAGATTGCCTTCGCCAGCGAATTCCCTCGATGACGGTACGGCGCAGTCGAGGCTTTACCTCGGAAACACATCGAGACAAAATCTCGAGACAATAGTCGAAGCGATACGACATCTTGAAGGCGATCACCTGTTTAGCGACGAACCAGCGCAAGACGTGCCACTTGCCCTAACGAACAAACAAACGGGCGTCGGTACGACGACGGCCACGGCGACGAAACAGCGGCTACTACACGCCGA
This sequence comes from Cryptus viduatorius, assembly GCA_964006125.1. NCBI lineage: Eukaryota > Metazoa > Arthropoda > Insecta > Hymenoptera > Ichneumonidae > Cryptus > Cryptus viduatorius. The sequence goes on from OZ023226.1 coordinate 2,819,209, forward strand.
GGTTAACAACTTCCTTCAGTTCCACACGCAACAACAGACTCAACAGCGGCCCGGTGTTATCGTCGTCAAGCATTCGTGATCATCCGTCGCTCTGCCGGCGAACCCCTAAAAATACACAACTTCAACAACAACAACAACAACACCACTATTATTATATGCACTTACGATACAATCCCAGTAAATGTTTTTTTTTTACTTAAGAGAAGAAAAGCGTTCAGCGATTAGTAATTTTTTTCGTATAAAAATAGTATATGTAGAAAAAAAAAGATAAATCTTCTGGAATGCTTCGGCTTCTTTCGCTAATTTCGCGTTCGCGCGACATGTACAAAAAGATTCGAAAACGAGAGCGGTAAATCGTATTTCAACGATTATATACGGACCATTCTACTTACATTTCGTTATTTCGTTATCATACCGGATGACTGAGAGCATCTTTTTTTTATTCTTTTTTTTCTACTCTCGTTCTGAATTAACATAGACGCGTCGCCTGTACCTTCGAGAGAGATAAATTATCGAACTGCGCCGGAACTGCTTGTCAAACTTTATTTTATCTATTTGTTACACCGATGCGTCGATAAATCTTCGATCTTTTGTAAAGATTCTTTTGACGGAAGAGAGAGAACAAAATAAAACATAACTCAGATCTCATTCGATTAGTTTCGCAATTGTAAAAAAAAAAACTTTCACCCGGCAAAAGTTAGTCTCGTTGAACGAAGCGTTAAGTTGGAGAAGTTTCGAAGCATCCAGAGTCCCCGGGGAGGGAAAGATCGCGAGTTCGCCCGTCAAACCCGAAACGAAGATTCACCCTTATCATTGGAAAAAAAAATGCCTGCGACAACTGTGAATATTCGATTCCGCGGAATTTCGATTTGATCTGATTGCGATTTTTGTTCAATCGTAAGGGTACATTCTTCGCGAAGGCTCGCACGACGCGTGCGATGTATTATATAATATATTTACGTTTCTTTTTGTTTCCTTCTCTTTCCTTAATTTCTATTATTAATATTATTATTTTTTCTTTTTTTTTTATACCAATTGTTACAGAAAAACTGACGACGAGAAAAAGGAAATGATGTTGTATGTTTTCTCAATGTCTAACGTGTCATTGTTGAATGCTACAGATAAAAAAACACACATACAAAAAAATCAAAATACACGCATACTTAATATTTGACACACATTAAGGAAGTGACCCGGATACGTAAACATTCGCTATCTTTATACGGCGGAAACTTTCGATAGCCCGTTATCGTTCGGACACCGCGTGGTACCTCCTTTTTCCTCTCATTACTCTCTCTCTCTCTCTCTTTTTCTATTTTTCTCTCTCGATCTGTTGGAAAACTTTTTTTTTCGTTCATTAATCCCATATGATGTTTCTTTCCGCCCATTTCGAGTTTTTTCGGTTAATCTGTGCCAAATATCGAGTATCGAGACTTTTGTTCCTTCGTAGAGATATTGTGCGTTTGTGAGATGGATGGCGACGGTCGGTGAGTCGCCGACTCGAATCGGATACCTTTTCCAACGTTCGTCTCTCATTCACGTTTGCGATAACGCAAAACCGACGTAAAATTTTTTTTTTTTTTTTTATAAACAAAACGTCGATTACGAATACCTGAACTCGAAAGGGTATCCGATTGGTAATTCGAGGCTACAATAACCCACCGACTATCGCCAAACTGATGAACGGGTGACCCGAGATGTGAGGTTTTTTTTTGTTTGTTAACGCGTATTACGTTTAAGCGTTTATTATTACAGAAGACGATCGACGAATCACCAACAATCCATGAACCCCGATTTACAACGGGGCAAAGGGGGGGGGGGTTAATTTTTTTTCTTTCTTTTTCGAGAGTGTTGTACTATTGCAATTTATATTATCATCGATAATATTATTATTGATAACGATTATTCATACTTTGTACGACGACGAAATTAATCGTCGTTATTGTAAGACATTGAAAAGAAAAAAAAAAACATAAAAAAAACACAAAAAAAATAACGAATAATGTAAGATCGATAGATTTTAAGCGTTAGTACGATAGAACGATAGGGTACGCCAAGGAGAATATTATTTTAGGTATTCTGATGTGTGTGAGTGATCGACTGTGCGAAAATGTTGAGAGATTGCGGAGCGTTTAGTTTAGTCGAACAATTAGATGAGATTCACGAATTTCACGGCGCATTAAGTATATTATGTAATTAAATGAGAAACGAAAAAAAAAGGAAAAAAAAACTCAACACAGACACACATGCCACGTTTCTTTGTAATGTCGTGAGGTTGATATGTAAACTCGATTGCGCGCACTAATTACCTATTTATCCATGTTGCATACGTTATACACGGGACTCTCGGACTCGTCAGCGGATCGCGTACTACTGTGTCGACGAAAAAACGCGAAATTTTTTCCGAGATATTCGTATCTCTCAGAAAATTTCTTCAAAACTCTGTTCTCAAAAAGCGACGAAAGATAAATTAAAAGCTTTTTTGTACAATAATTTCCATAAAAAAAAGAATGTATGACGATTTGGTTTTTTCTAAGTAACGACACAATAGCAACTTTATGACTCGTTAAATCGACGTTCGATCCACAAATTCAATACATCGCGGCGGCAATACTTTTGCTTCACCGTGTAAAATAAAATGAACATTTCTTTTTTTATTTTTCACTTGTAATTTTCAATTATTTCGCGAAAAAATATCGATAAAGCGGTTTTTTATAAGTTTCGAAAAAAAAAAATGTTGAATTGGATTTTTTCTCTTACGATTTAACGAAGTCCGCGTGTGTCCCATCGCCGGATTAATTAATCGGGCGACTTCGATCCATGGGATCTCGAAACCATCCCTCGAGAATCAGTATTAACGCCTCGATAAAATTTGTTATGGTTATTCATGAAACGCAACGAGCGGTTCGGACGTTTTCGCAGGGGGCACTTGTCGTGCTAATGAATTTTCTCCAAGGCATCGCCCTTGAGGGTAACACGCATTGCGCGATCATTTCCACTTGCGATATCGCGTAAGCGTCATAGTGTGAAAGGTACGAAGAAATAACACGGAGAGAAACGTATGTACGACGCCGACGAAGACTCGTAAGATTTAATGACCCGCATGACACCGTGTAATTAGAGTTGCCGAGAATCTTGTATGATATGGGTGTCGCGAAACGCGCCGTAGAAAGACCGCGGGGTTTGTGCGTTTCTCATATAACGCCAAGGAGCATACGAGAATAATAACTCGCGTCCGATATTCATAAAATCTCTCGTCTCGACAACCGCGTCGTTGAAACGGCCCCATCGCGTCGCGTTATTATTCACACGTGTCTCGTAAAAATCTTTCTATCATTCTTATTCATAAATTATATACGCGCACGCGAAAGACGTTTCAACGAATCGCTCAGCCGCTCGCGTTGGTCCGTTCGTTAAATTCGAAATATAACAGGAAATCATTTTTCTTCAACTTTTATTCAACTATCAACTATCAAACTATTGAGAAAAATACTTTACACAGAGTAAAAAAAAATGTTTTCGTAAACTCCAGCGTCTCGGCACGAATCCGCGGTTCTTTCTGAAGAATGTATACGAATATATAGATTTAAAAAAAAAAAAAAAAAAAAAAAACTTCGCGCATACGTCGAAGTTTGATGATAAACGTATTAGAAATTGTAACAAAAAGGAAACAACTCGCCAGTAAAGAAACGGAAAACATTAAAAAATGTGACTAATCGAAGGTTATTGGCGAGAGACGTCGTAGTCGGACGACTCTTTTATCACAAGCGCCGATGTGTATTTAAATTAAAATGAAAAGGAAAAAAGAAGAAAAAAAATACATTTTTTTTCGGCGGCCGAACAACCAAATTTTGTTTCTAGTTGTCGCGCGTGTTAAGTTATTTATTATGAGAAAATTCTATTTGTATCGTGAGATAGAGGAAATGATGTGTGTAAAAAGTGTTTGCGACTATTAGGTTCGATTAGGCCATACGATTGTCTATATCTCGTATATTATGAGGCGTCGAGAAATGCATTTTTTTTTTCTTTTTTAAATACACATCGACGCTTCGTAAGCTCTCTCTGTCTCCAGCACCGCCCAGTGCTTTACCGTGTACTCTTTATTATTATTATTTTATCATTATTATTTTATTAGATGAGATGTAACGGTATCAAAAAGAAATGTCGACGCAGTGTCTCGATTAATCGAGTAGAAACGCAAAAGTTGGATCCCTTGCCTCACGTTTATACGGTTCGTCATTCTGTCTTTTTTTTTTTTATAAACTCGATAAACTTTTTAATCATTCGTAATCAATATTCCTGTAACGAAATGGCAGAGTATTCGGGAAAAATAAGAAAAAAAAAAATCGTAAATAAATTTTTACAAATTTACGAAAATATATCGCTTACAAAAAAAAAAGTACGAAAAAGAAATACGCCGATTTTTTTTTATACACCAAACGACCTTTTGCGTGCAGGACAGGGGAACAATTGCAACAAAAACGAAAATACTGCAAATATCAAATAAGAGTAAATCGTAACTTGGTACTCGGCGGTAAGATAGAGATGCTGAAGCCGAGTTTCGGGTCGAAACGAAGGAAAGAAGAGTTAGCGACGATCGCAACATGTATGTGAAACCGTTCGATTATCAAATGTGATCTCATCGAATTAGCAATATATTTCTTAATAAAAAAAAAATAAACACGAAACAACCATATGATTAATAGAAAAAAAAAAAATCTCGCAAAAAACATGACTGGCTGTATCACAAAAATTGTCGAAATTTTTGATAATTTTCTTTGGTTTGCGAGACCAGAGAGAGAGAGAGAGACAAGAGAGTTCAAGTGAGCACAGTGTGCTCGGTCCTCGAATATACTAAGAAAAATGTGTATAGCGTAAGTAACAGGAGGAATGGAAAGGTGAAAAAAAAAAAGAAAATTGTAGTAGCCGTTCGAGATGGAATGAAAGTTTATGCGCGAGATAACGAGAGAACGTAATCGTATGTGAGACGAAAAAAAAAAGAAAAAATAAAAAAATAAGAATCGAAGAAAGTGGCAAGTTCCGGCAAACGGATCAGGAACAGAACTGAGTAGGGATTACAAGGCTGGGCGCGGGAGCATTGAGAATCGAGGAAAAAATGAATAGAAATATTAATATTGTAGATTATGTATGAAAATGCAATGTAGCGCAGTGAGAAAGATGTCTTAAAAAAAAAAAAAAAAATTCATTGAAATACATTACTTTTTTTTCTTTTCTGATAAAAAAAAAAACAAAACCAAACTATTGTGAAGAATTAAAAAATTTTAGCGAAACGAGACCTAAGATCATTGGGTCGACGGAACCGGAGGCTCGATAGACGAAATAAGGAATAGACTTGTTCCGTACGTTCCGATTTTTATTTCGATTTTTTTTTAACATAAAGTTCGAGGCTTCTGGTGGCCGGAGGACTTATCGTCGTTTCGTCTTAACGCGGATGCGCCCAACGGATAGCGATTATTAATCATAATGCATCGCTAATTGCTCGCTTACTGTGCATCCATCTCGCCGGACCCGTTGTTTCAATCGCGAGTATCCTATTTCTATCGAATCCGTGTTGTTATAATAAATTTAACGTATTTATCTCAACCATCCAACGATTAACACGGCATTTCAGGTAATTAACAAGAGCAACGATTTTTTTTTTTTTTTTGCCAAACGATTAAATAAAATTCGAGTTTGAAACAGTAGAAAAATTTTCGTAACACTACACAATACCGCAGACGAAATATTCATACGGAGTTGCGACAATGAGAGGCGGAAAGACTCTTTAAAAATAATGAAATAAATCAATTCAATTATAATTTTTCAATTTAATAATTATTTGAATGACTTACATATAAATAAATTTTAAAAATGATTCCTTGAGAAATAATTCATTGATCACGTACTGTCCGTAGGATTTCGCGTAATTATTATCGTTCATCGGGCGATTCGGGAGTGATAACGAGAAAAAAAGGACGATCGCGGACTGTAGCACTCAAATCGAAAAAAAAAATTTTTCGTACAAACGAGAAATTACGCAAGAAGCAACGAAGCCGATAGAGTTGAAACACATTTTGTGAAGAATCCCCGGCGCGTTTATTGCGGTGTAAATTTTAATTTATAATTTTCGACAAAGTTCCTTAAAAATGCGCCGCGTTTGCATCGTGCGCCGCATTCGTAAATTCGGTCGCGGTGAGCACGCGGTAAATGCAGCCGCCACAAGAACAGACTGCCATTGTAACACGATGAATGTACATGTTGTGTAATAACAATGCATATATCGAGTGAAAAGTAGAGACGAGGAAAAGATGGCAAAGGCGAAGGCGAAGTAAGGAGAGCAGAATAAAGTGGATAACATGAAAAATAACGCGAGAAATGGGAGTTATTTAGTGCGATGATGAAATAGGTCGGAGCTCACAAGTTTTCTATTGTAAGTGACATTAGAATTATAAGATACAGAAACACGTATCCTATTAGATAACGTGAAAAAAAAAAAAAAAGAAAAATAGAGAGAAAGAAAATAAATGGAATGATTGAACGAGTGTTTCGTCGTTCGTGCGAATGTATATATACATTTATATATATATATAGGTATATACATGTTGGTATATATGTATAGGTGTATATATATATGTATATTTATATCCTCGCTAATCATCATTATCGCTCCGAGTTTAGATGAAAATTAATCTCGATAACTCGAATCATACTAATCGGCGATAAGCGAATGTACCCAAAATTCTAATAACAAAGGGTCTAAAGAAATAGCTTTCTATTATTTGCAACGAAGAAACGATGCGTTTTTCGTTCGCGAATGAGATAAAAAAAAAAAGAGAAAAGAAAATGAACATTATTTCATTATTATTTTATTAATATCTCTCTCTCTGCGAAGATTTCTTGAGAAAAATCGAGATTAATGGAGTAGAGTGTGAAAGCAGAGATGGGCAAATTTTAGATTTGTGAACATTCTTAAAAAAAGAAAAAATAAAAAAAAAATCTATATTATGGACAATTTTCCGAGTAATTTGGTCGATAGTTAGGATTCGTAGTTACGTAAAAATTGTCATTCGAATATTCGAATTTTGCCCATCTGTGGGTGTAAAGTGTAAGAGTGCGATAGAGCGTTGAGAATAAAGGAGTGGCCGACTGAGAGGACTCACGGAGAATCTGATTTTTTTTATTTTTTTTTTATTCGTTAGAAAAAAAAAATCGTAGAAAGTTTGTCGGTGCGACGAAATAATGACGATCTCAGACTTCCGTGCGGTCCTCTCGCTCTTCTCAAGTAAGGAAGAAAACATAATTCTCTGTGATGATATTTATATAACTTTATTATATTAATTATTATTACTATATTCACCGACATGTTACATGTATATCGACCTCGTTTAATTTTTTTTTTTTTTTGGAGATAATAGATTTATCCGAATTCGATTGTCCGTAAAGGAAAGTAATGTTATTACTACTCTCTATCTAATGCACATTTATCGCGCCGTTTTTAGGCAAATCTCATTTTCCCCCCGACCCTCAGAGAATTATGAAAACACGATGAAGCAAAGGATATAAATGAATATAGTCTCGTATAATGGTGAGAATAAAAAAAAAACAAAAAAAAAAACAAAAAAGCTTTTATTTTTCTTAAGTAAAAAATCGCTAGGAATCGGTAGTGGGAAAGTCGAACGAAATTAGAAACGATAAAGAGAAAACGAAAAACGAAAGAGAAAAAAAAATAAGAGAATGAAAAATAAAATAGGATTTTTGAGATTAAAATCGATGAAATTTAGCAACTCGAGACGAGGCACGTATTCGGCCTTTTAATTTGTAAGTAGACAAGAATTATTAAATCGCTCGACGCCTTGGATAGCGATTTTTCGTAAGTCAGAGGTGTCGAGGGTTCGATTTTCCTGCGCCACGCTGATCGTATCGATTGTGCTCTGATCTATTGCGATTAAATGGCATGGATAGAAAAGAAATAAAAAAACGAAAGTACTTTTACGTACTGCGCGACTTCGTTCTTCCGCACGGTGGCTCGAGGCCCCGCGATCGTTTGTAAGAGTTATACTAATAATGAATGCAACTAATTTAATCGATACGATCATTCCTTGTCGAAGCTTTAAGTCTTCCCGAAAGACGCGAGAAACACGTGGCAAAATGGTTGAAACGAGAAGCAACGTGTTGACGGTCGAATGTTGCGTGGATGATCATGAAGTGTTGCGAACGAAATAAATAAAAAATCACGTAAAAGTCGATCAGATTTTTTTATCGACTATTCATTGAATTATCGTACGTAACAGCTAAAAAAATTGCAAAAATAATATATATCACGGTGTATTCGCCAGTGATAAATATACTCAGTGTGAAATTTCTCGACAGGCACGTTCCGTGCGTACAAAATAAATTAAATTCGTCGAATTTCGACTATCGAAAGATTGCATTAACTGCATTTCTACTCGAGGGGAAGCTACGTACTTTTTTCGAAAATTGAAAGTCGATACTACGAAAAAATTAAGTATTCTTTAAAAAATATAACATTAAAAATCGATAGTAATCGATGCGTTTCAATACTATTTTCGATCTCCGGATATATATATGTGTTTCTAGCATTTGCAATTCGCTTTGCAGCAGCGTAAAAAAATCATAAACTAAAAAAAAAATATCCATGCGAATCTATACATTATTTAAATTTTTTTTTTTAAATTATACATTTTTTTTGTTAATTTTTCAATAGAAACAATATCTATTTTACGAAAAAAAAAAGTTCACTTTAACATTCTTAAAAAGTGTTTTTCAGTGCGTATAGTTCATTCTTTTGCATCGAATTAAATATCCGTGTGAAAAGCAAATTTTTATTTATTACCGACATTAGTTTTATCGTACGGAGACGTAACCTCCCCTTAAGAATATTTATAAAATTGCGCCTAGCTTTATGATGCACGGAAAAAGTGTCCGATCGAGAATTCACCTATAACCGAGGAAAGAAAAATACGAGAGAAATATAGGGGGAGAGAGAGGTCTTCATACCCTTTGCATATTGCTTTACTGTTAAACCATTGTATGCATATACGATACATAAACGAATAAACGGAAAAAAGAAAAAAAAAAAAAAAAAAAAAAAAAACAGGAATATTTAAAAAGGTATGAATCGATGTTCCGAGTGTTCCAAGATGCAATATTCGTGGGTGTGTTTTGCGGATTTAATGAATTATCGATGAAAGAACAATTGAGACACAATAATCCGCATTGTCTGAATGATCATGATGAAACACTCGAAGCGCGGTTGATTTTTTCATGGTGTTTTCTACGAGCTGTTGAGAAAAATACGCAGAGTAGCCTATGTAATTAAACGTATAAAAGAAGAAAAAAAAAAAAAAGAAAAAAAAAACAAATTAAATAAACACGTATCTATTCGTTTCCGATTAAATATTCGTTTATACTCTTGGGACATGCGGTACACTCACAAGTGTATAGAGATACGTTTGTGTATATTAAAAAAAAAAAAAAAAAAAATACGGAGAAATGAAGTAACAAAAAAAAGGTACCATGACGAGAATATAGATGAGTTTACTTTCCTTTTTCTACACATTTTGTATATTTCCAGTAATTATTAAAAGAATGAACAAAAAAAAATAAGATTAAAAAAAAAACGAAACAAAAGCAACAACAAGAACATAGAAGTGGTGTGTAATTATGATCGGTAATAATTATAATTAATTATGAATTTACTATTACGATACAGGTTTGTTATAAGCACTATCGGTAAAGATATAATAATTATTTTGTATGATTCACCGTAACGATGCGACCTGCTCCACAAGAGTGCGCGACGTCGCTCTCGTTACACAGTCTCCGATGTAATGAGCGATAAGTTTTTTTTTTATTAATCCGAATTTTTTAAAAATAATTGAACGGTTGCCGCCCTTTTTTTTCTTTCTTTGATTTTTATTTGTTTTTGTAATATTGATTATACAAACCCAGGCACATCGAATGCTAGTCAATCGGGAGAGAAGTCGAGTCCCTTATCATTTCGATAATCAATGGATTTATTGACGATACGATACGCATTTTGTTGGTACGCAGTACGATTATACAGGAAAAGTTCTCTCTCGTTGCTGTTGCTGGGCCTATTTTTTGATTGCGCGTTCGAAATCGTTACGATCTGTGTGTGTAACAGGTGGCATCGTTTCCGAGTAGCATTATCGTCGTAATTAAAAGTTTAAAACGTGTAGTGTGAGAGCCTCGCGAAAATGTCGGCGTTGGAAAGCAATCCTCCGGGGTCTCGGTTTCCTAGAAACCGCGAGAGACAGAGGATTGCACCAAGTGAAGTACAAATTATTTAAAGAAAAAAAAAAAAAAATAAACAAAAAAACACAGATAAGATGAAGAAAAAAAAAAGATGAATGATGAATGAAGTAAATGCGAAAAAATCAATCAACGGTGTGCGAACATGAAAAAAAAAAAAAAAAAAAAAGTTGCGACAATGTGAAAGAGGTGTAACGTCTGATTTGATTACCTTCGCTTTTTATTATATACTTATAATTAAATTATAGCATCACTTGTAACACTGATTCGGAATACCTTGAATACAAAAAATACAATAAACAATGTTATTCACTGGATATTTAATTAAAAAAAAAAAAAATCCCCCGCTGCATTCATCGACGTGACGTATACGTAACAGAGAAAGTAAAATCGCAACGAAAAAATGGAATTTGTTGAAATTATTTTATTATTTTTATACAAACGATCTTACGAATCTAAAATACCGGTCTTCGCGATCGACTTATATTTCATACTGTGAGATAAATATTCTTACGGAATCATCTCGGAGTAGAGATACGGTGCAAAGTAAAACTAACAAATTTGATTTATATATTCCCTCCGACAAAAGAAACAATAGGATAGCCGTACCGCTGGGTGACACTCTACCGTTTGTATTCATTTTTGTTATTTATTTCACATTTTTTTATTTTCCATTATCGCTCGTAGATGCATCGAAATTATTCATACGAATCAACCGTCGATTAACTCGAATTTTTTTTTTTTTTATCGTTTTGAACGCATAACGGTACGTTTCAAATGATTGTATATCTATCCTATAAATAATCGTAACTTATAACAAAAAAAATTTTAAAATGCGAGTGTCAGAAAACTGTGCCGATCGACGACAAGTTTTATACAAAAAGAACCTTAAAGCTAAAAAAATATAAGTTTCGTGAACCTGAGTCGTTCCACGAGAGGCATTGGATACAATTGTTTGAACGAAACCGTTGAAATCGGCTTTTACTACAAAAAAAAACTAAAAATAAACCTTTCAATGGATGAAAATGACTGAAAATTTTGTTCACGTACCGGTATACCGGTCTGTCTGATTTTCTGATGGTAGATGAATTTTCTAACGATTAAGTACACAAGATGTTGATTTTACGTATTTTTGAACTTGAATCGTCGTTTTTTCTCTTTTTTTCGTTATTCATCGGAAATTATATCTTATCCGCTGCAAGCCATGCATGCGTCGCCGTTTTCGCGCGAACATGCGAACGCCGCTTCCAAATCGTCGTCTTCGGCTTTCGTACGGGTTTGTTGGACCGTCGAATTGTTCTGTAGCTTTGTTTTGTCGACGGTGAATTGAAGAGCGTTCGCCGCTGGTTTTGTCCGCAGATAGTACATTCCGGTCTTCAAACCCTACGAAAAATCGTGACAAATTGAAAGAAAAACGTAATTTAAACTCGAAAACGTAACCGATTTGACGGATGTGCGATTCTTACCATTTTCCAGCCGTAAAAGTGCATCGACGTAAGTTTTTCCATCGATGGTTTCGCCATATGAACGTTCAACGATTGCGACTGATCGATGAAGGCGCCGCGATCAGCTGCCATCTTAAGAATGGTTTTTTGCGATATTTCCCAAACAGTTTTGTACAATGCTTTCAGATCATCGGGAATGCGGTCGATGTTCTACGCAAAGAAAATTTGCATAAGTACACAAAAATAAAAAAAATACGCTAAATACGGGGAGTACACCGATAAATATCGCAACCTATCGTTTAAATTTAATATTTTCTTAAAAAAAAAAAAAAAAAAAACAACAACGAAACTATCGCAATAAGAGTTCATTTTTCATCTTAAATAAAAATTGAGTAAAAAAAATAAAAATATATTTTTTTAGAATTATTATTTTATGTACCAATATTTATATATTTACCTGAACCGATCCGTTGTTTGCGATAATTTCGTTCTTCATTTCGTCGTCCCACAAGTCTCTATCAGTGAGATCTTTCAACAAGTGAGGATTGACCACTTGAAATTCGCCGGAAAGAACGCGTCTCGTGTAGATATTGCTGGTGTACGGCTCGATCGATTCGTTGTTTCCCAATATCTGTGCCGTCGACGCAGTTGGCATCGGTGCGAGTAGCAGAGAATTTCTTACTCCATGTTTGGCGATTTTCGCCTTCAACTTCGCCCAATCCCAGAGATCCGTCGGTGTTACTTTCCACATGTCGTACTGAAGGATCTGCGAGAAAAAAAAAATCATATGTTGTCTTCTGCGAAGTTGTCGGTGATCCGGGTCGTACTTACGCCTTTGCTGACCGGACTACCCTCGTAAGTTTCGTAAGGGCCTTTTTCCTGAGCGATTTCGCAACTCGACTCCAAGGCACCGTAGTAAAGAGTCTCGAAAATTTGGATATTCAATTTCTGCGCTTCTTCGCTTTCGAACGGATAACGCATCAGAAGAAATGCGTCTGCAAGTCCCTGGATACCGATTCCTATGAATCAATTTCACCATTGAATCAACGTGAGTGATTTTTGGTTATTCATCGTTTAAACGCAATATTTTCGATGGTCGTCTCGATACAATCGTAAACTTCGAATACGAAAAAAAAGTTTTTTTCAATACTCATTTATAATCTAATAAAATTACGACTCGAAACACAAGGATTAAAAAAAACTGTTCGTATCATTGTACTGTATATCGATAGTATGTGTACAATTCATTGACTACGTAAAAACGAGTGGTTTTTTACCTATCGGTCGGTGTCTTCGGTTCGAACGTTGCGCCTCGGGGACCGGGTAATAATTGACGTCGATAACCTTATCGAGATTGCGCGTCACGATTTTTGCAACTTCTTTCAATTTTGCAAAGTCGAAAGTTTTCGTCGCCGCGTTGACGAACATATTAACAGCGATCGATGCGAGATTGCAGACGGCTACTTCATCGGGACTGGAATACTGTACGACTTCGGTGCAAAGATTGCTGCTTTTTATCGTACCGACGTTCTGCTGATTCGATTTCCCGTTGCAATGATCCTTGTAAAGCATATAGGGAGTTCCGGTCTCTACTTGCGACATCAAAATTGCTGTCCACAGATCGCGCGCCGGTACTTGGCGCTTAAAACGTCCGTCGTTCTCATACCTTATAAAAAATATAGAGCATTTTTTTAATACAGCGATATACCAAAATAAGGATTTTTCCAGTCAATAATTTTATTTTTATTTACTTCGTGTAAAGATCTTCGAATTCTTTTCCCCAGACGTCGGCGAGTCCCGGAGATTCGTGAGGACACATAAGACTCCAAGTCTTGTTTTCGAAAACTCGTTGCATGAACAGATCGGGAATCCACAGCGCGTAGAAGAGTTCGCGCGCTCGATTTTCTTCTTTGCCTGTGAACAATGATGAATATATTTTTATTATATTACTTTTTTCTTTTCAGTAATTGGAGACTATGTATTATCCATTAGTGTTCATTGATGAACCGCATTTTTCCGCAACAAATAGAAGTACCCGTGTTTTTCTTCAGATCCAAAAAATCGAAGACATCGGCGTGCCACGGTTCGATGTAAATCGCGAAAGCACCGGGTCTCTTGTTGCCGCCTTGATCTACGTAACGCGCTGTGTTGTTGTAAACTCGAAGCATCGGAACGAGTCCATTGGATTGTCCGTGTGTACCGGCGATCCTTGTACCCTTTGCTCTGATGCAGTGAACGCTAAGGCCGATACCTCCCGCTGATTTGCTGATCAACGCGCATCTCTTCAACGTATCGTAAATTCCCTCTATGCTGTCCTCAGTCATAGTCAGCAGAAAGCAACTATAAAGATTCATAATTTAAATAATACTCACGATCAATATAAATTAAGAGATATGTCAATTAATCATATGGCAAAAAAAAGTTATGTAGTAATTTGTCGATTTATCGTTTTTTTTTTTTTTTTTTTTTTTTTTTTCAACGTATTAGCTACTTATTCACGATAATCCGAATAGAAAAAAAAAAACATTGAATAAAAAAAAAACGTTTTGCCCGGTCAACGGTATATAAATGAAAAGATTTTTAGAAACCTGTTGCTGTGTTAATACCTATGTAATGATTAAGGTGAAGAACAAGTTAATCGAAGAGACGATGTTTACGCGTCTATGTAAATGGTTAATAATTCAATACAAAAAGAAAAAAAAATGCAATTTTTTTCACCTAGACAATTGCGGCCTCATCGTGCAAGAGGCGAAGAGCGTCGGCGATGCATGAGTAAAATATCTTTCCGACAAAAAATTGTATGTCTCGATAACTTTGGCGATATCCTCACCGTGGATACCGACCGCCACGCGCATCAGCATGTGCTGCGGTCTCTCGACGACTTTTCCGGCAATTTTCAGCAAGTAACTGCGCTCGAGAGTCTTGAAGCCAAAGTAATTGTAGCTGAAATCTCTGCTGTATATTATCGCGGAATTCAGTCTGTCGGCGTTCGCCTGAATTATTTTGTGATAATTCTCGCTGATCGCAGGGATTTTTTCCTTCGTGAACAGATCTTCCATGTTATAGAGATCGTTCATTACATCTGCAATGATTCGATGATGAATTTTATAAGCATAGTAAAATACGTATCTCTATAGTACTTTGCGAAACCAATACGAGAATGCGGACTTTGCGGCGTAAGTTGGGAAGTGGTTACGCGATCCGAATCGAGCGCTACAGCGACACGAGGCGAAGCCGAGTGTTGCTCGCAGCGCAAGACGAGGCGAGTAACCCAATCTTCGCCGTAAAGCGCCACTTTACGTCACATCCAGCCGGTACATAAACTGCCACTTTTCATGCATGCGTTACAAAAAGTTTTTTGTAAAACGGTTTTTTCTCGGAAATAATTAATAAAAATTGATAAATAAATGTAATAAAAAAACATTGCATTCATCACATCTGCATTGACTTCATAATACATTTTCATAAATAGTAAAAAAAAAATTATATAATGATAAAAAATAATAATATTTTCTGATTTTTTCGTTTATAAACATGTTTGATACATATTTTTGTGAAACAATTTTTTCTGGCAGTAAGGATGTGAAAAATAATTTGAGAAAATTAATAACCGTCGTAAAAATAACTATAAAAATTACTTGTGTATTTTCGCGCTAAGGTAGTAAGAACAGAACAACTTACCGCTGAAAGATTTTTTTGTTTCTTTGTGAAGATTGGAGACTGCGATTCTAGCGGCAAGAATCGCATAGTCAGGATGCTTTGTGGTCATCGTAGCTGCAGTTTCGGCTGCAAGATTGTCCAACTCCACAGTGGTAACTCCGGAATATAGGCCATTGATAACCCTCAGAGTAATGGCCGGCTAAGTATACAATAAAATGAGAAAAAAATAGACAATTTTTATTGTTATACGAATTTTGGTTATAATTATTGAGTAAAATAAAAAATATTACAGGATCAACCCAATCCATGTCTAAGCCGGCGCATAGATTTTGTATCCTCGAGGTGATCTTGTCGTAATGTATATCCTCCTTGCGCCCATCTGCAAAAATAAATTGAGTGTGCGTCAACTTCAGTAATATATTTTTTTCGTTGACAATCGATAATAAATGAAAATCGGGATATTTCGTCTACAAACATTATTCCGTTTTAACAGTGAGCCCACTGGAAACGCAAAAATAAACGTGTTCGATTATTAATTTCGTTCTTTGAGTGCACGAGATCCTTTTTTTTCGCGAGAACGCAATTCGATTGTTGGGAAAATTTGATTAAATTTACTTTAATACTCACCGCGCTTCAGAACGTACATCTTCTGTTTGGGTCTCATCGTGATCGAAATACTTTAGAACAACTATTACGAATTCAAATAATTAAACAAATCGTTTTCGACTTGTAAGTAAGCTACCCGTCGGCCAGCGTCAACGAGGTTGAGCTGATTTTTGGCGCGAAACGGAAGCTGATGATGCCGACATCGGGTGACATACAGGTCTACGAATGGATTAGGCTCATGGCGCCCGATACGCTTTTTTCGGTCGATTATCGTCAGCATGGCGCCCTATTTGAATGATAATAACATATCTTGACCGTAGAGAGGAAGAAATCTTGCAGCAAATAGATTATGCGTTATAGGATTCGTCGAATTACTATTAAAATAAATTGGGCCGAGATCTTGATTAAGTAATATATCTTTGATTTTTTCATGACGATTTTTATTTGCATAGACGCCTCCGTCGTATGTTGCCAAAATGAAAAACCTCGTGATGCTCGATCCGTTTTTGTGTCGTCAATCACTATGTTAATAAAATTTTATAAAAATGGCAACGATGCAACTCGGATAGTGCACTTAGTAACATTTTGAGAGAGTAAAGGGAAATAAAAGTTAATCTCGCCGGCAATGAGTTTTCGATGGATTTGACACGGAACGGCATTCTAATTTCGAGTTTTCGATAGTTTATTCGATAGCTTTAAATTTCAGACGTCTATCACGATTTGCAAAAAAAAACGATCAGCTTTGAGGAGCATGACGCTGGTGTCAGAAAACGTAGGCTGACATGCTCGACAATGGTTACCTTGGAGGCTTCAAAGGTAAATTACCAATCGTCGAACCGTACGGCAGTCGGTAATGCAATTTCCCTATTCCGAACGATGGCGTTAAGCGATTACGCTTGGACAATCGGGGGCTGTGAAGATTCAAACAGCACCCTTCCGATTAGATAACCCCCCCGAACCCCCGAGAACCCCGATAGTCCAACCATAATCGCTTAGTGCCATCGTTCGGAATAGGGAAATTGCATTACCGACTGCCGTACGGTTCGACGATTGGTAATTTACCTTTGAAGCCTCCAAGGTCACCATTGTCGAGCATGTCAGCCTACGTTTTCTGACACCAGCGTCATGCTCCTCAAAGCTGATCGTTTTTTTTTGCAAATCGTGATAGACGTCTGAAATTTAAAGCTATCGAATAAACTATTGAAAACTCGAAATTAGAATGCCGTTCCGTGTCAAATCCATCGAAAACTCATTGCCGGCGAGATTAACTTTTATTTCCCTTTACTCTCTCAAAATGTTACTAAGTGCACTATCCGAGTTGCATCGTTGCCATTTTTATAAAATTTTATTAACATAGTGATTGACGACACAAAAACGGATCGAGCATCACGAGGTTTTTCATTTTGGCAACATACGACGGAGGCGTCTATGCAAATAAAAATCGTAATGAAAAAATCAAAGATATATTACTTAATCAAGATCTCGGCCCAATTTATTTTAATAGTAATTCGACGAATCCTATAACGCATAATCTATTTGCTGCAAGATTTCTTCCTCTCTACGGTCAAGATATGTTATTATCATTCAAATAGGGCGCCATGCTGACGATAATCGACCGAAAAAAGCGTATCGGGCGCCATGAGCCTAATCCATTCGTAGACCTGTATGTCACCCCCGACATCTGCCTCCTATATATATTTTCCCGCAAGTGATAACATTTTTGGTCGACGATTGGTCGAGAGCGTATTTTACGCGCTATTTCATTGGAAACCGTTTTTATTCTCTTATAGTTTTCGTTTTGAAATTTCACGGCTCGAGCGTCAGCCAACGCGTGTATACGAGTGGCCATATTAGATAGCTATTATTATCTATTAGTAGAGCCAATTGCTCAGTATGTAACCAAGTCGAATTGTAGAAGAAGATGCGTTGCTCAGTTTTCGTTTTAAAACAATAGTTACTTTCGTGTCTAGAGCAGAAAAAAGGCCGATCTCGGCGAGTGTGAAGTTTCCCGAACCCGATTTTCTGCTGTTTTTTCCGCACGCCTCGCGAGAAAACGGGCAGAAAGATTATTTTTTATTCGATGCACCAAATGTACTTTTAATTATCAAAACTTTGTACTTAATTCATAATTATCTTGTTATAAGCCCTTATGATTCGCTCATATTTTTTTCGTTAATACTTGGTATTTCGGTAATGTACTACTTTGTAACGCGTGCATGAGAAATGCTACTTCTCGTGCCTGCCGAGGGTGGCGTAAGTAGCACGTTATAGCTACGGTCTTACACACGGTTTTGCTGCATACAGGTCCTGCAACTCTGGGGTACGTTCCGAATCAGCGCCGAACGAACTTTCCTCTCATTCTTTCACTCGCGGTGAGACAGAGAGAAAAGTCGCCCGGCGCTGATTTGGAACGTACCCCTGGCGTATTTCATTGGTGGGGGTTGACTTGGTTATTTAAGCAGTTTTTAGTTTGTGCTATCGTTAATACTTATCTCTGCTATCGCGTGCGCTCTGTTACCGTAACCTCGAACATGTTATTTTTTTTCGTTACGTTGAGGTGATATTCTCCATGACGAATGCAAATGCGAAATTCGAAAAAAAAACGAAAAAGAAATCGAAATGGGAAGATCGTGTATCGTGTGCAAATCAAATTACAAAAATTTGAAAAATAACTCTCTTTTCAAAGTACCGGATAATGTCGATATATTCAAGCGATGGCAAGCCGCAACATCCGGCGAAGTGAAACTGGAACCATCGCATTTTATTTGCGCGAAACATTTTAATGAAAAATGTATCATCCGAAATTATGTGAAATGCGACGATAATGGAAAAGTCATTGCAGAAGTAAGTTTTTTAAAGCAATTTCTTATGCCGCATACCAAAGGCTCCGATTTTCGCATTTCCATTTAGATTTTTTGCGACTCCAAAGTTTGTGACGAATATAGTTCAATATTAAAAAATATACTGTTTGCATCAGGTTCCGTTTAAACATCCGCGTCTAGAGCATTCTGCTATTCCAACAATTTTTGGCAATGATGCAGTAAAGGCACAAACAGTTGAGGAAATCGGCGCAATGGAAATTAATCTGCGACTTGAAAGTGTGTTTTAGTTATAATTAATAATGTATGTTGCATTTGCGTTATGCGGCGAATATAATATTATTAACATTACGATGATTGAATGATTAGCCTCAAATGAAGCGAAGATGAAGTTAGCCTCAGAAGAAGGTTCAAGCGAGAATATTGTACGATTTGTGGCTCAGCAGCAATGCCTCAAAGCCAATGCACCTTCAGTTCAAAAAACAACAACAGAATCAGCAAGAGATGGAAGATTTGATCTGTCGCCTGTGACAATCCGAGAACGTGAGTTAGAAATTGCTAAAGTTATTTATATTCGTTAAATAATCCGTTGCAATCGATCATTTTGTTACCATTATATTGTCAAAGCAAAACTGACTACTTACTGACTTTGCTGAAATTTTAAGTAAAATACTAAAAAAAATCAAAAGACTCAATTCATTTTGCCGATTATCGTAAATATGCTTCTTTAGACGCGTTTGTCGATCGGAATTTCGTAGATACGCTACTCGCTTTCATTTAAAATTAGCGGCTAATTGTGTACCGGGATCTTGTATTTTTCTTATTGCGGTTGTAAATTTTTTTTTTTCAAATGGAGCGAAATTGATTTCAGGTATTTATCAGCAAGATAGCGCGGAGGATCGGCAACGTGGTTCCGCCGTCGTACCTAAATCGTGGAATGTCGCAGAATTATCGCAACGATCCGAACAGAGACTCGTATTTTCGTGTGTTAGAATGATAACGAAAGACGGCGTAGATTCGCCTATTATACAAAAGTGTGTAAGCCTTCACAATGATAAAACACTACGTTATCATGTGTATGGACACCTTGTCACTTCAAAGGAGACAAAGCTCGATGAAATTTTGAATACCATCGAAGAACTAGGAGATATTTTACATAAGTTTGAAAGGATGAACGTTTGCAATGGCATTGGAGCCGTTAATGTTCATTATCTACAGGTCGACTCAGTATTTCAAGACTATTTAGAGCAATGGCACCACAAGGACTGTTCTCTAATCTCAAAAAGAAAGAGATGCGATAATTGTTTGAGGCTACGAAAAACGCAACTGCAGAAGGAAGCAAGAAATAAAAAATCAAAAACGTTGTGTCGTATCTTTAGCTCTTCAAGTCCAGTAGAAAAGAACAAATTAATAGCAATGCGAAAAAGAAGCAGTCTTGAAAGACGCAAGAAAAACCGCGCTAAAGTACGAGCAATGTTATTACTACAATCGTTGAAAAAAAACAAGAAACGAAATGTCGAGAATCAGCGTTGAAGGTGTCTAAGACAAGTGTGCCGAATTAGACGTACTATGGGCTCAAAAAATTGCGCTCGAAGAAGTGATGAAAGCTGTAACTAAGAAAGATGCCAGAGGTCGACGATACTCCGAGGAGTGGATAACGTTATGTATTTCAATGAACATTCGTTCACCAGGGTATTACGAGTTGTTACGAAAAAATAACGTTCTACCGCTACCCCGTACTCGAACGATTCGTGTCTATTTCTCTTTGATCAATATGAGATGTGCTTCCGACAAATAATTCGCTGAAATGCTGAAGAAGCATTTGGATCGTAAAACATCTTTGCAACGACACTGAATACTTTTATTGGACGAAATTATACCTCCGATTGAAGGGCTAACTCCGGACAGTAAGGATTTCAAGGTAATCTCATTGTCGCGAAATTTAAACGGGTGCATGACGAGGCATTGACGTATGCAAAGTATTTATTATAATCATGATGCACAGGTTTTGGAAGATTCAATGGAATGGCTTAACCGATGGGATTTGGCAGCAGCGAAAGGTGACACGACGAAGGAAGAATTTTTAACACCGAAAACGGCACAACGATTGCGTGTATCGCTTCAGTCTACAATGGAATTGTGTCGGCACCTTATCGAAAAATTTGATTTCAGTATTTACTCACAGGCAAAGTTAATCAAAATAACTTGGAAGTAATAATTAAGCTGCAATGCAATTTTCGCGTATACTGGCATTTACAGTAAAAAAAAAAGTGTCATTCGCTGCGGAAATGATTAAAGCAGCGAATGACACTTTTTTTTTACTGTAAATGCCAGTATACGCGAAAAAAGTTGATTACAGTTTTTATTACCGACCGCGGTATTTCACCACCTCTTAAGGTGAGGTGATACTATTCGGTCGGTAACAAAAACTGTAATCCAAATTGTTCTGCCTAGAATCGTTTTATGTGTAAAAGACGAGAACGTTGCCCTCCGCGAAGCAATTCTGAAGAGCTACGTTCTCACCTTTTTTCCGTAAGACCAATCGTAGCCGAGAATTTCAGGATCTAACGAGTAGCTCTGTCTCTCTCGCACTTATACAAGTTTCACATCACCTTAAAGAAACTCCGAAGAGGGGAAATACGTGAAAAGCATAAAAAACTAATACAAAACTTCATTTACTCGACGACCTGTGCAAATATTCATGTTCACGCGTGATTTTAATATAATTCTCTGATTATTTATTTCGCGGACCATCGGGAATATCTTCTTATTTTCGGGGGTGGCTGTGAGTGATGTCCAGGAGGTGCTGCACTCGTCGGAGGAAATCGGAAGTTTTTCCAGATCGCTGGGCCTAATGCATAGTAGTTTGGGTAAAGCTGCCGGTATCATTGCTCGAAGCGTTGATTTTCTCGCCTCGAAGTTATCGAGTGCTCGTGTCTGCGAACTCCGACGCTTCGTAATGTTAGCGAGTTTCGGCGGGCAGAGCCTCGGTGCCTTAGCAGCAGTCGAAAAAACAGCGCAAGTTCGCAAAAACGAAATCCCGATACGCAGGACGCAACAATACCAGTAATTATCAATCGCCTGCTTTGAAAATAGATTCTGCTAAACTTGAAACACCAACTGGCGATTACTAATATATGTATGAAAAATCGTAAAAATTCATTGTTCGGAGTGAGGAGAGAAAAGTGACGAAAGATTTTATCAATGTATTGATACATTTCTGTTTTTTGTTTTCTCGATATTTTTTTTTTTATATTGACATAATTCAATTGATGTCATAACAATTACTATTCAATTCTGGTCAGTGACAAATTATAACCGTCTCGCGAACGAATAGAAATGTCTGTCTTGAGTCGTAGATCTTCCAGTCTGTTAGGCGACGATAGTCGATAACGTCTCACTACGTGTGCAAGTATACATTTCATGACCATAATGGCATATTTTTGACCTGAAGAAGAAACCAATACATATCGTGAGAACATGGTAATGGATATTAATCGTAAAACAATGATATGTATTGACACTGATGATACCTATACAGCTCCTGATTCCACCGCTGAACGAAATGTTAGCGAACTGAGGTCTTCCCACCGAATTTTCGGGAAGAAATCGTTCGGGGATAAACCTTTCTGGATCCTTCCAGTATTTCGGATTCCTCTGAGTCATGAATGGGACTAAGACGACAGAGCAGCCTTCGGGGAGTGTGCACGTGTCTTGAAAAATAAGAAATTATAGACATTGTTGATAAGAATTTATTTTCAGTTTCATACATTAAATATCGAGGTATCGAAAAAAAAATGAAAAAAAAAAAAAAACAAAAATCGTGAAAAATCGCTATAATTTTTAGCGTTGATTCCATCACCCCAATTATCGATAGACCAATAAGTAGTAAATATATATTCACCAAGTTCAACGTCTCCGGTCAATTGTCTAACTATAATAGGCGCAATAGGATGTAATCGGATATTTTCCCGAATCACCATCTCGAGATACTTTAAATTTGCTAAATGCTGCTCGTTGATCGCTTCATCGCCAACTACTTCCATCACTTCGGCCCGTACCTTGTCCTACACATGAAGCAAATGAGTTATAACAGTAAATTTTCATCGTTTAGGCAATAAAATTACGTACCTGTATGTCGGGATGCATAGCCAGCATTAGACATGCAAAGGCAGTGGCAGTAGCCGTTGTATCCTGCGCCTTGAAATAGAGGAAACAGCAATTCAATATTATTTACAGCTAAAATGAAAACATTCTATTTGTTTCATTCAATATAATTACAGCAGTCAAAATCGTGTAGATTTCATCTCGAAGCTCGACATCGTTCATATCGTTAGCTTTCTCTATATGAGAAATAAGTTGTTCAAGTATCATGACTCGCGGTTTTTCAGGCTCTTCCGTTGCGAGTGCCGCCGCGTAATGCTCTTTCTTTTTACGCACAATTACCTGATATCGTTACAATAAACATCTCGAATTATAACAGTCTTTTAAAACACATATCTCACCACGATGCAAAAGGCAACTCACATTTTCTACAAAAGTGTGAATAAAATTTATTCCTTCCCTCAGATTTTTACCCGATTGCGTGCGGTAAAAGATTTCATCGATGTGTAACCACACTTTCATCATTCTCTTGTGGAGTATGTGGTACAGCCTTGAAATGTTTTTTCAAATATCATTACAAACGAAATTATAATAATAACAGAGAAAATATTAATAACAAATACGCGGCGAAGGAAAGTCACTTAAATCGCCGGTTGTGGGTAGCGGAACAAATGTTTCGTTCATTAAAAAAATTATCTAGTTGATCGTACTAACGAAATAATCGAATATCGTCATAGTATAGTATAGTTAATTATTTAACTAATAAGTTAACTTGATTATTTTTTGCATTACTTCATTCAAACAATCGAACATTTATTTCGCCACCCGCAAGTCTCGATTCAGTCAATTTAACATATTTATTTTTTCATCGTAATATTACCATTACCGTTCGGTCCAGTGGATGAGTTGTTCGTAAATGACACTCTGCGTTGTTATTGATGTTCCCATTATCGTTTCTACAGCATGAATACATTTTTGGGCCATAAGTTTATGTGTCATTATTGAGAAAAAAATGAATCATTCTATTATTTTGATCGAACGAACCCAGCGTTACATTGAATGTGTAATGCGTCATGTACGACAATATGTCAAACTCTCCGGTACCCGCTTTTTCCTCCAAAAGATCGACACAAGTGCGTGAGTGCCGTTCAAAACATTCCGCAAAAATGCCTAAAGCTCTGTTGTTCAACATTGGCATTATTACTTTACGATGAGCTTTGTGCGTGGGGCCGGAATTGGTCACGAGACCCCGACCTAAAACTGGTTCCATGAAACGATAAATCGAGTCTTTGTATGCGGCTTTCGCACTTCCGAGGATAACCTATGGAAGACATCGTTAGATAAAATCTATAATCATTCTTTAATTTATAATTTTTTGAAACTGGTGTTAACCTTTCGTAGTCACTAGAGATAGCAACGAACCATCGATCAATTGTGAATACCAGATCTATGCAATTGATTTTTACGCAATTGTACGATTATTTAAAAATGTCGTGGCATTCGATTCCTCGTATAATAACTTCGGCATAATAACGCATATTCGTCACCTCACATGGAATAAAAGTATATGCAAGAAATATATGAAATTCGGCCTTTTTATGCAATTAATATATTAACCATATAATTTGTTTATATATTTGTAGAACACACATTTTAAAAAATATCTGTAATATAGAATTTTTCCGACTTTTCCACACTTTTCCATGTGGACACTTTTTTTCCATGTCGGATCACAATCATTTTAAAATTAGCTGAGTCAAGCGAACCCACAATAAATTTCGCGGCATTTCAGAAAGACATAACTACGAAGGGTTAATATGCCATCATTAATTTCTTCCCCATGGCATTTGCATTATTGACACTCGGGATTTTTAATTACATCCCGAAAGAATAATTAATTTCACCCGTTCGTATTACCGACGCTTTGATGAAAAAATAAAGTTTAGCAATGGTAACGGAGCTGTTTTGTAGAAATAAATAATAGTGCCTCGTAATCTCGTGGATCCATCGTAACGATCAAAAGTTTTGGTCCCATCCAAATACGAAACCGCAGTTTCTCTCCTTGTCGTAAGCAAATATGAACGATCCTTTCCAATATATCTTGAAACAAATGGATAATAATTCTCGCTTATTAATGCCCAATATCCGTCGACGTCATTGCCATTTTTTTCAAGAATTACCTTCGGTTTTGCATGCAAATTCAAGAGCGTTGCCTAATATTGGTAACGCTCGAGGCCCGCCCAAGGTGGATGCAAATTTTATCAAACGCGCTCGGCGCCGCCACCAATTTGACCCGTTTTTCCAAAATTGAAATCCACAACAGATTGCAACGATCACAGCGACATATCCTACCACAGCAGTACAAAAACGATTAAAAGATAATTACGTATCATTTTTATCAAAGCTTTCGATATTTCGACGGTATTTTCCGATTGATTAGTATTAAATTCACTTTGCAAGTTAAATAAAAACGCTTCAATGTACTCACCGGGAAAAGTTAAAAAATTCCAAGAATTTACGGAGAGACGTTCACTAAATCGATTAATAAATTGCGAGATCATAATGCTTTTTAATTTGTTACAATGAATCAATTGAGAATTATAATCACGATTGTAAGAAAGCGAAAGTGCCTATAGCGTATTTCAAATAATGTGGGACGAGTTGTAGCGCGGCCGATCGCAAGGTAACTGTTGCGCTGTACGTGGATAAGATTCTTATAAGTTGACGAAGCCGAGGGAAGCAGTAGACAAAAGAAAGAGGTTCATGGCGACGTTTTATTGACAAGAGTGGTGGAAGTATGAATGTTAACTCTGTAAGTATAGGGTTAACAGGGTTAAAAGTTATACTTTGTTTAACTATGACGAAATTATATGACGGCAATGTGTATTAAAACAAAAAAAGAAGCTGTTCTCTTGTAAAAAAAATGGTATTGCACAATATATGTATATCGAGGCCCTGTTAGGCGGGGATCGGAAAACTTAGGACCCTTTACTACAGCACAGCCCCTCTTTTCTTAACTCAACGGGACCGGGGAGTTCACTATTCTGTATTTCCCCTGCAGTCCCCACTCCCGGTCAATAGCTGCCGGTAGGAGTAACAAGGGGTAGACGCGTCCGTATATACAACGCCATGGCGCGAGTTTGCGCGTGCGCAGCGCTCATAGTGGGGCGAGCGGACCGTTTAGCGAGCCGAGGGAGGTTTCGGCAACCGAAATCGTTCCCATGGTAACGGGTTAAAGTAAGCAACCAGTTGAGTCAAGTGAAGTTAAGAAACGAGGGGTTCCACTATATGTGTACATATATATATCGACAATTACAACGCAGCAACCCACAGATCGACGATATCGATCGTCGCGACAGAACCCATCATCCGAACGGTGATGGCGGCTGTCTTATATATATTAGTTTGTAACCGGCACGTCTACGAAAGCGGTGGGGACGTTGTACGCCGGCAGTACGTCGCTGACGCTTGAGGCGAGAGATTGTATTTGCGAAAATAAAACTTTTGAATAAACCGTATTTTGAGACTACAGATCGTCTATTGTCATTGTCGTCATTGTCGTTATCGTCTATTGTCGTCATTTGTCTATTGTCAACCTAACTATGATACTGTCGCTTAATAAATAGTCTACAACATTCGTTAGCTAATCAGCTATATTCGTTACAATATATACACATTTTTTTTATTTTCCCGATACTTTTTTCCGCCTTACATGGATTCAATTAATTTCATAACAATTACTATTCAATTTTGGTCAATGACAATTTATAGCCATCTCGCGAACGAACAGAAATGTCCGACGTGAGTCGTAAAGATTCCAGTCTCTTAGGTGTCGATAGTCGGTAACGTCTCACTACATGTGCAAGTATAGTTTTCATAAGCATAATGGAATATTTCTGGCCTAAAAAAAAAAGAATACTTATCGTAGCATTATGAATGTAATAAATATCGACTGTAAAACATGAATATCGACATCGTGCATACCGATACAGCCTCTTATTCCACCACTGTACGAAGCGTTAGCGTACTGAAGTCTTCCCTGCGAATTTTCGGGAAGAAATCTTTCGGGTATAAATTTTTCTGGTTCCTTCCAGTATTTAGGATTCCTTTGAGTTATGAATGGTAGCATGACGACGGTGCAACCCTCGGGCAGTGTGCAGGTTTCTTAAAAAGTAAAAAATTATTCACGTTATTGCCGTGTTATAGCGTTTGTGTGCAGTTGCATACATTAACGTTGGGCTATTGAAAGAAAAAAATTAATTAAAATAAAACAATCACTTAAAAAAATCAATTAAAAAAAAACGATAAATTGAAAAAAATATATAAATAAATTAGAATAAAAAATAGTAAAAAATCGTTATAAGTTTCGGCGTTCATTCCATTACCTTTATTATCGATACACCCTTAAGAAGAGGTGAAATACCACAGTCGGTATCAAAAACTGTAAACAACTTTTTTGGCGCATATTAGCATTTACAGCCGAAAAAAAAGTTTCATCCCCTGCGGACATACCCAAAGCAGGGGATGAAACTTTTCGTTTAGCTGTAAATGCTAATATGCGCCAAAAAAGTTGTTTACAGTTTTTGATACCGACTGAGCCCGGGATGGGTGGGAGGGAAGGGATTGCACCTCCTCTTAAATAATAAATATATATTCACCAAGTTCAAGGTCTCCGGTCAATTGTCTAACTATGCCGGGTGCTATAGGATGTAATCGAATATTTTCCCGAACCACCATCTCGAGATACTTTAGTTTTGGTAAATTCTGCTCGGTGACATCTCCATTGCCGACTACTTCCATCACTTCAGCCCGTACCTTGTCCTACACATGACGCAAATATGCTATAGCAGCGAAATTTCATAATTTAGGCAATAAGATTACGTACCTGTATGTCGGGATGCATAGCCAGCATTAGACATGCAAAGGCACAGAGAGTAGCCGATGTATCCTGTGCCTTGAAACAGAGAAAAAAAACCTTTCTATATCGTTCGTAACTAAAAGGAAAACATTCTTCTTTTATGCGTATAATTACAGCAGTGAAAACCGTGTAGATTTCATCTCGAAGCTCGACATCGTTCATATCGTTAGCCTTCACTATATGAGAAATAAGTTGTTCAAGTAACATGACGCGGGGTTTTTCAGGCTCTTCTGTTGCGAGTAGCGCTGCGTAATGCTCTTTTTTTTTACGTGCAATCACCTGGTATCGTTCAAATAAATATCTCGAATTACAGCATATTTTTTAATACACATATATCACCACGATGCAAAAGACGACTCACATTTTCTACGAACGTGTGAATAAAATTTATTGCCTTGCTGAGCTCCATACCCGTTTCCATGCGGTAAAAGATTTGATCGAAATGGAGCCACACTTTCATCATTCTCTCGTGGAGTATCTGGTACACCCTTGAACATTTTTTATTTGTTTAAGTCTCGTTATTAAACCGGATGATTAATTTTTTTAAGAGGTGGTGAAATACCGCGGTCGGTAATGCAAACTGTAATCAACTTTTTTCGCGTATACTGGTACTTACAATAAAAAAAAAAGTTTCATTCGCTGCGGAAATGATTAAAGCATCGAATGACACTTTTTTTTATTGTAAGTGCCCGTATGCGCCAAAAAAGTTGATTACAGTTTTTGATACCGATTGAGCTCGGGGGGGGATTGCACCTCCTCTTAATAACAAAAAAAATATTAATAATAAATAATATTGTTCCATTACACTTCGGTAGAATGGACGAGCGTTTTGTAGTCGTTGCTCTCTGTATTCATTGATGTTCCCATCAGCGTTTCTACAGCATCAATGAATTTTTGCGCAATAAGTTTATATATCATTTTTGAGAAGAAAAAAAGCCAATCCATAACTTTGGTCGAACGAACCGAGCGTTACATCGAATGTACAGAGGGTCATGTCTGACAATATGTCAAATTCTCCAGTACCCGCTTTTTTGTCCAAAAGATCGACACAAGTGCGCGAATGACGATCGAAGCACTCTGCGAATATTCCCAAAGCTTTGTTGTTTAACATAGGCATCATTAATTTACGATGAGCTTTGTGCAAGGCACCGGAACTCGTCACGAGACCCTGACCTAACGCTGGTTCCAAGAAACGATAAATCCACGCTTTGTGGGAAGCTTTTGAACTTCCGAAAATAATCTGTTGAAGACATCATTAAATTTAATTAGTTAACAAATCTTAATGATGCACGCCGAACGCACTCGATTTAAAAATCCATAATTTCTCGAAAATCGCATTAATCCTTCGTAGTCGCTCATCAGGATAGGAAAGAATCATCGATCGATTGTGAAACTGGATATGTGCAATTCATTTTTACGAAATTGTACGATTTTTTCAAAATGTCTTGACTTCGATTTCTCCCGTGACACCCCACATGGAATAAAAGGATATGCAAAAAAAATATTAAAAATATATTATTGTTATTCAAAATATTTTATATATTTAGGGATGTTTTTTTTTTTTAGAAATATATTTCTAGTAACATTAGTAACATTCATAGTAACATTTTTTTTCCGTGTGGAACGAAATAAAAAAATTGGACGAGTGAAACTGTCCCAACGTGCATTCTGCAGAATTTTGGAGGATCATGACTACGAAGGATTAACAAATCTCATTATGAATTACTCCCCCATGATATCCGCATTATTCATCTGGTTTTTCAATCAAAGCCCAAATAAATTATCAATTTCACCCGTTCGTATAATAGACGTTTTGATGATGAAAAAGTTCAACCAAACGACAATAGCGCAGTGTTATAGAAATAAATAATAATGCCTCATAATCGCGTGGATTCGACGTCATGATCATAAGTTGTGGTCCCAACCACAAGCGAAACGTCGTCTCGTATTCCGAACAAACACCGACGAGCCTATCCAATAAATCTTCGAAAAAAAAAAAAAAAAATTGACAATAATTCTTGATTATCAATGCTGAATACCCGATAATCTCGGTACCA
This sequence comes from Cryptus viduatorius, assembly GCA_964006125.1. Classification (NCBI taxonomy): domain Eukaryota; kingdom Metazoa; phylum Arthropoda; class Insecta; order Hymenoptera; family Ichneumonidae; genus Cryptus; species Cryptus viduatorius. Next base: position 2,849,114 of record OZ023226.1, read on the forward strand.
TGTCTTCAATAATTACCTTCGCGTTTGCATGCAAAACTAAGCGCGTTGCCAAATATTGGTAATGCTCGAGGCCCGGGCAATGTGAACACAATTTTTAACAAACGGATCTTACGCGAGAACCAACTTGTCCCGTTTTTCCAAAATTGGAATCCAACATATATCGCAACAATTGCGGCTACATAGCCTAAGATAGCAAAACAAAAATGATTCGTCAACGATGAACGTATTAAATTCACTTCGTAATTGAATTACGCGAAATAGTGAACTTACCGGAAAGAGCTGAAAAAATTGATGAGTATGCGGAGGGACTCTCGCTAAATCGATTGATAAATTGCCAGATCATGACGCTTCTTAATTTGGTATAATGAATCACTTGTGAATTATGATCACGATCGCAAGAGAGCAAAAGTGCGTACAGCGTATTATAAATAATGTGGGACAAGTTGTAACGTGGCCGACCGCAAGATAACTGTTGCACTGGACGTGGACAAAATTCTTATAAGTTGAAGAAGCAGAGGGAAACAGTAGTCAGAAGAAACGCTCATGATCACGTTGTATCGATTAGAGTAGAAGTGGAAGCGTGAATGCGAGCTCTGCAAGTAGGTTTAAGGGGGGTAAAAGTGCCAATTTATCTAATTATGTCGGTAATGCATATTTGTAAAAAAAAAAAAAAAAGCTGTTCTCTCGTAAAAAATTGGTATCGCACGATACACATTGGCGCTCCATTGGACCGAAATCGGAGAGTCCTTTCGACCGTTTCTTTCGGCGAAACTGCTTCTTCGAAACAATTCGACGTCTTTGTCGTCTTTCCCTTCTCCCGATTTCTTAGTTATTGTTACCACTGGTGGATTTACCGACAATACCGACAATGATTTCATTCATTCGATTGCGAAGCTCGCGCGGAAATCGCTTTGCAAAACCCCAGAAGCAACGGACACGTGTTGAATGGTTTTTTCCACATGTTCCCAATACTTCGCAGAAAATAATGATAGGGCAGTCGGATTGGAACGAGTCATCATCGCTTCGTGGAGGTCTGATTGTACGCAGGTCACGTATCTCTCGATTTAAATGTCGCGACGATCTTTTCCTTTAGTCACGAGGCCGCACAGGTCGCTTAACAAGAATAGTGTTTTCTTGAAAATTTGGAATTCGAAATTATTCGCCGAAAATCTATGCACCTCATGATGTAATAAAAAAAAAACAAAAATGTCGATAAAATCATAATACGAATCCTGAATATTCATTGTTTTCATGAAGAGAGATTTTTTAAATAAATTCAAACAACTTTTCTCCCGCGTTAAATACCGGAATACCGTGTTAAATACCGGAAACGAGACTCGAGTGTTGCGAGGTGATAACCTTCGTCGTTACATCAACAGTCGAATGTCATTAGCTTAGTAAATGATAAATGTGCCTTTCACGTATGTAATACTTTGTAGTCAGATTATACGGTCTGATGCACAATAATAAAAAATAAATAATAATTTTATTACAGATTACAATATTATTATAGTATATTTATATAGATGTAATATATATTATTATATATTTATTATATATTATATTATTAATAAATTTTTTTTTACGCATACAAATCTATAAAATATTGTAACGATTGAGCGAATGAAAAACACGCGTATTTGGTTGTGGAGCGGATACTATTTTTAATAAGAAACGTTAATTATCTCGATCTCGAAATGTCACACGTCTGCGGGCTTTTAAAGTCCCGTCCAGAGCTTTTTTTTTTTTGTCGTGACGATCGATATCGTATCGATGAAGACGAAAGAATTACGTAATTTCGTACAATGTTGGAAAATATTTAATTCCGCGTTTCATTTCTTCCGCATTCCTGATAGCATAGGATACACGAATAGAATACCGTTATTTTCAGTATCCATAGTAATTCCAGTTGCAAAGATAGATAATAATTTATTTACAAATCGCGAATTGTTCCCACGATTTTTTGCTTTTATATTAATCCGATTGTCTCATCGTAATTAAATTTCCAAAAAAGAAACTAAAAAGTGACCACCGGTCACTTTACCACTGAAAAAGTGAGAAAGTAACAGGAAACACCTATTTTGTTCCGAATAATTACTATAAAAAGTGTAATTGTCCATCGCCCGATATTAATAATAAACAATGGTAAATATCGAAAATATCGAAAATTGTTTGCATAACTTCGAAGTATTTCCTTCGGAAAGAATGGTATCACTACGAGTTTAAATTATATTGACGCACTCTATCTGTATAGATAGTTGAAGCTGTAGGAGCGTTAGGCGTTCGCTACCGTCGGTGTGACGGGAGTCACTTATCAGCCCTCATCGTCGTTCATATTCACGTGTTTTGCAAACGTGTATTCGTGTGTATGTGCGATGGAATAAGCCTAAATATAGACTGACACTGTGGCACCAATTTGTTGAATGAATTCTATAGGTGTGTTGGTACCGCCTGGGGGACTGGACCAATGCTCGTAGGGTAGATCCGCAGGGCACCGCTACGAATCACAGCCACAGTCTACGTTAGTGAACTCTTGAACCTTATCACCGAACCTTGATCGGACATAGACTCGTATTATTATATTGTAATTTTTTAAATTTTTCTTCAATTTTTTTCCCTTCTTTTTACGAAGAATTTTAATTATTATTATTATTGAAAACGTCCAAGAGATCCGCGTCTTCGGCATACGTACGTACACATTAAATTTATCCTGTGGACCATAAGTGTAACAAGACTTGTTAACGAAGTGACTTGTAACTCTACGTGTAATTAAACAATCGAGCGAACGGTATTGTGGCATCGTTTTGTGGCATTATCTGGTGACCTTCAATTATTAAAGATTAATGTACGCCGCAGCGCAACCGTTGATGAATTTGTTACGCGAGTCATGAATATCTTACGATCGCCATATGCTCGTTCGCGATTCTCGAAAAAAAAATAATAATAATAAAATCTTTGAGTTTCTTAAATTAATAATTTACCGATAAATCCGGCAGCGCCGACATCGTTAAAATTTATTGCGATTATAGTGTCTACCTGTAATGATAGCTTTTTGTTCGCGTCACTCGTGTTAAGAATCAAAAACGCGTAGAACAAGTATACGCGCTCACGTTTGATGCATATTTTAAAGTTCGCAAATTGCTGCTTCCACGAGTTCACTTGAGGAAAAAACTTTGAAACTCCTTTTTTTTTTTATGAATAATGTAAACGATGAAAGAAAAATCTGATTCTGAATATTTGATTAACACGTGTAAGAAAGGCGTATAATTTCTCTATTTGCCAGTCGGGCCTTATAGACACTCGTTTATAAAATAGGACAAGGTTGCGCGCGATGGGAACAACGTTCGTCAAATCGTGATTCCCGGAAGTGGCTCGTTGTCCGTCATCCATCATCATCAAGACCCTTCAGTAGATACCGTTATGCTACGTTTACGACGATGACCGCTGAATATTTAAAGCCCTTTGGTATCAACGACTACACCCCCTTCTCCCCTTAGATCGCGGTATCATTGCCGGCCGTTTATTAGACCTTAGATCATTTTTTTTTTCATTGGTCCCAACCGCTCTTTCACCGGTGCTATCACTTTCGTCACTCTTACTCGACGACAGTTCCATTGGAAGCGTCAAACCATCGAAGTGACAAAGGTTACGGCACCTCGGAATTATTACATCGGTATCACATTTTCATTCACTTCAATGTGAGAAAAGAGTTTGTAATTAATAAATTTTGAGTGGCATATGCGGCGAAGTAAATATTCAGTTACCAAGTAGTTACCAAATGCCAAATAACAATTATTGACGGTAAAGCAACACACAGACGGACAGACAGACAGACAGGCGGCATTTTTGCACCTTTTTAACAGAACACCGGCGTCCGGGAGACCCATCGTAATTATCGTTGTGAAACTTTGTCAACAATCGAAAAGAATTAATTAACCGCAATTTTTCGGGATTTCAAAAAAAAAAAAAAAACGTCAAAAATATTTCATATAAGTTGTGACATTAAATTAACGTCTTCTGGTTCGTAATTTAAGAAAAGCGTTTACTTATAGTTAACAAATGTATAGTTTAATGTGAGGAAATAAATATTTAGTTATTTGAATCAAATTTCAATTGAGAAAAATAAGATTTGTTAAGCATCGACATGGAAAAAAAAACTTATCGCAAAATATATCTATCATATATCTAATGTAATTTTCACGAGAAATGGTAAATTCCGGACATATTTGAGAACACATTTTTGAAAATAAATATTACCCAACGTAAAACACACAAAATATGATTAATATTTTCATTATATAAAAACAGCGTATTTCGTACATTTCGAAATAATAATTTGTCAACTGATATTTGTTAACAGTATCTCATTTATTTCGCCATTTCTGACCATCCATTTGTGAAATTTTTTTTTTTTTTAATTTCCACTTTAGTTGTATTGCGTAGCCGGAACTATAAATCAATTGCTATATTCGTCGCAAACCCTCGCATCCGAAACCATGACGCGCTTATCACGATTCCATTGAATTTGTTTCGTAACCATATTTGTCGACAGATTTATATTTCCCTGGCATCCAGTCGCAGCAGAGTAATTGAGAAGAGGAGAAAAAATGAGTTGAAAAAATTTGAGAGGTTCGTGGACCACCGACGACTGGGGGGGGAGGACGAAGCGGGACAACCCGGTTGGGAAAATTATTATGCCTTCGTGCGAAACAACAGGACGCGTTCGGGTGGATAGGTCAACGAGTCCTTTACCTCGCAGACCGGCAAATCCGGTACAAGAACTTAAGGCACTATTCTCCGAGCCACCGATCTGCAGAGTCACAAATGGCGGAAACGAACAACAACAGCAGCAACAGTTGCAACAGGACTTCCGGTTGGAAACTGTACAGTGTCTCCAAATCGAACAAGTCGCCAAAAGCGATGACGACGATGTGCCCGAACGCGGTAGCTGGGGCAGCAAGGTATTTAACGGGGGTGAACGGAATTGTTCTGCTTTAGACCGGAAGTTACAGAAATTACCCTGTCTGGAGACACTTCCGTCTCGTAGCGTTGACCGTTTTACAATTTTTTTTTTATTTTCTTAAGGTGGAATTTATACTATCGGTTGTCGGATTGGCAATCGGATTGGGAAATCTTTGGCGTTTTCCGTATCTATGCTATAAAAATGGTGGCGGGGCTTTCATGGTGCCGTATTTCATAGCGCTCGCTTTGGCCGGCATACCTATGTTTCTCATGGAACTTTCACTCGGTCAGATGATGACCATCGGGGGTCTCGGGGTTTTTCAAATAGCGCCGATCTTCAAAGGTTCGATTTTTAATGATTTCGATGGTTTTAAAATCTTTTTATTTTGCCGCTCCAAAATATTAAAACTAATTTTTTCGATTAATTTCGATTTAAAAAAAAATCTTATCTAATTTTTTCTAATCGCTTTTTCATAAGTTTCTATCATTTTTTTAATTCAATTTTTCATAATTCCTCAACATTTTATGAATGCATAAATACTTACGAAAAACGGTACTCCGAAATCGATCTTCGGTAATCGAAGTATTTGTTTTTATTTTAGGCATTGGATATGCCACGTGCGTATTGTCCTGTTGGACTAACGTCTACTACATTATCATTCTGGCGTGGGCGTTATTCTACTTCTTAGTTTCACTTCGCGCTGGTAAATATAGCTAACTATATTCCGAACGTGATGTACTCGAGGAGTTTCCATCGTTGTTTCCACGCGTTTCAAACGAAACTCGTCGTGTTATAAACCTTGAAGATATAAAATGAAGACATTTTTTTCCTCAAGTAATGTTGCTTCCGTAATGAGTTCGGCGAATCCGAGTTCACATGAAAATCTGCATAGCATTGTCATGCGTGACTCTCGGGTCGAATTCGTGTCGAAAATACGAAAGATATCACCAAAACTTTCGGAATTTTTTTTCTAACGTTCTCCAACGTGATATATCATCGTCGAGGTTGCATTTTTTTCGAAGAAATCATTGGACCACGTAATTCAAAGATATATATATGTTTATTATTGTTTTTTTCCATCTCAGACGTTCCATGGAGAACTTGCGATAATTCGTGGAACACCAACTACTGCATAACGCCGACCGAGCGTTTGGCTGCCGTATGTTGGCCCGAGGAAGGTGACACGATATGTTCAACGTCCATTGGCAATCTAAGTCACGTCCTTCTCAAAGATCCGGTAAAGGAATTTTGGGAGTAAGTATCTCATTTGAATAACGATAAACTTGAAAAAAAAAAGAAAAAGAAATCAAAGTTACGTATTCACACGAAGAAATTTATATTTTTTCGTACGAAAGGAGACGCACACTTCAGATCTCAAGTGGCGTCGAAGAAATCGGTGGAATACGATGGGAACTCGCGGGTACCTTAGCCGTTGTATGGCTGATGTGTTACTTTTGCATCTGGAAGGGCGTCAAATGGACTGGAAAAGTATTTTTAAAAAAACCCACTTAATCATCGATTAACTATATCTTCATTATAAAATAATTATGGCGTTAATGCGATTTGGTATTTCCTGATTTAAGGTCGTGTACTTTACTTCACTGTTTCCCTACGCGCTGTTAGCGGTTCTTCTGGTTCGTGGATTAACTTTGCCCGGTGCAATTGAGGGACTGAAATATTATGCAACTCCGAATCTCTCTAAACTCGGCGATCCCGAGGTAAAGCTTTATTAATTATATTGTGATGCATTATAAATAAATTAAAAAATTAAATTATTATTATTAATATTATTATTATTCAATTATTATTAAAATTAACAATTAAATTATTATTATTATAATAATGGTATAATAACTATTTTGATATATTTTTATTTTTTTTAAATAACAACAAACAAATGGCTATTTCAACGAATGATCGATCAGGTATGGATCGACGCAGTTACCCAAATTTTTTTCTCGTACGCACTCGGACTTGGGGCGCTCGTGGCTCTCGGCAGTTACAACAAATTCAACAACAACGTTTACAAGTGAGTAATATAAGTCCGTACGCAACAGCCGGATGCCCGTTTAACGAGAGATAATTCGCGATAATGATTTCTTCTTCGCGTCAGAGATGCGCTCGTCGTGTGTATGGTGAACTCGGGAACAAGTATGCTGAGCGGTGTCGTTATTTTCTCCGTTGTCGGTTTCATGGCACACGAGCAACAGAAACCAGTCGCCGATGTTGCTGCATCCGGTAAAAAAAAAAACTTCGTGTTAAAAAAAAAAACGTCCCAATGATAATGAATAGTTTCGGAAACAATGGAAAATTATTACGCGACTTCTGAAGGTTCATCTTTCATTTTCTACAGGACCCGGTTTAGCTTTCCTCGTTTATCCATCCGCAGTATTACAATTACCAGGAGCATCCGTATGGTCGTGTCTTTTCTTTCTCATGCTGATACTCATCGGATTGGACAGTCAGGTAGAGCATTTTCATATTGAGGATCACATCGAGGAAAACTATCGATCTAATTAACCGATAATCGAAATTATAATTCGCCCAATAAAGACTTTTTTTTTTTTTTTTTTTTTTTTTTTTTTTTAGTTTTGCACCGTCGAGGGATTTATAACTGCAGCCGTAGACGAGTGGCCAAGACTCCTCAGAAAGCGCAAAGAAATATTCATAGCAATCGTCTGTTTCCTCTCGTACCTCATCGGTCTCTCTTGCGTAACTGAAGTAATTACGAACTTTTTTTTTTTCTGATTATTATTTTTTTTATCATGAATAATTCAATAGAACAAACTAATCAAATTGATTTGCAATAAGCGTTCGATGCAGTTAATGCGATTAATCAATCGCTTGATGTTGCTTAATTAAGCAACGAGAGCAATGAAATTAATTCATAATCAATTTTTTATACTCCGCAGGGTGGAATGTATGTTTTCCAATTATTGGATTCATACGCGGTAAGCGGTTTCGTCTTATTGTTTCTCATGTTTTTCGAGTGCATCGCAGTCTCTTGGGCTTTCGGAGTCGATAGGTTTTACGATGGAATTCGCGACATGATCGGTTACTATCCGTGTTTCTGGTGGAAAATCTGTTGGACCTTCACAACTCCCGCGATCTGTATTGTAAAGTTTAACGTTTCATAGATCGGGAAATTTTCACTTTTTCATTGATATTACTAATGTTCTATTCGTCAACAGGGCGTTTTTATTTTCAATATCGTGCAATTTTCACCGGTGAAATATCTGAGTTACGAGTATCCTTGGTGGAGTCATTTACTCGGATGGATGGCCGGACTTTCGTCGATGATGTGCATTCCCGTTTACATGATTTATATATGGTGCGTCACGCCGGGAACAACGTCGGAGGTGAATAGTTATTATTGAAAAATGAAAAAAACATACCGATCATCAGTTTTCATTAGCGATCAGTGTATCGGTATCGCTATTTCTATTAATCCGACATTTTATAAATTTTTTTTTTCTATTACTGTTTCAGAAATATCGCAAGTTGATAAGAATAGACGACGATGTTGCGACCCTCAGAGCCAAATTAAATCCGCAAAAAGCCGCCGTCATAAAGGAAGAATTTCATTTGTAACGAAGTTACCGTCATATACTACAATTAATGAATTTATTAATCTCATGGTGTGCCCAGTGGTTGCAGTGCAACGGCGCGTGTTCTCACTTATAAGTTTATAAACTTAACACGTTTCTATTTGATCCGCGCTTTGAATGGAGAATTATTAATCATCATAGCATATATAATCATCACTAAATAAACAATTCTGTGTACATAACTTCGAGAGGACATGTCTGGCAGTGCCAGAATTGTCTGTAACAGAATTTTCTAATATACTCTGTTTAATTCACAATTTATCGCAAATAAATAATCTAATCATATAATTTATAGATTTTCTTTCCCCGCGCGCCCTGCCAAATATACTATTTCCATTCATTTCTTCTCTCGATATCTATTAATTAAAAAAAAAAAACATCGGGCAATCCATCTCACGCGATTCCCACGCGATACTTTGCGCGATTCCCGTTATCGCGCGATTCTCTATCAGCATTTTGATTTTTTCCATCCATTCTACTTTCCTTCTCTGTCTTAAGATATCCTTTCTCTCTCTCGGATAATCGCGCGTGGAGCGTAATCTCAGCATTTTTCGTCGCCTCACGTGCAGCGAGGACAGTTATTACCTTCAATCGATCAGTTCACGATTAACATCCGATCGACTTACACCTCGAGTCTACATCAGCTAATACCCGAATGAAATAATCACTTATTATACTCACTTAATAATCAGTTATATAACTCGCGTTAGAATAATTCCTCAAACACTTATATCGATCTCTCGTATTATCGATTGAAGTTATCTCGATCTATATTTCCATTTGAATGCATTACGCTTTTATTTGAGGAACGCGATATAAATCTAAATCGAGGGATCGAACTCTTTTAGTATAAAGTTTTTCGACGCACAAGTCGACCGTATAGCAACGTTCAAAGTAAAACCTCCGTGATTACGCGACAAGTGCCCTTATCACTGCGTCGCCTCCGCGGACAAGTTGAATAAGACATCTATGAATCGCGTGCGCGAAAAAGTTCACGTGGCACCCCTGAGCGCGTTTAACACAAGTTACATTTTGTTCAGACCTCTGAGACGTAACGCCTTTATTAAAATTTCGAAAAAAAAAAAAAAAAATTTTCTTAAAAAAACAAACGATTTTCATATGATTTAAAGACTTTATTAAACAACAATCCGAATAATATAAAGCGAAAATACATTATAGCGTTTGAACAAATATAAATAAAGAAATTGTACTCCGTTCCTGGAAAAGTTGGATCGAAATTTTAGTCATAAAGACGAGTCTATGTTTCTCTATTTTGCATCTCTTTGATGCGATCTATGAGTTGTTCTTTCCATTGTTCCTCAGATATTGCAGTCGCCCATTCCGGTATAGCAGTCGTCGGAAGCGTAAAGGTCGCCATCATTGATTTAACTTGATTGATTTTATCGGAGTCCAATTCTATGTTTGTTCTGTTGCAAGGCGACGCCCACACTTGTATGGTCTCCGAAGGGTCTTCCTAAAAGAAAAAAAAATTTTTTTTTACGAATTACCAATTGGAAAAAAAAAGTGAGTGACGCAATTCCGAGTTGCGTGAATTTTTACCTGACGTTCGTCGATCGCCGGAGGAGATAATCCCTGAAAGCCGGGAGCGGAAATCCATTCATCGTCCTGAAGTATTCATGGGATGTAAATAAATATTTCGGTGATTTTTATTTGGTTACGAATGATAACAAACCTCGTCATCGTCCTCTAACATAAGATCACTGTCTGTGGGGACTTGGGACAGTGGCATGTAACCTGCCATTCCCGCGTCCTCGTCTTCGCTGTCGGAATCATTGACCGCTCTCGCGGTTGACAAATTCGGTGCACTTAAATTTTGTTCGATTGGCTCTTGCGTCGGTTCCGGTGACATCTTTGCACTCTATCGCTTGCTGTCGCGTTTAACGCGTAGCGTTAACCTCACATTAATATATCGCGACGCGATTGTACGGGAGAGTACAGAACAATTTTTTTTTATAATAAAACTGATCGAGGGGCAGATAGACGCAAGGATTTACGAAAAATTTACTCTAGATAAAAGTTTCTCGACGTGACGATTAGCCCGTTAGGTTTTTCAATGGATTTTTCGAAAAATCTGACGTTTACGAGTGTTCACGAGCATTCGTGACAATAACGACGTTTTAATGCTGCGGAACGAAAAGCGCAAGTGCAAACGTTTCTGAATGTTCGTTTGAAAATCGAGGATTGTCGGAAATTCGTAAAGAACCGCAATTTCAACGCGCGCATTGGTATATAACATTTGGGCGATAATCGACAGAATTCAATATTAACGCATTTTTTTATTGAAATGGTAATTTTTAATGACTCCTGCGCTTACGAGGATGGAATACTCATATCAAGTTAATCTTATTATTATTGAAACAGATATAGTATTGTACTACTACAGTTTACTACGATTGCATGGTACGATGTACTCAACGAAATTCGAATGACTATAAACGTCGTGTAATTAATGATTAATAAATAAATACTTCAATAAAAATTGTACGGAAGATGCATTGTTTATTCGAAGAAATCCATATTGACAGTTTAAATATACAATCGCGTGTTACAATCCATCAAGTCCATGGTAGAAAATTTGAATACATGAAACAGCCTAAAACTATATATCCGCAGAAGTACAGCAGGACGTATTTATCGTTCGATGTATAGCTCTTCTGAGTCATGAAGAATACTTTCCATTTCGACAATCTATTTTCGGCATCTTCGTAATCGTTTGACAATTTGTCGTTATCGGTTCGTTGATCGGACATTTTTTTTGCGCAGTACCAATACAATAAAGGACTTGCGGAAGCTAAGAGTCGCGTGGAGACTTGAATGTGCACGAAGGCGATACAGAATAACGTTAAAAACAATCCGTGCACAACGTAAACACACATTCCTATCGGAAGTTGATCGGCACGTACACTTTGCTGTTTTTTCGCAAGAAATAATATCTCAAATTGTTCCGAGCAAAAGCGATGAATGCACTTCAGCATAATCCATAATATAGGAAAGGCGAGAAAAAAATTTGGTATCTGTTTCAATTCGTAATAATTCATAAATCCAACGTTCCAATATTTATATTGTATCGTCGCGTATGCGAGCGGCAAATTTGCGTCGCACCACGCGACACTATCGTTACCTACGATCAGTAAATTATTTTCCTCCGCGTAAGTTTTCACGTGCGAGGGTAACGAATTTTCGCGTGAATATTCGGTACAGAATAGTACGTAATTGTAAACTTGAAGAAAGACGTACGGAATGACGGATAAAAATATAGTATTCAAAATCCCCATGGAACTGCCAAGGAAGTCGATCGCAACGGTACGAAATAATCCCGAAGCCGATTTATGTTGCCATCCTTGAATGATTAACGCAATTGCGCGAAATAAGTATTCTATTAGCCATTCGAAAATCGGAAAACCAACGTTAATAAGACCGTTCGATCGGACGAGCATCGACAGTCCTATCGGAAGATAAACGAATCTGTGATTTCTCGACGAAGCTAGCATACTGTAAAACGTAAGATAAGCGAACATCGATTCCGAATATCCGGCCGTGAAAAATATACTCGCGGGGTTTATGCAGTACAAAATCGCGGCTTTGTAAGCGACGAAAGTTTTTCCGAAAACTTCTTCGCTTAAATCGTAAAAAATCACTGCCGATTTGACGAAACATACGAAATTCACAAGCACAGCTGATATTGTAATCAAACTATGTTCATTCAGCATGAAAAATATGAATTTAAGAAATAACGCTACGCAGCGGACAACGATGGGATACAATGGAAAGAATGCCAAAGAATTTTCATATGTGTATCCATACTTTGCGATGTGCATAAAGTACTGCGCATCCCATCTTGTCAGACCACCGAATAAAAAATCTACCGTTTTGTCGAAAATTGATACCGATTCCGAAGGGTCGCGAGGCGTACGAAAGGCGTCTGCGTCGTGATCAGGACACAGGGTATTGAAAATAAATTGTAGTAATATTACTGTTATGCGTGACGTTACGGCGAACCAGAAGACTTTTTCTCTCGATTTGTACATTGTAAGATTTTTCTTAAAAATATATTGCGTATCTTGTGTCTTGGAAACAAATCGGTAACAATGCGGTTTCTCATTGATTTTGACTTAGGATCGTCTTGTGCGTCACTGTTCATTGAATTATTGGATCATTTGTCGACGTTACGTTTTTCTTCTACGCATTCAGCCGTATTAAAGTCGATTTGCCGATGATAAAACTGAGAAAAAATGTTTTTTTTTTATACAGCTATATATCACTCGTTAAATCGTACGATTTGTCGTGCCGACAAAAAAAAAACGAACCTGCGAAATAGTAGCTTTGGTTTGTGTGAGAAATTATAATAAATGCAACGAAAATTGTGGAGCGAATTTGAGGTTATAAACAACGTTACTGCGCGGCAGTAAGAATTACAACATTTTTCGTGTTTTCTGTTATCTGTTATTATCTGATATCGCGGTTACCGCCGAGACGCCCACGTTCGGGGGAGTGTTAGGGGACACAACCACATGGCGCTAATATTTTCGAGAAATCCTTTTAAGTGTCAAAACCCCGACTTACTATATGACTTTGCACCCTCTGCTGGAAAAAAGTCACAGTATCGTCGTAATAATTAACTGAAAAAGATATATGTTATCGTAAACATTTGAAACGTTTCGATGTAATGTTTATCTCAATTATATTCACAATTTTCGATAAAAAAGCGCTGCGGTACGCGCGAAAGTTTCTTTTTTTTTTAAATATATCGATCTACGGAGTTATCGATATCGTCACATCTCGATGCAATAATCGAGAGTGTAACAATAATCACAAACGAGAAGTGCCGATACGCGAATTATGAAAAAAAAACGGCGGTACATAATTTATTTTATTTACACATTTATTTGGGAAAAAAAATTTTCATCTCGTTCACGTAAAATAAAATGGATTTCAATAGAAAGTTCTTAGATAAACGTTTTTATTCTGCAATACTTAAATAATCGATCACATTTCGTTTGAAAACATTTTTTATTTTATTTACAATTAACATTTTTACATTCTCGTAATTGCTAACTACTGTTGTGTTGTTTCTTATGTTTCAATATCTCGATCGGCGTCAAATTTAAGGTCTTTCCGCATTCCGAGCACTCGAAGGCTTTGCTGTTTGGTTTCGTCACTCGCGGCGCTTCACTGTGCGAAGTTGGTTTTTCGGAATTCGATTTACGACACGAACTCTGATGCTGCAACTTTTCTATACTCGATAAAATAATTTCTTCGTTGCACATCGAACATTGCCACGGAGTTTCCAACATATCTACGGCTAATTTGTCGCTCCATTCGTTTTCGATTAAACTGAAACATTGTTTATTGTTAACGAGTATATAAACGTGAAATTTAGATTTATGAATTATTGAAAATTAAACTCACCAGTTATAGGTAATGTTGTTCGTCAATCGAACACCGCCCTTCGATGTGTTCGGAACGCTCGGAAAATCATCTTGAAAAGGATTTGGATTTACATTTATCTCATTTTCACCTCTGCCGACGTAAATTGACTTAAGATCGGCCGTTAAAAGCCTCTTTACGGTATACGGAACACTCGTGTGCATAAATTGAATAAGATCCCTGCTGAGTTCGTATTCCATTTCTCTCGTGTCTTCATCTTCCTCGCCCGCTGGAGTTTCTTCTGAAAATCATAAAAATCATATTATACGCATGAAATTGTTGTTTGAATCTATTAATACCGCAGTGATAATGAAGCATTTTTGATTATATTTTTATTGAACGGTGTCCGTGTGTCCGAAATACCGATTCAGTTACCTCGAAGCTGTTTTGTCAGAAGAGAATCCCATTTTTGTCGCAATCCCGAAGCTTTCATCAGTAACGTTCCTCCGCTATCGGGTAATGGAAATTCCAGTGCTAACCACGAGTCGCATACCATCCTTAAACGGTGTTTAATAAACGATAATCAGTATTTTTTCGATTCGAGTAAAAAGTAAATTCTACTTACATGGAGATTGTTGCATTCGTATCGATATCCTGAGCAAAAAGAAGCAGAGTTTGGGCGGCCGGCATACGAAGAGTATTCACTAGATATGGTTTTGTCGTTTCGAGGAGCGATCTGGAAATAAGAGTATTCGTTAGACTTTTTTTAAAAGTATTCCTCTACAATTATCGTTTTCGTAATCGTTTTATCGACGGTCGGTCAACGAAAGCAACGAGCGGAATTTTAAGCAGGAAACTCACAAATAGGTCAGCAGTTGATGCTTCGGACTGACTGGAGTCTTCGATCTAAAACCGGCAATAGAAACGATGTCGGGTTCTTCAAGTTGCAAAATTTGCGGATGATTGCCGAAAAAGCTCATCGGATGCAGAGCGACGTACGGTTTCGCTTTTGTGTGAAATAGTTGTTCATTCATTGACTGGAAATAAAAAAAAAAGTCACGACACACATCGCAAGACAAATAGACAATATATCTACCAATAATAATTAATATTATATACTTTGCAATAATTAAATTCATCGGCCGACGCGAACTGCGGATACAATCCGCTGCACAATATCAACTTCAACATCGTTAGATCCTTATAACTACACGCGGTAGCGGCAGTCAACAAGTTTTGCACTTGCGACGGATCATTTCTCATGCGAAATTCAACATCTTTGATATCTATCTCTCCGTCGTTGTTATCGTCGTCATCAAGTTGTATGTCGAATTTATCGACCTTAAGTTCTTTGCGCTTTCTGGGAGCCGTCTGCTTGTACGTTCGTTTCAATGATTTCAGTAATTTTAATTCACCGTGTCGAATCGCGCGCTCTGTACTCGTCATTGAGGCACTCGGTTGCGGTAAACTTTTCAATAAATTGCAATCCTAAAAATATATTCATCAAGTTTAGACATACAGTCGGTTAATGTATTTTAGGATTACTAAATTTGTCACTTACGCGAAGAAGTTCTTTGAATTGCGCCCTTAACTTTGTCATCTCGTAGAATCTTTGTTCCTCCAGTCCTCGTCTTTTGCACCATTTTCTACTAGTGCTACCGTTGCCTCTTGATTCGTGACTACTTTCCTGTTTCACTTCCAGCCACTCCTTGTAAGCATTCAACAGCGTTATAGGATCTCCGTGATCGGATTCCAGTTTTTTTCTTGATGTCTGGAAAAATGTTGGCAATTTAGGAATTACGTACTTTCGTAACAATACGTATCGAAGCGGAAAAAAGTGATTTTTTAGTACCTCGCACTCGGTGTCCTTATAAGCTCTGTTGGTAAATGGATTTTGAATACTGAGCGCAGCTGCCAAAGACAACACGGGTTCTACTTGATGGAATATTGATCCCATTATCAACATTTTACCTATCGTAATATCCACGGGTAGTCGGGATAACGTTTTTCCTATGCAGGTCAGTTTCTCGTTTTCCGTTAAGGCACCCTAAGAATATTTAACTTTGTTATTAGAGAGGAAACGTTTGATCAATTAACCCGTCACGTACGGGAGACTCTTTTCCGGACAAGTAGAACCCTAATTTTGTTTGAAAAAGCTTAACAACAATACGCGTAGCGTAAAACAAATCTATTTGAATCATCGAAAAAACAAGAGTTCAACGTTATTTTACTTTTTTTTTCAAAATATTTCACTTTTTTTTTTATAATTATGGATGCTTCACACGTACTTTCTCAACCAAAAATGAGATTTCGAGAGAATTTCAAACACTTACCAATAATATAAAAATCTTAAAAAAATGAACGTACTGACGACATCGAGAACTTTAATTTTGCAAAATAACAATGCCAAAATTTTATTAATAAGTAAATAAATAATTTTAAAAAAAGCCAGTGAATTTTTTTTTCTTATTTCAAATAGATCTTTTCATTTTTTAGAATCCATAGAAATTTTTTCAGAATTTTCATACATTTTTGAAAATTTCGTTTTTGAAATTTTTAAAAACTTTATTGTTATGTAAATTTTAGTGCAATAGCCCGAAACTTCGCGAGTGCGCTGTGAAATGTTGCAGAAAAAACATATTCAAAATTTGTGTCTATATTCATTTTTCAAATAAAAACAAAAAAAAATCAGTAATGCATTTTGCGTATTTTGAGTACGTTTGATTTTTTTCAGATTTTTGCTGTATCACGAAGTAGTGTAATTTTGATCGCATTAATATTTTGGTTAGAAATGTACGTGTAATACATTCTTGAATGGGGCAATGGTCGAAAAATTAGTACGTATATTTACGTCTTCCGCATGTGAGAGATTAATAAATGAGCGATCGTTACATACGTGTTCTTTTAACGACAATATAGAATTTTCCACGCTCTCCGAAGGCGGAGGTTCGATAAATGGAAATTTTCGCGCATCCGGAAGTCCCATCGCCATCATTTGAAGTAACAACGAGTCCAGCGGTACTCTCTGTATTTCAGGTGCTGAATACTTTTCTAAACTCGTATATTCTTCTTCTGAATAAATTCTTCAGTATCGAGGATTTTCGGAATAGAAGACTTTATTAGTTAGTATCGTTATTTAATGAGTCACAGGATTTTTTAACGATTTGCGTAATGATTTGCGTAGATAAATTTTTACTGCTTTCGTTAAAAAACATTTTTTTAAAGGCTTCAAATTACAGCGTACCTGTAGCAAACGCCTGGTCCCGTTCTGCCAGCTCTTCCTTTTCTCTGCTCCGCGCTCGCTTTGCTTATCCAAAATTCCTTGAGTCTCTGCATTTTGCAAGTCGGATCGTAACTCATTTCTTTGACTTTTCCGCTGTCAGCGACGAATCTTATACCGTCTATAGTGATCGATGTTTCCGCTATATTCGTGGAAACAATACATTTTCTCACACCATCGGGAGGATAGTCGAAGACCTAATAACAAATAATTGATTTTTATGAACATTCTATTTGTGAAAAAAAATATATATATAGTATTCAGGGATTTCAGTATTAACGCGTATACCTTGTCTTGTTCCGCAATAGACAAAGTACTGTGCAACGGCAGAACAATCCAATTCGCTTTCTTCTGTGCGTATTCCTTCGCGGCATCTACGACAGCCGTAATTTCACTCATTCCGCTTAGAAAAACAAGCAAATCGCCTTTTTCCTCGACTATAACAAAAAAAAATATATTACTGAAATGTACATCTGATAAAAAGTGATATAAAATCGAATGAAATCAAATCGAATCATGAAAATAAATAATTATATAACAGTTTTGCTCACTCGGGTACTTTTGGTCAATTAATTGCATAATTTGTACGTAAGGACTCGGATTGAAGCGATCGGACTTATAACGCGCATCTTCAATCGTAATCGGTCTGTACGCCAATTGAATGGGATATAGACGCCCGGGTACCTAAGTATTATAATTTAAAAATTATTATTAAAAATGTACATTCCTTTTGTAAAGTCAAAATGCAACAACGAACGGTGCGACGCGCTTGTTAATTAAATAAAAATGCAACCAACTTGTATAACTCGTACATCTTCCTGAGCGAAATAGTTACTAAAAAGTTGTATATTGATAGTAGCCGACATGAGAATCAACTTGATGTCCGTTCGTTGGTGAATAAGACACTTCATAATTCCCAATAAGAAGTCACCGTGTAAATGACGTTCGTGTACTTCGTCTAGTACGACCACATCGTATTGATTTAAACCCGCGTCACCTGAAACCTACGAATAATATGTACGACACGATAGTATTTGCGATAATATCAACGAAAAAACAACGAGCGATGAGCAACAAATTCCATTTAGCGTATGAGTCATTGAAATTAAATTCCATATGTTTTATCGACTGTTAAAAAAAATATATATATATGAAAAATTTTGGGAAATAAATTTTTTTTAAAATGGAAAATTGTAGTATTGGCCAATGATTTTCGAAGATATTTTGTTGTTCTCGTAGAGTACTTTTTTCATTTGTCTCGTAGGTACAAAAAAACAATAAAAATTGTATGAATATTTCTATTTATTATGTTGTAAAGGGGATTTTTCATTAAATAATATAATAAAGAAATAAATGCACAAATAAATAAACAAATGCATTGAAAAAATCGTCTTTACCTGCTGTAGAAGTAATCCTTCCGTTATGAAAGTAATTTTGGTATCCTGATTTCTCTGTTTCTCAAATCGTATCTGATATCCGACTTCGTTACGATTTTCCGTCAATGTTTCAAAAGCAACTCTTTTGGCTAATGAGATGCACGCGATACGACGGGGTTGTGTACAAGCTGAAAAAAAAAAAAATGCATTAAAGTCCAATAAATTTGATTCCTTGTTGATTTTTTTTTGTTTCTTAACAGAATTTCCTACCAATTTTTCCAAAACCAGCGGAATACAAATATTGCGGCACTTGGGTAGATTTTCCGCAACCCGTGTCGCCGGCTATAATGATAACTCTTTCGTTTCTAACGGCGTTAATGATTTCTTCTCTGTACTGCGCCACCGGCAAATTTGCTTGACTTTCTCGGAGTTTCTTCAATTTGTTGAATTTTTCTTTTTGCTTGAAATCGAGATATAGTACTATGACGTCTTTGAATTGACTCAATTGAACATCGTTTAGTTCCCTGGTTTGCGGTACTCTGGCAAATATCTCTCCAAAGCTCAGATTTATGTCAATATTAATGCAATGCGATTTGCGATAAGTCGACGGTACACCAATGGCGTTTAACGAAACATTGGTGTTCGACGATTCATTTTTTTTTCCCAATTTCTTTTGAACCGTTTCGTATTTATGAACGAATCGCCAAAAATCTTCGGTGTCCTGTACGAGGTTAGGATTCGCGGAAAACACTTTGCTAAATTCATACTTATACTTGAGAAAAGAAAAATCGGGGTCGATGTAATCATCGGCGGAATGCTTTGAGCTTTGCGGCTTCGAATGTCGAGTCGATTCATCGCTTCTGCGTTGCCTATGCGTTTCGCCGTATTTTTCGTAAGTCTGAGGACGATCGTCGTCGTATCTGTGACGTTTCCTTGTAGCATAATCGTCGTGTCTGTCGTCCACTGATTTTTTACGTGACTTCCGTCGCGAATCCATTATTTTTATGCGAGATCCGTCGATTGAATATTGTTTACTTTTTATTAATACACGAGCGTCTCCGGGACATAGTGTTCGTTTTCAAATATATTCCATTTTTAGGTTTTGTTATTTATCGCATAACCTAAAAGTCATTATTTACTACAAAGTCTTGTAGTTATTTATCACGCACATGTCAAATTGACATTTCTGAAGTGCAGCTGCGTCTCGTTAGCCTTATAGAAGAAGTTAATCACCCGTCTATTTTCAGTTAACTAGACGTAGTGTTCTACAAAAAAAGATAAGTCGCGACTTTTCGCACCTTACCGGATTGTTTACCCAGGGCGAGCATAGTGCGGGTAGCACCCGTGCGTTCTTTAAATCATCTTTTTATTGTTCTATCTCTTATTAATCAATTGTGATAGAAAGAGACAGAATAATAAATAGATCAATTAGGAAACGCACGGAATACGTTCCGTCTACGGTTTACAGTGCGTGGGACAGATGAGGTAACCCCGAATGGCTACAGTTTATGTGTGCTAAACACATTGATAAATGAATTCGCATAAGCTCGTTCTTTCATTAATCTTCGAGTGATCGCTATTTATTTATATAATTCTTTTCGCAACTGTCAAGTGTTTCGCGGTTATTTGAAAAAGCTTGTAGCGCCATCTTAATCCAAAAACACGAAAATCCTTGCGTCGCAGCGTCGTTGCAACTGCCAATTGTCGAGTGTAAATAGAAAAGATGGCTGCTCCGTTAGAAAACTTGGAAACTCAGCTCGAATTGTTCATCGAAAACGTGAGACAAATCCGCATAATCGTAAGCGACTTTCAACCTCAGGGACAGAATGTTTTAAACCAAAAGATGTGAGTATTCGTTAACTGTTCTCGCGACGAAATGTGTGTTTTTTTTGTACGCTAAGTATGCCAATGGTGACGTCCGTTATGAAGACGACGCGTTAACTACGTTTGGCAATTCGTATTGTCAAACAATGACACAGTCGTTGAAGTTGTTTCGTGTTATTATTGATCGGAGTTCTAAATATATCGATATATATAGCATATGAACGTACAGTAGAGTATAGAGTTTACCCAAAATTTAATATAACATCGCAAATACAATCCCTTGAGATTGTGATAAAACAGTGACGATTTTAGAACTTCTGTCCGTCATCTCTACCGCGGTAGCGCTTGTCGATAACCACGATCTCTGTATGTCGGGAAGCATAACATTATTTCTCGAAGAAATAATCTAATAATCTTACATTTTTAATGCAGAATTGCAATATCGATCTAAAATCGTTACAAAACTGTCGAAAAATCACCGAAAATAATATAATTAAAAAAAATTCTAATTTCTAAACATTTTTTTAGAAATTGTTTAACATATCAATAATTTAATTTTCCATGTTTGTTCACGATAAATCTTGCGAAATATGCGAGACCTGCGTGTCATTTGTACAATAAAAATATTTCGTGAATAGTCAATTGTTGAGAAATAAAAAATGCATTGCAATCGATTTCTTAAGGCGACGTTATATTTCGATTATTATAATTATCAAATACAGAGTTTCCCTTCTGGTCGATTAGAACGATGACAATTCTTTTTTTTTTTTTTTTCGTAAAATTAAACCATTTTTACGAGAACCAAAAAGCGCAATTCTTACGATAGGGGTATCTTAACTTATCTCAGGAAGATACTTCGATATTGTCGAATATCAGACAGTCATATAGAAAATAATATGCAAACCGAAGGTTCTCCTTACACATTTATATATATATAACGTGTAAAAAAAATTGCAGTCAAGGACTCGTGAACGGCTTACAAGAGATCGACAAACTGAAGGGACAAGTGCAGGACGTTCACGTGCCTTTGGAGGTATTCGAGTGAGTAAACCAGATTTTTATTTTTTTTTTCATTTTTTTTCATTTTTTTCACGATTTTTATGGGACATTTATTTTCTGCGACGCGGAGCCCAAAACCGGTTATGCGAACGATGTTTCGTACTGATGGGGTGTTTGTGAATTTCAGTTACATCGACCAGGGAAGGAATCCTCAGCTATACACAAAGGACTGCATAGAGAAGGCGTTAACAAAGAACGAACAGGTCAAAGGCAAAATCGATGCGTACAGAAAATTCAAGGCAAACATGTTGGTGGAACTGAATCGTGTGTTTCCGAACGAGTTGACGAAATATCGAGCGATCCGCGGGGACGAATAGTGCGTTCAGCGAGTTTTCTCCTCGATCCGCCAGCCGCGTTCTTCCTTTTGTAATTTTTATTCCCTCTGTACCTATAACGTTCGATGTATTTATAAGTTCAACCAATAAATTGGGTTCGTCAATAATATCGTCCTACAGATTCAATTAATGACCTTTAACTCTCGTAATTTTATCGACATCGCGATCTCGACGCTCGCAGACATACATCGCGTATCTACGACTGAATATTAAAATATTCCTTCGTATATACGTGGTAAACGTCGAAAATTTCATTCGACCAACAAAAAACACATTAATTTGTCATTAGCGAGATTCTGTCGTCGTAATCGCGAGAATGAATGAGTGCAATAAATTAATGAAATGTTTTCCGCTTCGCGGCGGAAAAGTAAAAAGATTCGTCGATTTGCCTCTGAAAAGAACACCTGTTGTTTGATTATCGTGTTCAGTCATCAAAATACGATTTTCATAACCAATTCTCATAATTTTTTTATTCCACTTGAATCAACATGATGTATTAATTTTACGTAATATATGTTATCACTGAATTCTGCCGGAATTTGCGGTAAATACTTCGATAAAATTGGTAGTGCAAAATCAATAATAATAATAACCTCTAATTAGTCAATGATAATGGATATTATTATTATTATTAATTTTGCACAATCTATTTTATCGAAGTATTCGTCACTGCATAATGATAATAATAATTGCCGTGTAAATTTTAAACTGCTTTCGAATTTTCGAAATTTTTTTTTTTTTTTTTCATATTTGACTTTTAATGTTCCAATATTTTACGAGTTATTGAAGAATTGTTAAAAAAAAAATTTCATGCGTATTTTTCGAACTATGAATACGAAAATCAATGAATGAAATTAATAAATCAATGAGATAATAAGTATAATAAATCGATAGATGATTCGAAGTAAGTGAGAAAGGGGCCGATTTTTCGCGGACTTTATTGAAGGAACACCTGTATTTATCTTTCTGTAGTTTATCCTCATTTATTTCAATATCCCGCTTCCCCGTTTGCATTATCTCCGAAATTCGGTTCATCAAAGATAAATGCCATGCGCTGGGGACGCGCGGAGGGAGGTTAATGTTACGATATATAATTAATTGTCCTGATAAGCGTTTCCTATCTCAATTATCAGCTTTGTTTTCCGATAACATTGGACAAGCCGTGCCAAACGCATTGATCGGGTGAAAAATTTGACTATTATTCGTCAAATAGATGTGTAAACACGGAATGGCGCGTGCGAACATAGTTTTTGCAACAATAGACTGTTTGACACATTTATTCGCGAATTAATGGCAGCGGTTCTTACGTCCCCCCAAAAAATGAAAATTAATTGACGAGCGATACGCATGCCAATTGGTTAATGCGACCGTTACGCTAAATTACTCGACTGAACGACGAACACCCGATTTTTTATTGGTGGGATTACAACGTTTAGCTTTGAATAAAACTCGTAACAGGTGTACGATATGGTGAATTCGAAGTTCGTACGGATTAAATCCCCACCCGTTGCCTCTCACTCCCCCCACTTTACGGGAGACACACGGCGGCACGGAGCATAAAATCGTTTTGTGGAAGGCGGTCCCGAGTTTGTCAGTTGGTCGCCTTGGCGATCGTTTTAGGCGGGATGCTCGCGATAATAATAACGGTACTTGCTATTCAGGGGTTATACTGCAATGCTGAAGAATTTAGGTAAGTGCACGGCACGATCGAACGAAAAATTTTCATTAATTTTGCCGTTCGATATTTTTTGCTCGATGTTTTTTTTTTATTTATGGACACAATGTTTCCGCGTATACGCGAGCCGCGATTTGTCGTCAGGATTCTTTGTTACAGTCGTGAATCGATTAGACGGGATAATCTTCCGCGCACCGCGTTCTTTTCACAGTTTTTTTTTCGATGTTGTTTGACCGGATTCTTCGTACGTTAAAGAGTTTCGATTGTTTATTTTCTAACTGATCGGTGAAAGCTACTGCTAGTATTCGTTTTAACGGTTTTTACACTATCGAGAAAATGGTGCATAGAAACAATAAATTACGAAGTTAATTTACATATTCGATGTCAATCGCGATCTTATAAAACACACAATTTATTTTACAATAAAAATCAAATAAAATACGACATGGTACACGACACGCATATATTTCGAGTTGAGTAAAAAAAAAACCCGCGGGAAAAAGTATTTTAGCATTTTCTCTCTTATAGCGACCTCTCTTTTTATACTTTCACCTCCAACGGGATACCCATACAGTTATAACTGCGTATAATAAACACACATTGTTCGAGAACACGTAAATATTTTATTCTTACGCGAAGATAATATAAATAATAGGATACAAAATCGAGAGAATAAAAAATCAGCTGCACGCTGCACCATGAATGCCGCGAATAACGTCCTTCGGTCGGAAATAGAGAAGCGCGGTGATCGTACTGAAGTTTTCGCGGAACTGTTTTTTTTAGACAGGAATAGTTAGAGGGCTCTGAGTATAGAGAAACGGCACGGGCGGGGGAGGGGGGGGGGGGGGGGGCATCTATCGCAGTATTTAGAACCGAAAGAAAACATTATTTCAAACGAAAAATATAATAGCCAAAACATCACAAATTTTTTTTTTTGCGTTCGTTGAGTATAACAAATAGAATAGTATACATGGAGAACAGAAAACGAAGGTCATCGTAACATATACTTTTGCCTATTTTTTGCTATTTGCGAACCGATCAACGGAGATAGAACCCGAATTCCATTGGTTTACTCTTCGTAAACAAACATTAATTTCTTTATCGCGACTGCCTTTCGAGATGATTGACTTTAGCAAATATTGTCTCCAGCGGAACTGAATTTGTCCAAACAATTGGAACAGATGGCGCGTACTTAGCGTATTCAATAAAGTGCTCTTGTATAATCGATTGAATGATTTATCGCGTATATTTTACGAATAATACGATTCGAGAATTTTTCACGAAAAATGTTTATAAGTTTTAATAAATCGACTACGAAATATTCGAAACGATCCAAATACGAGGTTTTTTGTTGATTTTTTTTTTACTTCACGAAAAAAAAATTCGTAAAACTTTTTTTTTATTTCACGAAAAAAAAAATATCGTAAAATTTTTTTTATTTCATGCAAAAAAAAACCGTAAACTTTTTTTCTCGCGGCAGTTCGCCATGGCATTACGAGTGCAAAGGCGGCTTTTGCAAAAAGGCACCGATAACACCGGCGGTCAAGTCGCCATTATCCTTGGAAGTATGTCAATTATTCTGCGGTGATGCGGGCGCCCTATGGCCAAAGCCAACGGGTCACTTGTCCCTTGGCAACTACGTGGCACATCTGAATCCCGCGAGTATCAATCTCCGCGGGATAAGCCCCCGAACGAGCGTCGGTGCCCTTTTGCAAAGAAACATCGATCGCCTGAAGACCAATATCGTTAAATTGGGCGGCAATGAAGCCAAAAGCGGTGGTATGGGTCTTGAAATTCACGTAAACGGAATAAAAAATCCCAATGACAATAGGATCACCTTGAATACCAACGAAACTTACACTATCAGCGTTCATCAACCGGAAGGAAATTTGGTAATACTATTAAATTACTTTATAATTTTTTTTTTACGAAGATTAATCGAACAATTTTTTTTTTTTTTTTTTTTACGAAGATCCATGCAACAATAACAGCAGAATCTTATTTTGGAGCGCGGAACGGTCTCGAGACATTGTCGCAGTTGATAGTCTACAACGATCTTCGTAATGAGATTCAAGTAGTCCGCGACGCATACATCGCGGATGGACCGGTGTATCCGTACCGTGGAATACTTCTCGATACATCGCGTAACTTTATCGACAAAGAATCGATTCTCCGAACGATCGAAGCGATGGGAATGTCGAAATTAAATACCTTCCATTGGCACATTACCGATTCTCACAGTTTCCCGTATGTGAGTCGAACTTTGCCGAAAATGTCGAAATACGGCGCATACACCCCGAGAAAAGTTTACACCGAAGCGGATATAAAGGAAATCGTTGATTTCGGTCTCGTTAACGGAGTTCGCGTACTTCCGGAATTTGACGCTCCCGCGCACGTCGGCGAGGGGTGGCAATGGGTCGGCGATAACGCCACCGTCTGCTTCGGGAAGGAGCCGTGGCAACGGTATTGCGTCGAACCCCCATGCGGTCAACTTAATCCCGGAAGTGAAAAGGTTTACGAAGTTCTCGAAGGAATATACAAGGATATGGTGGACGACTTTAAACCGGATATGTTTCACATGGGAGGCGACGAAGTTAACGTTCATTGCTGGAACACTTCCGAACCCGTTACCGATTGGATGATCTCTAGCGGTTACGATCTCTCGGAACCGAATTTCTACAAAATGTGGGATCATTTTCAAGATCGAGCATACGACAAACTCACCATTGCCAATGGCGGCAAAGAACTTCCGGTTGTTCTGTGGACCAGCGGTTTGACCAATGAGCAGAATATCCATCACTTGGATCCGAAGAAATACATTATTCAGATTTGGACGACCGGCACTGATGAGACGATCGCGAGACTCGTGAAAAATAATTTCAAAATGATTTTCTCGAATTACGACGCTCTTTATTTCGATTGCGGGTTCGTTGGATCATTTATTAAATTTTCAATAATAATTTATTATTATTATTATTAAAAAACACACGAATCACCAACAAATTGACTGAATTTTTTATTCCGATTTTCACAGATTCGGCGCGTGGGTCGGAAGCGGAAACAATTGGTGTTCACCGTACAAAGGTTGGCAAACCGTTTACGATAATTCGCCGCTGGCGATCATCAAACAACAGGGATTCACCGACGCAAAGAAAGATCTGATTCTCGGTGAGAAATCGGTTGCGAAAAAATTCGATCGAAAAACGATTAATTTCCGTTGTTAATCGATCGTCTTACTTGCCGATTATATACGATTTATGGATAAAACGGACATGAAATTCTAAAATTAATGG
Source organism: Cryptus viduatorius (assembly GCA_964006125.1). Lineage (NCBI taxonomy): Eukaryota > Metazoa > Arthropoda > Insecta > Hymenoptera > Ichneumonidae > Cryptus > Cryptus viduatorius. The sequence continues at coordinate 2,875,915 of OZ023226.1, forward strand.
TTTTTTTTTTTTTTTTTTTTTTTTTTTTTTCGGAAAAATCGCACAGGTGGCGAAGCGACTCTGTGGTCCGAACAGGTCGACAGCACATCGGTGGACTCACGATTGTGGCCGCGATCCGCCGCAATGGCTGAGAGACTGTGGGCAGAGCCCAAATCCACTTGGCGTCACGCCGAACAAAGAATGTTGAGACATCGCGAAAGATTAGTTCAACGCGGAATTTTGGCCGATAGTTTGGAACCCGAGTGGTGTCTGCAAAATCAGGGACACTGTTATGCGTAGTAAACTATCATTTTTAATGAATGAGAATACTTTTTGTTTTCTCTGCAACAGAGCTGTGAAATTTTTATAAATGATTTTCCTGCGAATTGTAAGTTTTACGATAAAGTTTTTCAATAAAGTTTAATGTTTTACAATAATTATTCTCACGTTTTTCTCTCGTATCTGCGAGTTTTTAAAAATTCATCAAAATTTCGACGAGTATCGAAAAAAAAATTAAAATTTTTCAGTTCGAAGGGTTTTTTTCGACGAATGCCGACGTAGACGTGTATTTTTTTTCTTTCTTTTTTTTTTCATTAAAAAATTATTTTCGATAATAATGAATAAGTAATTCAATAGTTTTTAATACTATAAAGAATACAATTCAAATCGATATATGTACTATGAGACGACTAATACATAGGAAAAAAAAAATTTATCAGCCTTTCGAACGAAAAGTTATGGAAATGTTTGGACGATTATTATAAAGTCGATACGTTGGTCGTCGCGTTTACGTGTCCTCCTTCGTCGTTTTCGGTTTTCCTCGATCCGGGATCCGAGGTTTTCGTCAATTTTCGATTCGACATTACGAGCGAATCGACGCCTCGTCGCGATCTTTGCGTTTTCCAGGCTCTTCCCACTTCCGCTCGTACTTCGCCGTTCAATAGACAATATAGAAATGCGACGAAACATCCCTAAAAACATCGTTACGAAGATTGAATCTGCGGAATCGCGAAGCGCGAAATTATGCGAAAAGGAAAAATTCTTGTGTTGAAATAAAATAAATCGAACAATGGAAATATAAGTTAATTAATGTCAAAAAAATGTTAATTAATAAAGAAATTTCAGAAAAAAAAATTATGTAAGTTTCAGGTCTTTCAGATAGAAATTATGAAATTCATACGAATCGATGTTTTTTAGAAAAAATTGTAAGGAAAAATATTAATTTTCTGAGTGAACAAAAAATCGTATCTTTTTTTTTTTTTAATATAATGTGATTTTTTGGTAGAAATGGTATTCTAATCGTGTAAAAAAAAATTCGGGTCGAAATATTCATTTTGAGGGGAAAATGTAATGTTTTATTTTTAAAAAAATATACATTTCTTTATTTTTTTAAATTAACGTTTTTAGCAAAAATAAAATACGTTTTCAATAAATCTATTCGATTTTTCGATATTGATAAAAATATTTTACCTGAAACGAAGCGAAAAGCTGATCACAGAAGAGCCAAACGAGTTCGACGAGATGATTCTTGTGATACGACAGACCGAGAAATAGCGTGTAATGAGCTCCAAAAAGGGGTACGAGAACGAGAGTAGATCGCGCCCATCGCCTATATAAAAAAAATTCATAATTTTCTGCAACACAATCTAAATTTGTTTTTTTTTTTTTCAAAAACATCGAAATTCCGGTCTGAAAGTAATTGAAAATAAAATATTTCTCCGTTTTCTCACCCGTATTGCATTTTCTTACGTTGAAGATACACCGATGTTTTCATCTTTACAAGAAGTACTCGAACGATGTTGATGAATAGCAGAAAATTACACTGCAACAGGGATAACGGTAATAAAAAAAATAAATGATTATTCATCAGCATTATTGATATAAAATTGTTAAATAAGAGTTTTAAACTCACGAGAATCGAAATCATTATTGGTATTCGAATGACGAGAAATAGTGAAGGGTTGTTGTGAGTTGTCCAGCATAACGTATCTTCCATCAAAATTCGTATTATTATCCATATAATTACCACGAGACTCGGCAACCCTGAGCAACGATACATGTCATTTATTAGTATGAATTTTCATACGATACATCGAAGCAATCATTCCTCAAAAAAAAAAAAAAATTCGAACGCCTCATGAACATCGAAATTATAAAAAAAAACAATTATTTTCTATTAATTAAAAATTAATAATAATTATTATTCATAACTATTTAATTAATTTAATAATTTTTTTTAAGATATATATATTTTATTAATTTGCTTAATCTCACCCCAGCCCCACAGAGCGTATTTAGTTATTGCGGAAGTATCAGCGCAAAGTGCCAGAAAAACGAGATTATGAAGATACAGTCCCTCCATGAAAATCCATGTATAGTTCGCGAGTATAAAGTACTGCCAAAGGCTCGTGATCGCTTTACAAACCCAAATCTGCGAAAAAAAATCATTTTTCGATAAAAAAAAATGAAAATAATCGACAAAATCGTAATATTTTCAAAATGAAATTTTACTACTCCGAAAATACTTCGATTTTTATACAAAGGTAAAAATCGGATTATTTAAAAAAATAATGGTAACATTTTTTTTTACGAAGAAATAAAATACGTACATTGTGTTCTTTGATAAAAGTGCTTTTGCCGTCTACCGTCACCACGTCCCATGCAAGTCCCACGCCGTCCACGAATAGCCAATCTTTCAGTAACGCCATGAAAGCTCTCATGATGAATGAAGCGAATAAATGCATATGCAGTCGATTTCTAGGATTTCTCAGCTTCCTGAAACGTGAAAGACGGAAATTTTTCTTTTCTCGAAAAAAAAAAAATGAATCATACCGCATGCCGATTTTTTTCCCGATCTCAATAATGATAATCAATTTTTAATTCTGCCATTACGCATGCGCAGCCTTCGAAATATTGTATATAAAAAAAAAATTATTTCGGCAAATAGAAAAGATCGGTATTACTCGATCGGTTTCATCGTTTTTTAAAAAATTCAAACAACAATAATAATATAAATATAACAAAAAAAATGTATTATATTTTTCAAATATCGTAAAAAAAATGGCAACCGATTTTTTTGTTTAAGTAACGGAGTCCATTAGAATCGTTAGATTTTTTCTACCTGAGTAACGAGAATATGACCATTGCGATGACGAGTGTCGTGAACGACGACGCATAACCGATTTGCGAGACGGTTTTTATGATCGGCAACCATTTCTGAAAGCGTTACGAAAAAAAAAAACATACTTGTCGTTAAATTCGATCCCCTTAATCGACGCGGGATAACTTATCTTACATTCAAAAGTGTCGAGTTACTGGTCCTCTCGTATTCCAAATGGGATATTTTGATATCGGTTATCGCAGTTACGTAGTGTCCGGCTGGTGGTGTACATAGAGTGTAATTGCTCCACGTGACCTTTTCGTCGTTTCGGTACCATCCACCGTTTGCCATACAAGTCTTAGTCGCCGTAGCGTTACGGGGATTTTTGTATCCGAGGATAAACTGCGGTGGACAAGTTAACGATGCTATTCCGGGTGCGAGAGTACGCGGCCAGCAAAGGATTCCGTCGAAAGAAGGCGGACATCGTACGTCTGTGAAATTTCCTCGAATATCTGAAAACACATAATTACATATCGCACAAAACTTTCGCGCGAAATTAATTTTTTTTTTTTTTTTTTCAAAAAATAATCGAGAATTTTTCTTAATTTTCATTAAATGTAATTCATAATTTTTTACAGTGCAGCAATTTACGTGGTTAATATTTTATTGATAAAAATTTTCGAAAAAAATATATATATATATATTTTTTTTAATAAGACGTAAATTTGTAACGAAAATAGAAATTATTTTTTAATTACAATCATCGTAATTATAGTTTAAATAATACATGATTTCTATGCGATTTTTTAAAGATTCAAAGCTTTTTTATTTTTTTTTATTTACTTACGTTCGTTAAATAAGCGTTCGCATTGCTTTTTCTGATTCTGTAAAAAGCGTTCCACTTCCGATTCCTCCATACTAGAAAATTTTAAGCCCCAAGCCATTACTTTTTCGTGTATTACTTCAACGTCACTCGCCGTTACTCGCGGGTGACAGAGAATTTGGTGCCTCGAATAACACGTTTTTTTCTTCCCCGGTCTCGAGATGACCTCTGACCGGTTTTGATAAGACGGTTTGACATTAAAATTACAATAGAATATTTTACGGAGGGACCGCGCATTATCGGCATTTCGTTTTTTCCGGTACTACATCGGTACCATTTATCTAAACATTTTTTTTTTTTTAAATATATATCGCGACGTTGCTATACCGATTGGCGGGAATATCGTTAATTTTATTTCGCAACATATCGATTTTTTAATGAATAGTTAACAAATAAAAATTTCGTTATTCAAATGAATATTAATTGAACGAAAAAAAAAATCCGTATTTCTGCCATAAAACGTAAAACACGTTAATTTCACCAGAGTTACAAATATCGTAATTTTCAATTTTTGTTTCTTTTTAATTAATGCTTTAAAGGATTTTTATTAAAAAAGTGCCTTTTCGCACCATAAAATTAGTACCTCGTAAATTATACGCGAACCAACGCGCTGCAACAATTCGAAATATCGAAAGTGAGATAGCAAAATATTCGCTCGCGATGTAATTCTTGCTGTAGTCGCGAAAAAGGTCTTCGCCGGTAAGTGATCAAAACAGTTCTGAATCAGTGCGCTTCAAATAATCTCGTCCTTCCATCCTCGCCGGGCCCTTTAACTTTCATTTTTTCTCATTGCGCAAGCGTCGCTGTGATCAAAGCTCGCCGCGTGTCCTTTGAGTATCGCGCACTACACAGCTGATAGAGGATATTTGAAAGCGATATTAAAAACGTATTGCGAAAAGCATGACCCTTTTTTATTTTTTTTCTTCCTCGTCCGACGGTACCGCGATATTAAATATTATTATTATTATTATTCGTATTTACAAAATACATCACCATATTTTCGCTTTCCATAGAATTTTTTTTTTATTATTTATTTATTTATTATTATTATTTTTAAAATTTTTCTTTTCTGCACAACTACGCGATAATAATTTCGGAATTTTTTGCGGAATATTGTAATTCTACACATATAATTTCGCTAATATATAAATATAAACCATTTCGTAGTCTCGTAAGATATTGTTCCGAGATTTCTGCAATGAAAATTTGTATGCTAAGCTATCAATCAAACGGCAATCCCATCGTGTATGCGCCATGGTAAACATCAATCTTATTTGATTGCACGGCCGCTACATCACGCAGAGAAGACAAAAATAAATATGCATAGCTTCAGAGGTTCGACTTTTCTCGGACAGTTTTGTGGATTTGATACGACATTCACAACTTACAATATTAAAAAAGATCGGTATGGCAGTTACGATGAATAAAATTGCAAAAATAAATAATAAAACAATAATAATACCAATTATTAATATTGTATCATTAGTTAAGAGATTTTTAATTATTTAATGAAAAATATGTTTATTATTATTATATTTTTTTTATTAAATAATTGAATAACTTTTAATGAATTTATGTAATTATTCCTATGAAATCGATGGATTGAATTATTGATTCGTACGGTCGCGTTGATTAATATATACAAAAACTACATAATTCACACGCAAGTCTCGTTCATTATTTTCGTCCGATACGACACGCTGCGTCCATTGTGTTTTCATAAACGTTACAAGTTCGATTGACATTTTCAATCGACTGATGGAACAATTTTCCATTACTGAACGGGAGACGAAAGTGCGAAGTGGTCGTTCAATCAAATCAACAAAATCGACATGTCGTACTTCCGTTATTACAATTTCGTAAATGGCAATGGTTCGAAGGGACCTATATAAATGAGTTTCGATCCGCGATGGCAGTACACTATTTTTCTGCTATCGACTGTGCAGCAGTAAAAAATCGAGAAAATTTGCCGCAATAAAATAATCATATTTACGGGACAAAAATTTGTCGATAAAACAGAAATCTTTGAAATTAATTTCGCGGCGAAAAAAAAATAAAGCGTTTTAATTTTTTTATGAATAGCACTCGTAATTAATGGACAGTATTGTTGTGTTACTCTTCTGAAGCTGAAATGGACAGACCCCGGATTTCAGCGAAGACGAGAGAATATTTATTTCCGTATTCCCGTCAACCATCTCCGTGTCTCCGTCATTACGGTACGAAAAAAGTGCATCATTAGTGACGTCTAATGGCAAATAATTATTTTTGTATTCAGAAAAAATGTTTTCGCCCCACAAACCCACAAAGAAAATTAATTGGAAGCGCGCGGCTAAAAGTTTTCGGCAAGAATTTAAAAAATTTACGGAAAATACGACACTTCATGGTTTTCGTTATCTGAGTCTTGACGAAGTAACGTCTGGCGGAAAATTTATATGGCTAATTGTGAGTGAAATTTGCATTTTTTTTTTAATTTTTGGATGTTAACTTTTTATATTGCGCCACGGATTTTTTTTTTCTAAATACGAAGTGCATATAGAAGAATATTTTTTTTTACCAATTTATTTCTTTCTTTGACATTTTTATTAAAACAGAATTGAAATTTCGTGTCCTGTAAGTGGTACAATGGAAATAACTGAATTTTCACCTCTATCCGGAGGTTTGTCTCGTGAGTTTCAGTCTCAGCTTCTATTTGATGTTTACCGCGTGGTACAAATATCAGATAACTCCGACGGTAACGAGTATCGAATCGACGACGCATCCTATTTGGGGACTCAGATTTCCGGCTGTAACGATTTGCAATTATAACAAAGTTTACGAACCCCGAGCTGAGGAAATGACGTACAAAATGTTGGTAAATGCGTTCTTACGATTTTTCGAAAGTTTGCCTTTCGAAATATTATTAATCAAAAGTTTCGTAGAGGAGAGCGGCGGTTGACCCGCGAAAAAAATACGAAAAATTGGAAAAAAATTCTTAAAATTTAATTTTTTTTCGATTTTAATTTTTCAAATTTTATTTTTCATTCGCATTTCACTTACAGTGAATGGAATTTGATCTCTTTTTTTTTTTATGATTTCTGTTTCTATATACCCATTTTACGCGTTGTGCGCTGCTCTTCCCTATATAACTATTATTGCACAGACGCGTATGATTTTACTTACGAAATATATAAAAATTTGAAAAAATTAAAATAAAAGAATGAAAATATCGTTATTTTTGTAGGAAAAGGGCGGGTCTCAATGATTCGGAAATAAAGGACTTTTTCGACGCGCTTCCGAAGTTAATAAGCGAAGAGTACCTTATGAGGGACTTTGAGGACATTCAGCAAATTCTCGATAGTATGGGACTCGGTAGCGTGGAACCACTCATGCATCGCGTAAATAAAACCCGAATTGGTGCAATAAAATATGATTTTCACCTGAAATTAACGAATCCCCTGTAATATCACCGAACGAAAAATCGAAATTACGGAATTACGGATTACTTCGTAACTTTTTTTTTTTCTCAAAATAAAAAAAAAAATAACTGCATTTCAGTTGATGCAGCCGTGTGACAAATTGATTTTGAAATGCAGTTGGTTAAGCGTAAAACACGACTGCAGGAAGGTTTTCAAGACAGTAAGGACGGCGCAAGGGTTTTGTTGCGCATTCAACTATCACGTAATCGGTGGCGAGTATCCACCGTACGAATCGATTATTTTAAAAATCTTCGCTTCGCTTATTTATTCTTTCGAGAATTTGTATTAAATTTTTTTGCAAAAAAAATTGTTTTACAGCGATAGTGGAGGTTTTGTGGCAAAAGATAAAAACAAATGGAATATTTCGACGCAACCCGGCGTTCACGAAGTTCAGGTTCGATCTATATATCGATCAAACGTTCTGAATTCAAAACCATCGATAAGCAGACGTTTTTTTTAAGAGATACAGAGACGATTTTGCAGATGGTTCCAGGCGTTGGACGAGATGCTGGTCTTACCGTATTCATCGACGTCGAAGCGCATACTTACAGAGCCTCCATCAGGCCGTACATCGGGGCAGCGATTTTAATACACGATCCTTTTATTTATCCGGAAATCAACATTCCGAATGTCATTGTACAGCCGGCGCAGGATGTTTCAGTATTGGCCAGTGGTATATATTACATTTTTTTATTTACTTTTTCTAATCATTTTAATAATTGAATGATTTTTTTTAAATTTAAACGGCGTTTCGACGTTTGAAAAACCATTTAAATTCATTTAGCACGGTATTGTTTTGATTAATGTTCTCGTCAAAGGATTCTTCGGCATTAATCAAATGATATTTTTTCTTTCGAAAAAAATCATTAAAATTATATTTTTTCGGTCGAAAAAATCACTCAAATGATATCGTCTCTTTCGAAAAAAATCATTAAAATTATATTTTTTCGATCGAAAAAATCATTCAAATTATATTGTTTCGTTGGAAAGAATCATTCAAATGATATTTTTTCGTTCGAAAAAATCACGCAAATTATATTTTTTGAGACGGGGACATAGATGTACGTAATACGCATACTAAAATCATCTTTTAAAAAGTAAATCGTCATTCAGACGATCAATATATTCACCGATGACTTTACCCCACAATCGAAATTTCATAACCATATTTAATAATTTGATAATAATAATAAAGTAACAAACATAAATAGGAAATGTCATCGAAAGTGAGCCCAGCGTACGGGGACTCAGTCTAAAAAGGCGCAAGTGTTGGTTCGATGACGAAATAAATTTAAATACAACTACGGAATATAGTTATCAGTCTTGTATAACGGAATGCAAAATGGAACATATTCTCGGACGTTGTCGATGTTTGCCATTTTACTATCCCAACACAAGTGAGTTAATCCGTAATACGATTCGTAATATCTCTCCAAAAAAATAATCGAACATATTGAATATGAAATTTTTTTTTTTTTTTTTTTCGAATTTTAGTTCAATACGCGAATCGCTGCAACCTTCTCGATGTTCAATGCCTACGAGCATACAGCGGTAAGCGAAATCGTTAAAATAATTTTTAAAAAATCTTATTGTTTCGATCAGATGTTCCGAGGAATTAGTAATCGCTGATTTCAAAACAGGTTTTCTGAATAAAATGCAAACTCCTTTCGACGTCGGGAAGGTAAATGGTACAAAACCTCGATCCGCATTGCCTCAATGTCTCCAATGTTTGCCACCGTGCAGCGTCAATGCATACACCGTGGAAACGCAGACAGCGGTCTTAACTAACGACTACAATGACGAAGACAAATCGTTAGATTAAAAATATTTACTCATTAAAAAATTGTGTTATTTTCGGAATTTTCACATTTAGTTTTTTTTCAATTTTTTTTTTTCCAAAATGTATTTATTTACGACATTTTTTAAATTTTAGATCAAATCTGACAAAATCTCGACACTCAGTTGTGACGGTATTCTTTCCGGACATCACGTGTCTCAAGTATCGTCGGGAGACATTCATGACGTGGGATAATCTGCTCGGTGCGTTGTACCGTAATTAGTGAATCGATGTTTTTTTTTGCAATTACTTTTCTTATTTTTTTTTTTTTCAAGGGAAAGCAAAGTAATTAACAAAATGTATCTCATTCATCAAAAATTTGTTTTTCGGTGGCAGTGGTACAAAATCATCAGAAAATCGATTTTTTCATTGAAAGAATTCTCTTCGCCTTAATATCCGATTTTTTTCTATACTTAAATCGATACACTTCGATTGATAGTTTTCTCGATCTGAAAAAAAAAAAAATTTCTCGTAAATTCGATGATTTTTTTTCATGTTGCAGCATCTTTCGGCGGAATTTTCGGACTGTGTATCGGCGGATCGGTTGTCAGTTTCGTCGAAATGATTTACTACTTGATAATTTGGCTATTCGGTCGCAAGAGAGCTGTCGATACATCGGAAAAATCGGTTAGAAATCGTTTCGTCAATACGAGCGAAAAGCTCGAGAGGCAATCAGTTACTTCGATGAAAAATTGGATTAATGCCGAACATTATCCGAATGCTTCGGATTACAATTCCAATAACAACAAAATTGCTTCGCGAGTAATCGATTTTCCCCAACAGCCACTCAGCAAAGCGACATTCACCATTGAAGTTTCCAATACGCAAGCGAAATATCCACCAAATTTCATGCGAATGTAATTTCGGGTTAATACACTGTGAAAAAAAAGATCCATAGTTGAAACGAAAATATCCAATCGCCGAATTATTTTTTACATTCGACTAATTCGATGAAAATTTTTTTTTTTTTTCGATATATAAAAATTCATAACATCAATCAGCGATTCGCGATCTTTTTTTCCTCAGTTCAAAATATCTATTAAATCATTGTACTCACGTCGGTCTCATATTAAAAGTCATTTTATGTTGTTAAACTTTTATAATCCACATTTTTTTTTTTTGTAACAATCAATTCTTCGCTGAGAAGTGTATGTGTGTCGATTTCAATCATAGATCGGTATGCTTCGTCGTTCGTACGAAAAAAAAAAAATTCAAAATCGTAATGAAAATTTTATTCGACATTAAAGTCGAATTTTGTAAATTTCAACATCTCGCGGCGTCCAAAAAAAAATCGTGAATTTTTTTGTTTTACGAGATTCGACTGTACACATGTATTATCGTTTATTCTTCCTGCGATTTGCCACGAAGTATTCGTAGTCTATGCGTCGTTAATGAGATACGTTTATAAAACGACATCCTAAGAAAAAAAAATATAAAATTAGTAAATAAATGACATTTTTTTTTTTTTTTTTCGTCGTAAACCCCTTTTGCAATTATGGCAGAGTATTAGTATCGATCAAGCGTAGTGACTTCGAGGCATAACGACACAGAAAAACAAATGGTTTTTTTTTTTTAAACGAATTCTTAAACTTTCACTTTCAGTTCTCATTTGGCGTTTTTTTTCCTATCGATTTCCCGCCCGTCGACGCATTGTCAACGAGCGACAAGTAAATTAAACCGAAGGAAAGATAGGAAAAAAAAAATCTGTACAATATAATTCGTTAATCGTATAGAAAAATCGTATGCAGTTCGCTGTGGAAAAAAGCATTCGGCAGGTTTGATTATTTATCTCGTTTCCGATTCGCAAAAAAGCTTTTTTTTCACTTTCTCATCGAAGTTTACAAAAGGTTAGTTATTTATTTATTTTTATTTACTTTTTTCTTCTCTACCAAAAGTAAAATTACTTGAGCTATTTATCCTACACGAGCAAATTGTTGTCAAATTGCTAAAAATTGCACTTTACACTTTGCGAAATATATATATATGTCATATATATCTCCATCATAGGGCAAAGTTACCTTATTATCGAACATTTTTATTTTATTTTTTTTTAATTTCTTTCTAATAATCGGATTATAGTTTCTTCTATTATTAAGCTTCAGATTGCCTCGAGAAACGTTTCGTAATCGATTTTTTGATTACTTTTTAACAAATTTTTCGCCTCGTAATCGGTGTTCCAATTTTTTTTTTGAGAAATATTTTGCGTCGTGTGCGCAACGACTAATATTTTCTTCATTACGCGGCGTGAAAACGATTTTTTTTTCCTTTTTTTTTAGTTCGTTTGAAAAAACATTGTCGATTATTCCGTGTCGTTAATCCTTCATAAATTTCGCATATCTCATTCGACAAATGCACTTAAGTATTAGCCTCTCTTACAGCCATTATAATGTCAATAAAATGTCGGTAAGTACAGATTAATTTAATCTTTTGCTTCGTTATGTACACGCAATGTGCTGCGATTCAAATGTATATACATCGATTTCCGTTCCTTATCGCGATAAGCCCTTTTCTTCTTATTTTATTTATTTTTTTTTTTTTTCGGCATTCAATTTTCCGGATTTTTTACTAAAAAGGAGAGAGGGGGACAGAGTTCTCAGCCTTTTGCGACTCTCGCGCGTCGTTTCTTTGCAATTCTATAAACTTTCGAGCGGATAAAAGCGGAAATTAAAAAAAAAACGTATCGACGAGTCGAATAACATTTTTCGCACATTTTTTTTTTAGAGATATCGATAGTTAAAAAAAGTTGAAATACCGTATTTTAAAAAATTATTTCCGTATTCTTAAAATGGTAAAACAAAAATTAATTAAAAATTCGTTTTTTTTTTTCAAATATGGCGATTTTTACGTCTCGTAAAATTGAAATTTACTTTTGGGCAATTTTTTTCTCGATAAAAGCGTCGGGAATTTAACCAGAGAAAGTTTATAGAGTTACGGTAAAAGGCAACTAATATCAAATCGCATATGTTATATTATCGCTACTTTTGTTCGTTCATTATCCTCGCAAACTTAACCCGTTATTCTAAACTAATACAACGCTTGCAATTAATAAGTTTATAAGAAAGTTAATACTTTCTTTCGTAATAAAAAAAAATCATTTCAACGTTATATATTCACTTGCGATATCAACGACAATCTTTGAATCGTAGAAAAAAAAATTACATTCCTCATAAAGTTTACACCAATTTCTTAAGTAGTCGTTCACTCGTAACGATCGGTAGTTAAGTGTGAATCAATAATTTATTAATACCTACGTTATCGAAACTGCCGCGCGACTATCGCGCGATTATTTCAATTCAATAATCGCTGCGATCGCGCTAAGTTCTCCCCGCTTTCGCTAACAATCTATCGCTAATGAGTCGATCGATGTTGCCGATCGCGACGACGCGCCGACGACAACAACGATCATCTTACGTATAATAAAATTGTAATCAATCAAATGTTTTTTTTTTCACAAACTCCCATCGATCTCAACGTATGTGTGTAGAATAATTTTTCTTTACGATCGACGCGACGACACAAAATCGGTACACGAAAAAACAAAAATCGTGATGAAAAAAATTCCTCAAAATGTCGTCTCACTAATGCCAAAATTACGTATTCTCACGATATTCGTATTTTATAAATCTAAAATACGAAAAAGCAACACGCAAGTTTTTCGTCTTCGCATTTACATTTTTTTTTTTTTCGAAGAGTTCATTAGAAAAACACGCGACACACTATTTTGATGTAAAAAAAAACAACAACTTTGATATTTAAAGCTCAATAATTTTTGGCATTAGCGATTGGATTCGACATGAATTTCCATTAAGTTGCGGTACACGAAAACAACGGCGCGTCAGCGTAAAGTTTATCCGTTAAACGGGGGCAATAATTTTTCTCAACGAACAACCGCGTGAGTATCTCGCGTGGCAATGCAAAATACAACTCTGCAACTTACTACGTTATGTTTCATTTTCCGTTCTACTTTCATATTGATTTCAGGAACGCGTTATAAATACTTGCGATACGGGTTAATCGTTTCGCTCGTTCGGCGAACAGTGAAAAACTGAAGGTTCGTGAAAAAGGCACTTCTAAAGTAAAAAATAAAAGTGACAAAAATGTGACAAAAAAAAAGAAAAAAATGTTAATAATTGTCTACGAATCGATTGACGCGAGGAATTACGGATCTTCGTCGCCAATCGTCAAATGTCACGGGGATCGCGTCACTTTAAGCGTTGAGCTTTTCCGTTGAACTTCAAATGTCATACGTAAGAAAAATTATGCCGACGAGAACAACAGCAATACGCTTGTCCCCCTCCGGTTGTGAAACGAAACACCGCCTTTCTTTTTTTTTTCTTTTTTTTTAATCTTCGACTATATCCCGTTGCATAATCTCGTTTCGTTTTAGCTATTTATAAAACTAATGCTCTCGTCGAGCCCTTCCTTGGACCCTGTAATAAAAACTAACTGTTTTTTTTTTGTTTAATAATTAAATTCGGTCTATGATAGGTACGAAACGCGTAATTTCTAGGAATATTGTTTTTTGTTTTTGTTTGTAATTTTTTTTTAATAGCCTGAGCTCATCGTCGTCGCATTCTTAATGCATTTGTCTTTTGTTTTTTTTTTTTCGTTTATCTCCGCGGCCTCATTATCATCTGTTTGTAAGTTAGTTATCTGGAACACCGCAGGTGTATCGAAGCGGCGCTTGTTTAAGCACCAAAATACAAGTTTTATGCATCGTATATCTGTTTTTTTTTTTGGTGTCCTATCTAAAAAAAAAAAAAAATTTTTTTTTTTTATTTCGACGTCTCATTTTTTTTTTTCTTTTTTTTTTTTTAATATTGCCGAAAGGATTGCAACGCTTTTTTGAAATTCGATGCAACAGCGCTTCCGTCTAATAACGCGACGGCGAACACCAGCGAAAGAATTTTCAATCGAAGATCTGCTCTTCTTGTTTTCTATGCTGCGGTGTTCGGTCAGAGGCACTTTCCCGGATTTTGCGAACACCATTGCGGCCACATTGCTTCAGTCTTCAGCCCGCGACTCTGCAGAAGCTCTATGTGAGCGGCGAGTCTTGTGTATACACTTTCCTCCGTCGAGTAACTATTCGTCGGTAGATCACTCCTAAGCAAACGGATAATAACGTTGAATTAGATATTTCCGCGACAAGAGCATTCAGCGACGTTTAACGACTTTAAATCGTTAACGCCGATCGGAAGATACGTTTAACGAATAAACGGTAATGAATTACGTCGAAACTCACCATAAGCGTTCAGCGAGAGCCGAAGCTCGGGGCCATAGTCGAGGTCCCAGCGACGCCTGTCCCGTCTGTTCGCTCCAAATCGCAGCTTCGCCGCCGAGTACGAGATTCGTCGTCGGTTGATAGTCTCTCCACGGTCTGTGGTTGTAAACCGTTTGCCACGTTCGGTATTCGCCGCATGCAGCTTCGCCGTTTTCCCGCCATTTACCAAAGCCGCAGTCGAGATACCACGCGTCAACGTGTGACAATATAACGCGAAAACCATCTTCCAGAAGATCGCCAGTTTCGGGCCAATTGCTTCCGCCCCACGACTGTATGACGTGGATTTTTGGATCGAAATGAGAGGTGATCCACGGCCTCTTGGTAAGCGGAGAGCTCCAAAGTATAACAGCCTTTGGCGTCTCGTCTCGATTCGCTTTGATGACTTTGTGAAGAATCTTCGTCTCGAAATCCGCCCAAAGAGCGTGAAGATCCGTCAAATTTTGCGCTTGCATAGCGGCCGTTATGTTGTTATATTGCGCCCAACAATCCAAATTCACTTCGTCACCGCCGAGATGAACGATATCACGGACTTCCGTAAGATCCAATAGCTCTTTATACAAACCCTCGAGTATTCGGTACGAATGCTCGTTAATGGGATTCAATTGGCCGCAATTTGGCTCTCCACAGTACGCGGACCATGGCTCCTGATCGACGCACAATGCCAGATCACCGTAACCGTATTCGGTACCTGTTAATCAACGAAAAAAAAACATTAAGTTCATCAAATTTACGAAAAAAAAAAAAAAAAAAAAAAACGAAATCGGAAATTTCTCGTAAAAAATAAAAAAAAAATAGATTTCTGATAAATACTTTGTTAGTATTTCTGTATCTCGATATCAACGAAAAAAAAAAACATTAAGTTCATCAAATTTATCAAAATAAGAAAAAATAAAAAATTTCGTAATTTTTCGTAACAAACAAAAAAAAAACAGATTTTTGATAGAAACTTCGTTTTTTTTTTCGCTAAAGAACTGCTGGACTTAGACTCGTAGTAATTGAGTGTAAAGAGGTTTCGAGGAGACGATAAAGAGATAGAAATTGTGTAAATTAATTTACTTACCCCATTGCCAACCGGCACCGGCGTGCGCCGGAGAATCGATCTCTACGATGATTCTGACTCCTCGAACTCTTGAATAATCGACAAGATCCTTGACGTCCTCCGGTGTGTAAACCTGATCTCCGCTGTAAGCTCCCCAGCGGGCCATTTGCGGAAAGACGGCTGAGTCGAAGGGAAAGCTTTGCGAATCCGTGAGATGCCAATGGAAGGTATTGAGCTTCGAAGCCGCCATTCCATCGACTACGCGCTTCAATTGTTCGATAGGGAAATATTGTCTTCCGGTATCGATAAGCAATCCTCGGTAATGGAACATCGGCTTATCTTCGATGTGAACGTTCGTGAGAATCCGCAGAACTCCTTGTCTTCCGGCGGTTTCATCCCACCAAATCAATTGACTCAGCGTCTCCAAACCGTGACGAACCCCGTAGAAGCTTTTCGCCGTTATTCGCGTTTCCAGTTGCTTACCTCGCAATACAACGTCGAGTTTATACGACTCGTCGGTGTCGAGAGTCAACTTTGTTGTTTGCGCATTGCCGGCACTCAGGTATATCACAAAGCTATCGATACCCGAACGTCCTTTGGCATTTGGCACTTTTATAAGACTTCTTATGTTACCTGAGAACAATATACGTCTTTGTTTCACAACGATATTAAGCCGATTTAAAGTTCAAAGCGCGTAATGATCACGATGAGTGCTGGAAATCGGGGAGAAAATTTCCTGATTTTTATCTGACAAGATGACTTTTTTTTAAATTTTTTTGTTTACTGAAAATCGAACTCTGGAGATAGTAGAGAAAATTTCCTGATTTTTATCTGACAAGTTGTCAATTTTTTTTTACTGAGAATCAAACTTATCGCGTTAATACGAGAAACTAATCAATGAGATTCGTAACTTATTGATATTCAAATTTTTTTTTTTCGAAATTTTTACAGAAAATATTTACGACTTTCCTCGATTTCCGGGTTTTCCGTCACCAGTGGACAATATAATAAATTTCATTTTACAATCTCGTGTTATCGTCTCTGGTGCAACACCGCGAATGAGTGCTGCTGACGTAGCGGAAAAAATGTTTTATGCTTTTATTTTTAGCAACGTATCAATCAATTATTCATCGTCAATCAATTTTCCCTGCGAATTGACAAATTGACATAAATCACAAAAAAAAAATAAAGAAAAAGAAAAAAACCGGAAGCGGAGTAAGGATGATTTTCGAAAAAAAAAGATTGATTTTTTTAATCGATGAAAATTCACGAGTTTTCGAAAATTGCATAGAATTCTCGAAAAAATCGTAAGTTTTTATAAAAAATTGCAAATAAATTTCGGCTAAAGAAAAAAGTAAAAAAGATACATAGCGGGAAAATACGATTAAACTAACCGATAAAAACGTCCTTCGCGTGTTCGAGAAGATTCTTGACGTCTTGGTCGCTGGTGTTGACAGTGACAAATTCGACTTGTTGGAGGTGCAGCATCACGCTATCGTCGCCTAAAACAATGCTTCCCGTTGGTCGCGGCCACAATAGCCGCGAGTTACCACCGCAAAGGGCTGTGCAGGTGGCCAGCGATATTCTCGACGAACGAACCGCCCTTCGCTCGCATCGTCCCGCTACGCAAACCCACGACCACGGACTGTGGAAAGTCCTGTAGCAAACATTCATCTCCGTGATTGAGAGAAAAAAAATCGTTAATCTACCGGAAGGCAAAAGTTACAAAGCGGAATTTTGGGAATCAAGGATCGCCAGCTACCACCTCGTTAATTTGATTAACGTAACGTAACGTCAAGGAAAACGTCTATTTTTACGGTTTATTCTGCGACGGGGACTTTTCTGTGGATCGAGCCGTTTCGATGAATACGAGCGTTGGACACAATTGATAATAAGCCATCTGGGAACACATATCTTTATCGAGGAAATCCGCATCGGAAAAATATTAACTCTGCGCGAAAAATTAATGATGGATAACGTTCGACGAAATAATTAAATCGCTTCGAACTGTCGAATTTTCGAAATGTTTGCCTTTTTTGCGTATTTCGCTTTGGAATTGAATATAAAATTTAATATTTTTAATAACGTTGATCAGCAATGTTTTTTTTTTTTTTTTTTTTTTCGTATTTTACTTTAGAATCAAAAATAATTTTTTTTAATGCCGATAAAAAACTCATTTTTAATTAAGCCATTGGTTTTTTTTGCATTAATTATTATTCCTCAACGTATATTAATTTTTATCAGTATAATTTCACTATTCGAAAAATCGCAATAAAAAAATTACTCGAATGTTTCGTATTCGATTAATTCGTCACACAAATCGCAAAGAACATTTTTCCGTGAGGCAAAGCGACGATTACGAAATATATACTTTTTCTGGAATTTACTTTTTTTTTTTTTTTTCGATCGTTATTAAGATTTTACCTGAAATCCTCAAGGAACTCAAATAGCTGCTCATCGATTCTAACGTTCGTGTCATTACCGGCCATTAGACGTCCGGGAAACTCCTTCAAACTATAAATTCGCGGGAATTCACGGATGCAAATCCGGGAGGGTAAGCGAAAGTAGAAAATAAACGAAACGGCAAAGTCCCGTCGATTCAGGACGGTGTTAGTGATATAAAAACTGTTATTTTGTTGGAAAAAAAAGCTTAATTGATAAATAAATTGTTGAATTAGTTATAAGTTTGCAGTTTTGACTTTGAATGCGGCACGTTGATGGATTGCGATTGCATAATTTATCGTACGTACCGTCGTGGCGCGAAGGGTTGCAACGACACGAGCGGTGGCGCGTGAGCGTACATTGCAATGAGAAGGACGCCGGTTATCAGCACGAGGAAGAGGAGGACTCTCCTCATCCATCCGCTGGGCAGACTTCCCAACATTCTCGTGAACCTAATAAATTCAAAATCGTCTAATATAACCTTAAATTACGATTCATTATTACGCAGAATTTAATTGCGCGCAGATAACTACGTAAGAAGTAAACGTAAAATCAGACGAAAAATTAGGTGCGAAATTTTTTGTTTTTCTGGAAAAGAAATGATGTCGGAACATCCGGTTTTTTTCGAAAGTACATACAAATAACTTGTTAAATAATTTTTTTTTATGGAAATTAAAAGACCGGAAGCGCAGTTATCGTCGCCGGAAGAAGATGACTTTTTTCGAAATGTGTCGCCGTTATCACGTTTCCGGACGGCCGGATTATCAGAAATGAAAAAATCAAAAGCGATGTTAAAATAGTGATGAAAGCATTTCGCCACGTAGGATTTTTATTTTTTCACAAAATGGCGGTAGTCGAAACTTATAGTTCGATTTTTTACGTGATTTTTTGTTAATTTAATTACATTGAAAAAAAATACGGGAGAATAAAGAAGAATTGTCTGTAGCGTAATAGAAAAAGTATCGAAGAATATCGCGTTAAAATTAGAAGACGATCGGTCGAACCGTTTTCGAGATATTTTGAAAAACGAAATCGAATGCGCTGTTTGAAGATAACGCCTTAAGGGTGTAAATGATCTGAAAATATTTGCTATTGTAATCAATAGCACACGTAAACAACAAACAAAAAATAGAATTAGTAGTAACGTCCACTGGTTTTTTCAATACTGGCGCGTCATGCGACAAAAAGTGCGATTCTTTCTTATCATTTTAGACGTAAAAACATTACGATTCGGACACTTAAATTTTCATCTTTCGGCGCAGCGAACGTTTCGATCGTAAAAACACGAAGTCTACTGGAATAAACAGATTTTTTTATCTATACGCCATTTTATCGTGTCGTAACGTATTTAGATAGCTTTTTTTCGATATTTAGTTTTATTTTTTCGAACACAATATTCGAATCCTATATTTCATAACTACATGTAATTTTTCATCGAAAAATAAAAAAAAAAAAAAATGATGAATCAGTCGGAATTCAGTCGCAGAGTACTTAATTATGAATCGATATATCGAAAATTCCGAGAAACTACGAAATTTGCAATGCAATTCTCAACTGCATAATTAAATGCAATTATGCAGCCAAATCATGCGAATCCCAAAATACGCGATTGCCGCTTAAAACAGATGTTTTTTATTTACATTTCCAGTCCGATACCTTTTTCAATCGCCTAACAAATACATTTCAGCGCTTCCGCGCGCGTTCCCCGTTAACCCAATTACTGAATTCGGCTCTCCCGGAGCTCCTCGTCCTTTTCAAACCAAAAGAATTGCATCACTCGAGTCTCGCAACGTTTGACCCACTTGAATTGCTTTTAACCCTTCACTGGTCACAATTCATCCGCGAAAGGCTATCGAAATTGCGACCAAAGTGCCCTAAAGTTCGCCCGACCCGTTTCTATGAACAGAATTCCGTTGGCGGGGCATTTTCCTGCCAATTATGAAGGATTACGATTCCTGGTACGTGATGGTTTAAAATTGACCATCGATATACGTTTCGGAACGATTGCAAGTGCGTTAAGCTCACTATAATACATCGATACATAACCTCTCCTATTTCTGTCGTCTTCGGCTTCGTAAAAGCACATTTATTTTTTTCCTGAAGCGCATTATTATTGTTCTCATTTCGTTCGACCCTCATTTTGAGGAGAACCTTAGTACTATTCTTAGCATGATTTCTGGCCGATCCCACTATCGAGCGTCAGCTCCGATACCTGCACATAGCTTGCAGAAGGGGGTGGGGGGGGGGGGGGGGGGGGGAGGGAAACTCGCGTTTGCGAGGCACAAACATATCAGATAACCTGATTCCACCGTTGGGGCCAATGGCACTGACGGATCAAGCGGCACCGACCAATAGAAACATAGCTTCGGAGGACTGAAGACGAGCTTTTTAGCACAATCCATGCCCCACCGGAAAGTTATCCCCCTCTTTACTCCTCGTTTATTTACAATCTGCTCCATCTACCACTGTGTATACCGTTATTCGTTGGTTATATCTTGGAGCCGTCGCCCTGACACGAAAGGACCGCAGGGGTGTGACGAGGGCGTCCTGCACGCGACCTTAAGCCACATCCACAAAACTACTCAAGCGCTTCGCCTACGCTTTTTTTTTTTTTCTTTTTTAACCCCCTTGAGACCAATGAAAAGGTGCAGCGGAAGGCCTTTCCTTTGCTTTCGTGTTCTACATTCTTTGTATCCAACTTACGACCTTCAAATTTAAGGACGGAATCTCCTTCAATCTTCCGAAGTTCGAATGACGATCGTGACAAACTTTGTCGAAATTTTGATGAAAAAAAAAATGCATTTGGATCGATTTTCGTAAATATTCCGTATCTTTTTATGGAGTAGTGTTTGATTATTTTTAAGAGATTTTTTTTTGGAGCTCTATATTTCATGTGGTGCGCATCGACTTGCGCATATCACGAACAATTCGTTCGGATTTTTGAATTTGGCAAAACGATCGTCTTTAGATAAATTTTCGGTGGTTTCTGGTACTTTCGCGATATAAAAAAAATATAAAAAATTCCATCGACAAGAATCTTGTCGGACAAAAAAAGGATATTATTTTTTGTTTTTAAGAATAAGTCAAAACAAACTGAAAAAAAAAAAGATTTGACGAACGATAATGATAACGATTTTTTAAATAAAAATTAAAAAATTGTTTTTAATAAATTCAGTTTTCTAAATGGTTTTGAAAAATTTTACTAATTTGTTAAAAAAAAAATAAAAATAGTTATCGAGATCGAAAAATAAAGATAACTTTATGCTGCGAGGCGACGTATCAACGGAGTGTAAAAACAGAAGATAAGTCCGTTTTGCGTCAGACGAGGTATATATGTTCCGACAGCTGTATTATGATTAATACGTCAAAATCTACCATTCCATGTGAAACGACAACCCTCTTTACGTACGCGATAAATTGCTGTATTTGCCGAGTGTGAAACACTGGCGTGTAGACGAACGGCATAGCCGTTCGATTGTCAGGTTTCGATCACGTCTGGCGATGGCTGAGTACTCCCCTACGTAATACCTATCCGTAAACCGCTATACGTACCGAACACTATGCGTGAGAACGAACAATTAACTTGAATGCCCCAGAGCTTCGGGAAATATCCAATTTTTTTTTTCGTTCGCGCGCGTGTGTGAGTGAACGCTGCCTCTCGCGGTACGATCAATGCGTCCACTTATGCTTCTGTCTGCTCAAAACGACTACGTACTACTGGGAGCTCAATTTTTGTTGCGTATAGTCCGCTAATGACGAAAGTGTAGGGGTCGCGTGTCCTCAGTAAAAAAATTTAGTTTTGCACGCATAAGATAATTTAATTATCGTAACGAAGTGATCTTAGATTCATTTTTAGCGCGCCAGACGGCGCGTCTGTCGATAACATCGGCCGGGAATTTGAATAGATCGATTGGAAACAGTGCGATCGATGTTTCGAGTGAAACTTTACCTTTTTTATTGAGAGGACAAACATTAAACTATACATGGTATTCGGTTGAAACTGCGATAAAACTTTAATATTTAATCGTTTGGGCGCAAAAGAGATTTGCGTTTAAATTTGAATTGAGGGAAACAATTGATTCGAAAAATCGTAAAATTCACGCAAATTACTTCAATTTAAATCCATTTAAATTATATTCATTTTAATTTCAGAAAAATTATTATTTTTCTCGATTATTTTGTTTATTATGTCATTGTTATTATTTCGTTGAAAGATCGAAGTGAAAAAAAAAGTTAATCAGCGATTGAAATATTTTGGATTTTTGATATACGTTAATCAATAATTCGAATGCATAAAAATGATTTATATATATTTATATATGTTTATCAACAATTTTTTTATAAAAGATCGGTAAACAGATCATGTAAAAAAAATTGTTATTTAAAAAAAAATTCTTCATAATTTTGATGCATTTTTTTTTATTGTCAAAAAACGATCACACGATACCATGAATACAATTTTTTTTCACCAATAAAAATAAATAAAACACTTTTTTTTCCTGGAATCCCTGAATCACTTCTCTCGATCTTAAATTGCCATCGATCATCGATCGATTATTAGAAAAATTCGGCTTCGATGATCGATCTTCGTATGTACGGGGAACACGTTTTCCGTTTATACCTATCGCCTTATTACCGAACGAATGAATTTGACGAGACAACACGGTACGTGTTTGTGACGTGCGGTATTCGGTCGTCGGGATGGAAAACGGGAGGGGATTACTTGAGCGATAATTTGGATGATAGCCCACGGGAAAATGGTTGAATGGGAGATGGAGAGAGTTGGAGAGGGTCGGTTGGTAGGGGTTGCAAATGTATACAAGCCATGAGGCGCCAAGGGGAAGGAAAGGGTAGGAGGGGGGAGGGGGTGGAAGGCGACCGAAACCGTGACGCAAGCGGCGGTGGCAAGCGGTTCGGTTTGTACGTCGGTCGCTTTTGCGTTCGGTCGCTCTGCCTCGGCTACCGCTCGCTACCACCCGACGGTCTCGACACACAGAGGCTTTCTATGGCCCATAGTGTAGTGTAGTGTAGCCAAGCAACGCGCAATGACCACAGTCTCTAGCGAAACGGTACCAGGTTCGGACGGACTTGACCTTTGATACTTCCCGACTCGACTTGCGCGTAATCGCGATCTAAACAACAACTCCCGCGAAACCCCCGACGTTGAATCCGAGGGTCGCGCGCTCGCGGTAACACGGAAAAGTCGCCGATCAAATTTTATTCATAAAACAAAAAAAAAAATTACGAATGTAATTAAAAAAAAATAATTTTCGATATTTTGGACGCGATATATCGATATTTTACTATCGAAAAATACTCGTGCGATAAATATTTTTTTATTATTTTTTATAAATTTATTTTACAAATTTGTGCAATTTTTTTTTTTTTATATTTTTTTACGAGAGACTTAAAGTGCATTACGAAAAGGGCTCGTGGACCAGTTTCCGGAAGTCAACAAACTTCGTGCGCTCGTGATTTTCGTATAGTGCGATTACCGCGGGAATGGATTGAGAAGGGATGAAAGTTTCCGGGAAGCGGACTTAAGGAACGACGGAAGTTTGGCGAACGACGATGATTGATGTAATTCATCGAATCGTTGTCTCGTAAGGGAGAACGCGACGTCTTTCGTCATTGTCGGTCGATACGCGTCGTGGCAATGTGAAAGAATTGAAATGATGGGAAATGATGAACGTTAATTGTCGAGTGCTCGTCGTAGTCTCAGTGGTCATTCGTACTCCGAGGGGATTCGAAGAATTGTACGAACCACGCGAAGGTGAGTCACAAATCCGATCGAACGTTATTATCGTCAATTAAATCGCCCGATCACTAGATTATGAGAATTATTTCGTAAAATTATCGACACTTATTCCTTTCGAAAAAAAAAAAAAAAAAAAAAAAAATTAATACCAATCATTTCGTGGAAAAACAAATAAACAAATATATCGCTATATAGTTGTTTTTTTTTTTTCACGTGAATGGAAAGACGATGATTGAGCGTTTATAATGATTATCTACCTTTTCAGTCGAAGACTTCGCGTAACTCGACGATACATTTTTTAAACTTTTTTTTGTTCAATTTTTTTTGCACCACTAGTCGCTTCGATCGGTTGACTTGTTCGCGTCTCCGTAACGCTGGCGATCGTAGAATAATGAAGGAATTAAAACCGATCGCAACGCTCGCGGAAATCACACTCGAGCAATGATGCGAAACGAAAGGAAAGGAAAAGAAAAAAAAAAGAAATAAAGAAAAAAAAAAGAAAAAATAACAGCGATCGAGACGGCGGCGCGAGAACTAGTCGATGGAAACACTATCACTACCGCTAGAGACTCCTACATATTTCAACAAGTCTCCGCAATCGGTGACTCTACACGACGTTTACGCTACCAAATTCGCGGTCGCGGAATTACGTTCTGGAACAGTTATTTCCAGAAGTGGATGGTATTTTAGCTATAGTGTCGACGTTTAAGCTTGAAATACACGTGTACCAATGACACGGGGGTGAACGAGGGACAGATTACGTATTACGTACGCGAAGCCGCGATCGGCTATTCATAACTTTTTTTTTTTTTTTTTTTTATTGTCATCAACTTTCGACGCTTACCTGTCAATTTTGACGACGCTTCGCACTTCCGCATCAAAAAATCTTCATCCACATGTGATCTGCAACAGACAGACCACAGTTTTTTTTTGCCTTTTTAATTTTTTAATATGATAATTTAATTAATGTATACCGATTTTTTTTTTTTTTTTTTTTTTTTTTTTTTTTTTTTTTCGAAAAAAATTGCAATTTTATTTTTAATAAACAATAAATATTAATTATTGATTATTATTATTAAATTTATGCGCGGAAGCAAAAAATCGCGCCACTGCAGTCCCCGTCTATGTGGAGGTAAAATATACGCCGTTTCAAGGAGATCGAGAAATACCGATTTTTTTTTTTTTTTTTTTTTTCAAAAAATTGTAGAAATTACCGTAAAAAAGCCTCCGAACACATCTGGCATTCGGAAAAAATCGGTTGGGCATCGGACGAACAGATTCGCCTTGTAAAATCTTATATACGTATAACGGGCCGAGTGCTGCCGAAATACACGCGACGAAGCAATTTTTTTTTTTTTTTTTTTTTTTTTGCGCATTGTAGAGCTCAAGTCTCGTTACAGTTTTGTTCGGCGGTTAGTTCAACGTACGGATAAAGCCCCTTGCAACTTGAACCACTGACCTCAACTAACCCAACGCCCGGCCGGCGTACAAAGAAAAGTACGTCTCGCCCCATTCTTTGTCTAATTTGCTCGACGGCCCGTGTAATTAATTGGACACCGAGTGAGTCGGAGATCTCACAACAATGAAATTCGTCAAATACAAACGAAGGCAAACGTTGCTTCACGCGTTTCATCAACGAAAATCATCATTACCACAATAATTCTGAATTTTTTTTTTTTTTTTTTTTTTCGTGTTCGCAGAATCGACATCGAGACGCGAAGCAGCCAGGAATTCTGCGATTAACGACGATCCACCGTTCATCAGTTATTACGCGGATTTACGGAGCATAAACTCATTTTGGCGAATGTAAAATTTTCCAAAGGCATCGCGGATAACGAGATTTGGCGTATAGTCGTAAAGTTCCCGGAAGCGCCGTCGCTTGGCACTCCCACGAGAACTTGGATGCATTTTGCGGACTGCGCACCGAGAGGGTAAAGTCGTGAGGGCTCGTTGAGGCATTCAACGAACCGGAAGTGCCGCGGATCTACCGAGGCGACCGACGGGACCGGGTACTCCAAACGTCGGTCGCCAGCACAGGCGTCGGGACGCCGGAAATTTTCGAAAATGCCGATAGACAGACTCGCCGTACTCGCTGCTGTGCAAACTGCCAAATATCTTCAGAACAGCAACAACACTTCGGGAAACGGATACCCTCCCCAAGGATACAATATGTCCAGCAGCGGTAGCGGAAGAACCGGAAGATTCGAATCCGATCTTCACGGGAACGTGAATATTCTGCTCGGAGGGTAAGTACGGGACTCCGCATTTTTTTTTTTAATTTCGAGAGGATAAAACAGAAAATTAACGGGACAATGGTAATTTTTTTCGGTTTTTCATAATTTTGATGCGAAATTCTTGGAAATTTATTGAAGGAAATCGATCGAAATATGCCTCTGAACAGAAATTTAATTTTTTTTTCTAACATTATTGATTCGTATTCATGGAACTATAAACTGCGAAAGTACTGATATTTGAATTTTAATATTCGATTTGAATAATTCGAAATTGAATTCGATATTCAATAAAAAAACATTCAAAAAAATATTAATTATCCGGGTGATTCGAAGATTCAATAAAATTTGAATAATACGAAAAAATCCATAAAACTTCATATAAGTATTCGCAGCATTCGAATCGTAAGTAATTTTATTGCATTTTATCGTATTTCGAAATTCCCCCCTTTTCAGCGAAATCAAAAACGAGAAAAGTGGGAACAATATAATTTAATTCTTTCTCCCTTTTCACGATTAAAAATAACTAAAAGGATATTAGTTCACGTAAATTATGTCGAAAACTCCGCTTGACGAACGATAGTCAAACTTTCCAGCGCTATTAATACGAAACCGTCGGGTCATTGTTTCAATTTTGTATCGTTTCATCAATTTTTGCGGTAATGAAAAAGTTAATTTTGCATTTTTGATTTTTTTTTTTTTTTTTTCGGTGTCGGTGAATGAAAATTCGTTTCCGGAATGCATTTTTGAAAAATGAAAAAAAAAAAAAGAAAAGTGGAAAATAAAAGTACGAATATGGCGCTCGGGTTGAAATTGAATCATAAACGACCGCACTGCGTAAAATACATATGGCATTTACGTATCGTACTGAGTACCCTTGACGATTGGAGGCAAAGACGACGTTGGTACGAGAGGATGCAATTTCACAGCTCATTGAGAATTCGGTTGAAGGGCCACTGCTTTCGAGGTGTAGAAGCGTTAGGCATACTTGTGCAGAAAGTCTGAATAGCTCGTCGAGTTAATCGTTTTCTCTTCTCCCGAAGACTCGGGGTAAATCGCGAACACTGCGTTGCGCCGCTCATACGTATCGCGCGAAACACATTTGTCAACCGTTAAAGTTTCGAAATAATATTCTCCGCGAAATATTCGCAAAGATCGTCAACTCGACGCGATAAATTTTAACTATTGTTTCATTTTTTTTTTCAGAGCGATGATGAGCGGCGTGATTATCGTTGTTGTACTCGTATGCTACTGTTGTCACAGAAACATAAGGAAACATCGCCCACAAGAATACTCGCAGTATTGGCGCGCTGAACCCGATGTACAGAGTTTGGAGGTATTCACGATGGACTCTCATGCTATGGTAAGTTTTTTTTTTTACGTACAATTGTGCATTTTTTTTATTTTCAAAAAGTTCTTAAATTTTCGGGTCAAAAGGGTTTTTTTTTTATAAAAAAAATTTTACCAAAAATTTTTGTAGAAGGAATTTTTTTTTTAATATTATTTTTTAAACTCTTTATATTTAATATAAAAAATAAAACGCTTTTTGCTTTCCGAAATTGCTGCACCATCCCCTTCGCTCCTCCCTTTCAATTCAAAATCTGCAAATTTAAAATTCAGGATCAGCCACCGAGGCGACCATCCGAAGTAATTTGCATTTTAAATGGTTTTACGCTCGAAAAACTATATAAATATTTTATATAAACACATTTTTTAGTATTAAATTATTTGGATTAAATCCTTTCGATATAACCATTTGAATTAATTGGTACGGATAAAATTTATTGAAATTTAATTTTCATTTAACGTTTAGTACTGTTTTTTAATAAATTTTCGTTATTTACACTGTGGAAAAAACGAATAGATTATAAACTCTTTTTTTTCCGTATTTTTCGTCTTTTTCCCATATTACGCTACAAATTCTCGAAAAATATATTTTGAAATAACGCGAAAAAAAAAAAAATGTCCCCAAGACATCGAAACATCATATTTTTCCACATTTTTTTTTTTGTTGAAGAAAAGTTATCGATCTTTTTGTCGCGTGCCGAAAAACTCTAATTACCAAAGTGAAAACTGTGTATTATTTCGTCTGATTGCGCATAAATGTTTATTTCCGGTTCTCGATTTACCGAAACATGTTTAAGGACGCGGTGCGCGAAGGGGTTCGTTTTTAGTCGTTGTTAAAGTACGTGCCGATGTTAATATTCAGAGAGGGTGAAAACCCGTAACGCCGCGTCGCGTCTTAACGCTTCCAGTTTCTGTACCGTCGGGGGAAAAGCCTCGAACTCCCAACAGATCCGCGAGCGGTTATGCAAATATCCACCAGTCGAATAAAAATGCAACAGTCGCCTACCCTACTTTCCGGTTGTTGGGTTAGCATTCCGCTGGTTCTTCGGCCCTTTGCATTTTTCGTTTTCTTGCATCTACTCGTTTAAGGCTCTCCGCCGCTCTACCCTCTCGCCGTTTCCCGATTTTGGTAGGTAACAAGATCGTTAAACGAAAACCGAGCGAAATATCTTTCTTGCGAGCCGCTAACATGCGATTTTTTTTTTTTTTTTTTTTTTCAAACGCAAACTTCTATTTTCCACCCGAAATTCTTCGCGAGACTTCCAAAGGCACGTAGTCACGTGAAAAGACTTATACTTTTTTCTTTTTTACTCCGGCGACCGACAAATGCGTCGTACAAACTTTTCGACAGTACCTCCATCACCTCAGAGGCATTTTTCTATAGTTGTGTCAACCGAGTGAATAGAATAAAGTAAAATGCATAGAAAAGAAGTATTATGCATTAACTTATCAAAGTTTTTTTTTTTTTTTTTTTTTTTTTTTCGAAAATCAAGACGTTTCTTCTCGAAACATGTCGGGAATTTGATTTTATATAAAAAGATTTGTAAAAATTTCGATACCGATTTCTCACGAAGAATTCGGTGACAATCGTTCGAGTACCGAAAATTTCATCGTGTGAAAAATGTAAAATTGCTCCAAAAAATATGTTTTTTTTTCTAAATAGTGATAAAAAAAATTTCGGTCGTTCCCGAAAATCTCGAAACGTTCTTCAATTTTTTTTATGTTATTTAAAAATTGCTTTTATTTTTTTTAAATTATATTACTCTTTTAAATTTTAATATTTCGGCTTAGGAATTTTTTTAAACGATCAAAACACTATTAAGGGCAAAAAATCACTCAAAATTCGTGATTCGATTTTTTCCCTATAAAAAAATTGAATACCTTTTTTTTTTTTTTTTCAAGAAAAATTAAAAGCCCTTTAAATTCTGTCCTTTCATTCCTCTTCAAAATATTACCATAAAAATTTAAAAAAAATCGTTATTGCAGTGTTACGAACGCGTTGCCGGTATGAATCCCGAGGATACAGTCTCATTGCCGTGTCCCCGAACGCCTGGACCGCCCCCGACATACGAGAGTCTGATATTCAATCCGCAGTCCCTTCCGTCGCCGAGTGACAAAAAGGATGAACCACTGAGTCCCGGCAGCATACTTCCGGTACCAATGCAAAGCGACAACGAAAGAGTGAAGAAAGACGAACCAATTGTCAAGGAGGACGAGGATTTACCTTCGTACGAAGCGGCCTTAAAGCTCGAAGCTAACGGATACGTTTAGAAGTACCGAAAGAAAAGGATGCTTCAGCGAAAGCATCAAAAGGGATGTAAATTTTTTCATGGAAGCAACGCGCGCGCTTCTCGTTGAATTCAACGAATTCACAGAGTTGCTAAAAAGTTTTTATGCAGTGGCGATTCCCGTTCCGAAGTCCGGGCAGCCAAAGGCAGCAAACTTTTTCGAAGTTCGTTCGATCGACTTATGTTTCCGCATTTTTGCGACAAATTTGCGACAATGACGTAACTATTCTTACGATAATTCGAGAGTATCGATTGAGCGAAATTTTTTTTTTCGCGAACATCGCAACGACCATCGATACAATTAATGCACAAAAGTTATCGCGAGGGTAGAATAATTATTGTAATTTAATATTCACGATGTCGTAGATTTTCCCAGCAATAACGATGAAGATGCATTTTCATGCGATTATTTTACGAACCCTTTGCCTATGTGAAGATCTGCAATTTTTTTGGCTGTCCTGAGGACTTTCGATTTTTTTTTTTTTCACGATCTCCGTAACGCACGGAAGTGCGTGAAAAAAAATTGTGGAAGGGAAGCGTCCTAAATATCACGTGAAACGTGATTAATGTTACTGATTTCGGGTAATTTTTCAATCGATGAAAATAATTTTTTTTTGTACGCTTGTAGGATAAGTGAATATATGAGTAAATATAGAATTGTATTATAAGACGAATGCGAGAATAAATACATTTTAGTTTACTGTTTTATTGCGTATGAAAAAATGTTTTTTTTTTTTTAAATACCCCATTTAGAAGGGCGAATAAAAAAATCCGGAGATCGGCAGAGTGAATTTTCTAACAGTTCGTGAAATGCATCACAGATAAAAAAGGTCGGAATTTTTTTTATTAATTGCGCATTTTTTTTTTATTAAAAATTTATTAAAAACGCAACTGAGTGTCGGTAACGGTAACCAAATGTTTATTTTATCATATTTAATTATCGTATTATACATTTGTTAACAACAAATAAACTTTTCTTCACGCAGTCGAAAGAACGAATTGCATCGGAAATTTTTCTTCGTCTGTATAAAATTATTTTTATCTTTTTGAAGATTAACCACTTTCCGGTCGCAAGTTTTTTCCGCAGAATTTTAACTTTTTTAAAAATTAATCATTAAGATATTAGCAAATCCGTTGCTCGAGTAGATACGGACTTTGCCAACGATCGCATCTTCGAGGTTATTATAGATTCCGAGGAAACTGCATTATCGACGACCGTAACATGGAATATTTCATTTTTCGACAGGCTGTCGATAAGGCGGCGATCTACCGGCCGATATATGGTGATTAAATTATTTTTTTTTTAACTTCAAATTTCGATCGATAAAATGATAATATAATCATTTTGGATATTCGGTGAAAAAAAATAAAAAATTCGTTCTGTGAAACAGCGAATAAAAAAACGGAAGCAGCAATTCACTACGAGACGACTCGGCTGCAAGATAATCGTTATTCTCGATGGTCTTCTCGTCTCTATCAATGTGTATCGTCGCATATCTACGCGTAGAGAGATAAAAGGTACACTTGGCGTTCGTATACTCCATCTAATAATATATATACATATGTATACATCGGCGGTACGGAGTCGCGACGACAATCGGAAATGAGATATGGTAGTTTCTCACACTAACGCACACCAATTCATTGCGATCGTCACACGTATGAGTCGAGAAGCGAACATAAACGAAGCTGTCGTTAGTCGTTACGCTAACAATAGAATTTATATTACTGTCGGATTTTAAGAAAAATTCATTCGTAAAACGTCGCAAACAAATTTAGGATGCAAAATAAGACGGACATTCGTCACAATATCAACATAAAATTACGATGCGACGCGAAAAAAAATTAAATATAAAAAAATGCATAGGTAGAAAAAAAAACGATTGATCGTTATTGGAAATTTTGCAGAGATGAAATAAATTATACATCTTTTTTTTTTTTTTTTTCAAGTCATTTATGAAATGGGATATTCCGGTAGTATGTGATAATAAACGTAAAATACTTTTTATAAACAGTGAAAATTAATATTAATATAATGATTATTATTGTCAATAATTTATCTATTATTAAAAATGCCATTATTACTATGTATTCATTTATTTATTTATTCATTATTAATTATCCATTATTTTTAATATTAATATGTATTCTCAATAATTTTATCTGAAATGCACGTGAATTTTAATTTTTTTTTTAATTGCTAAATTGTCGGATTTGTTGCAAATTTTTCAATAGAAATTCTATGCAATGAATTTAAACAGCTAACATTTTTTTTCAGCACTTTTTGTATTTATGGAGCAATACGGTAGTACAGAAACGAAAGGGACGTATATTTCTCGTAAAATAGAAAAAAGAAAAAAATTGAAAAAAAAAAAAAAAATCTTTCAGCGGCCAATGAGGCGATAACAATTTTGAGAAAATTGCAAAACTCGTTAACCTTGCATCGCCGCTCCCAAATACTTTCGAGAGCAGAGTGTGCGAATCGTAGTCGCGGATTCGCATTACGAATCGGTGAGAGCGAACGATTGGCCACACGGTGCCAAGAGATAAATAGACGCAAATCTAATGCCAAACGCGATCGTCCAAACTTATCGCAGCGCAAAAGGTTAACTCTTACAAATTCGCGCAACTAATGTCTCAGGTGTTTCGATAATCGCGATCTCTTCGATAAATTTGTATTTAAAATTTCAATAATATATTTTTTTAATCTATAGATTTTACTTCCAAATAAAAGAAAATTATTCTGCGTAAAATATTTTTTAACCAATTACTTCGAAATGATGTTATTTTTACGAATACACGGTGTCGTTATTGAGTTACTGTGTGAGAAATAATAAAAATCAACAAAAAATATTGAAAATACAACAAATAAATTGAAAATAAAATTAATATTGGATAAAAAATCGTCATGCAAAAAAAATTCGTAAAAAAAAAATTTAATTTTTTAAATCGCAAATTCCTTGCAACGCATTCTTTTTTATGGCGTATTTATGTAATTTTTTTTTTTCGCGGACAATAGCCGTAGAGTCGTAAAAAAAATGACGTTTGACTTTAATTAACTTTTGTGATACTTTAACGGAAACACTTAAAATGTTCTCCTCAGTTTAACTAGAAAAATTTCTTCAAAATCGTCAAACGAGACATTGGGAAAAAAATTTTTTTTTTTAGATGTGATATCAATATGACGACAGATTTATAAGTATCCGAAGGCCAAAGAATTTCAGACGAGTTATTGAAAATATTTTTCACAGAGACACGCGGCGGTGATTATTATTGTTAGTCAAATGAATTCGAGCAAAAAATTCTGTAAACAAATATTAGTTCGACAAACTTTTCTTTCCGCTGTGAAATTCGCCGCGTGTGTGTAATTGTTTCTGTAATTGTGAGACTCGTTACGCTAAATGTCGCTAACGGCGATTGTTCACGACAATTTTTTTTTTCCGTTTCGCGATAACGTCGTTAAGTATTCTGAGGTATTCTTTTTTTTTCCCCATTACACTAAAATGAAGAAAATCGATCTCTTCTTATCACGAAAATTTACAACATCACATTAGCCGCTCAAAGATAGAAAAATGAGGTTATGTTCGGTGCGTTGACTGTTTGTAACTCGATATTTATTACCATTGCGGACGACAAACGTATCGATTACATTCTTCCCCGTTGTTATCAATGACTATAAATGATCAATGAATTGCATCACCGGATGACGTAACGAACCAATGAGTAATGGTCGCTCGGGGAATTGTAAACTCTCGTCTTCTATAGTATTTTCATAACACGACAATACTTTTAATTTTTTTGTTTGTTTTTGACGATAAAAAATATAACAAAATAGTAAACAAATAATTTAATTTAAATAATTAATTAATTATTTAGTATTACTTTATATAGTTAATTATTATTAATAATAAATAAATTATAAATTAATATTAATGTATTAACGAAAAATAATTATATCGTTCAATGAAATTAATTCGAAAATATCAAATTAGATCCGTCGAACGAAACATTATTGAATTTTTTTTTTTTTCGAACAGTTCGCACAACAATAACAATGGAAAACGTTCGATCGATTCCATGCGTAGAAAAAGAAATCAATGTACTTAGCGGCGCCGTTATATTGTACCGAATACAATATAACGCCGAAACCTTAGGAAATTCTTTACAAATTTGTTTCAAGAACCGCGAGGGATCCGGGCAACGAAAATTCGACCCGCATTCGCACGAGAGCAACGAACGCCTCGGCGCAATTAGCGCGCACGACGAGTGAAACCGTTGCTTGTTATTTCGGGATTTCTGACGAAGCAAAATAAAGAAAAAATAGATAAGAGATCAGCATATGGTTACGCGTTAGTCTCATCGTAACAATAAAAAATAATATCTCGGGAATGTTTTTCTGTCGATTCGGTATAAAAAAAAATGTTCCGTTGTACATGCGAATAAAAAAAATTGTCTTTTACTGCGTTTTTTACTGATGTATTTTTGTTTTCCCCGACAAGCTACCGAATTAATACTGCTGGAGAAATAATGAATCTTAAGCTGATTGTTAACCATTTTTTACGTCAAAAAATGATATAAAATTTTTTTTTTTAGAAATTTCGCGATGGTTTGTTCGTATTTTTTAATTACAATAATTAATTCACGACTAATAATAATAATAGTAATTATAATAATTGTAAATAAAATAAATAATAACAATTTGATACCAGCAAATGCTTTCGAGCGTTTGGTTCCGTCAATTTTACCAAAAAACCTTCAGATATTTCGTATTTAGCGCTTACAATACGGCGAATGTACGCATTGATCGCAGCGTAACACACGGTAACGGCGTTAAAAACAAATTTCGATCGTATACTAAACGCCAGTGACGGAAATTTAACGGTACACGTGTTACCGATAATTCAATGCACTTTACCGATTCGGCTTTAGTCGATGTTAAAAAAAAAAAAAAAAAAAAAAAAAAAAACTCGTCTTACATTACGTGGCATCGCATAAACGCATAAATAAGTATGAACAGTTTGACCGCATCTGTTGAGGTAAAATTGATCGCGAAAAAAATCCGTCACACGTTCGTTATCGTTCGCAGGTTATGTCATCGAAAGAATGCAACGATTAACGATTATTAGCATTTTTTTTAAATCGAATAGTCGACTCGGAGGCATTCAACGTAAATATTTTCCGCGAATAAATTGACACAGGTGGGTGTGTGTCGGTAATAAAATTTTCCCTCTTACCGCTATCGGCGATCCGTTGTTTCCGTTCGTTCATTAACTTTACTCCGAAAATCGGTGAAATATAAAAATTTTCGCAAATTCCCGCGTTAGGACTCTCGTTGCGTACGAGAAACGCGGGAGTAAACAAATGATCGCGTTAGAGAAACGAGCTGCGTGAACGCAGACGCGGTTCAATGATCCGCGCGTATAACTGTGTCTAGCATTGCCGGTAACGCTTTATGCCACTTACCTCAACGTGCATTAAAGCGTCTCGGTCACGCGGAAGTTTATTAATAAACCGACGTAACCCGGATTTGTAGCTTCCGCAGAGGGATACAACGCGCGTTAATTTTTTTACGAGAAAAGTACTGAAAAGTTCGAAGACGAGAGACACCGGAAATCTATTTTTAAAAAATTTATTAATTTTTTTTATTTTTTTTTTTATTGAATTATTTATTTTTTTCGGCAAAAAAAAATTAATTTCAAAAAACTTGCCCGGTGAGACGTTCGATATTTCGTACTGATCGATTTTTTTTTTTTACGCAAATGAAAAATTTACGTTACACAACTTCGCAAAGTTCGATATCTCCGTTTTTTTGTTTTTCATTTAGATGTTTGCTTTCGGTAATGAGAGAGCCGCGAAGTAATTGGAGCGTAAGTAATGACTGCTTTGGAGATCCAACTGCGCGGGAGGATAACAGAGAATCGTTGTATACGATACGAAGCGCCGATTAATCGGAGAAGAGTGGAGAAAAATAAACTGCTAGATTCGCGTTATCCTCTCGCAATTTCAGTCAACACGTGGGTGGCATAACGAGCGATAAAAGAAGCCGGAAGTGACGTCGGCAGTCTCGTTGCCGGACGTGAAAAGTTACGCACGAGTGACAGAGCGAGAATTACGTATCGTTGTGGGAATGAGAAAAACAACGAAGATGGTATCTTCGTCTGTGTTTTTCCAAAAAATTATGTTTTTTCGTGTTTTTTTTCGTAAGTGTTAAAAATTACCAAAATTCTTTTAGTTTTTTTATTTGTATGAAAAAACTAAAATATTTCATTTTTTGGCAGTTACGCCGATTAAAGAGCTCATGCGGTATATCCTTCGAAGTTATATGCAGTTATCGTTCCCGAGACACACTTAACTCCGATAATTGAAAACAAAATGAAAAAGTTAAATAATTATATTTTTTCAAATTAAAAAAAAAATCAGAAGACTTAAATTTTTGATTTCTCAATTCGCTTAAAAAAGTAACCAAAATGTAAATTTTTTTAAAATTATTATTATCATTATTTAAAAATACGCGACGATGAATCATCAAATTATCATTTACCGCAAATCATAAGGGCGTAACTCACACCGTTTTTCGTATTAAACGTTGTGAGATGCGCCCTTCTGTTTCGTAGGAAATGGAGGTGAAGAGTCCGGTCGCTACACCGATAAGAAAGATTCGACGGAAATTACTTTTTGCAGAATTTCTAATATTACCGCGAGTTTTGCGATTATTTCAGCCTTTCCACCGACGCAAAAATTCAACGTCCCAGAAACCCCGTTACGCGAATCCCTTATATAAGTACGTGAGCGACTCTCACACGAGTTGTCACGTGATACGAAAGGATTTTGCACGTGCGAAACATCGCAACTTCTGCGCCGCGGAGGATTAGCTATAGTTATAGCTATAGTTATAGCTAATCCTCGCGGCATTGTTTATTCGGAGTCGTAACGTCTTTTGCAAGAGTTCGTCTTTTCAAGCATCAGTGGACTTATCGTATTATTTGTTCTCAGGCATTGGAAAAAAAAAAAAAAAATCCGTTTAAAAAACGTGCCATTGTATAAAATTAATAGATTTTGATAAGTTTCAAATTTTTCGGCGTATGAAACTCGCGTTTTGTTTAATAAAAATGATAATCAAAATTTTTTAAATAATTTTATAATTTTTTTTTTTAATGCAGTCATTAATAAATGATGATGTTTCCACCACTCGACTGCGATTTCAAGCAATTTTGATACATCCATTATAGTTTCTTATTTCAGATCCTATCGTCGTATACTTGTTACGCTTCGCAATTTTTTTAATCTTTTTTTTTTTTCTATGACTCGTAATACCGTTGAGGCTTAATTGCTCTAACGAATGGAATAATTAAAGGTCTACATCCTACATGGCTGTAACGTATTAGCACGCGCTCGTTACGTGGCCTCCACTTTTGTCGGATTGTCAGGAGAGATCATTTGCTTAATCGGTCCCATCGATGTTACGGACTTACGTATGTCTAATCTTCGCGTCAAAAACATACGGAACACAAGTTTCACACGATAGCCGTGACGATAGCGATTTTTATTAGAGTTTTTCACTTTTTTGTTATTTTAGGATGAAAAAAAAATCAATAATAATAATAATAATAATAATAATAATAATAATAATAATAATAATAATAATAATTGAACAATTTCGTTGTAAAGTACGCGATACGAAACTACGAAGAAGACGAGGCATTAACTAATTTTCTGGCCTCGGGGCGTTGAATGATCGGTTTATAACATTAGTGTAACCCTTTGCCGGTAATAAGGTCGGTGTAAGCCTATGTATGAGTTTCAACTGGACATCAAGCGTATCGCGGACGCTCCCTCCACCTATGACCATTTGCACGTGGTAGTTAACATCCAGCAGTTTAGTAGATGCGTCTATCATTTGGCCTTACGATATCCCGGACTAAACGCAACGGCCTTGAATCTACAGTAGAAACCCGATTAACCGGTGTCGCGTTGATCGAGGAGCGCAATAATCGCGCGTTTTTCGATTTTCTTTTGTTCGCGCAAAATGTACTGCGGACGCGCGCGCGAAAAGTTGCGGTAAAAAAAGTTAAAACGGTAAAAAAACGTTTAAAAACCCAAAAGGTTGACATACTACAGTAGAACTCCGATTCATCGGGAAGCGCAGGAATCGCGCGCCTTCCGAGTCTTTTCTTTTCACGTGCGAAGTATATTGTCGTAACACGCGCGACCAGTCGCGGT
Organism: Cryptus viduatorius; assembly: GCA_964006125.1. Classification (NCBI taxonomy): domain Eukaryota; kingdom Metazoa; phylum Arthropoda; class Insecta; order Hymenoptera; family Ichneumonidae; genus Cryptus; species Cryptus viduatorius. The sequence continues at coordinate 2,913,775 of OZ023226.1, forward strand.
AAAAAAGGGTTTATAACATTGGAAAACAGAAAAGTTGACATACTACAGTAAAACTCCGATTAACCGAGAAGCGCATTAACCGCGTCTTCGGAGCTTTTTTTTCGCGCGCGAAGTGTACTGTCGCCACGCGCGCGTCTAGTCGCGACAAAAAAAGGTAAAACATTTTAAAAAACGTAAAAAAAAATCGAAAAAATTTACGTCTTACAGTAGAACTCCGATTAACCGGAGAGCGAATTAATCGCGCGTTTTCCGAGATTTTTTTAGAAAAAAAAAATTAAAACATTAAAAAATGTTCGTAAGTAAGTAACGTCCAAATCGCAATTAGTCAACATTCTTATTACCACCGAAGAGCCATCCAAACTTTCACAGTACAGTAACTGTATATCGATTTTGTGTCATTCCGACGCTTAATAGATTTGAAACGTCCCGATGAAAAATTATTCAATTTGGATCGCGTTACCAATGCACTCGAGGAAATAGTATTTTTTCTTCATTTTTTAACTCTTCTTTTATTATTTATTATTATTATTATTATTATTATTATTATTATTATTGTTGCTATTACCAAAAAGCGACTAACCAAAACAGATGAGTTACGAACGATAACTATAATACGCTTTGTGTGTCATACTTAATTCATAAAGCAGACGACGACAAGTGCTCGTAATTGATGAAAAAAAGACGCGATAGCTGAATTGCCAACGTATTCCCGATGAATTGATTCGAATTTTTAGGTTATCGGCGAGGCGCGTGCATCGGCTGTTATTGTTTTTAAACATTCGTAACTTTCTTTTTTTTTTTTTTAATACAACAATCGAGGCGCCTAGTAATCGATGACACGAGTCGTAAAGCAGCTGACATAACATCGTCTATTGAGGTTTATCTGCAAAATATGACTCGAACAAAGTTCAACGCGGGGTCGACGGTGAGCTCTCGTAGGCTTGAGAGACGACCACGCCGAGGGGGATCTGTGACGAAGCCAGACAACTTCGTCGCAGCCTCGGGGCGACTCGTTGCCCGAACCTTGCGAAAACCCCTGAATCCCGTCGCCTCTCGAGACGAAACACAACTATAACGGACTCTTACTTCGTTCGCTTCGAAGTTTTTTTTTTTTTTTTTTTTTTTTTTTTTCGGTACTTGGCCAACGGCATAAAACCGGACAGGAAAGGAAGAAGTATTTTTTTTTTTTCGGATTTTCACGTCTCTCGCGGACTAACGATAAATTTAATTTTCACGCGAGTTTGTCGCGAGCGTTAGAAATACTGAGAAATTTATCGGCGAAGTTTTCATTATTTGTTTCGTAAAAAAAAAATGGCTGAACTCGTAATCGTCATTTGCCGAACGAAAAAATATTTTCGTAATAAAAGTTCTCCGATCACAACTGCCAATATACATATATATTAAGCGGCAATAAATAGTGATAATAATCTAATCATCGATGCGAAGGCACGAAAAATTTATCTTAAATCTTTTGCATATTCCGGTTTACTTCGGGTTTCGTGGATAAGAGTGCTTAAAGTGCTTGAAAAAAAAAACAAATTTATAAACGTTTTTTAATCGGAAAAAATCTGGCTATCGGAACGATGCGCGTGTTATCCTCCGATAACGCGATCGGGAAGATAATTTTTTTTCGGCAGTTACGCGAAATGCACGTAACGCACTATCGAAGATAACGAAAAAAAAACGCGATAAAATCTTCCAATACTGAATACCTTCTCAATTACTTATCTTACTTATCGCTTCCAACAAATAAAAAAAAAATTTATGGTGAAACCACGAATTTTATATCACGTGTTTCAATATGAAACGAATAACAAAGCAGCGCGTGTGACGATAGAAATACACTTATTTTCGGTATATTAATTCTTTATTCTCGTGACTCTTCATTTTTTCTTCACTTCCCGCCACGCAATGATTGCGCAAGAATTTAAAAAAAAATATCTTATCATCGTCGTTTCGTTTTTATTCGTATTTTTTTTTTGCCGTCTCCACGCAATTTCGATTTGAAAAAAATAAAAAATCAAAAATTTTTTTTTCGTATTCATAGCACACCTAACGATCGATTTGCACAGAAAGTTGCGAAAAAATAATTTTCATCGACAATTGCAATATTAATAATAATTTTTTTTATATCAAAAAGTTTTTTTTTATAATTGCTAATTTTTACGGTTTTTTTTCTTTTTCTTTTAATTTCCATACAAAAAAAATTATTTTTTATTTCCATAATGCGCATTACTAATGATCGAAAAAAAAATATAGAGACGGAGTCGTATTCTGTTGATTTACCATAATAATAATAAAAAAAAATAAGGCGGAATAAAATATGTAGAGATGATCTATTCAATGTACAACAACAACGCACCGTTCCACAAGTCATAAATGGATCAAAACAATAGAAGTCATGTTATGTATGAAACTTCGTATGTTTCACACATAGGATATTTATAAAGCGCGCAAACTTGTCGAGTCTTTAATTCTTGAGAGTCTTCCCTTCCGAGTAACGCGATATCTCGTACGTAGTAAGCGGGGGGGCTTCGTGTAGGCTAAACACGAGCTCAGCGCTTGGTACGCGTACTCGATAGCGAGAGCGTTCGTATATGCATCGTAATCAAATAGCGGTAATCTACTAAATAAAATTATCAACGGTACTTGTCGTGCGATCGTTATGCAAAGCGAAAAAAATAATAATAATAATAACAATAATATCTTATCGAAGTAATTTTATCGTGTCTCGTCGTTGCTTCGTGACTTATACGAAATAGAAAAGAAAAAAAAAAGTATATCTCGTGCCATCGCGTAAGCTCGCGGTGGGTCAAGGGGGATACAAATTGCGTGAGTATAATATTAGAGAGCACGGCAAGTCTCCCGGTCTCGGCTATCGATTTGGCTAGATGCCGTTAATGTTTGAGGTTATGTGGCCATCCCAGACGGCGAAGATTTTCTCTCCCGCAGGGATTCCGATAATCTCGAAACATTTTTCGTGCTCCCGAAACTCGAAATTCAAAAATTCTGTCTTCGAATTATTTTATTTTTCGTAACGTAAAAAAAATGCCTTTGAAAATAAATTAAAAATAAATACGAAAAAATCAAAAGTACGCGTAAGAAAATAAGATACGAAAGAAAAATTTGTTTCGGAACAAAGGGCTCTGTCGCGATGAAAAGCGATTTTTTCGCTAAATAGAGATACGCGTAATGGAAAAAAAATTGATACTTGGTACACGGACGATCACAGTTGCTAGGAGTAACCGATATTCACCTGTTAAGCTGGCGCCAGGTTCGACGGGGGTTGCGACATATTTTTATATTACACATCTCCCCCCCTCCCCCCTCCCTCGCCGTCGACATGGTGTAGTAGCAGTACTAGCAGTGTTCGGTAGTACTACACGTTACTATACCTACTCGTAGCAATACGCGAGCGAAGTAAACATGAGCGAAAGATAACGAGAGCTAAAGAGTGTGCTGATGTATTTATAAAAAAAACGTGACTTTCTTCAGCATCGAAATGAAAAAAATTCATGAACTTTTTTTTATTTTTTTAGACGAGATTTTTTTTTTATGCAATAAAGTATTGGAAGGTCCGTCAGTTACAAAAAAAAACTCACCCAAGCTTCGTGGCAGAGCGTCGAGACCCGTGGATTTTTTTTTTAATTTTTTTTTTGTTTCTCACTGAACCGGCCGATTGTTACGAGGAAAAATTTGAAGAGGCAAATGCGAAACGACGTTCCATAAGAGAGATACAGAGTAACTCTCGGGATCCTTCGAAGGCCACTCGCGCATCAAACGTTACCGAGTCTCGTCGGCTGAACACAACGCGATCCCATTGCCGTGTCGGAGCGGACAATTTTTTTTTCCGTTCTTTCGAAATGTATTTAAAAAAATTTTTTCTCACGAACTCGAAAATTAACAACACGCGCACGGATTCCACCCGCGACACGATAACGGCGAGTCGACTTGTCCGCGAGACTTCGCCTTACGCTACGACATTCCGTGATCGCATCTCGTTTCGCTTTGACAGCCTCACAAAAACCCCCCATGGAACACGGCACAGCCGCTGTCAAACTCGACCATCGCGACGCCGATGTTTTCGCCATCTGCTGACGCTTTTGTGAGTGACGATGATACCCAACTCTTTGTGTGCCCCCCGCGCGTGTGCGACTCCACTTTTCATATACGCGTAAACGAAATCGACCGCTGGACGAATTGCTATTCGATGATAACTCGTCGACACCGAATCATAAGCATTTTAACGTATGAAAATCAACTTAATAATTACAATGTAATATTGTTATTAGCCGTGAAATAGCTTGAAGAAAACTCCGAACGGATAAATTTCGCACGCATTAAAATTTTTTTCTTTTACAATAATTCAAATAAATGATCAACTATTTCATTTCAATTTATTATTTACGTTGTAGTTAAAAGTTATTTAATTATTATTTCAATTATCATCGTTAATTATTAGTTTATTTGTCAATAATTTAAATTCTCATCAAATTCACGCGAAAAGACGAGCGTTTCAGTCAATTCGAAGCGCTATGCATTAAAAGAAAAAGAAAAATAGTTTTTTTTTTGATAGACATATTTTCATACGTACGATTGTAGTTTTATTTGTTTTGTCCATTTTATCGATTACTTTTTCGTATCCAATGGATATAAGTATACGTCAAATGTTTGTTTACCGGACCAACCGTCAATTTTTTATTAGAAATCAATCGAAATTCCTCGTATGTCACGTCAGCGGTCGTTAACAAATTTTATTCGTAGAAAAAGATAAAAAAAAGGAAACATATCAATAATATTCGTCGAATTCTTAAATTCATCGCTTAATCTCGCGATGGCATCGTTCGAAAGTCAATTCGCTGCTTTTTCCAAATTTGGCGACACGAAATCCGACGGACAACTTCTGACGCTCAGTCAGAGCGATAAGTGGATGAAGCAAGCAAAAGTTTTCGACAAAAATATTACGACTACCGATACGGCGATATGCTTCGGCAAATTAAAGTAATCGAATTTATTATTAATCGTTTGAATAATTTTCTGTTCGGAAATAAAATTAAAAAATGTTTATTATTATTATTTAATGCATTTTCGCAATAATTGACTTATCTGAACGTTGAAAAACGATTCCAACGATTTTTTTAATCCGATCAGGCAAAAGGCTTTATCGATCGAAGATTACAATAAATTTATCGACGATCTCGCGAGTAGCAAGGGAATCGACGCGAAACTTATCAGAGATAAGATGACGTCGTGCGGAACTCCCGGGTTATCGAATACAACGGTGATAATTGTGAATGTAATTGTTTCTCGAGTTATGCACATCGGCATAACCCGGTTGTTGTGCGCCACATTTGCAGAAAGCCGATGTTAGCGATGCTGTGAGGCGATTGACCGATACAACGCAATACACCGGTAGCCACAAGGAACGCTTCGACAAGGATGGAAGGGGCAGAGGAAAAGAGGGACGAACGGATACTGTAGCCAACGACGGTTACGTTCAGGGATACAAGTCAAAGACCGATAAATGAGCATAAATTACATGAAAAATGAATAAAAATATATTTCGAAGCATAATCTTCATATACATTCTTTTGTTATCGAAAATCCTCAAATCGAAATAAATTTAACCAAAAATTCGTGTGTATACTTTTTAACCTAAAAAACAAGAAAAATTTTATTTTTTTTACAATATATAACTAAATAAGAATATATTAAGTATTTTGTACATATTATACGAAATATAAAGTTGTTTGTGGTCAGTTGCGTTATATATGTTACTCACATCGATATTTCGAACTTTAATGAAATGTAATTATTTTCCGTGTCCGCTGTCGGCACGAAAAGAAAAGAAAAAAAAATTAAATTTGCCGTTACACTTTACCGTGCAATTCTACATTGACCCGGAGGCCGCGGCCTCTTTCAATCCTTTCTCCTCGACTTTCTTCTTCTCGTACCTTATATCCTAACAACGAGTGAAACAAGCGCTGAATATCCATTCATGCGGGGAATATATGCTACTGTGGTGAAATAATACTATCCGTACAACGAACATTCGTCTACAACCCTTTTAATTCCGTTCGTACTACCGCTTTACATTTTTGCATACTATCACACGTAACGAGACATGCGCGTACTACGGAATAGTATTTACGCGTCTCGCCTACTACCCTTCACAACTGATGCATCATTCATCGATACTTCCACAGAGAAAAATCCCCCTCCCTTCAAATTCCGTTCTATTGTCTCAACGGAACAGACGAGTACTCGTGTTCTCATTATTTTACCGGTTCATAACACGCCGCGTGGTCGCGGGAATTTGTACTCCGTGCACTACAATGTTACAATGTACCAGTATGTGGTGCGAACACTGTGCGAAAAATTCCCATCATCAGTTCAGCTAAATACCGAATGCACCTATTTCTGACCATACGGAATTTGGATGATTTACACATTTAATGCAAATCAAAATTATTACACTCGAGTCCCGACACGATCTATCTTACGAGGAATTAAATGAATTTTTATTCTACGATGTTTTTTATACAGTATCGTGTTTTGGTTTGAAAAAATAATTCGATCTCTTGAAGATTATTTGATAGATTTAACGAATTACGACGCTCCTATTAATGACCCAGGGGAACGCGCTGCCGGGTGAGGTGAAAGATAATGAGAATTACAGTAAAAGTGTACCGGTCAGAAATAGAAACGCGGTCAACAATTGGAACACTCACCACTTTATCCTCCGCCGCATGACTCGTACCGCTCGTACTACGTATTTTACACGAACACTTTGTACAGAGTTCTGTACCTGTGTGAGACAACATACGATAGCCGCTCGTGTTGCACAAAGACACGCGAACCGGCGTTACACGCCGCGCATTCTTTATACGGTTGTTCCAGTACTACCAACGGCGCGCGTCCTCGAAATTCATTCGCCATTCAAGATGGAGCTAAACAACAGATCGTTCATCCCATAAGGTAGTTGTAAACAAAAACGCGGGGGGGTGCTACGACATTTTTTTTTTTTCGTTCCTGGATATTCGTTACGACAGTTTGATCTCCTGCTTGTGCGCGACGTTAAATAACTCGTGGATTTAACCGACGAAATGGCGAAATCGGTGCTGAGTTCGGACACTCTGCCGAAGGCTGGACGTGTCAACGAAGGTAAAGGATTTTTCTTTTCTTTCTTCTTCCTTCGTGTCAAACAAAAAAGAACTCGTGTCATATCTCGGCGTTATCGCCCTTACACGCGTTCAAGTCACTCGCGTGATTTTCTTTGTCAGCGTAGAGTTCTACGAAAAAAAAAAAAAAAACGATTAATGTTTTTACAGTGTGCCGCGAATGGCTCGTTCACGAAGACGGGGCTTTGGCTTATCGGCTGCAGGATGAAGAAAGTTCGTATCTTGAATATTTTATTATTAAAAGTAATGTGCTGTACTTTCTCGTACAATAATTTCTCGCGCAATAAAAAATGTTTCGTCTTTCTTTCGATTTCTTTTAGAATAAGAAACAACTGATTCTAATTTTCGTAAAATTTTTTTGTGGTTCGTGTTTTTGCAAAACCATTAAAAAGACGTTATTAAACATTTCATCGAAAGTGTTCTCAAAAATAACATCAATTTCCGATAATTTCGCGAATTATTTTCGTTTGTTTTTTCTTGTGTCGCTGAGACGTGTTCTAACGGTTTTTTTTCAGTCAAAGAACACTATTCCGGTAATAAGGTTCGCAATGCGCAAGTGCGAGAGGATCTTCCGAGGGCTCGCATAGAGCAGGAATTGGAAGAAATCAGATACCACTCCATAGTTCAAGAACAGTATGTCTGCGTTTTTCTTTGTCGAGTCATCGCTAATATACAGAAAAAAAAAAAAAAATTAACGAGTCATGCGAAATAATCTGTTCGTTTGTCAGGGAAGAAAAAGATGCCATGATAGCAAGACAGGTGGCACTGAATCTGGAGCGTGAAGAGCGCCACAAAGAGCGCGAACTCCAGGAGAGAATGAGGCATCAGCTAAGATTAGACGACGAAGCAGCGCAACTTGAAGCTCAGATGGAAATACAGCGAAGGATACAGGAAGAAAAAGATCAAGTAATTCCGATGTTTTTTTTCTTTCATTGTAATTTACTAAAATATTAATTGTCACTATTTTTTTTTTACTGTATTTTTACAGAAAGTCGAGTCATTGAAAAAAAAAAGAAATTTTTTCGAAGATTTTTTTCAATGGAACGAATTGTTGAAAAATAATTTTTCATTTAGTCAATTATTATCGCATTTTTTCGTAGTCTTACGTTCGACTATTTTTCGGAATGAGTGCGTAATTCACGGGATATTCTCTTAGTAATAATAAAAAAATTTCAACCCGCGCTATAGACGAGAAAAAACTGAAAAAAAAAAAAATTGCCGAATATTATTTATGATTTTCACAAATTTTCATTACACAGGAACTCGCGAGAAAATTGCAGCAGGAAGAGGAAGAATGTTCGGTGGATACGCAGGACGCGCCAATCGATGATCAGTTATCTTTGGATCGTAAGATAGCGATGGAAGCGCAGGACGCCGAATTAGCGCGTATGCTGCAGGAAAAAGAACGAGCAAAAGCGCGACGAGCGCGTGAGCGCGCGAGACAAAAAAAACTCGAGCGTCAGCAGCAGATGCAGCAGTTGGAATCGCACGGTACAGTCGAGAGGCCCCCGCGACCCGACAGATTGGATATTAAGCCGACGTACGAGAGAAATCGAACGCGTAATTCGATGTATCAAACGCAATATCCGGATCCCGAGGAGATTCAGGTACTCGAAGATTCGACGGAAGACGTAAGAGAGCTGCCAAACGTCGCGGCGATGATAGATCCGACGTATAACGGTAACACGCATCGCAGTACCTCCAGCAGCTCCAGTAATACCGTCAGTCCGACTTACGCGCTTCCAACACCTCCGCAAGAATTAATGCTCGACGATGCGCCGTGCTATATGCCGGTTCAGGGTCAGCGGCGAACGCAGATGCAATCGCCTTCGCTTTCCCACGAAGAAAAACAAAAACGTCGCGTAAAAGACGGCTGCAAACAGCAATAGAATTATTTCCGAAATATATGTATCGGCAAAAATCGTATTGCGAGACAACGATAATAAGCTTCGTTGCTCGGGGAGAGGGTAACGCTGGACCAACGTCGGATCTTCATTTTTTATAACTTATTTTCTTCGAATAACTCGAATCTTCGAATCATCCGAATCCTCGCGTTTCTTCGTTCGTATTTTTTTCCGCCTCGCGTTCAAATGATAGGTGTATTTAATTGCGAGAGACTTGAGGTCGCGAGGTTCCCACGTTGTTCATCACGACAAGGGTCTCCCATACGACACGAAAAAAAAAAAAATCGCTCCACTGAAAATAACGATAAGTGGAACGCGCAGGCGGTCGGTAAAGAATGGAAAAAAAAGAAATTGTATTTTGAGATTTTTCAATTATACCGAAGTTTCGAAGTCCCGAAATCGACATGTCGATTTTTTTTATATTACAAAAATTCGAGTTTTTACGATATTTACGATTTTTTTTGAAAAATTAATTTTTCGATGGCGAATTGTGGGAAATTATGTATCGATAGTTTGAATACGTAAAGTAATTTTTCAAGGACTGAAAAACAAAGATTTATAGTTTTTTTTTCGGTATGAACTTTGAAGATAAATTATTGAGAAGCGATCGGCGTTTTTTAGCTGATTTTACTATGCAGCTGCGCCGCCGCGACGGTTTTCGCAATAATGCGAAATTCCCCACACAGATATATTATAATAAAAAAAGACGGGGATCGACTGCCGCTCTTTCATATCCCGAAATCCCGTAAATGCCTTGAAGATTATTAAAATGAAACCGTGTGATCTGATAATACAGTTATAATGAATTTAAAAATTTCAACGACTCGTTGGCGGAATAAATGGGATCGCGAGATATCGTTGCCATAGCGATACGAGATTATGAATGTTACGTGCCTTTCGCGAAAAGGTTAATTTTTTCAATGACCCAAATGCTCAACTCGATTTATTCACCCGTTGTGTCTAAAATCGATCAGAGGCATTCGAGTTTCGCTGAAGCCATAGAAGTTTTAAAGATTTATCTATCGACGAAAACGCGAAAAAAAAGTATACAAAAATAAAGCGACGACGGATAGCGCGTTGATCGATGAAAAAAAAAAATCACGCGAAGCATTTATATCGATCGCAATAATTGATCGATAAGATCGAGCGATCGATCAAATCGTTACAATCTCCGCACGAAAAATCGTCATTGATTGACGATACGCACGATATTTACACGTTAAAACTTTTTTTTTTTCGAGTCTTTAGATTGAATTTGCGATGTAAAGAAAAAAAAAACAGAAATGAGAGAAATGAAAAATCAATGAGAAACCGTTAAAACATTGCCAAAGATCCGACACTTAAACGTTTGGCTCTATAACCAGATACACACACATAAGTATTAAATAACGGTGACCCGAGTTCGGCGCGGGATTACGCGTTTTTTTTTTTTTTTTTTTATTTTTGTACAGTTACCTGTACCAAATATTATGAGGAGTAATACGAGATACTTAATTATAATCTTATGTAAAATAATTAATCAAATGCGGTGATGTTCACGGTTGACGCGCGCGAAACGCTGTAACCAAAATCAAAACCAATCATTAACTTTTCGAATAATGTATTTTGCGTATTAATTTGCGAATCGTTCGATGGCAATTCGTTTTGGAAACAATTGATGCGAATTGACGAGATTATTCACGTTTGTGCGAAAGAAAAATCGTTTCCGCGGTAAAATATTGATGAATTCGAATCGATTCAAAAAAAAAAAAAAATTTACAAGATCGTAATAATCGCCGAAACACGAAAATTATTAAAAGTATCTTGAAACTTTTTTTTTTCTTTTCGATAAAACACTATGAAGAAATTACGAAAATCTCTGAATTAAAAGAAACGATTTTTATAAATACGGAAAAAAAATCAATGCAAACGGAGAATCGTGAAAAAAAAATTATCATTCGTAATTCGTTACGGATCGTATAGATTAAAATTTGAAAAAAAAAAGAAAAAACAAAATCGAATCTCGTACGGTTGCTTTAACGGACAGCATTCCGCCTAAGATGCATGAAAGTTTGAGGCCTATGAAGACAATTTACACGTAGAAATTAGAATTTATATAAATATATATATATATATAAATATATTATATGTATATCGATCGCTCTAAAAATTTACATTCAAACAAATAATCGTATTAACGACGGTGACTGGATTATTTTTTTTTTGAAGAACAAAAAAAAAATGAAAAAAAAAAGAAAACACAACAAATGTTATACATCTTTTTTCTTATACGTTTATTGTATTAATATAACATATCAATAAATTATTTACAACTCTATGATACAAGTATTTTCACGAGACTTTTGTTGGAAAGTAACCGAAACGCCCAAAATGAAATATAAAGTTGTAAACGACGATAAGTATCTACAAGTTACGGACAATTACTCGTACTTCTGCCTGAATAGCGATATATCATTTTCATCGTTCGAAAAAAAAACCGATTGAAAAATGAAATTACGAGAACAATTAGAAATGAGATTACAGAGATAATAACTTAAATTTGTTACGCCGAAGTTATGAATTTATAATTATCTCGTCGCAGAGCTATTCGAAAAATGGGGATCGGTCGCCGGGAGTTCGGAGACCCGAAATTTAATTATTGCAAAATGATAATTGGTGTTAACGGAGTTAATTGACGAATCGAAACTCAACTTTAAGTATTTTGAACTCCGTACCGACGAAAATTTGAGGTATGAAATTTTTTCACCTTAAATACATTTTATTTAATAAAAAAACATCACTTCGGAACACATAACGACAATTTTAAAGTGCTACACGCCGAGATAATTACAATTTAATAACTTAAGGGTAACTAGAATAATTTTTATCGTCGTATTCGAGTTTCCAATAGTTTTTTTTTCTTATTTTTTTATCGCAGACGAAATACGAGGAGAAAACATCGCTTTTGAGACGAATCGTGAAATGGCGAAATTCGTGTTGAAAGTAAAAGTTATTTTATTAAAAAATTGTATTCGAGGTGAAAGTATTGCAGAGTTTTAACGGAAAGATGAATTTTAATGAAAAACGTAATTGCATTTTATACGATTTAAATTGCGAATTATATGAGAGTGTTGACCCTTTAAGTACGGAAATCTCTGCCGACTGATCGGTCGCTTAAACAATCGAAACGATGCATTTTTGACAATGAAGGTAATTAAAATTCTTATTTTTCTTTCGCTTCTTTAAATGCCGAAATTAGCAACATAAAAAAATACAATGAAAAATTGGTAATCTTTAAATTTTTTTCTAATTGAAAGGAATTAACGCTTTCAGTCGAATATTCAGCCGCCAACTAAATTCCTATTTTCAGGTATACAGTGAACCTTTTTTTGTTATTTATCCCAATTTTACAATTAGAATAATTTTATCGATCGGCGAAAATACGCCTTCGCGCGTATCGGGAAAATAATAAAAAATAAAAATCGACGAAAGGAAAATTCCAAAAAAAAATCGCGAAAAATTTGTTCCCAAAAAATGTCCATAATGTTTTTCACGTTGGCTGACACACCGAACGTCCTATAAACAATAAACAGTGAGAATTAAAAAATTATTGATAATTCGCTATTTCGATTATTTTCAATACTGCATTTACGATAATGATATTTCGCCGATTTCCGATCGCGAATGTTCCTCTGCGTACGTTTCTTGCAACTGACATTATTAATCTTTAAAAAAAAACATTACATACATTCGGCAAACAATTCGAAAAAAAAAATCAATACATGAACTTCGAGTTTTTTGTTTTTGTTTGTGTTTTTTTTTTTTTTATGGAAAAATACTGTTCTTTATTAATCTCGATACAGATCTCATTTCGTTTGCACGAACGTAGAAAAAAATGGGCGCATAAAAAAAAAACAAAAAAAAATTGTAGTAAACAGCCGATTGAGAGACGCGTTTGCGCCTCTCGTGTAGTTCCGCAGTGGTTTCCGTGTGGCAGAGCGCGAAATTAATCGAATTTTTAATTTTTAGTCGCTGGTACTCTTCGATCGCGTGATTACGAATCCTTTGCAAACATCGAACCAAAAAGGTTTCGTTACTTGACTCGTCGACGCGATACGCTTTCGCCGAACAACTACACGAAACGGTCCGTCTGCCGCTCTTCTTTCCTCCTCCGTTAAGGGAATGAATTCTTTTAATTTTCTGCAACAAAAAAGGAACAGAGTATCGTGTGATTAATTTCATCGATCGCAATTTTTTTTTTTAGCGGCAAAGGAAATTCGTGACGAAAAGCTTTGTTAATGGTATTGCGGGTGAAGAAGAAGCTAATAGACGATTTACCGTCATTTCTGTACCTACGAGGTGCAGGATTTTTCGATCTTCCGAAACGCGGTTCCGAAAACTCGAAGACAGACACTTCGTCCGATTCTGAAAAAATTGGTATATTCCACGATAAGTAAATACGACAATTAATGATATTGCAAAAGGGAAGAAAACGTCTCAAGAAGATTAGTCGTTGAAGTTCCGAAGTCTGCTGTATTTATCGTAGGAAAATTAGGATTGCGAATCGAGTTTACGATTTATCATTTCCTTTTTTTTTTGCTTATTTGATGAATTTCATAAAAAATTTTATCAATTTTTATTTTCGAGGCATTGAGAGGTGGATACGGTAAACGAATTATAAATTTATTCGCTGGAATCGATTTTACAATTTGTAACTTTGTTTTCTTATATTTTACGTGAGAAATCGAAATATTTGACAAAATTTGTATATTTTTTTGTTTTTTCGATGTATTTCTATTTTTTAACCCTAAACGATCGCACGATAATTCGTTCGAAAACGTCTCAAAATTCGCAAATATATTTCATTTTTTTCAATTAAATATATTTTTTCTCGAAAAAAAAAAAAAAAAAGAAAGTTAGACGGACTTTAATTGAAATCGATCGAAACCGGACGCCAATACGAATGGCTTCAGTCTCACCGTTTCCTTTCTAACTTTCGCTATATAAGTGAAAACTTTGCGCGCAAAGAGATCTTTGATCTCGTGATTCTTTTAAAATTTCACTAACTGAAACGAATTGCCGATTTCTCATTTATGAATTGGAAAATTTCGGGTTCTTTTGCCATTTTCCATGATATTTGATTAATTTTTTTTCCGGTTCCATGCAATTCCATGGAATTTAAGGACTTCCCGAACTTTTCGGGTCGTTAGACACTGAATTACGATTTTTTTTACTTCCAGTTAATTTTTTGGACTCTAAAAAATTCTGTTGGCTCCTTCTAATTTTTTCCACAGCAATTCTTTATCAATACAATCGTTTAAAAAAGAATAACTATAAGTTTCGTACTTAAGAAACAATGAATAAATTTACCTTTTTCTTCATCATCCGGTCTTCCGGAACTGATATCAGGCGGCGAAAATTTGAAGTCCGTAGTACTTTCATTGCTTCTCTGCGACAATTTCCTCGTTCTCCGCTGCGGCAATTTCTCCGCGTCGGCGTTATCTTCGAGATCTCTAACGCTCGTCCCCGACGCGGTTCTCTTTCTTCGCGCGGGTGCTTTCCTCGTCGCCGTATTTCTCGGAGACGCGATATCGGTATCCGAATTTTCCTCCTCAATGGGATCCTCGCTGATGGCACTTTTCATTGCCGACGCGCGGGTTCGGCGTTTAACATCAACGAGCGGTGCGTCAACGCTAACCGCTCGTCGTTCTCTGGTCATTGCGTTTTTCCTTCGTTCTCCGATAATTGGCTTACCGCTAGTAGATTCGCCAAATATTTCGTCGTCTTCTTCGGGAATAGAAGTTATAGACAATAATCTCGTCCTCCCGGAGGATATCGGACTCGCAGCTTCGTTCGTTTTTCCTCTCGTAGCAATTTTCTTCGATTCCTCCAAAGATTCGTTGCTTTCCTCCGGAATAATTTCTTTCGCTACGCTACCGGCTCTCCGCGTTCTCTGTGACGACGAACGACCGATTTTTTCGATTGGTGTTTCCTTAGGTACGGAACTTCCTCTCCTTCGCGTTGGAGGTTTCATCGGTGATTTCGAAATTTCTTCGCTGACTTCGGGAATTTCTTTTACCAAAGACGAGGCCCTCGTTAATCTTCTTGGCGTAACCGCACTTTCTTTGCTTTCTTTGCTTACCGAACCTCCTCTTTTTTCTCTCGTATTCTTTTTCCCCACAGAACCACCCAATGGTTCGTCATCCGCGATATCTTCGGTCAGCGAAACCTTTGACGCCGATCGCGTTCGCGGCTTCGGCGCGCTGGTGGCATCGGGAATTTCTTTTTGTACCGAAGCCGCTCGCCTGGTACTCCGTCTTATCGGCATTTCGTCGCCTTTCGGAAATTCCGTCGACGATGTTTTCGTGGCGAATATCTCTTTCGCAAGAGACGTCGATCTCCGAAGACGTCCCTTCTTCGCCGGTGGAAGATCCGGCGGCTGTTCCGTTTCGATCGGCGCGACATGACTTCGATTATCGTCCGAATTTTCGAAGAGATCTTTTACCAAAGAACTACCGCGACGCAGTCTTCCGGTTTTTTCTGTTTTCGATTTATTCGCTGGAGATTCCGGCGCTGGAGAAGCCAAATTTTCCTGTACTACCGAAGAGGCGCGTCGCGATCTCGTAATTCTTAGAGGCGTTGTGTCAGCAGCTTCGCTATCACGTCTCGTTGTTCCTCTTGGCGTGAAACTACCGATCTTCGATAGTCTCGTCGATTTTCTCGTAACCGGAGAGCTTTCGGAACTGAATTCATTTTTCTCGGATTCTTTGCCATCGATCGACGTCGCCGTTTCGGCGATACTGTTAGAACTCTCGTTTGTGATTGTCTCGTTGTTTTCGCGATTTTTAGTAGTAAAAATCGGCGAATCGTGACTGCTGTCCTCCGCCTCGTTGGCAATTTCGTCGATTCGAAAATCGGTTTGTTCCTCCAAATTTTCCTTCGTAACGCGAGAAAATATCGATGAACTATGACTACTCTCGTCCGGTTCATTAAGGTTTTTCTTCAACGATTGAGATTTTTTTTCTTGCGGCATATCTTTCGTCGACCCGCGACGATTTTTGCTCGTGAATATCGAAGAGTCGCGACTCGCTTCGGATTCATCGTCTGTGATGTTCGACGCATCGTCTCGAATATCTTCGTAAGCTTTTTTCGCCGATTTTGCATTGTCGCGGGGATCGTTTAGCGCGCTGGTAGAACAGCTTAAAGCCGATTCTTCGACGCTTTGCGATGATTCATCGTCGGTTATCGTGAATTCGTGAGTCATGATTTTCGGCTCTTCGTAGAATCCGTTGTTGGAATTTAATTTCTTCCCCGTCGCGTCGTCGTTCGTTGCCGATCTTTCGGACGTTAATAACCCACTGGAAGGATCGACTTCCATCGAATTATTTAGACTCTGAAAAGCCTCTTCGGGTTCTTCTTCCTCATCGTACTTCAGAGCCAGCAATTCGTCTTCGTAATCCTCAGTCGCTTCAGTTTCTTCGACGATTTCGTTCGATTTTGCGGCCGAAACTTCGCGCGTCGTCCAACCGTCGCCCCGATCTCGTTGTTCCCTCGTATCCGTAGAGTCTTCGATTTTTTCCTCATCGTCCTCTTCTCCCGACGTTTCGGAACGATTTTCTTTCCTTTCCGAAACTTCCGATATCGCGGATATCGGCGTCATCGATAAAACAAAATTTTCTCGGGTTTCCCCAATTTTTTCGATTTCCCAATTCGATTCTCTCGCGTGTTGACTTCGCGTATCGGAATCGGCGTCGAGTCCGAAGCCATCGACTTCCATTAGTATCTCAGAATTCTTGTCTTCGTCTCCGTCTCTGCTGTACTCCTCGGTGACGCAAGTTCTCGTCGTCGTTTTAACGGTAACGGATCTGCTGAATCGACTCAAATTCTCATTTCTCTCTCGCGTTTCCGTTATCGCGGAAAAATCACGAATTTTATCGGCTGTTCGTTCGACCGATGATCTAAAACATTCTTCCGGCGATTTTGTACCTTTCGCCTCATAACACGAAGTCGTACACTCGAAACTTGTCTCCGGCGACAATATTGTATCGGAATACCTCGACGCCGAGAGCAACGAATCGTTGACTTTTGGTGATCCCGAAAGTTTCGAAGTTCCGAAACTCTCGCGTAACGACGAATCGTTCGATTCCCGCATCGATACTTCGCGCGATTTCATCAACGATCTTCGCAGCAAATCGCTCGACGATTCGTTGCTGGATAACGTACTTCTCCGCAGACTCGGGCGCGGACGAGGACCCGACATACTTCTGCTAATGTAAGAACTATCGGAAAGCATTGTCGTCTCTTGAAATTTCTCGCTAACGTTCGGACTGTAGAAAGGCTCGTCGTCGTCCTCTTCAGCGTCGGAGGCGTCGCATTTCGACAAACTTTTCTCCGTCTCGTCGCTATCCTCGTTAACGTCCCCTTGCGACATATTTTTCTCGCAATTTTCGTTATCCGAAACTGCGTTTTCATCCACCAATTCCTCGGGCCGCTGCTGTCCGATGCTAAATCTTATTTGTCGCGGTTTTTTCTCTTTCGTTACGATTTTCTTTATCGGCGATTCCGCCGCTTTTTCCGCAATAGTCGGCGACATCGATTCGCGAATCATTTGTCGTATCTTAAGTATCGAATGAGGTCTTTCCATTGGCGTACTTCTCGCGCTTATCATTTGATTCTTTCGTTTTATTAACGGCGTATCGAATACCATAGACATCCCGAGTTCCTTACTGCCGCATGCGTCAGGCATATCGTTCATTCCGGTCGTTTTTCGGCGCTTTCTGTCCTCACAATTGTCCTCGTCGTTCGTTCCATCATCACCGCTGCTTCGCATCTCGTCGAGACAACGTTTGCCGTACGGTTTCTTCGTTCTCTCAACGAAATGCACCGAATTAGCGTCCACATTGCTGTGACCCGTCCGCAGCGACGAACACGGAGCGCTTACAAAGGGTATCTGCGTTCGGTCGCCACGAATAAACGTTTCTTTAACTTTTCTTACGACAGTATCGTGTATATCGCGACTCGCACATCGACTATTGCGATGGGACAGCGGCCGGGGATACCGCGCGTCCGTATCGATATCGTGAATTCTTTTCGTTGCGTTATTGGCAAATTTTCTCGTTATATTCGGCAGAGTTGCGTTGTAAGCATCGAAAATTGCCAGCGACGATGGTTTGTTGGAGCGATAAAAATTACCTCTCGCGTTCGATAAACTCGACGGGTAAACATTACTCGCCTCAGTGTAACGACACCGCTGAAGATAGTAAAGCAATCGCATGTCTTCGAATTTTTCGTCTTCGAGAAATTTCACGAACGCCTCTTCTTCTTCGGGATTCAGCGCGAGATGAAGAATATCGTTGAGTCTTCCGTGCGCTTTGCAGGCGCGGAAAAAACGCGTTAAAAGTTGCGCGTAGTGAGACGGCGGACGGCGATGAAAAGCCGATTGCGAGAGTCCGTGTTCCACCGTAAGACTTATCGCGATTCCCTGATCGTCGAGCGAAGTCAACGGCGGTTTTCGCACACGGAGGTAGACGAGCGCCAATTTGTTTTGATTGTTGCGTATCAGAGTTCGCAATATGAATTTGTGATGCCAATCCTTGACGTCGGTATCCGCGACCAATTGACCGGTCATAATGTTCAAAAATCCCTCGTAATTCTCGTGATCCAAGCGCCACAACGCCTGTGTGAGCTGTATAAAACTCGGAGTTAATTTGAAAGCCGATGGATATTTGATCAATTGCTCGACGAGAGTTTTGTGAATATTTTCGGGATACGATTCCTGTAGTAGCATCGCGAGATCCATAAGAAGATACGTAGTTATCTGATGTTTATTCTCAGTTTCGCGGAAATCGTCATTATGAAAATCCGTGAGATAACTGCGAAGCAGCGTTTGCAGCGACGACGGTGGATAATTTCCTCCGACGCATAATTCACGTTTTACATCGGAGTCCTCACCGCGATCGTCGCAACCCTCGCGTTCCCATCGAAGCTTCAACGACGGACATTCGCGAGTCAAAAGCTCGTCGATAAATAAATTTTCCTCGGCGTTATCCCATTTTTTAATGGTGTTTTGCGCGCTGAATTGTTCGCGTTTTTCCTTGTAGATCGTCGCGAGTCGGACGAACGGATATGGGATTTTCAGGGAAAACGACATGGGAGGCGCACCTTCGTCGTCGATTTTTTGAGTTTCCGGCAGCAATCCGACGTCGTAAAACCAGAGAAGTACTTGAAGATACGTTGATATACGACGCAGCGAACGGCGCTCCTTCGTGAAATCGACACTGTCGATTAACAAATTCGTCATAACGTTCGATATGCATTCGGATTGTTGCGCGAGACAACGAAGTATTCTCACCTCCGACTCGCCGATACTTGTGTCCGATTCGTCGAAAAGCGGTACGCAGTAACGATCCGCAGTGAGTTTTATGGAAACGGCGCGCTGATAGCCCCAACGAAGAAACGATTGGAAGAGATACGACGCGCTACCGTCGGACCATTCCTTTGCGCATCGGAATAAAAATGACGACCAATATTGTTCGAGACACAGCGATAATAGAGAGTCCCGTTGCGCTTCCTTATCGCTGTTAAAAGAACAATCGGCACTCGGAGATATCAGACCCGCCGTTAGGCAACGATGATACGTTTCCGAAGGCTCGAGAAGTATCACCGGACCAGCGAGCGATATATCGCGCAATATTTCGCTTTGAATGCCTCGAGTCATTCGGAAGGTTAACCGATCCGATGAAAGTTCAATCCACTCGAGAGATAGAGAATTCGGGTAGAAAAGCTCCTCTGTGGGACTCGATCCGTGACTACGAAACTCCTTTAACGTCGCGGGAACGTATGCGCTATTGACGATCGACTCGTCGACTTTCGTTCGCGAATCTTCATTCGTACGATAACTCGAGAGAAATGCATTGGCGTTCTGACAATCACCGAGGGTTCGCGGCATCTGCTCTTTGTACCATTGATTCAAATCGAAAAGTAACGTTCGAGAGTCGAGTGTTATCAGTAGGAGATTTTCCTCGCCGCGCTTATTACCCGTTTCTGTTTGCTCGGGATTAATCTCTCGTACTATTGACTGCAGACTCGCGACTCTGTCGCCCTCGTTGAGCTCGAAATCGAAATGTTGACTCGGATCGTCCTTTAGCTTTAAATATGCATTCGAACCTTTGTCCGAAAATTTTCGCTCGAATAACATTGCGTACATTCGTAATACCGGCGGACGACGCGACGATTCTTCTTGATGAGACGCCCAGAGATAGCAGAAGGGACGCGGATCGTCCGTCGGCTCCAACAACGCGAGATTCGTTATTGATACGTTTTCTCCTGTTGGTGGACTCACCCATCGCACTACACCATCCATTTGCCAAATTATTATTCTTCCCAGACAACCGGATACGAGACAACCGATCTTTCGAGAACATATCATCGATGATGTTAGCGATTCTTGGTAAAGCGATGCCGATTCATATTTCTCGCGGGTGAAGCCGATGTACTGCTCGACACCTGGAAAAATGAAAGAATTTTGAAATAATTGTTTGTATTACGTTTTTATTCAAAAAGGAAAATGTATTTGATATATTTTCAGACAAAAACGAAATTTAGACTTTTTTTTATAGTATGAGAAGCGATTTAAAAACATTGAATTTTCGACAAATCGTTTATTGGAATACTTACGACTATTCATTAAATTGTACGCCACATGTTTTTCTCTGCTGAATCTGTTGTGTCTCAACGTTGCGGTTTCATTGCTTCCCGAGAAATCTAATTCCGCGGGACTCGATTCGTCGGCGATCGGTTCAGCGTCGGGTCCATCCCACGACGAGCGTCGCAAGTCGATCATTAAGTGATCGAGATTTCGTAACGCCACGCATGCTAATCCACTGTTTTCAACCGGAAAATTATGGATCCTCTCGTCGCCAAAGTCTTCCCACTCGGCGCCACCGATTACGACGCACACTTGTTCCACGCCGGCCGGCATCTAAAATCGGGGAAAACGGTACGGTAAATGACATATCGGGGGTAACGATACGGCATAATATTTTCCGAGTAACACGATGCAAAAACTCGCGGATGTAAAAAAAAAATTTCATTATCATAATCGATTAATCGAACGATTAATTTTTTTTTACTAAATTGATCCAATGCATAAAAAAATTTCTACTGCTCACCCGCACTGCTCTGAGGACCTGAGTAGTGGAGCAATCGAAAACGCAAATTAATCCGGAGGAATCACGTAATTTTGATGCTCCATTGTCCAATCCAACCAAAAGCATCGGCACTTGACCCGGCGGCGATGGAAACGGCGAAACGCATGTAACTCTGTCACGGAATGTCCAAAAACAGATACTTGTGCCGGTTTTGACATCGATTACTGCGAGTCTTGGACCACAACTTAACCAGGCGTAAGCCGCATCGCCAAAAAAATCACCCAACGGAGTGGCGCAGCTGTTGTATCGCGGCGATCCTATGGGAGAACCTACGTCCTCTTCCAACGAATTGTTTAATCGGTCCCATATTGAAAATCGAAGGTCTAACACTCTGCGGGTCTAAAAAATTTAATTTTTTTTTTTTTTTTTTTTGAAATTAGTAAAAAAAAAAAGATAGGAAAACGTTAACGATATTGATGTTTTAACGAAAAATATTTTTTCAGAATTTTGCAAATTTGTTTACGTCAACATAATTAATCCAAAGTAATTGTGAAAAATGGTGAATCGATGGATTTTTTTTTGGCAATTTTTGTAACGATAATGCGTATGAATTTAAATATTATATCATCGATGTCACTGCGGTTTCGTGATGAAATTTCGTGAAGATTCAATATTTGTACTTTCTTGCAACGCGATAATATTGTTATTCCAAGAAAATTCGTGTTTGTGCTGTAAACACGGTACGAGAGATGCAGGTTATGAATTTATTCGCAAAGCGTGCATTATAACCAATGCGCGCAAAGTTTACTTCCGTTCGATGAGCAGAAAAAAAAACAACACGGAAAATTCGTCGGTCAATTGATACTTACTTCGGATTTTGTGTCTTCCAGTTCCTTCATATCTGAAGTGGAATTTCGAATTCGCATCGGCGAGGAATATTCATCGAAAAAACGGTTTTTTCCACCGAGGAGCTTATCAGAGAAAGTGGGGGTTATGTGCGCAATGCTTTTCACGTAATTTTTTTTTCTCTTCTTTTTTCGAGCCCAGCGTGTGACGAACGAAAATATTATACAATGCACATATGCAAGTTGACTCTATTTGATCGTCGATGGGACGTGACAATTTCAAATACTTGTTCACTCGATTATTAAGGAAATTTTTATTCACTCCATCGCGCTCATGTAACCATTTTAAAACCGCGAACATCAAACGTGTGAACCGTTGGTAAAGTGTTGCCAAATGTAAAAATTCAAAGTTTTTCGAGATATCGAAACCTCGATATGGATGAGAGGGTGGTAGAAAATACCTCTGTGAAGTTAGCGGAGCAACTATGACTTTTATAATTTCTGAACATTTTATTAACTTGTTGGTCGTTTGTAGGTCATTGTTTGATTAATTACAACTTTTGTTAGATAATATTTTAATTGTTATTGCAAAATTAAAATTTCAGTGTCAAGATAGCGGATAAATTACCGATAAATTACCGCCGAATTTGCAGCAGCAACATAAAGTTATAGACATGCAACGTTGTAACTTTAATAAATTTAAGAAATATATACCATTTGATTGATGGCCGTTTGGTGGTAATTGGTCGACTACATACCCGACACTAATCCTAATATCAGAAACTCAACACGGCCAGAAAATATCATATAGCATATCGCTTCTCATGGAAGCAAAGTGCGTCTGTTCGACATTTTTTTTTAATAACTGAAACGAAAATTTTCAAAAATGAAATTCCGATGACAGTGCGATGTCTATTACAGATGTTTTCGTCTACATTTTTCGTGGATGGTAACTACTAGGAGACAAGATAGTAAAAGTGATTTTATTTTTATAAGGGCACTAAAATTTATCTATAGTACAGGTTATAGCTATAACGTGATACCGAGGCTCGCCAATTGACATGGATAAAATTGTATCGATTTAGACACGTGGTTATTTGAAAAATTCTTTTTTTTTTAATTTTTTATCAGTACGTCATGGAAATTGCAGCATTTTTGTCTGTTCATCAACATACGGTAGCACTTTTCCGCCAAATAATAAAACGGAAAAAGGCAATTTTTTGGACGGACAGGGATTCGATAATTTCAGGGAAAATGTAAAAAACATCGTATCACTAATTCCATACGATTGCCTGTACATAACAGTGTTTTCAAGGAGCAAAGAAAATAGCGCAGATCCAGATCTAAAAAATTGTTGAAAGATTTCCATGTTTCATATATTTAAAATCTTTTTTTTTATGAAAAAACAAAAAAAAAAAATAAAAAAATATCCTACTATTTATTATATTCGATGTTTTTTAACTTAAAGTTTGGTGGAAAAACTGGTGGTCGGTCAGTGGGGCAAAATATGATTTTTTATTGTGCAAAATATGATTTTTTATTGTGCAAAATATGATTTTTTATTGTGCAAAATATGATTTTATTTTTTATTAGTACATTAAATTGATTTTTATTGGTGGAGAGAAAAAAACAATATTCGACTTCGATGAATTCCATTGTTTTCGGCGTGTCTGCGATGTTGTAAAGTTCAGTTGTCTCCAACTTTAATTTGCTTGACCTTTTATTCCACTCAACTTGCGAGTGTCGGATGTTGAATAGATCGCGCAGCAACGTAAAAAAATAAATAGGAAATATATCTCTTCATTCCTTGCATTGCGGATTATCCGATATCTCGTAAGGGCACACGCGCGGAAACTTCATGCTTTTCCATGGCAGACGAAAAGTGAGTCGCGTTCCAGTGCCGGTGTACGCCATGTTGTAGTCCCGCGCATACATTTTTTCCAATATCATCATAAGCAATCCGTTGATCAAGCTGATACCCGCGGATACTTGCTCTTCCCGTTTGACCGATATCGTTCTTGCACCGTTAGTATTGCCACCTTCGGCCGGGCTGAGGCCAAATTGTTTATCGGCTTCGTACCACAGATAGTTAGTTGCTAAGCCGGCTATTGTCGAGACCAAGAAATCGCCGATCACCGCTGCTGGAATGAATCCCACAACTCTCGTCATTGCGTTGAATAACAAAAAAGCGCTCGACAAAATTATTCTTCGCAGCTCCATTATTAATTAAAGATTTTATTATTTTCTTTCGTTACGGCGAGAATATTCCGATTCACCGAAAAATGCACGACACCGAAATGCTTGTGATTCACGAGGATCTCCACAAAAATATCGAACATCGAGTCACCCGACACATGTATTTATCGATAAAAACATCGTTAAAAATGTATGGAAGCTTTATTTTTTATTTCAGACGATCCATTTTTATTTTCGTTATTATTTCAGACGACGAATGAGCGCTCGCATTTCAATGGTATACGAGCAATCAAAGCTTCGGTCGGCCGATGAGTTTCACTTCTCATTTGCTTCCTTATTATTTTTCTTTTGCTACTACCGGTACAGAATGTCGCTTTTTGTTGTGTATATATCTGTCTGTGCTGTCGTCTAGTTATGTATCAAGTCGGTCTGCCGGGACCCGACGAACTCTTTCAGGACGATTCGACCGGCTTTGAGGCTTTTTTCACAAAGCGAAATGCGAGTTTGCAAATTGAAAAGAAAAATAACAAAAGGATACTGATAATATCTCTCTATAATATATATAAAGTGTCTGAAATCGAGGGGAGGGCAAAAATATTCTAAGGGAATTTCCCCTTGGGCACCCCATCGACCAAAAAAAGAAGTCCCCCTTAGAAGGACAGAATATTTTTCTCTGGTCTTTTTTTTTGGTCGATGGAGTGCCCAAGGGGGAATTCCCTTAGAGATAAATGTTAGATAAATGTTATAAAGGGAAGGGAAGGGAAGGGTTTTTATTAAAAAATTTTTTAATAAAATATTCTAAGTCCCCCCTCCCCTTTTTGTTTTAAGAGGTGGTGAAATACCGCGGCCGGTAATAAAAACTGTAATCAACTTTTTTCGCGTATACTGATACTTACAATAAAAAAAAAGTTGATTACAGTTTTTGATACCGATTGAGCTCGGGGTAGGTGGGGGGGAAGGGATTGCACCTCCTCTTAAGTCCCCCTTAGAGGGACTTAGAATATTTTTCTCTCCCCTTGGCCCCCTTAGAGGGCCAGGGGTTTACATACTTGAGAGACACCCGGTATATGAGACGTCTTAGGAAAATATTCCAAGTTCCCCTTAGAGGGACTTAGAAAATTTTTGGTCGAAGGAGTAATGGCGAGGGGGGGGGGGGGGAGGGAGAAAAATATTCTAAGCCCCTTTAAGGGGAACTGACTAAAAAAAGTTGAAGAAAAAAAGAAAAGTTGCAGCGGTGATTAAACATTTTTATAATGTTGATAAAAGAAAAGCGAGCGCGCGAGTCCGGGGAAATACGAAATTGTAGGTGAATACGAAAAAGGACGTAAACTCGTAAAAGCACATCCGCGTCCGCGTTTCGACAGTATTTAATAACTAGGAAACGAGATAGTAATCGTAAAAGTGAAGTTATCTATATATTAGCGTATAGTTGAAACGTGACACGGAAACTGCATCATCAATTGCTACGTATAATACAATTGCATCGTTTTTACACGTGGACATTTTAAGAATTTTTACCAATTATTTTTCTTTCATTTATCGTATCATTATATTTGACACGGCGATTTTTTTCGAACGATAAAAAGATCGTTATGAACAAACAATACCTTACATAGTACGATTAACAATACAATGGTTTTGAATGAAAAAAAAAAAAAATAATAATATATATATACTAGAGTTTCCCCGGGCTCGCGCGCTACGCGTGCTCGCATTTCTTTTATCAACATTATAATAATATTTAATCACCGCCGCAACTTTTCACCAATGGAGGTCGCCGCCGCTTTTTTTTGTTTTTTTACTTAGTCAGTCCCCCTTAAAGGGACTTAGAATATTCCCCCCCCCCCCCCCTTCGCCATTACTCCTTCGACCAAAAATATTCTAAGTCCCCCCTTGAAGGCCTTAGAATATTTTGACTTTCCCCTCCCACGACCCCCCCCCCCCCCCTTCAGAAAAATATTCTAAGTCCCTCTAAGGGGATTCCCCCCGCCCCCTTCGACCGAAAATATTCTAAGTCCCCCTTTGAAAGAATATTTTGGACTTCCCCTTCCACCCCCCCCCCCCCCCCCCCGCCCCCAGAATAATATTTTACCCTGCCTCCCCCCCGCTTCCCCAAAGCGAAAATATTCTAAGTCCCGAGCGGGCGGGGGCGTGGTGGCAGGGGAGAGGTCGTGCGGGGCCAAGAGGAGAGAAAATATTCTGTCCCTCTGAGGGAGTCAAGCGGAGAGAAAAATATTCTAAGTCGCCCTTGGAGGGACTTATATATGTAGAGAGATATCTATAAAAATCGCTGTTCAGCCTGAATTACTCCCTCAAACAACATAAACAAGAAGCAGTTTCTGACATGTGGAAACCGCACGTGCTAATTTTCTCGAAGATTATGATGAGGATCGAGGAAATTTGGTGGAAAAAACCGGTGATCGGTCAATTGGCGGGAAATATAATTTTTATTGTTATTAGTACGGTAAATTGATTTCCATTTGGGTAGAAAAAAGCAATGTTCGATTCTGATGAATTCCATTTGGACGTTTCGTCGTGTCTCCAACGTTGCGAGGTTAATTTGGTTCCAACATTACTTTAACTGACCTTTTACCCCCCTTCTGCGTTCCGAGTGTCGGCCGAGACGGCCGAAAGAGCGGGAAATATCGAATATCGAATATATCTCTTTATTCCTTGCACTCCGGATTATCCGATAGTTCATAAGGACACACGCGCGGAAACTTCATGCTTTTCAATGGCAGACGAAAAGTGAGTTGCGAGCCGGTACCAGTGTACTCCATGTCATAGTCCCGCGCGTACATTTTTTCCAATATCATCATGAGCAATCCGTTGATCAAGCTGATACCCGCGGCTATTTGCTCTTCCCGTTTCACCGATATCGCTTTTCCACCGTTACTATCGCCACCTTCGGACTCGCTGAGGCCGAATTTTTTATCAATCTCGTACCACAGATAGTTAGTCGCCAATCCGGCAATCGTCGTCACCAAGAAATCGGCGATGATGGACGCTGGACCGAGTCCCACAACTGTCGTAATTCCGTTGAAGAACAAAAAAACGCTCGATAAAATCATTCTCGGTAGCTTCATTATTGATTAGATGTTTAATAATATTCGGATACAATGCAAAATGTCGCAGGAGCTCGCGATTGAGGGGGGATCTGGACGAGAATACCGAACCCCGAGTCTCCCGACGCGTGTTTTATCGATAAAACATCGTTAAAAAATTTATGGAAAATTATTTTTTTATTTCGGACGATTCTGCGCGTCGTATATAGTTGACGTGGCAGACGTACTTTTCTTTTGCTTCCTTATTCCTATATATACTATAACGCGGGTTTCGAATGTCGCTTATACGCGCGATTGTGAAAAGGAATTTTATGGGGCAAATAGGATAGGAGGCTTTTCTTCTCTCGATTTCCTCGTATGTACATATGCACCTTCCTACAAAACGGGACGTCGGGACTGCAGGCAGCGGGCGGTCAATTATCGCGCGCGATTCTATTCTTTCTTTTCGCGACATATTGGAATTTTTACTCCATTGGTAATTCATTCTCTACTTTCCTTGTTCGGTTCGATTTTTCGCCGCGCAGCGCTACCCAACTTGCGCGTCGTCTGCATCGTTTTCCCGGTTCCGTTGAGCGTTTATATCGAAATTAAATTATTAAAAATAGTCAATTGTGAATAATAAGATATATCTTTTATTGTCCGTCCCGCAAAATGGCCGTCAACACACGACGCGGCTACCGATGTCGATGTTTCGAAAAAATCAGCATCGACACCGGTTTTACCGATTTTCGATGCAGTCGTACCAAAGAATATGAATATCTAGATATTCATGGCAACGGCAGCGTGGAAATGCCATTTAATGACACCGATATTAATAATGGATTTCGAAAGGATAAGAGACACAAGCGAGTGCCCGACGGATGGAGCGACATTTTGTTGACTAATATAACGACGCGAACGCCAAGTATTATCGTTTTTTCCGTTAACGATTGCCAGAAAACATGCCGCTGCTGCTGTATCATTCGCGACTGTTGCGAGTCATTACGCAGATTGTGACTGACATCGCGTTGTTTACTCCGCGATAATTGTCGATATTTGTCTTCGCGACATTCGCGACCGTACACAGCGGCGCATACATCACACAGGATACCGTTTTCTCGACCGGTCAATGATGTGACGAGGAAATTACAATATCTTCTCGTGTGTGTTGTACAACGCACGCGGCGGCGGCATCGACGACGCCCTTCTTAGCATCGCGATAATCGATTCGCAGGATCGCGCGTCAATTTTTCTCAAATACTCGATAGCTTATCAACGATAGCTTTTTTTTTAACCGTTTTTTTCCAAAGTCCAGAAATTTTTCGATTTGAAGCGTAAACAATGTATTGGTAAATTGTAATTTCTCGGAATTCGAAGAATATCGATTCGCGTGATTCGCCTCGAAAAAAATAGGAATCGTTATTTCAACGGTGCTTCGGCGTGAAAAGGCCGAACTCCACGGGTGCTTTGTACTTAACCTGCTATAACTGCCTCGTCGATGTTATTTGTTCCTTGATTGGCGAAAAAGTACGAAATTTCATGTGAAAAATTGAAAACGCGCGATGATTTCAGAAAAATGTGTAACGTCGAACGAGTCTACGATTTCTTCCAAGTACCAAAGTACCAATCGAGACTTGCTATGAAATTCAAGTGAAAGTGTGACTGCGACGATTTGGGGGTTGCAGCTTTGCCGCAAACACGCGTAATAACTCTGATTCCGCATTTTTTTTTTCATCTTCGCAGCGCGGAGAAAACGTGCAAGGCGCTCTCTTTTTTACGATAAATAACGGCAGACTCGTCATTTCCTTTGACATGAGTATAATAGTCGTAGATTCGAAGTGAACAACGAGATATTGTATCCGACGATTTGCAAATGGTAGCTTTTGAAACTCGAGGCGGGATTCACAGGTCGGGGAACGTCTGCGTATAAAAAGGTGATCGCTTTTTACTCGTCCGAAATAATTAAAAAAAGCGCTTTCTATTTTTTTTTTTTTTAATAAATTATTACCGGGCTAATCGTAGGTAAAAAAAAACATTTCTTTGATATTATTAATTTTTTTCTTCTCACGAACGCCTCATGTAGAATGCAAAATGTTACGATACGTTTTTTTTTTTGTTCAGACGAAATATGAGAAAGCCAAAAAGTAATTCGGAGGCCTTGTTAATTTAAAAAAATCTTTCAATGATATAGCTTTCGAAAAAGGAAATCGTCGTTTCTGAATCGTCTTAAAATAAAAATGAAAAAATAGTAAATTTTTGTCTCATCTCGGAAGAAGATAAAAAATGAAATCCGAACAATTTTTCCACATCCGTTTCGATTATCATGCCTCGAAAAAAATGTATCCCTACAAGCGCTTACTACGAGCTTACGATTTTCCTTCTTCGGATTATTGGTGACGTGTGACAAAAACATATCCTTCAATTTGTTTGACACGCGCCGACTTTTTACCGTTATAAACGAGTGCGTCATAGGAAGAGAAAATGAACGAGAAAGATATCCTCGCACCTTGTGTAAAAAATCATAAGAAAAATTGATCCATCTTCGTCACAGCTCTGGATACACCGACCGTCGATGATGTTCGTAAGATTATTAGGTCGTTCTTCAACGTCCGCGAGATTTTGGAAAAGATTCGTAAATTTCGGACGCAATGGAGTGAAAAAGTCCGAAGCACTCGTACGCGTGAGTGTCCTCACGCAAGAAGGTCCAAAAATTCACGAATTACCGTCGATTATCCAAAAAGCTGGTGATATCGCCCACCTCTGTTCACCCGAAGAGACTCGAAAAGATCGCGAGAAAAAAGCTGCAAAAATAGATGCGAGAGAAAGCGGAACTCGAAAAAAACGTATCCACATCGAGACCGCCGAGGGAACGGCGATTCTCTTCGGTTGCCAGTCGAATTTCATCCGAAATACCGAGGACGACGAGATTGACGACGACGAGGATGAAAGATGCAAATCGGAGTCGCGAGCGGTCGAACCTGTTATCAAGAGTATGATGAGCGAGGAAATAAATTGTCGAGTGGCTCTGGAAGCACTGAAAGAAATAATTTTACTGGAGAGGAGCAGCGAAGGGGCTTACAGAAGTAGCGGAAGATCAAAGTTATCTACGAGCGATGGTCGGGAGAGAGTTTTCTCTCAGTTGATGGAAATGATCGTCAAGTCTCGCGAAACCGAAATGATTATCGAAGGACTTTCCTTGCTGCAGAAGGACAGAATCAGCTCTCCAAAGAATCCTTACAGAGATCGTCTCGCCGATCAACTTCTTATTCGCGCGACCAACGGAGATATTAATGTTGAGCAGCTGGTAAAATCAGTGAAAATTCTATCATCTTACGAAGATCGTAATTATCGAGAGATCGCTGACGCTCTGTGGATCGGTATCAAGATTCGTCAGGAAGACATCAGTGAGGACAATGTGGTTTCGCTCTTCAAAATCCTGGCGCGTTTCGGGACGAGCAGAGAGATCGTCAAATCGATTTTGGAGAAGAAATTAATGATCAAATGGTGGAGATTAAACGGCACGCAGATGGCAGAGATATTGAAGATTTTTCAACATGTAATGATTAAGTATAACAGGCTGAAGTGTTGAATCAATTATGAAATGACCACATAGAGAAAGAATTAGTTGGAAGAATCGCTCTGTAAAGATTCCTTTCCGAACGCCGGTTCTTCCAGTTAATCCTTTCGCTTGAAATATTCATTGACCATTTGTTCGGATAAACGATTTTTTCCAGAAGTCTTTCGACTCTACGATCGCGTCGACTTGCGCGCGGAAATGGATAACGCTACACGCGAATACAGCCGACGAGACAGAGTTGTTCGACTTTATGAATATTTTAGTGAAAATTAAATCCACGGAAGCGCCGATCGAGAAGGCATTGACTAAATACATCGAAAGCAAAGGCCTCCGTACCGAAGATCCATCTTTAATGGCTTTGATGTTAAACTATTGCGTTAAAAATCGCATAAGACAGCCGCGGATTCTCGCAATTTGCGAGAAGTATTTGATAAAACGAGCTATGGATTTGCCAGCCTCCCTTTTGGCTCCTCTTTTCGTGCCCTTTGGATATCTGAACCATCGACCTGCGAGCGCCGAAAACTTTTGGACGATATTCGAAACTGCGTTAGCATCAAAATTCTCCAATTTGGAAATTCACGACACCCTCAATATTCTTCTCTCGATGATTTATCTCGAACGTTCGCCCGGTCATTTCGTCGACGAAGTGTTCACCCCGAAATTCCTGGAAAAATTGCACGCTGAGGGAGACAACGCAACGATCGAAAGTCTGAGGGAAAAATTGCGTCTCCTAGACGCCGCCATGTCGATGGAAGACGATAGTTACGCGTGTCGCATACTTCCCGATGATAAATCGGAGAAAAGGGTGTTGATGAGGCCGAGAATAAGGCGCATTACGAAACTTATCTATAGATCGTTAGCGTCGATTGTCGGCACCGAGAATAAAATCGGTAAAGACGTTATCCTCGCTCGCCTACCGATCATCGATTTGTACACTTTGGATCTTTTCGTTTACTCGAGTCCCATAAAAAGACCGATCTTTCGATTGAACGGAACGAACGGGGAAAACATCGGAACAGCTTTGCTCATTCATTTGCCCGAACATTATTGCCGCGATGCATCGTACTTGATCGGTCCACAGGAGATGCGTATCCGGCATCTGACGAAACTGGGATTTCGCGTTATGACGCTAAATTACACGAGACTTCTGAGATTGACAACTCGAGACGACAAAATGAGAGATTATCTCGCAGAGAGGCTGCGCGCGTCTCAACATCTTTAGATACACATTTACATTTTTTTTCTCATTTTTAACACTTTTACGTCATTATATCGTTATTAGATACTGTCATTTGTAATGCTTTTTCGTCCCAATCGACAATGTGCATCTTTACACTTTACGCTCTTTTTTTTTATTTTAATATCTTTAATATCGATGTATATTTTAAGGGATAAATTTAATGTCACGGATAAAAAAAAAAAACTAAAATGAGCTTTTATTTGCATTATGGAAAGGCCGGCGCACCGAATAACAGTCATACAGGACGGTCATAATTTTTCATATTTTTCATAATTTTTCAGATTTTCATATCTGTGATCTTAATACCGTTCAAAAATAATTTTCCCCTTTTTTTCGATTTGCAAAAAAGAAATTCGACATCGATGTCGCACCACTGCATAGACGTTTATTTGACATCGGCAAATAAATTCCGAGCCCCGGGGAAGAATTAATTTTTATTTCACAGCGATGTGAAGTGAGCGCTTAAGTGGTATTATGATATCACACGGTGATTTCCAGCATTTTTCCGGCTCACAGTCAATGGCATCGAACTTTCGACAACGACGCATGTAATCCCATCGGATTTCCTACTTATCAGTTCATCAAACCGCGTATCCGGTTTATCAGTATTATACGCGGGAACGCGGGAAGTACCGTGTATGCGGAAAAAAAAAATGAAGATATACGTCAGATAGAAGAGATATCGTCGTTGACCGCGTTGTATGCGTTATTTTCACTTTCTGTTAATAATTTCACTGTCCTTTTTCCTCGAACATTAGGGAGGGAGGGGATTATACATTCTTATCCATGTGTTGCATTCAAAATTTCAATCTAATGGCATACATTTTTTCGGAGCGCCAGCAGTGACAATGCAATATATCGAACTCGTTTCGCGAAACCGCAGGGAATTCGCGAAACCGCAACGACCCGCTCGCGGGCTCGTGCGACACTTGCGAACGTCATTCGCCGCGGATGCACCGTATTGTCTGGACGATGGTAAAATTATAATGAGGAAGACGGTAAACTACAATTTACACGCGCGCGGTTAACACGCGTCTTCTACGCAATAATGATAAGCGATTTTTTTTTGCTCGATTCTCTCGATTGACCTTTTCGGATTTTTTTTTACATTTTCGTTTCAGTTATATTTTGAATCATCAAAAAAATGTAATTAGTGGAAAAATTATTATCGCTCTGATGACGATAAAAATATTTATATATGAATAAAATAATAATCATGACACGTCAATTTTTTTATTTCGCGTTCGAAATTATCGCGACGATTGCAGTTTTTTTTTTGTCTATCATCGATGTTTCGATGTATCGATATTCGCAAAGTCTATTATAACGTCTCGCTTCCGGTTTTTGAGTTCTCTCGAGGAAGTTATCGTCCAACACCGGGGAGGTCTCGTTCGCAACGATTCGCAGGTTTATATATAGGATCGACGGTAGGTAAC
Organism: Cryptus viduatorius; assembly: GCA_964006125.1. Taxonomy (NCBI): domain Eukaryota; kingdom Metazoa; phylum Arthropoda; class Insecta; order Hymenoptera; family Ichneumonidae; genus Cryptus; species Cryptus viduatorius. The sequence continues at coordinate 2,947,326 of OZ023226.1, forward strand.
GTGCCCCCGAGACGTCGTAAACGCGAGAACGCGATGCCCAATGAGAATACATATAGACACCTATAGACGAAGAACTTTCGATGGTAGAGAGAGAGAGAGAAAAGTCGCGATGTTTAGTTTAGAATGCAACCGAAGGAGAGAACGACTACGTTGGTTCGACCAACGCGTGAGGGGCGGGGAGGGGGGGGGCGTCACACCCGTATTTAAAAATATATCGTCGAAGCTTCGGCACGCGAGTGCACGTATATATGACGGATCTGTGTCTCCCTGGGCGCGGACGCGCTCACCGAGACGCAAAGCAGAGAGAGCGAGAGCTATCCGATGAAAACACAGCCAATACGCCAAACGGTCTGATACAATATGCTCCTCTATGTATTTGCACAGCGCATCATTTTCGCGGCTTCTCTTTAGTCTTCTCTTGACGCAAATTCGGACTGTATACGTACGCGCGTATTTATACTGCTGCGAATCTACAAGTCCGACTTCTCAAGAGCGAAGACGAAGCGAGTAAAAACAGCGACAAAAAAAAAAAGAAATCGCACATATACGATCGGACAAAATGAACGCTATACGATGAAATTATCAAAAACTAAGTACCAAAAAAGGCGGAATTTCGATGATTTCCGGTAAACATATATTTTATTTTTCAGCTAAATTTAAAAAAATGTAAAAATTTTTTTTTTTTTTTTTTTGTTTAATATCGCATGCTGAGAAAAAGCTAAAATGTTAATTTATTAAAATAAAAAATGGAAGGAAATTTTTTTTTTTCTTCATTTATTTATCTCCGATCGGCACTTGGCAATGATATACATAGGCGCTACGTTGCGGAGTATTTTGAATCGCAAATATGCGACTCGAAAACAACATGTGTACGTCGAGAGTTCGAAAAAGGGTAACTCTCTCGGGATTCGCGTATTACGTACCGAAGCTACGATGACGTAAAATAATGGAAACACGAAGACGCGCAATAAGTACGAATGCGGAAAAAAATGATTTACTTTTTGTCGTTGCTGTTTTTTGGTGTCTTTCGTACGGTACGCGGCGCTCATTGACAATAGAAACGGTGACCGTAAGCAACGGTTGTACCTACCGAGAAATGTAACGTTCGTACTGCTTCGGTTGTTCTTGGGCGCGCGTGCCGCTCGCGAGCTACATAACCGCAATATAGCGTATCGAAGAGTTACCAGTAGCCTCGGTCTCTCCGGGCGGTTCGTTCGCTTTTCAGATCGTAACGATCATCAGTGTGCTCGCCGCGTTATGTGCCGAAGGTGTGTAAACCCCGTGAGCTACTTAGACCGTGAAAACAGAGTGTGCGCTGCATAGTATTTTTTTTCTCTCGTCACTCGTAATATGTCTTTTCCTTAGTAATAAATTTTATTTTTCGAATCCACAAACGCACATCGAGCAATTTAGTACGCGATGTAAATTAATTTTTTTTTTTCTAAAATCAAATCTTTCTCATGATTTTAATGTCGGTGTCGAAAAAAAAATGAAAATAGTACGCGCGCGTAAAAAAAAAAACGGAAAAGGAAAAAGAGAGTTATGGAACGCAGATAAATTAGAGAGGATTTACCAAATATAAAACATATACATATAGAATAATACTTACGGGAGTTGGCGATCGCGAGCGGATCACACGCTTCGCCGGTTAATCATACTTTCCGCTGCTACGCGTACTAAAACACACTTTCGCTATCGGTAAACGCAGTATCGCGATTGTCCTCGACTACCGTTATATATTTATTTATTTTTTTCTTACACAGGTAACAATACTTTCTTGTTTACTTCGCGTATTTGCTGAATTCTTACGGCAAACACGAGATTTTGTAAAAAGAATAGAAATTTCGTAACCAAATTGCAAAATAAAAAAAATAGCCAAAAAATTCTTTACATTTTTAATAACTCGGAATTGTTGCAAAATAGTTTTATGCGTTTTTTCTTCTCTTCTTCAAGACTCGCGTCGCAAAATAATCGAGATATTTCGCTGATAAGACTAAGTACGCGCGGCAATTCTCGATCTTCCGCTCGACGTCAGTTACACATAATACCGTATATATCGAAATTGAGATACGGCCTCGTTGTTTACATAGTTCAATATTTATACGCGCACACGTGTATATCTCAGATAGGTATATATTGAGATTTATGACTGCCAGAGCACCGACAATGTTCTTATTCTCGTGAATAATAATCAACTGACACTCAATCGACATGTAATTAACCCGTTTCGCAAGATGAACGAATAAAAAACAAAATTGCTAAACTCAATTAAGATCGAGTAGATTTGGGCCGATTTTCATTGCCGAAATATTCAATAGGCACAATACGTTGAAAAAAAAATCTGTAATTATAATTCTTTCTAATAAATGCTCCGTGAAAATTTAAAAAATTTATTTTTCAAAATCGCTTTTGAGTTTTTTTTCGCCCACAATGTTCTTTGACAAAATGTTTAATAATTACAATTTGTTAAAAAAAATTGGTTATTGTAAAAAACAATGTTTTCCAAGGCCGCAATTTCTATAAATTTTCTCTTTTTTTTTATTTGATTCCCTTGATTTTCCGTTTTTCAGTAATTATCAAAAACTTACCCCGATGATCGGCAAAAATCTTCCGGAATAATCGGAACTGATGGTGCGAATTATTCGTCGACTCTGTGCGCGAGTTTTCGACATTTCGAGTGTGGTGCCACGAGGTTTGGAAAAAAAAAAGCAAATAAACAAAACATTCGTTACATGCTATGTGACAACAGTGAATCTCGCATTAATTGCGCAAAAGTTCTTTTTCGCGACTGCGATGAGCCGCAAGTGAGACGAGAGGTGCATTAACCGGCCCTCTCGATGAGCCGCGTTATGCCTGTGCAGGACATTTGACAACCAACGAGACGTCAGCGAGGTCGGAAGGGATTGAGTCTGTCGCGAAGTATTATTATTGTCGCGTGTCTCACGGACGACGCCATCTTCGAGCGGCATCATCAGTCGACGGGTGATAATCGATGATCGATTCGATCAAAAGTCGTCTAATAAACGGAAGGACTGCGAAGGCTTCGCGAGGTAGAAGAACCAGCGACGCGGAGGGAACAAACAAACGAACGGGGGAGGGGATTTCAGTTGGTGTACAACAAGTTAGCTCGGAGAAGTGCGGATCGATCCGCCCGAGCTGCGGACGGGGACGCTGTGCGCGCCGCGACGACGTTACTTCTTCATCCCCGCCGCACGCGCGCTGTGCCGGCGCCGTTGCCGCTGCTGTCGCTGCTGCTGTCCCGTAATACCTGACGCCCGTTTTTCCCCGAGAGAACTCTCTATTACGCCTCGCGACGGAAACACGGCATCTATTTCGACTCTATTCGCGTACCGGTATATCAAAAACCCCGCGCCGTCAATCATCGACTTCGGCTACTGCATCTAACATTCTCCGCGTCGAATTATTCGTTTCGCGAACGACCAACAAAAGAAATAAAAAATCCAATAGTTCTCGAGGCCCAACGATACGTCGTCGTCTGGCGCGAGTGCACGGTGGCTCGATCGAGAGCTTTCATAAAAATTCCAAAAAAATAATTAATTAATTCGAAAATTTTCGTGTCTCGGCGTTTGTGATCTTCGAGTGTGAAAAAAAAGGCAATAGTGAAAATAACGATAAACGGTGTCCTTCGAAGTGTGACTACTCGCAAGCTAACAAATCGAAGTTATCAATCGAAAGTGCGGGTCATTCGACAAAAATGTTGAATTCCTCGATCGCGAAAACAACGGAGCAACGAGCGAACCGATGAACCGAGTGAAGGGCGAGTCTCCCGAAAAATTATATCGAAGTTTCTGTGGAAATTAATAAACGTCGGTAGAAAAGGTTTTTCGTTTTTTTGAAACAATCGTCAAAGACTCGATCCGTTCGAGGGACTTATTTTTTTTTTTTTTCCGAGTTTGGTGAGAGAAAATGATAATAACAATGAAGCCATCCTGAGGTCGTTGATGTCGCATTGATTGACCCTTGGAAACCGAGGTTTTCTCGTTGCCGAGGGATCATCGACATCGCTTCCTTCTGCCCGCCTCGCTGTACGCGCGAATTTCCGCGAAGTGTTGATTGCCGAGACGCCGGAATAAGAAAATGTTTCGTGACTCGTTTCGGAGGGCGCGAAAAAAATGTGTAAATTTTGTGGAGTAATCGTCGTCGGTGAGTGCTCCAGCCACGTCGGAAGGATAGCCCATCCGCGGAGTCTCTTTGCTTCGCTTTAATTCCGCACTTGCTGTTCATCGACGAAAAAAAAAAAAAAAAAAAAAAACAGCCTCTCTCCGCCGAAGATGACTGGGAAACGTGATTAACACGGGTTCCATGTCGTCGACCGAGTGATTTCACACTTATTTCGCGGAAGCGTCACATTCGCGAGGCGAAAGTAGATACAGCGAGCAATTTGCATTAATACTCAGAAATCAGAGGTTTCTTACGCCAAATTCTCAATAAATACGAAAAATTGAGGAAAGAAAAAAAAATCTCTATATAAGACAGAAAAACGTCAAAGGCAAACAGTACGAAAGTTATCGACGTTTCGACACGACTGATCGGTGACGAAGGGGCAAACACACCTGTCTCACTAATTCCCTTGCGCGCCGTGCGGAATCTCCTCGAATATCCTCGACGTCATCCGAGTCGTAAACTCGTATTATTTGTTATTTCGTTCGAAATCGGTATCTCGAACATTTTTTTTCTTCCCGTGCGTACGAGACACGTGAAACCGTATCGCGCGCAAAGAAAAACAACAACAAAAAATAAAAAACGAAGGAAATATCGAAAAAAAAAAAGAAAAAACCAGAGGGATTTCAAAGACGAAATTCAGTCACCGGTTATCGTGTATACTAAATAAATATTGGATTCTCCGAGAAAGCACCGCGTCATGTTTTGCTTTCAGAGTCCATTTACGCGAACGTCGAGAGTGCCACCGGTGGAGGCGACGACAACGACGACGACGGCAACGACAACGACAACGACATCGTCGTGCGGGAGTCCGTCGTCCCGTGGCACGGGGGCGTCGAGCGAACCGTCAAACAAGGGTTCCTCGGTGCCGACATTGGTTGGAAACGGCACAACGTCCGCGGCGTTAACGGGGATAGGATCGTCGGACTCGAAGCGCCGGGGATCGGAGGCAATAAGCGAGGATTCGGGTTCGTCATCGATAAAATTCATCGATCAGGTATCGATATCCGGTGGCAGTAGTACCGATACCCTTCCGGGTATAAAATCAGATTATCTCGACGCCGATCCTTTCTCACCGGGTCCTGGAACAAAGTCTCCGGACAATAATCCCGAGATGATCGGCGAATCGTCATTACCGATCTCGATGTTGATAAACAATCATGAGAATCGCCAGCGCGCGAATGGAGCGTCGAGCGGATTATCGGCAATGACGAATATACGAGTGGTGGACAATGTTCATTCGTCGAAATCGGCGGTATCGTCGACAAAATCGACGAATAACGGCGGTGGGGGTGGGAGTGGTACAGGTGGAAGCGCGAGTGGCGGTGGCAGGTGGCGCAGAAAGCTGCTGCTGCGCCTTCGCTCATCGGACTCGTCGAACTCCTGTAACGGCGAGACGTGCTCCACCTCGCCTTCTCCCTCCCCCGTTAGCAGCAGCGACAACTCGAGCGGCACGAGGTCGTCGTCTTCGTCGAGAAACAATTATTCTCGACGTAATAATAATTACAATAATCAACATAATCACAATGAACGCGCAAGCAGAGCCGAGAGATCGGTAAAAATCGGTAACGATACGAGTAACGAGATTTCGCGTCGACGTGAATTACCGGCGGCTATAATAGCGACTCAGCCGGAGGTGGACGAGGCGGTTGAGGATTGTTGCACTCGAGATAATCCTGTTATCGAGTCGCCGAGTATATTTGCATCGTCGGTCGGTGATTTAGCGTCGTTGGAGAACGGCTACAGCGATCCCGAAGACGAAGACGAGGATTTGGAACGGTGCAACGACGGAGAGACTGAAACTGAAGAGGGATCTTCCCTGCCGTCGAGTCCCGCGGCCGTTGCTGCCGTTAATCTGACCGCTGTTCCAACGCCGGTTGCGAATTATTACGGATTTTTGTCGGTGAACGGTGGCGCTATGCGGCAGGAAACTACCAGCACCAGTTCACCCCAATTGTCCACCGGGAATAACGCGATTTCGGGAAACGCCTCACCGTTAACACCCGTGACGACGTCCTTCAATGGCATTTGTCCCGCCGCCGCTAGCATCAGCCTGAAAGCCGATCTTCTCGATGCAACGAGCTGCCTACCGGCCGCCAGGTCGTGTCCCAATCTCGAACAACAGAGCGCCGGATGCTCCTCGGCCAGCGGATCGTCGAGTCCGAGTCCGAGTCCCGGACCCGCCGGTCCGAGATTCAAACCTCTCGAAGAGGGCGATATTCAAGTCTGCTATCTCAATCACACGAGGACTTTGGTCAGCAAAATACTCTCGAGCAAATTTCTACGGCGATGGGAAACTCATCATCTTTATCTCAACGATGCCTGCCTATCCTCGAGAACGGTAGGAATCATTACGATTTATTTTAACTCACGCGCGACGAAGAAACCCTCGCTTTACCCTTCTTCCCTACCGCTTCAAATATTTCCTTTGTCGGCATTTCCACATGTGCTTCGTATCACTGCAAAACGTTAATACACTTCGGGATATCATCGTGATAATTCGTTACCGGGTTACGGGGCTTGTGATACGTCTTACGTATCCGGATCATTGCCTTTTCTTCCAAAATTCGCTTCGAAAAATCCAAGTATTAAAATAACATTTATCGCCAAAGTCCGGCGTATACGCAAATTACAATTAATCTGAATGAGAATTAAAAAAAAATACTCCAACGACTATTCTACAAAGAAAGACTCTCATTTCGTGTGTCGATTCGCCAACAGACGCAAAAATAAAATGAACGAAAGATCATGTTTAGCACTGCAAACAGACCGATTCGTAAACAAAAAAATCATTTCGTCTCGTTACGGGAGATGTGGGAACGGGGAACAGATTACTCAGCGTTTCGGATGCTGTGCCGAGTAGTATATCTTTCGGTAGTACATAAACACGAGAGAGTTCGTTGGCACTCTTGTGAGGACAGTCAACCGGTGGTGTAGCGATGCCGGTCGATGCTCTCTCCTCGGATCTCCTAGGCTATCGTAGCTCACCCGGAATTCGCGTCTGTCTTCTAAATATCTCCCGCAATTTTCCATTAACCTCCGCAGCATCAAATTTCTCCAGTCCGCGGCTGATTAATGCAATAATAAAAGCGGAACGCAAACACCTCTGGTTATCGGAGTTGCTAAAGCGCAAAGTAAGCCTCCCGATCGTTTATTCTCGTATCGTTTCCTTTAAATTTTTATTAACTCGCTTTTCAAATTATTTCATGGTATTTCCTAACATTATTGGTCATTGGAAAAATAACTATACATTTTATTGATTATTTTATTATTTTGAGAAATTTCGTAAAACATATCGATGATTGAAAAAAAAAAATCTTAAAATAAATAATTTTATTAGATAAAGCATAGTTTCCGGTCTTTCCTTCGTAATAGATATCACAGCTAGCGAATTAACTTACTTTTTTTTCTTTCCGATCAATCATTTAATTATTATTAATAAAATATTTACAAGATCGAAAGTAAACCCCCAGTCATCTTGTCATGTATGTCAACTGCGAGGGAATTGACATTTTTTCTTTTTTTTTTTTTTTCTTTCGTTTAATTATTATTGCTCTACGCATGTCGACGATTATTGTCACTGATACGTCGTATTAACGATCGTCAATATCGACCGTCATTTTCGAGCGAATCGTTCGTCCGCGTAACGTTGAATTACGCACCGACAACAATAGATCGTAAGGCACACGTGTCATCCGATCTATTGTCCATTTTTTTTTCCCCGCAAACGATCAATAGTCTGCCTTATCGTCATCGGGTTTCCTTCGAGAAAATGACAATTTTCTTTTTTCCTTCTAGTTAATCGTTCGTATCTACTTTTTTCCACCCTCTTCCGGCTCTTCCATCATTTGTCGTCATCCTTATCACTTTCCGCGAATTATCGATTCTCTGTCTATATACATATATATAAGTTTTAGAAAACTTATATATACTATACAGCAATAACAATAATAATATCTCATTTTTTTATTTAACCGATAATGTAATGAAATTCATTAAAATAATTTAATAACCGAGAGAATAAATAGATATTAAAAAAAAATATTGATGTACTATACATATAAAGGATTTTATAGGGGTTATAAAACTTACGCTACGAGACGAGAAACGCGAGAGATATCGTTTTTTTTTTTGCCGCGAAAAGTTCTCACCGAGTTTCGGGTCTCGAAAATATGTATGCGCGCAAATAATTGCTTCATTAATCATATCGATGTGTCATGACGATGTCGAACTTGGGACGAAAGCGATGCCGGCTGGTTGAACCGTGGAAGGGGCAAACTCCGAGGGGCTTAGCCCGCGCGTCATCGAAGCCCCCGATATTTCTCTGTTAAGCTCGTGCGTCAATGAACAATCACTTGGGCTAAATTTGTGACGATTCAATAATACGAGAAACACGTCTGAATGTGTTTAGTCTTGTGGAAAAAAAAGATCGTGCGCTCGAAGCGCGCGAGAGAAAAGGCGTTCGATCGACGATCGGCAATTGCATTGTGGCGAACGATGATAATAGGCGCCCCGATGATCAAAATTATCAGCGGCAACGGTGCAAATAAGAAATTCTCACAAACGCGGATGATTTCGAAAAGTTTTATTATTCCGAAATTGAATTCTTCTGGTTCGCGAGAGTCATGAGACGATTTATGTTAATGTTGGATTTATTTTCTCATCTCAATGAAATCGTGATTTTTTTTTCCTTCCACTCGTGTCAGTATTTTGTACAATTGTTATAAAAAAATAAAATTGAAATTTAATAATTAATACAATATTATTTTATTTGATTTGAATTTAATACTCACATTTATCAAGAGATCAAGAGACGCGGCAGCGTCTTGACGCTAAGTAGTTAAAAAAGATAAAAGATCGCGCGGCGCTCGTATATATCGTTATACGCTCATATCGTGAACACCAAATTCCAAGTATCAGTTCGTGAACACAGCAACTTGTGATATCCGTATCCGTGATCCGCGAATAGTACACTTCACATTCCGTCATCGCAATAGAGGTTAAATAGAGAGGGGGGAGGGGTATTTATAATTTTACTTTCGCGAAAGCTACTAATAAAAAAAAATCTCTTTCGTAGTAAAAAAAAAGGGATACGCGTGTGAAAAAATTATATTAACTAATGGCAGGCGAGTGGTAATTTCGATTAATAAATATTATGCGTGTGATACAAAAAAAATCGTTTTGTACGGATTTTTAGCCGTGCAAAATAAAACAGTTTTCTTTAAAAATAAATAATTCAAATTAATAATAAAAAAATAAATGAAAAAAAAAAAATAAAATAAATAGTAGAAACATTTTTCTTTAAAAAATGTAAAAAAAAAGACGCCAAGTGGTTTAAATAATTTCTTGCGAATAAAAAATTTAAAAAATAAAAAATCACACAAGCCAAGTAAAAATAAAAAACTTGGCGTGTCCTTAGAACACAAATAAATGCAGTAGCAATAAAAGAAAGGACGAGCAAAGTTTTTTTGTTTTTTTTTTTTTAATTCGCCCATAAGATTTGCTTTTCAAGTTTTTTATTTGAAAAAAATCATTTTAAAAAATCATTTTAAAAATGATTTTTTTATTACTTGGCGACGTTTTTTTTTATTTATATATTTTACAGTAATATATTAATATTTTATCGAGTATTATTATTTTTTTTTTCAATTATCTTCTCATCTTAAAGAAATCTTATCCTCCCACTCGAGTTACTTGTATTCAAATTTTTCTTTGGGGTAATGCAATTGATTATTTTTTTTTACATTTATTCGGCGATAAACTTGTAAGTTATAGGAGTATCACGGAAATCCGTGGCGGTCGCGATGCCATACTTGCTTTCCGTACGTAAAGCAATCAAAAGAGGTTGGTCGGCGAACAATGAAAGTGCCGAACCCAATCGCAAACCTCATTCGATATAAATCGCGCAACTCTGTCCCGCTAAGTTCCGCATCGTTGACTCGGAAATTGGCACGGTATTATTTTCGTCAAGCAAACGATATTATACCCGATATTACCAATCGAAAGCGCGGGCATTCGAAATTGCCAGTTTGTCGCGCGAATCATCTTCAGGTTATTGGGAGGCGATAAACGAAACGAAGAAAAACTTATATAGCGTTTAATTGTATCGATAGTGCGCTCGCGTAATAAACGATAAAATAGATAATTCCAATGGTTATTGGCGAAGAATTTGCGAATAGAATAAAAAATTTTCGAATGAACAACAAAATTTGAAAATGTTCGTATTATTTTCTCCATCGTTATCTTTTTGCACGCGCGATTGTAAAATATCTATTTTTAAAAAATCCGTACCTCTCGAATTCTCATATTTACCCGAAACTGGCGGCTATCTCCGTGTACACCACCAATTCACGGTGTGCGAGGCTATCGGCTTTTTTAAAAGTCGATAAAAGCAATCACGGAAGGTATAGAGTGCAAAAAAAGGAATTGCAAGTTAAAAAGAAAACGCGGTAGTGGCGGAGTCGGAGGGTAAAAGCTCGGCGCATTCGCGTCGCAAAGCGATAGGGTTGAGTAGAACGAATCACCGGTTGCCGGGTAACACTTTTTGGCCTCTTTGGTTGCGATGGTGGGGAAATAGATTTTTCCTTGCGCACTTCTCCGCAATATCGTGAAACGTCATCGAGCGTATTTGAGCGAATCGACACATCGTGGAGAAAAAAATAGAAAACGATAGGATGACGGTATTTCCCGCTGAACTTCGAGCGAAAAAGATTTATGTTGAATATAATTGGTCGGGGGACAGATAAAGATTCCAAGAAATAGTCGACCAAACGTTGACGAAAAAAAAACAAATTAGCGCGAAATGAAAATTAACTCAATTGTCAATCGAAATACCCAACATTTTTTGAACTCACAGATAACACTTTTTTCTTCGTAAAATTGTAATGTTATTATTTTCTTATCACATTTCGTTTATTCAAAAATGTTTAAAATATTAAATGTAAATGTTATAATTAGTCTAAATCGCTCTTTCAATATACTCTTTCTTTAGCAAAAATGTATTTAAAAATTTTTTTTCAATACTTATAATTTTTTCGAGCAATTTGTTCTAATTTTCGAAAATTCATAAGCATTGAAAAAAAAATATCGAATAAATTTCGGTAATCAAAAAAGAAATGGAAAATCTTCTCAGCACCTTCTGTATGGTTGATTTTTTCAGATTTTTATTCCATTAGAAATTTGTAGAAATTTTCTCTGAATTTCACGTGAATAGCACTCTTTGGTAATACGCAACGATATATCCTCCTTAACTGCGCAGTGGTGATTGGTAATCGCCGCGATTCTCGTACGACAACGTTTCTTGTATATACAAAACTATACCATGTAACGTTTAATGTATACGAAAAAAAAAAAAAAAAAAAAAAAAAACGAGGTCGTCAATGTTTTTCATCGTTTCTCATTCCTTCTCGTGTGTTTGCCTTCTTTCAATGGGGCGTTCTTAAGGTTTTTGCCGTCGATGGCTCGGGGAGTCTTTTTATTCAGGCCAACGTAAATGATACTATAGCTGGTTGGCTTTCGTTTCAGAGTAGCAAACCGCGGCACAGCTTGTATAGAATCTCTTGGTATGAATCTCTTCACATATACGTGTGGGTTAGTGGACATGAAAATTTCTCTGTGCGTCTCACAGACACATACGCCCGCGTTCGCTTCCTTTTATTTCGCTCGGGCGACGTCGGCGAATTGCGAAATCATAAAGGAAGCAATATAGCAACGTAGTTTCGAGAAAAATGAAAAGCACTTATGTCTCAAAAGCTCTTTGATGCGGCACACGCGCGACCACTTGGGTTTCAGCCGATATGATTCTTCGCGCCGGTAGCCCGATTAATGGCCAAATGATAAAGGAACTGAGGGATCAATTTATAGTCGTGAGGTGAAAAAAAATTTTTCGCAATTCACATTTGTACTTTCGTCGAAAATTTAATTATGAATAAAATAAAAATAATAAAAACGAAACGTTAGTGTAATAATTAAATTTTAATATAATCAATCCCCTGGATAATAATCCATTTTTTTTATTAACTCCCAATTTATTACATTTTCAAAAAAATTCCAAGTAATTGCAAATTTTTTCTTGGTTTTTTTTTTTTTTTTTTTCATACGAAAGAAAACTTTTGCGGAACTTTTTTGCTTAGTTGCGGAAAACCCATTTAGCGAAATAAATACGAATGTCGACGAGAAATATCGAGAAGATAAATGGTTTCGATGGTTTCAACGGATTACAGACATCCAAGTGTTCAATATTCCACTTTACGAGTCCGTCGTGCCGCTCCGTATCAATGCTACGTATATATGGGTATATATATATATATATTTGAAAACTCGATATCATACTCGATCGAAAGGTCAAACGCGGTTTTATACGCCACGACAATAATGGGGAGGAAAGGAAGCGCGAGAGAAAAAGAAAATGCTTGAGAGCGTTATTGTCCGGTACGAGCATTTCTCTCGGAGATCAATCGTGAAACTTTATAACGGATATCCTCGAAGCTTTCATCGGAGACTCGCCGAACACCCGTGATTACGGATAACCGCACCGCATCGATAAGTTATAATGTCCCGCGGATCGCAAACTACTCTTCTCCTCGCAATTCTCTCTCTCTTCTCCTCGCAATTCTCTCTCTCTCTACTTCCTCGCAATTCTCTCTCACTGTGTGTGCGTCTTCGTATATGTATACGTATCGCACTTGATCGATACTTGGTCGCTTTTGACTGCGATTTTCCAACGATTTTCTTTATTCCGTTTTTTTTAACTCCCGAATGGCCGCTAAGGCAAAAAGACGCCGGTTATCCGTTTCACAGCGCTTCACACGAGCGATTTTCTTATTCGGAATGTTCTCGGAAACGACAGAAAATTACAATATTTCATACACTGATACCATTGTGCACAGTCAATGTCAAATATAATTTGCAAAATAAAATTTCGATCCGTTGAATATCGGTAGAAATAAAAGCGATTTACTAAACACTCTATCGAATATATCGAAGATTGAGTGCCATTTTCTGCGATATATTTTTTTGTAAACTCCTGGTGGTTCGCAAGGCGTTCGATCTCCGTACGGTATAAAATCGTTTTTAAAAAGGATGTAATACATTTTTTTACAAAAATTTAACAACACCCGACTACGAAAAAGTGAAATAACAATAAACATTCACATGTTATAGTCGGAAGTTTTAAATTTTTTGAATTTTTTTTTTTTTTTCAAGTTATGATCTGCATAGCCAACAAATTAAAAAAAAATATATTTTACGATAAAAATGAATTAGAAAAAAATTGGCAAATGCAATAATATAAAATACGTGAAGTATAAAAAATATATAAAGAAATAAAGTTCCGAACCGACATTATATAGTTTGATAAGTAATTTTTTTCTATTTTTATATATCAGTATATATATATTTTTTATTGTATTTCAATATTATCTCAATGGATATTAATATTATTGAAATATTATTATTGTGAAATATTTAGAAAAATAAATTATCGACACATTTATTAAAAAAAATAAAATAAGTAATTGTATAATTTTATAATTTTTTCCCTTTTTGAAAATAGTTACGATATTTTGCTTCCCTAAGAAATATCGTATTTATCAATTTACCAAAGAAAACTTGATTAACCCAATTTCTCGTAGAGAAGCTTCATAAAAAATGATAGGAAGAAAAAAAAGTGTTAAAATTTAATTTGCATTTTTTTTCGAAAGTCCGGAAAATTGACTAAGCTGAGATTTTGTAAACGTTCGTCAAGTCTCGAATTCGTGGCCTCAGCACGGAAATAGTTGCTCATTCAGTAGTGGAAAGTGCAGAGGTTCTCGCGATGAGATTATTTCCAGACTCCAGAGACGTACAAGTAGTTTCCGGGAGTGGAGGATTCGCGTAGTAACGTATGATAGGTCGGCAGAGGCTAAAGTAGCGGATACATAGCTAGTCGTGTCGCGTCATGTCATGCGACGATTGCCAGAGGATGGGGGTTGAGAGAGCCGAGATGCGACACAGCTTGGCTCTCGGATGTCACGCGCACTGCCACTGGTATCTCTCGTTGCAAAGACAAGCTTACCAGACATTGTAGAATCTCCGTTTTGTTGGAGCAGACGAAACGATCGCACTTGTCCCGGTTTCGCGAAGGCAACAGTCGAGATTTACGCTTACCTCAACACCCTATTCAACTTATTCAACTCTTCACTTTTCCTACAAAGATCGAGGCAAGAGAAAACAGTTGAATCAGTAGATTCGCCAGCAGAACGAAAAATAAACCCTTTTTTTTTTTTTTTTGAAAATCGAATCTACTGCCAAATTTACGGCTTCAACTTAATGTTCAATTTTGGCTCCGGTGCAAATTCTCGGAAAAATGTACACATACGTTGGATGAATAATTTTTTAATGTCAATTGACAATTGAAAGGCGTACGGATATCGGGTCAAAATTTAAAAACTCTAAAAAACGTGTGTAAATCGTAATATTGAAAAAAAAATTAATCGAATGGGTAACAATAAACTTCTTTACGCGCGTTCATTCGCTTGGCGCATCAACGTTTATTTGTTTCGTAAGGACTCGTCGAATTTTTTTCTTTTTTTTCCATATATTACGAATTGCACACATTTTTTTAAATTTTCGTTATTTTTAGCAAAATTTTTGGATTTGTGTCCGTATCTTAGCGAAATATGGGTGAAGTATTTCGAACAAAGAACCCTGGAATAGTTCTTACGGGTGGATTTATGTAGTCGGTGATTTCATGCGGATCAGAGACCGTATCTCGTCCTCTGCCGAGGTGTTCTCGCTTCGTGGCGCCGCGGCTCCTGGATCTCCGGTTTGCAAGCAAACGCCCGACCCTCCGTGCCACTTCGCATTTTTTTTTTTTTTTTCATTTTCTTTACTTTCCTTCCTTTCCTATTCCGTTTGCCACTTCTTCGCGGCAGCCTCCGTGTGCATCGTGAGTACAGCTATCGTATGCAAACGCACGCTTCCGGGGTTTCGTTCCTCTGCGATCTACTCCACCGCAATCTTCTGTTACTGCCGCATCTGCAACGGCGAACTCGTGATCCGCTATTATAACCACGCAGCGCATCTCGCTATGCGAGTTCCTTTATAGTTTTTAGAGTCACCGAAGTTCTGGCGCTTTTTCAACATTTTAACGGAGAAATTGTAATGGGAAAGAAGGTGCGCTTATCAGTTCCGCGTCTTTGAAAAATATCGTTAATTGCTTCACAGTTTGCACGCCGATGTGTGCATTTCAAATGGCGGATATCGATGATAATTCTGCGCTTCAACGGGTCAAACATTTTTTTAACGCGATTTTTCCGTGTGAAACGTCGAGACAGAAGTAAAATTACATACCATCGTCACAATACCTTCGCTTCGACCGGATCAATACGTTCTTTGTGATAATGACCATTGGACACACTGATTGAAATATCAATTTTGCGGATTCGTTATTTGTCCGCTTTGATTGAAATTTAATTAATTTCTCGAAAACCCTGGTGTGAGAATATCGGAAAATGCGAACGATTAACGAAAATATTAAATTCGCTCGATTACCCATTTTCCCTTTACCGACCTCTTCTCATTCGTATATTTCAATCAAATATTTTTTTTTTTTAATTAAAACCGGAAAAAAATGTAATTCTTGTACTTTCGAAGTATTTTGGGAGTCTTTAAATTGAAAGTTTTAAATAGAAACAAATAGCTTTTCGGCAGATTTTTTCGTATAAAAATGAAGATTTTATTGTTAACACTGCTGATAATTTTTTTTTTTTATTTTCGAAAGCAACAATCTTTTTTCAAATTTTTTTTATTATCATTTTTTAGTAGAAAAATGCAATTTTTTTCATTGCTTCTTTATTATTTGTTTTGTTGGCAGCCTTTTTATCTTTTTTTAATCGCATGTAAGAAAAACAGTAATTCCAAATTTATTTGTAATGTCATTGATTTTCAAACGATAGAAAATTGGATAAAATTTCGCGATCGAATGATCGGCCTGCGCTCGAAAATTTTATCGAGTGCCAACGATGCGGTTGCGGTGCTTAGAACGCGCGCGCGTCACGTCCAAGTTAGAAGCGAAAATCAGAATGTTGCAAGGCTGCGCGTTCCATTGCGTGGGTGTGCCATGCACACGTGGCTTTCATCCGGCGATGAGTTCGCGCGGTTGGGAGCGTCTAACTCGCTACAAAGAAACCTTTTCCAGCGCGGTCCACTGTCATATAATACTGTTAAGAATATTTTGTTCCACGCGAGTCCGACACAAAAGTTAACTACGGTTCTCGCCGAACGAAAAATTGAATTAATGACGGAAACTTATTTATTAACCTCCGATCTTTTTGCTCGAACGCGTCAATGGCGCTACTAACTTTGGAACACTACTTCTGCTAAAAATCGACTGCTAAAAATCAATATTCCGAAGTCAGGATAACCACTGTGAGGGAAAAAATTCGAAATATAAGTAAATATATGTAAAAAAAAAAAAAAAAAAAAACAAATACCGAGACAGTTTTTTTTTGTGCAATTTTTTGAATATAAATAAAAGAAAATTAATCGATAATTCGAGATCGCGATTACAAGTTCGCGAGAGAAATGTTCGGAAATTATTTTTCAAAACTTAAAAAACGCACTACATATACGTTTTCTTCGAAAACGATGCAGGAATACTGCATTCGATTTTAATAGCTGACACGTGGCTTTGTTTGTTTGTTTTATTCCGGGTATTCCGCGTTTCCCTGACTGGCATTTTTATTCTTCGATTGTCGGTGGTCAAAAAGTTTTACCGGGTATTCGTAAAGTCGCGAAAACACGCGCTAAAATAAAATTCAAACGTCCGTTAAAAATAAAAATCATGATAATAAAGCTGATATCCGAATGAGTCCCAAAAAAACCGGAATTTCGAAAAAAAATTTCACATATATAAGCAAAAGAAGAGGACATGTAAAAAAAATTATTAACAATAATAATAGTAAGAATGATTTTCGTAATTTCTCGAAAAAGCGTAGAGCCTATTTTTTTATAAAAAATTATAATAAATTATAATTTGCAAACGGAGCAATCCGTCAATAAATAATAATAAAAAAAATACTTTGAAAGACGTTCGCGTGGGATTTACGTTTGAAAATTCGCTTTCTCATCTGGAGCGTCAAAGAGCAAAGAAATTGATAAAATGAAATTGAAATTTTTCGCTTCACCACAGAATCCTAGAAAGTGCGATAAGAGTCTTAGAGAAAAGATTGGCGATGATAGGCGAATTGACACGACACGAGAGCGACGACGGGAGAGAGGAGTGAATGTTAGTGAACGTAATGTTTCATCAGTGTTCGCTGAATGAATTGAAGCGATTCCGGCAGAGTGGAGAAGGCCAACCTTCTGATGTCCAATACGACGAAATCCCTACCTCGATCCCGATCGGCACCTCTCGTGACGAATAGCACGCGTATGTAAGGCGAACAAACGTACGCGAGCGTAACGTGAAAAACGGCTACGAGAAAGACGAACGGGCGTTTGTTACAAACGCGCGTGAGCGTATATCGGAAGCAGGCATCGACGACTGCCACGGAAACGCGTTACCAGGGTCATCGTTGACGTCAGAGCGAACACGCAAGGCCCCGGGTGAGCGCTCGCGAAGCGGTACAACACAGGCGGCAAGTGACGATCGGCTGCATTTCCATGATACTGTGAGAACTGTAACGGCGCTGATCTCGCTGATCTATATCTTCGTCCATCAATCGCGGTAGTTAGAGGCTATTTAGATTTTTTTCGCAATCGGTAACACCGACATTTTCTTTTTTTCTTCATTTTTTGGTTCTACGATTTATTGAGTTTGCGAAAAAAAAAAGTTTAACTGCGTCAAGGCAAATTGGAATTGCCGATTTTTCGACTGAACGCAACAAATTTCGTATTATAAATCGAATCCGCAAGAAAAAATTAAAATGACAAAAATGTTGCCTGCAAATTACAATCGCCGATATTATTTCGAGATCAATACTAATTTTGTATTATAGTCTGAATTTCGAAATAAAAAAAAATGGTAATATTTTTTTTTTATTGTGCGAAGAAAGAACGTGATTGTCGATTTTTTTGAAGATTGCTTCCTGATTTTAAATCATAGATCGAATAATCGATAAAATAAATAATCAACAAGTGTCAATTTAAATGCAACATGAAATAGTCATTTTTTATTTCATAATCATGCGAAAGTACGGAGTGTTACTGATCTGCTAGTGACGAGATAAATTACAAGTAATCGATAATTCTGTGCCGATGATGTCGATTTGTTTTCCTCGCATGTATATCTATATATCTATATGAATAATACGATGAGCGATTCTATTTTTTCCTTTTTTCGTCGCGTTCTACTCGCGCATCTGCTCTGCGAATCGGACGGCAAACTGTGCGTTCATCAATCGAAATGGAAAAGGTTCTCGTGTTGTTCGCAAGCGCGTAGTTGTGTCTTCGCTAATTATACGAATCGTCTATATCGATGTTATCTATCTATCTATCTGTATGTAACTTCTTCGCCGGACTTTTTCAATTAATATCCGGTCGTCTCAGCTATATATACCAATAATTACAAACGAATTTGATAGGCGCGAGCGAACGCGTTATCGTTAAAAAATGTTCACATTTGAAAATTATAACGTCATGAAATTATCTATAATTATAATGACCTTTAATCGGATATATTTATTCATTACATTTATATACATTCTTTATTTTTATTTTTTTGTCTTATATCTCATGCAACATGCAATTTAAAGAAATTTAAAGAAAAGTGGAGTTTCTTTTTTTAATTAAAAAAATTAACAGTCGTATATCGTTAAAATAATGTACTATAATGGAAATCATTACGTCTTCTGTTAGATCTCAACTAACATCATGCAACTTTTCATTTTTTAGATTAAAAAACGTAAGAATTATCATATACTTTTTTTTGCTTTGTAAAGGACCCAAAGCCAATAAGTAATGTCTTTAATAGTTTTATCAAAAGATTCCTCCTTTCTTCTATAATACGAATCCAAAAATTTTCACATTTCCTTCGAAAAACTATTTTGAATATAATAAAATCGAACATACTTTTGGGGAAAACAAAAAATGTATAATATAAAAAAAAAAAAAAAAAAAAACGAAATTCAATATACAATCACCCGAATTTTTTTGTTACGCAAAATGTACTGAACGCCATTGGTTAGTTTTCATTATTAAATCGCTTCTCGAATAAAAAATAACGAATAAAAAATGTATAATCTCAAAAAAAAAAAAAAACGAAATTCAATATACAATCACCCGAATTTTTTTGTTACGCAAAATGTACTGAACGCCATTGGTTAGTTTTCGTTATTAAATCGCTTCCCGAATAAAAAATAACAAAGAATGTGTATCGTTCGAAAAAAAAAATTGTAAGTACTCCCACGTTGACGTGACGCGAAACGTTTCGTAACGAGGGTACCATTCGCGAACACGGATTTTCCGTTTCCTTTGTACACGTTTATGTAATCGTGCGTCAAAGTCTCAACCGCACCGTATCGCTCGAGTTATGTATCGTGGGTCCACCCAATATTCCATTATCCGAAACTCAGGTACCACTGATACCTCCGATCGGCTCCGAGTATAGCTCTCTCTCTCTCCCTCTTTCCGTGTTTACAATGAAAACAAGAAAGGGTTTGCGCGTTCGCATAACACGATTGACGAAACCGCGATTCGAATATCCCCCATTGTACCTAATGGCACAATACATCTTCATTTTCTTACGAACCGATTCGCCCTCTCGCTCCCTCCTCTCATTATCGTTGTCTGTTTATTTGATCGATTAACGTCAGTTACATACGTTTACCGATTTGACGCATTTCGTACACCGTTAATAATATTTGAAAAAAAAATACCGCGATATGTTTCTTTATGGACTCATTATCCGATCGGCGCATACCAGAGCGATCGATCGCTTTTTACATTCCTGTAATACTCGTGAATGTGTATAACTCTCGTGTATGTAATTCGGTGAAAACAAATTTTCGATCCTCCGCACACTTGTCTCGATCGCGCATGTACGCGTTTTTTGCTCTTTTTTCTTTTTCATAATACGTCATTCATTGTTGCGACAAATATTTTTCTTCCGGTTCGCCGAGTGCGGGTACAATCGGGACATTGTTAACCCTCATAGAGCGACGATTGGAATATACAGACAACCTGAACTCATTTTTCTACGTATTTTCAATTTCGATGTATTGGATTTTTTTCGATCGATCGACGGAAAGTTTGCTGCGGTAAATGGACGATGCTGCGTTTTTGAGTAAAAAATAAAAATAGCACTTTGAAAAAATTTGCCCGCGTGTTCATGATTTGGAATTAAAAACAAAACGAAGGTCATTCGAGTGGTGAAACTTACGAAAACCATACAATATTATGTTTATTATTATATTTTTTAAAAATACAAACGAATTAAATAGCACGAACAGAATTTTGTTGTGTTGCGGAATATTTCGAAAAACGCGAAAAGAGTTTACACCCTTCGAGTGTTAATTGACATATTTGTAACGAAACTGTAATTTTACTTCTGAATAGAGGACATGTCGAGGACAGAGAATTCCCCACCGTCGACGAAAGCCGAATTGCCTATGAAGTAATTATTATTTCCGAAACGCCTACATACACGCGCACGAGAGAACTTTTCTTCTCCTCGATTTCTATTCTCTTTCCGGCACCCCTGTCTCGATTTCTCCCTTTTACCCCCAAAGAGAATTGAATCTTTTAGCCAAAAATAACTGCGAGGGACGAGACGCAGAAGTTTGCTATACGGTTAGTTTTTTTGGCAATTATGATGGTATAGAAAATTATTTAAAAAAATAAAAAAATTTTAAAAAATGCTATAATAAATATAAAGTAACTACGAAATATAATTACGAGAAAAATGAATCTGAAAAAAAAAAAATAAAGATGACGTAAAATTTCGTCGGCATTTTCTCGCGGAATTACGAAAGTTTCTTCGGGTGCAGATCGCGAGTTCCCTCATCCGTTCTTCCGGTTGCACGAGGGGCCGTACCCCCTCTGAACTCGCGGTAAATGCCAGGCGATGCCGCGATGCCGTGGCTTTTGGCTCGGACATTCGCCCGCGTTCATTGAAGGGGTTGCACCAGCAGCAGCGGTAACGGCAGTGCTCGGTAGATTAGGTCGCTCGCTCGAACAGTCGTTCAACCCGCGACCCAGATTCACCCGCTGACGTCATTCACAGTCTCTTCGGCACATGCAAGCGCACCCGCGCCCTACCTTCGCCGAACTAGGGCCGGACTTTGGCTCCTCCCCTCTCCTCTCCGTTTCTCTATGCTACTCTCAGAAGGGAATATGTATACATAAACATGTACAGCCGTCTGTCTATACTTTCATGTATACAAGACGAGAAATAGTCCCGTCGTCCGATACCAGTCTGTGCACTTTTCGAGACAAGTGTTCTCACTTGACGTACATTGTGTTTATTTTTTTTTTTTTTTTTTTTTTGCGACACATAACGTCACACGCACTGTCAGGCCGTTAGTTTTTCGGTCCAATGAATTTTTTTCGGAAAATTTCGTATTTCATACTTCTTATTTTATATTTCACTATTTCCCGATATCTTAATATTTCAATATTTCAATGAGCAAATCATGAAGTTTTTTTATTTTTTTTTATTTTTTCATTTATTTCAAAAGGAGAAATACATATATCACATTCTTTTCTTATCTTTTTCTTGTACTTCGATGTATGCGGTGTGAGAATATAACGATTTGCGGCGACCGAGTTTCAAACGCTGAGTACCTTGAAGCGCGTGTCTCGAGAGAGTAATCTTCTCATGTTGACCGGCACTATAATTTTCTAACGGCGAGTAACTATCTATTATCAATTAAAGACATTAATAATTCAACGATATAACGATGTGTTATGAATCGGAGTAATAAACATTATGAATAATGCAATTTCAATAACGAACATTTTATTTTATTTCTCATTATTTTTGTAAATGAGCGTTTAGACGCGGATCGATTATAAATTATACTCGCAATTGTCAACAGCAGTGAGTATCTTTAACCAATAATTTCATTAATTCGGCATGTATTTCGTTCCCATGAGCCATTTAATCGATTAATTGCCAAAGACCTCCATTTCGATCACAAAAGAGCAATTCTTCTGGTCGCTATTCTTCATTAACATCACGATGATTCGAAAATCGGATGAAATTTTTTTTTTTTTTTTTTCACACACAGAAAAGGGATTAAAATGATTTTTTTTAATTGCAGAGTACATGTCTCAAGTGTTAAAAAAAAAATGATTAATTCGGCAGTTAATTAAAATCGGATTATCGATACGATTTTTTTCCACATACAGAAAAAAAAATCGCTTGTTTACCGCACAGCACGTCCATTAGCAAAGAACAAACTATTTCTCGTGGGAAATGCGTAATGAAGGATAGGTGAGAAATAGAAAGATAAATAGGTGGAATAAACTACGGCTCGCCACATTTGTCAGAGACCGGGGAGAGCGGCACACGGTTCCATTAAGAACCGATCGTCAGTGAGGTAATAAAAAAAAATAACGGGAAAGACATCTGCCAGAGCGTAGAGTGTGTCTGAGAAACAGAGCGCATTGTCCTCATCACCTGCGCAACCTCGCGATTATGCAACACGAGCCGCAAGTTCCTTTTTAGTCTCTCATTCGTTTATTAACTTACGCTCTCCGTATCATTCCTCGTTGTGCTGCTTACAAATCCACGGCAGCGCTTTCTGTTCATTTTTCTTCTTTTCACACTCGTTCAACCTTTTGGTAATCAACCTTCGAGCCTTTGACGTCAATGCCGATCAGGACCTTGCATATCCACGTCGCCTTGACAAAGTCATACAAATATATAAATACACAGGTGTGCGTTACGTTGGATGAGTGCAATTTTTTTTTCAAAACGTACGAACACATTCCACTATCGAAATAAAAAAATCGATGGATATGCGGACCAAAATGTGCACCCGCCGCAACCGGAGCGCAACAGGTCGATTTTCCAGAATTTTTTTTTCTTTTTTAATAAGGAAAATTGGACAAAAATTGAAAAAAAATTGCAATCTGTACAAATACAGTTCCGATTTATTTTTTTTTGGTGAATTTTTTTTCGAAAATTTTTATCGAGATTTTTTAGATAAGCTTATTGCAAATTAATTTGCGTCTTTAAAAAATATTTTCTCAAATTGCTTCATCAAGTACTTTCCAAGCGTTTGGATGGAAAATGGACCATAGGTCGATTTTGCTCCGTGCGCTCGTTCTTTCCGACGCTTCCCCATTTTTTTTTCCGAACATCCAAGTGTGTCGATAGGAGAACTCAGGGTAAAGACGATGGAACAAAAATGAGGCAGCATTCCACCGGACGCACGTCTTCGCGAGGGTGGAAAGCCCCCCTGACACAGTTTCCATTCGAGGGTTGTCCCGTTTTGTATAGCCAGAAGTTAGGACTAACCACCCATTGTGGTACGTATAGCAATGATTTTGTTTTAAGTCGTACTTCACCGTCGTCTCCCTTTATGACCGCTACCCCCCCGTTTCTCCCTACAGACGGGAGGGGGGGTAGTGAACTCCAAGAATAGGGTAACAGTTACCAGACTCCGCCAAATATAGAACACTAGTGCATTTTCCATGCACTCGTCGTTTTTTTCACGGCCAGAGGCTTCGTCGAAAAATTTTTTTGCCGTTTGAAATCTCTGTTTTTACTCGCAAACAGTTTCGCATTCGGCTCGATAGCCGATTCTTTCTTTCTCATTAATTTAATCTATCGATACAAGTTTGACTGGGACAATTGCGTCAGAGCATCAGAAGTCTGTCGCGTGTTAATCTCGGTTGCGCACGCATGACTGACCAATGTCATGGTCTCCGACAGCTCCGGCATCAATCACTATCAGTGTTACAGACTTCAACACCTGTGCTCAATCGTAATTAACGAAAAAGCTGACGCACTCGTCTCCGGGTTTGTGTACTCACGCCATTCGGGCCTATCGTCTCGTCGTACGTTTTCGTCGCGCGAAAAAAAAAAACAAAATTATCATCGGGACCGATCGGGTGGCATATATTCATAACACTCGGAATCACATTATTGGTATTAATGTAATCGCGCATTTACAAATAAACACATATTATAATCGTAATTATAGTCGTGGGAATGATTGTAATATCAGAATGATAAAAATTTAAAAATAAATGTAATTACGATAACAAATTATAAAAATTGTATACAGCCGTTTCGATCTATTAATAGGATAAAAATTCTATAATTCCCTATACATCGTCGATGTCTGGAGAGCGATAAAGGAGATAATACCGTGCGCTCTCGAGTCTTTGATCTTCGACGTCGGCGCTTGGACTTTAATGCGTTCAACCGCATTAAAGTCCTTGCAGCTGCACCTTTTTCCTCGGTGATTACAATTATATGAACGCGATAATGATTCTTCGATTTATCGAATTAGCCGACACTTTTCGAGAATATTTAGATGTACTATATCGACACGTTGATTTTATAAGTGATTTGGCCACTTAAAAAAAGAAACGAAAAAAAAAAAAAAAAAAAAAAAAATGATATGTTTCGAAAAAAAATGTCGAAAAATGAACGAATCTTATCGATAAGCCTCGATAAGAATCTAATCTTATTGCGAATTAAAAAAAATGGAATTCGTTTTTTTATCATTTCTCAAACCGGCATCGCTCTCCCTAAAATTCATCGACGGGTATCGACCGCGACTTTCGATCAGCGAAATGTAGTAGCAATGTTGGCAATGATGCGATTTACTACGCCTTACGAATATTTTTCAACTTCGACCTTCGATAAGAGAATATACGGCCGTATGAGTTACCAGTGTCGATTCTCTAAGCGTGATAAGACTCTCGGCAATCGGCTCGCGAGAGTATCGATCGCGGCAGCGCGCGCCATACTGAAAAAAATCTTAACTGCGTTCGTCGACATGCGAGGATCGATGATACAACGCGGATCGCGTCCAGAGCTCGAAAAAGCTTCGACCGAACTGAGAATATTTTACTATCGATGTATTTTTTTTCTGCTCGATAACTGTGAGAATTCAAAGGTAGTCGACATTTTTTGAATTATCTATTTTGAAATTCTTCGAAACGAAAGGAGAACGGAATTCGGAAACTTTACGAAGAACATTCGTCTTTGCCAACTATCGAATTCCGGAGTGAACACTTCGAGAAATAACTCCTATTTTTATTCTTTTTTTTAAATCTGGAACTCTACCAAAACCTCGACTGTCCTCAAACCTCCGAGTGTTCACACGGAACGGTGAATAAATCAAATGTTCAAACGGGAGGGATGACGATGATTTTTTTTTTTTAATAATTTCAGCTGACAGGATTTTTACAACAGCCCGTGCCGTACAGCAGCATGTCAGAGGTGTACGCTGTCGCGCGGTGGGATCCCACGTACAAGTATTGCTTGAGAATCGTTCTGCCGGATGGATCGTTGCTGCTACAAGCGAGTAATGCTTATACGAGGGACCAGTGGTATCATTCCATACTGTGGAAGGTTAGTATAGTCTCACATGCCGATTTCGATAGCCCGACATTTTTTACATCGCAATTTTTTGACTTTTCTCAAAAAAACAATAAAAAAATATATATATATATAAATCTCTATATGTATAAAGTTACCGCCGCCGTCGCCGTGTCAGGAATCGAGGGGAGGGCAAAAATATTCTAAATCCCTCTAAGGGGGACTTAGAATATTATTCTGAAGGTGGGGGGGGGGGGGGGGGGCATCGGAGGGGACAACTTGACACGGCGGCGACAGCGGCGGTGGCGGTAACTTTATATATATAGAGAGATATACGCGAAAAATGATTGAACAGTTATTATTACTATACATATGTATGTACAGTATATCGATTTTTGCGATTTTTTTTAGAAAAGTATCTTCAAGTATCAGCATCTCGTGTCGTTCAATACGAGGGAAGAGATAATATTGCGCGAGCTGAAAGCAATGGTCGATTTCGCACTCTGGACGCCTCTACAAGACGAGAGGGTGAACGGTGCGCCGTTAGAGGCCGTCGCGAAGCTTCTCGAGGACCCGAACGTCGTGGATACGAGCGTCAAGGACGACAAGAGAGCGATCGAGTTGGAGGAAACTCGCGGTCGTGGTGACCGTAGAAGTTGGGCGGAAGCTGTCCTCGGCGTTGCCGCGCCGCTTCTCGAAAAAGCTGCTCCACCTCCGGCTCTGGCACGCGCCCTCGCGAGACTCGCTCAACGACATCCCCGCTCTCCTCTCGTTATATCTCTGAGTCCTGCCATCACGAGATGCTTAAAGCACACTGTAGATTTTGGAAAATCGCCGGACATGAGGAAACTCCTTCAGGCATTCATTGCCGCGCTATACGAGAACAACGACGGCGAACAAACAATCAGAGACTATATAGCTTCGGTACACGGACCCGGTAGCGATTGTCCTCATCCGAGAGTTTTACCGAATTTGGTATCCATCTGCGTCGGTGCTATATTCCACAGGTGGTGCAATATTCCAATTTTCTCGAACCGCTCGATCGAAGCAAAATTGTCATATTCATGAGGGCGTAATTCACATGGGAATACTTTTGATTGCCTTTAGATTCGAAGTGGTCAATCGCAAACCATCGAACACGGATGACGTAGACTGTCCACCGCCCTTGAGATGTTATCTTCTCGTTTTGAAAGTGGCGTAAGTTATTTTTATACATTTAATAATGACAAATATATTATCGCATTCGGTGGGTATCAATTGAGGATGCGATTCTACTGATTTTGTCATCCGGTTGCTTAATGTTCTAAATTATCATTTTTTTTTTCAACTTTCTACGTATTCTTTCGTGCTGAGATTCGACGAGGATTTCCAAGACTTTTCGAGGGGATAAAAATCTGAAAAAGATTTACCATAAGAACATTCATTTTGCATAATAATAATTGCAAAGAATCTTTGAAAATATATTTTTTTTTTTCCCTTTGGGATAATCTTTAATCGACATTTGTGAATGTGTAATTTTTCCAAAATTAGTTACTTTTCAACGATAAAAAAAAAAAACCCAAAAGATTTGGAAAATTTTGAAAAGTCCAAAAAAATTTTGTATGTATTCAGAAAAAAATTATGAATCAATATCAGCGAAAAAAACAGCAATATACTATTTATGAGAATAAACAGCTCCAAGCGAAAAGAGTCTAATGGAATGCGCGAAATGGAGCTAATAGTGTTTCGTATCGCCGATCCACTTCCACCGAAATCCTCAAAGTAACAGCCGAGCACATGATCGCCTGACGTAATAGTGTATTTGAACGTGATACTCGCGCTGACGTAGGTTATGGTTTTGGAAAAAAAAAACCAAAAATCGAAATTATCGAATCGTGAATAACAGATTATCCAAATATAAAAGATAAGGCGCCAAGTCAGGACATTTTTTCTTCACAGTTATCTCAGTGAAAATGAAACAGCGAGCAAACATTTTTCTCTAAAATTAGTTTTACTTATTCCCGAGGAGAAACGCCTGAATAATAATAATAAATTTGGCTATCGGCGTTTAATCCTATGAATTCGATTTCAGGTCCGAGTATGCAGATTGGAGGCCGGGTCTTGGATCCGTGTTGCAACCAGTGCCGTTCCCCGAACGCGCATTAGCCGACAAAGAGGTGCAAGAAGCCGTTATGCTGTGCGTGATGCGCCGCTTGGCGGCGGATCCCCGTTGTTCCGTTCACCAGGTTCTTCTGCCGGTTCGGGAACCAAAACCCGGTTGGATTCACAAAGCCGCGCCGTCCTCGAACGACGCTTGTCCAGACGAGGGTGCGCTTTTCGGCGAAATGGTGAGAATTCGCAAAGAAATTCGTACGTTGATGTGTTATCTTCGAAATGCCGTACGAGCAGTTTTCACACTCCTCGGGACTCTTTCTCTCGTGTACGCGCGCGTACTACGTGAGAATGAGTTTAAAAATAATCACGGCGCGTATACTACGCCGTTACGAATGTACGGGAGAGTCGAGACGAAGGGGAGGAGAGGATGCAAAGACGACTCTTTCCGTCGTGTGATTTAAGTGCCATTGGCCTATCTTCGGAAAGCGCGTCTGCGACGGTTTCAAATGTTCCGCAAGATTCGCAAGGACGAGAGTATCGTCGGGACTTTGTCTTATGGTATAAATATAGATTAGAATAACGATAAATTTGTATTCCAACATATCGTCTCCCGTAATAAGCTACGCTGGGATTCATTATTCCGTATCGAGAAACATTCTATTCTTCATTCTTTAGATAAAGAAAGCAAAATGGTCTTTTTGTATTATCGTTTTAACGTACGTGAAATGTTCATGTCCGAGTAATCGAAGTCTTTTCGTAGACTCGTGGAGGTCTTCGATTCGGTACAATGGCTTTTCTCGCCGATTAATAAAATAAAATCGCTTTTTTCTCGCTGGTTAATGATTCGCCATGTCTCATCACAGTTGACAACGCTCCTCGGTTGCTGCTGTCGAAGAAAGAGGTTTATCGGATCCTTGGTAAAGCAAACGTGGCGCGCTTGCATGCTTCTCGGTGTTCGGGGCTGCGATGCTGCCCAAGAAGCCCTCTGTCTGATGCTCGAGTGGCGTCTACTGCCAAACGAGGAACACAGACTTCAAGTGGTTTCCGCTCTTCAATCGACTCAATCGGGCAAAAATCGTTACGCCACCCTCTGTCAGCGTCAAAGAAATTTGCAAGAATTGGTGAGTGCCTTCTCCTTTCTTTCTTTATCCAATGATCACGTCGGCTTTGTTGAAAAATATTTGCCTTTCAAGAAATATCCATTTTTCCGTAGTCGTCCACCGTCTCTCGGTAATTATCTTTGCTAATCACACGAATATCGCGTTGTTGTTTTATTGCATCAGCAACAGAAGGGCGGACCGAAGAAATTAACGCTGCCGGCTCGTGCAACAGACGCCGATGTTGCTGTGATACTCGGCGGCGGTGCACTCGGTAATCTCGAGTGTCTGACCCTCGCATTTACCTCCGTGACGTCCGCCTGCGCCGAGCAACTCATTAAACTGCCTGCGCTGCGATATCTCAATCTATGGGCGACGCAGTTCGGCGACGCGGGCCTACAAATGATCAGCGAACATCTTCAGAAACTTCAGGTTTTGAATTTGTGCGAAACTCCGGTGTCCGACAAGGGGATTTCAACGTTGGCCTGTGAGTCTCCTTAGTCCCTCAAACCTTTCGGAATTACCGTGCAGATTCATCGATACGGAATTCTTCCCGTCCAATTATCAGCTATCGTTCTATCGTTATTCTAAGTGTTCTATCTTTCCTCGTCGATAGTAATAAATAATTTAACAAACGTTTGTACATTTTATCGGTTTCAGCACTCACAAGCCTAAGAAAACTGAATCTTAACAGTACGAAACTTTCGGCTCAGACCTTCGAGTCCCTGAAGAAACGACTGCCAGCCCTTCAGGAGTTCGACGTTCGATATACGGAGGCCTGGTGACCGGAGCCTATATCTAGAGTTTTACCGACCAATAATTTATCAGGATGACTACGTCATCGGGACGAGCGACAAAAGTGCGAGAGTCGACAAACGTTAAGGCGGTTAGATACTCTGAATGGGCTTTAAAATAGAAAAAAAGAACAAACAAAAAGCAGAAAAAAAACGGCGCCCAATGGCCAAACGAGAATTGCGTCTTTGTAACGCGGAGTTTAACTAATTGTATAAGTGTGGATTGCAATGCTCATTTATCGTCGCGCCGGTAAGAATGACAAAATGTCATAAAATTATTAAAAAAAAAAGAAAAAACATTATTCAAACGAATAATTTTTTGTCGATCGCTTCGCGAGATCGTGGGTGGGCCTTCTTGGACGGTTCCGCATGCCTCCGCGTGCCTCCAAGTTGATTCGTCTTCCGCCAATGGTGAAAGAAAAACAACAAAAAAAAAACGAGGAATGGAAAAATCACTGTGGAGCGAAACGAAGTGCTGAGAAAAATAAAAAGACGAATACTCCGAATCGTCATAGAGGCTCGCGAGGTACTCGTGAAAGTAAATTTTGCGAATAAGGAGAAAAATTTGCGAAATGGGGAACAAAACGAAAAAAAAATAAAAATAAAGAAAAGTTTCGTGTTCTTACATAAACGACTTATGATCCCTCGTCTAAGGGTGCCCAACTGCCTTAATAAAAAAAGTTATCAAAAGAGGAAGTAAAAAAAAAACGAAACAACTAACACAACAAGAATTTTGAGCAGCCACTGCCACAAACTCGCGAAATTCTAGTTATATACTCAATTACATTTGTTCGACGGTAGGGGAATGAGAGTGAAAAAAAGCACACACGGCACGGACGCTGATGTCCGAAGTATTCGAGCGATTTTTTTAGTGTAAATAGATAACCAGGTTAATGCGTGAAGAAAAAAAAACTAATAATTTATTGTAGGTAGGAAAATATTTATATGTTATTCTACAATTTAAACAAACAATGTAAACGAGATTCGAGTAGAGGAGACGATGTACGAAAAAAAAGACAAAAGTTAAAAAAACAATTAAATGAAAGGAAAAAAAAGATCAAATAGAAAAGTGAAATAAATAACGAGGACTACAGGTAGTGAATTGTTTGAACTACAGATTTATGATACCTAATATGGTGGAACGACTGATTCTGTATTTCGTTTAAATATTGCGAAGCTGCAAGGGAGCAACAAGCATTGTAAGAAGACTGCTTACGTCAATTTCAAATAAGGATTATTAAGTTAGAGAAAAAAAAAACGTGCGTGCGAACAGGAGAGAAAGAGAAAACGAAAAAAAAATCATGATAATTCATCAATTAATGGCATCAATAAAATTCAAGTTTAATACTATACACACACCGACCACGAAATCTCCCGTAATTTCTTTACCATCACAATGTACCATTCACCATTCCATCGCCTTTTTTCCTCCTTTATAATACATTGACGTCTAACTAAACAAAACTAAATGAATGAAATAATACTCAATGATAGTCTCTGATACTTCCCAAGTTTCCCTCGGAAGTTTTGAGACCATTGAGTTTATTCAGTTATATTGTGACAATAAGCTATAGTGGCTTTTGGAGGCGTTTCGTTGGTGAACCCGTTAGTGTGAAGAATGCCAAAAGTTGGAGGAGAGTATTTCGAAATTCCTTTTCAGTAACTGACAGTGCTATACTGGCGTTGCAAAATTCGTCAGCACCTGAGCCGGTAATTTGCCATCGTTGAGACGCAGCGCCACGATTGCAACGGTCGGTAAGCTGCTGGACTGGCAGTAAATTTTCGGAATATATCCTCGGTATCGCGCTTATTTTTCGAGGTGCGACGAGCCCTGTTTTCTTAAGAAGAGGTGAAATACCACAGTCGGTATCAAAAACTGTAAACAATTTTTTTGGCGCATATTAACATTTGCAACCGAAAAAAAAGTTTCATTCCCTGCGGACATACCCAAAGCAGGGGATGAAACTTTTCGTTTAGCTGTAAATGCTAAAATGCGTCAAAAAAGTTGTTTACAGTTTTTGATACCGACTGAGGCCGGGATGGGCGGGAGGGAAAGGATTGCACCTCCTCTTAAGTCGACGGACACTGTTTGCTATTCTATAGTTCTCTTACAGTGCCCGCTGTCGGTCAGTTGCCGACAGTAAGAGCGCAACGAGAGGTATACACGTCCGTAGGCTCTGCGCATGGGCAGTGTACATTTATCGAGAGTTAGGCACAAAACTAACAAAGCTCGAGAATAACATAACCTTAAAATCGTAATATATTTATACTGCTCTAACGTTTGCTATATTAAATGAAATTGAAATTACATCAAAATTACGACTGATAGGGAATATTTGGCGCTTCGACATTGATATGAATACATTATAAACGAACGGTATGTTTTGTGCATATACTTTATTACCTTCTTACAATTTTCCGAATGATAATACATTGTAATTGTGTTTTGTAAGTAACAGATGTCTAAGGACGCGGAACGAAAAAAATCAAAGCGCTTGACGCTAGACGAGCGCATTGAATTGCTACATCGGCTGGAAGCTGGCGAAAGTTGTACCAATCTTGCGGATCATTTTGGGATAACAAAGTCGGCTGTAACATGGATCAAGAAGAGCAAAGAAAATGTCTTACATCAAAAACGCACGATTGACGATGCTGGAGGATTTAGCAACAAAAAAAGGCGATATTCGGGCGTCGAAGAGTCTGAATTGGACAAGTATCTTTATCAATGGTTCGTTCAAAAAACTTCAATCGGCGAACCCGTAAGCGGACCTTTACTGCAGGAAAAAGCTCTCTTCTTTAACCGACAATTGAATGGTTCAAGTTCGTTCAAGGCGAGCGACGGATTTTTGTATAGATTTAAAAAACGTCACGGAATTGGACAATTGTCGATGAAGAACGAAAAAGTGGCAATTAAGGACGAAAAATCATATGATAAAGAAGCTACTGATACGTTTTGTGAAGATTTTTCTGAATTTATCACGGAAAATGGGTACGGAATGGACATGGTGTACAATGCCGACGAAAGTGGACTGTACTGGAAAATGATACCGTCCAAAACTTTGCCGACATCAGCAGAGAAAAACGCTTCGGGTCGCAAGTTGGTAAGGGACCGCGTGACAGTGATGGTCTGTGCAAATGCTAGTGGTACACACAAACTACCACTTATGGTAGTCGGCAAATCGCAAAAGCCAAAATGCTTTGAAACCGGAAAACTTCTTCCGGTCGATTACAGAAGAGAAAAAGGTGGTTGGATGAACCGGAAACTCACTATGCAGTGGTACACAGAGATGTTTCTCCCAGAAATCGAACGATTCCATGGTCCGAATGCTAAATGCGTTCTTCTGCTCGATCATGCACCGTGTCATCCACCAGCTGAACAGTTTAATGCACTAAGCGATATGTGTATCGTCAAATATTTGCCGCCAAACGGAACTGCGTTAATACAGCCGATGGATCAAGGGATCATTGACAAATTACAAAAAGTTTATAAAAAAAATTTACTGACTCTCGCGCTCACCGAAAACACCATTGAATCTGTTGAAAAGCTTCTGAGATCCCTTAATATCGTTCAATGTTGTAATTTTGTCGCGTCAGCGTGGAAAGAAGTCACAGAAACCAACGTGCGAAACGCATGGAGAAACCTTTTTCCAGTTGGCTGCGGCTTTGAATTAATTGACTACGATCTACAACCGGAAATATTTTTCGATTTAGCATCCCGAATACCCGGTCATGAAGGAATAACAATCGAAGATACGAATCAGTGGCTGCAAACTGACAATGATACCGGATGGAGAATGATGACGGACGAAGAAATATTGTCGGAGACTTATCTAGGGGAAAGCGAAGACTCCGATGCAGGCATCGACGACGCGATCCCTCCGGAACCAACAGCAAAGGATGCCCTTCAAAGTGTCGATGCCTTGACTCTGTGGTACCAAAGTCGCTGGGACTGCAATTCCGAATCTCTCGAAGTGCTGCAAAATCTGCGAACATTCATTATCGAACAAATCGTATCAGTGAACATGTTTTCTATGGACCCAACTGTATAAGTTTGTCGATCATAAATAATATATATTAGAAAATTTCAAAAATAATAAAAAATTTCAAGAATAATAAAAATTGAAGTTTAAATTATAATTTTTACAAATTAAATCAAAGTAACATCAGAAAATTTAATTGAATGAAATGTTGTCAACAATATTCTTTACTATCGAATCATTTTTCACCAACCCTTTTGAATGTTATTTAGAATAACTGTTGCATTTGTACTCATTGACATTTGGATAATTTTACCGTAACGAGCAACAACTCTTTGCTTCGCGACATGATCTTTTTTTTCTATGTACTTCGCATTCACTTTTGCACAAACGTCACATTCCAATAGTTAACATTATGCGAAATTCAAACAGACCGGTTTCGGCCCTGAACTCCGACAGGGGCGCCGCCTCTGGCCACCCGTCTAGCTTCGATGTTCCGAATATTTTTTCATATTTTAAGCAGCAGTATTCATATAATAATAAAACAATAATGGGGGAAAAAATTTTGACAAAATATAGAAAGTAATGATAGAACGAAATTTTATTTTATACATATATATAGGATAGAAACAAATGTTTATTCCATAAGTAAAAACATAATCAAATAATAAGTCCATGAGTATTTGTTGCATGTATATATTACTTATATTTAATCCTCCGGCCAATATTTCTGCCACACCTGCAATAAAAAATAAAGAGGTTTAATCAAAACATTTTATTTACAGTAGAATATTATTCGTTATGATTTTTTTTTGTCATATTACCGCATGCTTTCTGTGGCACTTGTATGCATTGTATGCCTTCTCACAGACGTCTTTACCCGCTGTAATAAAAAAAAAAACAAATCAATTATTTATAATATAATTATATTGGTTAAAATGCATTCATTGTCTGGTTCGACAACATTGCAACTGTGTATATTGATGTATGGATTTACATATATTCGTACTAATTTGAAAAATTCATGTTCCATTTATAATAAACCTATATGTGAAACACATGCGTCACTTACGTTCATTAGCGCAGGCCTGCAACGCCGCGATAATTTTCGGTTTATCAGCAGCAGTTTCTTCCGGAAGCGTTTTGGCTGTCATCTGGACGTTCGTCGTACCATCCGGGTTTCGCTACAAAATTGTCTCTCTATATATATAAAGTTACCGCCGCTATCGCCGCCGTGTCAGGAATCGAGGGGAGGGTAAAAATATTTTAATTCCCTCTAAGGGGATCCCTCCTTAGGGGTCCCCAAGCCGAATATTTTCGAATAATGTTCGCATTAAATATTCATCGTTCACTCACGAACTTCAACTCCGTCAGAACGCACGTCCAGTAACACCGGGTCTTCGGATCTTTCAGCGGTGCGGGCGGTAGATTTTTCGCAACACGGAGACTTATGTGGTGTTTGGCTCTGCATATCTCTTCCTCAAGCGACAGAAGCCTCTCAGTCTGGAAAAATAATTTAAAAAATAAATAGCCATTTAATTTCAAGGCAGAAAAGCACAGACGTATTGATAAAATTTACCGATGCCGAGAAGGCAAAGAGAAACAGCGTCAGAATGCACAGGCGTCGATACATTTTGTTTCTCTTCGTTCGTCGATTGATTTCACAATGTTAACTTCGTTCAATCGAGCGCGCCACACTTTATATACTAACGCATTGAACATGTCGCTATCTGTAATTTTTTCGAAATTCGGTGAACATGTGGATGATGAAGTTTAGACAAACAATGGGAGCATTTAGAATCCATACAGGTGACAATTCGCCGAACATTTGTCAACGAAACATTTTTCAATAGCGACGGTACGGTAAAAAGTAGTGAATTTGTCAATACACGCTGAAAACAAATTTTCTCAGTCTATTTTAAGTCTATTTTGTTTCCGATAACAAAAAGACTGATTTCAAAATATAATAATATTGTTTTAGTGTCGGTTAGGGAATGTTAATCGAGGATCGTCGATAAAAAAACAGTAAGTTGTCTCTATTAATCGCTCGAATTGCGCAACGAAAAATGATCGCACTTGTGGCTAACATCAACTTGGACCATTTTTTACAATTTTATTGTAATTACTACGTTGAGTAAGGGAAATGATACGAAGGTCTGCTGAATGTTGTTGAAAAACAATGTATGTTTGCTGAAATATTGCTAATCGTCCAGGAAGTCGTTATATACGAAGTTTTCTTGACATACGCCGCCGCCTGCTTTTTAAATATTGTACTAACATTTTTGGTAGAGTACAATTAACATACTATTCATATTTAACTAGCGACGTTCATCCATTGTACCTTTTTGGCTGCCATCCGGCTGCAGTACCCTTGAACTCCGTCAGGGGTACGTTCCGAATCAGCGCCGGGCGACTTTTCTCTCTGTCTCACCGCGAATGAAAGAATGAGAGGAAAGTTCGTTCGGCGCTGATTCGGAACGTACCCCTGGAGTTCCGCCTTTGCAACCCTTCTGCCGATGTACTGTGCTTTGCGGCCGGCAGAGGTAGTGGTGTTGATGTTCCGAATATTTTTTCATGTTTTACCCAGCGTCAGAATTTCTTCAGTTGCAAAACAAATTTATCGGCATAAATTTGTTGTTAATATCCCACTAAACTAGAGAAACGCTCTTGACATTTTCGTCAAGGTAACAGTTAGGTGTTCGCGCCCTGATGTCTTCATGGAAATTGAAATAGTTATAATGTATCGTGTGATATATAAGTTCGGTTTATAAGAGGAAAGGGTTGACAACATATCGAGAGAAATTACACACAACATATAATGATCAAAGGAATTATTATTTCATTTTAATGGCTCATATTTCATAAGGACTCATTCGTTCATGAGATTATTAACGACTGCCCGCTTTTCGTCACGCGCTCCCTTCAACGCCTTGCAACCACCGCTAATAAGGAAATGTATGAGTAGATCGCTTTTAAAATTCTCTTGAAGTTGGAAAGATTCAGGTTGTAGAATTTAATGACTGTCAATGTGGTCGGCATTTGACTGCGAGCTATTACGATGCTGTAATTGGACATTGAATCCTTAGAGAGGTTGTACCATTGACATTGTGTGAATGTTTTCCCTATTTCTTCACAACTATCGGTTATGCAATCGCCGGCATAGCATAACAGAAAAGACACTGATAGAATGTTCATTATGTTGAGAATCAAGATGAGCAGATGTGTATATTCGCGCGTTTTCAAAACACCGACGAATTGCACGGCTGTAATATAACGAAAAACAAGATCGATGCATGTTGTTGATTTTTTTTTAAATTTATCGGCTATTCTTTTGCCGTCAGTAGCAATGTTGATTTAAGATTTGCATTTACCTGACAAGCAGGCCGTTAACTCAGAGCCAAAAACTTGAATGACTATGAACATAGCGAATGAATGTTGAAGTTTCGCGCACAAGTCGAGAACCTCATTGTGCCGGTCGACGAGGCGTCGAAATTGTTTCCGTCGCCCGACTTCGTCCCAGATAAGTAGACACTTTCGAAACCTTCTTTTCAGTACCATACCTTGCGATGAGAGATGCATCGCGACACTCCAGATGAACATATTACCACTGACGAGGGATACGGCACTAATGGCGACAGAAGTGGTTGAAAGAAGTGCACCGATAACGCGAAGCTCCGTGTAATCTTCGTGGAATACACATCTCGGTCGTTCAATGTATCTATCTGATGATTTTGCCACGTCGGAAGGTGACACCGTCAGCATAGTCAATATTATGGGTCGAGAGAATGCATAGAACATTTTAAGGGACCAAATATACGTTCCACATTTTTCGTATTTTTCCATTATTTCCCTTTCATGCGAATCTAAGATAGATGACCAGTCATTGGTCGTTGACTCGATCAATGGAATCATACGGCTGCCATTAATCTTCAAGATTAATTGTGACGCAAGGCCGATACTGATGAATACGATTATCTCAAATTCGGGTTTACCGAGCACGTATGGACGACATTTTCCATAAGGGTCTATCAGACGTAATATTATAGCCATTGTCTGCGAGAAACATCAACAACGATCCATTAATATTATGAAACATGAATAATGTTGGAGAAATATTGTGCAACTCTTGATGTGAACTCATTGTGAACACATTTGTATTTAACGCGTTTTCTTTCATATTGTATTATCATATAAAAATTTGCAGCAGCAATGACTACCGATTATTGAAAGAAACAAATTAGTATGACTCTCTTAGTATATATGGACAAAATTCATTATCTTAATGCATTGTCAAGTTGTAGAGGTTTACATTTTTTTCTAATGACCTATGGGTCGTTTTTTTGTAACATTCCGAATATGGTTTTCATAATAATCTCGACATTTTTTGGTACGACAAATATTTCGCTGCAACAATTGTGTAATATATTTAAGATTATCTATTAGATGATCGAGTGCGATTTTTGAAAAAAAAAAAAATATTTAGACATATTGCATGTTGAAGCAAAAATGACTGTAAAACGTGAAAAAACGAAAACTACTACAACGTGAAAGATCCCATTGTGATCGTTTAGAGTGAATATACCAGCAGCAATAGACTAATCGAAAAAGATATTGCTGATCGCCATTCGTATCTATCCCGTGGCCAGGTCCCCAGAAGTTCCATACATTTTTTGTAAAAAAAGAACGTATCATTGTTGATATTTAAAAAAACCATTTTTTTTTTTTCGGTAGGAATTGTATGGACAATATATTGAAACGCGAAGTATCTTTCGCCGAAGCCGTGTTATTTTATACTGACGAACTCATGTCGGATATGCGAAACTCCCCGGACGTGACGATAATAAGTGTGTAATGGCGCGTTCATACATTGCATCGGTTGTTTTATGGCTCACGTTGTAAAAACAATAATAACTAATCATTTCATGACGCATGATGTACCATAGCGACATGAAAATGACCCGTAATTGTTGAGAAGAACTATGTATCGAGTAAAAACGTGGATGACTGCGACAATAATTTATAGTTTTAAAACAGTGTTTTATTAATCAATGTTCGAAGTTTTCGAACTTCGAACCATCGAAGTTTGTACCTGGAACTGACTTATTTCAGTGGCACAACCTTGACTTACGCTACTAGACGGAATAAAATCGTATGTATTTCCCGATACGTTATACAGTCGACGCTCCGTACTCTTAACTCCCCTTCACTTAACTGGTCTCTTATTTTAACTCGTTACCATGGTAACGAGTTCCCTTAACTGTATTTCTCCTCAGCCCCTTTTCTCCACTCCAAGCGGGGGAAACCCCTCGTGCATACCCCTCGTTACCCCTACTCGTTGGAACTGATCGGGAGTAGGGACGATAGGGGAAATACAGAATAGGGATCGGGTCCGGTCCCGTCGAGTTAAGAATACGGAGCTTGGACAAAATTAAATAATTATATTTTAATCGCTTTATTACGTATCCGTACTAATGAAAAAAATCGTAAATATATGTATATCCATAAAAAATCAACAATAAAATCATTTCATAAATTATTAATAGATTAATTTTCACATTGAATATTCATCGTTCACTTACGAGCTTCAACTCCGTCAGAACGCACGTCCAGTAACACCGAGTCTTCGGATCTTTCAGGGGCGTGGGACGTAAAGGCAGAGTTAACGCAAAATCGAGGCTTATGTTGTGTGCGACTCTGCATTTCGCTTCCTAAGGCGAGAGCGTTTTCTCAAAACGGATGTTGAGAGCCTGGAAAAATAATTTAAAAAATAATTAGTCATTTGATTTCGAC
This sequence comes from Cryptus viduatorius, assembly GCA_964006125.1. Lineage (NCBI taxonomy): Eukaryota > Metazoa > Arthropoda > Insecta > Hymenoptera > Ichneumonidae > Cryptus > Cryptus viduatorius. Next base: position 2,986,741 of record OZ023226.1, read on the forward strand.
GCAGTAATCCAAAAACGTTTCGATAAAATTTACTTACCGATGCCAAAAAGACAAAGAGCGCGAAAATACACAGACTTCGATACATTTTTTTCTCTCTTCGTCAATTGATTTCACAATATTAACTTTTTTCAATCAAGCGGGCAGTTCATTATATAGTAACGCATCAAACATTTCGATATCTCTCTGTAATATTTTGAGGATCTGTTCAACATTTGGATGATGAAGCGATTCTTTAGATGCACAGTTAGAATTCATACGAATGATTCAGTTCGTCAACCATACATTTTTCAATCGCTACGGTACGGTAAAAAGTCGTAAATTTAGCAATACACACTGAAAACAGATTGTGTCATCTATTTCAAGTCATACTTTGTTTTCGATAACAAGCAGATTGACTTGAAAATATAATAATATTATTACAGAGTCGGTTAGCGAGTTAGTTGACGATCGTCGATCAAAAAAGCGTATGGACACGTGAGGTGTCCCTATTGATCGCTCGATTTGCACAAAGAAACATTACTACACTTGTGGTTGGCATCAGTTTCGGCTGTTTTTTACTACTTCATTGTAATCACTACGTTGAGAAACTAAGTTTATACGAATGTCTATAATATGGTTGCAAAACAATGTATAGGTTTACGCAAGTGTGTTACTCATTATTATCGTATTTGTTTGTTTTGATTACTCAAACTGTTTGCTCACGCTGTTTGATCAAATATTGTTGATGGGCCAGGAAGTCGTTCACCGGTATGCAAAATTTCCTTCGTATACGCCGCTGATTTTGTTTCGACATTTCACAGCCTATTGCGAAAGTTTTTAGCAAAGTAGAATGAACATACTATTCATATTTAACCAGATGACGTTCATCCATTTTAATTCGAGAAGAAGAAAACGTTTATATTATGAATTCTCTATAAAAGATTGATGCTTGATGATTGAAGATTGCAATGGATTCAATAGTTGAAGATAAGATCGGCTTCGCAGATTGCACTTATACGCCGGAGATGCAGGAGTGTTCTCGGGGTCCTTGCTTTCGACGTTCATCCATTTTAAATCGAGAAGAAAAAAACGTTTATATTATCAATTATCTATAAAAGATTGATGCTTGATGATTGAAGATTGCAATGGATTCAATAGTTGAAGATAAGATCGGCTTCGCAGATTGCACTTATACGCCGGAGATGCAGGGAGTGTTCTCGGGGTCCTTGCTTTCGAGTCACATCTCGAATTAAAGGATGTCGCGGTGGGCGGGCACTTGGCAAAAGCTACACAGCTGCCCTACAATCCTTCATAAGGAGGTCCTCCCTTTAATAGGCACAATTGCGATGATATCTCCAAAGGAATGAGCGCTCGATCAACTTCACTGTACATACATACTATGCAATCCACTTATACCCACATAGATAATATTCCTATTGTACCCATACATCGTTTTGCCACCACAATATTGAGTTTTTTTTACCACTTCCGTTACTCGATGAAGTAATTAGAATAATGTAGCTTAAAAATACTCGAACAAACACACGAAAAATTCACGAATATTTGCCATATCTTTACGATCACAAAATATCTTTCTGACAAATGCTTGGCGGACTGCGTCATACGCATGAATACCACCTGCTTTCGTTGTTTGACTAAACTTTGTCAATGAAATTTTGAACGAATCCCCAAACATAGAGAGATATCGATATGTTCGTTGCGTTAGTATATAAAGACCGTTCGATTGAACTACGTTAGTATCGTAGAATTATTCGACGAACGAAAAGAAATAAAAATAGAAGAAAATGTATCGATTCCTTTGCATTGTCGCGCTCTTTGCCCTCTCAGCATCGGTAAGTACATTTTATCGAAACATCATTGGATTACTGCGTTAAAATTGAACGATTATTTATTTTTTAAATTATTTTTCCACGCTCTTAACATCTACCTTGCGAAGGCTGCTTCTGATCAAGAGAAATGCGCAGCCGCAGCTGACTTAAGTCTCGATGTTTTGAGAACCCTGTCTATAAAGTTCGTGGTGACCCGGGAAGATCCGTCATCCCCGTGTTTCGGTGCCTGCCTTCTGATGCAGCATAAGCTCGTAAGTCAACGAACAATATTAAATAAACATTTTTATTTGCACTTTTCAAATTTTTCATGTATTTTTTTTAAATTCATTCATTTAACTTTTTTTTAATACATATAATTTGTATTCGTTGACAAGGATAAGTGAATAAAATGAGTAAAATATCTTTATCTCGTTTCGCAGGTGAAATCGGATGGTTCTATGAACGTCGACCGCTTGATCAAACATATTCCGAAAAATGTTGCCAACCGCATGGAAATTATCGACGCATTGAAGATCTGCTCTAAGGAACGTAAGTAACGCATGTATTTCATATACAGATTTATTATAAATGGGACAAGAATTTTTTTATTTTCTACGAATTTCTGTAACTCTATACATTAATATACACAATTGCAGTTTTAATTATTGTACGACACAATGTATTAATTTTAATCACTAGCTTTCATTATAAAATCATTGATTTTTTTTTTATCAAAGGGGGCGAAGACATCTGTGATACGGTACACAAATCATATGAGTGCCTGAAAGAGAAAGAGGTAACGTGACAAAGAATACCATCGTAAATAATATTCTATTGTAAATAAAATATTTTATTAAACTTATTTATTTTTCGTTACAGGCGGTTCTTCCACATCTATCGTAAAGATCTAATAGTTTCCTATGTAAACGGGGAAACGACCCGAGAATCAATTATGTAATATATACACATATACATCCATTTAAAACTGTAAATTCTGGAATCAACATTTCTTGTCAATAAACTTATATATGCGCCAAAAACGATGATGAAATTATTTTCTATCGTTACTTTCTATAATTTCTCCGATTATGATTTCCCATTATCGATTTATTATTATACTACATCGTATCGCTACTATGTATATATAATTATTTATCGAAAGCCGCGATAGTGTCTCGATGAACATTACCTGAACATTTTTTTTTAAGGCGGAGTTACTTTACCACTTTGCGACCCCGACACCGACGTTTTCGCCGATCCGCAACAATACATTATCTTGTACACCTGATTTTTTAATTATGCAATTGTTTTCGAATAATGCATATTTAATATAGATTGTGATACTAGTTCGGGAAAGCGGATATTCCGCGAAGGTTAGGAAGTGACGTATGTACGAGTCGAATCGAGCGCAGCAATGACACGAGGCGAAGCCGAGTGTCGCTTGTAGCGCGAGAAAAGGCGAGTGCAGCTTGCTTCCTAACCACCGTGGGATGTCCGCTTTATCGTACAAGTACCACATACTTCTTTTTTTAACGAATGAACAGTACGTGCCGTGTTTCGTGTCTGTAAAGCGTGAGCGACAACCTAACCTCAAAGTTAGTTCGAGTGCCAAAGGAGGGGAAAAATGTGTAATAATAAAGGAATGTGGAAAATAATGAAGGAATTTGAGGATCTGCGCATGCGCAAGAATATTATTTCACTCCTTACTACAATACGCTACTTCACGAACGCTTTGCAGGCACAGAATGCGGGACATTCAGACATTCAGAACAGACAAAGAAAAAACACATTTAGAAAATTTGATGACGAATGAAATCATCTTTGGAAAAAGTCTCTAAGTTAAAAAATATGCAAGTTATGGCTGTTCAAACGCTTATTGCTTACTCAATGCCTCAAAATAGGTGGAAGCGACAAAAAAATCTAAAAAAAAATTGCACATGTAGAGTTTTCCAAACCGAAGAGAATGAACCCTGGGCGAAGTCCGTGCGATAAAAAATACACTTATTGTCACCTTTCAAAGCTGGAATTCGACCTTCCAAAAGTTTTTTTTCAATATACCGCTTTAAGGAAGTAAAAAAAAGCACATTTAGAGAATTGGAAAACGAAGAAAATGAGCTCTGAATGAAGTCTCTACGTTGGAACGTACGGCAGTTATGGCTTACCAAAGATTAAATTTTGTCTGATGCAGATATTTCCAGGGTAATGATTTCCTGCCGCATGAACGACAGAATGTTTATCCAACTTTAAATTGACATTGATTTGGTGAGTCTTCTTTCACCAATGTCGTTTTCATTTCAACACCATATATTAGCTGAGATTTTTGCAGCTTCGAGGCGGGATTGATCGTCTCATGCTGCGTTGCTCCACGGACCTACGTCCCATTCTTCGAGACAAGAAGAAATAGATGGCGAGCGTTAGGCATCATGTCAAAACTACGTCGTGAATGAATTCTATGTTTTACAGTGGAACCCTTCTTTTCTAATTTGACGGGACCGGATGCATTCGGTATTCGGTATTTCCCCAACAGTTCCCACCCCCGATCAATTGCTGCCGGTAGCGATAACGAGGGGTATACGCGCCCGAGTCTGCGCGTGCGCAGCGCTAATAGAGGGGCGAGCGGACTCAAGGAAAATATAGTTAAGAAAAATCGTTGCCATGGTAACGAGTTAAAATGAGCCGGTAGTGGAGTTAAATTATGTTATGAAAAGAGGAGTTCCACTGAAAAAGTGTAAGTTACATACTTGCGCATGTAGAACGAGGATAAGTGATGGTTGGACAAAGTACAGCAACGCAATCTTTTTGCATAATGTAATTCTCCGAGAAAAATGATGGTGGAGCAGAAGAGGCCGATAGCGAGGCCAAGAAAACTCAACCAGAGATGTTCGACAGTTAGCTTCACCCGACCTGTACTTGGCCGCGGGATGCTTTTGCTTTGTTGAACTTTCGCCCGGAATACCATTTCGTCATACCACTTTTCGATGAATCCAGATTGATGAATTCTGAGCAGAAGACTATCGATTCTCACGAGATAAGGTGAGTGCAATTTACCGACATACGACAGGGTGTATGTTGCCGGACACTCTTTGACTACGTGCAACAATAATTTGTCACCTCCATTTCCGTAGTACGCCGTGAGGTTTTTCAGTGTGAACGCAGAGTAACGACCGAGCGATACGAAACCCCTATTTTATAATAATGAAAAACAAAAAAAAACATTAACAGGTTTCGTTGTAACAGTTTGCAACAACACAAGTTGGAACGACATAAAACATCAGTCAAAATCATTTGACTCATTGTGACTTTCACAGGATTCTGGAGAAGTGTAACTACGAGTGTTAATAAACCAACTAGTAGACTAGGGGTAGACAATCACGAACGAACAAACATGAAGATCTGGTTAATTTATTTCTGATAATTACCCATAAGCTACCATATCGTAGGTTCTTTTATGCGACGTTGAAATCTGAGTCTTTCTTCTCAATCGTTCAGTGTCCGGCGATCCTTCGGGAAATGTATGCTCCAGCAGGTTATTGTACTTCGTTATGATGGTTCGATTAGATTCCGCAACATCCCGCAGGCTGTTGAGTTCCGGATAGTAGGTAGGCTTGCTGAATCTTGTGACGAGACAACTATGATAGAGTCCAATCACTATGAGAGTGAAGAACAGAGATCCGAAAAGAAATGCTTTTTCCGTGCACGTCTTACCACCATACAATGGGTAACATGCGACTGTCAACAGATTGAATGAACCAATCAGACAGGAGTGCATTTCGGGTGGTTCGTCGTAGGATTTTGAGTTATTGGGCGATGCAGAAGCTCTTTTCCTCTTAACATGCGCACATTCATCACCTTCCGGGTAGTTTTTGGGAAGTTTGCATACTTTGATGTTGATCGCGACCGGGATTTCGGTGGGTACAACGTATTTACTATGCAGTGCAGAATCTATTCGTTGAATTAATGACCAGATAATCGCAACGATCAAATTGTAGATTATCAAAACACACCAGAGTTCCAAAGTGAAAGGCAGGAACGGAGTCAAGTACTTTGGTAATTGTTTAGATGAAGGCGCAATCAGGCACAGTTTATCTTGATACACACTCGCCGTAAATTCAAACAGTCTCCAGTAACGTTTCGTGAAATATGCAGTAAACACAAACTCCGATACCCCCCCTTGCTGTATGGTATCCAACGCTTCCTCGAATGGATCACTGTCATCGCGAGTGTCAAGTACGTGTATTCGAAACTTTGAATGTAGCCGTTCCTGAATGAGGTGCATCACATTTGCGTCAAGCATTGTATAAATTGTCTTATTTTCCTTATCAGTTGAAATATTCATCATTTGCGACTCGAAAATTGTTATGTATATAGGATGTTCATTGAAATCTTGAAAGTCTTCGAAAAGTTTTCGGTTAACGCTTCCAGATTTTTCTGGAATATGGCATCTTTTATCTTTGGTCTCTGCACTTTTCGATTTTACTATTGCGGTACAAAGTAATATATCTTTTACATCCAGTCGTTGGACGGCACCGAATTCCTCGTTCAACTTAACGAATGGTAAATATGTGTAGAGATATCTGAAATTGTCATTAATCGAAGCGATGAGAACTTTGCTGATTCTGCGTCGGGTCCACAAAGCTCTGAAAATGTTGATCCACTCGTCGTTTGTTGGTTCGCTATCTTTTCTACCGATGAAAATTATAAAAAATTGATCCGCCGCATGTAACGTGTCATTGTCATTGTGAACATGAATATTCAGACTTTCAAAATCGCCAACGACGATAATCCAAGTTAACCCTTTCTGTAGATCCGACGATGTTTCGGACAATTTCTGGAGGTCGAATTGATAATGATCCAACATTCGCTTCTTGAGATAATCGATTATTGGATCAAGAACTTCTCTGTCAGAACCGTAGTGACCAATTGAAAGTACAAGAGGTTGAAAATCCGCGTGATTCACTACGAAGTCCAGCGCTTGGTGGACATTTTCGAGATTCTCAGTACGGAGAAGCGGTGGACGGAGAAAGTGATTGAATTCTTTTAACTTTTTAAAACCTGCAATGGGTTCCGTAGTCAGACTTTTTGCGTTACTCAATTTTGCAAATAAAATAACTATCACCAAAGACGTTTTTAATGACATTTCAATTGTTCCCGTCACGGATGGTCAAACTTTTAATAATTTATCGTCACAATTCGCGATTTCTCTTGTTAATTAACTATATCACTGGTATTCATTTAAAAACCATTTTATTTAATGATGCATTTTATTACTATTGACACTCGAAGCTCTGATTATTTTTTTCATTAAAATTACCACTTCGTTGATGACCTTTCTACAAAGGATGACAGCATTGTGCGCCTTGCGTCAAGATTTTCTTTTAACGAAGTTCTTTCGTACTTTTGTATAGTTAAAACTGCTTACCGCTCCATAAACTCAATATTTCTATTTATAAGGAAAGTCGTAAATCTTTGATATTGCATCTCCCAGTACCCTCTCGAGTATTTACAAACTGTTATATTCCGAGACGTGTCCATGTCGAGGCAAATAAGTACAGCAAGTAACGATTTGTCACGTTCGATGGTCATCCAAACGATCCGCATGAAAGTACTTTCCTCGAGGAATGAGCGATAGAAATCATAGCACTAATCAACGACGGAGTGCGCATGAAAAATGCATATAGCTGTAATTTTGTTGAGGCGTCGGCCAATCGTCTTCTCGCCAATACCTTCCGTCTTTTGCTTCTAATCTTTAGTGTTTTTCATAATAACTATGGAAAAAAACGCTTTGTTTAAAAGTGTCAATCACATTGTATCCACGATGGTCACTACACATATAAACACAGCGCGGTACTCTGGAATATCAGTGCAATTAAGCGAACTTTATAGTCGAGGTGACCGCACGAGCTGAACAGCGGCGGTTCCAATCTTAGAGGTGGTTCCAGTTTTTGTTGGACAAAAAAAAAGGGTAATGGGTTTTTATTTAACGTAAGGAAACCGATTCAACTTCGTCGATCGTTAGTGTAAGACACGTGAATAAATTTTGCAGAGAAAAACTTGGGAATTACCGCGAATTAACATCTTCTTCTTTACGTAAAGTAAAATTGATACACTTTTATGAATATTCTCGGCGTTCTATTCAGCATACATAGCTCTCCTATTGTTTCGGCAAATGTCAGTTGCAATTGGTCGGAGAATTCATATTTTTAAAGAATAACAAAAATCTAACCATTTGGAAGATACGGTCGCCTACTTAGCACTGGACTAAGCGGTATTCTGTAAATTCCACGAATGTACAAAGGATTTTTACGAGTGTCGCAAAAAATTACGTGCGGACAATCGGCGATCAGCGGACAGCTTCGCGTTTGACAGGTGACAAATGAACAACGAGTTCGCCGCGAGATCTGTCGCAAGCTGTTCATAGATACCTGCATTATAAATAATGGTAATTTTGTATGAATAACAGCTTATATTCCCGTTCCCTGTTGTCTTCTCATCGCTAAATGTACAGCACATTTCGATATTGTGTAGTGTGACTACTTCCGGCATATGTCCCCATTATTTGTCACCGCATATGCTTTACCGTTATTTATGTCAGATCATCAGCTATCTTACGAAAATCCTCTCAGGTGTCTTACTGGTTGTTATTTGCCGACAAACCCGCGCTTTCCCATTACTTCTGACACAGCTAATAGGGACGTCAATCGACGTTGTTGGCTTATCGCTTCATCAGGGCGTCAGGTTAAAGTCGTGCGCCCTTTGCGCTGTGTAATATGCGATCGATCTCCGTCTCGCGTTCGTAAAATATGTGAGTGTGAGATGTGTATGGAAATAAAATCTTCTTTTATCTCGTATTTCCTTTAATATGCTGACTCACTTTCGTAGTCTAGCGAACGTTTACAAAAAATGTTCTCCTTTGTTAGACAAGGTCGACTCTCTACCCGAACATCCCACATTCCGACCAAACATTTGTGCGCATGTATTTATAAGGTACAAGTGGAAAATATAGGGCACCATAATTACCACGGAAAATATATGTCATTCGGTTCAATCCGTATTAACCACTTCTATCCTATGCGTCATACGTTTTACGTATCGAATATATAAATATTATTCTCCGCCTGCGTGTCAAGTTAGGATTCTCACGGTGACCTTTACCTCAACGAATGTTGTTTCAGCTGCGACTAAGGGCTGTTAAACGAGGGGTTTTTCGAGTGTACTCTATGAAGATTTAGTTGAGCGGTGTGGGGAATCGATTAACTTATTTAGATTTGTCGGCTTGTGCCTGTAGTAGGGATAGCAAGTTCATTGAGTTTCATCGATTATTTAAGAAGTACTAGCAGGTTACGCGCGCGACCGCTGCGCGCGCCCGAAACCTCCTGTCAAATCTCGTCGACCAATCGCGGCACGAATAAACCGACAACAATGAGCTTCGATATGAGTAACAACAATAAATGCGATCTATTCGATATATATCGCAAGGACCTTTTTAATAGAGCGATCTCGCTGAACAATTGTTGAGAAAATCACTGTTAGTCGGAATGCTGCGCCTGTCGCCACAGAACTTTAATGATTTACTTATCCGCTGTGGCCGCTAATTCGCAGCCTTTGATTTTGTTTATGCGCGTGTTGCGTCTGCGTATTACCGTGTTTTTTATTTTTTAATTCTGCGTCACTATCGCTAGGGGGAACGGAGATCGTCATTAAACGTTCGGAGACATCAATAGTAAAAGAGGCTTCGTTTTTGTCAATTGATGCCAATTTCTCCGTTTTTCTATCGTTCCTCGAGAATCGTTTGATCAATGTATCGATTAAAGAAGAATTTTCGTTCTATGTATAACGAAATTGATGAGAATTTACGGTGGGACGACACGATAACCCAAACGTTTCCCATAGAATATTGATGAACCACAGGAGACACTTGAGTTAACGTTAGTAAGGATAATCGAGACGTTCAGTAAGCTTGTTGGTCGAAGAATTTCGTTTCACCATTCTGGCCGTTTCTGGCCAAAGTTGTGAGCACGTGACCGACCCGTTAAAGGTAAATCTAACCAGTTACTTAAAATTTAACCAACAGTATCATTACGGTAAATTACCATTAAAAAATCGAGGTGCCGTGTTACGTCTTGTGTTGCTATTAGACTGTTGTGAGTCGTGCGGATGGTAACCTAAGACTGATTAATTAGAGGTAATAACTGGCCGTCGTGAGGCGGCCGATAATGCTGAGATCGCGAACCACGCGCGATCGTACGAGAGAGAGAAAGGATTTATTAAGACAGAGAGGGAAGGTAGAATCAATGGAAAGAATAAAAATGATGATAGAGAATCACGTGATATCGGGAATTCAGACGCGAGGTCCGTCGCACGGCTTTCATGGGAAAGAAGTACGCCTTCTCGCGATCGGATGTGCATTGCCGTAATTCGAGAAGGAATGCCCGGTGCTTTGATCTTAATTATTGAATAGAGATAGAAATTCGGAGAAATAATTTATGGATAGTACGCTCACAAGGGTCAGGACGTAAAATGCCGTAAATTTCATATTTTTTATATGAAAAATTCCAATGAAATTAGAGATGATTCTACAGGTGATTCACCTGGCGAACAAAGAGGGTTCATTTACTCTTAAGGAGGGTGTGTCGCTGCGTATTACCAAAGATTGAGATTCAGATTCACATGAAACGTGGAAAGAATTTTGACATCTTAATCACCTCTACTACCTATTACCGACTGATATTACAAGGCGTCGTTATTATTAATAACTATATAGTATTACCTTTACATTTTCCAGATGTTGACGCCTTTCGTATTCCTCACAATATTGAGTGCCGTAGTAATGGAGCGACAGATGAAACTGCAGTCTCTCTATTTTGAGGGCAATAAACGGAATGATGAGTTAGAATTTTGGGGAAAAACAATATGTCGAATCGGCAGACAAAGATCGTTTAGTCTTCACGAATCTTCACGTACCAATTCATCGAAACGTCTTCACGATTTCTTCGGTGATCTGGTCAGCATAGCGCAAACCGAGTGTGGAGCGGCGATGAAAACCGCTGAGTTTTATCTCTCGATCGACGGTAGGGATGATCCAATGTATTTGCGACGTCCGTTGATGGCCGGAGAAAGAACACTCGGTACAGACCTTCCCGAGATTATGGATGATACCGATGACAACGACTCGAGACGATCGGACACCGAAATGCATCTTTTTCCAAACAGCGACGTTGAGATCGTGGTGTCGATGATCGAAGATTGCGTACAAGTCTTGATGGAGGGAAATGTTTTTAATGATTGGCACAACCGGCGTCACGTTCTCGTTTTTGCAATTTTCGGAATAAACGAAATTCATGAATCTTCCGAATTATTGGTGAAGATCATTTCCGTGGTGTTGAAAAGATTGTGGAGAGAACGACGCGTTTTAAACGTTTTCATCGCTGTTCCCTTTTCATCTTTGGGAAGACGAATGTGGTTTTACGATCCCTTCTTTAAAAACGGGACTTCCGGCGATCGAGGAAAAATCTTTGCTCGGGCAGTTCGTGAAATACCATATGTCGAGCGTGTCAAGGACCTCCAGGGCTACACACTGAACATCGGAATGTTTGACGCACCCCCTGCTGCCATAAAGTACGATAGGAAAGCGATTGGAAGTTTTCCCTTTACCGAGAAGTCACAGCAGTTCGTTGGTATAGACGGTCTCACGATGGCAACGGTTGCCGGTCGCATGAATTTCGCCTTCCAAATTGTACCACCGAGCGATGGACACGAGTTTGGATTCGTATGCGACAATGGAACGTTCGTCGGAACAATAGGTACGTCCGTTTTACAGTGGAAAAGGACAAAACATTACCCTTTTTTTGACAACCTTATTTTTACGGAATACCATTTTTTTAACTCATCCTACCACTCCGCGAATCTGTTCAATTTCATGTAAGATTTCACTCCGCGATCACCACGGATTTCTGATAAATAAATCGAACAAATACCACGTGAGTGTTGTTTTGTAATCGACTAACACGCCTTTTAGTATTTTTCGTTTTTTCTAACACATCTTAACATACAATTTCATTATCTGACGGCCATTTTTTTGTATGACCCGTAATATACCTATTTTTCAGTAACTAAGGGTTCATTTTTCATTTTTTGTAAAAAAAAAAAAAACATATATGTGAGCCGATTATCGAACGAACCAGCTGGACGTACTCCCTGAAGAACTTCATGCGATGTATGCGATTGGTTGCAGGCGATGCGGCTTACCACAGAATTGATATCGGCTTCAATTCAATGTACATGAAGATCTATACACCAAATGAAAGAGAAACAAACACAATAAAGTTTACAGTACCAATAGACTTCGATCGATTATGCGTCGTTGTGCCACGAGCCGAAAAGATTCCTCGATGGTTAAGAACCTTTTACTACTTCCATCCGGCTATATGGATGTGTCTTGTGCTCTCACAGATTCTCGTGTCGCTCGTCTGGTATCTTTTGCGAAACTTCCATGGACAGTCGAAGGAACAGACGGCCACGGGACAGCGGGTAAACTATCATACGATCCTCGTAGATACATTTTTACTTTTCATCGGAGCTCCGGTGAAGTTGAATCCATCGCAAGCTGAAAAATGGTTTCTCTCGGCTGTTCTTCTGTTCGGCGTTACGGTTATGGGTACGTTCGCTGGTACGCTGTATCACAGTTTTACCAGTGAAATGCGGTACAAGGATTTGTCGAGTTTGAAGGAAGTAGACGCATCGGGAATCGATATTGGTACATCGTCGCCCAATCTTCAAGATGTATTTGGATTGGACGGTACGGAGGATGATTTGGAGGAGGTGATGAGTTTAAGACGAAAGTTTAAAGTTATTCCTTACAAAAATGTGTCGACGATCGAAAAAACTGCGAATCGTCGGAATATCGCCTCGCTGTCGCGCGAAAATTCCTTTCGTGTTCTAAGGCATCGCTATGTAGACGACAATGGACAGCGTCTTCTTCATCTCGTTCAGGAATGTCCTCGCGCCTATTATCTGTCGTACGTTGTACCCAAAGATTCTGTCTACATTGAGAGACTGAACGATGTCATAATGCGACTGCGAGAGGCCGGTTTACCTCCGTTATGGAACTCATTCACGACCAACAAATTAATCACTGCCGAGATTGCAGCGGTTAATAGAAGAGTAGTGAAATCTCTGCATACGCCATTCAACATGCGCGACATGCAGACTTCGTTCCTGCTACTGTTGATGGGATATATCTTATCGCTTTGCGTATTGTTCGGTGAAATAATTTGTCACAAGAGGCGGAAGATTTAAAAAACATAAAATAAACAATTAAACTTCGTTTTCATCTTCCTGTGTGCGCGAGAAATTACAAAAATTGAAAACCAACGGCACACGGTGTTCCCAAGCGGTTACCCGTCCAAGTACTGACCGTGCCCAACGTTGCTTGACTTCAGTGATCGGACGAGAATTGGTATTTTAACATGGTATGGTCGTTGGTTGTTTAAATTTAAAACAAATGTAAAAAAAAAATTCACCATAATAGAATAAAAATGCAATGTTTGAAATGTCTTTGGAATTCACTAAAAACTTAACCTCCACTTGACATACACATCTTGTTAGTGATACACATTACTATAAACACATTGGCATACGTGTACATTTATATTACATCAGTCGAGTATAAAACATCGAATACCTTTGGCGTGTATTCTAATTGACAAATTAAACGAAGGAACGATGATTTTAATAGCATGGATGATCCAGATGAGAAAAGGGTTCAAGAAGCAGCGGTAAGTGGGATAATAACAGGTATAAGAAGCTTTGCCGGCGACTCTCAAACGGCTGTTAAAATTAATGAATGTAAAAAAATTATTAATATGAATAGATTCGACTAATACAATAGAGTAATCTTTCTTGTACTGTCAAGAGCTTAGTATATAATGAGAAAAAAAAATTGAACCAACGGCACGCGGTGTTCCCAAGCGGTCACCCATCCAAGTACTGACCGCGCCCAATGTTGCTTGACTTCAGTGATCGGACGAGAACTGGTATATCAACATGGTATGGTCGTTGGTTGATCTAATAAGACGAACCTCACAAAGCCAATATTGAAGGATACTTTGTTAAAGATAAGCGGCTTATCATAAGCACTGACTATTATTTATTTTAGTTGCTTCGATAATACGCCACCATGACGGTAATTCTTAGAGAAGATATTGACATTTCCTGTTGAGACAACTCGGCACAACACCTTTTTAGAATATGTGAAATACCGCGGTCGGTAATATTGGTTCAGTAGTCGGTTCAGTACCCGGGGTTCTCGTCGGGTTATCCGTAGGCGACATACTAAGCGACAAATGAGATTCGCGCAGTTGCAGCGCTCAGTTTCAGCTGCGCTGACGGAGTTCTAACATGGCCGCTATTAAAGCACCGAACACGTACGTATTTACTTTTTACTTTGTCTCACTGTTTCCGAAAGATTTTACTGTTCAAAGTGTTGCGATGTAATCGTGATCAGCGCTTCGTGTACAGCCTAATTCTCTTTTTGGGAGATTCATTATTACTTTCTTGTCGATCGCAAGTGATAGTCATTAAGATTTTCGAAGTGTTTCGTATTAACAGCGATTTTTTTTACTTGACATTTTGCCTGTTGACGGACAGCGGTATTGAATTTTTGGGCATTGGTAAAAATACGTTGTGTCAGTATGACAGTTTGTGCATTTTAAACAATTCTTCGTACACTAGTACGCAGACGTACGCCATGATGTTATTTTTCGCAATCAAATTAATGTGTCAGCCATCCATCGACCGCGATGAACAAAATGTTGTTCTCATTTTTGACATAATTGCAAAACGAAACACTTTCGCATCAAAAAATGCCGCGACAAATGTAATGACTTTGTTTCATTCTCTCTGTACGTTTTGAAATAACGAGAATAACAAAATAAAGCAGTACGCCCATCGGTACGACACCCGCCTTACACGCCTGTATTGCCGCCACTATCAGCTATCTGTAACGACTCGCATGTATCACGCTAAAGCTTTAAAAATCGTCCGTTTTCTTCGAACTAAATAATAAAACAATTTGATCATTGCGAGTGTCTGTTGATATATCAGAAAATAATAAAATACATTTTTAAACAGCTGTATAGCACATTCAATGGGTTCATAATAAAAAGTCTACGATTGTTCCAATTTTATCGAAATGAGGCTATAGTGAAGTTAATTATATCAAAATACCTCTATAACGTTAACTTCTCAGCTGAAAACATGATATATGTGGATTATCTGATATTCTATCCGCATGAGCTTTGAACATTCTTGAGATAAATTCTGACGATTGTAGATCGACGCGATACACAATGCAACAATCAGCGGATGGTGCGTGACAATTGAAATGATAAAATACTAGTCGCGCACCTCATTCCTGTTGACTCCTCTGATTAGAAAAAACTTTTATCAGACTAAATTATCACCGTCGGTAATGAAAGTGAATACTCCGTGCCATTTCGCAGTTAGGAACATTTTTTTTCTCCACATGTCTACGAATATTTCGAAATGGTATTAATTGCAGTTTTTCGGTAAAGTGATGCGAATTGCCACCGTCGGTAACATAAACTGTATTGGATGCCAATTCGTAACCACAGAGAATTTTCTGTTTCTGCAAAAATGCTTTCGAAACGGCATTAATTAGTTTTTTTAGAAATTTAATTACAAAAGGATATTGCAGGCGGACAAGATGAATCGCGTGTTCGCGCGTCGAGGCTTTGTTACATTTATTGCCAAAATCGCGAGTTGTTCGGTTCTGAAATTCCGAGCGCTTAGTTTTATAAACACTATTGTCGAAAAGAAGAATGCGCTGTTCTTGACGTCTGCGGAGACTTGGCTCACGGTCGTTCGTCATTACGCGAAGAAGTATTCCACGTATGTACACGTGATTCGTAGGCTTGTCTCATGTTACCCGTGATCGTTCCATTTTTTTTTTTTTTTTGACGTGGAAACGAAAAAAAAAAGAGGATAATGGAGCCGTCCGAGAGGCGCAGCACAGAGAATGAAAAAAATTGAATTATCGGCCACTACATT
Source organism: Cryptus viduatorius (assembly GCA_964006125.1). Lineage (NCBI taxonomy): Eukaryota > Metazoa > Arthropoda > Insecta > Hymenoptera > Ichneumonidae > Cryptus > Cryptus viduatorius. The sequence continues at coordinate 3,002,616 of OZ023226.1, forward strand.
GCAACATATCTTCTTTCGATATGTTTCAGTAAAGCTATGGATTCATATTACGTTAGAGGTGAACACACAATGCGTGTGCCGATGTCGTTGTTTCGAAAGAATCGCGATCGGCTCATCGAGAGTTTGAAAAAAACAACGGGTATTCCGAGTTCCGGTGCAATTGTCCTATTGCAAGGCGGCACAGAAGTGCCGTTCAACGATACCGACGTTAATTACGAATTTCGTCAGGTGAGACAATAGACTCCGATCGCGAGAGGAGATCTCTGAATTGCAGCGGTGTTTTTACCGATCAATTTTGCAATAGTAGAGTGACACGACATTGAAAATTATACTTTGATAGGAATCATTCTTCCAATGGTGCTTCGGCGTTGAAGAACCCGATTGCATGGGAGCTCTCGACATCGCGACCGGTTCGTCGATACTTTTTGTTCCAAAGTTGCCAAAAGAGTACGAAATATGGTGCGGTAAGCTGAACTGCTGTGACGATTTCAAGAAAATCTATGGCGTCGATCGCGTCCATTACACGAACGAAGTTGCGGAGGTGTTGAGGGAATTGCAAGCGAAACAACTGTTGACTTTGGTGAGTCGAAATGATTCTTAAATCCAATTTATTTGCATTAGATATTGACGATTTCATAATAAAAAAAAAGCAAACGTTGATACTTGAATCTGTTAGTGCCGAAGCGCCCCAAAAAAACACTAATTTTTAAAATCTTTTTGTTTATTTTCACAGTGCGGCCAAAACAGCGATAGCCAACTGATGACGCGGGAGGCATCGTTCGACGGAATCAGCGAGTATGCAATTTTTATTTTACGAATTAGTACTCCACTCGTAAATGTTGTCATTAAAATAATTATTTCTTCACAGATTTAAAGTCAACAACGAGATATTGTATCGTGTTTTCTGCGAGTGGTAAGTGTCCACCATATTGATTTCTTTGACTTCGCGGACTTAGTCGTTACATTTAAGAGCCGGTGCAATCCCTTCCTCCCCACCCGCCCCGAGCTCAATCGGTATCAAAAACTGTAAACAACTTTTCTCGCGCATCCTACCATTTAGAGTAAAAAAAAAGTGTCATTAGCTGCGGAAATGATTAAAGCAGCTAATGACACTTTTTTTTGGCTGTAGATGTCAGTATACGCAAAAAAAGTTGTTTACAGTTTTTATTACCGACCGCGATATGTCACCTCCTCTTAATACAAAAATCGAAAGCAAAGATAAAAAACAGAAATAAAAAGCTAGCCTGGCGATGAAGTCGGCGTTTTCATACTTACGCAAAGGAAATCCATAAGAAGAAATCTATAGGGAACGCTTGAGGGAATTTCTTGCATTAGACAACTAATTTTTTTGTTTTGTTTTTTTTATTTTTTTTTTTACTCCCGACTATGAAAAGTTGATACAAAACGAAATATAAAGACGTGTCATTACTGAAGCATCCGATTTATTGCCATTTGACGAATAGAAATTCGTCTCCATTACAATGAGTCTAATGTGTTGTTTTTTTTTTTTTTTCCTTTTATTGGAAACACGAAGCAACATGGCGATCGATTATTATGTCGTAAACTTTCAATTGGAAACTTAAGCTTTTTAATCCAAATTATTGTAAATCTCTTTGTCATTCAAACGAATCTTTAAACGAGCGTCCGGTGAAGTACTGTTAGGATAGCCGCCAAAAGAAAAATTAAGAGTGAACGGCAATCGACCCGCTTGCAAGTCAAGTTTCATACTCAATATATCTGGCTGTCCGTACAGTTGTTTGAAAGGCGTGTAGAAACCGTCGCAAAGAGCGCGCATACTGGTGACGATGGGTCCCTGAAAATTATATTTATAAATACTCAATGAATGATAAGGTATCGAAATAATCGTGACGAGAAAATTCCGAATTTTTCCGCAATTCTTCACTTACAAATAGGGGTTTCGCTCCTTTTTCAACTCTGTTGATAGATCCACACGCGATACTTTGACTTTTGCACCAATCGTAACTCTGGAATATTGATTATTATCGTAAGCAAAAAAGTTACGAAGTTTTAAAGGAACAATAAAAAATCTCTACTGACTACAATTTCTATTGCACGTCAAGAGTAAAGGACGGGGTCCATGTTAATCAAAAAATAAGATTCGGAGAGAATTTCAAACACTTGCCAATGGGACAAAAATTTGAATAAAATCGGAAATATTGAATGTAATACTTACTCCGCAAGATTTTGCTAATTCGAGGCTATTGCAGACATTGTAGGCAGAAGCACAACGAGGATCCTCCTAAACCGAAATAAATATAAAATCGTTAAATTTATCACAATAACCATCGATTGTGCTGAATTTTTCTTTTTCACCTCCTGACCCGCCGATATTACGGCTGTCGTCATTACAGAAAGTATCAATAAGAACTCGAAAAGAGTCATACTGTGTAACATGTTATCGACTATTCTATTATTGCAAATTAACGAATTTATATCGCGCGATTCACCGACGATTCGAAATGCATCCGAACTTTACGCCAACTTCCTTTCTTTGCACTCGGCGAACGCAATTATTGTCGCGTTTACTTTCGCGTTGAGTCGAAATTGTCGAATGTCACCGAAATGTTGAGACTTTTTATATATATAACGTGACGCTGGTTTTTCCGCACCGAGACAATCGATTTATCATTCGCGCGATAATGAATTATCCCGAGTCGTTGACCATGAACCCGACATCCTTGATAGCCGATGTCTCGACTTCATCGACTACATCGGCTATAACGCGGGAGCTAAAATCGTCGGATCGTGCCGCGGTGCGGTAAACGCGTTTCCTTGAAGGACATTGAAGGTTATTTAGCTATAGGTATATACAGCGAACCGAACTCCAGACGGGTTGCGGGTTGCGCTCTCACGTTGCGGAACAAGATATGTGCGCAAAATTTGATGCGCAAAAGATGTCGAATTCGTAAAAGTAATCGTTAAAAAAAAAATAAACAATTTTCTTTCAGTCGCGTTATCAAAACGCCAGAAGAGTTGGAAGTACTGAGATACGTCGCGAAAGTGAGTTCCGATGCGCACAAAGTTGTAATGCGGAGTGTGCGTCCCGGATATACGGAATTCCAGGCGGAGGCAATCTTCAAGCATTACGTATACTCGATCGGTGGATGCAGACATGTTTCGTATACTTGTATCTGTGGTTCGGGACACAATGGATCGTATTTGCACTACGGACACGCCGGAGCACCAAATAACAAAGTCATAAAAGACGGTGATATGTGGTACGAAAATAAAGCCGCGACGACCGAAATTTTTTTTTTCAAAAATGTGTGTGTGTTGTGTTTTTATTGGTTTTATTACATCGATACCTCTTTGAATCTGATTTGTTTCGTAGTCTTTTCGATATGGGAGGCAATTACTGTGGATATGCCGCGGACATCACGTGCAGTTTTCCAGCGAACGGCAAGTTCACGGAGAAGCAAAAGTTGATTTACAACGCGGTACTGGACTCGCGGAACGCCGTTATAGAGGCCGCGAAGCCCGGTGTCAAATGGACCGAGATGCATCTGTTGGCCAACAGAGTTCTTCTGAAATCGTTGAAAAACGGTGGTCTCTTGCGCGGCGAAGTCGAAGATATGATGAACGCCGGTTTAAATGAAATATTTCAGCCCCACGGACTCGGGCACTTGTTAGGACTCGACGTTCACGACGCCGGTGGCTATTTGCCGGGAAATCCCGAGCGTTCCGATCAGCCGGGACTCCGGAGATTGAGGACCGCCAGAGTTTTGGAAGCCGGAATGGTTCTCACTATCGAACCCGGGTGTTACTTTATTGATTTCGTTAGTATTTTTTACTATATACTCATCTCTTTCAACCGAAAACTGACACTGTTTTACCGCTTGATGATTAATACCGATTTCCGTATCGTTCAGCTTTTGGATGGAGCGTTGGCTGATCCGGTGCAAAAAGAATTTATGGTTGCGGACAAAATAGCCGCGTTTCGGGGATTCGGAGGCGTGCGAATCGAAGACGATGTTCTCATCACGGAAAATGGCGTCGAGAATTTCACTTACGTTCCTCGCACGTGAGTTCGCGATCTTTCGCTCAATTATTTTGCCGATTGAATGATCCCGCTGATGGCCGTCGATGCTTCTATTTTTTAAAATACTCTCGCGCGGCAATTTATCGCTCCGCGGAAGAAAATTTAATAATCGATTGACCCGATCTGTGCGACCCGCGGTCTTTCGCTTTCTTTCTTTAGTAGTACTCCTCGTAAATACTATTGTTTCGTTTGACAAAATGTTTCGATATTTTTGTATGTCTCGCAGAGTCAAAGAGATCGAGGAATGGATGGCCGAAGGGAGGAACGAACTTCCGCTGCCCCAGGAGCGAGCAGCGAAGTCCCTGTCTTCCTTCAATCACGTTTAATGGCTAAATTTACCGACCGCCAATTGATTGGAAAAATAAAAAAAAACAATGTGATACATTAACAATTATTTTTATACTGTTATATACCCAAACTGCAATCTACTGTAATATCATATATTTTAAAGCTTATAATAAATTGATATGCAACCCATTTATGTATAATTACGCAACTTTCAGAACTAAAAAAATTAATTACCTTTAAGTTAAAAAACCATTGCGTGAGAATAACGATCATCCGAATTTACCTTTGATTCTCGTTCGCCGCGGAGGAAGGAAAACAAGAAGAAAAAAAACAATACCAACAACGAATTGCAATGTACATCCATTATTATTGACATGGTACAGATTTCTTAGAAGCTAACAAAGTTACAACTCTTTCCTCCGTAGAAATATACATTTCCATTAATTTCATCCGTACGCGTATGAAAGTTTGGAGGATAGCATACCTGCTACGCATTATATACATTGTAACGTCGACGTACCTCCCCCGCGCATGCGCGTCCGATCGATCGTCATCACCCCGACGCTATAAGTTTATTACTTTACTCTTTTATTCACCCGGAACAATAATTCGCGCAATGTTTTTATTTCGTGATCGAAATAATTAAGATTAAAAAAATATACATTACGACAAATCTGAGCGATTCGTAGTATCAGCTCTGAGTAGAGTATTCTTTGCGCTAACAACAATATACATTAAAAATTAACGTCGTTTTGTCCGCTTAATTCGCGATTGTTACTTCAAACCGTGAAATTGTAACGAATATCGTGTAATAATAATACATACTACTAAATAATAACGCTGCACACGATATTTACCGATACAATCACGCGATAGTGATTATTATTGCTTCGATGCGCTCGAACGCAACACGAATAATTGGTGCGCGCGATCTATTGAGCAATGAAAAAAAGGACACGAAGCTCAATGTACAGAGTTCACCGGTCACTCATATTCGACCGAAATAATAATAGTTCTTTTTTTTTTTTTTTCTTTCGCGATGCAGCGAATTCGATTTTTTCTTCGATCTTTCGTCACTCGAGATTATCCACCGGTACGAAAGTCCGCAAGTTCGACAAACCTGAGAATAACTTTGCCGATAAACTGTACCGCAACTTCGTTGGCGGCGCGTAAAAAATACTTTGAAAAGTTTTTTTTTTTCTTTTTTCAACTTAAATAGTCTCGGTCCACAGGAGCAACACGCAAAGTTTACAACTTTACCGCGCTTATAAAAATCTTCGATAAAAAACTAAATACGATTCTTGTTACACACTTTCCCCGAGTTCGTGATCGCCGAATGGCGTTACTTCGCATTAATTTTAATAAGTGTGAATCCACTCACTCGCCCGTATCTACAAAACGAATTTCTACACTCGCACTCTATACAAACACACATCCGACACGCGTATACATTAGTGTTATGGCAAAAAGCTTAAGGATACGCGATGAGGACTATAGAACGTAAGGATCGTTGTCATTGCGATCCTACGCGTCTTGCGTAAACCTAAAGGGGGGAAAAAATATATAAATTACACTTAAGTATAGATCTTGGGATTCACGAATTATCAAAATCAAGGGAACGACGAGAACGTGTGGAACGGGAGAAGGGGCGAAGAGGAGAGAACTCAATGGCAACAGTGCCGATTGGGACGAAATCGCATCGAGATACTCCGATCATTAAAAATAGATCATTCGAAATTGATTAGTCCTGCGCTATTGGATAGGCAATATCGAAGACTCGAAAAAAAAAAAGTTTTAACGCGATACTCTAAGAAAAAAATCGGTTGAACCAAACAAATCGACGAAAATTCCGTTTATCAAAAAAAAAAAAAAAATGATTTTCATACTAAGGAAAGAAATAGTTTATTAAACTAACAGGTTTGCGATTAACAACATTTTTTTTTTTTCGACAAACGAAATATTTGATCGGCAGCCGCAAACGCCGATTTAGTTGATGCATACGATTTTTTTTTGTTCAGTGTGGATATAGAGTTCCTACTGTCTTCAAAATGAGAATATCAATTTTCAATTCTCCTTCAAGATCGGGTAACTAAGTAGTCAAACGAAAAAGTATACATTGAGATTTTCTTTCTCTCGAAATTAACGATTCGGGAGCATCCGATTTTCTAAAGTTAGAAACTATATACAAGTAGTTTGCTATGTGATTTTTCGAGTGTAAATTGGTCGACCGGAAGCTCCGTTAAGTTCGATCACCGTTGTCAGAATTGTGGACATACGAATGACCGGAAATTAAAAGATCGAACCGATTCGTAAAAATATCTGTAACTTACAATTACGTTTTTTACTCGAATTTTTTAACTACATGATTTAAATTTTTTTAATTGTACGCGGCGCAATACAAAAAAATCGGTCGAGCAATTTTCGCGATATTTTAGTAACCGATATCGAAAATCCAGTTATACTCTTACCACGCAAATGCTTAAGAATATTAAGCAAAAAAAAAGTGAATTTCATTTTTTAAACTCAGTTACCCGTTCTTAAGGTCGATACTGTTACAATAAATCGTCATATTAACATAGAAATTCATGACGTATTTCGTCAAATATATTAAATTTTTAACTGCCGTTGAAGAGTTTCTAAATCCTCCATTTCCAATTCTATGGCAAATAATCTTAAGGGACTCGAAAAGAAAAGCGTGTATTGTCGAAAATGTGCATTTTCAGGAACTCGAATACTCGGTATATTGCAAAAAGTCGGCTGATAAGCTGTTTCGTCTTTCGAATAACCAAAACATCATTAAATTTAGAATAGTCTCATTAGATCTCAAATTGAATATTTTTTTTTTTCTATACGATTAACCATGAAGAATAGCTTATGGAAATGCCATTGCTTCGTTAGGGTGAAATAATGAGTATTTTTTTAGAATAACTTTTTTCACCAAACTCGTTGGCGACACTTGGGATTCTTAACTTCGTGAATACAGCTCTGTGTTTCTTCATCAAAAGTCGTTCCCTCTTCGCACACAAAGCGGAAATCGAGGACCTGCCTCGACGTGAATCCCGGTGAGCAATAGTGAAACAATCGACAGTCGCGATCATCGGCGTAAAAGCGATACATCTCCTTTTCAAGACAATTGAAGAATGCTGTGCGTTTTATTGCGCCGGTTCGTCGATTAACAGCTCTGATCGATGCCAAAGTCGGCGTATTGTTTATTAGCGCTTCTTTCAGAGTTGTTGAAATTTCGGGATACATTGTCGTTGATTCCTTCGCTGGTTGGATCGTAGAGGAAAATGGTATCTCCAATTCGGGTGGAATCGTCGCTGCGTTGTTCTGCATAGCGGACGAATCGCTCGTTGTTTCGATTGCCGGCTTTTCGAAAATCTCTGGAATTTCTGTCGTATTTGAAATTTCACTGGAAGGTTCCTCAGGGAGAGGAGTAATTAGATTGTTAACGGTGGTCGTGGTATAAACTTGTCGTTCGGCGAGGCTGGGGACATTATTATTTTCCATATCGGCTTTCTCCGTCGTGGGAGCATCTTCCTTCGCATCTTCCAGAAGCGGTTGAAGCGTCGTTGGCCCTTCGAAAAGTTTCGTCAGCAATGGATAAGGCGTAAATGTCTGAGCTTCGGTTGTCGGCAAAAGTTCAAAATTGTCCATCGTCGACATAGGAAAGTAATCTTCATTACTACTAGAATTTTTTTCGTCCTTCGGAGCGGATAAACTGATGCTGGATGGCGACGATTCTCGAGGACTTTCCGTAGTCGGCGGCGAGGGGACAATCGTGTGGGAAGCTATTTCTTCCAGCATAGGATTGTCCGTTGTGTCGAGTGGAAGTTTCGTTGAGATTTCACGATTATCGACCTTGAGAAGTGACGGCGTTGTCGTTCGAACTGTCGTTTTCCTCGCGAAGAGAGGAGACTTTCGAATGATCGGCTTTGGCGCGAGTTCGTTGTAAGATTTTGGTGGTTTCGCGGGTTTTGGATTCAGCAGCGGTAATCGCGGCTTTATTATCACCGGTACCGGTGTCGTTGTTGGCGGTATGTAGACGTAACTCTTGCGCAACGTGAAAGGCTTGAAAAGCTTCGGTGGCGTTGGTCGGGTGGTCGTTGGTTTTGCGGTTGTCGTTGATGTTGTTGTTGTTGATGTCGTTGTCGATGTCGTTGTCGATGTCGTTGTCGATGTTGTTGTCGATGTCGTTGTCGATGTTGTTGTCGATGGCGTTGATGTCGTAGAGGTCGTGGATGGACCGTCCGTCGTTTCTACGATTTCAATCGGCATTTCAATAGATTTTTCGATCTTTGCGATGACTTCCGGCAAATCTTTGACCCGATAGCCCTCATCGTTTTGCTGTTCTTTCATCCCATTAATTTCAGTTACAACAGTACTAATCGTCTCGGTAGTAGCGATTTCTTCTCCGTGTTTTTCTTCCTCGATTCTCAAAGTCGTCACTTCTTTATCAACGTTTTTCTCTGTTACTCCGACCTCCGTTGACGATAAAGTTTCACTATGTTCCTTGTAACTCTGAGGTTCGTAGTTGTCGTCGATGTAGTCCTGCGGAGTTTCTTCCGCCGATTTAGCACTCTCGACTTGAAGCGATTCCTCGAACTTATCCGAACTTGGAATTTCGTCGGTAAACTTTAATACTCCTTCGGAATCGCGTTCGTCGTCTCGTTTGGAATTTTTGTCTCGTCGACTCGTTGCTTCGTCGATCGAGTCAATTTTTTCCGTCGCACTCGCCATTTCTTCGGACATTTCGAAACTCGTGTTTTTCGTTTGATCGTCGCGAAGCATCTCCTCGTTGTCGTCATGGATCTCACGGGAATCTTCGAGACTCGAATCTGTTCTACCAGTGTCCGCGTCCGCGTCCACGTAATCTCCGTCCATCTCGGCGGAGGTGACTTGTTCGTCACTCTGCGTCGTTGAAGCGTCGTAAAAGTCGTAATCATCTTCTTCTTCGTCTTCTTCCCTGAATGTTGGTCCCTTATCGCGTCTCGACGTAGTCTCGTGGAACTCGTCATCCGGAAACTTGGAACTCTTTTCGCGACGCGACGACTTGTGGTGTCTCGATGTTTTCAATTTGTTCGTTGACTCCTTTGAATAATCCGCCGAATCTTCCTCGTTGTTTCTCACACTCGAGGAATCCATTTCGCTGTCGTAATAATCGTAATTTTCATCCTGATAGGCGTCTCTCTCGTTGTCTGTTTTTTCCGATGATATATCTCTATATTGATCGTCTTCGTCATCGTCCTCCTCCGAGGGAAGCCGTTTCTTCGATTTTGATTTTCTCGGCGAATGCTTTCGGCGATATTTTCTCCGATCGACCATTTCTTCGTAGTTTTCGTCATCTTCGTCCTCAGTTGAAAATCGTTCTCGCAATTTTGATTTTCTTGCCGACTGTTTTCGGTGAGATTTTCTTAAATTAACCGCATCTTCGTCTTCTTCCTCGTCCTCGTCGTCGTCTTTGGCTGGTGGTCTTGCCCTTACCTTCGTCTTCTTCGACGAATGCTTTCGGTGAGATTTTCTCCAATCGACAATTTCTTCGTTGTTTTCGTCATCCTCGTCCTCAGCGGAAAATCGTTCTCGTAATTTTGATTTTCTTGCCGCCTGTTTTCGGTGAGATTTCCTTAAATTAACTGCGTCTTCGTCCTCTTCGTCGTCTTCAGCTGGTCGCCTTTCCCTCGCCTTCGTCTTCTTCGATGAATGCTTTCGATGAGATTTCCTTCGGTCGGCAAATTCCTCATCGTCTTCTTCATCTTCTACTTCTTCTTCTTCTTCTTCTCCTTCTTCTTCTACTTTCTCCTCGTCTTCGACCGAAACTCGTTCCTTCACCTTCGACTTCGTCGCGTGCTTTCGATTCGCGCGCTTTCCGGAATTAACGACTTCGGAAAGCAACGAAAATCTCGAAGATTCATCCGCCGGATGTCGTTTCCTCGTTTCCAAACCATTCGAGTTCTCGCGATTCGAAGTTTTCTCCTCTTTACCGAAACCATTGCCGCGATCCTTCGAATACTTGGAATCCTGTTGTGCCACCGCTCGGGTGTCAACTTCCTTCGACGTTTGGGACTCCGGCTCGTCGAATATCTTACTGTCGAATGTCTCGCCAGAGGTATTCGCCATTTCCGCAGTCTCCTCACTGTGGATAATGGATTTTGAAAGCTCATCAACGGATTCCACGTATTCCTCCTCATCGGAATCTTTAGAATCGATTGTCAACTTTTTTTCAACGTTTTCCTCGGAAACCGCGTGATGCCTCGAAGACATTGTCTTCGGATCATCGACGCCTTTCTTATCCGCCTTCTCCGTATTTTCATCATCTTTCGACCGTTGTCTGTTTTCTTCTTCAAATTCGTTACCTTCGCTCTTATCTTTCTCCGCTTCATTGCCCTCGATTTTCATGTGCTTCGATTCTTCATTCATCATTATTGTATCTTCTTTCGCGATCTCACGATCTTTTATTTCTTCCTCTATGATCGTCGACATCTTATCCTCGATCTTGTCGATTTTCAATGGTTCGTTCGTAGTTTCCTTCGCCAAATTTTCATCGGACACTTCGATCTTTTCAACAATTTTCACATCTTCCGTCTTAGCGAACGTCTCGGCCTCTCGTCTCGTTCGCTGCGATCTTTTTTCCCGGGAATCCCTCACCGGCCATCGAAACCGCCCGCCGGCCCGACGGTCGTTTCGTATTTTCGGCACGTCACGATAAAACGGATCAAACGATTCGTCGCCCTCCTTGTAATCGTCGTAACTCGCGGGTATCGTCGGCAACGGAATAGTCACAAGTTGCGTCGTATTCAAAGCTCTGCCTGATTCGTCGCTGACACTCGCTTTCGCGGTGACAATAACGCGCGATTGAGACGGCAGGAGAGGCGATGGATTCTGAACAATTCGTTGGATATCCGGCGACGGGAGGTTGATCGTTATCTGATGAGGTTTCAGTTGAGGTATCGACGGCGGAGGTGGAAGATGAATATGCGTCACGTGACTGGACGACGTCTTCGTCGAGGTCCTCGGAGTCGGATAAAACGAACGAACGCCCTGAGCATCGTCGCTCGATGGCGTCGGCAAGAAACTCGACGCTATTCGCTGCTGTTGGTTATTTTTTGCCTGATTGTTCGATCGTTCGTTTTCTTCCTGATTAGAAATCGGGGATATCGTCAATTTCGAAACTTTTCCGTGACTCGTCGGCTGAATGGCTTCGAGGGGTCTTCGGTCCTCGTGATTGTGATCCCTGCGACCGTCGTCTTCCTGATCCGACTGATCGTCGTCGTGATACTCGTCGGTTTCGCGAGGATTGTTGTTGTGAACGGTGAATTGTTCGGTTGTGCTGGCGATACCGTGACTATGGAAGATTGGATTTATCAATGCGGGACTATTGGCATTGCTGTTTAAAAGAGTTTGTATCGTGGAAGAGGTCGCGTGAAAAATTGGGGACACTGTTGGCTGATGATCGTTGTGAATTTGGATCTGCGTCGTCGGTGTCGAACTATAACGGATCTGATGGATTTGCGGAGCTCCGGTTGTCGAACTAACGCCTTGATTGCTGAACAATTGATAGGAAGTCGCTTGGTTATTGTTGTTATTTCCGTTATTTCCGTTATTATTATTATTATTATTGCCATTGCCCTCGTTGTTGCTGTGGTCCAAATTGTTGGTACGATGATCGCCGGTATGATAGATGTATTGATGATGATAACCGCCGTTCTTGTCGTCGTACAACGACTTCGACTGACTAGTTTGCACGGGAGGAAATCGTGGTTGGGGCTGATAGTGCTGAGGGTAACCGTTCGGATGTTGATAAGAACCACTCGCCGAAGTTGTCGACGATAGGCTCGGCCTCGGCGTTGTAGTTGTCGTGGAACTCGTCGTACTCGGACGCACGGATGTCGTTCGTTGGGACTCGTGCTCGTCGATCAGTTCCGACTGATCGTCCTCGTCGTCGGTTCCGCTCTCGTGCAAACTGCGCAAATAAACAAAAAACGGACATTATTTTTATTTTAATAAAAAACGACTCTTTCTTTTCGTTTCATTGGTTTCGTATTGTTTTTTCATGACGAATTGCAGTTTTAGAGATGTACAAAATACTGAGATCGATTCGTATCGTTCGCGCGCATGCGCGGTAGCAATGATCAGTCGACGGCGGCGGATATCGTTCGATCGCTATCTCCCGTACTGCCTTTGCGTTAGCAATGGAGAGAATATTATACTACGGTAAACTACTGTAAATTTGTATAACGCAATATACCAAGTTGATTATAGTACGTAGTCGTGAAATGAGAGACACGCGCCTTCGATACGGATGGATATATGTACGCGAGCAATCCAACTCCGTAACGGAAAACTGCTGTCGAGTAATGCCAGAATGAAAGGCATTCCCGGCTGTCTCCGGTCCTTACGAAACTCTCTTTTACTGTATTCGCGTGTAACGCACACGACGCAAAGCCCGCGCGTCGACGAGGCAATAGTTTTAGACACCGCGTACGATACGGTAGACTCCCGCGCGCGTTTCGTCAGCGGAATCGGCAAGTGGGAAATACGTACTTTCAAGTTATTCGTTCTATTCGATCTTAAGGCCACATATCTAACAATTAGTAAGCTTAATCGTCGGAGAGTCGAATTGTACGCGAGAAAAACGATGGGTTACGATATTCTTCGTCGACGCGCGACCACCACAAAATCTCTATATAAGAGTACAATCGGCTCATCAAAGACGGCGAAATTGTTCCATCGATCGTTAGAATGATAAAAATTAAAAAAAAAATTACCTGAGTGTAACAGCATGGTTGCCGTAGAGCTCGAGATTGAGATTGTAGAATCGTTCGCTCTTGCTGCAGTCAACCTCGTCGACCCTCTCGCAAACCCTCGTTTCCTGATCGAACACCGTTCCGTTGAGGCATAGGAATTTAATGTCCATTATCTCGTCTGAAACCAAGTCTCACGGTAAAGGAGAGATATTCATTATTCGGGGGGTTCTCCGAGGGGTGTGTATCAGCGATGCATTTATTTCATTCGAAAAAAAAAAAAAAAAAAAAAATGTATTCAATCGAAAACCGTTAAAAAACAAATAGCATAGCAACGTAATATCCCGGAATAACTGCGATATTTCTTTTTTATCTGATTTTTCATCGTTTTGCTATTTACGTTTTATCAGCACAGCGAAAAATTCGTACTCGACGCAGCTTGGCACCGAGCCGGACTTAGCGCGACGACTGTAGAACCGCAAACGTTATATCAATGTGAAAAAAATGGACAAAAAAAATACGGCGGTAGACATATGGGCAACTTGCGGGGGCACCAGCCGGTCCTTTTAATTTATGTAATATATTATGCAAGTCGCGGTTACACTATATGCCAACGTGATAGGTGTCCCGACTTGCTGGCAAAGATCACTCGATTCTACATACTAATATTCCCGTCTCTTTTCCTCGTCCTCGACTCGATCTCTCGCGCAAATTTAATTTTTTTTTTTTTTTTTTTTTTTTTTTTTTTCGCATGTTGGACACAGTATGGAAGTCCGTACCGCGCGAGAGACGATTTAAATACATTACAAATACGATGCAATACTATTTATCGATCGTCGATCATCGATAGTCGCGAAATGATCATCCGGATGATCTTTCCTCGTTATCCTCGGTAGATAAAAAATCATAATAAAAATACGAATAAAAAAAAATATTTTCGTGTTTCTGTGCATGAAATTTGGTTCACCTTTTGTAGAGGAAAGTTACGATTTACGAAACAAAACAAAAAAGTTCTGCTAACTTTGGTTATAGTTTCTCAAAGAGACTGAAGTGTTTTCCGGCGGAAGGAGATTTTTGGCAATAAATTTTAAGAGATGCGGTCTGAATTTTGGTATAAAGACGATTGAGAAACGTTTTGGATTGTTTTTCCAACATCTTCCCTTTTCGCGCCTTTTTTTTTCGAGTTGCGATCTATACTCGGAAGGGATGGAAACAAAATTTGTACTTTGAAAAGAACTCAAAGTAAAGGGCAAAAATACCATATATCAGATATATTTTGCGATGTATTTTTGTTTTTCATGTCGTATGTACCTCTTCGCTGAAACATCGATAAATTCGTACCAAAATAAAGATCGATAAATATCGGAACGACGGCGAGATACCGAGTCTCGCGATAGAAATAAAATATCGTCGAGAAAGAACAGCGCGCGGATAGGGACCGTTCGTAAAGGCGAAATTAGCACGAACGGCGCCAACGAGAATTCTAATCAAGCGGAGTTTATCTAAGAACCGAGAATGCCACGGTCGTTCCTTCGGCGAATGGTTATATATACAAATGTAGTTTACAGTTATTCTTGCATCGACGGAACGTACAATATACATCGAGGGTACTTATTGCGGAATTGATCAATTAAGGACATCGAGCGATCAGTCGATCGCGACAGGTGTCCGTTGATTCCGATTGAGTGGTATTCTTCGATTGAGTTTCCCGCGCGTTAATCGCGCGAGAATCGTAAGCGCGGAGTAATGTCAACAGAATTATCGCGGACCTTCTTCGAGGCTATCATTTGGCAATTTAAAAAATGTTTTTTTTTTTTTTTTTAGATTTACGACGTAATGAGGCGTATCGTATTAAATTTCACAGCGATGAATTACCTTTTTGTCCAATCGTACAGACGTGGAACATTTGGCAACCGGCCTCAACGTCCGCGTAGTAACCACCGATCACCTTTCCTTGACACGAGAAATTCGTCTCCGGCAAATTATCGAAGTCCAGATACTGAATTTCGGACAATTTCATCGTGCGAATTAATTCATCAATTTATGATATTAAAAATACACAAAATTAATAATAATAATAATAATTACTATTATTATCGATTTTTTTTAGTACGTAATACTTACACCCGGTTCCCCGGCGCTGCACAACTTGAATCCATTTTGGAATTGGACGATCGACACGATAACTAAAATAATAAAAATAAAAAACGCTATTAAAATAAAAAAAAAAGGTCCGTAATTAATGTGTAAAAATGCGGGGTAAGGTTAGTTCAACCATATCGCAAACTACTTTCTTCGAGGCATTCGAGCGGCGATTTATTGGAAATATAAAACGCGTATTCGGTCCGCGCGCAACTATCGACGACGACGACAAAAATCTCCAACAGGCCAAACGAGGTAGTCGAACCTTCGATTCATAGCCGCTATCTAAATACCGTCACTTCGGTAATTCGAGGTTTGCGCAATACGCGGCAATTCGTTACATTCACAGCGTACAAATGCCTGCATTCGCTTTGACAAGTATTTTAACCCTCGAGCGCGAATTATCGACGTAAATACGCGAAAATTTAAATGCTCGGGGGTTTTCTTCTCTTCGTGGATCACGCGTGACGCACGTTTGCCGCTCTATAACCAAAGTTATTTCACTTGTAGATATAAAGGAGATCGTTGAACTCGCGTGCACTCGCGAACATTTTCGAGATATTTTAACTCCGTTTCGTTGTGAAATATCTTCAATTTGTCGATTTTGTATAATCGATTGAGGTATTAGATAAATAATATAATCATAATCATTTATGATAATACTATTAATATTATTTATTAATATGTTAATTACGTATAAAAACGGCGCGAATTTAATATATTTTTCAGCTATAAATTTTTTTTTTTTTTTTTTCATGCGAGATAATGGACCACGGAAATGGAAATTGATCGATGATCGGAGTAAAAGCTTTCGAAACTGTTGTATGAAAAGTTATTGGAATGAATGGAGTATTATAGTACAACGACTTATCTAACCGCGAGAGCGAATAGCGCGCTATTGCAAAGCAACGAAACATTAATTATTCCGTATCCACGATTAGATCATTTTCTTTACCGCGCGTCTGGCCAACTGACGACGCGCCACAGCTGGTAGTCTCTCGATGACCGGTACCGCACACTTCGCGAATCATCGTAAATCTCGGCGAAGAGACTGTATATATATATGTACATACGAGTAAACATGTAACGACGCTAACAGTATAGTTATAAGTAAGTAAGCGGGCGCACAGCTGTAACGCTCTGACAACTCAGGAATCTCGTATCTTTTCGTACGATCTACTACTGCGTAATCTGTTAGAGATTCACAACTGCTCCGTATCGAACGGTTAACGCCGACGAACGGTGCTCTATTACGGAAGAGCTTTCTTCAACCTTGTCGTCTTAAGGGGAAACTGAGAGTTGTCTGACTGTTCGAAAGGCGTTGCTCAACGATTAAACTATGCCGACAACTCTATCGGTTACCCTAATTTTTCGATCGAATACTACTGATCACGTTTTTAAGTACATTTTTTAAGTAAAGAAAAATAGATCGATAAGTTAAAATTTCCGTTCGAATAATAATAATTATTATTATTTTAATTAATTATTTAATTTTAGTTAATAATAATAATTATTATTATTATTATTTTCTTTTGTTGTCTCTACATTTTCGAGTATTTTTTTAACTTTTTAACCTCTTTCTTACACCTTTTTTTAGTTACAATTTTTTATTAAAAAAAAAATTCGTGATAATATCAAGTGAATGGGCGCATTGGCATTTTTTTTTTTTTTTTTTCAAATTTTTCGATAAATATTTATTTTTTTATAATTTAATTTAATGTCGAACTTTTGATGTTTTTTTAATTTCGAACTTTTTCAAGTTCAACATTAATAACCATCCTGTACGTGCGTATATACGATATATAGATGAAATCTTGCGCTACCATAGGATACCTATGACGAGTTAATCAATAATAAATTCATATCAGGGATATATGTAATTGACCCGAATTGGCCGCATGTAATGGCCATCGATAACTCGCAGCTTTTTACAGGAGTTTAATAAAACGATTCAGTGGATTCTTGGTACAATTATTTTTACTGCACAATTGGAAACTGTACAATCGTAATATGGTACATATATATATTGTATATATATATATATATACGCATACGATGACGAAGAAATCCGAGACGATGTAAGACCGGATCAGCAACGGGCCGACCTCGATGCAACACCTGCGAATTGTGTCCAAGAGCTCTTCCCCCACCGTCCCCCAGTGCGTTCTCACACGTTTAAACTTTATTACTTATACACTTTTATCATTGTCCCGAACGTATTGTATCGTACTGTGCCGACAATGGATCGAGATATCGAAGTCATTTCTATAACCTCGAAGTTATTTCCCCGTCATATACATGTAAAAAAAAAGTAGAAAAACGCAGATACGTACATATATGTATTACTTGTAAATGATATATATATAGATATACATATATACGTATACGCATTGCAACTCGAAACCTTTCACCGCGCAGACTTTACGGAGATACTTATACTTCCCAACATATCCGCATGCGCGTAGGTACACCGTGTGTACACCTACTTTTACGCGTATTCTGTTTTAAGTCGGCAAAATACGAATCCGCACGGAGCTGTAGTACACACCCCGGTAATTAGAAACCGTACGATTTATCATCACGTTCCGTCCCTCCGCCTAATCACCGACCACTGAGCGGCAAGGATCGAGAAAATCGGCTCGACTTCCTCTCGTTAATTGAGTCTTCGAGGTGTAAATATTTTTAATCTCTCAGCTTGTGTACAGTGATAATTCGGAAAATTAATTAACGACGCGTATAGAATCTTTCGTGATAAAAATGAAAATATTTTGCAAAGTATATATATCTATCATATATCCGAAATTTTCGATCGAAAATGGTATCTTATTCATATTTTTTATTCTATATTTATGTAATTATATGCCATCGAATGTATTAATAATATTTGTCAATATACAGAACAAAAGAAAATAAATTTTAAAAATCAACTATTTCGGAGATAAAACGTTGGAAGATCACACTGTACTCGCGAATTCTTTACGAGAAATTTTGTTGGTTACTTATGAAGAATATTCTTCTTGTCCTTCAGTGGGTATTAACCTTATTTTTCTGTTAGCAAAATGCGAATCAGCGGCATAATCCGAATCCGCTCTGCGTAACTAAATCCAAATTCGCGCAATAACAAGAGTTTCACCATTCGCTTCGGGTCATCAAAAATTATCAAATGCCGCAGAAATGCCGCGTGTTATTAGCGAATAACGAGATATGTTTATTACGCGATCAGAATGCTGTTACCAACGAACAATCGTATGGGATTAGTGACATTTTTTTTTTTTTTTTCACCATAAAAGAAAATATGGCGACTGCATCATCCGATTGGGAATTTCGTAAATGCAAATTGGTAAACGCGGATTTTGGATACGTAAAAAATAGTCTCAAGTGAGAAATTCGAGACTGAACTTCGATGATGTGATGTGGAATTAATTTTTAGGTAATGTACCACCGGTTTCAGGGACACTTTACTTTCTCATGAGACAGAAAAATCTCTGGTCTCACGAACCGAAGAGTTGTGAGGATTAATGCAAATAATCAAAACCGCTTCGCGATATATCGTGGGTGGTCGATTTTTTTCGGAGAAACGTTCGTATATTCAGGTCCCCAAAAAAATATCTACGTATAGGTATAATACAATACATAAATGGATATACCGATCGACTGATCGTTGACCGATTTTTATCGGTATATTTTTTTTTCATGGGGTGTGGTGCGTATAGTGGTCGTTGTACACGACTTCGGTAAAATATCAATTCACGCGATTGGCACACGCCGTTTTACCGATACAAAACGGACCGGCGACTGGATCGGTTGGACGGTATATGGCGTCGAGACATCGGAGCGGACGGGGGGCCCCAAGGGAAAGGAGGAAGGAAATGGAAAGCGAGAAGGCCCAGCAGACCAGGATTCCTCCGTAGAAACCGAAATTTCATAAATAATTCTTCGGACGTTCTCACAGCCAGTCGAGTGTGTGACATATATATATATATATTTTTTCACTCGAAACTCAACGATTTCCGTGATTCTCATTTCGCGTCGAAAATGCAATTGGCACGAGAACAGAAAACGTATGACAAATTTTTTATTGCCGATCAAAAATGATATTTTTTGGGAATTTTTGATATGTTTATAACATATTAAAAAATTAAAAATCGTAAAAAAAAAATGTGTCGTTTTTTCAAAAATTAATCGTAGTAATACGTAAAATAAGCGAGAAGTTCATATTTCAACCGTTTAACAGACTTCTAAAGGCAGTCGAAGACGATTCTGCGCTTAAATAATTAACAACAGCGTCACGATGATCGGTATTGAAGCTCTTGCATCGACCTGCACCGATAAATTAAACCCGAGAATCAATTCCGCGCAGTCGTCCGAGCAGAGTGAACGCGTTCGCCTCCAAACTTTCACAAACGTTGAGGAATACTTTATAAACACTGTAATGTAACTCAAGAACTCCTTTACGTAATGGAACGTCTAATTTCCGTATTCAGAGGGTCCGGGTGTTATCCTATGTGTGCGTCGGATGCAAAAACACTTTATTTTCCAATTATAAAAAAAAATGGAAATGTGAACACGTTATTCGCGAAATTGCGATGGAGAGCTCTCGCGAAAGGTCTAATAAAAATCTAAACAAAAACGAGTCGTCGATTGCTCCGAGGAAACATACGCCGAACAAAAATGAATGTTTAGATTAATGAGTATTTCGCCGGGAGCTATGATCGTCAGTTAATTTAATTGGGCCGAACGCATTCCCAATGGTGTTCGGCAGCACCGGATGACCTTGGCACGGATTGTTGGTCGCGACCTATATATCATTAATCGACATATCCTTGCCAACCGAAAGATCGCGTTACACAATTTTTATATATAAATAAAATTTATATATATATATAAAAAAATTAATAATAATAATTATATATATATTTTATTCACAAAATCTTTATAAGCTCATTTGTTGACCATCTGACAGACGTAATCGAGGTGCGGATTAAAGTCTTTTTTGATGATTATTCCGGTAGAGTTACACGTTTAGTTTGTAAATTTTTTTTTCGAGACGCCTTTGATCATAAAACCTCGCGGCGATTCGGAATCGTCATGTGACCCGGCGACCTCGGCAAACTACGATTCATTGACGATAGACGAAAGTTCTTGTAGCATTGTATACTATATGTCTATTTGTATATATAAATGTATACATATATATATACATGGATTTGTTACGAGAGAAAACGTCCGTTCAGATGATGTGAAAGAAGAAACGAACAGGCGGGGGGCAATTATTGTCTCTTCTTCGTATAATATACTATGTCGAAACGCGGCACTGCTACTTATTAGCTACAATAGAATAGATAGGCATATCTCACGGCGAAAAATTCTCGTCTGTCGATCAAACTAATTATTCCGTCTCGTTTCGTTGATGGTATATTCTTCGCGCGTACATAAGCACCGTCGTTCGACCAACACACCGGTTAAGCCTAATTGTGTCGATAATGCAGAAAAGAGGACTTAGACGTTCTATATTCTCGTAAAAAATGCAATGAGGTGAAAAAAAAAAAAAATTTGCTGGGACAAGACTGCGCGAATTTAATGAAGTTTACTTGGAACTTCGAAAAGTAAGTCGAATGTTTAATTTTTTTTTCGTATAATATGAGTAGATGATAAAATAAAATTCTTTTTATTGAAAGGTTTGAAAAAAATTGTTAAAGGATAAAAAAAAAAGATTTGTTCCTTTTGTTTTAAACGTTTTTTTAAAGGTCGAGTACAGCACTAATATAGGAGCCATAGTTCTCGAGATATTCTCATTTTTATGTATGGACTTTTTAAGATTAATTTACGTGAATTATATCACCGAAACTATAAATCCTCGTGGCACGACTGAATAATTTCATTTTTAGCGAAGACAAGTTATCGGAAAAAAATCGTGACGAAAAAAAAGTTTATAAAGTATCATCTATTTTTTATTTTCCAAGGTTCGGATGTGTAAAAAAAAAAAAAACGTTACATGACCTTGAAGTATTGTTAATACTCATTAATCTCTAGAAGAGAAATCGTTTACACGGATCCGTGCGATTGTTACAAGAAAAACACGACAGCTCCGTGTATTTTCCTGGCAAAAAAACGTTTCTCATAGAAGAGGGTTTGCGGCCCTCGCGCACCAAACGCGGCGGTACACCTTTCTTAAACATCGCGAGAATGTTTTTTTCTTTAGTTCGTGTGAAAGCAGTTCGCAGGTCGAAGCCTTTACGTTCAAAAAGAATTCTCTCGCGAACAGCCCAATTCATAATTACGAGTAATTGAGAGAGAAAAGGCGCAAAAAAAAGGAATAATGGAAAGTAATAAAATCCTGATGAGTGGTTCTCATGCAAATTGAAATTTCTCGACGTTATACTTTGTTTGGCGACGGTATTGTCCATGTAGGAATCTGTAGAACGCGGAACACGCACGGAAAAGACAACACATACCGTAACGTATATCAATGATATATTTAATATAATATTTCCGAAAAATTGTATATTGCGGATATATTTTGAAATGTATATTTCTACAAATATATATCTCTGAAAATTATATGATTAATATATTTTTTGCGTATATTTGTTTTCAATGTGTGAAATCGCCTATCGAAACGACGGAGATACGAAAAAGATGAGATGCAAACCCATGGAATCTCGCGTCCTAAATTCATTAATTTGTTACACGAACTATAGCCGCTTTCTTATTCAAAATATTCGCGGGGGATGAGCTGCACGATGTAAATTTCGCGAAGACGATGTCGAACGCGTGAAAGTAAAGAGATCGAATCGAAGAGGTTCGATTATGATTTTCTATTCTCGATAACGTATACATAATGAATCACCATAGAAATACATCCTGTAACATCAAATCTATAACTATCGAACAATATGGTACAAATCCACCTTTTGATGACTCATGTGGCTTCATGGTTCACCTTTGAACGTCGTCACTGTCTCGCCTCGAGTCCAACCTTTTCGATTCGATCGTTTCGATAAAACGCGCGATGCAAACGAACGTGTACTAATATAATACTACCAGAGTTTAATATTCATCATTTAATCATGTCGCTTTTTTTCGGCTTTCAGTGACAAAAAGAAAAAACAGACCCGGCACATCTTCGTTATATATTATATACCTATACCTATATTATATACATAATTTAGAGTTCGCGCGCCTGCGGCCTTCGAACAAAACTAAGCAAACTAACCAAACTGTTGCTATAGCGACCGTCGTTAAGGAAGTCTTTGCTATGGCAACCGTAGGTATGGCGACCGTGGGAAGTACAGCCGTAACTATGGCGTTGATTTTTGTACACGGCCGCGACAAAAGCAGCAAAATCTTTATATATATCTCTCTATATATATAAAGCAACCGCCGCTGCTGCCGTGTCAGGAATTGAGGGACAAGACGGTAGTTTAGAACATATACTAAAGCCACGGAGTGACGAAAGGTACGGAGGGACTAATTTCACGGAGCGGCCAAAGGCGCGGAGGGACTACGCTCACGGAATGGCTAAGGTGACGGAGAGACTAACTTCGTGGAGTGGTTAAAGGGACGGAGGGACTAAATTCACGGAGTGGTTAAAGTGATGGAGGGACTAAATTCACGGAGGGGTTACAGTCCCGGAGAAACTACATTCACGGAGCGGTTACAGTCCCGGAGGGACTATAGTCACCGAGTGAGTAGTCATGGGAAGGTTAAAATGAAGGAAAGCCTGCAGTCATGGAGGGTCTCAAGTCACGGAAGGGTTAAAATCACGGTCGCCATTGCACGGGACGCGAACGCGCGAGCCCAGGGAAACACTAGTATCTCTCTATATATATAAAGTTACCACCGCTGTCGCCTCCGCCGCCGCCGTGTCAGGAATCGAGACCCCCGCCGCCTCGATCCCGCTCGCTCAGGACTTAAAATATTTTCGGTCGAAGCGGTCGGGGGAGGGGGATATTCTAAGTCCCCCTTAAAGGGACTTAGAATATTTTTGCCTTGGGGGGGGGCGTGGGCGGCGAAGTCCAAAATATTCTAAGCCCTTCAAAGGGGAACTTAGAATATTTTTGGTTGAAGGGGTAATGGCGAAAGGGAGAGGAGAAAAATATACTAAGTCCCTTTAAGGGCGGGACTGTCTAAGTAAAAATGCAAAAAAAAAGCGGCGTCGACCCCGATTGGTGAAAAGTTGCGGCGGTGATGAGACATTTTTATAATGTTGATAAAAGAAAAGCGAGCGCGCGCGCCCGGGGAAACACTAGTATATATAAAGAGAGAGAGAGAGAGAGAGCCATATAAGGAGAAATGATATACTATACATATAGACTTATAAATCGGGTCAGATCGATATTATATCATTTCGCATTGGTGCTATATTTGTTAGTCATCTCCGAGCAATTACCACGAGTCATCATTGAGAGTGAAACGACCGAGACGTAACTAACGGCAAACATTTTTTTTTTTACACTCAGCTGCAAAACGTCAAGACCTTGGATGTGCCATAAGATTCGATGCGAGCCTATACCGTGGCGCTCACGTGTCCTCCGTGAGGCCGCGTCGCTCGCAGCGTACTTTAAACGCATTGAAAATTCTAACTCTCGCTCTCACGATCTCGCGAGGTGATAGACCTTTTTCTTTTTTTTTTTTTCTTCGGCTCCGGAAGTATCGTACGGTTAACGCAACGGTTTGCGTGCAAATCGACGAATGTTTCTAGTCCGCCGATTCGTTTATTTCTTTTTTTTTTTTTGTTTTCGTTGTAGAAAATACTTAAATTTTTTTTATGCATTTTAAGGACTACAAGATTTGCTATTTAAGGGTATCGTATGGAGAATACGACTTGCTATAACTGTAAACAATCAATAGGTTAATTTCAGGTTACAAAGTAGAATTTAATCGATTAAAAATGGAAATTTCATCGGATATTTTTACAACGAAATGGGTTGCAGAGTTTGTCTCGCGCATAATTTATTACACATTGGTAAAATGTTTTTTACGATATAAAAAATTTATTACATAACTTCATTAATCGTTTAATAAAATGATGCGGTAACGTGAGATCATGCGGCCCGTTTATCCATTTACGATCCTTCAGTTATCCACATTCCAGCTGAATTTTTAACACTTGTTTTACGAGCACCGGCGTTGCTCGCTGTGTTCTAATGTTCTAACGCCCATAATAATTTCACGATGTTGTTATTCGGAATCCGATATTTTGATGCAAGTTAATAATTTAATTGATGACGAAGAAGAGAACCTAAACGTTTGAAATTTCGGCAATTTCGCGGTCAAAAAGCGTCTTATACTTTTTTCTCATTGATAATCGGTGATTACGATTTTTTTTTTTTCCTACAAAAATAATGAAATACACTTTTTTGTCTAAACTTTTTCGTCATATTCCCTTAAAAAAATGGAATTGTAAGACACGTTGAATTTTCTAAAAAAAATTTAACGATACATTATCCTTAATATCTTCACGATTTTCTCCAGTCGACAACATAATTTTATTAGAAACGAGAAGCCGCGTCTCTTCGTAATGGACAACGTTTCCATCGGAGACAATTTGATTGCATTAATATATAGCTTCGACAACGAAGATTAAACTTCTTCAGAATTTCAATCCACGAAAGATATATCATTCATCGTCTGCAGTCAATTCGTTCGAATTCAATTCGTGATGATTGCGCACGGAAAATCCTCATTCAACGTCTTGTCTCGGAAAAATATTATAAAACGTTAACAAAATAAAGATATTACCTCGTTGCGGAGGCCGAGAATTTTTTCCGATCCTATCCCAATGCCGTAAAAAAAAAAAAAAAAAAAAGTCGACTACGTCAACGCGTTTAGTTTTATTATAGACGGAGGAAGACACGAATGATATAACATCCGCGCGTAATGGCTGTGTGAATCTCGTGACATTTACCGAGGATACTTCTTCTCGTCCTGTTTGATGCCGGTGCTACCCGCGCTTCGTCTGTTGCTTATCCGGCAAAGTACCCGATCGCTATGCAAAAAAGTTAAAACAGATCTCGTTGATTCTCGCCGATGGTTCCCGCAGCAAGAGGACACGCTAGACGCTCTTGGGATAGAAGAAATCGCCGACGTCTTGGAAAATGACCTCACAGCGATTGGATGCTGAGGAGCAAAGAGCTTTGCGAACTTCTTCGCGATAAATTCTGGTATCATCGGAGAAAATGACTGATAATCTCGACGTCTCGAAGTCTCGGGGTATATACGCGACTAATCTCGTTGACCGAAGATGCGTATTAACATAACGATCGCGCGTTCCAATCGTTAGCGCCTCATTAATTAATGGTCGAAAGTTATTTATTAACCGTACGAGCACATCGAGCCGACGCGGTAAATCGCGTAATACAAGCCGCCGTACTCACGATTAAGATACGTGCTGTAAAAACGGACTAGAAGACGTGAAAGATGGGTGGACGCGCGAGTGAAGCTGATTTTTCGTACCATTAGATCTTTGCTGTGAGGCTGGAAACATTTTTTTTCTACCTAATTGCAATGCACCCTATTAAGAAATATACTCGCGGCGTGGGTCAAGAATTCTGGCGAATTTAGCATCTGCGTATAGCTGATTCTTTGCCAAGAAAACGAAAGATTCTTCAGACAGATTTAACAGCTGTATGCAGAGTCTGATGGCTAAACGCTATGGGAAGATCGAGTGTCTGATTATCGCGGATGTTACTACTTGCTGCGAGACGCAGCCAAGTATCGTTAGACATGGACAACACTGCGGATCGTTTTGCATGGTGGCAAACATTTTTCTCACGGTAGTTCGACTATTTTTAAAAATCTATACAAGTCGCGTGGGATTTTTTTTGCCGTAGGTATTTTCATAGGGGGCGCTGTTATGACAAAAATATTTTATTTATTTACAGGGGTTATTATTTTTTTATTACCTCTAGATTAACGTCCGCGATTGACGATTTTTTCGTGATTAAGTGTAAAACTTGCAAAATCCTCTGTGAATATGCATTTTATCGGCGACACGCGCAATTCAATGATTTACAAATATATCGATCGAAATGTCTCATTATAGTAATAAATTGGTATTTTATCATTGCCATCCTATTTATTGTATTAACTCTCTCCTAATAGCGGTCTATACCTCTGTCGTAACCATATAACTTAAACAGGAATGCGAGATGATTAAAAAAAAAAACACCTCCAACAAGATTATCCTCTCGAATGCTTCAATCGTGCAGTTCGTAAACCAGTAAACTGGAATCCCCTATCTCTGTCCATCAAAACTCAGGTAAAACTCTCTGTTACCTAATGCGTCGGATGATCCAGAATCCCCGGCTACATTCTCGCGTGACCGAAGAATCAACGGCCTTCTTTACCCAACTTCGTTTTTTTTTTTCATCACTCATCCTTCGAATCTCAAGGCAGAAGCTGGATTTCTGGATCTGAAGCGTGATTTTCCTTCTTTTTTTTTGTTACCCGTTTCAAACCGCTGGTTTTCGAATCGGTGGCAATGAACGTCCATTTAGAAAAAAAAAAAAATAAGAAAAATAAAAAAAATGTATCACAAGAATCCCTTTCGAAACCGGATGGATGACACGATTACAGTGCGCTCGTCGGCTTTGCCGGAGAGCAACTAACCGATGGACAGGTGTTCGTCTTCATGAAATACGAAGCCATCAATGGTCTCGAGCGTATCGATTGATCGTATCTAATCAATTAGCTCTACTGCTACTCTCTCTCTCTCTCTACGGCGGCAGCTAAGACGATAAGTTAAAATTATGGAGAGGGAATGAACGGACAAAGAGGCGAAGATCGCGGAGGAGTTAAAGTCATAAATCGGCTAAAATCCCGGAGGGATTCAAGGCACGGAGGAGCTAAAGCCACGGAGTCCCCAAAAACATCGAAGAGCGGCACTCACGGTGGATTCGGACCATCGAGGGATAAATGCGACCGCCGCAAGCGCGCGTGCCATAGAAATTTCTAGTTACATATATAATATGTATGCATCATATGGTGAATACACTACTGGTAGAGCTTCTGATATATTCTTTAACGATGTATTTCGTTGCTGGCGCGCACTGGGAAGCCCCATCGGCATTATCCTCGCGCTGCAACCCGTATGGTTTACCGGTACCAGGAGTACTGCGGCGGTTTATTAGTCTCGCGAAAGGGCATCTTCTTGGCTCTTCGGTTTCACGGGATGTATTGTAAAATCACGTAAGAAGAGCACCTTTCACCTCTCTTGGCATCTTTCTCCGTCTCGCATCTCCTACAGTTACCCTGCATATCACGGTGTACCGGTGCACATCGACCGGATAGTATCTATGTGTAGTATAACACGTATACATATTGGAGTCACCGACTCCGTGGCGAATGCGCTTGCCGTACTTACGAACTGCGGATGAGGTTTATGCGCGAGTGTACATATATGTAATGTGGAATACAGAGCAGAATATACGAGATGAGTTTGCAATACATCGAGAGAAGGCTGTTTTTTTTTTGGGTTTCCCTTTCGGAAAAAAAAAAAATTGCCAAATATATCTCTCATGTATCTAATATCTTTTCGCTCAAAAATTCAATATTTCGAATCCATTTTAAAATATGTTTCTGCAAATATATAGCATGAAATATATAATAAATCATATGATTGATATGTTAATTATAAAAAAATGTATACGGGGATTGCAATTTTTGAATTTTGGATAAATGACTTCAAATTTTGTTCGTAAAGATTTTTTTATTTACTACGTAAAAAAGAGCCCATTTTGGTTACTCATGAGGGAAGCTGAGTTTTCGTAAAAAAAAATTTTTTTTTTTTTTTTTTTTTTTTTTTTCGAAAATCATATCAGCGTTCGGTCGACGAGAGGTTCTAAAAACTATGTAATGTTTTCGCGAAAGTATCACATGGCGTTCACAATATTATAATTGTTGATGTTGCATAATTGCGAAGTCTGCGGCTCTCCGCCACAGAGGAACAAGAAAGTCGGCGAGGTCTGCAATCTTCTTAGCGCGCCCGTTATATGTACGAGCATCAGAGAGCCCGAATTACGTCAAAGAGCACGTGCGCGCTTCGCGAAACAGAGAAGAATCTTCTCGAGCATATGCGGTACACACGAGGAGACCGTGTATGCGCGTGCGCAATGCGGCAATTTATTGCGAGAGCTAAATGGAGAGAAACACCTATCTGTACCTCAATTAATGAACTACGGATTCGAGTGCCGCATGTTCATCGATGAAAAACAAGTACTAAAATTCGAATGGAATAGAAATTCATTATTAATATCCGTGGAAGGCATCAAAAATTTCCTGTACATTTACGTATTTTTTAAAATTTGTAAAAAATTATTTATAACAATTTTTTCGTAATAATAATAATAATATCAATCTATTTACAAGATAAATTATTATTATGATAGTAATATTAATTTATTTTGATTATAATTAAAAATAATTAATAAATAAAAAAAATAAATTATAATTAAATATTAAAAAATATTTAATTATTATTGACGATCCATAGAATGGTATTATTATTAATAATAAAGATTTTTTTTATAATTTACATCTTGGTGGGTCTTAATCTGCATAGTAT
Source organism: Cryptus viduatorius (assembly GCA_964006125.1). NCBI lineage: Eukaryota > Metazoa > Arthropoda > Insecta > Hymenoptera > Ichneumonidae > Cryptus > Cryptus viduatorius. The sequence continues at coordinate 3,031,414 of OZ023226.1, forward strand.
GAAATTCCTCAGAACGATTTTTTCCAAGAATCGCGTCTCGAATAAAAAAAAAACGAACGATACCTTTATTCGAATAAAAGTAACCCAAGACCTCGAAAGAATCCGGCAATCGATCGTTAAATAATGGACAAACATACCACTTTCGAATGAACAACGAATGCCAGAAGCACTGAGTTCATTGTGGAGGAGGTATATGACGATGATCGTCTCTCACGGAAACGAAAGTGAAGGTGAGCCGATGAACTTATGCGGTTGGCTTAAAGTATCTTAAACTGGCTGATACTACGGTATATAAAGGCAACGCGACGAGGAGTTTTACCGTTAACCCGTCGAGACCACAGAAAAGACTGCAAGAAACGAAAAAAAAAAAAAAAAAAGTGCAGGAAAGGAAGAAGACGCGGCGAGACCAGCTCCGGTCGGTCATCGCCGTCGTGGTCGATGGAAACCACAACACAATTTTCTCGCGGTACGAAACGGGGTACCGACCGAGTAGGTGATATGCACGTCGATGAAAAAAAAAAAAAAAAAAAAAATTTTTTTTTTTTTTAATTTTAGCAAATTCCGTTGGCGATAAAAGACCGATAACGACAGCAATACATCTTCACTTGACGATTTCTGTATTGAAAACTTTCGTCCATTGATTCGAGAAGCCGTCAATGGCCTGTGGTTAAATCGACGAGTGAAACTATCCTGTCGCAAGAGTTTGAACTTTGTTGCAGACTCCGATATATTCTCTGTATTATTGCAATGAAATTGCAAGCATTAAGTAATTCGATGCAGTCATTTTGAAACGTCGAATAAATAACGAACGCGAAACTTAACTCCCCTCCTCTTCCCTTCTTCCGCACATTTTATAAAGTTTAAACGGGCAGAGATATTTTTGAATCTACTGAAAAAGAGATCGTTAAATATCGTTAAAAAGAGATCGGTATTGTCCGATGGACCAATATCTCGATATTTCGTCATGCGATTGAACCGCAATTTGACGTTAGATAACTAAGTAGAGGGACTTTTTTTGTTATTTTTTCGAAAGCTAATGAAATTGGAGCAGCCGGGTTTTTTTTTTTTTTTTTCGAAAGTATACACAAATAACCTTCGAAATGATTTTTATTACGAACATTGATCGGCCGGAAGCGCCGTCATCGTGACCGTAAAAACATGATTTTTTTTTTTTTAATTTTATGTCGCCGTTGTGACGATTCTCGTCAGCCGGTTAATAAGAAATGAAAAAACTGTTGAACCATAGATCGGTAGAATATTGAGAAAAGCGTGAATCGGCGTAAATAAAAATGTAGTAATGATCGGGATTACGAGGAGAGCAGGTATAGCTCGCTAGTCGAAAAAAAAGAATGACGAATGATGCATAGAACAAGTATGTTGCGGTATGCTGAACCGCGCGCGATCGGTTGAAGACCGCCGACGGGATCGCCGGACGCGAGGCTTAAGGTCGAACGATGAGACTTGCGTAATGTGCCTCGTTACCTGGCCAATCGCGGACGAGAGGTCGTTCGACCGAGAAGCAATATAACGCGAGGGCTTCGGCCCCGTGCGCGGGTTCCGCAACAAAGACACGACGGACAGAGGCAAGTCATTGGAAAAGAAAAGGATGCGGATCTCGCGAGGATCCAAAGAATAATAGGATATCGTCACGATATTTTTAATTATTTTTTTCACTTTTCCTCTTTCGGGCATTTCACGGACTACGGTGGTTCGAAATATAGGACTATCGAAATATTACGAAAATATTACTTTCACAGTCTAATTTCGTCGATAATACGAAAAAAAATTCGTTATCAATTATAGTTATTATCGAGAAAAAATGTATTGTTTATTTTTTTCGTCCGTATCGAATATCGGATTCGGTGATTTCGATGGGGCGCCTACGTTACTCCTACGATATATTATGGACAGAAACTATGCAATAATTATGGACATTCGCGTTCGTCCTGTAGTCCCAAAGCTTGCGGACGGCAGCCTGCCTCCGCGCTCGGGTGTAACACTCCTTTCGGTATACGATATCTCTGCCTATTCCGTGTTAAACTACTCGACGAGAGTTTCGTAATGTTACGTCGAGTAGACTCTCGACGTAGCAGTTACTCGCGTAGCACTACTTTCCTGTGCTGCTGCTGCTGCTGCTGCTACGTACATCGTTGTTGTCGTCGTCGCGGGCCTCGCGAGATCTCGAATATCCGCAACCGTGCGGATAATTAGACGGCTCCATGAGCCGTGCAGCTTTTCTCTCAGTATAACTATCGGTAGTATTTCTGCTGCAGATATACTATAGCGGTATCCATGCGGTTGCCATGTACCACATGTGTTTCTTTCTATCACTCTCCTTGCGCTTTCTTTCTATTTCTATCCTCTATATACGTAAAAAATTTTTTATTCTATTTGCTTCGAGTTAAAAAATGCATCTTATAAAAAATAAATAATAATCATCAATTATTAACTCATATTAGATATTATTTAAACGAAAAACATATTAATATTAATATAATAATATAACTAGTATTGAGTTTCGATATTATTATTATTATTATCATTATTGTTACTGTTTTTATTATTTGTTAGTTACGTAACATACGAAAAAATTATAATGAGAACCGATATTCGCCGCACCCGATCGGAATTTCTGCAATAATGGGTTAACGAGTCTAATCCCTGAGAAACACGAAACACATCGGAAGATTCCATCGTATCTCGTAACCCTCATTTTTTTTTTACTCGACCTCAGCACGTGTCTCCGTCTCCATCGAATGAGTTTGTTCCGTCTGTTCGGTGCGCCGCGCGGTGCACCTCCTCACCTGGTGCAATCGCACTGACTTCCGGTCTGCACCTCTCTCGGTTCGTATCGGTATACCTTACGCTGCCATTGCCGCTGCAGCGTTTTGTTTGTGAAAGAGAAAGATGCGAGGTGCGAGGGGTACAGCGAGAAAGAGAAGTCTCATTGCTATTCGAGAGCTGCCGCCGGAAACGGAAACTCTCCATTATACGAGCACAAGCCGCACGAGAGCTCTCCGGAGGCTCTCCTCTCGGAGGTCTTACCGAGATGGCGAGACATTCCTCGCACTCTCGCTGTTACTCGCGCGTTCCACTCCGCGATCTACTTGCGTCTTGAGATACGGCCTATTCACGGCATTTTTCTTACGCGTTTATTCCCAGCAATTAGTCCGATTAAATTTTCTAATTCATAGCAAAAATCAAACGTTCACAGCTGACGTTTATGCTCCGTTTTTTTTCCGCTTCAGCGTGCGCAGCGTCGCGTGAAAAGCTTAATCCATTCGTCGCGAGAGTATTGGGGAATAATTAACCGAAGCGATTCACGATTATAAAAATTACATATAAAGAACGAGTTGTAAAAAAATAAAAATTAAAAAAAAAACGAATTTTTTGCGATTTTATTTTACCGTTCAAAAGATATTTTTTCGGAGCGGATTTTTTTTTTTTTTTTTTTTCGGATATCGGAGCTCAATACCCGCGTTTCAAAGGGTTAGTTCACTATATTCAATTTCATTCATGATACGCATTTGCTGCCTTTTAATTGAACGTAAGTATTATGGAAAGTCCGTACCATTCATCGAGAAAGACTCGGGGAAAAAATAATACGCGAGGGAACGTTCAGCGCATTGTTTGCAATAAAATGCGCGTTCCGGTGAAAGAGGGGAACAAAAAACATTGAAAGATATTGTGATAACGGTATTTAGCGTAACGAAGTACTGTACGCACGGGTATAGAATTATATATCCTTTTCTTAATTCGCTCGTTTGACTCTCACGTGCGTTCGTCTACTCGCGAATGCTTGGTACAGCAGTTGTACTCACATTTGTACGGAGAGCAAAGCAAAGAATAAGCAAAGATGACTGGAGGGGCGCTGGCATCCACCTGAGTTCCCGCGATCAACCGGCGCTCATGCGCCACGTGCACGCGGATTTATCCAAACGTTTTGGAATGCGCGTCGCGAGTCGCGTTGGATACCAAACGTCGCAATCTGCTGCGCTTTTGCCATTAGCAGATAAAGCAATAGGGCGCACCACCGTCTATGGTAAATCTAATACCTAATGCGGTTGTATCGTGTACTTTGATTCAACATAATGTACATTAGTCGCGGACGCGCAGAGAAAAAACAAAATGGCGTGTAACAATACCGCCGTAACAATTACAATTGTTATCGTATATATGTGGTTCAGTAATTCGAGACGCTATTTCGATAGGAATGAATTCTTCGCTAAAATTTTTTTTTTTTTTTCGGGGGATGAATTTTCAATGGAAATTTCACGGTGTTGGTTAATGAAAGTTCGATTTTCTTTCCGACAGCCATAATCGATAGATGTGTTTTCGAGTACAAAAAATTTTATTTTATTTCCGTTAATAGTTTAAAGAATAAAAAATTTATTTCGAATAGTAGTAAAAGAAATCAACTACTTTTTTGTGACTTTGATTATAAAAAAAAATACATCGCGTAGACAATGGTATCGGAATGGCAAAACTTTAAATTCGCCGGAATCTCGCATAGAATTTTTTTTTTTAATTTTACATCGCGGAAAATTGCACTGCGGTATCGTCTGCAGCATCTTTATTCGTCGATTTAACCCCAACAGAGCATCCGGGTATGTATTTCTAGAAACCCCACAGACCTTTGGAGTTTATTGCGAACGTAAACTGTAGTACGACGCTTCGCGGGGTCGGGACCAGGTGCATTCTCGTTTCTAGATTTGCATATCACGTCTACCGTCTCGGTGCAGCAACAAATATATATATATATATATATATATATTTCTATTCCATTATTACGAATACACTCGTTTTCCCCGCGGGGACGTTATAAACTCCGACGTTTACAGTCATCGTGTTGCAGAAACGTTCATGACGAGAGACAGAGAGCCTGTGACGAGAATTGGAGTTCCCTATCGTCGACGCGGAGACTTTCGAATAAAATACAAATAAGCGCTTTGAAATTAAATAAATGCTGTAAAATTCGAAAAAAAAAAAAATACGTTTTCAAAAATTCTCGAAGATTTCACGGAATTTCTGCGACACGCTGGTATCGATAATCGATATATGAATAAATATTGCTATCGTAAACGCCCACCGGAAATAGAATGATATTCATTGTTATTCCGCGAAATAAAATATTTAACGCAACGAACATTGCGAAAAAATGGTTCTCGATTCACGGTGGTCTCTCGAAGATAAGCAAATGCAACGATTTAGGTGAAAATATATCGTATTCCGCAGAGGGTTTGTTGTTTATTTCAAGGATTTATATAACGTTGACCGCGGCTCCGGTCGTTCGCGCTGTCCCGCCGGACTGGCAATGCGCTCGCGAACAATATATTTCAGTTAAGGCAGCGAAAACACTTAAATGCAAATAAAAGATCGAAAAACCACCCACGTGTTGCCGCTACCCCGCTAGCTACGGGTGCCCGGGCGATCGCGGCGTATGGCAGGTATAACCGGTTTTATGTTACAAAATTCGTTAAGTCGAAAGGAAATTATCGAGAAAGCTAATGGGGCATGAAATATGAGGAAAAGGGCTGACGTAAGTTTTTCCAGCTTCGTTATAACTTTTAAACATTTATTTATGATATCGACTCCGAAACATGAGGCTGTAATTTTTCCGAAAAAAAAAAAAAAAAAAAATTACAATAATTAATTATTTATTTTTATTATTATTAATAATTACTATAAAATTGAATATATACAAAAAAATGATCTATAGTGCATTTATGATTATATCTTTCGGCAAAAATGAATTTTTTATATAAAAAAAAGTATTGAGTGTTGGTGGAGAGTATCAACGCGATAAAAATGAAAAAAATTGCGGAAAGGACGTCGTACGCAGGTATGAGCATCGCTTAGGATATCAAAGCTTAAGCTTATTCATGTATTTTATGCGTGTCGCGCGTGTTTCAAGCCCTCGGAGCTTCGAAGTGCAAAAAATCTTGCAATATAATTCTCAGGCCCATCCGAGCGATACGAGTATCGTGCACTCCGAAGACCCGTCGTTATTTATAAACGTGTATTTTGAATGCCGCGTCTATACTTTCCGATGGGAAAGGTGAGTGAAAAAGGGAGAAAAAAATAAAAAGAAAATGCGTAGTCGCCGGAACGCGTGTGTTACAAATTTTACGAGCCGATACATTACCGCATACATCGGTAGAACGAATCGTTTATGTACCGTATGCTTCCACGACGACTAGTCGTGTCGTGAAGTTTTTTTACTCGTAATAAACTATACGCGTCACCATAGTCTTGTCATCGGTATTTTTATAATTTCCGAATGCCAATTCGGAATAATTTATTTAATTTTTTTGAAAAATATGGTATATAAACAATGAATTCAATAAGTATCGCATTGTCTTCCAAACGTGAATTCCATTAATCGTAATGATTTAGAAACGTGCGGGGCATGAGCCTTTGGAATTTCATTACCTCCGCACATCCAATTCTCAGGTTTTCGCGGATTCCAGCCAATTCCCAGGTTTTCAGAATTTCGCGGAGCGTTGTACGTTCTTTATCGATGTTTTTTAACGGCCAACGCACTCCAGAGTCCTGGAACCTGCGTGGACTTACGATTTCGCTCGTGTGTAGCGACGAAGAGAGTGAAGTTACGGATATTTATAAATCGCGGACACGCGTACGCTCCGGTTTTCAACGTTCTCGAGAGTGACCTCTTTCTGCTCGATTTTGCCGCAACTGGAGTTATACCGCCGCTGGTGCGATAGCGAGAGCTCTCTCGCTGAACCTTTCGCGAATATATCGCATCGCCGGGGGGCGATAAAAAAAAATTCAAGTAGCGATAAGACCTGATATCTGAGAATTTTTTTTTTTTTTTTTCGGAGTCGGAGCCGTACCCCCCCCCTTTTTTGGAATTAAAATCATCCGTCGCGAAGTTAAACAAGAAAGCGAACGAGCAAAGAGGAAGGATGAGAGGAGAACTCGCGTTGATTACAGCCGATCATCGAATATCCGATATTGCATACTCCATCGACGTAATCAATTAATAGACAGCGTCTCGTACACGAACCTCCGCAGTCGTTCTCGTCTCTCGTTCCCTCAGTTTCGATCCGGTAAAAAGGCTCTCCGAAGTCGCGCGCGCGATAGACACGAAACGAATAAAATTAAGATCGTGACTCGAGGTTGGCGCGCGACGCGCACCTTACGTGACATCCAAGCCGTGCGCCACGCTTCGCTTCGCGAAAGGTCTAACCCCAGCTGTCTGTCTGCATCGCGGTGGAGCTTAACACACGAGCAAATAGCGTACATACAACGCATGGAACACGGGACAGGATCGTCGTCGTTGTTCTCGCATATGCTGCGGCGAAACAGCGATAGAGAAGACTACGACGCGGAGCGCGATGGCTAAAGTTACACAGTACGGCTTACACAACGTGTAAAAGAGAGAAGCTACAGTTAGAGAAATTAATTTTCTTTTCTTCTTGACGAGATACGCCGGAATGGAATTTATGATTCGTCGTTTTCAAGAGACGCGGTACCGTCTCGATGCCAAGTGATTTTAAAAATAAATAAAAAGTCCGCGCGGTGAGTCCGCGCGCGTCGCGCGCCATCGTGTACTTATACGCTAATATCGCGCCCCCTAAAGTTTGACAATTTTTTTCTCCGAAACGAGATATCGAATCTGAATTCTAAAGACACTTTCATCATATAATTCGAATACAAGCTTTCAAATGCGCCTAAAATCAACCCGATCGGTGCTCGAAATGATGAGATATCGCAACGTCGCCCAAAAATCCTCACTTTCACGATAAAATTTTTCTTCGGAGATTTTTTTCGTCTGTCCGATGTCCCATTATGCCTGTGTGTTGCGTCTGTGTGCACATGCGTACGCCCTGCGTACACAATGATATAGGCGGAACGAACGAACGATTAGCTGTTACCGATTTCCAAGTGTCAATTCGTGAACACAGCAACTTGTGATATCCGTATTCCGAGGTTACGTACTGAGGGGTTATTTATAATTCTATTATCGCGAAAACTACTAATAAAAAAAAACCTCTCTCGTGGTAAAAAAAAAGGGATGCGTATGTGATAAAATTGTATTAACTAATTTGAGGCGAGTGGTAATTTTAATTAATAAATATTATGCATGTGATACAAAAAAAAATCGTTTCGTACGGATTTTTAACGGTGCGACATAAAACAGTTTTCTTTAATAATAAATAATTAAAATTAATAATAAAAAAATGAATGAAAAAAAGAATAGAATAAATAGGAAAAACATTTTTCTCCAAAAATGTAAAAAAAATACGTTAAGTGCTTTAAATAATTTTTTGCGAATAAAAAATTTTAAAAATAAAAAATCGTACTATAATAAAAATCGAAAATAATAATAAAAAAACTTGGCGAGTCCTTAGAACACTAATAAATGTAGCAATGAAAGAAAGGACGAGCAAAGTTTTTTATTTTTATTTTCACTTGGCATGTATGATTTTTTATTTTTTAAATTTTTTATTCGCAAAAAATTATTTAAACCACTTGGCATCTTTTTTTTTACATTTTTGACGAAAAATATTTTTACTATTTCCAGACATACGGTTATTAGCCGATATCGGGTTTTTTGGAATGTGTCCGATGCCGCGAGCCCCCGACGCATCGTAAACGTCATTATCCATCAATATGCACAGACGTGTCAAAAGTTTTTTCGATATTTCTAGTCCGTAAATTCCTTTTTTTTCCAATCGAGCGAATTATCGGAATCTAAATTCCCGAAAAACACGTGGATAAAATGTTTTCGAAACTCTTGTGACATATATACTTACCAGCGAGATATGTTGTTATTGGAAGTGTCGAAATCGATTAAGCGAATTAAACGTTCAAATCAATAGGATTAAGTAGTGAAAAAATAAAAATAAAATAAACGCCGTCTAATTCATCAATAATAAAAGGTCAAAGAAAAATTTGAATTTTTTTTTTTTTTTTTTCACATACATTTCGGCTCAATTATTATATTCCTTTCGAAATTCTAATAAACAAATAAATTAAAATAATGACGAGTCCTTCTAACGGTACCGAATGCTCTCATCGTGTTTCACTGCCTGTGAATTAGAAAATATTAATCCCCCCTCCCTTCCTCCTCTTACTTCGATCGGAGAAGAACCGAAATACTTTCTTTAATTTCACTCGACCCGCCGGGTGACCTTCGACGTCATAGACTTGTGGTTCTCACAGCGACGAGGTGTATTAGTAAGGTGAAGAGACCTTTCGTCAATATGGCGTCGATGCCCGATGGGTCACGGAGACTCTCCGAATTTCTCACAATTAATCTCGGATCACCAGATGTGAAACTATTGTTAATAATAAAAATAAATGAAACGCACAAATTTTCTTCGCGCAATCGTTCATTAGTCACATTAAGTCACACGAATCAGACGGGCGTAACTCCGCGCTTCGAGGAAACGAACGAAGGCCCTTCGGTTTTTATTTCACGCGGACAACGATATGCCACCGTCGAGATAGTTGATGACGATGCGCGTATCTCCTTATACATAAGCATAATCGCAACCACGCGAAGATAAGACGCCTGCGCGCACGTCGAACTGCGTGGTGAATGAGTCACTCGTCATCTTTTGTCCCCCCACCGGAATAACGGCGGCCCTCCTGGACGTTCGTTTGTGGGACAAACGATGCACTCCCTTCGAACTCTACGCTTTTATTTCCTCGAACTCTTTTTTACAAAATTAATCAAATTATCCGATCAGTTGCGAAAAAAAAATTTGATACACACGCGAAAATGTGAAATAGAGAAGAGAAAAGAACAGAAAAAAGTAGCAAGTTATTATTATTTTAATGAATTTAACTGAGTATCATTATTATTATTATTTAACGCAAATTGCCGCGTCTCGTTTCTCGTAAATAGTAAATCTTTTGGACACGAGACTTTCACGTACGAGTGAAAAAAAAAAGATGATGAATTTTCTCGAAAACGTATAGCGGACAGCGTTTTACTTTTTATGACGATCGAAATTTAATAGTAAGAAAAAACGGATGGGAATAATGCGTACGGTACGTACATATAAGAAATAGACACGGTATCAAAGTGTTTTTTATTTGAATTTTTTTGGTAGTTCGTGAGGCAAATTGACTAATCTCGTCTGGTCAGCGGCTATGAGACCCGCGCCACGGGCGTTGATGATACCTCCTAATTGCCGGAAGAATCCTCCGCACATCCTCGGCTCGAGAAAAACGATTATATACTATAGCTAATGCGTCTGTACCGGCTATACTACTGATTCTACGCTCTCCGCAACTTCTAATTATAATACACGTCAATGATCGACCCACGCTTTTCGACCGCAATGCATACGACTCGCGGATGGTACGCATAGCGACTATATATAGTTATGCCGCGTGACTACGTATATAATAATGTGAATACGTGTATTACGCGCGTATATAGAAAATAACACACCAAGTAGTGAGAGTGTTATGCCGCGAGAGTGTTCGCATTCCATCCGGATTTCGCGTCCTCGCGCGTTTATTCGCTCGGAATTACAGTCACGCCGCGGATTTGGTATCACAATCCACCGAGGGGTGGGGATTTTTTTCTCGCAGCTTCATACACTATTTTAGATAATTATGTGGGGTTATGTCTCGAATGCAATTGTCAATGCGTCACGAAAATCGCAAGGTCGTTTTTCTTTTATATACTTTGCACAATTGGCAGACACCTTCGAGTGCCAACAGTAAGTAACTCAGTCGACAACGAACAAGCGGCCCATTTTTTTTTTTTTTTTTTTTTTTTTTTTTTTTTTTTTCATATCGTCGCGCGATTGAAATTTTTTTTTATAGGTATGGAAATATCGTATCACTACGTCGGTCAATGCGATAGCATTTGAAGACAATGATTTTAAATAAAAAAGCGATTCTTTTCCTGTAATATTCGAAATATTCCCCGTAATATAATTACGAATATTACGAATATTAATTATATTAAAAATATAATATTCGGATACTGAATATTATATACAATATTCAGACATTGAGTATTCGGACATTGAATTTTTTGTTAGATCATCGTAATACCGGTACGAACGAACGACAAAATGGCACTTTCTATTTGAAAAAAAAAAAAAAAAAAAAAAAAAAAATTCGTCGATATGAATACTTTTAGTTGCATTGGCGCACTCAATTAAAGGGATGAAAAAAATATTACTGATTTGCTTACCCTGGAGAAATAATCCATGCAGCCCGAGGTTCATGGTTACGGTCGATGGTCGGGGCTTTTGCGACCTGTAACACAATCGGGAATGAAATTAATCGAAGAGTCGATGATCGATAGAACGAAAAAATCTTTATTTTTTGCTTCCCCATGAAACTTTATTTTGATGACATTTTTTTTTTCGACATTTTCATAGAAACATATTCAGAATTTTGCAAAACGTCAAAAAATCACATTTAGAAAAAATGTCCGTCCGTATGTATGTGTGTTTGTGCGCGTGCGCAGATCCTTTGACCTCATAACTTAAAAACAGTTTGAGATATTGAGCTGAAATTTATATCGAATGTTGGGGGTTAAAGTCCCCTTCTTTGATTCAATTTTGATGAAAATCGACCGGAACGATAAATTTTTACGGCATTTTGAATTTTCCAAAAAATTGGCAGTGCTGCTCTCGCCGGCAAATAAAGGTGCAGTTGTCATATAGAACCGATTACAGTGAGAAGAATAACTTTTTCGCTCTTTTTTGGGACATTAATTAATAATCATAAATATTTGAATAGAATCATTCATATTAATATCAATTAATAATAAAAAATGTAGAATATTCGCAGACCGTTTGTTTATTATTTGTTTCGTCCTCTCGGAGGTTCATGCGGCGCTCCAGTCAACGGGAGACGGCGCGCAGACGCGATAGTCAATATTTGAAAGCCTTCTCCGGGAAAGAACCGTGTCGTTTCGTCGCTCGACTATGTCAGACTTGACGACGGCAACTAACGACGCAAATACGGCAACGACTTTTAAAAAGTTCTGTTTGTTTTTTTTTCTCGTGAACTTGAACCTCGCGAGTGTCACCCGCAGTCGTAAATCATACATTGAGAACTGCATACACGACGGCTCGATACAAAACATCGACTACTCTATTGTACTTCTCGTTTGTATGATACACAATATACGAGAGAGAGAAAACGTTTCGGGGTCTCGTGTACGTGAAGTAACGGCAGACAAAACCAACGTTAAGTCACGTGACTCGAATCATTAAAAAATCTACATGACGATGTCGCATGACACCGAGTTTACGCCTTATACCGCAAATAAAACAATCGCTTCGTAAAAAAGTAAAAAAAAAAAAAAAAAAAATGTGTTGGTCTCTTAATTGTCGCATCCTGTTGCAAGAGGCGTGAAAAAAAAATTAGTGCAATTGTATCAATTAATTTTTTTGTTGTAAAAACGGGATGAGGTCGAATGGAAGTCGACCCCGGATACTCCCAGTGTAGACCCGCGTCTGCTCGAGTCACGCGTACAAAAAAGAAGAGTGTAATGTCTCAGAAGCGTCTGCCCACTCCAATTTAACTCTTTGACGTACGGACCAATTTTTTAAGGGTATTGTTGGCTTGTTACATTTTTGTTTGATGCTCAGACCAAAGCATTAAAAACGTTCGCAAAGGTGACCTTCGCATTTTTTTTTACCGATATCCATTTCAGATCAATATCCCTCTTGGAATGATGTAACCAGCTAACAAACGGTAATTTCAGCGATAATTCGAATAAAGGAATTCTTTAAAATTGACACTTTTATTTAGCAAATCGAAAATCGAGTCAACAATCAAATTTCTTATCTTTCCGAAACTGCAGGAGGTAATGAAATTATTATTTTTTTTAATCTTCGAAAAAAAAAAAAAAAACGATTGTCAACGAACTACGATTTTTTTTTCACCTTTCCGGGAACATCTTTTTTGTGTGTCTTATATTTTTTGGCATATTTTCTATGGTTTTATTATTTTTTGTTGTCCGAATACATGTATCCGTTAGTTGCAAAAAAATTCGTTATACATTTCGCGAAAAAATAATGACAAAATTTGACTCAGATTTTGGCCGTCCGTAACCGAATCTATCTTCCGATCGACATTAATAGTTCATTAACGCATTACTCCGCTTCTTAAAAAAATGGGGCAATCAGCGCGGAGTGTAGCGGTATTCCGTTACGGGACATCGAACGCGATCCCTCGACATTGCGGACTGCGATAAAATTCAGTAAAAGTAAACTCTGGAAATATTCCCATTTCTTATTTCTGTTTTCTACTGTTAAGGATCGAAATATGTTTGCCGCCGGCTGTACAATTGCGAGATTCTCGACCTAAAAGTCATATATTCCCGCAGCATGAAACTTTTAATTACCCCACTGAACGAGAGAATCGATCGACAATTATCAATATACCGAATCGAACGGAAAAGTGCATAAAAATAAAGATTTTTTTTTTTTAAATCAAAATAATAATGATATGAAAATATCAAAAATTTTTAGCCCGAAAGTATATGCAAATAACTTGAAAAGTGATTTTTATTAAGAAAATTGATCAACCGGAAGCGCTGGTATCGCCGCCGGAGTAAAAAATGAGTTTCTTAACGTTGCGTCGTCATTGTCGCGATTCATCACAACCGGATGATCAGGAATAAAGAAAAGCCATTAAGATTCTTCAAAAACAGTGTTGGAAGCATTGCGTAACGTAGGATTTTTATTTTCCCAAAAAGACGAAAATTGAAACCTACGATCCGCTTTTTTACGTTGTTATTGCGGCTTTACTGAAAACGCTCTTTCGAAATAATGGCGTTCAACTTGGTCGATTTTACAAGTTCGAAAAAAAAAAAAAAAAAAGAAAACACGAAGAAAAAAAAGTCTATTTAGTTAGTTATCTTTAAAAAAGATAAAAATTGCCACGTAATCGCGTCTTAGAAATGAAAAAATCGTATTTACCGCAGAGCCGTGAATACAACATAAGCCCTTGTTATTTTGAGTTAGAAGACAATTTGCATAGACGCGCGCGCATACGATTCTCGGAGAGCTGTAAGACGATGGTACAGAGACGGCGGACATTCACCGGAATGATAAATAGCATCCGGAAAGAAGTGCGGAGTTTGCTGTTTAAGATAACGTAACATCGCCGGTAAAGAGTTATTATATTCCGTTATAGGAATATACTTGCGTGTATGTAACGCGTGCAACAGGAGAGAAGTCTATAGAAATTTTTAGCCCACGGTCACGATGTAATGTAACGTAATGTCACGGTAGGCCGTGCATACGGAATAAGTACACAAGAAGGCCGGTTACGACTACACAGGAAGCGAATGAGTAAAGACAAACGCGCGGACTTTTTGGAGCAGACGTGCGGTCCGCCGGGGACAGTCCGGTTATTCTTGTCAGCTGAACAGGTGACACGTTGTGACAAATGCTGTTCGTCGAATATAGTATGACATTTTTCGTCGTTAATACAGCGCCGTTTCAAGAGATTTTGCGCAACGAAGCAATTTTGTCTTCGCAGTTTATTTATTCGTAATCAATCAAAATTCTATTTTGCATCACTCGCGTCGAGAAGAGAACGAGAAGCGGAGGCTGTGAGTTCGTACGTAGCATATAACGAAAACAAAAAAAGAGTGAAAAAATGATAAATATCCGCAGACATGTGGTGACGACGAAACCAACTACATGCGGTTAATTGCCCCGTCTCCGTGTTCGCCTACGCGCTCGCCTTTTCACCGTGAGTCCGCGCACTCCGGGGACATTGGCTTTCCCCGATCTAAATCGGCCCGACGATAATCGAGACGCTGACCGCACCTACAGCCGATATCCCTTTACGACGCACGATCCCGTGACGATCGTTTACCGTCTTTCTACAACCGATTTGCATCGTTCGACGTACTCGTTGAGGAATCGCTTCAGCGATTTTTCACGATCGAACAGAATAGAATAGAATAGGGTAGAGGTACCATTTTTGGCCATTTTAGGTCCGAATGTGGCCGTCACATTCGAAGCGATAAAACAATATATAATCGAATAAAAAAAAAACTTCGAAAAGATCATTTGGTGAATTTATATGCGAACTTTTGAAGAATCAATATGCGGTTTTGAATAAAAAAATATTCGATGAGTATAATAATAAAAATGGCCACAAATGGTACAGAGGCCACTAACGGTACGTCTACCCTAAGTATTAATGTGAATCGTAAGTACTCTAGTCGAGGGCCGATCCATCTGACGTGTGAATAATTTCACTGCAAATTCGAATCGAAGAAAAAAAAAAACTGTGCCGATTCCAAGTTCCTGAGACTCCTCCCCTCGTGTGCCGATTAAGAATTTATTTTCCAAGTCTATCGGCTTCTCTGGCGACTTGGAATATGCAGATAAGAGAGAAAATGGGAGAAAATGGTAAATGCATTCACTTAATATGGAACGCAACTTGTATCGCGATGATATTAGTGTCGAACAAGTTATATATATATATATATATATCTCTCTATATATATAAAGTTTCCGCCGCTGTCGCCGCCGCCGCCGCCGCCGCCGTGTCAGGAATCGAGGGGAGGGCAAAAATATTCTAAGTCCCTCTAAAGAGGAAAAGAAAAATATTCTAAGTCCCTCTAAAGAGGAAAAGAAAAATATTCTAAGTCCCTCTAAGGGGGAAAGAAAAATATTCTAAGTCCCTCTAAGGGGGACTTAGAATATTTTTCTTTTCCTCTTTAGAGGGACTTAGAATATTTTTCTTTTCCTCTTTAGAGGGACTTAGAATATTTTAAGAATTTCTAAGTCCCTCTAAGGGGGACTTAGAATATTTTTCTGAAGGGGGGGGGGGAGGTCGCGGGAGGGGAAAGTCAAAATATTCTAAGTCCTTCAAGGGGGGACTTAGAATATTTTTGGTCGAAGGAGTAATGGCGAATGGGGGGGGGGGAAATATTCTAAGTCCCTTCAAGGGGGACTGACTAAGTAAAAATACAAAAAAAAACGGCGGCGACCTCCATTGGTGAAAAGTTGCGGCGGTGATTAAACATTATTATAATGTTGATAAAAGAAAAGCGAGCGCGCGTAGCGCGCGAGCCCGGGGAAACTCTAGTATATGTATATATATATGTAAGCGTGAATCGGGACGCGAATTCGTATTCAAGTGCTATCGCAACGACGTCGCGCACGCTTCGCGCATGAGAGTTCGTCATCGCTACATATTACAACAAAGTGCTGCAGTACAAGAAAAACTTTTATGTGTACTTTAGCCACTGAGCGACCTAAATCCGTTTGGTGCCTCGCGCCCTCCTCGCGGCCGATATGTTGAGGCGAAAAATCTTTCATGTTGATTTCGGTAACCATAGCTGTGTACCAATGTCACGTGTACCGCCCGAGTATTACAGAATTACTACGCTTCGAATCAGTCGAAATCAAAGCGAAGCATCGGCGATTCGGAGAAAGCGACATCACGATATTTTGCGAAAGAACGAACCGGTCAAGCGCCGGCGACCATTATCTGCACTGTATACCGCTACTAATGGGATTCATTTCGATTCTAATATATTTCAAGATTTTAATGGAATTTCGGTACCTATATCAATTTATTCAAATGTGTATCCAATTATATCGAATGTATCGATATATATCGAAATTTTTCGGGATTTTTTGGGTTTATCGAAATTTATCGAACTTTTATACAGATCGATATTAAAGTACATTGAACATCGAACTTACTTCGATATACATATATCGATCCTATAATAAATCGAACTCCGATACCTATCGAAATCGAACGGCGCAATCGCAATCGAATCGCAATTACGCTGTCAATGTCGCAGTCAGTCTTTTCTATTTCTGCCGATTTGGGACATTTGTAATCGATAATGGAGCGCAAACTACTTTTCTTCATTATGGCCACGTGACCGTATCTTTTTTTTTTTTAATACGGACAATATAGTGCAGTCGTCTTTGCGGGTATTGAAATTTCGAGCCGAATACAAGATTTTTATCGTGACTCACCCTGTATAATAGCGAAGTGCTCTTGATCCGTTCGTACGGTGCATCTCAAGCGCATCCCGTACTTTCTAAACGAGAGAAGACGCGATCGAACTCCGCCAACAACGGACGGATTTATATATATATAAGACGATTGGTTTATTCCCTTTCATGGCGAGAGTCACGATTCTCTGCGCGCGATATATATACGTATATATATATATATATATACACACTATATACTACCAGATGCCGTCCATCGGAGCCCTCGGCGACGAGTCCGATCACGTCGTATTTTATACAGTTTTACCAGTCGTGAAGTATCGAGGAATGAGATCGATTCGAAATTGGCATCGACTTGCTTCTCAGTATGATTCGACCGCGCGAGCTGTGTCGCGGTTTCCGGCAGACGCTCGACGGGCCCAAAACGGCGTATCCTCGCGGACGCGAAAGACGAACGGCAAATTAATCGGTCAACGAATTTTTTTCAAAATTCCCACAAACTCAAAATTTGGGTTAAAATTTTTTGCATATTACGAAAATCGAAGCGGAATCTAAAGAATATTTTAAAATCAAAACTAATGTTTTTGTTTTTAATTATTTTTAACTGCAAAGATAATTGTTTATAATTATTAGCTACGATTGAGAAAAAACCGGAAATTAAATTGAGAAGAAAAAAAAAATTAAAATACGACTCGAGCGCCCGATACCCGCGCGAATTCCAACGAGATACCTCACGACGAACGTCAATGAGCGATTCAACAATGCGCCGACTCCCACGCGATATGGATAATCGGGGCATATGTAAGCGCATTCCCGTTCGACAAACTCGAAGTTAGTGGATGACGAAAACCCTCGAGTATATCAACGACGTCGAGAAACAACAAATTTAATTTTTTTTTTATTCCGTCAATATCGCGCTTCGTAAATGAGAGACCAAGCAAATTATATTAGAAAAAAAATCCATAGACGAGCGCCTACGACCACCCTGGGTGCTTAACTACTTCGCGATACTAATTTCACAATCTCGATGGTTGAACAATAGAGAGTGCAGATACAAAAAAAAAGAAATGACTCATTAGAATTAATAATCGTACGATAAAAAAAAATCACCGATCATAATAATAACAGTTCGTAATATTGAACGATAATAATAATGTATTGTTGCTTAATCATCGATGAAAACAAACGATAGACGAACGGTCCCGAGACAAGAACGAAAGAAAAAAATAATAATAAGAATAAAAAAAAAAGTTTGACTCGGAATCGAATGAACGCGGCGCTTGGTGTAATGCGCGCACGCTGGTTACCTCGGCGAAAGCGATTCATGAATCGATCACGATCTATAGGAACGCGCCGCCGAGAGCGTATCTGACATTTATCGACAGATGCCCCGGGACCGCGACGTTTCTCTCCTTCTCCTGCTTCTCTAGTTTTCTCGAAGATTCACCGATAGTTCGAGATCTCTTCGATCCGTCCGATGATATACCTGTTGTGTCTTACGCCATGCTATGTACGTTCGTTTACCGGTTCATCTCGGAGAAGGGGGGGGGGGGGGGGGGGGGGGCAAAGAAAAATCGATTTAAAAAAAAAAAAATGTTGTCGATTTAAAGTTTTTTTTTTTATCGATTAAAAAAAAAAGATTTTTTTTATCGATTTAAAAAAAAAAAGATTTTTTTTATCGATTTAAAAAGAAAAGATTTTTTTTATCGATTTAAAAACGAAAAGATTTTTTTTTTAAGTCTGGAGGAAAGAATTCCGATAATTCGCAACAGTGGCAATTTGCTCGTAGGAATGGTGAAAAAAAAAATTATATTGCTTAATTCGCGTTTCATCGGTTGGACTCTCGTCGGCGCGAAGTTGTCGTGTGCACCGGCAACTCTGTGTTGCAGGTACTCGAGTCTCGATGACCCCGGTCAAGCGGTCATTGCAGTTGGCTGCGGCCACTAGTAACGTTGATTTGCCGGGGGGTACGAGAGAGCAACCGGCCGGATTGTTATCGATAAAGCGGAAAGTCGAAAGAAAAAAAAAAAAAAAGACGGTGCGAGAGCGATAGCGAAAAAGAAAGAAAAGTAGCTGCGCCAACGGTGATTGTAGGCGGGTTTCGCTCGCTCGGTCGCTTGATCCGTTTGTGATCGAGTTATGTAAATTATTTGACTATATGGTATATATATACAGGTATATGATATATGTGTGCGAAGTATACGTTATGCCGTAAACGTTATGTATATTTGTAAACGGTGGCGAGAGACCTCCGGCAAAATTTGTCCTGCAACAGGCGTGTAGAAGTCCGGACTCTGGCGACTTTGTGAAAGTTGCGTGTATGCCCTACCGCTTGTGCTCGCTAGCTGCTGAGTGTTGCTTGGCCCACTGTAGAGCTCGTTCACTCGTTCACGCCGTGATCGAGTTCGAATAATTATCGTGGAACGATAAAGTGTTCGCCCGTTCTAAAGCGTATCCGCGAGTCTCGCGTATCGTTAAGCACAAAAATATCGGTGCAGGAAGTCTATTGCAAATAAATACTAAGCGAAATATATCACTAAAAAAAATCTAAAAGTGATCATTACAGCCGGTAACAGCCTCCATTTTGGTCCAAACGTAAAAGCGCCGTCCATAGAAACCATAGGTTTCCATAGCTTGAGGCCGCCGACGGCGGAGTGTTATTAGTCGGGAGACAAGAGATGGCGCTCATTCCGATCGGTACTGTCTACAAATAGATCGAAAAATTCTCCTCCGAAAGGAAGAACAAGTTCGCCGATTAGTATCTGTATCTCTTCGCAAAGGCATTTCTATTTGCATCAAATGGGAAGCCGCCTTTCAAGAGGAAACTCGAAAGACTTCGCGTCCCGCACGGTTGAGTCGCTCGAGCAAAATTTCTTTCCTTCCGAGAGCCGAAGGAGGATCGTGCGACTAAGTCTAAGACAAGCCGTACAGAGTTTGTTCGTTCGTGCGTGTAGAAGCAGCGTGTAGAAAAGCACCCAACCTGCGAGAAGCTGGCAAAGAGCGTCGAGCACAGGGCACAGGAATACAGAAGAGAAGCGAACCCCCAACGGTAACCGGGAGAAAGGCCTATTACATTAGTTTCGGAAGTAGCGGCAGCGGGTGCGGGCGAAACGGCACGCGATCACCTCAATGTACGTAACAACTATCTGCTGGATAGACTCTGCTTTCGAGTCTCTATGCTTAGAATATACTCTATACATGTATATACATGACGAGTGCGAAGCGCGCGCGATTCTCGCGATCGTCGGTGGGAAAGAAAGGGGAAGTTAGAGAAAGGGATTGCGCCGTTACATCAGAAAAGAATAAAGATACGAGTGAAAAAAAAAAAAAAAAAACAACAAAAAAAAGGAGATGATGAGGAAAGACTAATTTCTTTCGTTGTGACGGATAATTTATTATAAACGAGAGAGGTCTCTCTAGTAACACCCACATATACCGTCCTGTATGACGTAACAACGCGATTCTCAACGCGGCACATTTTTTTTTTTTTTTTTTTTTTTTTTTTTTTTTTTCCGTCGCGCAGTAACAGCCATTGGCACGCACTCGCGAGGCGTGCAGACACGTAACGGTGGTCCTTATCCACCGACGTTCTCTCGAACGTCTACTCTTATCGTTGACAAATCGCCGAATACCTGTAGTTATGTACGATTCTTTGATACAGTCTCCCGGAGGTATAGGGGGACGAATCGGCTATCGAACCTTTCGAAATAAGAAACAGAACGAGAAACAAAAGTGCAGATACAACTTGTCACTGGCTGCGCGCATATGTGAAAGTTAAGTACGAATGAAGTCTTTATCGATTGGCGCTTCGCTAATCGACGTATCGATGAATTCGATTAAACGAGTATTCCGAAGAAGAAACGATATGTGGGAAACCGCGACCAGCGATGATTCATACGGGGTGTACAGGATTCGTCAAAAACAGATTTTAATTCGATTTCATTATGATTATTATTATTTTTTTTTTATTATTATTATTTCATTCGCACAAATGGTATAATAACAAATTTTACGCTAATTATTTTTTGTAATATCTCATTGACGCTAAATGTCAACTTTAAAAATAAATAATTCAAGTTAATAATAAAAAAAATAAATAAATAGTAAAAACATTTTTTTACAAAAATAAAAAAAAAAAGACGCCGAGTGGTTTAAATAATTTTTTTCGCGAATAAAAAATCTAAAAAATAAAAATTAAAAAACTTGGCGAGTCCCTAGAACACAAATAAATGCAGTAGCAATGAAAGAAAGGACGAGCAAAGTTTTTTATTTTTATTTTCACTTGGCTTGTATGATTTTTTTATTTTTTAAATTTTTTATTCGCGAAAAATTATTTAAACCACTTGGCGTCTGTTTTTTTACATTTTTGTAGAAAAATGTTTTTACTATTTAAATTTTACGCGAATTATTTTTTGTAATATCTCATTGACGCTAAATGTCAATAAAACTTTGATGTAATCGGCAGCTATCAAATGTCAATTTTTTTTCTTTAGATTATGAATAATCTTTATCGGTAACCGCGTGTTTCGAATTTAAGAAAAAAAAAAAAGATTCGATAAATCGTAACGATTCGAGGAACGATTGGAGTAAAAGTAAACATTCCGTTGTTATTTTCGAGAAAAAAATAATGGACATTTCGCGATTAATTTGATCGGATAATTACCGGTTTTGGTACGACCTGTAGGACGTATATACGGTGCGTACTATACACGCGTACGTTGGTCGATCTCTGACGCGCGTTTACCGTTATACGGGACGATTGGCTGTTCCGTAGCGGCGGCAGCGGCGCGTGTTCTCTCGCACCCGTGAATGTGCGTTAATCGGTAACGAGTACCGGCATCTATGCATATACCTACGCGTGCGCACTGTATCGCAAATTGTACGACGAGACGGCCTTGCGGTCGCGACAAAAATGTGTGTGTGTGCGTCACAACAACTTTAGTTACACAGCGTCTCTTCTACGGCTATTCTATCCGCGAAGAGACTATATGCGAAAATACACGTATACGAGAAAACTACGATGTTTAAAGTACGCAATGAAAATAATCTCATATTTCCATTTTAATAAGGGGGTGTATCGTTGCTTATTACCAAAGAGTGAGATTCCCGTGAAATTCAGAGTGAATTTCGATATAATTTAATTTAATAAAATTTAATAAAAATCGGAAAAAAATCAACCACACAGAACGCGCTGAGAAAATTCATTTTCCATAATAATAATTCAACAAATAACCCGGTAACCTAACTTTTTCGTTAGCCAAAATTTATTTGCAAATTTTTTCAAATACTCGTGATTTTTTTGAGAATTTCATTTAATTTTCGAAAATCCGTGATTTTTCGTCCATAAAAAACAACAAATTTTTTTTTTTTTTTTTTTTTTTTTTTTTTTTTTTTTTCGAAAATTTTTCGAACAGGTAAATTAAAAAAAAACTGAATACAGAGGGTTAACGAAGCAATGGCCCGCGAGTAACTTGGGAAGCGTTCAATCATTTTTGTTTTCCGTTGGTCTATAGTTAGCGACGATCGCAAGAATAAGTAAAATAGCTGTACATGTAGTACAGGTAGTTGCGTACGCGCGTGAAAACGTATATAATCGACTTCGCGAGAGCACAGCAATCGCGAGTCGTTGCGCGGACACGCGAAGAAGGAAGACGACGCACTCGACTTTCCCTCGAGTGCGCGTGCATCGCACAGCTGACGCGCGGCTGTAGCGAGACGAGAGAGAATTCACGCGAGCCGCTCGGTATTACTACAACATCGCGAAAGACGAGTGATCGAGAGAGGAATAAAGGGAGCGAGCAATGTGCGCAGCTTACCGAACGCTTGAATAAAAAAAGTGAAAAAAAAAAAAAAAAACGCTCTCCATTCATCCACGGAACGTAGAATCAGTAGAAGCGCGCATGCGCGCAGACGACGACGAATCATTATAATTATGACTTTCTCGCGGATTACCTGTATCGCATGTATTGTATACCATAAAAAATATAATTTTTCTTCACATATACTCATTGAATTTTTATTTATTGCTTTTCACTTATCATTCATAAATATTCAATTATCTTTATTATTAATAATGCTTTATTCATCGAATAAATTTAATACCTATTATATGGTGGCTATCGGAATTATGATTATCGTTCAAAGACACGTTATTTACGTAATTTGAATAAAAATAATAATTATAAATAAAAATATACTATGATTATTTCTGAAAATTATTTATTTTTAATAACATTGAATTTAATAGAAAGGTACGTAAGGTGACAATAGCCGCGCGGGAAAAAAATCAGATACGGGAAAAGAGGTAAACGGAGAAAGGATATTCGATATCGCGTTACCTAGCAGCCCTCCGGTGTGCTGCGGTGTTATCGAGTCGGCTTTTGTGGGCGCGCGAGAGACACGCACCGCTCCTACTTAACGTCTATGGCTTTCCTAAGTCTCGCTTCCGGACGCGCGCGACTTGCGGGGGCGGACTAGTTCACACCTCAACGAGTTATTACACCATTATTCTGTAACGCCCCGATCCGGATATTTCGATCTAACGTTTCGCATTAAATTTCTCGTGATATACATCACGACGACGTCGCGGCAAAGGGGGCAACTCGTGATGCTTAATACAGACTCGATAAATGCACGTTATAGTATTTTATTATTATCATTATCATTATTTTATTTTTGTTTTATTATTATTATTATTATCATTATTTTATTTTTATTTTATTATTATTCCACGAATGAGAAAAAACGTTCATTTAAACTTTAATAAAAATTACCCAAAAAAAAGTCTACTTAATTTTCGGAAATTTTAACTATTTTCTTTTTAGTTTTAGTTAAAAAAAATTATATATTATTTCAATTATTTTTTTTTGCAGTACAAAAAACGCGCGTCTAAATTTTGTGATTTCACCACTAATCAGCTTTTGTCCAACTGTTTTTTTTTTTTTTTTTTTTCAACGTTTTTAATTCTCAAGGGAATTACAATACTCCGATAAATTCGGATCTTAATCGATGGATAGTCAATAATATAGAACGCCGTGCAGTTTGTTAACCCTCTTTTCCTCGTTTTGCAACCTCAGCGTGTCAACGAGAAATCGAGAATGCAAGAAAACCTCCGAATTTCGATCCCAATGCTCCGGGGCGAGCATTGGCACATTACTCGATCGCCGCGCTCTGTTCTCGTGGCGAGATCGACGTCGATCTGCACACGCCTCATCGTAATACCGTAGCCGCTTAGAACGAGTAGTTTACTTTCAAGTGTAATGTAAAAATTAAAGTTTACGCGAGTTTTTTATAGTTTTTTCTTCGCTAAGTATTAAAAATCGGATTAAAGGTGACGTGAAAAATCCTTCGGCCCACTGACTCTGCGGCCGATTGAATACGAAAACTGTAATGAATGTCAGTGAAAAACTCAAATATCTATGATTTCGACATAACCTTTATTACAGTTTTCGTTACCGACCCAATCTTTTTGCATCGCCTTAAAGGCACGAGGCACAGAGTCGACTCAGTCGGTAATACAATCGCTTACCCTATTTTCTCCGAAAAAATGGCTCCGATAACTATTTCGCACATTTTAGGACGATTATCTTATTTACCATAATTTTCGACCAATTTTCAATTTTTTTTGTTTAATTCAATTTTATTTGTATGAACTTTCGAATGAAAAAAAAAATCCCGATGCTTCCATATTATTAGCATTCGAGTAAAAAATTCAATTTTTCACCATTTTTACGTCCGTAATACTCAGATACCGGGTTTAAGACTGCAAGCAACCGAGCAATAGCTTCATTCTCAAATCGTAGTTATTACGACGGTAATCCAAAAGATATATATATATATCTGTGGGAACTTGGACTTCGGAAAAGGCGCCAAGTCGAGCGTAATAGAAAATCGCGATAACATACAAAATATACGGCAGGAAGAAGTGTGCGAGTTATTCGAGATTCATATATCCATCAATCGTTTGCGTTTCCTTCGCGAGCTCGTAATTCAATCAACTTTATTAGTTAATTACTGCCGATGCACTGACTTGATTACTTCCACGTCTGGGGTTCTTATTCCTCGGATCGCTGAACCGGCTGGAATCCTCGCGCGAGGCTTCGAGACCGCGATCAGGAAAGGTCTCTGTCGTTTCTTTCGTATTCTTTCTTTTTTTTTTTTCTTTCACGATCTCCTCGCGCGAGGCTTCGAGACCGCCATCAAGGAATGTCTCTGTCGTTTCTTTAGTATTTTTTTTTTCTTTCACGATCTCTTCGCGTAACTTTTATTTCGAGCGAACGTAATATGCGACTGTCTGCCGTTGCAGTTTTACGATCGACGGCGTCGATCGCATTCCTCTCGTCATTACCTAACCTAACGCTCGCGAACGACGAGAAATCCCAACGAGTGCTCGTTTCTCTTATTTACTGTTCGCACGCGCGCGCGTGCGCGCGCACCCGCACCGTTGGAAAAAGCCCTCGGGAGAGAGGGAGCTCCGTAACGCTATCGATACTCGATACTTGGCGCGAGGACGGAATTACGACGTTGAAGAAAGAGAAGAAAATGATATTGCTACCGTTAGCATTTGAGAAGTTTGTATCCAAATTCTCATAGACGAGAGAACGGGACAGTGTCGACGGGGACGAGAGTATAATAACATCGTAAAGTTACCGAACCTCGGCAGCAATCATAGACGGCCGGAGAGAAAAATCGTATATTTTAAATTCTTGTGACGATACTACAAATTTAGCGCGATGGGCCCTTCAGAATTACGAAGAAAGTTAAAGCTGAATTTTCATTTAGCCTTTTTTATTCTATAAAAAAAAATCAAATGAAAAGGATCTTTTTCCGAAAATAAATCGATAACTGTGAAAATCGAAAAGAATAGATTAACTGTAGAAATATTAAAGCATTGACTTTGTTAAATCGTTTCGTTGACAAACTTTATAATTTCGAATTTTTATTTTTTTTATTTTTTCTGGAAAAAAGAATCAGTAAAATGTCGAAAATCGAGATAATAGTTTGAAAATGGTATTTAAAGACGGTAAGAAACCGACACAAATACCTCTGAACTGCGTTCGGAGAGCCGCGGTGAAGAAAATATTTCAAAGGTTTTCTCGGAAAAAAAACGCCGATTGCTCGAGGGGTCTTCGTCGACATCGGAGAAAAGCATCGATAGAGGCCGAGAGAGCGCCTCAGGAGTATCGCACGCGCGAGGTCCACGCGCCGCGGTGGTTACCACCGCTATCCTCCGTATTTATGTTAACGCGAATGCAGAAAATTTACGAGCAATCAGCACAGTTGTATGATTACGCAACAGGTGGTAGCAATAGTGAGAAGTTTAGACACGGCGATACCCGCCAATTCTCTTTGGCTATCTATACTTATATGTAACAAGTTGGGAGGCGAGCAAAAGAGATCCGTAGAGAATTTACCGCGCAGAAAGACCGTGCGCCTTCGTAGTATATCCCCCCCCCCCCCCCCCCCCCCCATCGAACCGAAGAAACAACGACGAATCCCCCGCGCGTTTACAACCCGTGGACTCTCCTTCGGCACGATTTCCACGACGATCCACGCGCGCGGAGCCCTCATCACGATCGTGACCTCTAAACTCACGACGAGAACGCGAATAACTAAAATCGCAACCTGTACCATTGCATTTCTGGTGTAACCCATAGCATTTTGTTTTCGCTGCCGTATTCAGCCGGTTATAAATAGGATCAACGTCAACTTTTATATTCGGCTTCTCATATATTTCTCGTATATCTATCGAGCGATCTATGTAAATGGACCCAAAAGTTTGTACGTTACTATTTTCCATCTTAATACCCCGACGACTCGATCGATTGCTTCAATATTTCCAAAGCCGGCGCCGTGCATGCAAATGAAAATCATTTTTTTCATCCACTGCGTCGTCTTTAATTAAACTGATAATTTGACAGGGTACCCGGCAGCGTGTTAAGTAATTACGAAATAATTAACAACGTGAAAATTGACTCACGTGTTTAAAATAAAAAATAAAAAAATCTTGTTGTTTACGAACGTAATTTACGTACCTTCAATGATTTTTATCCACCGCTACTCCTATTCTCGTTTGTCTTCGTTATTGCTTCGCGTTCGGAAAAAAATCCTAAACGCCTTTATTAAGAAAAAATGATGACGTATCCGGTGCTCGAACACACTTTATTTACAACTACGCGTTAATTTTTCATTCATTAACTTAACTATCCCTATTTTTCCGTACACACTTGGCCAGCATGTTAGCTAACCACTTTCAACGACGTTTCGATTCACTTTCCGAACACAACCGTACATCGAGTCATGTTATATATCGTTACGATTTCGATTTACATGAAAATCGTGAAACACTCGTTGATTCTTCTTTCCTTTTTTTTTCTTTTTTGATATTTATTTTTGTCACGAACCGATCCGTACACTTTCTCGAAACGTTGCGGTTTTCACCGTGTGCGCGCGCACGCGCGCCAAGTGTGCAGTTACCCACTCGCGTCCTCCTGGCAGTAGCGATGATCGCAGACGGTGAATAACACTTCGCGGGATGCTGAAGGGATATATAGCGATAGATCGTACGTATTACGAGTTATATTGTTGTAGCTTCGGATTTATACTCGTTCGTGCTTATCGTCCCGATCGTTTAACGCGGTATTCTACTACCGTGTTAGCGGTATATAGCTATTTATCGCGTTCGCGCTGCGGGATAGGTAATACGTGTCTAACTGTGACGCGAGAGATCGCGCACTACGATATATTCCCTTTGGGGGAATCTTGACCTCGCGTTGTTTTGAAATTTTTTCCAATGCGCGAACGCCCCGGAATTCTCGAAATACTTGGACGATTATTATCAACAGTTATTATTGGCACCGGGATCAATTTTTTTCACTTATGACGTTTGTTTTTCTCAACGTCGTACACACACACACAAAACCGCGAAACCCGCGAAATGCACTGATCGCGCGCACCGTCGTTGGAATCCTTTCGCTCGATAAACTCCCAAAAAAAATCAAAAGATGAATCGAATTTTTAAATTTTCGACATAATTCAGTTATTTGTTGTTATCAACGCCGTAACTTCGATTATTCGAGTGCGTTTGCTTTTTTGTTTGTTTGTTTTCACGGGTGCAACTTTCATCCATCGAAAGTTGCTCGTTGGGCGTGTTTGCTTGCGCACGTTTCTCGGACTCCGGACGAGTCAGTAACAGGCGAGCGCGACGACGGTGTTGCAGTACACGAGAGCGAGCCGACCAGCTGTTGACTTCGGAAAAGTCTCGGATTCAATCGAGTTTCAGGTTATTCGCGAAACAATTTCGTTTAATGAAATTACGAATCGGTATATTCGCGACAGACGTTTCGAGGTTACAAAATTATCGATGGAAATAATAACAATAATAATAATATGTTAATAATCGTTTTTCACCAAAGCCGAAACCCCATTCGCTGCTGTCAATAACTCGACCAATGGCATTGCTTTGTTTTGATTTTTTTTATAAAGTACCCAATGTTATGGGGAAAAAATTTAATTAATTCGGGAATATTGGGTCAACTTCCGGGTCTCTTGTAGTACGGCCTCATCTCGCACACTTGACGATTTTTTTTGTTTTTTTTTTTTTAACGAAGCTTTTTTTAAGCACTTTTCAGTACACCGAGAACGATCGGACTGCTTTATTTCGTGACTGTTGTATATAAGTGATAATAATAATAATAATAACGAATAATAATACTGATATCCGTTTTCGCGTTTAATACGTGTGCGTATCGTTTACAAAAACTCTGCTCTCCTCGGGTTTGGTGAACCTCGCTGCGAGGAAGCGATCGGTAGACTAAGTCGTCGGCGAGTGGTGCCGTCGTACGTGCACGCGTTTCTTATCCCCTACAGTCTGTCCGTTCGGCCCCGTGGGCCGCAGACACGGGTCCTTCCCGGCGCTCCGCGACAACGATGCCCCTCTCACTAACGCGTACCGCTACGCGCGATTCTCCCGTCAACGAGGGGGGGGGGGGGGGGGGGGGGGGGGAGTCCTCTGCTCTTTCTTCGATATAACTTTTCTTTCTTTACATTTTTTTTTTTTATTTATTTTACAAATATTTTTTTTCACTCCCGAGTTTTTTTTTCCTATTTAGAGATCATATTTTTTTTCTTTATTTTTTCGGAAATTTGTAAAATTTCGATTTATAGAGAAGCAGTTTTCATCGTGCGCCTCGGCTCGCACAATGCTATTGTTCATTGTCACCATATCACAACGGATGTACCGAAACCGGATGCCTATTAATGTCATTTTCACCCCACTCGCCGAAACAACTTCGGGAATATTTTTTCCGTTAATTTAATTAATTCGTGTTTTTATTTTTATTTTTTTTTCTCTAATTGGAAATTCAAAATGATTATGTGAAATAACGAGTTCTTCCATACTTCCGGCACCAAACAATGGACATCAATGGTACATATAGGGTCCATATGGAAATACATATCTTTTTTCATTTGTGGTAAAATTTAAAAAAGTTTTTTTTTATATTGCGTAAATATGCAATAGGGTTTCTCGATAAACGCATAGGTTTACCAGCAACGATCGATTTCCAAAAGATCGAAAGATCTATCGATCGATCGGTTCCCAAAAGATCGATCTTTTGGGAAAAAGATCGATTTTTTTCCAAAAAAAAGTTCAAAAAAATCAATCTTTTGATCGATCCAAAAAAAGTTGATCGATCCAAAAAAATCAATCTTTTGATCGATCCAAAAAAAGTTGATCGATCCAAAAAAATCAATCTTTTGATCGATCCAAAAAAAGTTGATCGATCCAAAAAAAATCAATTTTTTGATCGATCCAAAAAAAGTTTTTTTTCCAAAAAAAGTAAAAAAAAATCAATCTTTTGGGAATTATCTTCGAAAAAGAGGGACTGTTATAAAACGTCGACGATCCCAATACGTCGCTGTTATCGGAGTCTATTTCGCGAGGATTTAATTGCGTGTCCGGTGTGTACTTAATACATAGCTACTTAGGACACGAGACGGGAACTCACGAAAGGAACGAAAGGACAGGAGGTACGGACGGAGACTGCAGGGCAAAGCTGGCAACGGAGGGAAAAGTAAGTTGACTGGCCTTCGCGACACACGCTGTGCTCTCTGCGCTATGCCATTGCCTCTGCTGCCACCGTAACACTCCGCCGCTGACCGACTGAATTCATTTCAACTTGGAATTCATTTCTGTCGAAGCAATTACGCGTTGCGAGTACCGCTAAAGTATTCGCCACTTTTACTCGCGGCAATTTTTTTTTTTTTTTTTTTCAAATAGGTGGTATGTCCTCTCCCACGACAATATACGAGTCCTGCAAACGATTTTTCTTCGTATTTTTACCAATAAAAAAAAATGGAACAACCGCCATTTATGTCGCGAAAACAGAGCTTCATCGCCATTTAATTGAGTCCTTTTCCGATCCACTGTACGTCCGGATGGTTTTTTTTTTTTTTTTTTTTACATTATTTTTAACGGTATCCAATTAATACGATCATTTCTCAGCTTTGATCCTATCGCCGAGATCGTTGTTTCCAAGTGGCCAATAATACCGTTATTATGATTATTATTATTAAATTTTAACTTAATTTTCGACAATTGCTGTTGAAAGGTAAATTAAATTTAATATTGTAACATTTTTATCGATCGATTAATTAATTAGCCAAATGTTACGAGACGATTTTTGATTTTCGAGTAATCGATAATTATAATTTTTTCGATCGCGTGCGAAAATAAATAAAACCTCGTGCCACAGAGGCGTAACAACGAAAAAAAGAAGTGAAAGAAGCAATGTGGGGATTACGAAATTTTGTATTCCTTATACGTACAAATGTGAAGCTACTTTCACACGCGAAACCGCGAATAATGAGTGATTGTCGGCAAAGCTTTCAGATACATAATCGAAATTCCCCATTGATATACGCACGGAAAAGGATACGCGAAATTAAAGAAAAAAAAAAAAAAATGTTACACAGATCGTTCATATAACTGGAGCAAAGAGGTCTTTCGTAAGGTAGTGGGTGGCCGCCTTTCTCTATCATTCGACGGCAGAAACCGCCGCGTTCTCGGCGGTGTGGCAGTAGCTTTTAAAATCACCCCGACGGATACCCGTCCACCATGTAACGCGCACGCGTGTCAATGCTCGATGTGCTCCGTTGCGTTCGATTGATAAACAACAAAAAAAAAATTAATAAAAATCGCAAATTTCCTGCTGGACGACGAAGGCGCCTCCCGAGAAAACGCCAAATACATAGAAAACTAAGTTCTCGATACAATTATAAAGATATCTTGAGATGCTAATCATTGGCCATTAATCAGCTCTTTACCGGTACACTTAATTATACATATATCGAACCCAATGGAAATGCAAATTTTCGCCATTTTCGACGCGTCACCGTGTCATGTCGACGGAAATTTAACATTTTGCCTTCTATTCAATTATCTTTATCGCCGTTAACGCTAACGAACGCGCGACGGATGAACTTCCCACGTAAGTACGATCGATACGTCGAATCTCCGATAATTGGAAAGCCGGAAAAACTATAATGGAATTTTCATAATTTCATTGTGCAGAAAGGGAAATTCAAATTTTTTATAATATTTAATAAAAATAACAAAAAAAATTCACGATCGATGTATCAAATCCTAAGGAAAATTCGAAGATCGCAAAAATAATAATGCAAAAAGATGTTTCCCGAATAAGTTCGATAAAAAAATAAGTTGCCCCGTTCTCTACTCCGCGCCTCGATTCACAGTCCAAAGATTCCGGCATTTTTCACGATCCTTCGACTTCTCAATACCTCTGCCTTAGCTTCCGATAAACATGCGTTCATTTTTTTTTTTTTTTCGTGCCGTCGATTTTGATCGTCGACGACAATAACGACGAAGGTAACCGCCTCCCCCTCCCCCTTTATTATTAGGGTCGTTGGGCATTAAATAATTGAACGTTAGGTATGCGAGACTGCGCCATAGTTGCTGCATGAATCTAATAGACAACTCTGTTTGCCGGACTCTTTGACTCGGAGCGGAGTGAATATGTTCCGCACAGTGTTGCTGCAGATATGGGGCGGTGCATACCTCTGTTTAGCAGAGTACCTATACCACGGCTCCTCGCCTGCGTGACGTGTACGAGAACTGTGACACCCGGTGTCGTATATGCAACGACAATGGTAACGACTCCCACATACGATACACCTATAGGTTGATTATTGTTGGACCCTACAGTTTGCATACTTACCCCGCGAACGCAGATAGAACGTTCGCGTGTCGTAACGTTACGCTATGCGTATACGCCACGTAAATGTAGTAACTATTCAGCAAGTCCCTCTGTATCATAGCATCGTGCGTTCGTAAGCGATCGTAGCGAGAATATACGCACTGCAATCGGAGCAAATACCTACTATTGCGACCCGTACATCGGTACCCACTAACACAATTCCATGCAACAGCCTCCCGAGAATAATATCCGTTCCCCTTTTTATCGTTAATGTGAGAAAATTACGATAACAACGCCGTTTTGGCGTACATAACCTGCAAACGCTTATATCCCGTAATGTTCGCGCTTTCGCATTGAAAAACATGTCGGATGATCGGTAATTCGAGAGTATCGCTATAGCTTCACTTTTTTTAACCTTTATTAAGACAATTTGCATATACGACGAAAGGAACAGTAATGCGTGAGGGTTTTTCATAGTTTTTCGAAGTATTACTCGTTACCTGAAACCTCTGCACGCGTTGCGACCGCAGCGACCTCTGAGACGTAACGATAAGTTTTTTTTTTTTCACTTTTCCGATATTTCTGTCGTTATTTAGCCATTTTGCTAGTTATCTCACTCATAATAGTCGCAGATCTTTAAAGTACGTATCACTAAAAGGACTTTTCACGCCGTGACGAAATCATCGATAAAATCGTCGCGTCATAAAAAGATCTCGAGATAAATTTGGATATTCCAATTCTTTGAATTGTCACTTGCGCACTGAAAATTTTGTTGCAAATTGTGAACACCGTCAATCGAGTTAAGATTACGCGCTTTGACGAAAGGAAAAAACTTGGACGTGTTCAACACACGTAACGGTCTCTGCTACTTCTCTACGCGATATTATACGCGAGCAAAAGCGTTCCCCTTTGATCGTTAACGCGCTCGATCCCCCGATACTGCCTTTTAACGACAGACTCTTAATAATCACAGACCAATCTTTTCTTCTTTCTCTCTCTGTTTCTGCAATGCCGAATACATTTTTTATCGTGATTTTCACGATCCCCACCGCCGACTCCCCTCCCCCGCATCTCGTTCTCGACGCTTTTGCCGCGCGTTCTCGTTTTCTGCCTCGTAAAAACTTTTGTGGCAATAAATAATACAATAATACACTGCCGGTGATCTCAGTGTGACATAATACGAACGGTGCGCAAAAGTGCATTTTTTTCCCTCTACTTTTTTTTTTTTTCATTCGTCGAAATTTCTAGGAAGTCTTGCCGCGGGACTCGGTCGCGTTCGCGCGGTGCGAAAAGAAATGTCGTTCGCGGATATTTTGCAGCGAAATAATATAATTGGAGTGAACTATATTGAGAAGAAAGTATCGCCTTCGATGAATCTATTGAAGCAAAGAAATTGGGGGAAAAAAAAATAACCTATAATAGGTATATGCGGCTCCGCAATTCACCGCGTGGAAGTATACTTCCGCATTGTCGAAAGGTGGCGCGCGTGAACATTCACCAACTTCGATACTTTTGGCAGAACTTCCGTTTCGCGATTTTGATCGAAGATTAAAAAAAAATTTATCCCGAATGAAAATGAATCTTGAAAAACACTTTTTTCGAGTAATCACATCGAATGAGTGCAAACAAAAAGAAATTCAAGTTTTTACGAGAAACACTTCTCGGAAAATGTGGCAAAATGAAACGTGTCGATAGTTGGAAAAAAAAAAAATCTGTAAATAAATAAATAACAAACAGCACCGTGAGTTACATGTTTTTTCCGCTTTACCGAGCGTCTATAGTGATAGTTAAGTCGGCGAAAATTTGCTCGATCTCCGAAATGTGATCATGGAGACTGAAAGGCGGATCGGCGAAGGGGCGGGTCTCCTCGTACCGGATTTCGTAATACGGGGGGTCCTGGTCGACTTTCGAAAGGATCGATAAATTTTTGTCGACGTCCGTTTCGAGACCGTCGAGAGAATCGTGCGGCGACCCTGGCCCTCGGTGACCTACAGGGATCGCGTTCGCGGATCGCCGTCTCTCGCGGACCGCTGTCTCTCGCGGAGCGCCGTCTCTCACGAACTCTCCCTCAAGGATATTACCATAGCGTATCCCTTGGCGTCCGCCCGAGAATTTAGGACAGGTAAAAAGACATTGGACCGTTCGCGAGTCCGCGAATGCAATCGACTTTCGTCGAGCGAGTCAAATGCTTGCAACAATTGTTGTGGTCTCTCCCACGCAGATATCTCCAAATGCGGAGAAAGAATATACGCGCGTCAGTGAGAGTGGCAAATTAGTCTTCGCAACTTTTCAGAATGAAGCGAGATTCTCGCGAGGTAGGGAGGGTGAGGGGGGTGGGTGAATGGCTAAGTGACTGAGGCCATCGAGAAAGAAGGACGCGAGGCATACGTATATAAGTATACGACGGCGAGAAATTTTATTGGCTTTGTGCAAATTTTTGTCGGTCTCGGATATTTCACATTGTCGAATTTTGTAAAATTAACAAATCTTGACGTGATTATTTTCTATTAATCAATTACTGTGCATGAAAAACAATAAAAATATGGAAATATTTTGAAGGGACAAATTTACAAGTACGCATGCGTAGTGCCTCGAGCACCGTATTACACATTAGAACGACCGTTGCGCGCGGTTACAGCGTCCTTGAAGGTAACGCCAATAATCGTTGGTTCGCCGTGTCTCTCGAGTTCTGAAAACCCCCACGCGAGAAACGGTCGACCGCGGCGAGAGTGTGCCCAAGATTTCGCGGTGATAAATCAATTTATCGAAACGGCAAAGCCGCCACCGCGATCAAACGGCCGAGCGATCACCACGCCCGCAATACGCCCGCGGGGATTCTCCTTGAACCCCGCAATGGACGGTAGCGCCCCCTGCCCCTCCTCATTCGCACACGCGGGGGCGTATTTTCTATATACCGCGCTGCAGGGCACACGAGAAACGATACTTGTCTAAACGGGAGACGTCTTGTCGTCTTGCGAATAGAACGATCGCGACAGTGTCGATAGGTTCCGACAGCAAACGTCACTCGTTTGTTTGGTGCGTAGGCATATATAAGTATATTATAAACGAAACACCAACTCCCGTATGTTGTCATATGAATCACTAAGGGTGACGTGACACACGACAATGTCAATTATCTGTAAACCGATGTGAAATGCTTCCATGAATAAAATATTTTATCGAGCATTTTTTTTTTTTCATTTCGCGATCCTTTGATATTTCATGACAAAGTGTTTGTAATAAAAAGAAATAAAGATAAGACGATAAGCAAATAGTAATCGGTCGAACCGTTTTCGAAATATTTTGAAAACCGATATCGAAAATGCTGCTTCGAAGAAAATGGCGTCCGAAGTTTCGCGAAGGGCTGACGCACTCCGACCGTTCGACAATCCAGAGTCGTTAACTTAGTCAATTTTACGAATTTGAAAATGAAATTTGTACACAATGTTCATAATACATTAAAATTTGAAAATATGAAGAAAAAAATGTTTACTTAGTTCCTTAACCTTAATTTCTCTAATTATCCGCAATTCGAAAGGCTTCGATTGATATATATATGTTATTTTTATCCCGAAAGCCAACGTCAAATGCCCTGCGAGAAAACTCGGTGTGGGAAAACGCGCGAGATATCGTTCTCGCGCTAATGACGAATCATTCACTATGTCACATCATTTTAAGTCTCGAGATACATTACGTTATAATAAGCATTGCATATGCCTAATCGTGCGTCTAGAGTCCCGTAGGGTACTTTTTTGCTAGATGAAAGATTGTCGCCCCCGGGGCCCACGCATGCGTATTCCAAGACGAAAAAAAAAACATTCGTAGACAGTTTTGCAATTGTCTGGCAAAAGGTTCTCGCCTTCGATGTGTAGCGCGGAGCCGGTCCAGGAGGACTTTGCTTGCCCGCCGGGGCGCATTCAGGATCGGGTCACGATCACACGCGTAATCTAGATCACCCACGCAAACTCGCGGACTTAGCGTATTCGCGAGTGGCGATACCCTCTTGGTTTCTCGCCCGCTCTTGCGCCGGCGCGCCTTTTTGCACGTGGCGGAGTTTATTATTCAACGCTCTTGATACGACGCCTCGAGATCGAGTCTTGACCACTTGGAACCGATTCTCGGGCGGATCAAATCGACTGTCGGGCATTGGAAAAAAAAATAGGAATCGTTGATCGAATGCCTCGATAGTCACAATAAATAAAATTGGTCTTTATGTAACGTGAGATAACAATGTATATGAGATACAAAGCGCGTGCTTAGGACATCCGTTTTGCGAGTTACGCGTCGAGGAAAGAAATTTTTTTTTCGCTTACGTAAATATGAAAGTCAGAAGGTCGATATGGCGTTTAGTGCGCTCTCGTGTTATGTTTTATTGTCCGATATACAGAATAGGTGTCAAGCTGCGTTGGAACATGCGTTGTGTACACCTACACAGTTTTTTTAATTTTTTTTATTTGCGACTCTATATTTATAACACTTTCGTTGTGACCCCGATCACCAACGTCCGCGATCTTTCGATTGATCGCGGATACGTAAGCCTACCTATGTGCGCGCGCGCGTTCCACAATGGTCCGCGTCCCGTCGACTTCTCAAGATTGTGCGATAAAATATTTTATAATTGCTCTAACGGTCTTGGAACGAATCTTTTGTAATCGTGAATTTGTTTACGCGTTAACCCTTTGAAACACGTCTGTTGCGTGTACTTATCTATGCAAACGCCTTCACAGACGGAAAAAATGAATAAGTAATAAAGATAATTATTATATTCGAATTATTATCATTATTTTTTTTTTGTAAGCGAAGTGTCAACTTTTCCGAATCTAACGGGTGAATACCTTATATTTTTACATATCTCACCTTTGTGTTTGAATTCTTAATCGTTATAATCGAAAAATAATTATTCACCCCGGAAGATATATAATAATTCAAATAAAAATATTAACATCGAAGCGAAATATTAATTTTTTTATTCAATCCACCAACATAAATATGATTATTATTCAAATTATGGGTTAAATTAAAAATTAGCGCAGCAAACCTACGTTCGTCGCGATTCCCGCAAAGGGACGCAGGGGATGAGGGGTCATGACAAATAGAAATGTTTTCTCGACAGCTTAAGATCGCACGATAAAAGATTTTGTAATTGTTTTACATCGGACAGCGTGTATCATGCGATCGACTTGATTTTATCGAGAGCAAACGTTTTTACTCAGTTGCCACACGGAATTGCCGGCTAATATCTGGGTGTTCTAACTAATCGCGTTTCACCATTTAAAAACAAATTCAATTATTTATTTATGCATTGAAAAATATATATCAATCTTCACGCAGTCGATTGCAATTGCGATTTACGTTGCGCCTTAGATGACTGACGCGAGTAATAAAAAAAAATCGTTGACTACGAGCAATTCGATTCGGGGAGCAGCGCCATCATCTCCCAGCATTACGTATTACAGCGTTGAAAGTTGAAGCACGGAGTGCGGCAGAAGAGTCCTCACGATCCTCTCCGCGTTGTCTAACTCGTAAATCAATCTGAACCGGACGGGCGATTCTCCGACGGGCGTTCGAGATTCCTTCCACTCTCGTTGAAATGTGCAAAATTAAGCGTGGGAGACCGCCCGAGAAGTCCGACGCGTCGTTCAGCGAAGTTACGAGAGAAATACATCGCAAGATAAATACTCGCCGGCAACGCGAACCGGCCGAACGTTGCGGCTCTGTACTCGAATATATCGCGGTCGATAAATATAAATTTATATTTAAATGGCTAATATACATTTCTCGATCTGCTGTTTTTACGATCTTTTTCATAGATCTCTCATGGATTTTATCTGAATGGCTTCTCCGATTTCATGTTAGCGAATGTGAACAGACGAAAGAATAAAAAATAAAAAAAACATTTGACCGGCTAGCCGATTGCAATTTAACACTTTTAGACGCTCGAAGTCCTTGCCGCGGAGCGTGTTACCCGCAGTCACGGCAATTCATACGGGCATTCCTTTCCCCCGGGGTTTCTTTGTTATCATTTGTTCTCGAAACAACGTAATCACCGGTTGTATACTTATGCTAGTCGGGTACGCGATGTATATACATAACGCGAAACCGAGTCGCTTGTGTTTTCTCGTAGGAGGCCGACGGAGGACTTTTACTCGCGACGCGAGGCCTCACGATCGACGCGACGGTTTGACGGTAGCCCCCTGCGGAACGCGAGAGCGCACGCGGCCCGCAACACGGCAAATGCGCTCCGGTTTCGATAAAATGGCGATTGGGCAATCGATAATGACCGCGGCAACGGCGTGGCTAATGTAAATTGCCACGGCTGCTACCTTAATGCCGTAAGAACAATCTTAAATCTCTGCGTATACGTTTTGCCCGACTTTACCGATTCGCAAATCGGAGATTATACATGCAAGATAATCCCCGAGCTAATAGGCGTTTTTGCGACGACGGGTTTACACAACGCGTCGTATGACCCGCGATTCCCAGCGTATCTTCTTCCTTGAAAGATCAAACGAATCGTAAAAACTTTTCTTTTTTTTTCGAAATAAGAAACGACGGATATGAAGAATTGGAAAGTTCGTCGTACGGGTAACGAATAGTTTCGCGATGATGATGAAAAAATTTAAATAATCCCCATGCAACATGCGTCGAGGCAAAAATCAGCGGATTTACTCTGAAAAAAGAAAACACTACAGGGGAAAACCTAGAAAATCCGTAAATATCTGGAAAATTTTGAGGATCAGGGAAGGCAGCGAAATGGCGGAAAATTAAATATCCAACGATTCAAAACCCAAGTTTAATATTTGTTTTTTTTTTTTTTTTTTTTTTTTTTTTTTTTTTTTTTTTTCAATAACTATAGGAGGTAATGAAACGATTTATTTTCGGGGAAAAAAATTATCGACGGATGCGGAAGTAAAGATATGATCTTCGGGAAATTAACATGTGAAACGTCTCAAAAAAAAAAAAAAAATAATGAAAAAAAAAAAAAATGTTTTATCGTTTTTTGTAGCTTTTGAAAGAAAAAAAAATTTAATATAAATCGTAATGGTATTTCTTCGAGAATAGTAACAATATAATGTATACAACGTAACATAAACGTATAGACTTAAAGATTTTTTTTTTTCAACTATTTACATTCGATCGATTGTATTAAATTTACCGATACGAACAATTTCTTTAAACATTACTTTCAAAAATATTGGTGGTGAATTCCAGTAAAAAGAAAATCGGTACTATTTTTTGAAAGTCTTTCCTTCAAACATCTGAAAAGCTTCGACATCGCTTCATCGACCTTTGGATTCTTCTCGCGCATAAGTTTTCATTTCTCACAGTCGATAATGAGCCGAAAATGACAATGAAATTTCTTGCAATTTTTTTGCAAATCTAATCTCATTATTTAATTTCCGTTTTTACGTCTCTGTTCTTCAGATCAACGATTATCTGCAACATCGTCGTGGAAATAAGAAAAAATATAATTACAACAAGAAATGATCGGCATATCGCACAAAACGACCGAAGCGCCTCACCTTCCCAAAATTCTTCAAGTCACTCATGAATTTAATTGCTTCATTGACTCTGTAGAGACCGGTGATCATCGAACACGAAGGACTGATCAATCCCTCTTCGAAATATTCTAAAATTTCTTGTCCCGCTTCGCTGCAACGGGAATAATAAGAAACAGACGTTAACAATCAAAACGCAAAATGCCAACAAAAAAAACGCATTAAATTTTTTTTTTTTAACTAATTCAATAATTGATCGTTTTCAATAATAATAATAGTATTTATTTATTAAAAAATTCATTAGATGACTTCGTTGTAACATTTATAAAAAATAATAAATGTAACTTTCGGGGTAATTTGCCGACTTACCGATAGGATTCGTGGTTCTTTTTCCTATATTGGCGAATATCGATGCCGCTCGGTCTGAATGAACTGTTTTTTGCCTGTTCTTCTGTTCGCGTTGGCGCGATTCCCACGACGATTACGCGACCTTCGTAATTGAAATGAAGATAAGCGATGAAAATATTACGCCGAAAAACCATATGATAGACTCGAAACCACTGATAAATACCTTCGCGCGACAAATGTTGGACCAAAACGGCGAAGTTATCGTCGCGAAGCATTTGTCTCTGGAATTCCGGTTTGTAAATATCGGTGAAGCTACGCAAACGATTATTTTTAAGTACAATTATGACGTCTGAGCGTAAAATAATAAATGGATAAAAATGCTACCAATCGAGAATCTTTTTGAAATTTTCTCCATCTGTTCCCTCGAATACACCGGCGATATTTCGTTCAGCTGCAACTTCGGCGATTTGTTTCATTAATTGACGATCGTGAAATTTCAACGAGGCAAATGCACCTTTGTCGCGTACAAAATTTGCTCTTTCCTCCGTTGCTGAGACTCCAATTACCTAAAGATATCCCAAATGTTTCTTATGCCTCTCAAAAAAAATAGAATGAAGAAAAAAAAGATCAATTAAAAATCATAAAATCTTTGGACCTTTGATCTGAATAC
This sequence comes from Cryptus viduatorius, assembly GCA_964006125.1. NCBI lineage: Eukaryota > Metazoa > Arthropoda > Insecta > Hymenoptera > Ichneumonidae > Cryptus > Cryptus viduatorius. The sequence continues at coordinate 3,072,095 of OZ023226.1, forward strand.
ATTGGTCGCTATATCCACCGCTGCCAAACCGGCGCCTCCCAATCCTACGTTTACAAGAACTATTTCGTCTTCTTCTAGGTGCGCCTGTTGTTGCAACCCTATTAACGCCTTCATGTAGTTATTCAACAAACAAACGACATCGATGATTTTCAGGGAACTCGGTATCTTCCAGATATCCTGAAAAAAATGCAAAATTATTATTTTTAGTTTCTTAATTTCGTTATTTATTTTCAGTTTTTATTTCTTCACTGAGATAAAAAAAACAATAAATAAGCAACAAAATTTCGTCTTCAATTTGTCGATTTATATATAATTGAAGTTTTTCAATTAAATTTAAGATAAATTGTAAAACAAATGATACTAAAAAATGTTGTCAATTTTTTTTTACATTTTTTTTTTCCTACTTGGATGGCAACTATCATGGCGATTAAATCAACAATTCTTTCATCTTCTCATTTCAAACTCACACCAATCTCTGCCGTGCATTGCTCGGCGAGTCCACCGTATCGTTCTCTGTTCAGCGCAACAACTTGATCACCGACTTTGTATCCTTCCTTCCGGGCATCTTCTCCGATTTTTAACAATTTTCCGACAATTTCGTAGCCAAGTATCGCTGGTAAAGACGGTTCATGACTGTAGGCATTGTCGCTCAGAAGAATATCGGAGCCATTTAACGCACAGTAATTGACGTCTATGAGGACCTGTAGAGAAGCAGACGCCGCAAAAGGATATATAATACTATCTATATATATATTTTATGTGATATTGAATAAATGGCTCTTTTTTTACGTCATTATAGTAAATCTTTTAGACAGTCATATGATATGCAATAGTGGGTGAAACAAAGTGCAATGAAACTGTACCTCGTCGGAGCGGAGTAATTTCGGAGTATCGATATTTTCGATGGTCAGAGGCTCGGAAAATTTTTTCAGCACCGCCGCTTGTATTTTTCCCGGAACCGGTGCGGGAACAACAATTTTTCCAACCTCGTCGGTCGACAATTGTTCCTTCGGCAATGTGCCATTGAAACGTATCACGATCGCGCGAGTCAACAAATTGCCGCTGTTGCTACCGCGCAATCGAGAAATTATTCTTCGTCCCACTATAGCTGTCATTTTGGAAAAATATATATTTGTTTTGTTTCGACGTTGTTGATTTGTGTCAAAACTTTCTTCGCACTGCGGTGCGCGCACTATGTCACAAATGCTCAAAACAAGCGACAAAAAAAAACAATAAAAAACATAACGAAATAAAGAAACAACGGATACGAACCGAGAACAGCTGTTCCGGCGACACGTCGCGAGAGAGCGCGCGGAATGTACGCGGAATTGGAACGTCACGATTTTCAATGTGACACAAAAACATAACCCTTTTATGCGAAACTTCGTAGTTAAAAACTATTTGATAATAAATAAATTGTGTTTGTCATGAGCCCACGAAAGTTCACGTTGCCGCACAACAGTGACAAGTGAGTGTAATAAATTATTCGGTGATCTTTGCTTCCCGCTGTAAATATCGATGGAAAAAAAAACAAAACAATAACAAGAACGGTACCAAAAGGACGATCGAATACACAATAACAAAGGCGTTGTCGAGAATTTTTGTTACGCACAAAGTTGTAAATCTTTTGCCGCTAAATAGAAGTATTGCCCGCGATCGGTGTATTTACCTTAGAGACACGTTCGATTTTTCTCGAGCTTTCGCTCGATTTATCTTGCTGTTTGCAGCCTACCGAATTTGGAAAGAAAAGTCGTCGTTGTTTCCGTGATCGGCAAATCGCAATACAGAGCAAAAGGATGCAAAACAGAAATGCTGAGTACCGTCCTGTTGGCAGGACTTCTGGACGATCCGACTGTCGACGAGAATACATTGGTAAAGCAACAGCGTCTCCTGTTATCGTTAAATCATTAACTATGTTTCTTTTTTTGAAATTTTCAGTGCGAAATCGAAGGATATCATGATGTTCAGGAGAGAACGGTGTATCTTCACTTGCGGGGTCTCTTAGATGCGTATACATTAGTCAAGGAGTATCAAACTTTTGTGGACAATCGCGAGTGCAAAGATTTTCTCAGCGCTTGGGCCCACATGCGGGATAAATACGCTAGAGCGCTCCTCGTTCTTTTTCACATATCGCATATTGTTATTGTTACGTATCCAACGCACATCTTTGACTATAGCTATGTGCATTTGTTCAGAGCTCTGGACATTGTTCGGTAAGTTTCAGGGATATAAAAAAAAGAAAATTTGCCGCGCAAGTTGTGTGGAATTTTTTAATAAATAATTTTAAAAAATGTACAATATGAAATAAAAATAGAAAATATTTACAAAAAAAATGTATAATTTTTTTTCGAATTTTGGGTGCCGACTTTTTATTTTTGCAGACAAATTGCTTCGCTCCAATTGGCGTTTGTTCTGAACGGTATTTCCGGTATCCCAAAAGGATGGATGAGCAACGGAAGGCCGTGTTCCCCGCGGGTGCTATTTTATTTCGAGACATGTCCGTCGGTTTTCAAGGATCCGGAGAGTGGCGCTAGTATAAAAAAATTGGAACATTCGTTGGAGGATCAGATTTATCACGTGCTTCGAAAAAATCGCATAGTTACAAATATCAGGTAAAAAATGGGGCGAAATTTCTATCAATTAATTTAACTACTCATTTTTTTATTCGTATCATAGTAAGGAGAGTAAACAAACTGCGATTGTCTGGCAATCATCACAGCGTTCAAAATTCATTATCATTGCGAGTGCATTTTGCAGTTCAAATTCGCTGTTCGCGATACCAGCTAATCAGGAATTCGTTTACGTTCACACGGGTTCAACGGAAACGCGAGATCTGCTCGGTTACATGACCCGAAGTTTGATCAAAAGTTGTAACAACTGTTCCAACGGGACGGGTTCGAGAAGTGTCGGCAGTTTACAGTCGACTTTCAACACCGTGGAGACGGAAACGGAAACGCGATCTTTTCGATTGTTTCTGCAACAGCACATTAATCTCGCATTCTCGAAAGGCTTCGACGACAATGTCGGTCGACACACGGGATCCTCGCATTTCGAAGTATTTTTCAACGTCCAAACTTCTTCGCGATATATTAAGGAAAAACGGTATTTCATTTTGAATTATCTCATTTTTTTTATCTTTCGATAGATACCTACATTGGCGTTGTTTTTCGAAGTGGCAAACAAAGTTTTCGATTTCTTTATACTAAATCCCGACAACAAACCGTTATCGACACTTCACGGATTGCTCGACACCGACGTAAAATTCAGCAACAGTCGTTGTAGCAAAGTATTACCGAGAGCTTTGCAAACGTATCAGGACAATCTGCCGCAACATTATGGAAGGTTCGTTTACGCAAAATGAGACGACAAAAAATAACGTATAATCGACGATATTTGATTAAACTGATAAAATTGATTAAAAAATACATTATTTCCGGTTTTTAAATATGAACGCGTTATATGTAGTCGTCATATCGTTAAAGTAAATCAATATTTTCTTTTAATATTTTTTTTTACCGTCACTGGAATTTTACAAATTATTTATTTATAAAACAAAATTTAAAGAAACAAATCACTTATCAAGCGAAGTACTATAAATTTTATTTTGTTCACAGAGCATATCACGAAACTAAATTGGCGCACGCAATGGCGGTCTTTGAGATGCATGCGCGGGGTCCGTTGTTCGAAGAATTCAGCGAAAAATTGCAGATCGAGTGCGACAAGCATTGGCGTGCGGGTCGCCAGATGTGCGAAGTTTTGTCGTTAACAGGAAATCCGTGTACCAACCCGATTCACAAAGGTGGCAGCGAGGGAGCGGGTGGTGGTGAACACGCGGAACCGCGTCTCGATGACAATGATTTACCGATGATGGAACATTGCAGCGGTGTTCGTTACATTTGCGCGTGTAACTGCGGTCGTTGTCAGGGACCTCGAGACGATCCGTTTAATCTTCGTCACGCGAATTACGATTATTTTCAAGTATTGGCGAAACAGTGCGGTTGCGCGCAACTCGAGAGTATACAGTTTCCGGTTTTTCAGCCGAGTACTCATAATTTTAGAGCGGCGCAATTGTTTTCGGGGGGAAAGAGAAAAGATTCGTTTGGCCGCGTAGATTTGTCGACGCCTCAGGGACAGACGCAAGCGTGCAGCTTGGCGGATAGTACTTTACACGGTAATCAAGCGAATCATTTAAAAGTACATTTTGATCCATTAATAAATTAATAATAATTATAATAATAACAACAATATCAATAACAATAATCAATGCGATTGAAATCGACAGCGAACTCTTCATTTTCTTTTATTTTACTCGTTTCGTCGTTTAAGACGTGAAAATATGTAAAGGTAATGTTGCAGCATACGGAAGCGGTGGACAGTCCCAGTTGAGTAACGATCCAGCGGTCGAAGAAGCGCGGAGACTCGCCAATAAAACGAATCTAACGCCAGGCGAGGCGCATAAAGTTGTGATACAAGTTACCGATGCCGAAGCCGACAATGCAAAAGGCAATTAAATAGTCGAAATGTCTTATGCGCGTTTTGTTACATCTATATTGCGATTAAATTCTGACAATGGAGACCTTTTTTTTTAGAAAAGTCTTTGGTGAGACAACCGTCGACAACAGAGTATCTACCGGGGATGTTGCATACCGAGTCACCGGCCGGTCTGCTGCCGCAGTTTTCCAGCTGGTCGCTCGTTTGTCTCGGTCCCAGTAGTCTCTATTCACACAATTTGGGACTTCAGCATCAAGCCGGCGTTCTTGCGACTTCGGCGTTTTTACTTCCATGGGACGTCACTGTGAGGTAAAATTATCTTAGCGTTTTCCCGTTGTTTCTTTTATTTTCTTAATTTTTTTTCTATATTATACTTTTTCTCGCCATTTTTCCACGAATATTTTGGGCTCCTGGTACCTTAGGGTATCGAACTACCGTCGATCAAACCTGAAATGTTACTTTTTCTTTCGTTCAATTTCGCTTCTCTATAATTTTTTTCTTCCATGTCGACGTATTAACAATGTCAATTGCCTCAACGAGACAGTCGTAAAACAAATCATATTAACCTCCGGTTTTTTTTTGTTTTTCAAGAAGCAACACACATCTTATTTTTCGTGAATTTCACCGAAATTTCCATTTTTTTTTTTCTGTAACTCACACACCGCTGAGTCAGTGATAAATATTTTAGCGAAGACCTCTGCGTCTGCAAAAATTAATTTTTCGTGCAACAGTAAAATAATGTAATTGAGCGAATAAAAAAATAAATAACGCGCTTTTTTCGTGATAAAAACGACGTTATCACGATAACTCCCGAACATTTTGAGTGATCGAGTTGAAATTTAGCGTACATGTCGTGTCAATGCCAATGTTGTTTACTATTTAATTCGGCAAAAAGCGGCAAGGACATTTGGAAGATATGTATTTTTTTATTTTTCCACTTTATCAGAAAAATTTTACGGGCGTTTTACCGTTTGCGTATACTTCAAATTATCCAGCTGAAACTTTGCACACGAGTCGAATGGTCATTACGGCTGTTAGATTTTTTATTTGACCCTAATTGCTAAAGTCATTCGAAAGTTACCAATATTTTCGGTTTCTGTATTGAGGATTTTTTTTTATTTCGATAAAATTTTAAAAAATTATATTTTTTGTGCTTATAACTGTATTGATAAAAAAAAATCCGACAAATCGTAAAACTTCATATTGTTTCCTCATTGATTTCTTTTATCCGCAAAACATCCTCGATGACCGGTAAAAGAAGTGAATAGGGAATCAACGTAAAAAAAAGAAAATTTAACAATTTCTAAATTCAGATTAGAGCACCAAAAGGATAGAGGATCCTACTGGCCGATGGTAGGCGATCACGAGGGTCGCAACTACTGCCAGCGAGGTAAGAATTTTCAAAATGCGAACACAATGAAGTGTCGAAAATCGAAGGGTGGAAAGGAATTTGTCGTGAAAATATTCGTCGGCGTGGAGTACGAGTGTCCGCGAGGACACAGATTCATGGCATCGGCACCGGATAAAGTTCTGAAGGCGACAGGAAACGGAATCGTCAAAGACAGTGGTAACAAAGTTACGTCCAGCACCGCCGATATGCCTCTCTACTTTCCCTGTCCCTGCAGGTCAGAAAAATACTACAATATACGACGTTTCGATTTTCCGTTTGTCAGCAATTTCGGAAAATGAATTTTATTCTTTTTTATTTGATACTTCGCAGACAACCGAAACCGCTGATAGCGCAACTGATGAGAATTCACGTTGTTACACCCAAAGCTCCCGTTCACGTGACTCTCAATCCTCGCGTACAGCCGGGTCCACCGCCGTGTCCTATATTCGTTACCGGATGCGAAGAACCTATCAAACTTTCGCAGAGTGCTTATTGGGTGCTGAGATTGCCGTATCCTTTTATTGTGTACCAAAATATCTTCTTTTTTTTTCTACTTTAATTTTTCTAATTATTTTTCTTCAGTTTTTCTTTTATGTTACATCGCCCCAAAAATGGCAGTATCACCCTTACGCGTAAATTAAATTTATGAATTCTTCTTTGGTCCATTGGAAGACTCTGATATCTCTGATATTAATAGACACTAACAAATTTGTGGTTTCGTTATCCCATTGTACGGGATAATTATCATGAAAATGTTTGCGACACGCTTAGAATCGATCTTCACGAAAGAACACATTTTTTTCGAATTGGAAATCTTTTTTTTTTTTTTTTTTTTTTTCAAAAAATTCTCACACCGAAGGTAGTTATGTCGGGGAATGATGGTGGGGCTTAGTAACAGATAGACGTGGGGGTGCGCAGCGTGCCGAACAGGTATTGGTGCGCCAACGAGCGAACGAGCGCAGCGTTCGGGAGAATTTCGTTTCCATTGCCAATATCGTTCCCAAACTCTCCGCTTATCTCTTATTCTTTTTTTTTTCCTGTCGCTCATTAAAATCTTTATTAACTCGAGAAACATCGAATCATTTTTATAGTTATCTCCGATTTTCAATGAAATATTAAGTTTCTCGATACGAAGATTGAAGTCTACTCGTCGATTTTCAATTTTTCAGTTATATATCTTCTTTTTCTACTCGCAAAAGTATTTTCATCTTCAGAATTTTGTAAAATCGCGTAAAACAAAATGCAACAATTAAAAAAAAAAATCACATTGACGATTTTTTTATGCCTCCGGAACGCATCTTGCGAATTTTCATTTATTATATTGATGAAATTGTTATTATCATTTTCACGAAACATTGATAAAGTTTTTAAAAAACCAACACTTATCGCGAACCTGATCCGATATTTTTCGTCTCTATATTTTAACAGATGAAAAAAAAAAATTCTGAAAAATCTAAATTTTTTTAACAAAAAATCGAAAAATTTACGAAAAAAATTTGCTTTTAGTAAAATCTTCGCGAATAAAAGAAATGACTGAGGAAGCAACGTAAAAAATTAACAAAAAAATTTTTAATCCTTGCAAAGTTATTATCATTTCTTGCATTTTGTTAAATCCCGTAAAACAAATCGCAAAAAATTATTTTGCAAATAGCGTTTTCGAGTTTTTAATACCTTCGGGGCATAATTTGCTAAATTGTTCTACCAATTGTTAGATCATTGAACTTTTTTCATACAAGACCCGTGCAAGAAGAAACATTTTTTGGAATGAGAACTCTGCCTTCCCGTTAACGCGCTACCCGATCTGCGCGTTCCTGACCGCGAGCGCGTATGACCTCTCCGCCTCCGACACCGATGTACCTTCATTTGACTTTACTCCTGACATAGTTTCTCGAAAAAAAAAAGAAAAAAAAAGAAACGACTCATACCTCGAAACCATATTCCCCCGTTGCAAATTATAATTTTTTTCGTCAATACTGATAAAAAAATCGATGCGAAAAGCTTTAATAAAGGATTTTCATCGATCATCCGGTAAAATCAAAGAAATTGTCCCAAATCGCATCAATGACATTTCAGCCTAATAACGATAATTAATTATCGACTACGATAAATAATCTTCGTAAAATCGGTAACGCTGAAGTTTTATCAATTTAAAGGGCACAGTTTTCTTTAATCATACGCCTCATCATTTCAATTATTATTCTAACGATTTTTATTAATTTTCGGGAATAAAACTTGTTCGATTATCGATCCTTAACGAGGTTTGTAAAGATACGTCTATATGGGCGAAAAGGGACCGTACATCGCGCCGAAGGAACCAGTGCCCATATCCCAAGGGCGTCTACTAGCCGGTATGTACGGAATCAGCGAGGTCGTTCCAGAAAAAAAGTAACTGTATATTATTTTTGGTACATTGCAATTAGTCATGTTGTCAGAAGAAATCGAAATAAAACCTCAAAATACTTTCTTACAAAATCAATCGTTATTATTTCTTAAAAAAAAAAAAAAAAACAATACAACCAATCAAAAAAAGAATCCGGATGCGAGGAAGTTCCACATCCGGTCAATTTTCCCGATATTTCGGGAAGATCTCGATGAAGAAACCTTTGCCGGTTTCGGTGGCCAAAACGAACGTAGCGCGAGGAGTGAACTCTCTGTATTGCTGTGCAACATTGAAACGCGCTATCCCACGTTTTTGCGGTCCTCCTCTTCCCTCTCGCCTTGCGCGATTTTTTTTTTTCCTCTTTTTACCTCAAAACGTAACCAATTTCGCATAATGGCGCGTGCGGTTATGAAAAAAAACGAGAAAACGATCACGGAGGTTTTTCGGGTGTTCCTACTCGTAAGAAGCGGTCGGGGCGATGAATACTACGGGTTACACGGACTACCGTGAGAGCCATATCCTTTCGAGAAAAATATTCATCCATCCCAATACATCTGGAATATTACAGAATCTTTCCCGCGATTCTTTACGTGCGTTAAAAAAATTTTATGTACCAAGAGATACGAGTGAAAGAGGAGGAGGAGGAGGGAGGTTGGGTAGTGGGGAGTCTTGGAGAGAATTTTTTTTACGAGATAATACGCTGTACGCCAAAAGGTATAAGAGCGTCGAAGCCGCCGCGGCACGGATATACAGGCCCGCGGTGCACGCAAAGGGTGGGAAAAGAAGACCCGGGGCCCGAAAACCCTGTTCTCCATGTATGCGGTACATATGCATACAAAGGTCACGTATATAGGAAGAACCGCGGCGCGGATTCCGTTTACACCACGTGAGAATCGTTTATATATATGGATATATGCGCTTCGACTTTATGCGCGCGTATGAGGGGGGATGAGGGGGGAGGGGGAAGGCCCATTGCATTATCCAATAGTGGGAACATGCGCTAAATGCATGCCGGTATATACTTACACATGCGCGAAATAAACGCTCGCCAGGGAGAGGGAGGAGCACGAGAGGGATACACAGGGATACGTACGAGATTCGCGAGGTCCGCGTCAGCTGGCGTAATAACTCGTGAGCGGTAAACCTAGAAAAGTTAATGACTCGCGACTGTGCGAGGCATAGACCTTTTCTAGATTTCCTCCCCCTCCTTCCCTCCCTGTTGGTACTAAACGCTTGAAACACTGACATTCACCAGGTGTGGTACGTTTATTAAGAAGACAGCTGCAGTCCGGCGCCGGGAGAGCGAAAGAATCGCACGGACACTTTGAGATTGTGGACGTGTAAGAAAAGGACACGTTATTTCACTCGCAACCAAATTAATTGCGAATTAACGAAACTGGCAATATTTTTTTACGTTTTTTTTTTAAACTTTTAAGTCCACAACTCGGGAATAAAATTCGAACGATTACGCTCGTTAATAAGAGAATATCGTAAAGAAGAAAATTAAGATGAAGCATTAAAATTTAAGGTTTTGTTAATTTTTTTTTGGTACCTTTTTTTGGCAAATAAAGTTTACTTTTATTGTTCGATTGGATTATTCACATTTTTAACTTATTATTATTATCTTAAGCGACTTTGGTTAAAATAAATTGCGACACAACGAGAGTGATTGATCTTTTTTTTTTATTTAATTTTAAGTCCCAAACTGAAATTTAAACTCGTAACGATTATCGTCCTTTTTATAATATCCAAATAAGTGCCAAATAAAAACGTAAAGTATTAAAATTTCAGTTTTTGTTGGTATTAAAACATTTTTTTATTTATCATTCTTTTAGACAATGTGATTTTTTCTATTATTTTCCGTGTTCCTCGATAATGCTTACAATATATGCAGAAAATAATTGATCCAGGTAATAGTCGACGGGTCTCGCATAATATTGGATACATATATACATACGCCTCGTAAGAATTTACACATCTCTCCGTAATACCGGAAAGAAAAGCAGAACCTTCATAAGATCGTATTTATTTCGAATCCCGAAGATATAACGATGGTATATTTATTGGTTAATTTGTAATTGAATTTACGAAAAATCAAGTAACTAAAGAGAAAACAAAAATATTGATGTAGTTCTCAAAGAAATAGTTATTATTTGAAGAATAGGGATCAGCGTAAGTAGTATGTGTGCGCGTTTGCCGTGTGTTGCGGCAGAGCGCGCAAGTGTATCGGTGAGCCGTCAGGCCCCGTGCCCCACTCCTCGAGCCCAAGGGGGGACCCGGGGTCACATTCCAAGATGGCTGTGCCTGAGGAATGCAGTGGGTGCCCCCCTAAGACGCCTTCCTCCCTCCTTTTTTATTAATCAAACCAATTTATTCTCTCTCCTATCGAAAACAAACCCTGAAAACGGTTTTACAACCGAAACAGTCTCCGGTTGTTGTGCACCGGCAAACGTTCGTTATTCCTCGCGTTATCTCTCGCAACGTAATATATCGGCCAGTTGTTGTTTTTCGGTTTTTTTTCCTCCCTTTTTTTTTGTTTTTTTCTTTTCAATAGTGAAACATTTTCAGTGAGTGAGAAAAAAACGAGCAACACGCACGGTGTTTCGTAGCCGCGAGTTCAGATCGCGTAGTGAAAGAGAAATAGGAATCGAAGCGTTATACCGATAGAACGAGGAAAACGACACAGAAATCCTCTCGGCGTACACGGGGGAAAAAAACGCGCGACGGGGCCTTATCTAATGGAGTTCCTTGGCCACGGATAATGCCCACGCAAGAGGATGGTACCGGCCCGTCTTAAACAATGTCTCATAGGGATATCTCTGAGGTAATTTTCGTACTTAATCGTTTCTTTTCGAAACATATACTTTTTTTTTGTTGGCTACTATATATTTTCGACTTTTAAATGTTTTTTCCACATTTTCACGTAAGGTTTTCACACTTTTACGATTGTACGATTTTTTTTAAATTGGAAACAATTCGGCCGGAAAATGTTGCATTTGACTCCGGAATTCTTTTTTTTTTTTCTATATCACAGGTGGAGCCCGAAGGTACGTCGGCCCTGGCTGCAGGATCGAGGGCGCTATTCCTAGAGACGGTGCGCAGAAGTAACGCAGCGTGTCAGAATGGAGACTACGCCCTCGCAGCTACTCTGTACACCGAAGCCCTTGCCTTGGATCCCCTTAGCCATGTACTCTACTCAAACAGATCTGCGGCTCGTCTCAAAATGGGACTCTTTGCTCTTGCGCTGCAAGACGCGGTTCGCGCCACGGAATTAGTGCCGCAATGGCCAAAGGTTCAAATTTTCATTGTTACGCTTTTTCCACACTGTATATCAAATTTTCTCCAAATTTATATCAAAAACATTACAATGGTGTAACACATTGGGGTTAATTCTGCAACTTTTATTTCTTTGGTTGCAGCTTTGGGAACTATGAGTAATTTACTTTTCTTTTCTTCATTAGGATTTTATATCCGTTATCCTGTGTTTACGATTGTCTCCTATGTGTTTGGGAGAACCTTTCTTTTTTGTTTATCGTATTTTCATTTACCATTATATTGTTTGGTTTGGAAAACCTGGAAATTTCGGGGAAGAGAAAAATTGGCCGGGGGAATCCGGGAATTCGGGGAATTTCGACAATTGTAAGGGGAACGAAGATTATTTGACTTTTAACGAAAAAAAAAATGTTGAAAAAACTTAGGTATAAAAAGGGAAAAAATTATCTCATTTGTAAAAAAACAATTTCAGAAAATATTTGTAGCATCGTTTAACCGAAAATCGATCCAAAAAGCTTGAAATTTATTTATACTTCTCCATTATTTTGCAATTAACATCGAAATCGAAGCCATCGAACCTTGAAATTTATTTATACTTCTCCATTATTTGGCAATTAACATCGAAATTCAATCCTAAAAAAATGACCGATCAGAGAATGTCAAAGGAAAGTCAGGGAATTTTTTCTCGAAATAACGTGGCCGTTGCTCCGACTGCTCATCGAAATTCACGTTACTTTTGGTAAAATAAACTATTTTGTAAAAGCGAAGACCTGTACAATTTTTTTTATCGCCGCTTTAACGGTATTGAAATTTAAAAAAATGCGAAAATCGTTCAGAAAAATAAAAACATATCGTTTTTCATTGAGCACTCGCCTTTTTTTTCCGCCATAAGCAATGTGCACCTCGATTAACATTCGGATATATGCATTTTGAAGCCGCGAAGAAGTAATTTTTTTTATTTACCGATCATATTATTTTGGGGTTCCAAGAGCTCAAATATTTTTGTTCGATGTACAATAAATGATTTAATGATTTAATCATTTTTCAGGCATATTATCGACAGGGTGTCGCTTTACAATGTCTCGGTCGTCACGGCGAAGCGTTGGTCGCGTTCAGCGCGGGCCTCGCGCGAGATCCGCCGAATTCGCAGTTGTTATCCGGTCTTGTCGAGGCGTCGTTGAAATCACCGCTTCGTCCGACGTTGGAGCCGACATTCCAACAGCTTCGCGCTATGAAACTCGACGAGTCGCCGTTCGTCGTGATATCGGTAGTTGGTCAAGAATTACTGGGCGCCGGACAGTACAAAGCCGCAGCTGGAGTACTCGAAGCCGCTCTTTCGATCGGTACCTGCAGTCTGAAACTACGAGGATCCGTATTTTCGGCCCTTTCGAGCGCTTATTGGGCTTTAAATTCACTCGACAAGGCTATTAGTTACATGCAACAGGATTTAGGTAAAAACTTAATTCATCCACCAAAGTTCTTCAGCTTAAAAATATATTTTTCAAAAAGTCCGATGCCTTTGAAGCACAAAGAACAATGAGAAAAAAAAATCTCATTAACGGCGATATCTACATAATCGCCGGAAAAAAAAGTTTAGTCAATGAATCGTCGAAACATAAAGATTATAACATTTCTGAGCAATGGCCAAAAACTTATTTATCGCAAGTAATTTGCGGATTTTGTTGTAGGAATTTACCGTTGATAAATTTTGAAGACATTATCGTAGATTTCAAAATGACGAATGTTATATTTTGTTTATCGCAACGATAGTTGTGAAATAATGGAAAAAATAATGGCAATGGCGTTTTGTAGGCGTAGCACGATCGCTGGGCGATATCCAAGGGGAATGTCGGGCCCACGGAAATCTGGGATCGGCGTACTTCAGCAAAGGTACATTCAAGGAGGCGTTGACCGCCCACAGATATCAGCTCGTTCTCGCGATGAAGTGCAAAGACGCACAAGCGGCGGCCTCGGCATTGACGAGTCTCGGTCACGTGTACACGGCAATCGGCGATCTTCCGAATGCCCTCGCGTCACACAAGCAGTGTGTGCAGCTAGTCAAGCAAATGGGCGATCGTCTGCAAGAAGCCCGAGAGATCGGTAATGTCGGCGCCGTTTATCTAGCGATGGGAGAGTTCGAGAGCGCCGTCGATTGTCACACACAGCATCTACGGATAGCGAGACGCCTCGGCGATCGCGTCGAGGAAGCGAGAGCCTTTAGTAATCTTGGCTCGTCGCATCATTATCGACGAAATTTCGGTCAGGCAATGACATATCACGAGAACGTATTGAAAATCGCTCAGGAACTCGGGGACAGAGCTATCGAGACAAGAGCTTACGCGGGATTGGGTCACGCGGCACGATGCGCTGGTTAGAGTCCAAATAATTAAATTTTAAAAAATTCCAAAATCTTACGTTGACAAAATCGTACCAAAGAAATGTTAATAATACATTTTTGTATTCAATATTTAAAGGCGATTTAGCACAAGCGAAGCTCTGGCATCAGAGACAATTGGATGTCGCGTTAACGACAAAAGACAAAGTCGCCGAGGGAAGAGCGTGCAGCAATCTCGGGATAGTTTACCAACTTCTTGGCGAACACGACGCGGCATTGAAGTTGCATCAGGCCCATTTGGGAATCGCTAGATCGCTCGGCGACAGAGCGGGAATGGGAAGAGCTTACGGAAATATTGGCAACGCGTACAATGCTCTTGGATATTACGAACAGGCGATTAAATATCACAAACAGGAATTAACGATAAGCAAAGAGGTAATCAAGAGACGCGATAGCATCTCGCCGCCAAGTAGTTTAAAAAGAAATAAGTATTACCATTTCAAACAACACGTATGCCGTTTCGATTTTAATCGAAACACAACAATTCAGCAAAAAAAATGTTTGCAAGGCAGAATTTTGCACGTTACTTCCTCATTATTTTCCATATTTTGCGAAGCCTCGCGTCTTTGAATATTCGTTTCGTCGATAAATGTCACCTTCGACGAGATACATTTCCAATTTTTAAAGAATTTTCACTCCGTTCTTTTCGTAATCGCAGGTAAACGATCGAAGCTCGGAAGCGAGTACTCACGGCAACTTGGCTGTCGCTTATCAGGCAGTTCAGGGTCACGAGACGGCATTGCGTCACTATAGGGCGCATCTGGCGATAGCGCGCGAGCTAAAAGACGCGGCTGGCGAAGCTTGCGCCCTCCTAAATCTCGCGAATTGCCTCTCGTCCCGCGGTAGATTCGAGGAGGCGGTGCCATACTACGAAAACTACTTGATGTTATCCCAGGAACTTCACGACGTCGAAGGTGAAGCGAAAGCTTGTCATTTCTTAGGGTACGCGCACTATTGCCTCGGCAATCATCGAGAGGCCGTGAGATACTACGATCAGGATTTGGCATTAGCCAAAGATTTGCAGGACAAATCTGGAATGGGTCGCGCCTATTGTAATCTCGGATTGGCTCATCTCGCACTGGGAAACCTTGACACGGCATTGGAGTGTCAAAAGTATTATCTCGCGATCGCTCACATGACGAAACATTTAGCTGGGAAATTTAGGGCTCTCGGTAACATCGGTGATTGTTTGTTGCGTCTCGGCGAGATAGACGAGGCGATAAAGATGCATCAGCGCCAATTGAATCTCGCGAGGCAAGCGACCGATCGCGGTCTCGAGGCAGCGGCTTACGGTGCTCTAGGTATCGCTCATCGAGCGATGCGAAATCTCGACAAGGCGTTGGGTTTTCACACTCAAGAATTAACACTGCGACAGGAAGAGGGCGATCTGCGTGGGGAGTGTCGAGCGCACGGAAATCTCGGTGCCGTCCACATGGCATTGGGACAGTACACTCACGCGGTAAAGTGTTATCAGGAGCAATTGGAACGTTCGCGAGAATTGGGAGATTCCGGGGTCGAAGCTCAGGCATTGGGTAATTTGGGCATAGCGCGATTGAATATGGCACACTACGAGGACGCGATAGGCTACTTGGAACAACAATTGGCGACATTGGAACCACTGACGAACGGTACGGCGCTTATAGACAAAGCGAGAGCTCTGGGCAATCTCGGGGACTGTTACGAGGCACTTGGTGATCCTGACGAGGCGATAAAGTGCCACGAGCAGCAATTAGCCGCTGCTGTGCGATTACGAAGCGTTAGGGATCAGGAGCGCGCGTATCGCGGCTTGGGAAGAGCTCGCGAAGCTTCGGGGAATTTGCAAGAAGCTCTTGTCTGCTTCGAGAAGCGTTTAGTGGCGGCACACGAGGTTGATAGTCCAGAGGCTCGCGGCGCTGCTTACGGCGACTTGGGAAGAGTCCATGCGGCTCTCGGTAATCACGAACAAGCGGTGAGTTGTTTGTCGCATCAATTAACGTTGGCAAGGGGTCTTGGTGATCGAGCGGCCGAAGCCGAAGCCGCGAGTGGACTCGGCGCCGTTCATCTTCTGATGGACGATCCGAGCTCCGCGCTGCGTCATCATCAACTCGAACTCTCGATTGCCGAGGATCTCGACGCTTCGGGACTTCAGGCGCGCGCTTGCGCCAACCTCGGCGCTACTCAGGAGGCTTTAGGACAACTGGAGGAAGCAATAAGATTGCAAGAACAATCATTGAGTCTCGCCGCTGCAGCGGGTGACCAACCGGCTCGCGCGGCTGCTTTCTCGAGTCTCGGAAGACTCCATCACCTCCGCGGAGATCGCGCGCGCGCTCTCAGCTATCTTCAGTCCGGCCTCTCGCTTTCCGAAGGATTGGGTCGTCGGGAGGAAGTCGCCCGCCTTCGCCACAGACTCGGACTCGTCCACTGGCAAGCGGGTGAAGCAGCGATTTCTGTCGAGCAGCTCGAAAAGGCAGCGAATCTCTTGGAATCCCTCGAAGGCTCGTCCAGCGGTTTCACTTGTGGTCAACCGAGTCGCGTCGAATTACTCTCCGAAACTTATAGAACGTTGCAAAAAGTTTTGGTAAGTCTGAGTCGAGCCGAGGAGGCGCTCAATTGGGCCGAAAGATCAAGAAGAACGAAGACAAACAACGTCGAAGACGCGACGCATTATTCCGAAATCGTAGATCGTCAGAGAGGAATTGTTCTTTACTACAGTGAGACCGGAAACGAATTGCACGCGTGGTGCTTGGCCCCGTCTCGGGGATTGTTGCGCTTCCACTCTACGATACTGGAGGACGGCGTTAATCTCGAGAACAAAGTATTACAGGCGCGTGAAGCTTTGCTCGGCGAGTCCGGCGATCTTGACGAAACAGCGACGATACCGTCGAGAGGCCATCACCTGAATGCGAGTTCTTACAGCCTTAGTAGTCTCTTCAGCGTCGGCTCGGTGAGCTCGAGAGCCGGAAGCGCCCGATGGGGACGCGGAACCAAAGGACCCGCTTGGCAGGCGCCTCAACCGATTCAGATACTTTACGATCTTTTACTCGCTCCCTTCGAGGATCTCTTGCCACCGGTGCGAAAGGAACTGATTCTCGTTGTCGAGAAGTCTCTATATCTCGCACCTCTTCCGGCGCTCCAGTCGAGTCCCGGTGAGGATTATCTTTGCGAACGTTTTTCCCTTCTCATCGTTCCGTCTCTCGCGGCACTCAAGAAACGCTCGAGAACACCGATGCCAGAGGGTGGCGCTACCGTCGCCGCTCTCGTCGCCGGAAATCCCATTTTGCCGGAAGAATTGCGCGAGGAAAACGGATGGCCGGAGAGCGCAACTTCCGCGGAAACCGAAGCCGGTATCGTCGCTGAGCTCTTGGAGTCGCGACCGTTGACCGGTGCCGAGGCGACGCGATCGGCCGTTTTACGATCATTACCCGATGCAGAATGCGTTCATCTCACGACACCGATACTATGGAATTCCGGATGTTTAGCGCTAAGTCCCGATCAGTCGGAAGAAGGCGCCGAGCGTCCGGAATTCTTACTGAACTGCGCCGATTTTTCGAGACTCAGACTGACCGCGCGATTGGTCGTTTTATCAAGCGGTCACTGCTGGACGAGTGGCGAAAACTCATCGAGATTGAGCTCTGACGGTGTTCAGACCGTCGCTAAGAGTCTTTTGAACGCCGGAGCACAGTGCGTTCTTATAGCTATGTGGCCGGTACCACCGACCGCCGGTAGTATACTGCTTCGCGCTTTCTACAGCGCTATGTTGCAAGGCGCCCGAGCATCGCGGGCTCTCGCCGAAGCTATGCAAACTGTCCAGCATACGCGACACTTCGCACATCCGGCCAACTGGGCGGGTTGGTTGCTTATCGGTGGGGACGCGCGATTGTCGAATAAAGTTGCGCTTATGGGACAAGCGCTGGCGGAACTTCTACGCGGTGGTCCTGAACAGAGTCGCGACGCTCTAAGGGTTACTCTGCATCTCGTGGAGAAATCGTTGCAGCGCATTCATCGTGGACAGAAGAACGCGATGTACACGACGCAGCGAAGTATCGAAAATAAAGTCGGTACGGCGCCCGGTTGGAAGGAATTACTTATGTCCGTTGGATTCAGATTCGAACCCGCGGGCAATGGAATACCGTCGTCGGTATTCTTTCCGCAAAGCGATCCCGAGGAGAGATTGACGAGATGCAGCGCCAGTCTGCAAGCGCTGCTTGGACTGGGACCAGCCTCACTCCACGCCCTCGTTAGGTTGTTACAAGCGCCCGAAGCCGCGGAAGACGTTATATCAGCGATGAGAAGAGCTACTTGCGCCACCGAGGGACAGGAAGTTACGCTTCCGGTGAAAATATGGCGAGCGTCGGGATCACACGAATTGTTCGCAAGTCTCGGATTCGATCTGATGGAAGTTGGACAATCGGAAGTTACGCTGCGAACCGGTAAACAGGCATCACGGCGGGCGGTTCAATTCGCTCTGCAAGCATTGCTGGCACTGTTTGGTAAATATTCGACGATATCGAAATATAATGGAGGCATTTCGAGTGAGAAAATTCGTTATTTTTCGTATTGGTAAAAAAATATATATATCCGGACAATGACCTTAAATTCGAAAATATCGGCGAATCGTTTTCGTCCGATTTGGTGGCCATTCTGATGGGACAAAAAACAATACAAACAAAACAAAATTTCATCTCATTAGTATGGGATTAGTGATACGATTTTTTATTTCATCCATAAAAAAAGGTTTTTTGCTTGAAATCGCCGAAATCTTACTTCTTTTTTTTTTCCTTATTGTATAAGTTTCATTTATGTTTACTTATCTTTATGTGGATTTATACAGATACGCAAGAAGCACCCAAAAGCTTGAGTTTGGATTCCGGCAGCTCGATGGAAAGTCTGACTACCGCAACGCAACAGGAGAAAACAGTTATACCGGAACGTCCGAAACTCGGTGGAGCTTTCGCGAGTTACGTACGACATCGCGGTGAACCCGATGGAAAAACCACCGAAGCACCGAGTATTCCTATGTCTCGACAGACGTGTCCCAACGGAGGAGGTTCGTTATCGTTTTATTTTCCATCCATCTTCGCAGTTTTACTATAATACTTTAGTTTTAATAATTTTCTTAATAATAAAAAATCTTGTCGTAGCAAAGAAACTAAATAATGATGTAGCCTCTCGCGATTGAAGACGGAAAAATGTTTGAAAATGTAAACATTCCGTCGCCTCGTCGCTCAATGTTTTTCTCGTGAATTAACGAATTGTAGCAATGTTCTCAGGTGAATCGGATGCAGCGTTCACGCCGAGTCCGCCGATAGCGCTAAACCTCAATCATCAGACGCGAATAAGAAATTTGTATCCCGACCAAGCGGTGCGCCCGGGTTCCAGTTCTAGCAGTTCCGTTACCGATTGGGAAACTGGTCACGCGACCGTTCTTCGTCGTCAACCTCTCCCACCGCTGCCGGCAACGGTTCTCGAGCGTTTAAGCGTAAGAACCGAAATCGGCACGAGTACACCGCGAAAACCTCGACATCCGACCGCCAATGAGGACGTCGCTCATCAGACCGAAAGCGCGCAAACTACCGAGGGGATTCCCCACAACTTGCGCAATTTCGCTACCTCTCTGACAAGCTTAACGCGTGAACTAACGCCAACGATATCGGAGGTTTATCACGAGAGAAATTTAGGACTCGGACTCGCGCCGTCGCTCTCAAAGCTCTTGGAAGAGGCGGGAAACGTTACGGAGAGCGAACAGGGACAGTTGTCGTCGACCGGCAACAGTCAGACGCAAAATTGGTTGCAAAACGAACCGGAATTGTGCCGGAGAGACGAAGCCGACGGTCGTTCTATCGCCGAGTCTCAGTGCAGCGCTACGAGCTCTAACAAGATACATCGCAAAGCTCCTCCTCCTCCGGTATAGTTTTATTTTTTTTTATTTCTTAATTTCACGTTTGATTTCAAACGCGACCGTTGCGAACTACACGCGCGTTGGTGCAAAGTAGCGATCCGAAAGGTATTTATATCGAAATATTATTTATAAGCGCAAAAAGTTACAATGCCTCGTTGCGAAATAGTATAATTAATCGTACAAAAAGAAAACCTTGCGGAAAAAAAGTAAAAAAATGTTTTTTTACATCTTAAAAGTTGAAATAAAGGGAATAATAATAATGGCGCTTTCGTGACGTCGCATGCAAATTTTTAGTACCTGTGTTTCTATACTTTAGTTTTGTGCTCCGACAATACGATAAAAAAAGAAAAATGCTGAAAAAAAAAAGATACGAGGTGTAGTATATGTATTAATCTTAGAATTAATGTATATGTGAGACGTGGCAATTTTTATAGACGCTTTTAAAACTGTATGAATTTTTTTTGCGATTGTAGAGAAAAATAATTTTTTACAAAAATAATATCGTACGTATTTTCAATTTTATACGGAATTTATAGGGCCTCCAGGTACTTACGTTACATATATATATATATTTCTACTCGTATGTTCCTTTGTGAGGAATGCCTCTTAGATAAATAGAAAGAAAGAAATCGTCGGCTATTGCCATACGGAACTCGTCGCGCGCACCATTTATCAATGTACTCATCGTTATCCGTCCTATTTAAATGTGTTCAAACGTAACGTAACTGTAAGAACAACCGGCGAAAGATCCGATTTTTTTTTCTTTTTTTTTTTTTCATTCGAATATTTTTAGATAACGTTAACTGACGTATTTATGAATTTTTACTGCTATTGCAGTATTAGCAATAAATAAAACTCAATACTTTGATTATATTTATCTTTTTATTTTTTAAAAATTTTTTTCAGTTCATCGCGTATCGTCGACATTATTACCCAATGTTACAATTCAATCGTTGAGTACAAAAAATTGGACAACAAAAAAATAAAATAATTTTTTTAACGAGCTGTAAGGCGGATGCGAGATCTATGTACAACGTATTGTGAATTTCATCGAAGATTTTCAGTACAGTTTCAGATGACCGGTAACTTCGTCTATCAAACTGGAGGGACCCGGTCCGATCGCGCAGACGGTGCGCGATCCAGCGGCGATCTGTGTGCGACCCGCGTCCTGTACGGTATTCGTTAACAAACCGACGGATTTAGCGTGTTTCGCGAGGGTCTTGAGATCTGCATCGCTGTCCACCTGTGTAAATTAATTTCCCGATAACACGACACTTCAAAACCATTAATAAATTAAGTTATTGCACACATATTTCATAGTGGCACTCGTAAAGTAGACAAACGAGGTATCGATTTTTTTAACCGAAAAAAGCAGATTTCCGATTTTTTTAATGTTCGAGAAAAAAATTATTATTGCCCATTTTTTATCTGTCTGCATTTAAAAACTCAATATTTTCATGTTTTTTTTTTTTTTTTTTCATTTTTCCTTTAAGTAACGAAAAGTGTCGTACCTTTAGTGTGATTTTCTTTTGACCCTCGTTTTCCCAAGATCTCAATAACTTCGGGTGTTTCATCGCGGACTTGTAGGCGGCAACAGCGCCATGCGCGCACTGTGCCGCTACTTTACCTTTACCCATTTTTAAGTCATTTCTGACTAACAAAACCAACTTGGTTTCGTCACTGGAACCGCTGTACTCCTGAATTAATCGCGCAAAAGATTATACGCGTGAAGATACGATTAATGCTTTAATAAAAAGAGAGACATGGGTCCATGTAACGCGACATTTCCACCGACAATTCGTGTTAATAGAATGCTCGCTAACATTTAAAATTGTTTCATTCATTCGAAATGCCCGCGTTATGTGAATTTCGCCTATCAAACGGAAAAAGAAACTGCGGATCGTGCAGAGTGCAATTGTATTATTTTTTTCACAAAGAGAATACTTAGAAGCAACGTTACGATAAAAACAAATTTTGTAAACGAAAAAAAAAATAACCAAAATATTACATTGAGTTATTTACTTACGATGCTATCATTGTCGCACGCGACCGACATGTCGTCACGTGAGCGATCGTCGCTCTTGCCGCCTCTGGTTAATCGAAACATTCCGTATCCCGCAAACATAGCAATGAGGAAACCAATCTTTACGTCGTTCATCGCTTCGATAATGACGTCCCAAACACTCATTTTCGTTAATGGTTGTCGCGACGAACTTTATCAAAATTTTTATAACCTAAATCTCCAGTCCATCGGAGATTCAAGAACGCGCCCGGTTTCCGAATAAAATAGACGAGCCACGATCACGCGAATGGCATACAAGTTGGCAAACTCACCGAAAAATGCATGCACCCGGAATTGGCACGAAGCGTCATACCACAATTTCTAATGAAGAAATAATGTAATTTTTCCAACGGGACTTGAGAGCTAAAGAAACAGCGGATTCGATTACAGAATCTAAAAACACAGGAAAATCAGTATTTTTTTTGTAGTTTTAATATTATGGAAGAAAAATATCATAGTTTTTATTATTATTACTGGTCAAACTCGAGTAGTCGATACGGAAGGGCACATTATATATCAATTTGCGTAATGATCTTAGAGATATAAGATATACCGACTGTGGGTAGAAAAACTGTAATGAATGCTTTTCAGACCCCGTATATTTTGGAAGGAAACGAGAAATGTCATCGGATGCATTAGTGAACTCCGCATCCGATAACGCCGAGCGTGTTTTTCAAAAGTTTCCGGTTTCCGGAAACGATTTATTACAGGTTCTTTTACCGACTATAGGTCGGACGCGAAGGAGGAATATGTTTTACCATGCGTTTGAGAATAAAAATGACTGAATTTGAAGATTGCCACCCTTAAATTTCACCCCATCCCTGCAATCTATAAACATGAGGTCTCACGGCTCTCAGTCCGACATTCGGCGGGGTGTCGTTCGATCGACAAAACAAAAGCAAAATGTCTAAAATCGCGGGATACGATTCTCACAATGACGGACCGGGTTTCGTTGGAATACGATTCTGTCAAGAATGCAATAACATGTTATATCCAAAGGAGGACAAAGAAAATAAAGTCCTGATGTACGCGGTGAGTCGAGTATAACCTTTAACCCCTGACTCCTTTATTGTCCATGTAATGTAATCAATATTTTTCGAGTTATTTAAATTTATAAGTTAGCGCGGGAAATTAATTTTGAAAAAACTGTTAGCTTCGTGCATTACTGTTATATCAGAGGTTTTTTTGGGACTCATTGATAGTAGTGATAGTGATAATAGTTCCTATATTGCTTTTACACAATTTTTATTAATAATAATTATGTTATATCTCTGTATTAACTGAATAAAAAATATTGATTCATGGCATCTGCTGCAAAAAAACATGCCGACAAAAAAATAGATATCGATTAAAAAATTGATATGATTATCGGCTGTTGCAGTGCAGGAATTGTGACTTCAAACAATTGGCCGACAGCAACTGCATTTACGTGAACAAAATTATGCACGAGATCGAGTGAGTATCGTCGGAATATTATGGAATTGTTGTGATACTAATCGTTTTAGTACTTTATCTAAAAACAAATTCAATGTATTGTTAATCAGCGAATTAACACACATTGTCGCCGACGTTATATCGGATCCAACGTTGCCGAGAACCGAGGATCATCCGTGTCCCAAATGCAATCACAGGGAAGCAGTATTTTTTCAAGCGCAAACCAGACGAGCTGAAGAGGAAATGAGATTGTATTACGTATGCACCAATCAACACTGTTGTCACCGATGGACTGAATAATTAATGTATTCATTTCTTTTTTTACTTTTTTTTTTCAACATAATTTTAATTTCGCGTAAATTATTTATTTATTAAAAGAATATCAGAGATGAAGACTTTCAGCACATCGCTAAAATAAATAAAAGCAATAACAGCAATAAATACGCATAACACCCACTTTCCCTATTACCTACTGCGATGAAACGAAAAAAATATGAATGCGCCGATATAAAATTAAATATAAAAAATAACGCATTTCTTATTTCCTTGTCACGACGGGAAATACGTAATAAGTGGCGAAAAAAACTTTTGGCTATTTTTATTGTTGAATCGAAAAGTTTTTCGTTCCGGTCATTTGGATGTTCATAATCATGACAACGACGATAAAACATTTCGAGAAAATCATATCTTGTTCCGACCACGATAATGGGCACTTTTGGTCGACGAATTTTAGTATTACTTTCTTTATTTCATTATTGCATGATTAATTACAAAAAACTAAAAAAAAAAATTACAATAATAATAATATTATAGTATATCGAATTGCGTATAATCGATTATCGAACAGCTCGACGAATTTCTCGCAGTGCTTCCCCCACCATACCTGTGCTACACACAGTCGATGACAGTCGGTGTGGTGAGATTTGTATTTCGCCGTCTATCAAAACTCCGAAATATTTAAATACTACAAAAGTAATTGAAAGTGCATACAAATGAAGATGAATATCACGTCCGCAGGTGAAATAACTATATCCCATACGTACTTTTAATTGGTATATTGTTTTATCGAGTTATGTCGAGTACTTGCAGCGGTTAAGCGTTACGGTATCGCGCAATGATTTGCAAATCGTAACATCCATAACCTACAAAACATATTCAACTAAACAATGACTACTTTAAAAATCGTATTGAACAACGTTACTTTGTGATTAAACACTTTTAAAAGATACAACAAATTTCAATTCAATTCTTTTTTTTTGTAAAAATGTGTTACTACAGCGGGTATTATCTCCCTATTGGAGGAGCCGATGCCAGAATTGAAGGTTTTCGCACTGAAGAAACTCGACATGATTGTCGACGAATTTTGGCCTGAAATATCCGAAGCCATTGAGAAAATGTACGATTATTATTATTATTCTTATTATTATTCCTCAGCAAACGATTTTGTCTTTTTTTTAATAAATGTCCACGTATCTACGCAGAGAGATACTTCACGAGGATAAAGCATTCAATCAACATGAATTGGCGGCTTTGGTGGCCAGCAAAGTTTACTATCACCTTGGGAGCTTCGAGGATTCGCTTACCTATGCTCTCGGCGCTGGTGAACTCTTTGACGTCAACGCGCGCAACGAATACGTTGACACTACGATCGGTAAAGTCGCACAATGTTTTTTTCAATTGTTTTATTAAAAATTCAAAAAAAAAAATGTATTTCAACATTTTTTTTAAGGGACGTGTGTTGAATATTAATTTTCTTCGTTTTTTTTTTTCAGCAAAATGTATCGATTTTTATACCCAACAACGAGTGATGGATGTGGAAGGAAAGTTACCGCCGGGTCACAAAGGAATCGATCCGAGACTCGAGGGTATCGTCAATAGAATGTTTCAGCGCTGTTTGGACGACAATCAATATCGTCAAGCACTGGGTTTGGCTCTGGAAACGAGACGAATGGATATTTTCGAAGCGGCGATTATGCAATCTGTGAGTCATATATATTTTTTTCATAATTTTATTCTCCTGAACAGCGAACTGTGATTTCCGAATTTTATCGCTCGAATTATGCAATATGAGAAAGAAAAACATGTTATTAAAAAAAAAAAAAAATTTCCAAAGTTACGTGAAAAAAAACAAATTTCTCAGTATATTTACTCACTTATAGTAAAGCTTAATGAATAATTATGTGTCTTCAGGACGACGTTGGTGGTATGCTGTCGTACGCTTTCCAAGTGGCGATGAGTCTGATACAAAATCGTGGCTTTCGTAACACGGTGCTCCGTTGTCTCGTGAGCCTTTATCGTAACTTGGGGACACCGGACTACGTGAACATGTGTCAGTGTCTTATTTTCCTGGACGATCCTCAAGCAGTCGCCGAGCTTCTCGATCGGCTCAGCAAAGGTTCCCAAGAGTGCGTTTTGATGGCTTATCAGATTGCCTTCGATCTCTACGAATCGGCAACTCAACAGTTCCTCGGTCGTGTTTTGCAAGCGTTACGCGCAACCGCTCCCATCCCGAGTGCACTTATGGTGAAACCGATCGTCAAACCAGCGGTCAAAGCGGCTACGGAAATAACTGCGGAATCGGCGGCGACGACTACGGAAACCGATACCCCTGCGCCGGCGATCGAGGAAAAGGCTGAACGCAGCGTCGACAGTCTGGTGAGCATTCGAAAACTTTCGATTCCAAAAAAAAAAACATCAAACAAATTTTAAAAACAGAAAAAACGGTGCGATAAGGCTATTGTATGATTCACAATGAAAAATTTCGCACTTTTGTAAATTTTCGAAAAGCAAACTGAATTGTTTGGTACAACACATTTTCTTTTACGGCCAAACAATACATTTGATTTGAAACGTATATTTTATTTGGAAAGTGATTGTTTTTCTTCTCTTGAACAATATGCAAAATACACTTAGACTTAAAAAAAAAGAACAATAATAAAAATGATACGCTTAGAAAACGGAACAATTCATATGAATAAAAATCGAAAAATATTCTCATAAAAATTTTATTAATTCACAGAATGCAGAGGAACGCGATCAACAGGAGCGCGTCGATGCCCTGTCGAGTATATTGGGCGGTGAAGTTTCAATAGACTTGCATCTGCAATTTCTCATTCGTAGCAATCACACCGATATGCTAATATTGAAGAATACGAAGGACGCTATAAGAGTATCGATATGTCATACCGCGACGGTAATCGCTAACGCTTTCATGCATTCCGGCACCACCAGCGATCAATTCCTTAGGTCAGTGATTACTGCATTTCCGAAAAACATTTTCATGACGATTTAAAAAATGTATTGTGGATGTAAAGTATATCGTCTTCGGGTGGATGTATTAGAATGAAAATTTAGTGAAAAAAATGACAAATATATCGTGCAATATATCGCCGTCGAATAAATATTCGAATTAAAATTAACTGAAAAAAAAAAAAACATCGAATAATATTTTCGGCATTTCCTACCTCACAGGGACAACTTGGAATGGTTGGCACGTGCAACAAATTGGGCCAAGTTGACAGCGACAGCATCGCTTGGAGTAATTCATAGAGGCCACGAACAGGAAGCTTTGGCGTTGATGCAATCTTATTTGCCACGGGACACGGGTGCCGGCGCTGGATATTCCGAAGGTGGCGGCCTTTACGCTCTCGGACTCATTCATGCTAATCACGGAGCAACAATTACCGACTATCTTCTCGGTCAACTGAAAGACGCGCAAAATGAAGTTAGTCGTATATCCGAAAATCGTTGATGAGCGTCCCGAAGAAATGTTGAATTTGTTTATTTAGCATAGCATCGAATTTTTCATTGATGTTTCGTTTCTTATACATAGATGGTGCGGCATGGGGGATGCTTGGGTCTTGGATTAGCGGCGATGGGATCCCACAGACAAGACGTTTACGAACAATTAAAGTTCAATTTGTATCAAGACGACGCGGTTACCGGCGAAGCTGCGGGCATTTCAATGGGAATGGTGATGTTGGGTTCTAAATCCACTCAAGCGATCGAAGACATGGTTGCCGTAAGTTGTATTTTTTGTTTCCTTATCGTTTCGTTTTCGTTGAAAAAATTTTTTTCAAGATTTTCATTTAATTTTCTCGAAGAAAAAATATTCGGTAGAATTTTCTTATTGAGATATCGCCGTGAATATTTTTATTCTCGACGGAAAAATCTGTACGGCTGTTCAGCATTAATTTTTTTTTATCCTGCAGTACGCACAAGAAACGCAACACGAAAAGATTCTGCGAGGATTGGCTGTAGGAATTGCGTTCACGATGTACGGTCGTCTCGAAGAAGCCGATCCTCTCGTAACGTCGCTCTGCGCCGACAAGGATCCAATTCTTCGTCGGAGCGGAATGTACACGTTGGCAATGGCTTATTGCGGCACTGGAAACAATCAGGCAATCAGGAAGCTTCTCCACGTTGCCGTAAGTATTTCATTTTCTTATCGGTATTCCGTGAATCGCTCGAATCGACGCCTAAATAATTATAAACGTCGGAACACAGAGTTGCTAAAATAACATAAAATTTATTTGTTAATTATGTATTCTTCGGCAAATTAGTGGAAAATTCAAAGAAATTCAAAAGCTAATAACGAAGAGCGTTAATTTTACATCAAGGAAAAGTCTTTAGAGACAATTGAACGTAACGATCTTAAAAGTTTTCATATACAATTTTTAAAATTTTCAAGGTATTCAAATATTCGAAGTATTTTGTTGTCGCCGCGTAAGAAAAGAGACTCGCGATTTGAGCGTCTGGGTTTATGCTTCTTTCATCGATAGGTCTCCGATGTGAACGACGACGTTCGTCGTGCCGCCGTCACAGGTCTCGGATTCCTTCTGTTTCGGTGAGTCGTAAATAAATATTTTTCTCTTGCATGCGGCAGAGCGGTTAGTACCGAATAAATTAAGGATACTACCGTTGCGATTCCCTTATCCAAGAAATTACTCGAGGCGGCGGAAGCCGCGCGGACCGAAAGCGCGGTTTGTTGAATAACAGATGATTTTCCAACGGCACATCCGGTCGTCATGTTAATAATCGAGTCTCATAAGCACCGTAGAGCCTTTCAACGTCGGAAAAACGTTTCTTCCTTCCGCGTCCGCTATTAAAATGCTCACTTGACTTGTACATCGCTAACGCCGGCTAACGGCTTCCGAAAAGACTGTTTAATTGAAAAACTTTACCGCGTCGTTGCATCTCGAATGAACAATCTTTAAGGATAAAAGTCTCATGCAGATTCCGGTGGACCACTCCAGGTAGTTGGAGTAAAAGTTAATTATGCAGTTTCTTCGCTTCTCCTCGACGGTGGGAATGAGTTGGAGAAAAAAAAGAAAAAAAAATATATATATATATATCTATATACACTCGCGAAATTGAAAATTAAATTTTAAATAAGATCGAAAGTTCGAACTTTCGATCATACAAATCAACTTGTTACGTTTCTTCGAGAACTGTAAAAAAAGAAAAAAAGTCGAAGTTTCGTTGGTCAAGTGAATTCGTGTTGCGGAAGCAAAGTTAGTCGAGGTTGAGACTTAATTCCAAACGAGGCAAAGCTCGTCAAGATCCACCCGGGCATCTCGTTTTAATCAACGATTTAATTGAGGGATAAATGTAAATTAATTTGTACGAAGCAAAACGCGACGGGGCAGTCTGCGGTACTAACTGAGCTTCGTGATCCGTGACTGGCGTACGTGAAATATACGCTTCTACTGTTGTACGCTGAAAGTCTCACGATCGATAGGTCTCGAATCGTTTAGCGTTTGGTTAGCTGCACCGATTTCTTTGTGCTCCATGGGCCGCGATTTATCCGCGAATTATCGATCGTTATTATGTGCTAAAAACATCGCTTAGGCAATGCGATTACATGGCGCAGGGACGGCGATAAACGAGAAATAAGAGAATATTGGATGACCAGTTGAAAAAAAAATCGTACATGTATCGGTCCCTTTTCGTTGAAAAGTGAATTCACAAGTTTTTACCGTATTCTCGTAACGTTGAAAATGAAAAAAAAAAATGCATATGCATTTAGAAAAATAACAATTTCCTCAAAATTTCTTATTTTTTGTGCCGAAATTTCATTCAAAGAATAGCATAATGCACTGCAATTGCATTTTTCGGCGTTTTTTTACGAAGTAAAATACGTTTTTTTTTTTCGCTATTTGAAAAAAAAAAAAAAATCGAAAAATGTTATCCACGATTGCAAAAACATTGATGAAGATTCGAGGGGCAACGATACATACATCCGACGCTGAGATTATCTCGCGTTGTCGTTTGACCCGAAAACATAATTGAGACATCGCCGCTTATGAATTTACAGCATGTGCTTTCGAACGTTCATCCATCTGATTGAAGAGTTTCGTCCCCTTTGGTGAGCGTTACGGTAGCGTTTGTTCGCAGCATAAATTAGCTTCATTCCGGCTTTGCGATGAGTTTCGCAGTGGCGAAATGTGTTATTCGTAACCGTAATATGTATATTGCCGCTCTCGTTAGGCACAGAGAATTATGAAATACCCTCTGACCGCGTCGGCGCTCGACCCGCCGATCCTTTCGTTCGCCACTCGCGTGTAACTGAAATTAAATTCTCCGCTTTTAGGTCAACCGACAGTTCCGCACCTATGTTGTACGGCGATAGCTATAAAAGCAAATCCCTCATTTATCCAACTGGCGTCCCGCTGTTCTTCAGGAAATTATTGCCTTCTCCGTTACTTCGGGATCCTTTTGTTGTGAGGATATCGCGAAAATCGGTTTCGCCTTCTTCTCTCTTTGCGTATCATGTATCCGACACGACCTTTTACCCTTCGAGACTCTCGTCTCATCCCACTTCCGGGTGCTTCTCGACCTTAAGGTTTTCGAGACTGTTGAATTATGGCGATATTTATCGAAGTATAGTTTTCTCTTCGGACAATAATACCAAAGGAAAATCGTTTCTTTTTTTTTCCTGAAAAAATACTATCATCTAAACAGATATTTAAAAAAAATTTCGATCGGTTGAAAAAAAAAGGTAACAGAAAAATTAATATAACAGTAATAACAATAATATATTTTTGAATAAATTTTTTTTATTTATTAAATCGATTACCGCAATCTGGAAAATTCATTGAAATTCATCTCTCGATGAAAAGTTCGTAATCCAATCGCTCGGTTTTTTTTTTTTTTTTTAATTAAATGATTTCCTAAAAGATCGATTCCGAGGTTTTTTTTTACCAGCCGCGAAGTATTTCACCGGTATCGTAATTAAATGTCGAAAAAGTTCGCCTCTTAGAGAATATATCTCGAATATCTCTCGACTCGTTAATAGAAATTGGAATGGTTTTTTGCATATCCATTGAAAGGGACTCCGTACCTTTCAACGTGTCGTACTGTCGTTACCCGTTGCGGCAGACGGTCCCCGAACGTGAATCGATCTTCTCGAGGATTTATCTCGTGCGCCGAATGCACTACCGGTGCCATCCTTCGCGCTTAAGTCGCGGATATATATACGTATACCAATCGGCTCGGGGAAAGTAGAGAAAATTCATTCCTCGCACACAGCAACCGTTCGATCCATTTGGCGGAAAACTTTATTCCCATGAGAATCTTATTGATGCTTTCGCATACTTCTTCTTCCCTCTCTTTTTTTTTATTTTTCTTTCAACTGTTCTTCAGGTTTCTCGGTATTTTACAGAGGAGACGTATAAAGTTTGGAAATCGTCGGTAGGGACGGAATAATCGTGCGGCTGACCCTTTAATTTTCTTTGTTCGTCCGTCGGTTCGGTTTCCTCCGATCGATAAAATTTCAATTCTTCCAAAATTTAAATACCGCCCACTGCGAAGTATTCACTGTAAAATATCTCCGTAATAAATCACTTTGGTTTATGTTTATTCATTTATTTATTAAAAATTAAATATAAAAATAAATAAAAGATAAATTAGTATTTTGCTACTATTTTAATAGTACGAAAATAACAGATTTTTTTTTTTTAATTTACTGTTGTATTTAATTTTTTTTTTAATGAATGTCAAATAATAATATAAATGATATTTTTATTAAAAAATTTCGGATCAATTGGTTTTTTACATTAGTGTCCGACGCCTATTTTAAAAACTGCCCGCGAATTAGGAACGCAATAATTAACTACACCTTTTTTTTATTATTATTAATAGTGTTTAATATTGTCAATGTAATCCAACGATTGGTTTCTCCAATCAGAGTCTACAATCGGATAATTTCAGAAATTCTGTAATGAGAAATTGAAATAGTTTTTCAACGGCTCACTTCTCACCGCCCCTCTGTTCACGATATCATCGATTCTGATTTCGAAGAGATAAAATTGATGGCTTCGCTTATCACTCGCGAGAATTACAACGGCTCGATAAAGACGTCGAGCACCGGCGACGCTTTCTCGTTCGTTTAACGCTTCGCTCATTTATCTTTTTCTCTCGCAACGCCGGTGAATACGGAGAGACATCAAATTTGTCAATTTCTCATGAGATTCAATTCACAAACGCTTGTGGATTTTTTTCTTTTTTTTTTTTTTGCTTTTTTGGAGTCCTCAGTTCGCTTAGATGAGTTGGGAAATTGGCAGCTCGGGAATAATATTCTCGCCTCTGTGTCCGCCATTGTATACCGTTTTACTTTCTTATTTTTCTTTCGCGGAACGGCGAGATTATCGCATTAAGAACGATTTAACTTTGCCGCATAAACAACTTTGCTTTCTTGCGAAATAACGTTTACGGTAAATTTTTAAAAAATATTTTTTCTCGTGGCTCTCGCATAGGAAAACATAAATACAACGATTATATCGAAAATACATCGCCGATGTGTCGCGCGTATATAATTTTTCCGAAGATAAAAAAAAATGGAATATATTTTTTTTTTCCGTTTATCGTCGGCAAAAAATTGGAATTTTAGTGAAAAAAATTTGCGGAGACGTCTTTAGGATTTTTATAGAGAATTACGTAACTTTGACAATGAAATCATCGAAGTTTTAAATTTATTCGGCATTGTATTGCGACTTTCGATCATTTTTTTTTCCCTCCTTTTGGTTGCAACTATTTTATAACAACAACATTTTGTTATACCGCACCTATTATCCCGATACATACGGATTGCGTTGAACACGTTGAAGCCGTTCCGAGATAAAACGAAATTGCGCATTCGGTTGTTCTGATTGTCCATTGCTCGCGGATTGCCCGTGAAAATTGTGCCTATTGTCTCGTATGTTGCCGCGATGTGCATCGGGCCACATATGACGCGTACGCTTGTCAGAATAGCCGGTGCGCCTGAAAAGAGTAAAATTCGGCGTCGAATTTCCGAACGTGGTGTGAAAAAAAAAAAAAAAAAAAACAAAAAAATTGGATTGAAATAGTACCGTTGCTCGTAAAGCTCTTTTTTCATATTTCAACGATGCGCACGTTTTTTTCCTTTTATACGAGATATTGAGCGCCGATCCGTTACTTTAACCCCGATGCTCGCTCATTTATTTGCGTCGTTCGAGAGCACAAATTTCATCTATGTAGAATTAAATTTTTTTTTCATCCTGTATCATCGAAACGTGATCCGTTTTTTCAGATTTTTATTAATTTTTTTTTTTTCAATTTAAAAAGAAATGTATTTAAAAAAGTAAGAATTTTTTATATAATTTTCGATAAATTTATTATAATTTCTATAACTTTTTATTTCGATGAAAACGAAAAATCCGCGAGGAAAAATGGTGAGTTACAACAAAGCTATTTTTGAAAAAAAAAAAAAAAAAAAAATTGGCGTGAAATTGTTGGAATACCACTTTGATCCAATTTCAAAGCTTTCTGTATCATCGTGTCGAGGAGATATTAATGCCAAAATCAGTCGAGGTGCACTTATGTCGCTCGACTGAAGTGATGGCTCCGTTAATCGTTTTAATGGACTACCCGTCGGTTTCTACATGTATCGACAACAGCTTCCTCGGTACGCTGGAAAGTTTGTTTAGGGAGGACGGTGTCGTTCTTTGACTTTGGTTACGGTGCTTCTGTCTGTGATTTTCCTAATTTCATGCGACAATGGGTGTTCCTCATCGTCGGCTCGAGTCTCTCGCGGTTGCGCTCGCAGTGAACTCGTATCGGGGTTCCTATTATATAACCGAAGGAAACCGTAGGCTACCACCACACGAAATGAAGATTTGTTTGATTGCAATCGAATAAATAACCCCCCGCGGCTCGGAACTCTCCATGATATCTCTGAATTCTCATTTGATCCGACAGCACGAACGAGATTCTCCTTAACGCGAACTTCTAACGTGCAGCCACACGATACCGCAGATATCGGATAACACGAGATCGAGAATAGTTTCGGACTGTTAATGTCGGGGGTACCGATCAACTGAATTGCCGATTATCTATAGAATTGCACTTCATTCGAGTACTTTCTCCTGCCATTTTACCAATTTTTATTTCGCCTTCGAGAATTCGCTCCGAACGATGACGTGAATAGACGTATATACAGCGCCAATCTCCAAAAATACGATCAATTTGGCAGTGCAATCAGATTGAAAAATTACAAAAAAAAAAAGATTAATATCAATAAATCTGACAATAACTTTCAAATTTTTTAAAAATCTCAATTTGTTTTTCAAAAATTTTATATTATATTTTTTTTCAATGGCGTCTATTGCCATTTGCCTCGTTCTCTCGTCTTTCTTCAGTTCGCACGAAGGAACGGAGATTCAAAAATGTCGCCAATTACAATCGTTGTTCAGAATTGACATAGTCAGTCGCGATAACATCGCAAAGTAAACTGAAGGTAGTTGATTGTCAGAAAAAAAAATGAAACTTGATGAAAACATCGCTTGTCGTATTTTTACATCGTGTCTCTGTCGACACGCTAACGTCTCGTGATGGGTCACCCGTGGGATTCACGGTTCTCGTTTGAAACATCCGCACACCGCGATGCCACGGAACACACGGATGGTACATAGTGGGCTCATCGTTCTGTTGTCTTTCATCGCAAAGTGGTGTGCAAGTCTCTCGTATCTACGATCTTCATGGCTCGCTTGCGGTAATTGACGGTGCGGTACCGAACCACGGCGAGACCAATTTTCCGGGCTCTCGGCCGCGTGACTTTATCGTCACCGACGACCGGGCGAAAGCCCACTTGTGCCCGAGACTCGAGCGGAAGCACTGCGTTGACGGTTCTTCCGCTTTGCGTCCACCGAGTTTCAAACAACTTTTCCTATTTTTCCTTTCTCGACGATTATTCCCAGACAATGTCTCTCCGTCGTCTCCGTTCTTGTTTTATTCTTTTTGACTTTTCGTTCGTCGTTCACATTATTCCGCAATTTGTGAAGCGGCTATCCGGAGTTTTTCTTTTACCCGCAAAAAAAAAAAACATCGCGGCAACATCTTTGCGGTAATACAAAAACCGTCTCTAAGTTTTTCTTCCCAACGGATTGAACAGGTTTCGTCCTCCGTGGGACTATTTTGAAGCGTTCTTTCGAACTCGAACGTGTCGTATCGAACGCGAGGGGGTCAAATCGTATATTTCGTATGCAGGCAGTGAGAATACGCCATGTGCTCGAAAGTAGGTTCGCCTTATTTCTTCGATCTGATTTCATTTCAATGAAAAAAAAAACAAGTTTTTCTTTTTTATTTACAAGTTAACGTTCTTTTCTATCGAAAAAAAAATTGCAAGATGTTTCCATATAAATGTCGGCGACCGTTCGAAATTGTTCAGTAGAATTCACAACTTCGTCGTAATTTCATTGCGGCTTTCATAATATAGAGGTTCCCGCGGAGCATTATAATATTAATAGCAGAAAGTTGTCGGAAAACCAAAAGACGTTCACCGATCGTCGTGATAATCCGCACCTGGCATTTTTTTTCCGCTCGCAAATTCAGCGCCATTCACATCGAGAAGATTCGAACTATAGAATTTCGTGACTCAATCCAACTATTACGACGGTGGAATTACTTTGACAAAGTTTAATCTTCTCAATTGATTCCCGTTTCCAATCTTCGCGCGAAAGAAGTTTTGCGTTCTCTCGTCGGAATTCCGACGGGATTGGTGTCCATCGTGTTTTAGCGAATTTTTTGTACTCTTTTTTTTTTTTCATTCTATTTTCGGGTACTTCGAGGTGTATCGATGTAAAAATGTAAATTGCAAGTTATTTTCTATAATGAAAAAAAAAAAAATGTCATGACTTTCTTTAATGACTAATCCACTGAAACGTTCGTATTGTTTCTTAATTTTCATTATAGTTTAATTCTCTTATATTTTTATCGTAATTTTCATAAACCAATACATCGATATTGCGAGCGGCGATTTCGATTGTTTAATCGTTGATCGTCTACCTGTATACCTGGAATACGACATCCGGTTGTTAATCGCGCTTGCGCGCGAAAATTCTCGATCGGCATTGTTCCATTGCCGGGTTAATTAACTCCGATTCGCAGTGTACGACTTTCTTCAAACTCGGAGATTCGAAATCCGAAGGCTTTCCATTGCTTCTCGGGAGCCTCTAATCTCGATGGTTTAACATCCTTCCCAGGAAATTAATGCTTCTCCAACGCATGACTTTCAATCTCGACGGCAAAGCAAACTCGCGCATCGTCGGATCTCCCGCCTTCCTTCGGCACCCCAATCGCACACCGGGAGACGGCAGTTCCTCTTTAACTAGCGGCTAATTAGAAATTGCCCTCGTTAATTGCTCCAGCTGCTTTAATCACTGTGAAAGCCTCGAGGCCTTCGCCGTGGCAATGCCGGTAAATAATTGTGTCTTATTTGGATCCGAGTCGTACGACCCCCGCGAGTCAGCATCGCTCCGTCGCGTCTTTTCTACCAAAGGCCATTTCGCATCCGTCGATATCCCAACGGTTAGTCACCAATTTGCCATCGCGCGTTCAGAACCCCTTGCAATTCGCTTACCTACAACCCGGCGATCCTTCTTTTCTCCCTCTGCTCGTAGACACACCGACGAATCTTCTGTTTTATACGTCTTCGCGAGTACGGAAAGCGCTGTTCCCGGATAATCGTTCACCGAGATCCAACTTTTCTCTCCGCTCCTCGGGGCTTTTCCATTTTCGCATCAACGTAACTAGTTTCGCTCCACTTTCGACAGAAAAACCTTCGAGAACCCGAGATTACGCTTCTTCAAACGCACGGAGGGTGACTATGGAGTGATAAACAAAGAAATCGGGAAATGCGGTTCTCTCATTAAAGGAAATTTGATTCATTCGATTTATTTCGTCGTTACGAGAGCAACTTGTTTTACAAATAGATCGCGCGTTTCTTCATAAAATTGGATACGAAAAAAGATCACAGTCGTTTCTCCGTGTCGGTAGATTCCCGGATCGAGAATTTTCTGTTTTTTTTCCGTCGATTAATCTCGTATTCTGTTGAGGCGTTAGCGTTGTCCCTTTACCTCCTAATTTCGTCTATACTGCAAATTTGGAGGTTACGAAGAACCGCGGCCCGCGCCGCTCTCTCGTTTACTCGCGAATAGGATAAAGTTTTGCCAAAAACGTCGCTTTTTACAACGAGCACCCGAGCGCACGTTAACGACGGCAAAAAAGCATGTCATTAGCAGCGGACAAACATAGAACGCGCTTGGGCGCGCGCGCATGCGCGGTCACGTGGTCTAAGTACAGGAATATTGCAAAGTTAACGCGCGCGTACACGCTTTTTCGGTAAAGTTGCTCGTTCGCGATCGTACCCAGGCGTGAGACGAGTGTTAAACGGATTAACCGTTCACCTCGTTAACTTCGCTGCGTTTCGGATTTATGCGCCGCAGCAGCGATAATTCTTCGAGTGTCCGACGGCCAAAGGCTTTCGACCGGAGTATGTTATTCGTTTGAATTATGATATCTACTTCGACGATGGGATTTTTTTCCCTAATAAAAATGGATTCAACCCCCCCCGAGACGCGCTGAGTAAGGAAGAAAGAAACGAAATGCAGCACCGGGCGATATCGGGAACGCCGCGATTCCGCACACAGTTGCGGGGATTTCGTGAAATTGAATATAGCCGAGAGGCCTCGCGAGCACCATCCAGTTCTTTTGTAGTTCATCCGGATTCTAATTAGATTTCTTTTCTTTTTTTTTTCTTCACAACTCTCCTCTATTACTTCCCTCCATCTTTTTTTTTCTCCTTCAGTCTCGACATCCACACTCCTTTTCCTCGTTCAACGTTCCATTGCATTAGACTGATTGAATTTCCGCCTCCGGTTCTAAAACATTTATTTTTCGTCTGTCGACTTTGTCGTCGTCAAAAAAAAAAAAAAAAAAACAAACGGAGCAAAAGAACTTATTTTTACACAATTCCATTTTTAGGTATTTTTAAATACGACGTATTTTATTGGAATTTTTTTTATATATTTAAAAAAAATATAAATAATAATTTTTTTTACGAAACAAATGTAGAAAAAGCGGTAAATACCGTTCACCCGAATTCGCGGTGATATCGCAGTTAACTTTTCGGCTTAGAAATCGTGTCCGGCTTAACGTTGGACGACCGACGGATCACCATTCCGAATGATCGGCGTGACCTCCCCTCCCCGTAACGATTTAGCGTCGCCAAGTTTTCGTCCTTCTTGATCCATCCACGCGATCGCACATTTCCCATGTAGTTTCCATCGTTCTTTTTATTCTTTCGCCGACGCCATGTGTCCGCCAGGATAATCACCCGAATGAAATATCGTTCGTTTTCGAGTGCCGTCCCATCGGACTTCATTGGAACTCAGTGCGATTCCCGTGAACTCGCCTATCGCGGCGTTTGCGCATCGCCAGTAACATTGCCGTTTCTCGTGCAACTCGCTGCGAACTCTGCGACTTTTTTTTTCGTTCTCCTCGGCACCAAAAAAAAAAATTCGGCGCAAAAAGCGTGTGCCGAGAGATTGGATTTCCACGATGAGTTTTCGCACGAGATCTCTTCCCTTTGGGTAAAAAAACCTTTGAAAACAGGGAGAGGGAAGGGGGAGAGGGGTGGGTACCCTGT
This sequence comes from Cryptus viduatorius, assembly GCA_964006125.1. Taxonomy (NCBI): domain Eukaryota; kingdom Metazoa; phylum Arthropoda; class Insecta; order Hymenoptera; family Ichneumonidae; genus Cryptus; species Cryptus viduatorius. The sequence continues at coordinate 3,110,342 of OZ023226.1, forward strand.
CGCACCCTGGAAAGCGCCGCTTTGTCGCGTCGTTCGGATTCCAATCGTCTCTTGGCTTCTGACTCTTCCACCAACTACCCTAAGAATCGCTTTGTTTCTCATGGAAGATTTTCCTCTCCGCTTCTCCTCGTTCCTCACTTTTTTTGCTCCGGTTCACGAAAGAAAAAAATACGTCAAGCTGTTACGCCGTTTAACTGCGTACGAAAATGGTACTCGAGGCAAATCTCCGAGACTTTGTTTTCGAATAAAAGAAAAGTATACGATGAAACGTAAGAGAAAAAAAAGTTGACGAACAAAAAAGGAAGATAAGAAATGCAAGATGGATTTATTTATTGAGCTTCTGAAATTTTCTTAATGCCGACGCTTGCGGAATCGCAAACTTGGGCCTCCAATGGAATGGGACAAGCGAATTTCCGACCCCATCGGCGAACCACTTATTCTTTTTTTTTTTACCGCAAAATCCCCTCTCATCGGGTCCTCTCCGTTTCCGATGTTCCACCGTCTCGCCTCGACCTCAAAAGCTCTTATTTTTCCCGGCTTTGCCGATGTTGATGCTTTTTTTTTTGTTTTCTTTTTCGACTGCAAGCACTCGGAGACGTTTCAACTGGATTACTGTGATATCGAGTCAGCATTCGATATATAAATTAAATTTCCTATTCTTAAATTTATATTTTGGAAGTTTTGCTCACAATTGCGGTAAAAAACTCGCGAAATTCTCGATATTCGAAGACAGAAATCCATACTTCCGACTTAAAGGATTCATTATTTATGAAAAAAACGTAAATTCAAGAAGCACATTGTGCTTTCAATCGGCGTTTTTTTTTTTATTTCAACAACATTTCGACGTTACTTTTCGAAATATTTTCTCATTTCACATCCCGATGTTTATAAAATTTTACGTCATACTTTGCGCAGCTTTCCCGACGTTTCCGCCATATGGCCATTTTTCCTTTTTTTTTTTTCAATCACCGAAGCTCTCGCGTTTCCCGAGTGGACGGGGAAAGAGTTTCCATTACATAGGCGAAATGTAATTGCCTTTCTGACTCGCGTTGGTCTTTCGCGTATCGATAAAAAGTCGCGTGCAACAAGCCGCGATGCGTTATAACGCTTCGAGATTCTCGACCGTTGCCAAAAATGACGAAAGGCGTGAGCCGCGTACGTTAACACGAAGGGTTACGCCCGTCTGCCTTTTAGCGGTATCGGATTGTACCGCGTGAACTGTAGAGGCGGGAGGCTGTAGAGAAGGTAAAAGCGTCGTAAACAGAGAACAATCCACTGTTACCGTTGTGTCAGTTACACGGTGAAGGATTCTCCGTCCTGAGGGAAAAAGCTTCGGGTGATTAATAAAGCTTTGTGGCTTAAGCTACCGGAGCTTATCACTGACGCCAATGTAACTAACCCTCTTTCGCGCGTCCATGTGGGCGACAGTATTTGTCCCTTTGGAGTACGCGATTAAATGACGTCAAAGCTGCTGCTGCGGGATACACAGCAGTAGGACAACGATTGCCGGAACAATCGACGTTTCGGAGCAACGAGAATCTCATTTTCATTGGATTGAGGGGGTCAATTACGCTAAATAATGGCAAAGTTCGCCAAAGTATGATTTTCTTTAACGAACGGCAAGGGTTTTCGTTGCCTTTGCAATTACGTTCATCCAATCAGACATTCTTCGAACATTTTCTGACGCCTTTTTTTAGTTTTCGTATCGGCTGATTAAAAATCTTCCATTGGCGAACATCGTTATCATTTCGCTGATTTACACCCCTTAAAATTTGTACCGAAATTATTAAATATCGTCCCTTCAATATCTCGAGCTGCCGGGCAATTTACCGGAAGAGAGTTTAACTGATCTTTGAAGGACCAAAAGAAGCTGTTGGATTTTTACTGGCCGAGCGTCTCGCTTGGGTTAACCTTGACGATGGGTATCGGGAATTAACGCAGACATTGTTTTCAAAGCGAATGGTTAAACGCGGGCGAATTTTGTAATATGAGACGTGCGCCGTCTAAGGAATCAACACATTAGGTGGGCTTTCGCGCGAATTTAACAACCGTTCTTAGTTCAGCGATGTGTTGCGAATTAACACACGCGTTCCACTTGCAAAGCGAACGAGGAGAGCAGCGTTAATAGGCAAAAGCGTTGATAGGGAAAGTAGCGAAGTTTCCGCGGAGAGCTCGTGAGATGTAACGAACGTTAAAGGTTGAGGAGTTCGCGAATGTAGCCACAGATTTCGCCATCATCGCGCTCGTCGGCGTAATCTCTGTGACGATGTCGGGGGTTGGCGCGCATTAATTTTCTCGTTAATTGCAAAGCCCTTAAAACACCGCGTGCGAATATAAAGTGGAATGTTTGAAACGTTCGTTAGCTCTTTGTAGCTATATACACGAGATTAATGAGAATATGTAGAAAAAAATCGGCCAATCTCGATCACTCGTTCAATCATTTCGCTATCGATTGATGATATAGCGACTAAATGATAAATTATTTTAAACGATTCCAAATATTTTTAAACAATTCAAAATAATTATCTGTATATAATTAATTGTGATTTTTAATTCACAAATAATACATCGAGTATCGTCATTCAGTGATTGTGTCGCGAAATGTCGCTGCGGTCACTGGAACTGCCGATCGATGTATGCATTTTCGTTATACCAAAAAAATTGACCCAATTACGTGAAAAAGTTCTTTATTGACGGGATAATGATGTTACTTGAAGACTTTCCTCTAAGTCTTTCCGAAATTACGGACTCGATAGACTGAAAAAGATTCTTAATCGTTATTTCTAGTAGACTCGAGAATTTCTGTGTCAATATCGGTAATTGCCGTACCAATAAAGCCATTCGATATCGAGTCGTTACGAATCGTGACTGGTGCACGGCTTTTGATAAAGGAACGTTGAGAAATATTACACACTTGTCGGTAGTGCCGAGGGAAACGGCTCGTATGTATCCCCCGGCAGCTTGAAGCTCCAACGTGTGTGTCCGTGGGGCGAATTTCATTCGGCTCTCATCCCGAGTGCGCTGTAACATTTTCTACGTACAGCAGTCTCTATCACATGTGGCGTACGTGCACCGACAGCGATTGAAATGTGATGTGTATCAGAAACCGGAGGAAAAAAGGCCGAAGAAAAAAAAAAAAAAAAAAACCAATATCGGCTTTTCAGCGAAATATCGAAAATCCCAGGGCATCGTGTATCCGCCAAAGTGCACATGAGACTCTATAGTAGAATCATAGGCCGGTGAAAACAAATAAAATTACATGAAAAATTTGAATAATGTTCCGTAAACGTTTTCACCGAAATAACAAGTAATTTCAACATTATTTACTCGGATTCCTATCCTGTTGGGAAGTATTCAAATTTATTTCTGAACTTCACTTTTGACTGCAAACGTAACGAGGCTCTCCTCCACCTCCTCAATTCGACAAATTTCCGGTCATTACAGTTTCCCAAAAATCGTTGGGTATTTGATTTCCAATCCGTTAAGGTTGATTAGGAGTGTCCTTTCGTTGAATTGAATTGATAATTCACGACCGGAATTGATATACGGGTCCGTTGTCTTGGGTTTCGCGGAACGTGCCTGGCGGCGAAGCTATCGGCTGGAAATCGAGTCTCATTGATGTACGTACAATTCAACTGTATGGTACTCGTATCCCTAACTGGCACGCCTGATATCAACTCGATCCGCAAGTGCACCTAAGCATTATCATGCTCGGGCAACGGTATCAGGAAGCAGTGGGTTATCCTAGGCCCGTAGGTCGTGCTGCAGCAGGTTCATCCTTGCCGGGTTCCGAGGCGCACTCGATGCTGATTGGCTCGGGGCACATCGTAATAGGTACGAATACCTCACCCTGGGGGTAGACAGTGCTGATACAAGGGGAGAGACAGAGAGAGAGAGAGAGAGAGGGAGAGAGAGAGAGCATACGCGGCCAGGCGGTAACAGTTCGACGGGGATTGCCAGTGGTAGGGTTGGTTGGGTCTCTGCTCCTGGATCACGGGAATGGAGAGGGGGGATTTGCAATTTGTAGGTAATCCACGTCCCAGGTAGATCCCGCCTAAAATCCTCCAATTTTACTCTCCGAGTAACCCCGGGACATCGTGCCGGAACCAAATTTATCGGAGTTGCTTTCAAACCAATCAAATAAACATTCGTCCATTTGTATCGTTTCGTTTAATCCATTTCCAACGGCAGCGAAAAGAGAAAGTTCATAAAAACAAAAAGGATAAGTAGAGGGCGCATCGGTGGATCATTACGACGTTAATGCAATGAAGGAATGAGGCATCACTGGAACGTCGAATTCGGCTATCAGTGACTGCTTCGTAATTCATGTTGTCCTGAATGGCCTGTGAATCGAGAACCAAATTGCCGCCGAAGCAGAGTATAACCACTGGTTGGCGAAAGGTCCATAGTACAAAAGCATCAGAGATCTATAGGTAGTTAACACTACACAAGACAATGATCTCGCTGCATGGAATGGCAAGTGGTTGGTCACCATGCAGCCGCGCAGCATCGCGCGATACGTCTTCCAAAGTGTCGATGGCAAACTGCAGAAGGGTTTGAAAACCGGGTAGTAGTAGTACTTAATAGTCGTAGTAGTAGTAGTAGTAGTAGTAGTGGTACCAAAGATCGTCGGTAGCAACGTTATCCCCCGGTTCTCGTATGCACGTTCTACGATGCGCGACATGCCCCGCGCGACTAGACATGAAACGATCCGTTTGGGAACAATGCTGTTGCTTGATGCATTCATCGAATTATACGGGTAGGAGGAAAACCCGGAAACTAGCAGAGACTACATAGTATATCGACAAGAGACTTCCATGGATAGTCACATATATAGATTGTGATTTACTGGGGTTTAGCAATGTATGTCCGGGCAAACGTGCGCGGAATCCCAAAGGATGAAAGTCTCATATCAGTTTCGGCTGTTCTCTTGCCGTATATCCTGTATATTCGTCTATTCGAGAGCAATTCATGCGACAATCGAATTAGGAAACATCTTTTCATAACATAACGTGACATTCGACATTCGACACTTTTCGAATCCACTGCAATTTATGTTTTTTTTTTTTTAAAGTCGTTCTTTAGTCATTCGGTCGATGTTTAGGCTATTAAAAGTTAAAGGCGCACATTTTGCATGGTCATAAAAAGACGAGTGTCGCGCAAAAGTTATTGCGCTTTGGTTAATTAACGGTGTTTACCATTTGCGTAACGAGGGAAGACTTTTCGCTCTGGTGGTCTCGATTCCGAAGCGAACTCCGAATATAAGAAAGTTTATATTACTTCGCAGTTCGTTCTTTCTTTTCGATTGGTTCGCTCGTGTTTCTCGTTTGACCATTAACGGACTTCTCTACTTTGGCATCTACATCCGATGCTTTTGCTGGTTTTTTATTTTCTTTTCTTTGAAGCAAGAGAGACCGTTGATGAACGATGATTGCGTTGAAAAACAAAGTATAAATAAAACAACGAAGGCGGGGAAAAAAGTAGTGTAGCCTGAAACTGTCTCGACGAATAAAGCGGTTCGAAAGAATCGCTAATGGGTCACAGGGTTAATTACGTGGCTGTGCCGACTCGGTTTCTCACAGCAGCTTTCGCTATTCTATTCGTTTCTTTTTTTTTTTGGAAACTACTGGAGCACGAAACAAACTTGGCGAACTCACCGCAGCGTGTTGCTACTCCGTCAATGTTGTACTCAACGGCCTCTGGCTACGTAGAGGCGCGGGAGGGCGAGCGGCAGCATTTTGCACGCAGGCAGGCAATACGTAGTACGATAAACAGAGTTTCAGCAGCAGTCGGACGTCATTGGCGCAAACAGCACTGGCTGCTGGTAGTTCTGCTTCGAGTATTTATCCGATGCCCCCGCCCTCTGGACTCCGCGAAGTCTCGTAGCATCCAGTACAGCGATCCTCGTTTACTTTTCTTCTTTTTCTGTCCTTTTTTCCCTCTCTTTATTTATTTTCTATCTTTCTTTGAACGGTATTCGGTTTCTTTCATTATTCCCCCCCACTGAAAAATTACCACTGTTCGCGTCTCTCTGCGTCTCGTAATAATTTAACTGTTTCTCGCTCCACTGCCATCTATTCTCCGCTCGTTGGGCTCTATTTTGCTTTTTCCTTTACCGGCTCGTCGCTCTCGTTTTCGCTCAATTTTCTTTAACGCTCCATAAGAACTCGACGCTTTTTTTCTCTGACAATTATTTTCAGACCACTTTCGTATTTCGGTGCAATTATTTTGCCAAATATTCGATGAAATGAATTGCGTGGCGTATTTTTTATTTATTTTCATCGAAAAACGGTATATTACCGATGTAATATAATTTCATAAAATTCAATGTAATGATGTATTAAATTCGAAATTTTCGTACGCTGTATATATTAATTATATAAAAATATCAAATTTACTATATTTCTCATATATGAAATATATATAGAAATACTTTTAACATTTTTTTTTATTATATTGAGTCGTCTAAAAAAAGCGGCGGAAGGTTCTATATCTGAGTATATACTCAGTATATATGAGTATATACTATATCTGAGTATATACACCATATATTTCTATAGGGAAATGTGTGATTTTCTGAAACTGAACAAAGTCTATATAGCCGTTAACACATTTTTAGACGACTCCGATAATTGCCTTCGTACATCAGAGTTTTCTTCCGCAGTTCTCGCGAGGGGTGTGACGTTCGATAAGTGTGGAATTAAATTTCTATTCGCCGCCTCCCATTGGATTTTATATAGACTATAAAGATTCCGTACGGAGTTTCACCTTTTTGACGCCCCCTTTAAGGGTGAACCATAAAGAGACCGATTGTACATCCCTTAGGTATACCCACTTCAGCCCTCTGTTCGTCTTTACACCTTCCTCCCCTCCCCCCTCCGCTTCTCTCCGTCCCATCGCACCATTTCAACTTTGCGCATGAAACAGTTCGCATATTTTTCAACGAGCAATCAACTCCGTAAATATACGCGCGGGACAGATATAATAAGATGTCGAAAAGGGGAAGTCACAGGCAGGGAGACAAAACCCGTACATCCTTCGAGTTATCGTTCGCTTCTCCTTTCATCTCGGCTCGCGGCCCTCTTTCGTTTCTTGCGCGTCCTTTTTTCTAGAACATCGCATAAAAACACGATTTTCAAAAAAAAAGAAAATAAATAAAATACGCTACTCCGAAATTACGCGGATATGTCAGAGTGCAACGAGGAACCTTGTGATTTTATGGAATCTTCATCTTTGCACGGTTATGACGCGCAATAACGAAAGAGTCGCGCATCAAACACGCTTCCGCGATCACAACAAACGCGATTCTTAATCCCGGACGTAGCTACCTCGATGCCGCGTTTCTCGCTCGGGAACGAAGCTTTTCTCTACTCTTCGCGTGTTGTATGACAAAAAATAAATAAACTCTTTTCCGATATCTCAGGTCCGAGCGAAGAAGAGACGAGAAATCTCAGCGTCTCTTCGGTAGACTTGCTTTACCGGTTGTTTTTACCTTTTCTCGAATTCTAACTCTGTAACGATGGAAATTTTTCGATCAAAGTGAAGTATAAATTGGGTTTTTTACGCGCTTATACAGTATCATTATTATTTTAATCGGGAATCTCGATAATCTTCCGATGGCAAACTTATTTAGAGTAACTGGTGAGCAGACGGACGAAGACAAGTGGGAAAAAAGTGGATTTTTTTTCTTGAGAATTTATGAAATACATCGCGCCGAAAGGTACAGTTCCGTCTTTTATGTACATTTTTAATCGATTTGATTTAATTAAAAAAAAAAAAGTACTTGCGTAAAAAAATCTTACGCGGCGCAATAGAAAAGGTATTAAAAAATATGACAATAAAATTTGTAAGTTTTTAAGCTTCAGATAACGAAAAAATGTAGAAATCTTTATTCTAATTAGTTATTCGTCTTTCAACAAACCACACATCGCAAAATTACTAAAATGCTAATCCCGGAATAATATGTTGTAATACGGAACAAACGAAATTCGTACCGTCGGGAATTCATGTTATAATCATTCCGGAGAGCTAAACGAGATGCTTTAAATTTTTGTCTGTCACACGAAAAAAAAAAAAAAAAAAAAAAAAAAAAACCTCAGTGGCGGAAGTTGAGTTCGCAAGACCTCAAGTGGCCTTCGTATAATATAACTCACGCGTCGCATATACTAACCGTATACGTGTGTTTAAGTTCGTGAATATTCATGGGAATTTACGAGGAGAGGCAATTACGCGTGGATCGCGAAGCGCCCCTTGATACGATGAGACTTTATTTGCGCGATGTATAATGCACCTCACGTTCGTTGCAACAAGCAAAATCGACGGAGTTTCCACTGTGCACCCGTATATGCGCAAACATACATAGAGACTCCGCGATGTATGCGGAAACAACATACTGGTGGAGCGTAAATCCGCACGCATCTCTGGACAATCCTTACATCCGGGAACATCGCGGCACGAAAAGCGCGCCAGATGAAGTTTGTCCTCATTTTATTCGACTATAAAAAATCAGAAGGGCTCATCCAGCGTCATTTAACGCGGGGGTGCGATTTGCGAACTTATGATTTTCAGCGTCATACAAAAGTGCGTCGATTTACAAATCAAATATTAATAATTTTTTTTTTTAATTAATATTAATGAGAAAATAATAAAATTGAATATTTATAACCCCAAAAAAAATAGCGATGAAGAAAAATTGGATAAAAAAAAACAAATGTATATTTCATATTTTTTTCTTTTTACAAGATCTCGTTTTTCGGTACATTTGAATAAATCTTTTTGCCGTCGTGGAATCTCACAGTGGTACGGAATCGATCGATAGCCGGATTCGAAATACCGCTCACGTGACACGCATCTGTAATTTACAATAATACTATATATATATTATATATGTATATCTCTCTATATATATAAAGTTTCCGCCGCTGTCGCCGCCGCCGCCGTCGCCGCCGCCGCCGCCGCCGCCGCCGCCGCCGCCGCCGCCGCCGCCGCCGCCGCCGCCGCCGTGTCAGGAATTGATACATACTTATGAGACACCCGGTATATGAGACCCATCAGAAAAATATTCTAAGTCCCTCTAAGGAGGAAAAGAAAAATATTCTAAGTCCCTCTAAGGAGGAAAAGAAAAATATTCTAAGTCCCTCTAAGGGGGACTTAGAATATTTTCGGTCGAAGGGGGCGGGGGGAATCCCTTTAGAGGGACTTAGAATATTTTTCTGAAGGGGGGTCGTGGGAGGGGAAAGTCAAAATATTCTAAGTCCTTCAAGGGGGGACTTAGAATATTTTTGGTCGAAGGAGTAATGGCGAATGGGGGGGGAGGGGGGAGGGGAAAAATATTCTAAGTCCCTTCAAGGGGGACTGACTAAGTAAAAATACAAAAAAAAGCGGCGGCGACCTCCATTGGTGAAAAATTGCGGCGGTGATTACGCATTATTATAATGTTGATAAAAGAAAAGCGAGCGCGCGTAGAAGTATATATATATACTAGAGTTTCCCCGGGCTCGCGCGCTACGCGCGCTCGCATTTCGTTACTTCCAAAGACTCTCCATTTCGCTACTTCCAAAGACTCTTCCTTCGGTATTTTCGGCATGATAACGAAATTTAACGAAATGTCACGAAATGAATTGGAAAATTGCATTTTTCACCGAATTTATCGCGTTCGTTTTTTTTCTTTTTTTATTTTTTTACTAATATTGCGTTCGTATTTGTAAAAAAAAAAACGAACGCGATAAATTCGATGAAAAATTCAATTCATTTCGTGACATTTCGTTAAATTTCGTTATCATGCCGGAAATACCGAAGGAAGAGTCTTTGGAAGTAGCAGAAAATGGACAATTACAACAGCAGCAGCAGCAGCAGCAGCAGCAGCAACAGCAACAGCAGCAGAGAGATATATCTCTCTATATATATAAAGTTTCCGCCGCTGTCGCCGCCGCCGCCGTCGCCTTGTCAGGAAACGAGGGGAGGGCAAAAATATTCTAAGTCCCTCTAAGGAGGAAAAAAGAAATATTCTAAGTCCCTCTAAGGGGGACTTAGAATATTTTCGGTCGAAGGGGGCGGGGGGAATCCCCTTAGAGGGACTTAGAATATTTTTCTGAAGGGGGGGGGGGGTCGTGGGAGGGGAAAGTCAAAATATTCTAAGTCCTTCAAGGGGGGACTTAGAATATTTTTGGTCGAAGGAGTAATGGCGAATGGGGGGGGGGGGGGGGGGGGGAATTTTCTAAATCCCTTTAAGAGGGACTGACTAAGTAAAAATACAAAAAAAAGCGGCGGCGACCTCCATTGGTGAAAAGTTGCGGCGGCGATTAAACATTATTATAATTTTGATAAAAGAAATGCGAGCGCGCGTAGCGCGCGAGCCCGGGGAAACTCTAGTATATATATATATATATGTATAAGCGTACGGTCTCCCCATCCGCTCCGTTTTGCGTCACTGTCTCTCATGCACTTAGTTTATTATCTATTAACCTGAATTGCCGACTCTACTCGAGAATAAGGGACAGCCATGTATTATTATCCAGACGCCCCAAATGTTATATGTCACGCTTGACATTGAACTTTCTTAACTGTCGAAATAACGAGATGCCTTATCAAAGTCGAGATTTTTTCTCCTATTCCACATGATTTTTTTTTTTAATACTTTTTCGACTGAATTTTTTTTGGGCTCCAAAAACATTTTTTTTAAATAACTATTGAATAGGAATAGATTTTTCGTTTTGTATAAAAATACTACTCAATTAAAGAGAAATTGCCGACTGTTGAAAAAAAAAACGAAATTTTTTTTAGTATTTTACAAAAAAAAAAAAAATCCCACACGGTAATTTACAAATATAATTATTATAATATTTGTAATAATATAATTATAAAAATATTAATATAATGGAATCTCAATCACGAAAAACCATTAAATCTAAAACGATAATTTGTGATTTCCAATTTGCAAAAATTACGTGTCATCTTTATAAAAACTTTCAATTGACCGTACGGATTACGAGGATAAAGATATGATTGCGCGTTTCCCTTAAAGCGGTGAAAGCTTTTTTATTAAAAAAAAAATAATAATTTTTGCCATTCAGGAGCGAAACAATCGGTTTAACAACACTCCGACAGCTATAGAAAATCAGCATAGAAATTTTTTTCATACCCACATATATACGTATCTCGATAGGAAGAGAAAATGTGCTGCGGATGTCCCATCCGGATTTGTCGCATTCCGTTCAACAATGGAGTTACGTGCGGTAAACTCGTATTTTGTTGTTTTTTTTTTACGTTATCCAGATTTCCCCGAGGGTGTAAAAAAAACTTGTTGTTATGCAGAGCAACGGGGCTTAGCGAGCCGCAATTTTGTGGGTTTTATTGGGAATACAGTGCGTTCCACATGACGACGTAACGCGCGGAAAGAGCAAAAGTTTACAAGATCGTCAATCAAAACGGCGCGCGATGTTTCACCGACTTCGTGGAAAAATTTGCTTTATTTTTATATCGAGGGAAGGGTGGGAGGGGGATGGGGAAGGAGAAGGGGTGATGTTATAATGTTTCGTGTTGCCTTCGCTCGTTTTGCCGGTCCGTCGCGAACGAGTACATTAATTAATACGCTTTACAATGTATAATTACTAAGCAATATACTGGGCGTTAATTAAAGTTCTTGTAGCTACGTTGCCGTCGGTAGGGGGGGGGGGGGGAGAGGGCAACTAGAGAGGTATAGTCGCGACTTCGCGAGCTATTTTCCCCTCTCTATTTGGGTCGCTAGAGCTCCTAGAGATCGCTGAACACAAATCCGGAACGTGGATGATTAATCGTCTACTCCGCGCGTCTTATGATAAATCTCAGATTAAATAATGAGTCTATTCATTTTCCGAGGTATTAACTATTTTTATCGTGTCTTGTATTATAGCGTGACATGTGCCGTATATACATAACCATTCCGTCGGCTAATCATCAATCGTCAAACACCGTCCCAACAATATGAATTTTTCAATACCTTTTTTTTTTTTTATCTATCGTCTATGCGTTTATATCGTACAGCAATGACCTAACGATACCTTAAACATATTTAGCACCTTATATTTTTATACGCTAAACAATTTACAAATTTATTAAATTTCTCACTGGATAAGCGGTACAGTGATTGATATGAGTAATAATAATGGAATGATGAGTAATATGACAAAAACCTCTTTTTCGAAACTTCGAAAAAAAATCAGCATTTTTATAATGACCGATGAATTGATGCCAATTTTTGAGTGCATTGACCACAATTCCTATCAATCACTTTACCGTTTATCCTAAATAATAATAATAATGTTTAGGGATAAAAAAAAAATTGAGCTTTTTTTTTAAAAGATCTTCGAACGATCCGCGTTTTCGACAATATTAGACCGCACCGATACTTTTTTTTATTCTCGAGTCAATGCATATTTTTTTACGACTTATCGACTTTCCCAACGTATTCACGCGCAGTCACGCACAATATTCCACGTTTTTCCTTTGCAATGAAAAAATGTTGCAATGCAAAATTTTACAATCGCTTACATAAATACACATATGGTATGTAGTTTTCGTTATATATTTACAACATGTTACCACCTATGAGATCATAAGACTTTATATTTCTTTTATTCTCTTTCCGTTTTCTACACAGCGCATTTTTTATTTTATTTTATTTCATTAACTGTTTTACACGCTTATTACAAAGATTGTTTACTCGCTTTTCCTTCCGCTTCGTATTCATATATTCAACAATTTTGCGCTAATTAATCTCACGTATCTGAGAAAAATCAAATGCCCAATTTGCATTGTATTCTAATTTAAAAAGATTTGATTAATTGGAATTAAAAAAAATTGCATGCTATGTTATAAATTCCTGTAATTGCTCCACTCGATCCATTCGAAGCAGTCATTGGCCAGTCTCTTCAATTCTCGTGTACCTATCTCTCTCGTCATTTGATTCTATCGCGAGGTAAACGTCTACGTAACGCTCACACGTGTTATCGCTCGTCGACATCGAGTATCTCGTGGCTCGCGCACGCGGCCGCGCGCTGGTCATAAACAGAATCCCATTTCTCGAATGATCGAGCCTCAGAACAGAATTTCAGAGTTCCGCGGTTATACGCTATGGCATCACGATGATGATGATTATTACGCTGCAACGTCGACGAACGTCGAATCCCATCGTATCCATCTCTATAAACTCTGCCCATCAATTCAATTCGATGCGTTTCCGGGCAGAATGTCGCAAAGGATTGTGGCATTGCTGGCGATACGGATTACAGCAAAGCATAATCGCCGGTCGGAAGGTATCCGATGTAATAACTTGATTTGATATCTATCCATATCGCGGATCCGTAGGTCCATTTTCTTGACCAATCCAAGTTGCCGATGGTATTTCTACATCGAAATAAATGATGAGGTGGAAGAACAAACGATTAGTTGGTAAACATTTTTTGTTGTTAAAACTAATCGCTTCCAACTAACCGCGAGTCGTCAGAAGTTATTTATTTTTTCAGTAGAAGTGTCTATTTTTTTCTCGTTTCATCGCTCAGCCTCGTTCCCTTGTGATCGATCCATCGTTGTACGTGACTCCCACCAGTGGAACTTTCGGTTGGTATACAAAGCTCTCGTAACTCCGTTTCTCTCTCGTATGCAAGGTGAACCCCCCTCGATGGCCGCAAACGTTCAGAACGATAGACGTAGGAAGTGTGCAGTACTTCGTTCCGTTTTTCCAGTCTTCCTACTTGGACTCATATACCTTGTTGGTGCACTCGGCGACCTCGTTGTGAACTTTCTCGCGTATCCTTCAGCCATCGTAACTCTCTCGTGTATGCAAAATACTCGACTATCACCTTTGGCCCTTTATCTAACCGGCACGTGCATATCTGGATTCGCATACAATACGATAGCAAAGTTGGCAAAAAAAGCTCTTGGATTTCGAGCTTTGGATTCGCGCAACCGCGAACGTGTACTTTGCGCATTGCACGACTTCCAAGGGACGTGGGCGACGTTACACGGTACTTGTATCTATTTTCTTGTTAAGCTGCAACATCCGTTTCATCACGTAAGAGGCCTCGTGAAAACGCAGGATCTCCATGTAACTCTGGCAAAAAGCATTTCATGGTTTCTTGCCTCGTAACTTGGCAAATCACTGTGCCACTGTTTCTTCACTAGAATTTTGGAAAACAAAAACAAGCCATGCTGTACTTCCGGTTTGGTTTGGGTTCAATTTTTTTATGAAGACAATTTCTTTCAATGCTCTAACTAACTGATACCGATGTTTCCGTATCAAGATACGAGTCGGAAGTTTATAAAAAAAAAACGAAAATTCACCACTCAGGTATTTTTTGTTGGCTATGTTTTCGAGAAAAACGAAAAAATCATTAACGAAGTATCCGAGTGTCGAATCTGAATTAACGATTATCCAAGTACAAAGTATTTACATTCTTCGTCGCCGTACATAACATGCTTTCGAACGGAAATGGCTCTCTTCTGCCCTTTCAAATCCGTCTTTCCATCAACCAATTTTTCCATCCAATTTCCTGATTTTCTCAAACACTCAACATGATGGAAAACTGTGTTTTCCCAAAACGTTCAACGCGACTTGTATATCGAACAATCTTCGCGCTTTCTTTACCTCTAACGCTCGAGTTTCCAGATTCATCCATAAAGCAGTACAATCGACTTTCAGTTGTAAAGGTTAGAGCGCGCGGGTGGTTTTTCATCGTTGAATTGCAGCTTCGCCAATCGTTCGCGCGATCGTTCCAGTCATGCAGTCACAATTCTGTAGGGCGTATATTTCTTGCACGCAATCGAAGGTTTCACCCACACGCTTTAGAGGGATAACGCGATTGAGGGGGTTGAGAGATGCTCTCGTAAAGAGGGTGGTTGCGCCGCTTCGTGACATACTTACCTGCGCCCCGGAGAAACGTTTAAAGCGCGACGAGAGCAGAGGGCAGTACGTCGTGTCGACAGATTTCAAAGTAACACAGACGCAACTCTACGAAACAAAACTCTTCGCACCACATGTTGCGTCTGTGTTCCTCTGGAATCTATAGAAACGACGCGTTGCTATGCGGTAGTCGACAGAATGCGCGAACCTACAGGCGCTCCGTTTTTGCATTGTCGATTAGTCGACAAAAATCGTTGGAGACAGAGTTAACGCAGGACGACGTCTATGATTGTCGTTGTTTAGGTCTGCCGCAACAGATATGTCTGAGGGTTAAGCACGGGGTGAGTCACATCAAAGATTTTTTAAATATATTTCTCTCGTCAGCTAGAGATATCGGGACAAGGGTTTCCGTCGAGTTTACACAATAGCCGAAAGCATTGACGTTGGCTATTCGCAATATTGATTTTCTCGGAGTTTATCCGAATGTTTTCCGGGTGTCGGAAATATATGTATAGAATTTTTCAACGATCTATCGGCGGCTCGAAATAACGTCATCAAACTTTGGTGACGACGAACTCGGGACGCCTCGACCCGGCCTACCTAGTTGGTCTCCAAGTTTGATTTCTGTAACGGCAGAGCAACACTTTCTTGAATGCCTGTCTGAATACCTTATTGAATATCGTATAGAATATCGGATTGACCATCGAACTCGCGTAACCCAACCACGTAACGAGATCGAAGATTTTGTGGTCTATGCGTTTTTCACAATCCGGACAAACGGCGGGCACGAGATTCAAAACGAAGAACGGTGCCCATAGTATGACGAATGTGAAGAATACGACGCCAAGGACTTTGGTCGCCTTTTGTTCGAGTCTTATTATTCTACCGTGGCGTGAACTGTTTCTCGATATGACGCTCGAAGTTCTGGAATGGTGGGTCCTCACCGGACCCGAATACCTCAGCAGGCAGGGCGACGATGAGTTACTCTTTGCTGCTAGGGTAGCTTGACCATTGTGGGCGCGCATCGTTGCTGCTCGGCGCAATGGCGTTGGTCTCGATGGCGTCAGAAGAGTTCTCGTGCTGCCTGAAAATGAACAACGTCAAAATTCAATGACATCAACTTTCGATTTTGAATAACTATTACGAAAAATACGTGCCGATACTGGAGCCGCGTCTGCCTCCGCGCCACGTGACGACGGAATTCGCACCCTCGTAATGTTTGCCTTCGGTTTTCGGCGTTCTTCCGAGAAGACCCATGTCGAGACTTTTGCCAATAGGCTTAAGGGTGTCGCTTGAAACGATGACGACTTCGCTGGCGGGTGGTGGCGGTGGTTGCTTCGACGATTCACCAAAGTATGGACACGTACACGGCGGTGGTAGCGGCAATTCGTTGTCCTTTTCGGAAACTCGTCTCCGCATCTGATCTTTAGCATCCTCGAGATTCGGACTCGTCCAACTCGAGTGCTGTTGGCTGCGTAGAAGCGTCGATTCGTGAAAGCTGAGCGAACGTTTACGCATCAATTTCGGTGAAGTCGAGTCAGCCCGTTGCAGATGTGCCTCGTTGTAGGTCGAGGCTCGTCTACGATGTTTCCATTGACTCGGAGGACTCGGCTCCTCTTGGGTCATCGATAGACTGATTCTCGATCCTGAGACGCTACTCGTACTCTCGGCGCTTCTGGAAAGATCAATAAAACATACAATACGTCTCCGTAGTGACAACTCTGTAGTTGCTGAATCTTCAGTACAGTCCTTGAAAAGAAAATCGAGTCGATTGGTCATTGGACGACCTCTCCGAGAAATAGTTACTCTTCCTATTGGATCGACAATCTCAACAATCATCTTCAGCTTCTAGTTCTCGAGTGCATCGATATACTCCAAGTTGAATAAAACGATAAGGAACGTGTAGAACCGGAAATCTCTTCGTCGATTCCGTTTCCTTCAAAGATTCTCGGTGCCGCGTGGAAAAAAAATTCGTTTGCAGAAACTTTATAGTTTGAAAGATTCGAAATACACGGACTTAAGGTAGAAGTGCGAAAAGCCTTTTATCCACACTTTCGTCGGGGGTCAAAGTGAAGATGGTTGTATGCCAGAATAAGTCGGTGAAGATTCGTGAACGAGTGTTCTCGGAACAACGGGCTCATCGAGATACAGGAAAAGAAATGGTAGAGCTTGTTGGAAAAGTTAGGAAATTGACGTGGATGAGGGTTGGGGGGGATGAAGAAGATGCTGCCGGGACGGAGTCGATGTCGAGTATCACGGGAGTGATACAAAGGCTCTTGTTTCGTTAAGGAGGAAACGAATGAAATACAGGAACATGGAAGAAAAGACGTATAGTTCTGTCTTCACGGTTGCCATCTATATTGGCTTTAGAGTGGGGGCGGTACTGGCTATCGCCGACAAATTGGAAAACCGTTGGCCATTGGGGCGAACGGGGCCGTGGGGCCAAGTGGCAATAGAGGTCATAGGGTCTCGTGAAGTCGAATCGCGAAGAAAGGAAAATACGGAACGAGGGATGATGGTTTTCGAAGAGAAGAGGCCTAGCGAAATGACCCAGCATTGCTGTTGAAACTTTGCGTCGATCGTAGGGTTAACTCTCCCCTACCACCTCCCACATGACGAGCCGAAGCAGAAGGACAAGCCGAAGTGCTTCGTAAACAAGATAGGTACGTAGGTACGGCTTGCCACTTTCGCCGGCGCGATTTCTTTTGATGTTTCAAGGGTCAAAAGTCGAGACTCTCTTTCCACTTCTATTTTAGCACCGCTCGCGCCGACCACACTATCGTTTGTTCAAAGCCTCGTACGCGTCATCTTCTCGACCGCGAGAGCGCAATTCCGACATCCCAAATTCGATCGAACAATGGGCATCCACCCGTATTTCACGGCTCGAAAATTCGATATTTGAGAGAGAAGATTTTTTTATTCTTTTTGGCAAAGTTATGGACAAAAAAAACGGCAGGTGATTTGGAGGTGACGTCCCGCGGGGATTTAAGACCAATGTCGTTTCATTCTTTGCGTAATAGATTTCTATACATTTTTTTTTCTCGATTTGCTTAAATATAACAAGATGTGGAAGGAGTCAAATTTTTTTTTAATATCATTCGATAAAAAATTATTTGAAAAATTACACTACTCCTAGAATCTTTAAAAGTCGAACCTAGGGATTTTTTTACTTGATCGGTACTCTATTATCGGTAAACAACCGTAGGGAATTAGTGATATGATTTTTTTTACCGATAAAGCAATAAGCTCTTCGATTTACGGCTCGGATTTTTTTCTCTCGCGATACCCTTACCTCCGTCTCAATTTTCCTCGGAACTTCTTACGGTTCTCATTTTTACGCATCGCTGCGCCGAATCAAGAGTAAACATTGAATGAATTTAGCTCATTCGATGTGGAAAGGAAAAGCTTCGCCGAAGAACAGGGCAATAAAATTCTCGAGGAGAGATACCGGTTATTGCGAATAATATACAAGGCGTACGATGAGTCTCCGCATTGCCTTCAGCGATCTATTATTTCCTTCCTTTTCTTCGTTACCTATTCCATTCATCTATATCCTATTCCCAACGTCCAAACCCATCCTTCGAGCTCCTCTCTCTTTGACAACGTCTCCGCCCGACTATACGCTGCACGTTACAGCAAACCGGTCACCCCTGTGCCTTGTTCATCCATTTCCCTCGAGTTTGCCTTCCACCTTCCATCTTGCAAAAGACTAGAGCAGCCGAGGCATCACCAGCAGCATCAACCATCGACCCGTGTCGAGAGCAGGCATCGCGATATTAATGATGGCACACGTGGCCCGAAGGAAGCATAAGAGAGTTGCACAATATCGTCTCTGCCAACTGCTCGATCCGATGCTTTATCCATATATTTTTCTTGTGCGTTCCTTTTTTGCTACCTTATGGCTGCTGTTTCGTCAATCTTTTGCTGCTTTGTCCCGTTATTTTGCTGCATTCCGAAGGAGAAACCGGAGCAAGCGGTGCATCTATTTTTCAAGTGGCGCACTTTGTTTTTCATTCCTTGAGATGGTGATCGAAAAACGCCTGAAAAATCTTTACATAGTCTGTTTTTTTTTCACCCAAAATGGGTTTCTCGGCGACGAAGGTTTTCTCAATCCTTCGAAGCCCATTTTCTCGGCCCGAAACCAAAATGACTACTTCGCAGAAAAGCCGCAATTGAATCCAAGCTTCTGCCCGGTCTGACTTAGTTTACGAGGTCGACGATGTCCTCCGCGTCGACCCTGGCTTTTCACCTCTGACACTTTCATCACCCCTCTCCCGGGCTCCGCGATCGGCAACCCCAATGACATTATCGCAGTGTCCAGCCGTTATAGAGGATTGCACTTTGGTGTTGGGCACAACATTCAAAGAGGAAACTCAAAGGGTAAGCCCTACAGCAAGGCCGTCGCGAGGGGACTACGGGGAGGCGAAAGTTCGTGTGGTACTTGCGTCTAAGTAAATGGTCAAAGCTTTGGGTTGGTTAGGTACGTGTATATACGTTACGCCATTAGAAATGGTGACTTCCCTCCCCAATCAAATCGTTCGTTCAAAGGTCGTCCGAAGCATCAATATCGCCGAGTGGAAGCTGTCTTTGCAATTGGGGAAAAATCCTTGTTACATAAAGATCTCTCTTTACATGGGTAGAGGTACCGTTTTTCGCCACTTTAGGTCCCAATGTGGCCATCACATTTGAAGCAATAATCGAATAGATCATTTGGTGAATTTATATGCGAACTTTTGAAGAATCAATATGCGGTTTTGAATAAAAAATTATTCGATGAATATAATAATAAAAATGGCCACAAATGGTACAGTGGCCACTAACGGTACGTCTACTATATAAAAAAAAAATTCCCGGCCGTCGCCGTTGTGTAGAAGACGGGAGGTTAGGCATTGTGTTAGTCTCGCAGAGAGGTTAGAATCGCGGAGGGGGGAATATCAGGGAATGTCTATAGTCACGGTGGTTACGATTGCAATACCAACGGTTGTCTGACTTAGTCGCATTGAAAGAAGACCGTCAACGATCGGAAAATTGTGTTTTTTGTAGTACTTACTGTACGCTAACGCTGATGAAATGCATATTATATGAAAAAAAAAAAAAAAAAAAAATGAAAATTAACTGAATGCAAATTCATCCCGTTGTCGCGCGTAATGAGGACGAATAGCAGGAGGGTGCAGAGGGTCGCAATAGAGGATCCAGAGGGATGATAAGCTCAGGGATATTTAATCGGTGGGAAATTAACAGAATGCCGTCAATGTGCAGTCGTTGAAAATCGACAATGCAACGGGAAAAGTTTACGAAGGACAATATAATATTTTAATCGGGAGAGCTATAACGCGTTTGAATAGCATACGCCGAAGTGGAAAGATATAACTCCAACAATTTGACTGTTTCCCACGCAGTAGTTTGACGCGCTCGACGCGCGTGAATTATTTATCAGTGAATTATCGATGCCGCCGCGCGCTGATCGCTCGTTATATATTCTATGGATCGAGGTGTCTGCTGTGGAACAGAGACACTGCATCCGAAGTTTAAAAATGTTTACAAACATTCTGAATAAACTTGGAAAAAAATGCGATTGGATTAAATGTTACATTTTTTATTTTTTAATAAACTTTTTTTTTTATATAGAACTTTTTGTAATTTATTTACCAATTACTCACTATAATAAATCGTAACTAAATTTTGAAAAATCTCTAAATGTTCTATTCGTTTTTTTATGTATATTCGTTAGATTTCAATTTTATTTATATCTAAAAATCACGCGGCCGGCCTACAAAAAAAAATCTATAAATAAATTGAAATGTTGCATTTAACCCAATTAATTTTTTTTTTCATGATATAGAATCCGCGACGATTAATGAGACACTAGTGAAATAAATTACGTTCCCCTTTTTTTATGGCAATCATTAAAACGGCACGCAATGATACGATATTTGCCGCAAATTGCATCGCGCTGAAAAAAAAAATTTAATAACTCCCACGATAAATTGCGAGAGAAAATTTCATCGCTTTGTCGAGAAGCCGATTTCGGTGGATTCGTCGTAAAAGTAGAGTTTCTCATAAATGTATCGCATGCATTCAATTCATCTCGTTAACAACAACTCAAACGGAGAAGGAATGAATTATGCGCATTGTTCTTGAATAGTCAGGCATTCGCATAATGCGATTTTGAAGTTCAATCCGCATAGAAACTCGAAGGTAACAAGTGTTGTTAAGCTGCGGAGAGGGCGGAGGGGGCGGTGCGATCACTTTAACTGGTTACACGGTAGCAGCGAAGTCCGTTTCGTATCGTCGTGTTTATTATTTCGTTTTTCATTCTTTTTTTTTTTTTGTTAACTTGGTAAGTGCAACTTTACAATTGCGTTAAGTGCATTTTCGTGACAAACGGATTACGCAGCAGAGTCGACAGTGTTGAATGGGAGGCAGAGCCCCGTCGGTGGTGGGTAATTTTCTCTCGAAACAACGAGTTCGCGTTGCGTATTTATTACGACTCCTCGGAGGAAAGTATCTCGTTTTGAAACGAGAATAGAATGGACCCCGACGCATGGAGAACCGTGTCATTGAGAAAGTTTTATGACGATCGAGGCAACTAATATGAGTTGATAAGTACGGATAGTTCGCCACCGGCAACCCCTGTTCACTTAGTTGTAATGTTAAAATGATAAGAGGCGGTGCAGTGTAAAAAGACATCCGAGTGCAACGGAACTCCGAACTCCGAACTCAATAATACGGGAACTTTTTTTTTTTTTTTTTTTTTCAAAAAATAGTGTCGCATGCCATTTCAGTAATGTTTGTGACATTAAAAATGGTTCTTTGGAAGATTTTTTTATATATACGATTTTTTGCTATAAATATTATAATTTAAAAAATGTTTTGAACGCAAACGCGTTGAATATGCAGAAAAATGAGTATTATACAGCAACAAAAATATTCTTAAAATCGACGTATGTATACCTACAATTTCTTGATTACCGTCAATAACCTTCTGCGCTATTGACTGAGTATCAGAGATTTCCACGAAAAAAAAAAAAAAACCGGTCGCCTTGGCGCTTGGGAATCCCGTCGAATGACAACACGTTCACCGGTCGGGACCCTAGAGATTTATACCTCCAAACGAGCAATCTCGGCGCTCATGGAATTTCTTGCAAATTTTGTGACGATAATCTTCCACCCATCTTTCGCGCTCTCGACTGCCTATCTACGAGGTAAAGATGCAATCTTCGTAGCAAACTACGAATTTACGAGATGGGTGCAGAGAGAATTCAATAACACCTCCCTGTGCGCGGGGATGATGTAGAATAGTATTTTAGTCCAGCGAAGACGGCAGCACCGCCGCGTCAACGCGGATACCCGACAGAGACAATTGCAGGGATGGATATCATAATGCGTATATATACGCATATATATACGCGTGTGTACTATCGCGAAATCTCCCAACGGACACGCGAAGTAATACGCACCCGCGACAAAGTTTAGCGTGACTTTCGACCTTTTTCAACGTATATTGACGAGCTAATGGAGTTATATAATGTATCTGCGTGAATGTCTCACTCGTTACTGATTACGAAGCGATTTTTGAAGAATTTTTATTTATTTTTTTCCGAAATCGACGAATTAAAAAAAATACCTCGTAATAGCAAGTTCCTTCTTTTTATTGATTTTTTTTTTTTTTTTAACGACGCGATCAATCATCCAAGCAGGTAATTTTTTCTTCATCAAATTTCATTCGGTTGACTTCATTGCGACGAGTTTTTTTCTATTCGTGGGTTTCGGTTAAAAATGAAAAAAAAAAAAAAAATCGTTAAAACATCGATACCTTTGTTCGTTTTATCTCTTTTCTTAGCCGCTTTCCGGTCCGACTGGTGATGACGGAGTTTTTTTTTTTTTTTTTTTTTTTTTTTCGAAGTATATAACGGGGACAGCGCATGATCACCGTGGTCTCGCGACGCCCACGTCACGATTCGACGGAATTACTCAGGGTCTCTCACGCTCACCCCTTCTGAAATCTCTCTTCGGCACTCATTTATTTCCGTCCCTTCGTTCTATCTCCCGCACACAGTGCTACAATCTACTCGTTTTTTTTTTTATCCGCTGAGCCTCTTTTTTTCCGCGCTTTTCTCTTTCACGATCTCTTTAATCAAGCGCCCATTATAAAGAGATTGGAGGAATGGAATAGCGTGAATGAATCTATCGACGATGCTCGACTCGCACGCTCCTTGTGTTACAGTGTGTAATTTACATCCACGTTTATTACCGAGTACTTCTGGAATTATAGATATTTTTCATTCGGCTCCGTCACCGAACGAAGTATACTCCACAGAGGAAAAAATCAGTATTTTTAAAAAATTTTACGAAATATAAAAAAAAATTTCTTCTTTTTTTATAAAATATTAAAAAAAAATTTATAAAAAAAGACGATTTTTTTTTAATTTCATAAAATTTTTTAAAATTGCTTTTTTATAGAGTGAAAAAAAGTCGGAAGCAAAGCGGACTTCTTTATTCAATAAAGTCGACTCTCAAATTTTCTTTTCCGCAAACAGCCAACAAAGACTACAAAAGCTTCGTCTTTTCCCGTCATAAATCAACAAATAAATTTTCAACGACTCCGCTCTTTCGTGGAAAAAAAAAAATGTACAAATGACCAAAACTCGTTAAATATTAAAATGTCAATTTGCCTCGAAGTATTATGACGCTATGCACGCCAGCCGAGTGCCAGTAAAATATTCACGGTAAATATAGTGTACGGAAACGTCCCCCGTGTGCATACGTGTACCGAGAATAGCTTGTCGTTCCTCGATTTTTTTGCGGTCCCGTTGAAGTCGTCGACGTGAGAAATTCCCCAATTTCGCTTGAAGGAAAATTAAAGTGAAAAGGTGAGTTCCCCAACGAGAGATGTACCGTCGCAGGGAGTGGGAAGAGCGCCTAGAGAGAGTTCCTTCGTCGCAAAAGTGCCACTTTAATTTCTCGGGCATTCTTCGGGGGGTGTGAGGGTTGAAAACGGTAGAAAGACGGGATATAGAAAGAAGGATAAGGGGAATGTCGAAGCGTTAGAAGCACCATCGCCGCATGTGTGGTAGCGAGAGACTCGAGGGAGTGAAAGGAGAGGAGAAAGGGACTCTCGAGTGTACTTTCCTGGGGTGGTGAACAGGAGGCGGTGGTTCATAGACACCGCGAACGAGTTTCCTCCATACGACGTTTCCGACTTAATCCTTCTACTTCGGTGCGCATCGACAGGCAAGAAGGGTAGAGTCGTACCCGTTCTACCCACCAGCGGTTCTTCGATTGCGGTTTTATTATCCTCTGTCTCTCATTGTACCGTTTCCCCGACTTCTCATCGACCGGTAGACGCGCACAGACGGCCCATAGCCGACGCAACGGATACTTACATCGGCGTAATCTCGGCGGCTGAAGCTGAGAATTGAATTCGACTTTTTTTTTTTTTACCGTAGAGCAGCAACAAGCCAGCCGAGTGTTCGCCATCTGTTAACACATAACTCGATCGGAAACCGATAGTCGCTTCTTCGCCTATCTCCGCGACACCCCTCCGCCAATAGCTATGCCACGTACTCTCATTCACGCGATAACATCCTTCCGAAACGATGAAATTATTTGATTTCGATCACTGCTTTCTGTTACACGCTGTTTACGTTTCGTATCTATCATTTCGTGATTAAGTTTAGTCGCTTCGTCGACCGGTAAATCGGACAAATTTTCGAAGCTTCGTAAACGAAATTTGTGTTATTTTTTTTTTAACTAATAAATCGAAAATTATCATTGGGGATGAAAAAAATAATTTTTTTCCTTATTTCTTCGAGTAAAAAATAATAATAATAATATAGAAGTTTTTCTTTCTCATTTCTTCGAGTACTCGAATTCATTGTGGGAACGAGACAGTTGCTAGTCGTTCGAAATGCGTCCGTTACGTTTGCTTTTTAAAATCCTTGGTTGCGCGAGTTTCCGTCGTTCCTATCGCCGGTGTTTATCGTTGCGGAAATGTCTCCTCACTTCTCTCCGCGATGCGATGTTTCGAATGCGACAGTTCCATCAATAGGATCCCGAGAGCGTCGCGTCGTTTCCCCGGTTACAGCATATACGCGTCGCTTTTATTGCAATATATCAACTTATATATCGGGAAGGATATATAAAAAAAAATGACGTCAAACAGCCGATCCGTGAGTTTTTCTTGAAATGGCACCGAGGGCAATCGGTATCCCCATAAATCCTTTAGATTTTGTCCCCCGCAGCCTTTCGATCTGTGCGCGCGATCAAAATCATCCGATTCGACAGTTTGACGTTAATCCACGGCACCAGATAGGCGTATCGATTTTATTTTTTTTACGCGGACACACATCCGAAACTTTATCTTTCGGATGTGACGATTTCGTTTTTCCGTTTTCAAGATTCTTGGAAAAAATCGGGCGACGAAAAAAATGCAATTTGCACAATTTCAAGACAAATAAAGTATTAATTTCGTGTTAAGAACGGTTTCTTACCCATTTCGAAAGCTGCATCGCCGATGCGGAGGCGTTTGGTGTTGATGATGATAGTGCTGATGATGATAGTGTTGATGATGCTGATGATAATGTTGATGAGGCGGTGTCTGACCAGAGGCGATAGCTTGATGCTGAGGCGTCGAACCGGGTTTGGGGGTTGTCGAGGGTGTCGTCCCGGTGCTGGAGGCGATTGGCGTTTGCTGTCCGGAGCCCAAACTCGCCATTCCCTCCAAACCCCTCGACAGCTTCAGCATCTCCGCACCGAAAGCGTGAAGTGCCGACATCGCTGAAGGCGGTGGTTCACTCTCCGGTAGCCATAGTTCATGGGTGTCCAGAGTCGTGAGTTCCGTGTCCGTCGACGTACCGGAAGTGTGCTGAGGGGTACCGGCACTTCCACCGCTACCACCGCCTTTGCTCAACAGTAGACGTCTCCACGTGCATCGCCTCTCCAAACCTGCAACTCACCGACTAACGATTAGTTCCACCTGCCCTCCCGTCCTATACGTATAATATCGTCTCTCGAAAAAGTAAACGACTCGGTCATTGGCCATTTTGGTCGAAGTAAAGAAGTTACTGTTAAAGGGCTCAGCTAGTCAGCTAAATTATGTCGATGTTCGCCAAATTCTGGTGTCGTTTTTAGTAGACACAAAAATCTAAAAAAAATTCTATGGCGTCGGAAAATGGTTGACGATCGAAAAAAACTCATTTTTTCAACGAATTTGGCTGTTTCGACCCCATTGAACCGATTACTGGATGGGTGACTAACTACTGTATGCAACTTATTCTCCACCATAATTGCAGTAGTTTTTCGATCTCTCGTGACTTCGTCACGATTTTCTTTCGTGGATCATAACGGAGACTATTAATTCTCATCTATGGGAACGCGGAAATCGGGTCGTGGCGACGAGCCAAAACGATCCGATCGATAGTTCCGACGGTAGAGAGAAAGTGCATGTGCCGAATTTTGGCGCATCGTTCAAACTTCAAATCCTCGACAGGAGTATTCGATTTCCGGTTAATTTGAATCTTTGACTCTGTTACAACGTCGCGAAGAAGCGGATTTGCTCATAAAGCTTTCGTGAGGCGGACATTTCGACGGACGATAAACTTTTGTAAGCGGCATTACTCACAGAGAAATAAAAATAAATCATTTTGAATGATAATCATTATAAATCAATTGTACATAATTATTGACTATGTAATCCTTGCGTAATTTCTTCGTTTCATTTATTCTTATCAATTCATTTACACACGCGAAAGTAACATACGTTAGGTGTCTATCTCGTGTTTTAATTTTCCATCTTTCGCGTCGGATATCGTGTTTCTTCCACTCAGACTCTCGCGAGATAATGGACAAGTCACGTGTGAGATAATGGATTGGGATGAGATGCGAAGATTCTTCACTCGTGGATACGTCGTGTATATATGTCTATATATATATATATGGTGGTTTAGATATGTACACTATGCTTCACGGACGAATGGGGGCGTAACGTTTTTCGCGTGTAGCCGACGTCTCCTTTCTTTGCTTCGCATTCATTGCCTATGACTGACGTGACCGGATTTAATACAGTTTTTGCGGCGTCAGCAATCTCTGCCGAAAGGCGTCTAACTGACACACCACCGGCACACCATTAGCAAGTAGATTGGCCGATGCAAATCTTTCACGCTAATTCCTTTGCGCGCGGCTAACACGACCGGGATGATGGCTCCCGTCGCTCCAATTTCGATTCTCCCCGAACTATCAACGTATATTACGCTCGCGCTGCTTGTGCTCCGATTAATATATTCCACCTTCTCGTCTATCATTTCGTTTCCGCTAAGAAATAATAAAAAAAAAAACCTTGCGAGTTATTTGTTTTCGCCGTGCAGTAGCTGCTGCGATCACGAATTCTTCGACGTGTTCCTGGCACGCGATGTTCTTTTTTTTTTTTCCAAAATCCCTACGAGGCATCAAAGAAAACGAAGGGAATGGCTTCGAGAGATTGAGATAAAAAAAAAGCAACGTGAAAAAGAGAATCTCATGGACCGTGGCGTTATTAAACTGCGATACACGACCCTCGCTTTACGTCGCCGCTATATATTGATTCTTTCGTGGATCCCCCGATCGCCGGATCATGCGGTGACCCGGTCACGGCTTTCATCTGCAGAATAGAAGCGGAACTCGACGTTGTTGAAAACTCCTCTGCTAGTTATTAAATTTTTGCCGATTCATCTACCTTCGCACCATTATTATTTTGTTTTTGCACCCCCCCCCCCCCCCCCCCCTCCTCCCCTTTGCCGCGATTCGCCTAACCGGTTTCTCTTGTTTCCGATAACTTCGCGACATTGTGATAGATGAATGTGCTATTTGAGGCATACGGAAGCTTTCGACGCGATCGCTGCGGACAATAGACGGTCAACTGGCTTCCCTGCCGGTCTGACCGAAGATCAAAACCCCCTGAAGCCCTTCTTGTCACTTGCGGTCCATTGTGAATTCCTCTGAGCTGATAGTAAAAATCTTATCCTCGTAGAAAAGATTTCTTCTTTTACGAAAAAAAAAAAAAAAAAAAAAAAATAGGTTTTTCCTTGGTGTTTCTACCCCCGCGGCGAATTGTTGCGGAGCTCTCGTAGTTCACATTCTTTTGATCCAATAACGCGTAAAACAATGTTTCACAATGGAGTAAGAAAACGTAGGAAATTTTACTGAAAATATTGCATAATTCTTTTTTGCCGACGAGATTTTTTTTTTTTTCTTTCGTTCGTAAGATTACGTCTCATTAGTCCGGACTTTTGAATTTTCCGCAGAGTCGCTTATCTTGAATCGGCACTGAGGAGAATGATGAAAAGTGAGGAAAGGCAAGAAAAATAGTAAAAAAGAAAATAACTGACTATCTCCGCTAATTATACACGCGGAACATTACCACCGCGATCTCGACGAACTTTTGAGATTATGACTTGGGTAAAAAATTTTTTTAAACTCGCGGATTTCTCCGTTCACCGTTCCATCTTCTGGCATCGTTTCATAGAAAGCGAGTGTAAAAAAAGTTTTCGCCGCTTTGGGGAAATACCCCGAACTACAGTTCGACGCGAGGCACAGAGTAGAGGTTGGAACTTTTTTTTTCCGGTTCCGCGCGAACGTTACGATGTCGAAAAACTCGCGAAATCAAAAAAGATTCATCTTAAAAAAAAAAAAAAAAAAAAAAAAAGTTTCGTCTAAGAAAAAAATGTCGCCGCAGGTTACACCGTAACACGGAGTCCCGTCACAATCAATGCAGATCGCTGGCGTATCGACAAAGTAAAAGTCAATTTGCCTGAGTTATACTTCGAGTTCTCAATCTGATTAACTTATTTGCGTGACTTCCGTTGCGTGTGGAACACATACGAAATATCGTACTAAAACTAATATTCCCGACATCGACGAAATAATATAATTTCATCACTCAATTACGATATAACCGAGTTAAACGAGGCGCAGACGCGTACAGGGCGCGGGCGCGCGCGCGTATCAAATTAGCGAAACCTGTCGCGACCTTTGGGAGTACACGTTCATCGTTGCCGGTGGTTTTGACTTCACAAGGGCGCTGTCGTCTGTTCTTAAGTGCGATACCATACACCCTTATGATTTTAAGGGTTAAACACACGCCGCAGAAATTCGTGGTAAACTTTGCGTCCGCGGAGAGTACTCAACTCTCTACGAAGTCTACTGTTTTTCGTCGACGAGACCAAGAAGAGTTCTCCAAGAATTTGTAGAACGATGTATGCGATTTTTGGGCTTCTCGCGCCGTCGCCAACAACCCGATGTTTTCGAAAATATACGAGAAAAGAGGCGGTCTTGTTGACAGAAACGGGAGTCGGGAAAATCGGCGAAACACGAGTTTTGCTATCCAATTGATAACAATGATAACGCCATCGTATCGATGTTGTCGCGACCTCCGAGGCATCTGATACTCTGATTTCGATTTACTCATTTTTAAACGAAACCTCATATGGAACTCGCAAACAGCCGATTAACCCGTTGATAATACGATACGAATATTATATAACGAGCCGTCGCAGAAAATTGAAGAAAATTATGCCACCAAATTTTTTTTTTTTTTTTTACGATGTAAAACAAATTTTGAAATTTTTCGTAAATTATCTGCAAAGCCATTAAGTGACGAAAAATCTCGAAAATCTGCGTTGCATCGTAATTTTGATGGTTTTTTTTTCTGTTTTTGCAATGACAAATGACAGACTTCGTAACAGATATCAGATCGCGCTGATCACATTAATAATATACGAAAAAAAAATTTCGAAATCTCGAAATTTCGAATCTCGTAAACCGTATACTCTATCCATCGTAATGAGACTTCTTTTGAAGTACTTTAAACGGTATGATAATTCGATTAGACTGAATCGCGAGTGGGTAAAAACGCATCCTTAATAAATGTAAAACAGGTCAGTGTACCTGGTAATACACTAACCTCCCGCGGCCGTACTTTGTGGCCCACCTAACCACCCGGAAGACCAACCTGCTGTTCCACCGATGTTCTGCCGCTGTTCCGCCAATAATCTGACCGTAAGAGCGTAAGTCAGCAGCATAACGCCCAGTGGAATGTAAAAGCATATAATACTCCCGATGAGTTTGTAAAGAGGATCCGGTATTTGGCAAGCGCCGTCCACCAGTACCGACGCGTCATCCTGAAACAGAAATCAAATGCTAATCAAACGAATTCTATAACCGCTATAACATCTTATCGTATCCATTTTAGGTATAAACGGTCCTTAGACTGCCAACCGAAGGTTGAATCCTACGAGAAGATAAATAACATTTCGTCAAAGTATCGACTGACACAGCGGATGTTCTTTAATGTTCGCAGAACCCCGGAACAGTGTCCAAGCGTCGTATCTCTGTTAGCCGAGAGTTACAATCCTCATGTGAGATACGGTGCCGCAATGGCATTGGGTATCGCGTGCGCCGGTACCGGTCTCAAGGAAGCCATCGCTCTTCTCGATCCAATGACCAACGATCCGGTGAACTTCGTCCGCCAGGGAGCACTTATTGCATCGGCAATGATACTGATCCAGCAGACGGAAGCTACGTGCCCCCGTGTCAAGGATTTCCGTGCGCTTTACGCCAAAGTCGTTGTCGACAAGCATGAAGACGTGATGGCGAAATTCGGAGCGATTCTCGCGCAAGGAATCATCGACGCCGGTAAGGGATTCACCCGATGATTCCGAAACGAAACAAAAAAGTCATATGCAGTAAATTTCCCGGGCAGCAGACTTTCCCATCGAGACTCGCGGGAGTCTCGTCTCACGTTCACAATGAATTTCTTATCCAGGCGGACGAAACGTGACGGTGTCACTGCAATCGAGAACCGGACACACCAACATGTTGGCGGTCGTTGGAGCTCTCGTCTTCACCCAATACTGGTACTGGTTCCCGTTGGCTCACTGTCTCGCTCTCGCCTTCACCCCTACCTGCCTCATCGCTCTAAATTCCCAACTGAAAATGCCGAAACTCGAGATACGCTCGAACGCTCGTCCGAGTTATTACGCTTATCCGGCGCCGCTGGAGGAGAAGAAACGCGAAGAACGCGAAAAGGTCACTACCGCAGTTCTGAGTATCGCAGCTCGTGCTCGTCGTCGTGAAGCCGAGAGACGGGCTCTTCGTCATTTCCACGAGTTGATGGAAGTGGTGAGTAAATTGTTCTTTCGCATGTTTGCCACCCCCTTCATCCCTCTGCCGACGAACTTTGCGACGGAGCTTTTTTTCGCTTGCAACTCTATTAATACTGCTGGAAACTACCAAAGTCCTCTAAGCTTTTTACGATCTTTAGAGATCATTTAATCGCGTCGTCATTTTTTATTTTTGATAAATGTCTTCACTGATTTTCATCGTCGACCGCCTTCTTTTCAGTGTAACGCGCGTTATTCGTGGCTCTTTAAAGCTGTTGTTTCTTCAACCCGCGACGTTTTTAGCTTTAAGTTTCACAAACTGTCGACCATTTGGGACCAAGTAGTCCATTGCTTTTTCGTCGTTCCTTCGAAAAGGACATCAGATAAATCAGTGACCTCCCGGTTACCTATATGGAAAAAAGTGGATTAAAAATATGTCTGTAATCAGCAATATATTTGGCGCGGAGGTAACTTGTCCCTTCGTATTCCTCCGTCAGTTGAGCCCTTCCGTGATTTTAGACACTGCGCTTTTACCCCCACTGTCACTTTAATCCTTTTGTGATTATAACGCCGTCGTGATTTTAGACATATCGTAACTTCAGCGCCTTTGTGTCTGTAGCTTTCTCGTGACTTCTGTTCTCTGATCATTGGTCCCTCCGTCGCATTAGCTTTCTTATTACTTTAATCCCTCCTTTGCTTTAGCCTTTTTTTACAACATAGATAACTCCATTATGGCAAATTAATCATTTCTACATGCTAATATCTCTCATTGATGTGTTACGTATACATGAATTGATTGATCGATTGATATACGATAAGAAGATTGAATCGTCCAAAGTGTCCGAGAAGTCTCGACAAATCGATATTTTTCCGCAGGATCCGCTAGCGGGCGATTCCGCCGAGGTGAAAGAATCTTCGTCCAGCAAGGATAAGGAGGAGAAGAAAAAGGAAAAGGAGAAGAAAGAGGCGAAGGAAAAAAGCGATAAGAAGACAAAGGACGACGCAGAGAAGACGGAAAAGGATAAGGAGAAGGAGAAGAAAGAGCCGGAGCCGACTTTCGAGATTCTGCAAAATCCGGCGCGCGTCCTACGAGCGCAATTGAAAGTCATCCAACTGGTAGAGGGCAGTCAGTACGCACCGGTCAAAGATGTACAGATCGGTGGTATCGTTATGGTGAAACACATCAAACCCGATTCCGAGGAGGAACTCGTCGAACCCGTTGCTGGTTAGTATATTGTTTTGAAAAAAAAAAAATAGCCGCGTAATTTCGCACATTTTATTATCCGGAAACTTCAATTCTTCTCAACGTAACTGCGCGGCGAAACTGGTCACGTTATCGTTATCGGAGTAAATCTTATCTGTATTTTTGCAGCTTTTGGTCCGAAACCCGACGAGGAGAAGGAAGCTGATCCCCCCGTGCCATTCGAATATACCGAAGACTGACCCTCAATGTTTGACTAAATGTTTACTCCATCGCCGTGGCGATCTTCATCGTAACGTCCCCAACGTCCCACTCAACTTCATTCGTTTTAATTCTGTGTCCGGCGCGTAACTCCAGAAAAAAAAAAACACTTTTTTCGTTTTGTATTACGAACAAAATAAACTGATCCACATACAATAATTGTTCAATGATGAATTTTACTTTATGCTATAATCTTTTACCCGTGAATATTCGCTTCGAATAATAATCGTCATGCGACTCATCGAGTGTAGAGTATTCGCCGGATTAATTCAACGAAATCGTTAAAAAAAAAATCATTATTATTTCGTTGCTTATTATTTTTTAAGATATGATTTGTTGAAAAAAGAAGGCAAAAAAAGATCGGTAACATCGTCCGCGAGATTATGAGATTAAATGTTTTTCACCCGAAGTTAAGAATACTAAGATGAGTTCTCGTTACAGATTCTTGTAATTTTAAGCCGAAAGAGAATAAATTTCGACAAAAAATTGAGATAAAAGTTTCCATATCCGCTTTCGCATTCCATCGCTAAAGTCTTCTTGTATACTCCCCTCTGACCGTTGTCGACCGTTCGACGTTCGTGAACGTGCGGCAGAGCGATTTCTCGAACACACGAAAACTACAAACGCCCGCGTCTTCGGAATTATTGGCTCGTGAAAAGAACTTTCCAGACCACGAGCCGTTTGCCACGAGGCAAACGGCTCGTGGGACATACCTAATTGATACCGAGAGGTATAGCAAAATTCTCAATGCCCTCAACAGCATAATCGTTGCAGCGTCGCGCGTTGTGCTTTCGATCGATCGCATGTACCAAGAAGAATCATTAATCATTACATCGTTCAATTATTTCGTTCTTTCAAAGACTTTTTCCGATATTTCTTCGGGTTCGTGAGAAATTTTCGTTATTTTTATTTATTTTTTTCTCCGTTCGCAAGAATGAGCGATGGAAAGCGATACGACCGGGAAAATCTGCTTTAGTATTCCACTGGAAATGCTCGTGATATATGGCCGAACCGACAGTGACGAGATTTTAACCGACTGCAAAGGTATGCGACTGCCAAGTCGAGTGGAGGCGGTTGCCGAAGCTCTTCTATCCTCTATATATGCTATTCGTCGCTCACATGCCGAGTTCGCATCTGTATATGTGTAACTGGGGTTGGAGAAGCATCAGAAGCATTTACGTAGAAACGCGCGCGCTCGTTGAGTCGAGTTTGACACAAACGAAACGTATGACCGATGCTTCCATCTCCGGTCTCCATCTGTAATAGTCATTCCTACATATATATAGGAATATAGGGGGAGACTGCGGCAAAATGGACTATCGGTCTAAAATGGTCCACGCAAACGTAACGGAACGTCAATACGGGGAAAATGAACCACCAAATCGAATTATTCAATCAGATCGAAGATTATGGAATAAAATGAGTTCCAGTGATACAGATATCGCAATATTATGTCATCGATGGGCTTTCGCCATCGGTCTCACGGGGGTAGGTGCTGACTACTGCAGGTATGTTTTTTTCCATTTTTTTTTTTTTTTCATTTTTACGAATTTTAATGTGTTAACAATATTATGGACAAATATTTTTTTGAAACTCGGAACAATGATAAAATTGAACGGCATCATCTCGAAACATCGTTTTCGATGTCGACTGTCGAAATATCTCGATAACCAGTCCACCGATCGCCTATCTAATTTTAACGCGATATTGATCGATACGTTTTCTACTATGCCGCGTAGGATTTTATGTACTCAAAAAGTTTTTTTTTTTTTATTAAATCAGAGATGAAATATTTACGTAACAAACAATATTTCCGATTCATTTTTTTTTTTTAGAAATTCCAAATATTTGTTAAGAATTTAATTAAATAATAAACAATGGATTTATGCCTCTGGAATCATGAGAATAGTCCATATTGGTTAACTGGTCCGTTTTGCCCCGTTCTCTCATATAGACGTATATATATACTTTATATATATTCAGTGGCTACGGCGGACGTGTGGTCTGGAGGATGATCGAGTAAAGGACATAACTCGGCAGGTGACTCCACGCTTGTGTACACATCCCATCGCTAAGGTCCGCGCGATTCTCCGATATCATCTACACGCGTTCACACAAAAGCCAACGGAACTCAGTTAATATCGCGAGGCGCGGAGCGCGGAGCGCATAAAGGATAGGTGCCTCGCGCTTCTCTCCTTCCATTTTCTCGTTTTCCACTGTGTATATGGAATAACAAGATATGAAATACGAGCTTTTAAAGTGAAATAGAATTCCATTCCATTTTTTTTTTTTTCTCTTTTTTTTTTCAATTCTGCGAGAACTACACGTTCGTACATTTGAAATTTATAACCTGAGCGCCGTTACGGACAGAGTAATCATCAAAATGTATTGTCGGCTCGGGTCGGATATTGGCGTGAATTGTTATTATTATTATTTTTTTTTCATTCGATAACTAATCCGCGATCGTCGCACGATCGTGTATCGCCGCATTTTTACTTCTACATTCTCTTTCTACGTGCCTCGTAAACCTTCGATTGTGAAACGATCGAAACTTCGATTAATTTGCCTTCGCGGACAAAAGTTTTTGTAAACGGAAGAAGAACACTTTCCTGCATTTTGATGCCGTTGATAAATGAACGATATCTGTAGGACAATAATCGATTGTATCCTCGGGATTAAATGCCGAGGTCACCGCTCTCGAAATTCGAGACGAATTGCTCAGTTTTAGTCTCGTATACTCTACAAAGTCTATCGCCGTGTGAAAAATTCACGAAAGATCGGAGTTTTTTTTTAATATTTTGTTGGTTATGTTGGTAGACGACTCTATTTTCGAGAATTAATCGAAATTTTTGCATTGATACCGATCGGCTTCAAATTCCGCCGCCCCCCCCCCCCTCTTTTCTGGTTCAATTAACTCGTCAGGTACGGACGTACGAATTAATCCCAATGGGACTACCGAAATGGAACTTCTGACTGGATATACGTTCGGCAATATGCATAAATGGAATGTAAATCGAATCGACGGTCCGCACGGGAGGTTTCGCACCTGAAACTCGCGGCGCGTATATAATGCTATGCGCATGACAAATCGTCCTCTCGGCGTTACAATCGACAATGCTCAGTCATGTTCGTGGTAATCCTGACGACGAGGCGTTCTCACAAATGCTTTAAAAATGAAGAAAAAAAAAAGGAAAATTCAACGCCCTTTAAAAACACATTTATCATCCTTTTCCGGAGATAAAAGAGATTTAATTTGATAAACGTCTTGTCGAAAGTACAGTGACAATACAAGACAACTAAAATCTCGCGAATTGTGCAGCGAGGCGTTTCGAAAATATTGAATTAAGTTCGGTACCGGTATTGTTACGATACTTTTCCAAAAACAAAAAATAATTTTTTTTTTTTTGAAAATCGACCATAAACACGCGACAACTACCGCCTGTGTGCAATAAATGCAATAAACATTGGTTAATGCATACATTTGCCATTCCGGCTGCGCGACTATTGTTGCCCATCGGAGGTTTTGCATTCTTCCGAAGCAACAGTTGTCGCGTAATTATCGATGAGTTCAAAAAATAAAATAAAAAGAAATGCATTTTCACGAGAATCGCCCGGTCGGAGCTTAGTACAATAATTTCAAAAGTGCTTATTGCCACGATATGGCACTTCGTTAATTGGAAAGGCATACGGGATCATCGTGCATTTTACAAGGCCACTTGAGGATTAAAACGATTTTTTTTTTTTTTTTTTTTTTTTTTTCAATTCATTTTTTCGGTATTCATATGCTTCCGAAAGAGTCCCATGTGCGGCATGAATTTCTATACCGCTCTGCGTGGCGATACGTGTGGCTTCCATATTTCTCTCGATACTCATATTTTCCCGTTTTTTTTTTTTTTTTGGGTATTCCTTACTTCGTGAAGTTGAAAAGGCGAAACTAGTTGAAAGGGTCGCGGGAAATGGGGGATTTGGTTACGTAGGTCATTACCTACGTAATGAAATCTTCCCGACAATACATTTGGTTATATATGGAGAGCAAAATATTTGGGCGGCGATCCGCGAGACACCGAAGGAAAATTGTTTTGACGCGACGCGAGATGCAATTGTATAGTTCGCCAGCGCTGCCGCGCTGCTTGATTCGGCGGGGATACACGTCAGCAGTAATAATGATTCATAGAATGAACTCATTACATTCGTTTATTCAAATAATTATAAATGAAAGTTACGTTTGTTTATCAAGTTGCGATTTATAGAGCATTCGAAGGAATTAATTCTCAATGTTCCTTTAAATTTGTGTCAAAATCGTTTAAAATTGTCTGATAACACTGTAACTTTTGCAGCGGTTTCGGGATCTTTGCAATTTTAATTTGCATCATTTTTTTTTTTTCTAAACACTTTGATATTATTATTCATATATTAAAAATATTTATTGCGCGGTTTTCTCGTTACATATTAAAATTGATAAAAAAAAAAGCCAAAAAAAATTCAATTTTTTTAAATTCCATTTTCTCTCAAACGGTGAAACTTGCATTACGACGGAACTGCACTTTCACCGGTAATTCCATTTTGTTATACAGAAGGAAATCCCATCGAGTTGAGTTAATTGTTTGAAAATCGACGCCAAGGAACGATTTACTTCCGAGAGTTTCATAGTGACTAAAATTTAACCGACAAGTTCTTCGAGTTTGAAAACTCGAAATGAGCCGCAAACGCGAAAATTGCGGTTATCATTGTTTCGTCAGAGATTCGTCCAGAATTCGAAGTTTTAATATCCCTCTCGCGTTGCATCTGAGATATAATTCCAACGGTATTTCGTACGATATAATAACTACAATTTGTTTGGAAATAAAATTCTCTCGCGACAATGTGCATTGTACTATTTCAACGCAACGCGAACCCGAAGAATTGCAACATTTCGCGAACAATTCTCGGATATTCGTCATAATTTTTTTTTCGTTTTTTTTTCCCGCTTGTCGAGCCGTTGCAATTGTCGTCAGCGTGAATAGAACGGATATGCTTTCTCGTCGCAGTGTCACTTCGTTGAAATTCAACAGCGGCACTTCGCGCGCGTCATAATTTTCCGACTTTCCCCTCGCCGAGTCGAGGACGCGAGCGATGTACCCGCGGCGTCGTTTCACCGAGTTAAGCGGCTTTTTCTTTCGTGGATTTGTCGTTACAAAACTCATTCGGAATCTCCAACCGCGTGATTTGCTATATCCAGTTGAAAGCCAAAGGGACGACTTTGGGTTTAACTTCGAATGAAACGGCGACCCCGGGATTCACACTGAGACCTCTTATATCCCAAGCAAATTGTCGGGCGATCGAAGTTCGCGATGGGATGTCGAGATCCGTAAGAATCAAAGTTGGCAAATTGTTTCCGAATGTTATCTCGGTAGATCGCGCGGAAATTTAGTTATTTTAAAAAATAATCCGTTGTTTTTAATCATTATTTTTTTTCACTGAATTTTTCATCGATTAAGATAATACAGATCGGCGTTTTTTTTTACTGCGAACTACGAATTCCGACGATACGAGTTTTGTATTTTTTCTCCTAAAAATAAAATTTTGTCGATAAAAAAAATTTATAATAATAATAATATTTCTAATTTTTTTTTTTTTAATATATATTTTTTTTCTTATAATACACCATTAGGGACGAGACACGGAAAAAGAAAAGCTCACCTTCGAGTACATAAGACTCAGCGGTAAACTCATCGCGATGCTGAGCAACCAGACGAAAACGATCTTCAGTATGACTCGTCGTCTCGTTTTGTTGCGTCCAAATTTCATTGGATATCGGAGGCTGAGATACCTATCCACGCTTATCGTGCAGAGATGCATTATACTCGCCGTGCAGAACAGAACGTCAAGACAAATCCACACGAGACAATAGACGGACGGCAAGGGAAAGTATCCTGGAAAGATAAATAATAATAACAATTAATAATAATTATTAATTTTTCAAATATTTTACTACAATTCATATCATCGTTCATTACATATTCGATTTTATTAAGGACCCCTTACGGAGGCTGTATGCGTCCGTCGCGTATTTTTGAAGGGTGCGATTCCCGTTAAATTTCGAGAAAATTTCGATAACTTTTTAATGGAATAATAAACTATGCAAAAGGTGCTAAAAACATTAATTTTCCATAATAATAATTTCAAAAAGTTATTAACAAATTAGTAAAAAAAATCACTGTTTAACTTTAACACTGTTTAATTATCGGACGATAATTCAACTTTTTCTGTAGAATTTTTTGAGTATTTTTTCGATTTTTCGAAAATTAGAAAAAAATTCTTTAAAAAATCATAAATATTCGAAAAAATATTATTTTTAGAATTTTTTGAATGCTGGATATGCATTCGATTTTGCTGAGTCACGATGAATAAAATATTGAGAAATGCTGTTTATTGGAGCAATCGCGTGACATATATATGTTTTTTTCTCAATCATTACCCCTCAAAGAATTTACGTTTAACGATTGCGGGACGAAGAATTTTGTTTGCCCTATACGTGAGGCCGCGTAGTTTCCTCGTTTGATAGCTTTTACGTGCGAGAACACCTGACTTCTCCAGGAATTCGGTATTCTCTTGGCGTATTCGTGGACCGTCGACAAAGGTTGTTTGACGGTGCAGTCCACCGGAGTCTGAGAGAATCTCACCGCCTCACGTTTTCCCTTCAACCCTATAACCATTAAAGTTCCAGGGGAGTGGAAAAGATCGATATGCCACTTTTAGGAGGTCAGTTCCGTGAACAACGACTGGCAAAAGTTTTAGGATCGTGTCGTAAAATCAGCCCCTCAATGGAATCGAATGCTTCACGCGTGGGTGTGTGTGAGGGGTGCGAGGGCTTCTGTAACGTCGCGATTGTCGTGTCGACAATAGTAAAATAGTACATAAACATAGTTCGATGTATATTGCTACGCAAAAAACGAAAGTCATTGTTAACGCATCGTCGATTGATCAATGTAGTTTTGTAGTGAAAATTGTTCGGGACGCGGAGAACTCGAACCGAACTACTCGTTATTCGCGTGATGATTTTCAATGGAAGTTTCACGTCCGGCAAGCAAAATATTGATCGAAACACGCGATGAGTAAAATTCGTGCAGTCAAATACCGGGCTTATGAAAAAAATCTTCAAACTCCGAAAAAAAAAAAAAAAAATCGGTTGAATCGACTAAATCAGCGTTCGCCGGTGGCGAAAGAAATAATTGCTTAATTAAAGGAAATAATTGTCATATAAAGGAAAGAAATAGTCAATTTAATGAACAGTTAGGTACGACGAATTAGGTGTTTCCTTCAATGGATGCATTTCTTTGTCAGTGCATTAATATATGCAATGAAAATGCGTAATAAAAATAAACTTTCGATCGTTCGATTGCGCAACTTTTTTCACCGAAATATTTCGATGTATAATGAATGATATAACTATCTGCCGCGCCAATGTATCCAGCTTTTGATTTAGGTTATCCAAATTCATTAATAGTAATGTGTTTTGGGAATATTTGAATTAATGATTAGTGGTTTACGCGATGTGTTTAACTGGATGAAATTATGAACCGTAAATAAATATGTTTTCCGCGCCGCTCGCGATAGGCAAATAAATTGTTCACATGAATATTGGAGGTAAATATAATCGCTTCCCGTGAAATATATCGAATAGCGAAATATTGAAATTCGCCTACGACGGAAGTTAACTTTTTTTTTTCAATTTTAAAAAAATTTCAAACTTCCGGCAATGTCGATTTTTTTTAATCAACTCGGTAAACATTCGACTATCGGAAAAATAAATATTGGAAAAATGTATAAAATTTATAAAATAACTGTCTATGATATTTATCGCGATTATAAAAAATATTTTTAGAAATAAATGAAAAATATTTGAAAAAAAAAAAATTGCGTGTGCGGTAGGAGAGAAATGTTCCGTAGAAAAAAAGTCGCAACGTAAGAATGCAGCGAATAAGTAGAAAATTGTGGAAATCCCTCTCGTAAAACCGGATTGATGCTATTTGCTTACCGGCGGTGCGGCGATAATAATCGTCGATCGAACGCAAAATTTTGCAACATTAATTAGGTAACTTTAATCGAACCAATATTTTGCGAAGCTATATCGGGAGTAAACAAACGATAATGAGCTTTGTTCGCTTCATTTATCGGGTTCGCGCAGCCTATAACGATTTGCAGAAATTCGTTGCGCGGTAAATCGATTTGAATTACCGGACTATCGTCAGAAACGTTTTCTCGTTCCACCGATGTGCATCCGGTATACTCGTTAAAGCGCGTGTAAGCTTAATGGCCTCGGGAAATATATGAGTTCGGCGTATTCAACCTCCTTGCTCCTAGAATTCATCCCCTCCGCCCCACCTCCGCCGGCAACGTAGAAAATATGGAGCGAAGAGTCCGATAAAAAAAGTAACCATAAAATTCTAGAAGACGGAAGTCCAGGAATTCGGACGTCCAGGGGATGTTTTGGAAAATGGTTACCACTTGATTATTCCGGTGATATTTTTATGTTTTTAACCTCCCGGAAACCCCCCCCCCCCCTCCCCCCCCGGACCACCCACGTAATTTTGGCAATACAGATATTTCTCCGAAAAAAAAAAAAAAAAATACAAATAATAATAATGTTGAATGAATTATTATTATTCAAATTCATTTTTGGCGGCAAACAATTTTTATCATTGTTATTATTTCCATACCGCACTATACTTGTTTTTCATAAATATTCTTCCATCCCATATCGTAATATTTTTTCATAAATGTGTATCTGAAATACACTTTTTATATATTCTGACATATACTGTACTTTTTTGGCAGAGATAACGCCACTATTTCGCTGTTTTACCCGAAAATCAATATTTTCATTCCATTATACCGAAATCGAAATATCACCGTGTCAGCAACGTATTCCTGACTTACTTCAGTTAAGTAATTAATTTGTCGATCGATCCGTGAGAAAAAGTCAGTAAAGCAGCCGAGAGGTAAAACCACTTTCGACGGAATTTCGTGAATTCCGAACTTTTTCATTTTTAATTACGGGGTTTAAATAAAAATTTGCTTTCGGTACTTTTTATCGATTAAATAACCGATTAATGCATCGATTCTCGGAGTTGAATGGGCATAGGATTGATCGGCGTCCCACACGTCGTCCCTTGCTGATTTTTATGTTCATTTGAAGAGATCGGAACGTTAGTGGCTGCAGATTATCAAGAAAATTGTATAGTTTTCCTCGTTATCTCGGACGTTACGCGAACCAGCGGCTGCGCACGCAATTCTTCGTCGCAACCCACCGGCAGGTATTTTTTTTTATTTTTTAATGTGGCGGTCTGGCGACCACCATATCGTTATCCACCGTTATCCACCGTTATGTCTCTTGGCAGAGAAAGCCGCTTCGAAGCTCTGAGAGCTTTCGAATGGCACTTATTTCATGGTACTAGTCAAAGGGAGCCGCATAGCAGCTTCTCCCACCGGTAACCACGTATCGTATTGTAGCTTCTCCGCTCCTTATACAGTATCCAGAAAGCCAAAGGCTTACGTAACGGGAATGAAATAAACTCGACAATTACGAAAAGTCCATTATCACGAACTCCCACGAGTCATCCGTTCGACCAAAGTCGGTCAATTTATACATTGCGTTATGATGTCATCCGCTTTCCTTGAATTACCTAAGCATGAGACGGAAAAAAATACTGTTTTGTCGCCGCACGCAGGTGTTTAATACGCGCAAAAGCGGAAATAGAGTGGCGACCTCCCGGAACGACTAAATGTCCGGCGTGTCATCGCATGACTCTTGGCATCGTGTGCCCACGTCGACATATTAGTAATCGCTAAATAGCCTATGAATACGAGGGCGCGAAGTAGTGACGGACAGACGGACTGCCGGACTGTATATCTCAGCGATATTTCTCCGTAAAATACTAAAAAAAAAAAAAAAAAAATTTGCTCCGAAAGCTGAATCTCTGTATTCGAACGATAAAAGGTTCTATACTGGTTTTCGATTTTTCACTCTGAAACGGATTTCTCGCTAACTGTATAAATGAATGAATCGGTGAGGAAATTCTCACGAATCATATATATGCCGATACGCGGCAACTGGTTACGTTAATATCGCACCTATGTGTATGTAGGCTGAGCGTTTCATGCAATACGTGAACTTTGAACCATTAATAATTCGTTTCGTTTCGCGCCTGCGCCGCACTCGGTATTCGTCGATATCTGTACAACCGAAAACGGAAGTTGCTTTCCAACTTGGAAACGCGTTAAATGTTGACCGCAAATGCGTTGCGGAACACCGGATGATCAGTGATTTATAACAGGCGCACCTATACGCAAAACAGAACACGAAACGCATTCTGATATAACAATACTATAGGTACACATTACATACAGAGATCGAAATGAAGAAACGCCTCCGAAAATTTTAAATACCCGTTTGCGATTCGATTCGATTTTTAATTATTCCTTTTTTCATTTTTTTTTGGTAAATTAATATTTTTCTTTTTGCGAAAGAAAAAGATTCAATTGAATGAAATAGCGAATAACAACAGCAATGATATCTGTTATATATGGAGCTAAAGATCGTAATAGATCGCGATCAATGAATCGATTTTTTTTAATTTAGTTGCTATTATGCGACGTTAAAGTAATGTTTAAAATTTCAATTAAAAAACATCGACAATTGACCCGTTTGTAGGCGCAAAAAAAAAATTCAGCAGAAAAAATATTGGCGTGAAAAGAGAATCGACTGCATACTGCACAGTCAGTTGGAGTTTCGGTAAGTGGGCTGCGATTCTGGCGCATGAAGCACTTCAGTAGAAACGGTCGTTTGCGGTCAGCCGTAACAAGTAGATACGGCACGTTCCAAACCCGAGCCGAGTGGTAGATAGCAATGAAACCGGTAGCAGCGGCGCTGCTACGCGGTCGGAAAGTGTTAAAGCACAAGCTTATGACGTGAACGTTATGTTAAAACAAGTGGCAAGCAGGAAACATTAAATTCATATACTATACTGTCCGTTAGTCATAACAGCGGATACACGACACTGATATCAGATTCCAGACATTAAAGTCAACAATTGTGCATATGGTCCATTAGATGTTTTTTTTACGTTAACCCCTTTCGTACGAAGGACATCCGTAAATATACATCCGAATTTCCCGACCGGTCGTTACCTTCAATCGCCCCGTTTAAGTATAAAAAATCGCGAAGAAATTCCGAAATAAATGATAAAATAACGATGAACTGTTGTTTTATCGACGATTCAATGAGATTTGTTTTACCATTTAGGGGTTAACGTTTTTCACGGATAAGGGGGTTGCAA
This sequence comes from Cryptus viduatorius, assembly GCA_964006125.1. NCBI lineage: Eukaryota > Metazoa > Arthropoda > Insecta > Hymenoptera > Ichneumonidae > Cryptus > Cryptus viduatorius. Next base: position 3,154,136 of record OZ023226.1, read on the forward strand.
TAGGGGTATGAAAATTTGCGACAACCCTCGAACAATATTCGTATCTTACCCAGTCCTCCCTTAGTGGGTCCAGGAACCCTTGCTATGTTAGGGAAACAATTTATTCCGCGATGATTTTGTCATCGCGTATTTTTAGACATCAATAAATTATTCAATTACACAGGACAAATCGCCTGTAAATTGAAAGCCATTGGACTTTGGAGGTTATGTGGGTGTAGACTGCAAAGGGTTTAAAAAAAGATCGCTGTTTCTAAAGCGGGGGCACGAGAAATGAGTTTTTAATTATGGTCTCCGTTGGCTTAAGGGTCTGCGAGAAAGTAAAATGAAAAAAAAAAAAAAAAAAAAACGACGGAACTTTTATCCACACTTGCTGCATCGTAGGTAACGGGCTTTCGACAATTAAAAATATGTACCGGATATTTCTTACGTAACCTCGGGGTTAAGTACTAAAGTAATATCAAAAACTCTGAAAATTGAAAATGTTCACATTCCTTTCTCATTAATTTATTTTCGTCCCGCAGCTTCTATAACGAAAAAGCATATTTTGTAATATATTTGGCTTCCTTTACGAGTCAAGAAAGTCGAATGAGAAAGCAATGTAAAAAATTCAAAATGGCGTAAAAACTGAATGACTGCGTAGATTTTGCCGAAATTCAATACCGATCATTGTTTTATAATAATCCAACTTTGTATCAAATTTTAGCCCATATCTCAAAAAATGTGGCAATTAGAGAGCCACGGCCATTTTTTCGAAAAATTGAAAACAGCGTAAAAACTAAGCGACTATATAGATATTGCTAAAAAAAAAATTTCTAAATTTTATTTTTCGACATTTTGGAATATTCTGAACATGTTTATATAAAAATCTTAAAAAAAAAAAAAAAAGACTATTCTTAGATGTTATGTTGTGTGTAATATTGTCCATAAGATTATTACGTAGATAGATAAATTTTTTTCGATTTCTATTTACTTTGAATATTAAAAAAAATTTCGAAATATAAAAAATGTGGTCAAAAGGTCGTCTACATTAATTTGATTCCTGTAGATACAACCGCAGGAGGCAATGCAACTCACTTTTAATTGGCATAACTCTGATTTCAAAGGAAACCATAAAGGCGCATGGAAAAGCTTTTTCCCGTAGCTGACATTCGAATATCGTACAAATATACGCGCGAACTATTTGCTTTTTGTGATCTCGACTATAAAAAAACCGATGACATGCGTCCGCGGAGACGTTGGTTGCAGAGATAAAGCGGGAAAAAAAAAAAAGTTTGCCGCTCATCCCGGCGGGCGGACCTATCGCGAGCTCATACGCCCGTACACCGGAGGAACAACAGCAACCCGCTATTTCTTCAATGTCGATCGATGCAACACCTAATAACAAGGGAGTCGGGATTAAACGCCACGACGCGAGAGAACTTGATCCACCAACCCTGCTATACCATTTTTGTACGTAACGATTTTCTCCCCCCTTCCCCCGGATATACATGAATCATTCGCGGCGTGACGTTCAAACATCCCACGCCGGTGGCCTTGCAAAGAATCGTTTTACACGACGATATTTTGACGCCTGCATTTTTTTCTTTTTTTTTAAATCTATTTTTCCTTTTTTTTGTTGCCTTTCCATTATCAGATTTCATTCACACGCTGAAGGAAACCGCCGCGAACGTCTGCGAAAATTATTCCGAAAAGGTCGTTTAATTTTGTTCACCGGGTTGCCGGTCGCATAATATATTACTTTCGGTCATATTTATGCGACACTTAACGCATTTACGTGTCCGAAATGCATTTATGGCGCGTTACGAACGCAAACAGCACCACACCCCCGAAGCTTCTAAAAGCTCTCTGGTCCCCCCCCCCCCCCCCACCCCCGCGTGAATCTCGTGTAGTACGCCCGCGTTTGTTCTCTACTCGACAGATGCTAAAGTTTAGTTTCGAAAGCCACGAAATCCTGGGGGTGTAAGAGGTTCCCACACTCGAATCTCTTTGTCACGTTTCGACGAGGAGCCCACGGAAATCCGTGCCTCGTGCGTGCGTGCAACATTTTAAATTAATTTTCGATGTTGGGACATATTCTTGAGTAGATTGCCATATTGTCGGGGAAAAGACAGTGAGAAAATAACTAAAATGAATTTTACGAAAAAAAATTCGAAAAAATTGATAATTCCGAAAAAATAAAAAAATGTCGATCAATAATTTTTCATTTTGGTTTTTTTTTTTTTTATATCAAAAAGGAATTGGGAATGCGAATAAAATATAGAAGAAATCAAAAGAAACGCCACTTTCGTACGTTCGTCGAAAATACATAATTAATTTTAACGTCACATCGATATCGTTGAATTGGAGCGAAAATCGGTAAATCGGTAAATAAAATAATATAGCAAACTGATTGAAAGAGCTAACGAGACGGTATGCAAAATTCGAATGAAATTCAAATGAATAATAATCTATTACGAAAATACGAAGGATTAACCAAATCAACGTTATTGCATAGAAGCAAAACGCAATGTTGCGGAATCGACAGCGGCAAATGATATTGATCCGGAAATGAAACATCGTTGCAAATCGAAAACTCTTCGTATTGGTCGCGTGTTCCTCGTCGAGAGAACTCATCAAAGTGTAATCCTAACAATTGCATTAATTACTTTTGCTTCGGCACGAATGGCAAGGCGACGGGGGAGGGGGTAAGTTTTGCGGTCAGGAAATCGGCATATATGATATCGAGGTCAGCGGCGAAACCCGTTCGTGTTTCCGCACCGCACGTGTTTATATCCAATTCCTCTCGTCGAATACGCTGTATCTCTTTAATTTTCGTTTCGTGCGTATAATACGGAACTTGGTGCGCAGTTAGATAATATCATATCATACATATGTCTTGAATCGACGTTATGGAGTCCTGTAGCCCTGATATCGCGCCTAATCGAGGTCCTTATCGTAGTATTTCCTGGTACGCGGCGCATTGAATACCGAGTGACTACGGGGCAAATCCGCCCCCTACGCCCCCTCGCGGCATTTATATTCGTGACCTGTTTGGGTTGTAACACGACACGGAATCGGGTTTCTCTGTTTCCCGTGTCCGTTATACATGAATTCGAATGTCGGCCTAACGAGTACACGTACTCGTCTCGTATAGTATCCGAAGATACTGTATTCGGTGGGTACCCTTTCCCGGCGTTCATAGACACTTCTGACGATGGCGTATCATGACGAACGAGTGGTCGGGGGTTCGATAGGCAGAAGCAGGTTTCACGCCCGTTGTATCTAATACAACGACAACGCCTCCGTTGTATCGATATTACCATAGTAATGGGAAACGGCTGCCACTCGCGATCAGCACCCGTAACCCTCCGCCTCCTTCACTACGGCACCTTCTCTACTTATGATCTAATAACGCGCCCACGCGAGGCATATAATCGACGAGAAACCCGCAAGTTTAGCGTTTTACCGGAAACAACAGTTACCGGAAACTCCCGGACTACTATATTCGTTCGAGAGGCTTCCTACTCTATCATTGGTAAAACGCTATCGGAGCGCCACAACTACCCGCGAGATCCCGCGCGTGCACTTTGATCGCGATATTAACACTGTGACGCTACGATGGATCCTCGACGCGGCTTATGCTGCCATCGTCCCGAAATTACAAGTGCTGCGAGCGCCATTGCGAAAATTGCATCGTAGGGATCTATCGAAGGCGATAAACAATAACAACGATAACCCTGCAGCTGCTGCTTCATACAGCCATTACGTATTTAACTACCGATCACCTGACCGGAGATTTGTAAACATATACACTCGTATTCTCATCAAATCAAACTGTGAGATTACGAAAAAAAAAAAAAAAAAAATTCTTACCAAATTTTCTCCCTGTTTTCTCTCGTTTGTTAGTTTTATTTTTATTCCAATTAATTATCAGTGATATTAGGATTTGACTATTACGATTCGCGATAAAAAAAACTGTACAAATGCAAATGCAAACGCCGGAAGATCGCGTTCGATAAAAATCCCAACTATTCCTCGAATCACCGTAATGTAAAAAAAAAATACATGTTAAATGTTGAATTCAAAAAGTGAAGTTGACTTTTCGTCGTGAAACATATCGAGCTTTGCGGGTCTAAACCAATTCCAAATGTAATTGGATATTTCAATTGTTCCGAGCGGTCGACCGACGATATCGAATAATCATGGAGTCGATTTGGGGCTTCGGGACTCGGACGGTTCTCGAGTGGGTCGCTGTTATACTATTTTTTTTTACATTGCATCCGGTGCCGGTTTCTTGGCACGGAAGAGACACGTTCAGTACCGCAGCCTCGGGGATATATACTCGAGGGTCTAATTTCTATCCACGGGGGCAGTAAATGCGCAGACCGATATATATATGTATATATACAAATGTAGAGGTTAGGGACTGTATTTTCGTGGATTTCTCGCACTCGAGGAATTTCGGTAACTCCCTACGATTCGTGCTGCTGCTCATTTCTCCGCTGGCAACTGCGAACGGTCGCGAGGTTTATACTGTAAATCGTTTCAGAAACGACAAACTATTCGACGGCTGACCCGATAACGCCAAAAGCCCGTTTGCCATATTCCGAGGTTCGCTTAAAATTCGTTGAAAATGCTCGACCGGCATTTATCACACTATATACACGGGTATTGGGTACAATGTTTAACCTTACAGCTGTTTCAACTCGTACGGGAAAGGGTTCGGAATGTGAGGTTATAACACTTGCGCGAAACTACTTCGAAACTAATACCCGAGTATCCCGAGTGGAAACTGTACGGCCGTTTAGTTTTAATTATTTAACAAATTCATTCGAAATTCATAGCGGCTCTTGGTAATTGGGCGACACGGCTCGCACGTGACAATTATTTCAAATATATGCACGTTCGCTAAACCGCGAGAGAAATCTGTAGGCAAACGTGTCGCTCTTGCGGTTGTCAACGCTGTTATTTCGTCGGTCGTCAACACATTTGCATTAATTGTGAGTGAAGAAAACAAACAAAAAGTGAATTAAAAATAATGCACACCGTTTTCGGTCCGTTTGGCATGATTTTGTTACCGGCAGCGACCAGAAAATAAATAAATAAATGAATAGAGACACAAAGGGAAATCCTCGTGAATTCATTATGCAAAACTGTCCTCAAATATTCCATTCATTTTACTCGAATATATTAAAAAATTATATTTTAACATCGAATCTCGAAAGCGAAAAGTTGCGAAAGTTTTATACGCGACACGTAGCTTTTTCACTTGGGATTTAACACTTTCACTGTTACATACGACGGAAGATTTATTTAACGAGTTTACGGTGAACGAGCGAATGAACAAACAACTCACCAACATACGAGCCCTCGTAATCGCTGCTCTGTTTACGTTTCCTGGTGTCCGCCATTTTGAAATACGAATGACAACACGTCACTATTCGTTATTTATTACGTTTATTTGCGATTCCTCTAGAACTTTGAAATTATTTTCATTAATCGTTTCACTGGTTTTCATGAGGTTAGGTTTGCTTGCGAAGAGTTTTCTCGTTTTTTTTAACCCTGCGTTTGACTGGTCCCTCGGTGGGGACCTATTCCACTCTCTTCGAGAGTTTTCTCGTTAGTCACGTGGTTTCATGCAAGCGGCAGTTGGGTCTAAGTATGGCGCTACACCGAGCTGCACGGTCTCGCGGCTTGAGTTTATTCATTTTTTGTCGCTTAAATATCTAGAATTAAATAAGTGCGGTATTGTGATATCTATCGAAGAATTTTTCTCGTTATCACTCGCGAAAGTGTTACGGACATTTTATACAAATAATATTCTTCGAAGTAGAAGTGAATGCATGCATATTGGAAAAAGTAAATTCTCAAGCGAGTCAGCTGTTCGCACCGTCAGGAGGAGCGGAGGTGTCGCACGATCGCCCGAGATAATTTGACGGATTACTGACGGAAATTCACGGTTCCAAAGAAACCTTTAAATATGAGAATAACGCGTCGTGAATGAGTGTGTGGGGCAGGTCATTGGTGTCGCCGTGTGACGATCGATGCTCTGGATATTTATCACGAGAGTTCGTTTGGCCGTTCAGACTGTTTCAATCTACAATCTCCGTCTCGCCAACGATACATTTTCATTCCCTTATTCCGAGAACGCAATTGACGCGTGGAACAAAACTCGTGGTGTTGTGTAATAGCGCGTGGAGTGACGATAGGTGACTCGTTAACGGAAAAGATTTGTCTGATAAAAAAAAGGTATTTCTCGAGTTTTCTTTTTTTTTTTTAATTGCATTCTTTTTTTTAATTAAATGTAAACAAATTTTTAAAAAATTTAAGAATTTTTTTTCTTTTCGTTTAACGGAAAAAAATTAAAGTAGAAAAAAAAAATTTTGACTTTTTTTTTAATGCATTTTTTCAATTAATGATATGTGAACTCTTCGTATTTCGTTGATAAATGAGACGACCGTGCAACCCTCGTGAATTCAGATTCGCGCGCATATTATCGGAATACAAAAATGACCCCTATATTGAGCCGTACCCTTCCGGTTGAGTTATCGGGAGGGTCACGCGGACGATCGCATTTTACATGCCGAAATCCTCGCCAGAGGGTGCGCTCGCGAATTTGGTCAACACGGGTAATTTGAATACTCGGAGCAATTGTGATAACGGTGGCTTCTCGCTAAAACCAACCATTTTTTTATGCGCATCTTAGATGGAAAAGAAAAATAATTTACTTTTTCGTATAAAACAGATCGGCATTACAATTACGAGTAGATTTTTTTCCTCGTGTAGACTACAACTGTTCTCATTTTTACCCCCTGTTGACCCTAAAAATCGTGCAGAAAAAGGTTTGTAGTAACGTGTGGAGTGTACATTGTTGTTATACGATAGTGGGCTGCTGCCCCGAGTGTGGGTACTGGAAAAGCGCACACCCGGTCTCGACTATAATCCAACAAAAGGAAAGAGACTCCTCTATGCTTTGGCCGTCGGTAATGACAAAAAAAGTCGGCCTGCGCGCACGTTCACGCGAGTTTATAAATTACGTACCTCCATGCAACAACGGAAAACTCAGCCACGAGAATAATACTGAGAGGTCCGAGACGAAAAATTATTTTCCACTTTCGTATTTTTTATTATTATTAAATTTCTTCGCAACGCTTTCGACAAAAATCCCGTTACGTGAAAATTATTTCTTTTTTTTTCATCTTCGACGAAAATTGCGCGGTTCAAATATAAACGATACATTCGCGAAAACGGCTCTTTACAAATTTTTTTACGGTCAATAATGGATATTTTTAAAAAAATGATTTATAGATATACTTCCTTAATACTACAGTTAGTATTTAACTATAGGATAGTATTTAAGGAGGATGTATCGTTGTATATTACCAAAGAATGAGATTCACGTGAAATTCAATGCAAATTTCGAATGCTTCTCAATTTTTTTTCGAAAATTATACTAGAATTTCAAAAAAATTTTAAGTATTCAAAACAATTATCGAATAAATTTCGTCTGAATGAAAAATTAGATTAACGGATATAATTCATAAAACAATGATTTTTTTAACTAACTTTTTAATAACTTTCGGAATTATTATTATGGGAGATCGATCTTCTTAACGCCTTCTGTATGGTTGATTTTTTTCGGATTTTTATTTCATTAAAAAGTTACGAAAATTCTGTCTGAATATGACGAGAATCGCACTCTTTAATAATTCGCAACGAAATACCCTCCGTAAGTTTCTAAGGCTATTCGAAAGTTCCATTCTTCGTAATGGAAGATAGACAAGGAAACGCGAGTTTGCGTTAATTTTTTATGAAACACTTTAATCTCGTGTATTATTCTCATCGTTTCTGACGGTATTACGGAAGACTCCTTCTGTCAATTTACCTTATAATCGACGCGATCGAAATTCTTCATGACGATAGCCTCGAGGAGGCAACCCTCTGCTATTTCGGGATCTATCTATATATTTATCTCATTCGTAACAATTCTTCGATTCTCCTTCCGGTTTGGGGCCGCAAAGCCCTCGACACGTGAGACTCGTAGAAGATGTCGATGCATACATCTCGAGAAGTTTCGATTTCTGTTCCCGTTGACTGCTCGCTGCCCTCCCGAATCAAGACGCAACGTCGATAGAAGACTTAAGCCCTCTGCCAGAAGGTATACGCGAACTCACGAGTTCTCCAGCCCTTTTCATCTTCGATACTCTCTTTGACGAGGGTTCGCGCTCTCGTAGAAACGCTATATAGCAGATTATACACTTGAATAATATAACGTCCGTTATGTGATACATAAATAAACCCATAAACGTGCCACATCTGCGAGAAATTATATTTCTTCGTTCAACTATCGTGCGCAATAATAAATGGATAGAACGTCGAAGAACGTCATCGATAAAAATCGATACACAGGCGTTCGTTCTTTTATAGATAGAAAAAAAGCCGACCAACGAGTTTTCGAAACGTAATTTTTTTTAGCTGATCATAAATATTATGAAAAATGTCATTTTAATAATAATTAGAATAGGAAAATAATAATAATAATTCAATAAATAAATTAATTAGGAAATTAATGTTATAAAAAAAAGAAACTCTTAAAAATATTAATATCTTTAATACTTCGAGAAAAATAAATATTTTGAAAAAATTTTTTCGAAGATTAAATAGATAAATAAATCAAATAGACGTCCTTAAAATTCGGTAGAAACTACAAAAAATTTGGGAAAAATCGATGTATTTCTTGTGTTTAACCCCAACGGGGTTGTGGTCGGTGGAGTTGCACCATTACCCCAGGTGCGTTCGTAAAATAGTATGAATTTCGGAGTTGAAGAAAGATCTCTGAAAAACTTGACTCAAGCGCTGCATGGCAATGAGAAGAAAGCTCGTAGACCGTTTCTGTATACCACAAGTTTAGCAGAGATCCACTCATTTCGTATTGTCTTAAACGTCCTACGCGCGAAACTAAGTACCTACTTGAACCCTATTATTGTCTCTAACGGTAGACACCGACAGACGGTATTGACATTGCAGAGACGGCGTTGAATTCACAGCCACTGCCAACGCCAAGGTACGTTCTCTTATTCGAGTGTACAGCGACTTACGACTTTCCTGCTGATTAAATCACCGAGAAAACAAGGTGTACTCCTTGCGTAACTCTGAAATCGACAGGATTTTTTTCCTTTTTTTTTTTTCGTATTCGAGTAGTTGAGGGAACGGCAAATAATTTCCGACGATTCTATTAATGCGTTAAAGAACCGACGTCATCATTGAGGCACTTAAGGATGAATTATCCTAAAGCTGACTTAACGTATCCCAAGTGTGTGTGTCGTCTATATGGATGTATGTTACGAAAAAATGACTAAACGACTTTTTTTAAAACCGCCGGGGTGGACGATCAATAATTCACCTTTTTTTTTTTTTCTCCTAAAAAGTTGGTGGCGATTAATATCGACTTTCGAGTTTTCACTATCGAAGGTTCGATATATGTATTGTTGTCGGTTTATTCGTGCCGTGATTGGTCGACGATTGGTGGCGATTAATATCGACTTTCGAGTTTTCACTATCGAAGGTTCGATATATGGATTGTTGTCGGTTTATTCGTGCCGTGATTGGTCGACGAGGCGTGCGCTCACTGCTAGTAACATATATAATTGTTTAATTTTTTCTCCTTGTCAAGCAACTTTTCTGCCACTTACATCGGTATAATGATAGAATTCCAGATATATTCGCGTCAGTCGTCTGTAGAAGCAATTTGAAAGTTTATAGCAATACCCATAACAGCGGAGAGCACCCGCCACGTGAAAAAGCAACGTAGACATACACTTTAGTGCGTAAAACCGCAATACAGCACTCGTAAAGTTGGAAATGTCGGTACGATGGGTTTGCGTCGTAATCGTGCGCACGCAGCTTTTTTCCTCCCGAGGAGCGTATAACTCAACCGGTTGTAATGAGAAGTGTTAACGAAGCTGAATGGCGAGAAAACTACGGAATTTCAAAAAGCTTCGATTGTAAATGGGGAATAAAAATCAGAAGAATTTACTGTCCAACTTAATTATAAAAAGAAATAAAATGAATGTTACGTCGTAATTAATGTACGATGTTAATTCGTCGTTTGATGAAAACCTGTAAAAAAAACACCTATCGCCATGAAAACCCTATAGTAACCTAGAAAAATGCAATTCATGTAAACGAAATCGTCAAAAAAAGGCGAATAGTTATCTTCCATTGATGAATCAATGCCGGTGGTTTGATTTCCAAACAACTTTCAGTTGCATGCAGTCAAAAAAATGTTATCATTCCCATTACTCCGGTAGTAAATTACTGCAGGATTGCGATCATTTAATTTGTTGGACTTTTGCTTTGTTTGGCTTTCACCGAGTCTTCATTGTCGCGTGGGACAGTACTGAGAACGAACAATGGACCGTAAAGCATTGCGCGTTGGTACCATATATATAGCCTCACCAACTGCATCGTGAAAACGCCCACAAGAGACCGGCGACTGCAACTGCTACGTGGGCATTACCAGGGCACAAATTTTCGCGAATAGTACAGACAGTAAACGAATCCACGCCTATGTGTATTGAGTGTCTATATGCGTCAAATTACGACGTACACTGCGAGTTCGCGGAATACGCATGGAACACACACCATAAGTTGAACCGGCATTTATGCGCGTCCTTCCCTGCAGGATAATGTACCGCTATGGGATATGGAAAATCGTTATACATAGATATAGCGGTTGCATTTAGCAGACGCCGTCTCTTGGTTGACTAGATAGCTCTTCATCCTCTTCGGATGAATTGTAGCCCAATGGCAAGCAACCCGCCCGTCCGGGACGAAATCCGGCACGTGAGAAGATCCTCCCGGTGAACTCGTCCCCTTTATCCTACCAACGTTAACCCTCGACTCCTGCGAGCTTCTATCACACCCGCGGTTAGTAAGCTACTCGGAGCCACGATAGTAGCCTGCGTCACGACTACCACTGTTAACTCTTGTAACCCACTCTCGAAGCTTCGTTACCCAGCAGGCAATTAATCAATCGTAATCACCTGCTAGGGAAGCCATTACAGGACAGCGTGCACTGCCCTCGGGAGTTTTATTTTTATTTTTATCATCACGCCATCCCTTTCGCCTCATTCGCGTTGGCGTGGAGGTCTGATAGTGAGAGTCTCACAGAAAAGATGTCGAGGTCAACATCAAAGAAAAGTAAAAAAAAATGCGCTTGCATAAGTCGCAGCCGGTTTTTTGTTCTTAATCAAAGTGCTACATGATTATTGAACGAGAATTATAAAGAAAATTCGTCAGGATGCGCGAAAGTGTACGTAAGTGATAGAATCCATCAGAGTGTTGATGAGGACCGAGAGCGACGAATTGAAGAGTGTTGGCTGCGTCCAACGAGAGTCAAGGATCCTTCGGTGATCAGTCAAACTCTCTTCGGGAGCCCTGTGAATCCAGGCATCGATGGATAGTTGGTGCTGAAGAACGTTGCTTCCTTCTGATAGCTATACTCGTCTTTAACGCTTCTAATTCTTTCCGCTTTTCTCGCAAGATTTTACCGACTTTCCTTGGGGCACGTAGGGGCTTACCAGACGAAAATAACCCGGTTGCCTAATGGCTTATAGGCTCGCGTTGGAGATGATGAAAAAAGAATAAGCGACGAGCATCGACGAAGGGAGGGAAAAAAGAGAGTAAACGAAGAAAGGATGTTGGACGGATGAGACGTCGGGTTGTGAGAAGCTTTTCTTCGCTGTGATGAGGAGGCGAAGGGAGGTATATATTTTCAACCCAACGGAAGAATAAGAGTTGATCGATCAAGAGTTCGACCTTAGTGTGAACTCCGTCCGATGAATATCAATTTCTTCTCTTACTCTCGGCAAACCGCGTTATATTAAAATACTTTCCAAGTTTATAGCCGCGAAAAGCCAGCGGCAATCCAGTCGGAGGAGCCAAAGCAGCACAGATATATAGGGAAAAAGGTTCAAGAAAAAGAGTGGGTAAAGATGAAGAAGCAGGGAAAAGGGAGACGTGCTATAGTGGAATAAAAGATATCTACACTATCTGCAGAGCTGGTTATATGCCCACGAGATTTCAACGATCGGAAAGGGATTCCAGAGCCCGAAGCAGTCATGTCGAGTTCTAGTTTTGGCATGTCTTCTCGAGGCTCTATGGACATAAGAAAAATTTTCCGCGGTAAAACTCCCTCGACGCTACGGACACGGCATGCGGCTTGGCAAAGTCGACGGGTGAGTTACACTTATTTCTCGTATACGATACACACGTTACATTCCCGCGAGCGGTAGACATCGACTTTTACTTCCGATTTCTTGCGCTCTATAACTATGGAAAAGTTACGTCTCGTCTTACGTCGCAAACGTGTTTATTTGCTTCTGCAAGAGGGTAGAAAACTGTCGGGCAAAGCTTTCATGAATGAAATTTCGAAAGTTCGGTGGGAATTTATGGATAAATGTCCAGATCGTTATTGGATAAAATATGGACGATGAACGGAGTCTCATTATACAGTAAACACTCTTAAGAATTCGATACGTCGAAATCGACTTACATAACCTTAAAAATTCATTCCTCAGTTTTCCATTTATCACGTAATCAATTTTAAACTAATAGGTAGCGCGGTACAGCCAGTTTTTTGTTCTATAAAGAAGACGTTCCGACTATCTATTAATTCTTCCAACTCATTATTTTCCTCAGCGCTTGTTTGCCTGATAACGTCGATTTTTCCATCGTCACTTCATTTATGTACTGTCGCGTGCATGCGTAACGGAACGACTCCAAAAGATACTCATTATGCGAAAAAAGGGGTCTGTCCTGATCGTTCCATAGGGCGGGAGAGCTATAGCAGCTTTTGGTTTATGGCGACAAAAATGTGAAGGACTTATCGAAACCACTTCAGCCCACGTCGACACACAAAGCGGGATAAATTCAATCAATTTGACGTGTGCTGCGAAAAATCGCCCGGAGGGTCGCTTTTTTCCGGTCTATCGAAAAGAATTTCGGTCGTCCCTCTGCATATAGCGCAAACTTTTCCAGACTGATGACATCAGGTATATAACGAATATAGTGGCCTACGGGTATTTCAGAGGGTTAACGTGCTTCGCCCTTCGCCATCGGAGTCTCGGCGAAAAAATAAAGGATTAACTTGGTGAAAATCCAAATTGCGTTAATTAGTTAGTGGCAAAAACTTTCGAAAAACAGTACGGGAAGGTCGATCTGTATTCGGTCCAACGATAGCACAACGACGAAGCTGCCCGTCATTCCAGTTGCTGTAAAAAAAAAAAAAAAAAAAAAAAAAACCTTTTAAAAGTTATGCATAGTAGATTTTCACATCGCTTTCTAATTTTTTTTTAATGCCTTCTACAAAGTGCGTTTGGGAGTAACTCACCCAATACATTTCAAGTTCCTCATAGAGAAAGCGATCCCTGGAACTCATTTATTGATTTTTGTGAAATGCGTTTGAAAAGTGCCGCTTTTAGTAGCTGTAAGGTGTGGCGAAAGCGACGTTGTTTAGTAAGGCAGGCGAGAAAGACGCGCTCCGGTGCGAAATAATGTATATATAGGCAAATACGCTTTAACCCCTTTTCGTGCGAAAAATTTTTTCGCATATCCTCCACATTTGTATAGATGTTCCGAAAAAAACCCTCGAAAGAAGACGAAGTAAGTAAAAACGGCGAGAGAAGTAAGGGCTCATGCATAATTCATTACGACCCAACTTCGCCGCTGAATGTACTTTTAATGATCCCCGAGTGGAATGGTCGCTCAACTATTGCTCTCGGCTTTGGAAGCCGACGCGATTGTCTACTAACACACCTCTACATGATCCGCAAAGTTTGGTTTAAATCCGGGAGTCGGTAAACACCGGTTAGCGAACGGGCAACGGGTTGATATTGGAGAGCGGGGGCGTTGCCACGACAGTCGATACCACTTTGTTCATAACCGCACACTCTTCATCATCCACGGTGGTCGTCGTCGTCGCCGTCGTCGTCACGCTCGATAAAACGTGCACGCGAGTTCATTCTACTTGTTACAGTTTCGCTTATGATGCACTCTCGTCAAACTTTCTCGGAACTAAATTAAATAGTACAGCGCATATACATTTATGCCTCAGATTTCCTAAAATATAGATAAAATCTACCAAACTATTATTTAATTTATTTATATATTGTATGCCATTATAATGCTAATAATTATTCATAATAATAAATTAGTAATAAATAACACATTATTTATTAAATTAATGAAATAAATTTTTAACTCAAGTACACGAAAAAAATCAAATATAATCGATAGATAATCAGGTTTCGTCGCAGATATGATATTATTTTCAAAAATGCTCACTGCTACGATAAAAAAAGACTGCGCAGAGAATTTAACGATCGACAGCGAATGGTCACGATGCGCCATTCTCCTTTTGCAATTCATTCGTCATACATTTCGGGCGGTAGACGTGTTTGCATGAGAAGAAGCAAATTTATCGCGCTAGTTACTCGCTAAGCACATTCCAGGATCTGTTTACCATTTGGCAATACCGAGAGAGATCGTTTGTGAATCGAATATAATCTATATAGATATAGATGACAATATCTCACCTAAGACGAGGGGATCGTTCGGTCTGTCGCCTTCGACCAATTCAGGTGGAAGAATTGATTTCACCGCGATGACAACGATGTGCATGAATTCCCGAACAATTGATTGCACAAGTGACTTGCATGCAATTGCATGGAAACCTTCAATTTATTGCACGCAGTCGTGTCTATTTCAGATGTAAACGTAGTAAAAACGAAAGAAATACCGGTACAACGAGCTTATAAGGTAAAAGACCCAGTTAGTGACACTTCTAGGCAACCCTCTCACTTTACGAGTGCAACATTCTAAGGATAAACAAGGAGAACCGAGTGTCCCAGATGATGACACCCCGAACGCGCGCTACCCATTGGCTGCATATTGAATGGTGGGGGAAGCCGACTATGCTAGAGGTACCGGGGTCAAGATCTGGGACAGTGTCAGTAACTGGGTCCTTTACCTTATATATTATGAAAAGCTGTTTGCCTGTTCCACCCGGACCTCTCCCTCCTCACTCACGCAGGACCTCCTCTATCCCACAGTCCCTCACCCCACGGGATGCCCATTTCCGGTTACGAAAATCCTCGAGTAAAGAGATCCTTAATGATCGCCAGAGATTGCTTTTTATAAACATCGACGATATATCCGGTATGAAATTGACGAAAATCACCTTCAAGTACTGGGAAGCAACAATAGACTCAGATGCGAGGCAAAAGGTCTGAACTGCCATGAAATCTCTAACGATAACATCATTGCAGGAAATCCGTTGTCTTAGATGGTTTCTCTAGGTAATTGGGAAAGAGAGCGCTAATTATGGAATAGCATAAGCATTTGCCATACATTTCAGAGCTGAAATATTTCGCCGTTCATTAATACGATTGGTTAATCTCCAGCGCTTATCCTGTTATACAGAATACACCGGTGTACCAAGTCGACGTTGTCTCACCCGCCTCCTTCTTTGTAAAACGAGGCTTACCGGTCATAATATACGTAGATTTTCAAGGGGATTAGGAAGACGCCGAAAGATATATCGTGTTCAATTGTCTTGCATTGTCGGAAAGCCTCTGATTATTCCTTTGTGCAGCTTACCCGACAATGTACCGCTGTGGATTAAGCGCAGTTCCGCGTCCTGGCGACGGAGATAATATTCGCCATAGCATGCCATTCGCGGCACGAAATAATCACGAATTCCTGCGCCATCTGCATTTAGTTCTTTTTATTTTTCTATTTCAACGACAGACCCCCTTCCCAACCTCCCCATTCGATTCACCACAACTCTAATTCAACGTACGAGATATATCTGTAGATCGCGAAGGAAGTGCTGAAAAAGTTGCAACTTTTATATCACCTATTCCGCGTTACTCGAAAAATGTCTTTAAAACGACTTTACGATCGTTTTGCTTTTTTTCTTCTTTCGTCTTTCGTCTTTTTAGTCATTATTAGGTAGGTAGGCATCGGCGACAAGAAATGAGACTTTTCTCTCGGTTCTCGAAGGAGTGGTAGCGGATCCGGAAGATACGAGAGATGATCCTGGAAGCACGTTCACAGGCGTCCCGGTGAGAAATAAATCGTGTCGATCGTTGCAAGGTAGTCGAGTGGGACGCGACCCTCACTCAACGACCCATGATTCCCATCGCGTTGCCACTACTATATTCCTTTCGGTGAGCCGTCACCAATCCTCCTATACTCGACGCGTTATTACGTTCCTCGCGAATGCGAGATATATATAAGAAAGCGAAGTGGAAAAAGAGGAAGCAAGCGAAGCAAAAAAATAAAAAGAAGAAAAAAAATTACGACATCCCGCACTGCCGCTCGTGTATTTACATAATGCGAGCAGAGAAGAGATAAAAAAGAGCTGAAGATGGAGAAGGATGATAACCAACACCTGCGAGACGGATCTAAAGCCAACTTTTTCCCGGCTGCGTTTTCTACTTCTCCCTTGTGTCCGATGGAGAGTGTTGCGTTCAACTCGAGTTTTACATTATGAATTTACTTGTTTTTCTCACACTGTAAATCATTGTTTTTTCCTTTGTGTTTCTAATTCTCGGAAATCTCGGAGATCGCCCGTAGAGTCGTTCGTTGTCAAAGGTGACAATTAGCAGTGTGAAAAAATTCGAGTTTTTTAATTATTAATGCCGAATTGAATATTCGAATAATTCATAAATATTAAAATAATTCAAAATTCCAAATCCAAAAATCCACATCCATAAATATTTATGACTTTATTAATATTCATAAATATTGGAATTATTTCGAATTATGAATTAAATACTGAAATTTAAATTAATTTAATTTGAACGGTATTTGCCGATCTCAGTAGAAATATTACTTGTAAGTAATGTGCAACGTCCAGTAGTGGGTCACCGGAAAACATGTAGCGAGACCCACACGCGAATTTTTGGAGACTTACTTCATCGTTTACTCTATTTCGAAACATAGACGCATTCAAGAATGATAGCGAAAATAGCGACGTTGCAAAAGCCATCGTTAATGAATTCGACCGATCACGTGGGTCGAATATACAAACGAAACGGTGAATTGGAACGTGGCAAGTTTGCAAGACGTTTGATTTGTTTGATGTTCCGATAGAACTCATCAAAACGTGTACTGGAAATACATCGGACTTGGAGTTGCAACGGCTAGTTGATCGAATGAAATGAAGTGCTATCGAGGAAATTCGTCGACCTATGGGGCTTAATCCCTCTTCCCGGCCCCATCCGTCGATGCTTTGACAAATTTTTCCGATAATTAAATAGTACGTTTACGCTATATCGTCCGCTCGTTTCCAATCATAGTATATTGGGATTTCCACGTCAAAACGAACGTTCGAAAGTCCCATGAGTCGCGCGGATACCGGCGGATTTTACTTGTTTATGGTTAACAAAGACCATTATTATGGATATCTCATTGTTACTCATTGAATTAATGGAAATTGCCGTTAATCAACGAAATGCCGTTATATCGAGATTTCTACGTCACGAAATGGACCATGTAAACGCTAATGTCTCTTAATCTCTCAATCCTCCCTCCCAATTTACATTACATCTATACTAGTATTTCCCCGGGCTCGCCGCTCCCCGCTACACGCGCTCACTTCTCTTTTATTAACATTATAAAAATGTTTAATCACCACCGCAACTTTTCACTAATGGGGCGCCGCTTTTTTTTTTGTATTTTTACTTAGTCAGACCCCCTTAAAGGGACTTAGAATATGTTTCTCCCCCCCCCCCCCCCCCCCCCCTCGATTCCTGATACGGCGGCTGCGGCGGCGGCGACAGCGGCAGTAACTTTATATATATAGAAAGATTTATACCTTCATATCTATAGTGGGTTATATATACTTCAATTACTCTAATATCCGATACGCGTAACGCTTGCTAAACCCACCTATGCTAAACACTCTGTGCTCTATTTTATGTACTGCAACCTGAAGCATTATTCTTCACCTTTGGCCCTTAGGGGATTCAAAATCACAGGGTCCAATAAAATCTATTCTATTCCGGAGTTAATCAGATGAAGCAAAAACAAAACAAAAAAATGGCGTCTCGATGGTGACGCCTAATGACGAAAATCAAAGTACGAAAGAAAGCTCGTGAGAATTTGCTCGCATTTACTAGAACAACTCTCTACTCGAATTAACTCTCGGCTGAAGCTCATTCCCTCCACCCCTCCTTTCAAAGGTGCTTCGCAAGTTCTGGCAAAGTTTGCGAACGCATATGACCTCGTGGGAGTGAGCGGAGTGGCTCTACGTGAGTCAGTGCGGTCGGAGACGGTCCGGGGGACTTGGCCATCGAGACCTACGTAGGTGGATACACGTTCTCACAGTGAAGCTGACACGTTGACATAAATGTCGAGTACTCTCGATAGAACAAGAACTGTATTAATCCGGTCAGCTTTACCGTGAGGTACTTCGTTATAGCTATTCGTATATAGTAGTCGTTGAAAGGTATGCGAAAGGGGGTTCTATCATGGACCTAGAAACGCTTAGATATGTCTTCTCATCACGTGAAGTCACGTATAGAAGGCGACGAGGCTGCCACCGTACGTGACACCCCCGTAATTCTGAATCGATAAAATTGAAGGGTTTCCGGAGTGTGCGAGAGTGGCGTAAATGACGCGGTAAGGGGGGCAAGTTTGACGTCGACTCAGAGTAAACGATTTTGTCGGACATAGAGTAGATACTGAGTATACCTGGATTTCTGTGCGGCTGACAATGTGTACGATGTGTACACAGGAGCACACGGAAGTGTTGACCTAATATTTTCTATATGAACAAAAGGAACGATTGTACGTTTAATAATGATCAACGGCAACCATCTTATAAAGTTCTGAATTCACTTGAGATATTCATTTCGAAAATCTCATAATGAGTACGCGGAGAAAAAAAATTTCATTGAATCTGACAAAAAGTTGTTGCAAAGACCAGTTTTAGAAGTTTGGGCGTTTCTCGATATCTGAAAAACTCGTCCATTTAATAGGAAATTTCATGGATTTACGAGGCTTTCTCCTCATTTTCCCAATCCACTTATTCTCGAAAAACCTTGAAAATTTGTTTTCTTTTTCAATCCACACGACATGTTGTACAATCGTACGTTGTGTTGATTTCGCAAAATCGAACCATCTATCGGGCTATCGGTTTGTAAGTTGATGCATGAAGAAGCAAATGAAACATGGCGCATGAATACGATGCAGGAATCGGTTATAATACTCCCGAAACAGATATATTCCCGTATTGTCGTTAATTCCACGCTGGGAGCCACAGATGATCTCATACGTAATGCATTTAGATTGCACAGCTTTCGATAATCTGATTCGTGCGCCACGGCGTGAATAGTCCATATCGAATATGATATTCGTCGCGGTCGGGTGAGAATTGCCCACTGTGCCGGACCACGGCAAGTATGGAATGGGTAGTAGTTTCACTCCGTGTTAGATCAGACGGGATTGCTTCCGATGTACAGCGCGCGTATACAGGAGTATCGCAACGGCTTCGGTAGTGAAAGTTACCATTCGCGCAAACCGCACTAATTACGTAATTTACCTAACAGAGCAGTAGATAATTTTCAGTCATTTGCGGTTCAACGAAGTATCGTACGGGCTGCCGAATTGTTCCATTAATAACATCTTATTAACCTTTATGTCAAATCTCAGCTGAAGAAAAATTATTTTATGCAAAAGTCTAAAAGAAATATTGTTATGTGATACGAATTTCGACGATGTTATGTCCTGACCCTTAATTTACACGTATTTACGATTTTTCTATCTTCAAATGATTTATTTATTTTTATTATTTTCACTCGCAAAGGAAGGAATCCAGACGCTAAATCATCCGACCGGATAACTAATATCATATTTCGCCAATACGTATCCGCTCGCGGCGATGCGCGAGCGCTCGCGATTTTACCTGCAAACTGCGTAATTCTATTCTTTCTCTCTCTCGGAACTCTCACTCTTCCATCTCACATCCAAATCAGCATTTCGATGTTCCCCTCATGCTGGATTTTTACCTCTTGCGCGTCTCGCGCGCTGTCAGCATTTCCGGCCGCCTCGCAACGGCCAGTTTCAGTGATTCAAAAATCAGTCTTACATCAATCTTCAATCCCTTCGGTCGGACTCATTTAGAGCGGACACTTTCCTCCGCGATTAAGTTAAATTATAATTTAGAGTTTCTTCCACATACACGTATATACTTTCGCGAAATATTACTGTACTAATCGTAACTTCAGTTGAACGCAAATAAAACGCGAAGTTGTTAATCTCGAGACGGGATCTTTCGATCTTATTCGAGGAACCGAACCCCTTAAATTGTTAATATTCCTGTCTTACGTTGTCAAGTTAAACGCGCCCGTGACCGCTGAGACGATCGTCCAAGTCAACGCGTTCGCCAGTAAACCTCTGAGACGTAACAGACGATATAATTAATTAGTTAATTCATTTTTATTACTCTTATTATCATTCGAGTAATCGAAAGCGCGTCAAAGGGTTACCGTTCAAAGTCGAAATGAGGGATGTCTCAACTTTTTTTTTTTGCATTTCATTTAGTCGCACAAATAATACAGCTCACTGTTTAGCTCCGGTTCGACTATGAATCGCAAAAATTGTGCTTTATATGAAAGAACCATTCCCGCCGTTTTTCCTACCGACGCGTTTTCGTTTTTTTTTCTTCTGTCTGAAGCTCCGACAGGATTCGATTACCCGGTAGCTATTGTCCTGCTTTTCGTCTCTTTGCGCGGCTGTGTAATGAAAAAAGAGTGAGAGGTGGAAGGCTGCAAAGGCGAAGGTCGTTTCTGGTGCTCGTAATACGTATACAGGCATCGTCATCGTAGTCGTCTGGTAGCTGCTGGCAAAGTGAGGATTAGTAGAAACAGAACGATATTTCATCCTTAATTAACCGCCCGACGCCGGAGACTTTTCACACCGACACGAAAAATACGAAATTGTCTGAAAACCGGTGAATGCGATTCTTAAAATCCTATTCCGTGAGCGATTTTGCTGCTCACGGAATAAGATGCAATGCAATTGCTGCAATTTTTTTGTTGCTTAGGATTTTTTTTTTTGATCATTGTTGCTTGACGAAAAATACGAAATTGTCTGGAAACCGGTGAATGCGATTCTTAAAATCCTATTGCCCGAAGGGGCAATAGAAAAATCGCTCACGGATTAGGATTGGGATCGCTTTAGGATTTTTTTTTTTGATCATTGTTGCTTGACATTAAACAATAAATAATTCTCGATACACGGCTATCGCGAAGTGTTTTCGCGAAAAATGCATGAGACACAAAATTGTATGAATCATCATTGTTATCCTTCAATAATTGATCAAAATAAATAATAATAATAAAAACAGCAACAATAATAATGATAACAAATAATTGCCGAAAAAATTAGGGTTTTTTTGCATTTTATGAAAAATAACCGTTGAACATTCGATTTTCCGATATCAAAATAAGGAAATAAAATCATCTTGTAAAAAAAACTCTACTCAACGACAGAAGCGCGTATTCGCTGAAGAAATTTTAATCTACAAAAATTGCCGTGCGGTATAACTCCCTCGATGGATCTTACCACGTGTTTGGTTACTATTATTTATTAAAATTCGTCGAGATACAAAGTATAGAAATTGTCGATTTGCGGGTTAATGGGCTCCGCGTCACGGGACAAGTTTAGCAACTCAAAGTTTTTGAATCGCCTAAAAGGTCATTGGCGAATCACCGAGAGAGTGGGAACATTTCGAAATAGCGAAGCAACAGAGTCCCAACCCTCGAGAGCCAACGGAATCCACGTAACATTGAACGTCCCTTCAGTCATCGAACTCTTCTTTTTTTCACAAGAAAAAGGCACAAAGCGTACGAAATTCTTCAATAAATGTCGTATATTAAAAAAACATGTCGACGTTGCCATTAAGGAGAATGTACCGTTACATTTATTGCCAAAAATACGATTGGGCGAGAATTTCGAAGTACTTCCCAATGGGAAATTTTTTTTTACAAAAATAGAGGAATATTAAGAAAAATTAAAGAATCAACTGTTGCTAAAAAAAAGTTTATGAGCAGAATAATTTGTTGAACATTTTTTTTTTTATAATTTCTTAATAATTATTGGAATTATTATTAAGCAAAAGCAATGTTCTTAGTACCTTTTATATAGTCAATTTTTTTCAGATTATTGTCCCATTGGGAAGTATTCGAAATCCTCTCTGAATTCCTTAATCGAATTCCTTAATCGAAACGTCGGTTCTTTTTTTTTACAAAAAAAAATGTAGAAACAAAAATGTTCCACGGTTTATGCGTTGCGATTGTTAAAGGCCTTCAGGAGTAAATAAATTGCACAGACCGCGTAATAAAAAAATAATTCGGTATCGCAATGTCGAAAGTTTATTTTTTCAACATCACTCAGCTAATGAGAGAGGATTTCCGCGGATGAAAATACCCGGTAAATCCAGAAGCAAGAAAACTTTCTCATACATCAAATCGGAATCTTTAAATCAGAGGTGAAATGTGTTATCGCAGAGGTTGAAAAATTCACGCGCATTATGCACATTGACGTTGAAGTGCATAGATATACCTATACATTACTATTTTACATGCATTTTAACGCCGCCTGGTGCGCTTGGTGCGCTTGCGGCGACTCTCTCAGACCTCCAGACCTTTCAGGTGTTTTATCCCGGTGTGGTTTGAATTCGACGCAAGTGCAGAATATTTTTACGTTGCGGTTATATAGGTAACTATACACATTATACGTTCATTCTATAGAAACAGAATGAGGGGGCAGAGCGGGTGGTTCCTTCCTGGTGTGCGGGGTGTTCCGAGGTGTTCGTGAGCTCCAAAGGATTTACATAATAACACAGTCGACCAACCGCTTTTACTATTCCAGATAGGTCCCGAAGACTTGGAAAGGGATGGAAAGGGATGGAAAGGCTCGTGCCATTAAACTCGAGGCTCTCGCCTCCGGCGCTGCCCCGCCGCATTCTTCCCCGGCACTCTTTATTTCTTGGACGTCAAGTCATTTTTTTTTTTTTCCAGCTTTCTTTTGATAGCGAAAGTTTCAGCTAAGTAGAACAATAGACAGCCGCTATATTTAATTCTTTCAGTAAGAATTTCCGCGCGGGTTTGTTACGCGCACAATTGGCCGTTCCTGATAAGGCTTATCACGTTATTATTTCGCTACGGATGTACATTGGATACCCGAATGAAGTCTTTATCCACATCGATCTATCTGGATTAATATAATTATATCGGTAGGGAGGGGCAATAGCGACGATGAAGAAGTCGACGAAGGAGGGTGACTCTCGCGAGCAATATAAATGCAATTATAAAGCAATCATTTAATCAACTTCGATGGCTCTATACCGACTGTTCCACCCGGTCAATCGTTCTCTGGGACTCCAAATCTACCTATCCACTCACGATGATTAATACGATATCAAAGTCTTATTAGTATTTATGACTCTGGAGCTCTGTGAACGCGAACTTTGGCGTAAAAAAAATTAATCCCCTTCCACCGAATAAAAATGGCCATTTGAACGACGGATTTGTAAAAAGCGCCGTTTTTCGCGACGAATTTCTAAATTAGGTACGGAAAATTTATAAATTTCATAAAAAAAAATTTTTTTTTTTTTTTAAAGTCAACAATCGAGATCATTGTCTTTCGGTAATTATTTGTCGATTTTTCTTCCTTTACATTTCTCCGGCATCGAGAACAACTATCGCGGCGATATCGTATGTCATGCAATTTTAAATACCTATACGTTCGAAAGAAAAGTTTTTCCAAAAACGTTTCACGTGCTATTTTACCGAAGATTTACTTTTGTTTCACCTTAATGGAGGACTGACGAAAAATCATTATATGTCGTTTATATTCATTGGTTCATCGATCCCATTCACTAACCCTTTCCATCTCACTTTCTGCCATTTCTACCCGCTATGAAGCGCATATCTAACCATTAACGAGCCGCTATAAACGTGTAAACGGCGAGAGTAACGATAGTCACGTTAAGTCTATATCTGTATATGTCGCCAACAGGGTACACGCGCCAGATAGCGATAAGAGAATATTCACAGAGAGAGGGCCATATATCTGTTCCGACCGGCGCGTAGAGTGTGGCGAGGGCCAGTTAGCTTTATCGACCTACTCTGGACGAACCGAGCTTTTGCTTCGAACCCCAGCCCCTCCCCTCGTCTCCTAGACGCACGGTGCACTATTCTTGTGCGTCGCATTATATGTTATTCAACTACGCTTCTTCATCTTTTTTTTTTTTTTTTTTTTTTTTTTTCATTTTTTGCCCTTTCCCTTTGCGGATGTTACATAGATTGTGTATAAAGGACAAGCCGACGGCAATACGGGGGACGGTCGGAGTGATCCTCAAAAAAAAAAAAAATAATGGACGAGCGCCATATCCCCCGGCGTGTAGGCGAAACTTCGCTCTCGCATGAAGCATCCATAATTTATATAACGGGTTTTCATAGCCAGTAACCGTATGGGTTTTGTGATGCAGCTATGAAATATTCGGACGGTACACTTTGGAACAATTTACCGCTGAAATGCTACAGCGTTCACGGGCTTTTGCCGTATTATATACGCTATACATTCGATTTTCCTGCACAGCTTATTGAGCTTTGCGTATCCGGACGAACGACGGCCGAAATCGCGAACGATTTTGAATTCTCTAACGCCGAACGAAGATTTATTCTGGCGGGAAACGAAAACGATTACGGTTGCCGTATACCGGTATACGGATAGATTGGTATGCGAGGATAGTTACGGTTCGCTGGGTCTCCTGGTTCGTAAAATACTCGTTAACCCATTCATTTCCGGCGCGTAGTATCCTATTCTCTCACTTTACGATAGGCTTTTCGAACAGAATTTGTTTTTTTTTTTTTTTTTTTTTTAGTATAAATCGAAGAGTACAAAAGTGATTACCCTTCGAATGATCTGCAATGTTATGGATCGAATCGTTTTTGCTTTGCATCGAGAGAAAATTTCGCTTTCGAAAAAAAAAAATTACCAAAACGTCATTGGTATTTATAGAAATGCGTCTAATTTTTTACTTATTTTATTCGATGATAATAACGAATTTTGAAAAACGATTTTCGATGCTTCTCAATCAGTTTGCCCAACCAAATTTTCGGAGGGAGAATTTTTTTTTTTTTTTTGCATAATCCAACTACTAAGAGAACGAAGAATCGTCAAGTGTGCCGAACGAATGCGAATAAAAGTGAAAGTGCTGTGAATGAAAGAATAATTGAAGACCGACGCTAATTCGCATCTGATCGACTGTGAAAAGCGAAAAGTTCAAATGTCTCTTCCGCTGGGCTTTTATCCCACCTCTTCGTCAAGAGCGGAACCGACGAGACGCTCGCCGAGTCGTTCCCAGAAATCTCCGTCGAGTACCCCCTGAGCTTTCACTCGTCCCGTTTCGTCATCGGAAGATCGTTAATTGACGTTTAATTGAAATCTCAAAAGCTTCTCATTGTCATTTGTCGAGGATCCGAGATCGAGCTGTCGGAGGTACTTTAAGCGGCGCACGGTGACCTTTTTCGTTTCTCTTCGTCTGTACCGAGAATAATTGTACATCAGGGTGTTCGTCAACTTTCGAAAGAAATGCATCACCGTACCATAGAGTCTTTGGACAATTTGTAAAGAATAGTTTTAGCGATTATACGTCCCAAACGCGAATTTGGCAAACCACCGCATGAAAACGGGGATAGTTCTCTCGGTATCCTGGACCTTCCCACAGCGTTCCTCGAGTTCAGGAGCTCTGAAGGACCTCGAGGCTCTCGGATGTTACTCTGTACATACACTCCGAAGGAAAGAGCCCGTCTACGTTCGCCACAGCGTCTCTCGACCCACGCGAATGATGCCCGAGGGAAAACTGAGACGAGGAGAGGGGGCAGAGAGTTTCTCGATAGTGTTTATCTATGCAACCCCTCGTCTGCTTCTCATATCCGCTCGGACGCGTTGTACAACCCTTGTCTTCTGCTCCGTATACCTTCGAATTAGTTTGCGGGAAGCCGTTCATTAACTCCCTCTAAAACACGAGACATTTGCCATTGCCTGTGTTAAACGTAAAGTGTATTCCGAACTAACAATTTTCTCAAAATCCACATCGGATTTAAAAGAAAATAATAATAATAATAATTTGTAATAACAAAAATTTTAAAAATTTCGACTGGAAAAAAAAGAATAATAATTTAACAAAAATTGAAAAATTACCGAGTGAAAAAAAAAATTATTATGTATCGTCGGCAAGTTTATTTGTCATTGAATGTTGGAATCTTTCGACTATAATATGCGAATAATTATGCGTAATTTTAATTTTTTCATTGTTACGTATAGTAATCCTGACTATTTTTCTAACGCATTGCGTCTGTCTGGAAAACCACGAATACATGCGCTAAATCGCTGCCAAATGTTATATAATATAGCATACCAACGCCACCCTAAGTTCCCTCTCCTCCGCGCGTCATCGTCACTTTCGTCACGCTTACGTAAGCTCCGGTAGTCATTAGCGATTCAGGCTGAATAATTAATACGATTATTATACGCGCACGCGAAGGTTTCCTGGAAGCTCTGCGGTACCGGGAAGTCTTCGATCCAAACCGCAAGATTCCCAGTTCTCTCCGTCCATTGCTTCGTATATCGTGAATTCGTGTTTAGCACGGAGAGAACCGTTCGGGGGAAACTCTTGCATACGCGCGTCTCTACGTTGTCGACTTGCACTTACCGCAAGAACTGTCTGCTGTACTATTCACTACGGTGAACGATGTAATTCCGTGTGCTTCATCCCTTCCCATGAATTGCAGACGGTATTGCGTGCGGCATCAATTATTTCGCACGGAACGAATTTAACTATTCGTGTTTCGCAACCCCTGTTTCGAGTGTCCGAACCTCTGCCCTTAAGATGCATTCGACTTATGCTGTCTTCATATATAATTCTCCCATTGAGCATTTCGTAAGATGTGATAATTCCGATCAAAAGAATGTCGAGTTGTAGGTTAATACGTTTCTATTTGCGCTGAGCAACTATGTCGAAAAACGTATGAACTTTAAATATCGTACCGTGGCGTGGAAAAACGTTTTTTCATATCCACGTGACAATCACATTTATGTCAAAAAATATATTATCAGTATATACAAAATTTATCAAACTCGATGTTTTTATATTTTTCTCTCTATATATAAAGTTACCGCGGCTGTCGCCGCCACCGTGTCAGAAATCGAGGGGAGGGTAAAATATTCTAAGTCCCTCTAAGGGGGACTTTTTTAAAAATTATATTCTAAGTTTCTATTTTCTAATTATTCTATTTTTTTTTATTTTTTATTCTAAGTTTATTCTAAAGCCTTTTAAGGGGGACAGAATATTTTTTATTATTCTAAGTTTATCCTAAGTCCCTCTAAGGGCGACTTAGAATATTTTTCTCTCCCCTTGGCCCTCTTAGAGGGACTTAGAGTATTTTCGATCGAATGGGGGGAGAGAAAAATATTCTAAGTCTCCCTTAGAGCGACTTAGAATATTTTCCGTCGAAGGGGGCGGGGGGAATCCCCTTAGAGGGACTTAGAATATTATTCTGAAGGGGGTGGGGGGCGTGGGAGGGGAAGGCCAAAATATTCTAAGTCCTTCAAAGGGTATTCCCCCGCCCCCTTCGGCCGAAAATATTCTAAGTCTCTCGAAGGGGGACTGACTAAGTAAAAACACAAAAAAAAGCGGCGGCCCGTTGCGCGACCCCCGTTGGTGAAAAGTTGCGGCGGTGATTAATAGTACATTATGCTACAAGGGAGGAAAGTGTGTGTTTTGAAAAGCACGTTCCTCCCGTGTGGCATACGTTACTTTATTCCCGACCACCCTATAAAGTCTATATTCCGTACCTGCGACGGCGAAAAGGGTTAACTCGGAGTACGGGCACCTTTCGGGTACCTCTCGGACGTCGGAGTACGGGCACGGGAAGGCGTGAGTATATAAATTATAATATTGATGTTTTTTTTAATAACACATTTTTTTAATAACAATAAACGGTGGAAAATAAAGGACTACTTTATTGTCCGGCGGGAAATAAAGTGCCACTTTATTGCCCGTTCCGTTAATTACGTCCCGCTGGATTATAATTCGCCACTTTCCACCCGCCTCGCAGGTACGGAAAGTGAACTTTATAGCGTGGTCGACAGTAAACATTTTTATAATGTTGATAAAAGCAAAGCGACCGCGCGTAGCGCGCGAGCCCGGGGAAATACTAGTATAAATATATAAAAAGATGGCGCCACCGTCGTCGTCGCCGCCGCCATGTATTACGAGAATCGTGAAGTATGACTACCTTTACCCAACAACTCAACAAAAACTATTAATTATTATATTAATCGTATAAATTGTTATACATTTATTATAGTTTAAATTTATTTTGATTTCTTACGGGTACGGAGTTAAAAATGAAATGATTCGACATAGCCGAGGCATACCGCTGCGTCTAGACGCGGATCTTTCACTTTTAACTCCGTTTTGCCGCGATTTTGGGTTCCGGCGCAAGAATGACGGGGACAATGACGCGAAAGTGTAGACCAATGAGCTGTAGACGCATAGACCGTCGCGATGAAGACCGTCTATACCGGCAGCGAGATATGCATTATACATCGTCGCAAATCCTCCTCGACGCGCACCCAACGCAAAGTACGTTCTCTCCTCGTATCTCGTTCTGCGCTGCTCTTTGTTTCGCGTGAAACGCACACAGTTACGAAGAGACAGAGGTAACGAGATACAACGTCGAAATGCGAGTGCACGTGACTCTATTATACGCACCAAAGAGCTTTGAGTTCGGTATACAAATTTGTCAGTGAAGCCGAGAAGCAAATCTCATATTAGAATGCCGCGATCTACGGAAACTATAAAGGAGAACGGTAACGCTTCGCGATACATCAAAATTCAAGGAGAATTCGCAAATTTCTATTTAAAAAAAAATCGTTATATTTTACAATCCAAAATTAAATAAATAAATAATTACTGTCGAACATTTAAGGCTCTACATGAGAAAAAAAAAATGTAAATTTTTCCATTATCGCGTAAAATTTCATTTTGGCATCGATTGTACACCAGTAATACGCCGAAACCCATTATTCCTATAATGGCGGTAAAAAATTTTGAAAAAATCATAGGTAACAAATAACACGAAAAAAGTACGAATATTTACCATCGGCAGCCATAGTGACAAATTTTGCATCCTTACGAAGTTGTGAAAAAAATGAGAAAACTTGTGAAAAATGTTGGGTTAACTCGCACGTAGAAGCATCACGAGTTTTACGAGAAACTCTGTATGGCGTGTAAAAGTTTAATGCGCCCACACAGGAGACTTGTATAGTGGCAGTGGGATGAGGTGTATTATTGGTCGCGCGGACTTGAAAACTTTACGTCAAAACTTTACCGCGACGACGAGAGACGCCGAGAAACCCACACACGCGCGTGCGCAATCTCTTAAAAATTGATTTATCGACGAATAACGTCGAGTTTAGACGATAAGCTTTTTTTGTATTAATGACGCGAAATGGACGACTATACACGTCGGGGTTTTTCTTGTAGTGGTTGCCAATTTTCGATGAGACATAGTAGATATATACCGAAGAGGCAGAGCAGCGAGATGGAAGTTAGAAGGAGATAACACGGCGCGAGCGAAGTAGTTGCCAAATGGCGTCGTTATAATAAAATAATGAGTCATAAACGTGAAGAATGAAAGCAGTTGTGTTTGGGATACGATGATGAATTTCGATACTTTATTTTTTTTTTTCGCACTCTTGTTTTCTTTTATTCGTACCTTTTTCGACGTATAAAGCGAGAAGTACACGATACTCGATTGTGTGGAAAAGATCGCGAGGAAACTCGAGGATTCCAAGGCATATAGTTGATAGTGTGAGGGAAGAGAGTAGAAAAAGGGAGGTGGAGGAGAAAGGGGGCGCGAACCCTCGCCCGTGGTTTCCTCAAATTGCTGACATCCTCGGCGAGAACTCGCTTCGCTCGCATCGAAGTGCCGAGCGTTCCAGACACGGAGATCTAAGTGGTCAATCTGTATCCTCGAGCTTACGAAGCTTCGCTGTTTCTTCTTGTAGCATAACACCTCGCGCCCGCGCGCGCGCTGCCGTCCGCCTCACGCACGTGACAATACGAACGGAACAAGACGCTCGAGAATTATTGGGGAAGAGATTCAATTCTATTTCAAGATATTCTCGCGTAGACAGTAAACTTTGTTACACAAATATGATCGAAATTGTAACAACAACAACAACAAAAAACGTAAAAAAAGCCATTTGCTCGCAGACTTATGCTTCGAATTGAGTTACGAACTTTTCTTTCGATCGTCTTGTGTCCACTCAATTATTTTCCCTCTTTACAAGAAATTCAATTTTTAAAAGATTTTTTTTTTTTTTATTACATGGCGGATATGAAGTATACATTGGGCTCATTTACATCGAATCAGTGCCAATAGAAAAAAAAAAAAAACATACCCTGCTTCATTTCACGGTTTTTAAATCAACGTCGAGAAAAAAAAAAAACAGAAATGTGCAATTATTGGATTTTTCGTATGAAATACGAGTTTACCGGTCGCCTTCGTTAGACGCAGAAGAGCTCAACAGTGGCAGTTGATGCAAAAAATGAAAGTCTCATATATGTTGCGCTCGAGAGAGTTTGAGGTTTCGTCAAATGGTTCGGCGTCCCCAACGGAATCAATTTCGAAGCGGATAGCATATGTATACGAGAGTTCATGGAAAATCAAGTGGCGCGCGACGCACGTACGGCGCGAGGGTTGCCTACTCTAACCAGGGTACGGTGATGGAAGGGTGAGAAAGAAAGACGGGAGACCCAATAAGAGAGAGAGAAGAAGAGAGGGAGGGGAAGTAAGCGAATGGAGGGCCTAAAGGTTAATAGCCACAGTTAGTAATTTATTACACGCGCCAATTATGGTGGGAAGGGTACTGCTGGTTTGTTCGTTCCTTCGCGCCCGCCAACTTGCTGTAATTGCGAGACGGAACATTTTCCATGGCAAGCAGCGCAAGGGGAGGGGTATAATATGGTACTGCCGTTAATACACAAGGCACAGTAGAATCCCTCGTAAATAATTGACATCTCGGTGGCGATTCTCTTCTCGTAAATTTACTCCTCCCCTTCGATCCAATTCGGTGCTTAATTCGTGCATTTCTCGAACTAATATCCTCAGTCTTTCTTTACTTAATGTTTTAATCTAATGGTGATTAATGGGCTTTCATTGATTTCCATAAAATCGGAAAATGAGCGACCGAGATTTTGCATGAGATTTTTTTTTTTTTTTTGGCGTAATGAAAAAATTAATCGCAAAAAAAATTGAAACCCCGAACAATGCAGAGAATGTATGCGGCTACCTAAATTCTTCGACGCCACATGACGCAATGATTGCGGCAACTTTTCACGTGCATTTCAAAATTTTTTGAAGATTTGAAAGCAGAAGATGAATCTTGGAAATTTAGTGTAAACTTACGAAGCGCTCTACTGTATCGACGGTAAACGTTATGCCGCTGATTGAGAGGAAACGTAGAACTGAGGCCCCGGGTACCAAAACTGCGCTGAGTTGCGTCAGTAAAAGCCAAAGCATTACGCCAAGTTTAATATGTTGGTCCCAAAGAACGGAGTGAAAAGCTCACGTGATTCATTATACAGGCCGCGTTTGGTGGCGCCAACAAATTCTACCAGAAGCCATCTTTCTCTTTCGCACTTCGCTTTCTCAACCCCTTACACGCGACCCCGACATACACTGAACGCATTACATCCGTGTGAAACGCGATTATCGTAATAGCCGTACGTCATTGTCCGTTCTAATTTCGTTGGCTGCCAACGAGCTCGGCGCTGGTGAGAAGATACAAGAATAACGGTAAACGCAGGGAAAAACGGTTCTAGTAGTTTTTTCGTAGTTTTAAGGTAACAACACTCAATTTATTTAAAATTTCAAGAAATTTTAGTCGTTTTATTGTCCCGATGCCGAAATATTGACACTCATAATTAGCGTAATTTACCATTTTTTGTCAAAATGTTCGCATAATTAATTTTTTTTGGAAATTTTGAAAAATGAATTAGAATAATTGTGCAATCAGTTTTGCAGTTTTAGAATTTTTTAATTTAAAATTTCAAAAATTTCAAGAATTTATGGTCGTTTTATTGCCCCGATGCTGAAATATTGATATTCAAAATTGGCGTAATTTACAATTTTTTTTCAAAATGTTCGCATAATTAACTTTTTTTGAAAATTTTGAAAAATGAATTAGAATAATTGTGCATTTTGCAGTTTTAGCCTTCGAAAAAAATTTAAAAACACGAATATAAAAAATATGAGAAGATGTTGAAAAAAAATTCATATGGATTTGAAAAAAGCGATGTGTAAACTTTTCTTGTGAGAAAATATGAATTTCGTCATAGCAAAAATAATGGAACATTTTTGAAAAAGACAATTATTGTATTATAGTTTCATTTATCGGCATTCCTATTTTTCATCGGCCCATTTTAGCACAGACAGTAAATGCTCCGTAGATTTTCATTAAACGTCGTTCCCCATAATTTTTTTTTGGCAAGTAATGATCTCTAAATAAATAATGACTATAAACCTTGAAAATTGACTTTTTCGAGTTACTCATTTCTATGTGGTACCGACAAAATGATCGAACATTTACAGACGAGTACCTTCGGTTAAAATTATCATAGCGCCTTAAAAAAGTAGAATGAAATTTTTTTTTTGCGCGGGCGATACACAATTATTACTCTATAAAAGGTAAGTATAAGGAAGGAAGGAAAGGTAAGGTAAGGTGGTATTTTATGGTAAGGAAGGTAAAGGTAAGGTAAGGTAAGGTGGTATTTTATGGTAAGGAAGGTAAAGGTAAGGTAAAGTAAGGTGGTATTTCATGGTAAAGAAGGTAAAGGTAAGGTAAGGTAAGGTAAGGTGGTATTTCATGGTAAAGAAGGTAAAGGTAAGGTAAGGTAAGGTAAGGTGGTATTTCATGGTAAAGAAGGTAAGGTAAGGTTATGTGGTATTTCATGGTAAGGAAGGTAAAGGTCAGGTAAGGTGGTATTTCATATACTATCAAGCTTTTCGGATATCGTAGGGCTCGACGCGAACAACGAGGCTTTGTACCGATTTCGTTTCCATCGTAACGACAAAAGCTCCCGCGAGTTTGTTTGAGATCACGAAACGATAATAGGTTGTTCAATGAATAGAGAAATGGATATACCTTTTGAAGTGGTTGGCATGAACCGGAGGAAAAACGTTGTACGGGATACGAAGGTTTTAGTTGGGTATTACAGTAGCGCTTTGGCTGAATTGCTCCGCATGCTGATAAGATCACCGACCTCGCCGGCTGACCATAGCCGGCCGCTACTACTTCCAATACCGTCGCGATATCCTACAGCTCTTTCTTCGAGAGGTTCGACCGACCGGAGGTATTTTCTCAGGTTCGGTGGACCACGTCGGATCCCTGATATTCTTGTCAAATTGCTCGACAATGTTGTTACCTCACCCCGCGAGTCTTTTGTGTTCGTCTCGAATAATTTCGATAAGAACTCTTCTTGCGAGTATCCGTGGGAGTGAAAGTTCATTGTTTGAACGAAATACATAGTGAAGTAAATAGACGACTCTATGTGTACATTTCACTTTGGAGCTCGAGGAAATGGTAATTTAAACCGGAAACGGTTGAGTTGAACTAATTTTCGAACGGGAAAACCAACTTTAAGAAAACTAATCAGAACTTTGTTCGGATATATCTGCACTGCAGATTTTTCGTATTAATTGTAATAATGCTTTTAATTGTTTATCGTAATATTTTGCTTTTTTTTAATGTTTTTTTTTTTTTGTCGATATATTCGAATCGATTTTATAACATTTTTTGCGATTTTTTTTTTCGCTAAAAAAAAGACCCCTACGAAGTATAATACATTGAGTTCGTGGAGAAAATGAAATCATTAATATTTCCTTCAACTGAATAGTGTACTTCGGAGGTTTATTTAACGATAACTATCGCTTACCTCGCACGAGAGTGAGTATTCCAAGTGGCATGACGAGTACCGCGACCATGAGATCGGTTACCGCGAGACTCATGAGAAAATAATTCGTGACATTTTGTAAACGTCGTTCCCACGCGATCGCGAGACAAACGAGAATATTTCCAGCGGCGGTGCCAACGACGAGAACCAACGCGAGCATTGCCCACCAATTGTTGAGTCCCTCGATGTCGTTGGTGTCGGCTTTATCGTCGGTTTCGTCGACGTTATCCGTGACTGCGTCGACGCCGACACCGTCGAGAACGCTTCGCACACTCGAAAAATCGTAATCACTCGTGTCGTTGAATATTCTCGTAACAACCGCACGCACTCTATCACCGGCACTCGTGTTGTTGTTGTTGTTGTTGTCGTTTGCAATCGCGTACGCCGATGAAGACGCGGCAACGGACGTTGCCTCGTCGAACAGAAGAAGAACCGCCGAATATGGATCGATGCCACCGGTTGGTATCGGTCTCTTGTCCTCGACGTACGAACCGGTCAACGGATGTCTAATCATCGTAGTTCGATATCTCACACGACGGCGATAACCTCCGATACGAGGCTACGGTATCCACCCTCTGGCGCGACCCCCGTCAGAATTTCACCCGTCCCTCATCTGCAATTAGAGACGAATGCGTTATACCAAAGATACCCGTTGGCGGAACATCTTTGCTATTATTTCAATCCCCGTTTCACGTTCTTCCGAAGCTTAATTCATCATTTTTTCCCCGATTGTGACTTTGTTCTTCCTGCGCGAGCGGAACGCCTCGCGGAGGGTGTAACGGAAGGAAAAAAAAGTCGCAAGCATGTCGCTTCTTTCCACAGGGACATCGTACAAAACGGGTGACCTTAACCCTCCGAATCACCTTACGCCATATGTGATGACAAAGGGAAAACGCTTCGAAGGATCGAATACGAGTTATATTCGACCGATAGTCCGCGATTCAATATCAGAGGACTCGACGTAGCCGTTTTTTTCAACGCTTACAGATGATCACCCGTAGAGTTCGGAATATCACGTCCATTATATTATATCTTTTCTCAAATCTTATCCATGAAAAGATGGACCGCATCTCAGCCTATGTTACGTAACATAGTAGAATTCTGGGACATTTATCCGATATTCGATAAACCACTTCGAACCATCGAACCCTAATGAGACGCGTTATCGACGTAGAAAGTCGCCTCAGTCAAGTTATAGACTTTGCTATATATGGCAACCCTTGGCAACCCATATGAAAAAATTTGTTCGGAAAAGATACAAAAAAAAAAAAAAAATTATGCGAGGTTCGTAACTCGCCGCAGCTATCCTGTTACCGTTTTTTTTGGCACATACCGAACACGTTAAAAATTTTGAAAAAAAAAAAAAAAAAATTCCCGAAAACGAAGCCCTTCCACGAGGACGCAAAATTGAAGACGAAAACAAAAAAAATTACGATGTAATTTTGATAGACTGAAATTTAACATCGCAAAAAATTTAACCAATGGGAATTCGTAATAAAAAAAAAATTGTCCAAAGTACGCAGTATTAATACACACGCAGTTGGGCCTGCAAAAGATTCACATCGCGCTGCAAGTTTATCTAAAACGTATTTTATTTTTTACTGGCCTCCGCAGGGAAGCATCACCGGCCGTGCAATCCTCACTCAAGTGGATTGCTCCGGGCGACTCGGTCTATACTGGCCGTATATACTTTTTGACCTCTTCGCGAGATAGAAATAGAGAACTCGATCTTGCCAGTAGGGAAAAAGCTCATTTCCGTTTATAGTCACTGACTGGAACAGCGCGATCGTCGAAATGCGATGAAAATCCAACTACATACGCATCGCGTGTATCATTTTTTCAAAAAGTACACACTTCGTATGGACCACTTTTGAGGCGCGTACTTCGCTACGAATATTGCGAACATCATAGTTTTTTTTTTCCGCTGAATCAATTGACACTGTTGATAAATCTCTTGTTTTATGCACGACGAATCCGAAACGCTATTTTGAGTTTATAGTGAAAGTTTAAGTCACATTTTGCATGAAAGGCCATTTTTATAAAATTTTGAATTTGTGGAAAGATGTAAGGTTACTTTTTGTGTTTCGGACGAAAAAGTTCGAATTTGCAACAAAAATTCGAATTTGCAACAAAAGTTCAAATTTGCAACAATAATTCGAATTTGCAACAAAAGTTCGAATTTGCAACAAAAGTTCGAATTTGCAACAAAAGTTCAAATTTGCAACAAAAGTTCAAATTTGCAACAAAAGTTCCAATTTGCAACAAAAGTTCGAATTTGCAACAAAACGTCGAATTTGCAACAAAATGTTGTGTTTGTACCGAAATTTAAATGCAGATTTTGAGTTTCCGATGAAATTTCAATTGGTAAATCATTATCTTCACCAAAAAAGGAGATTTATGAAAAGTATTTTAAAAGTACTCGGCACACGAAGGATTTCGAGTATTTCGTACGTAAAAGTGTACTTTACTCAATTCTGTCTCCGGTACAAGATTATTTTCCATTCCTTATTTTTTCCCAATTAAATTCTAAGAGTATTTATGCAGCTTTACAATATCGTTTCAGTCGTGAAAACTTTGAAATTCTTTTTACCGTTATTTTTTCATTCATTTATTTAAAATGAATGCAGAGCATTCAGCGTCTATTTTCACGTGGTTAGATGCAACATGTACGCAAACACTCGACGAGCCGGTATGATATTCACGGCAGTTCACCGGAAGGGCCGAACGACATTGGCGACCGCCGCGCAGCTTCCTAACTCAATTTCCCGTCCTCGTAAACGCGGAAATATGATGCCGTTGCGAATTTTATACGCGCTTCTGTTGTATTCATTTTCGAATTCGTCGAGAGAGAGACGTCGTCGCGATCTCGTTTCAAATATTGAAGTACAAGAAACAAGCGAACGGTATCACTGTTTTTTATCCGCGTATACTTTCGAAAAACTGAGAGCGCGACGCCGCGTACGAAGGGATGAGGGGTGAAAAAGGTTGCCCTCGAGCGCTACGATAATTCAATGACTCGGAGGTATACTATACACGGATGAATCGTTCTTTATCCGTCGGAATGAGAAGTCGTCAGTCAGAGAAGAAAAACGCGTCCTTAATAGAACCTCCGGAGCTTCTGCATCTGAACGAAAGAAACGAGCGAAAAATAGGGGATGAAAAATAATGAAAATAAAATAAACGACGAAAATGAAAAAGACAAAGAGCGTTCGAATGCGAAATTTCACGATCCAACAAAACCGTTTTCCTCACGAAGAAACAAGCGTATTAAAGAAAATTTATCTAACTTTGTCAATTTATATTCAAACAGATCGAAATTGGTGGTTATTAAATAATTTTCAAATTCACTCAGATTTTCTGGTGGAGATTCTCAATTTGGCGGGTCTCTGATACAGGAAACTATACGAGCAATTCTCTGATTAATTTATTACAAATTGCTTTCAGTGTTTTTTTCGCAATAGTTAATTTTCGAAAAATTCCTGTTTTCGGTTTTCCTGTTTTCATGTATTCGTGTCTCGTATGCAGGTGTATCGATATTTTAGTGAAAAAAAACGCAAATAAAGGTATCGCTGCACGATGGTCACTCGATAATGTTTGGAATTTCGATGTATTTTAATCCAAAAAAATATTAATGTCTCCGAGAAAATATCGACTCGAGAGGCGCCGATCTCTAAGTGGAAACCTAATGGAAATGAGTTACGGTGCGAAAGCCTTCAGTCTCTCTGTGTATCGGTTTTTTTTCGTGGCTATTCACGTCTATAAACAACAATGAAACACTCGCGGTGCGCGCGCACGCGGACCTTCAAGGTACGCAGCATAAATTGAATTTCTCGGGTTACAGAACTTTACAGTGATGTAGCGATACATACGAAAATCTGTTCGTTGTATCAGTTTCGCACGTTGGTAAACTCTGTAACGTGCGTAGTAACGGGGGAAACTGATGCACAACGAAGCGGCGTATGTTCAGTCTGTAACATCGCGCTATCCATCAGGCCGTTACTACTGCGAGGGCTGTGCCATCGCTTTTACGTATAACTATTATTAGTTCATGTCTTCCAACCTCTCGGCTGTATATCATCATGCAGTAATTATCGCATGCAACGGATTTCCGTGGAATCTCACTGCGCCGTCTACGACGGTTATCGGCCTTCCACCGGCGTTATCTAACTGCATGTTACCCACGGACACTCGATAGCAGAGGGCTTTCACGGCAGACGCGATCGCAAATATCCTGTCGGGAATTTTTTTTTTTTTTTCATAAATTTCTGATTGGTTA
Organism: Cryptus viduatorius; assembly: GCA_964006125.1. Classification (NCBI taxonomy): domain Eukaryota; kingdom Metazoa; phylum Arthropoda; class Insecta; order Hymenoptera; family Ichneumonidae; genus Cryptus; species Cryptus viduatorius. The sequence continues at coordinate 3,192,496 of OZ023226.1, forward strand.
CATGGAACGTTGGAACGAGGAAAATTTTCATATTTTCATAAATTTTCAAAATTTTCATAATTTTCATATTTTTTATCGCGTCTTTTGGAAAAGCTTTGCAAGAGACCGGAAAGTGTTGGCTATCCACTTTGCAGGCTATTTTTTTTTTACGATCACAGAAAACTGATTTTTAAAAAAATACTGTTGATATTTTAAAAAAATGAAAAAAATTATAAATAGATTTTTTCTTTTTGCAAGAGACTGGAAAGTGTTGGCTATCCACTTTGCAGGCTATTTTTTTTTTTACGATCACAGCAAACTGATTTAAAAAAAAATACTGTTGATATTTAAAAAAAATGAAAAAAATTATAAATAGATTTTTATCGGAATTATCGTTTGTTACGTATTTGAATATAAGATAATATTGACCGATGTTGGGTTAAGTATCGGAAAATTTTGGAATCAGCCTTCGATATTTTGAAGGTAAAATCACGTGAAGGAAATTGGCAGCCTGCGAGACGCATACATTGAAAAATATGATTTATCATTGTTAAACTATTCCTACAACCATCGAAAAATATATGACTCCGTTATTACTTCACGGACAGTGAAGGATGCGTCGGAAACTCCGATAAACCCTTTTCCCTGCGTCTATATTTTACGTCATTATTATTTCCGTATTTTTTTTTTTTTTTTTTTTTTTTTTTTAACTCGCTGTGCTCTGGTCACGAGTCGCTCAATCACAAAACAGGATCTCCGCCAAACGAAGATTAACTGAAAAATAACTGAGCCCCCGGCTTCGCGCGTATAACCGAGAAATCAACGGACAGACGGGGGTCGCGAGTGGGGATGGTACGAGAGCCGCATAATGGATACAATCCGATTGCCGGGGTCTGCGGGTTAACAGTGACGTTAAGTTGGAATGCAGTCGGAATGTGTTCATTCCATTCGCTTCCACCCTTTCGTTTTACGTTTTTTTCGAACGACCGAACGATGCGCGCATTCCGATGCGATTTTCCGTCGACTCCGCCTATGCGTTCGTGTCTTATAGCATCGTATACCGCGTTATTTCAATTAGAACTTTTCTTGAAATGATCGCAGGTTACTGTCGTTCGACGGCTGTATTTACTTAAAACAAAAGAAAATCGCGTCGTTTGCGAACTTTTTTCGGGAAAATTTGTTTAAAACACCGGAACTTCTACGATGTCAATGGCGAAATGACTTACGATGTTTTTTAGCGCAATTTTATACTTTGGCAAATTTATCTGTGTTTTTTTATTCTCGGAAAAGAACGGGGTGCGTTTTTTGAATTATCACGCACTCCGTTGCGTCATGCAAGATTTTTGTAGGGACATTCGCGGCGCATTGTTTCGATCGGCAGTTACAACCCTCAAACTAACCTCACTTCGCGACTTCCGTTTCAACGCTGATACCAACGTTGCCACGCGATACACGAAAAAACGTGGAATAGTTTGCATCGCCGTTCGTTTCAGTAAACGGGCGGTTTTTCCTGACGCATGCCGAAAATTTTACCGGCACGCAATTCTTCCGTGAAAATACCAACGGATATCTGTGTGTGTCAGTAAAATTCCAACTTCTCGTCTGTTTGTGACAACAGCATTTTCAGAAATGCACAACTTTGTTTGACAAAGTGTTCTTTTTATTTCGTTTTTTTTTTTCGTATTTTTATCGCATCGCAAAGTACTCGGAATTCTCTCTGAATCTCAAATATTTGACTGAAAATGTAACGATACACTCTCGTTAAATGTATGTATTCCCCGTGAGAAAAAAAAGAGTGTTTTTTCATTCAACCGCAAATTGTTAAAAGTTTTCGAGTGAACAAAAAAGTGCGCTTCGCGTAAACCGCAAATCTTTCGCGCGACGCAACAAGCCCACCGCGACTCATTATTCAAATCCTACGACGCGGAAATCCCGGCATCTTTTCGAACTACCATTTCGAACACCGGAATGTGAAACTTTTTTCCCCTGAATTAATCCGAGAAAAACCCGATACCGAGTGTTTTGTTACGATGTTCACGCGGTAAACTATCATTTACGATCCTATAAAAATCGCTCACGAATAATCACTTTTAATTTATTCGATAAATTCTATTTGTTGAAATATGAAATCTGAATTTGCATTTTGATTGCTTACGGAAAAGTTCTCTACGAGAAAATAACTTGTACAATATTCGTCGTAGCAAAATAATTAAAGAATTAATGATAAAAGATTAATCGGCGTCATTTTTAAGTTTTATATTTATTTGTTTATATTTTTTCAACGTCGTTATGAATTTTCATTTACTGTTTTAGGCCTCAAAGGTCAAAGGCCTCAAAGGAAAAAAAATAAATAAATATACATGAAAAATTTCAAATGAATTTCAGAATTTCAAATCGTTTACGTGAAATTTCATGCCGAATACCTTTTCGTATTGTTTCGATACTTCAAGAAATTTTTTTTTTCTTTTTTCGAAAACGACTGAAATTAGACGGTGTTAACAAATTTTTTATAAAAAAAAAAAAGTAAAAATTTACATTGCTGAGTACCTTAACGATACTCGCTTCCACAGCCTCCCCTTCTACCAAAAAAAGGCATTACCGAGTGCGTACTGCATAGGCGCAGAGAAAGTTTCGGGACGATAGCCCCGAAGTTTTGCAAAGTTAGAGAACAATAACGGAAGTTTCTCCGATAAATTCAAAACTCTGTAGAATCTGCGACGCAGTATTATTTTAATGAGTAAGAAGTAAAACCATTGGGATGTTACGACTCCAAAATTAGGGCGATTTCTATGTTAGTTTCACGACTTATGCAAAGTTTAATTATCGACGGAATACCGCGTACATATATCACGTGTTTCGCAACAAAAAATAAAGTAAAACCGATGCGTCCCCTGTATTAAAGTTAAATTAAAAAAATAAACAATCAAATATAAAAAAAAAAAAGATCGAGTAAACAAATGAAATAAAACTGAGTTAATCGATATTAAATGATGAAAAAAAATCCATAAATGATGAAAAAGTCCATAAATGATTATATGTTAGTGTATCACAAAAATATTCGTAATTTTGAAAAATCTTCGAAAATTATTACTTCAAATAAATTTCCTGAAATTATTTTTTTTTTTTATTTGCCCCCACGTATCATGAAGATATTCGTAATTTTGAAAAATTTTCGAAAATGATTACTTCAAAAAAATTGTCCGAAATTAATTTTGTTTTTTTTTTCACTCGTTTCTGGAAACAATTTTTTTTTCTTCAGTTCGCAACTATTTGTATGTACTTCGCCGGAATTTCATTGCGCCCAACGAGATGAACGCGGTAAAGGGAAATTTTGTATGTTCGGCAGTAGGGACTATCAATAGTAGCGAAGACAGAAGCGCCCCGTTCGTTCCATTAATGGTTACATTTAATCAACATACTTGAAAGTTGTTGAACCGCGTGGCGGTAACGGTAGAATGGGCGCGAGAGCCATTGAGCTCTCGAACCGATCCTTCGGAACGCCGGAATTCGTTCGAATACGTCCAGCAAAAGCCGCGCGCGATTTCTATGTTAAATGTTTTGTAGAAATTCATTCGAAATCCGTCACACCGAAGGGTAAGAAGTATTCTAATCAACGTGTGCAGAGCAGCGAAAGAGTGGGTATTCGATACTAAAGGATAAAAAACCGAACCATATGATCCAATATTTTTCCTTCGGAATAACCGAAGAATTTGCCCAATTATTAAATTATTAAATGACAACGAGTTTTTCCATTGTGTACCGTCTGTAATTTTCGTAAATTTTTATTTCACTAACAAATATTCCGTAAAAAAAAATACGTTGCCTTTTAAATCGTAGCGTCGAAATTCCAATTGAGAAAATAATAAAAAACAAAAATACGGAAAAATTTATACAAATCCAATTAGTAGCTTTCTTCATCAATCAATCCAATCCAATCGTTGCTAAACGTTCATCCCCGAAGCGTATACAGTCGACTCGTACGCGTGGTTTTGTTCGCGATATCATAATCGCTCGCCAGACGGGATTTACAATCGTCGTGATATATTTCCCCGTATTATCCGTGACAGCGAGGGTAGCGAGGGGCGTGCAACATAATATACCGTTATAACGACGAAAACCGGAGCCCAGAAAAACATGAATTTAAGAGACGAACGTTTTAATATCGTGGTGAATAAGTGTGTATGTCTAAGTTTCTCAAACGCAGATTGGTCTGTCGTATAATAAGGTTAGGTACACGTGGAGCCGTTCGGAGTCGGAACATCGCTTGGGCGGCGGGGAGGGGAGGGGGGCGTCAGGGGTTGTTTAAGCCGTCGTGAAGATGAGTGAACGCAAGAATCGCGAGACAAAACAGAAGGCGCGTTCGTGAATGAGTATAATAAGTTAAAGTTACCGCGTCCCCCTTCCCCCCCCCCCCCCCCCCCCGCCTCGCGAGTACTTTGAGCGATTTCTTCACCTCTCGCCGCGCTCAGTTGGTTCTCTATAAATTCAGCGACGTTCTTCAGGCCAAAAGCACCAACGGGAAAACCTTCCTAACCTCAACTCGAATGCTAATTAACCAGCGTTAAACCCGCACCGCGGAAAATTGAATTGCTAGCAGGAGAGTTAAAGAACTGCCTGACTTTAGCGCGTTTGGAACGTCTCCCCTTGGAAAAGCACGTACTCTCGACGTCCGCGGGCCACGAGTTTATAAACTGAGAAATTTTCCAGCATCCCTTACGGGCATTTCGCATTGAATGGGTGCGTCTAACGCTACTGGAGTTACGGGAAAACCGCACCTCGGCACGTTTGGAAAATAAAAAAATAAATAAAAAACAAAAAAGTTTCTCGGCGCGAAAGTTCAGTAGCCGTACTGACCCGCTTACGCTTTCGCCGCGATAAGTGCCGCACACTTTCGGTGCGTTTTTGAAAGGGGAAAAAAAATTTTTTGAGTTTTAGAATCATGGAGTGCAAATTTATTAGGTGAGTTACGGTGAAGTTACGGAGTTATGGTGAAAAAAAAAAAATAGGTTGCACCACTTGAGATATCGACGTAAATATTTTCGAGAGTTTGGAACGAATCTTCATCGGTTGTAACTTTTTACGCTGTACTTTTTTTTTTTTTGTTAATTCTTTACGATGTACACAAACTGTATGTTACACTTGCAAAGTTTCAAGGTTACTTGTCGATGACACGAAAAATAATAATAATAAAAAGCGTCGAAAATGAGGTCTAAAAATGCTTTTGTCAGAAACCGCGTTGTTCGTCCAGACGTTGGTGTCGAATACCCGACATACTTTTCGGGAAACTATGAACTCAGAAAGTGTGTGTAAATTTCTCGGATTTTATAAATTCCACGTGCGGTGCATTACAAGAATGAGGATCGGCGCTTAGCGATACTTTTTTGCAAAATTCATTTGTCAAAGTTGGCGATTTATAACTCTTCGTAATGAATCTTCGACACGAGAAAATGTATACATTTGAATAAATTTTCACAAAATCCACAATTTTAATACAAAAAAAGAATTTAAGAGTCGCTTTATCGAAAAATGAAAAGAATTTTTATTTGCGAGCGAAAAATTAAATGATTAAAATTTCGCTGAAATCACCGAGTGGTCCATTGGGTAATGAGTATTGCAAAAACTCTGAGTATTTTCGGTCCGATAATGTAAAAAAAATTAAGATCTCAAAAAAAAAAATAAAAATTTAATAAAAAATTTGCAATAAAAATATATAAAATGTAAAAACAAAATACTAAAATATATTTTTTTACACAAAGACCGCCAATAGCTCCCATCGAATCTAATAAATGATTTATTTTCAAAAATGGCAAAACTAAATTTCTAAACTTGTTGCTCTTAGCGAACTATATTTTTCTTTATTGTTTACAACAAAAAAAATTGCTATATTCGTAATTGTGGATTCGCATTTCGGTCGAACGCAGACGAGAACTTTAAGGTCTCTTTAAGAATTTCATGGGAATCTTTTGGTGACATTTCCACATTAACCGAGGAGTTCGAAGTTCGCAAACGAGCGAACATCGTAACTTATTTCGGCTCGTGTACACGAACTTTGAGTTCGAAACTTTCCGGCGACGCTATCTTCGAAAATTAATAACATTCAATATCCAACATAACTTCGCAAAGTGAAAATATTGTTATTCGCCGTAATTTTACATTGGCAGTAATTAAAATTGTTCGAGATAAAGATCTCCGCGGGGGGGGGGGACGACTTTTGCGTGATACTGACGGAACTAAACCGAGAATTGCCCGCGGCTCGTTGTTAAGTATTTCATAAAGAAAAGACTTATTAATTTACGAAAATTACGAAAATAAACTATTGTAAGCGAAAAAAAAAAAAAATGCTGCAATTGTTTTATTGCCAGAGATCGTTACCGTTGATGCGCACACGACGGTATAACAAACGCCTAACGAACTTCATTTCCAAGTCAACAATGAACGCGTCGATATAAATATAATTTTTATTATTTTAGCGTACAATTCGAGAAATATCGATATATTCGGGTTGCGAAGGTTATTGAAATACGAGAGCTTTCGCGGCGGCGATGCCTTCAATCACGAAGAACAATAAAGCACATTGCCGGTATAATTTGAAATCCAATCAATTCAGGAGCATCCGAAACGTCATAAACTCAACACCCATCGGAATGCACCAACATAGATACAGGTCTCGTAAAATAGCTTGTCAAATGTTTACCACCGCTAATTCAAACGTTTTGCCGATAATTATTGTTCCCCCAACGGAATCGAAGCAGATCGCTCGCTTATATACGGTGTGCAGGGTGACAAATCACTCGCGCACTTAATCCAATTAACCCGTGCAACCCGCAATTACATCGCGTTTGATCGAGTCGTCCGATTTATTCCCAATTTATATATTATACAACTTTAAATAACGCATGAACCTTGAAATCCAAAAAAAATGAAAAAAAAAAAAATTTGAAAAATTCGAATTCAAAATTTCAACACTTTTTTTTTTCACGTACATTTCCGTCTCGACAGTTGTTTTTCTCAGCCGTTGGCTGTCTGATCGATCATTCCTTGTGTCTCGCGGCATATCTGTCTCGTTCTTCGCTACGGCGTTTCACGACAAATATATTAAAGCCCCGTTCCGCGTGTTCTATCAGCTGTTACCGCCGACTGTATATCTCGCGCAGCACAGCTGTTTGATTCACCAAGCAGCCCCCTCTCGGCGGCGGAGGATCGGCGTCGAGGCGAATATACTACGGTCTCTGTGTACCAGCGAGAATTTTCGAAAAAATTACACCCCCAAGGTTACGAGCGATGTAACACGGGAAATAAAAAATTACGGAGACACATGTACGCGTACATGTTTTTTTTTTTTTTTATTTTTTCAAAGTTTCGATCGAAAGCGTCAAATTTTGTTTGTACCGTTGGGGAAAAAAAGATCGCGCGCGAGGATACAATCGGCCCCGCGAACGGTGCCGGGTACACCGAGAAGGCCGGAATGGAAAACGCAACGAATGACGGATAACGGTATACTGAGGGGTTGTCTTCAAACCACTAGCCCACTGGCCCTCATTTCTCGCGGCGGCACCGGCAAACCTACCCCTCCCCCACCGAACCGTTCTTCGACTACGTTTCTCTCGCTCCGTCGAATGGAACGTCCGACAGGAGCGTGTGCTCTGCCTCTACGCGAAAATCGCACGCGCAAGCGCTATATCACGCTACCTAACCTCCTCGGCACACCTCCGCGTCCTCGTCCTCTCGACAAACACCTGTCAAACGTGCAAACCTCTCGAGCTCTTCCGAGCCCCGCAATACTTTTCCTTTGTCCCTATACGGGCTTCTCTCGTACGCGCATTCGTGTGCAACAAGCAACGGCCCCCCACCCCTGCCGCCTATTGGCCGCGAAACGCTTTTTTTTTTTTTGCGATGTCTAATTAGAAAATTTTGCGCGACCCCTAAATTTCGAGACTTTGTCGAGCCGAAAAAAAAAAAATTGTGTCGTTTACACTTTGCAGGTCTCGAAGACTGTCGTCTGTGTCAATAGTCGTCAAGGGTCACTTGTCAGTTAGTCCGCGAATTTCGAAATCACTGTCTATTAAATTTCGTTCCCTAGTGTCTCGTAACGCGTACGTTCCGTGATTCGGCAAACGTTTGCTTACACCACTTCGGAATTTCTTTCACGTCCGATGAAATGAAACTTCACCGTTATTTGCATCCTTTCGTCAATAAAATCGTGAGCTGTCGTTCTTCGTGTTATTCCGCGCAGTTTTGAAATTTTTTTTTTTTTTTTTTTTTTTTTTTTTCGGAAAAACGAGATCGCGACAGTCGAAGATCTATATAAATATTTGAATTTGAGTTTTTGAAGAATGTCGCGAGTAAAATCGATAAGGAAATTTTCGAAAATCACGTTTCTTGCAAAATCAACGGCGGAAGAAAAAAAAACTTTCGATCGGTTACACCGGCAATGTTCGTTTGTAAAAACAATTAAATCGATAACATTTGACATGGAATGGTTTATGTCCATCACAGAGAACTCGAATAGCGATTGCGTATTGTGAAGGTTTCGGGACGTTGGATTAATCTTATTGCCCGAAGGACATTAAGATGTAATCGTCGTATAGGTTAGGAACGAAGGGTTGTCACGTATACGACTGAACGTGCGAGTTTCATGACGACGTGGGTTGGCGACGCTACACTCTGCAATCCTCCCACGTCCAATGCATACTGTATCGCTTCTATTATAGAGAATCATTTGTATATACGCGTGCGTATCTATTCGATAGACGGCCTGACGGACGTGTGGGCGAAGAAATTCGCAAACACTGAAAAATACGCCCGGTGCATCGATGCGTCCGCTTTGGATCGATTTTTCCTCCGACAGTGCGGGGATCCCCGTCTTGTTCTCCCATATTTGGTTTTCTCGCAAAAAAAATCGGGTTAACCGTATTGTCCTTTTCGTTGTGTGAACGGATCTCTTTCGAGATGCAGTAAACAGAGCAATCGACTGTCGTCGTATCGATCTCCAGTGATTCGCACGTTCAGCCGTTCCGTCGTACGTGTGGGTAGCGAATACGATGAAATCGGATCACAGGGTTTACGAAAATTCGCTCGACCGGCTTTTCATTTCCTTACAACAGCGCCGCACAAAAGACGGGCACATGTAGCAAAGATACGAGAAAAACGCAATTGGTAAAGGGAGCGGATGAAAGCGTGTAACATTATTATCCCCCGCTAAATCACGTGATCCACGTGTTTTTTCGTCATCCCACGCGTGTTATTCGAGTTTCTCGTACTTCCGAATTTTCACATTGCGAAACGAATGATCGATCCGCGGACATACTTTTCGGATCAGAACGGATCGAAATATGTCATTTTCATTTATTGGATAAAATATTAATCAATCTAAAATAGACCCGTTAGTTATTTCTTTAAAAATAAAAAAAAAAACATTGTTATTAACAAATTACGAGGAAATAATTCAATTCTTGTTATTATCCTCGGAAATTCTCACAAACTTGATATATTTTTTTTTTTTTCTATTTCACTTATTATTTAAATAATTTTATTGCGCCCTTAAAATAAAGTATATACCGAAGAAATATGTATATAATGCCAAAAAGTTCTCATTCGTAAATAATCCATTACACTACATATACTTTATTTTCATGTGATTACACTACTTGTAATAGAAAAAAAATCTGATCCATCGACAACTCGTAAAAAATGGGTTTTCCGTATTTGCCAAACGATAAGTAAACGTTTACAAGAATTCCATTGGTCTTTAAATAAAAACGACCAACTCGTTGTTAGCTTTTCTGCGTCTGTTTCTATCGCAACGCTTTTCACAAACCAATGACTATACAGCGGGGAACAACTGGTATCCCGAGAGTGGGTAGCGAAAGGAAGAGATAAACCCGTCCGCGCGCCTTTCGGCAGAAACTTTCCACAACGAATAAAGGGTCGCGACGTAGCATGAAACGCGAGAACAATGCCGAATCTCTCAGCATCGTTCCGCCGTTCGTTGGTACGCCTCCCGCGAGCTTTCATCATCGTGTGTTCTCACGAAAAGCACAGAGCCGTATCGGCGAAGTGCTGTGATTTTGCGAACGATGGAGGGAGCGACAAGTAGGTACACCGAGAGCCCTATAGTGCAGACATAAGTAGTTACTGCAGAGTTCTGCAATATACGAAACACACGACATGCAAACTCGCAGTGGGTTGCGAATTACCGTATTTTCCGTCTGCCGTTTCATGTCCCCAACAAAACGCGACCCTTGACGAGAGGCTCTCGTGGTCCGAGCAATGACTGCGAACGCGAGCGAACGACCTTTGTCACACGCATACATATAATTATGTGTACGTGCGATGTCAAAGCTCGTCGGATAAATATTCAACGCCGAAACCCTCGAAAGTCCTCCGTCCTTTGCCACCGTTTCTGCTGTTGCCGTATCGCAGGCATCACGGGACAGAGAGATGAGAGATGAAGACAAATATTTTTTTTTTTTTTTTCTATCCGAAAAATACACGTTCTTCGGGTGTTCTCCACCCCCGTAAGTCTCATCTTCAAATCGGCTGTTTGCTTTGCTTTTCGTAAAAAAACAGAGTATTGTAACACTGATATTTTTTGGCGGATTTCGAGAAGATCCGGACATTAAGTCGGGATACACGATAGATCGTTGAATTTTTTTTTTTTTTTTTTTAGGTACATCGAATTTCATATATTTCTGATATAATTATAATAAATTTTTTGCATATATATTTTTTTAATTTGGAGTAATGCATCCATTTTCCTAATTTACGGACATTTCCACCGGTGATTTCGTACACAAGAAGAATTTAGCGGATCGTATATTTTAATCATCTTTTTGTTTGACGGAATCTCCGTATTCGGTGTCGGGACACAAAGCTCCGCTTCGCTTGTCTCGTTGCATACCAACGTGCGTGCAACTGTATACACGGTATACAACGGGGATATTATGCTTGCGCTACCGCGGGGGTTCGTGCTTTACGGAAGATTCCGACCTGTATGCGAACCGGCGAATCCCCCGGAATCTATTAAGGTCGACAGCAACCAGCCGTTGGGTAAACGCGCGAACAGTCAATCTTCCCGAACATAGAGGTCTACCAGAGCCACTAGTGGCACGTAGTTGTACCGTTGCATCGTCCTAACAACGACGACAACGACGACGACGACGACGACGACGAAGACGAGGGACTTCCACCCGTAAGGGAGATTGGGAAGGGCGATGAGAATCTGGGGATTCACTGCTTCTCTCGCTTCTCTTACTTCGCTATACTTCCGTGTAATACCACAGTTACTATATATAGCGCGCGGATGCACGGCTACGGAGCTCGTTAACTTTAACCCTGACGTACCGTATATATAGGGACCGGAGAACTATAAAGATTCCGAGTGCGCGGAGGAGGCTTTGATGGAAAGCCCCCGATGCCCATCCGAGAATTCGCGACTGACCCACAACCTTTGGAATTGTCTGCGGCGTGTGTGGCCGCGGCGTCAATTCCGTCTTTCGAATTTTTTTTTTACTCGCTTCGTTGCTTCCCACCGCGTGACTAACCTTTCTTTTTCCACTATTCCATTTCTACTTCAGTCATTCGTCTATCTTTTACGTCCGTTCCTTCGCTCTCCTCATCTTTCAATGTACGCGGCTTTCGCTGGTTTGGGTACATGTTATATATAGATATATATATGTATATGTGTAACCAGACTTCGAAGCGCAATCCCTTTTACCCCGGACTTCAATTTCCGCGTCGAAGCCTATGCCTTCCGTTAACCGCAAGAACGGGGGTTCTCCTCGTTTCCCTATTGACTTTTCGGACGTCGGCGGATCCGCGAACTTTCTGTATATCTGTAGCGGAATTCTACTTCTGGAGTCACGATAGCACGACGTCGCGCGCGCGGCTACACGATCGTTAATCGCTCGGCTGTTCATTAGCGCGATACGATCGAAGAATACCGGCGTAATTTTACATACAAATATTAGGAAATTAGATATAATAACTGTCGCGTATTTGACGGGACGCGTGACGATTCTTTGCCATAAAAAATAGACATTTCCGGTTACGAAAGGCAGACGGCGATAAAAAAAAAAAACTATTGCGTTCAAAATGAAAAAAAAAAGAAACAATTAGGTCAATTATAAATTTGCACAATTTTTTTTTTTTTTTTTTCAAGATTACGTAAATTTACGAGAAATTACGAGAAAAAAATACGCAAATTTACGATGCGTAATTTCCACTTCGTCGCATCAACCCCTCGGTTCTTGCACACGACGATAGCTATTCTACTGTAATCCGACGCGTCACAGTTCGTCTTCCCGTAGATATACGAATAAATTTTGGCAGAGTATAATGACCCTACGGGTTTGAAAAAAAAAAAAGAAACAATTAGGTCAATTATAAATTTGCACATTTTTTTTTTTTTTTTTCAAGATTACGTAAATTTACGAGAAATTACGAGAAAATAATACGCAAATTTACGATGCGTAATTTCCACTTCGTCGCATCAACCCCTCGGTTCTTGAACACGACGATAGCTATTCTACTGTAATCCAATGCGTCATAGTTCGTCTTCCCGTATATATACGAATAAATTTTGGCAGAGTATAATGACCCTACGGGTTCGGTTCGATGTTCAACGGTATCAAATGCCGAACTTCAGCTACGATTGCGAAGCAGCGCAGTCAGCAGTGAACTCGCCAGACGGGTTTAAACCGCGAAATCGACCGACAAGAGTGAATGAGGGCCACCAGTGGTGCTGACCCCCTTCGAGAAGTCGGTAGGAAAAGCGAAACGCCGAGAGAGTTGGCACGAGGCCCCGTGCAATTCGTTCGAAACGAGGATATCACCGTATATCTTTTCGCCGCAATCATTTCGCGAATGATTTTTTTAAAATTATTCTCGTCGAAAAATGGGCTCACAGATGATTTTTGTCGATTTTTTTTGCCTCTCCTTACGATAGTTCGCGATAATCGATCGCGATGTATATTTATGTAGGATCTCTAAAAGATCGATAATTCCGTTGCACGCTAAAGTGTGGAACGAGAGAGAGAGAGAGTAATTAACTATCGCGACAACTCCAATGTCGCCGATGCAACTCTTTTTAATCGATTTGTTAGGTTATGTATTCGTTGAAAGGTATTTTGAGCGATGCGAGAGAAAAACGCGAAAAAATTCAAAATGTTTTCATACACGGCGCGTCTGTACTTTGAAATTATCGACACACAGGCCTTTTGTGTATCGCGCATAACAGACAACGTAATCCAAACATAAAGCAACTCTCATCGAGTTTTTTTTTTATTTGCGCGCAGACATAGTCGCTTTGGCGAAAGTAATAGACAAGAGGCGCTGGTGTACCCGTTTCTATACATCCTCTCGGTACAAGAGGGTGCGAACGAGAACCCTCTTAACTCCCGAGTTATATGCAAACGCCACCCGACCACCGTACGGGGAAACGCGCGTTTCGCGTAAAATTTGCATAATGCGCCGACGTGCGCGAGCCTCGACCGCACACACCGCACACACACTCACCGTGGCACTACTCGAACCGTCACCTCTCCGTGACTCCCGGGCCGTTCGATTTTCTCTCGAACGCCACGTCTCTCGCTAAACCCCGTAACCGATTCGCGAGGCATCATCACTGATTATATGAGACCTTAAACGTAAACAGCTCGTTGCGGTTTCCGATGCAACGACACCCTGTTTTTTTTTTTTTTTTTTTTTTGACATCGTTGCTTCGCGGTACGAAAATTGGCGTTCGACGAGTTAATGAGGGGTTCGTCGATTACAGGTAAAAAAATTCTGTTTTTTTTTTGTTCATCGCGGTAAATTACAAAATTCAACTTTTTATTTCTTTCCCGATAAAAAATTCATTTTACGCGATACCGCTTCGAAAAAAAGCAATATTTTCAAAAAATAAACACAACCGTCGATTCGGGTTATTTTTCGAATATATTCGATGGCTTGAAATACACTTTATGAAAAATTCTACTCGAAAAGATTGAATTCCTCGTACCTTCGATATATGATACATTTATATCATTCGCATCGTTGTGCTTTCGCTCGCATCCATTGCACGCGTGAAGTTTCGTATCTCGTAGATTATATTCGCCGCCGATGTGCACAACGAGACTTTAGCGGTTCGGTGAGGATTTTTCGTTTTTTTTTTTTTTTTTTTTCGTCTCGTTTTTCTCTGCAAACGGTTACTGCTCTGTGCACTTTGGAGTCACCGCATCAATTGTGCACGTAGAAATACTGAAAAAAAAAAAAAAAAAAAAAAAAAAAACCGAAGTCGAAAGCGAGTTGCGAGAAGCAGAAAAGAGAGTCCGTTGGGTTATATTCGATTTTCTACTGGCGTTTCAAACCCCGAGGCTGCAGCACGCGCGCGGGGGGCTGTTGTAGACGCGAATTATCCTGCGGCGGGTACAGCCGCACCTACGGCGACAACCGACCTCGATACTGCGAAATTCTACCACCGTTCAACTCCTTCGCCCGTACGGTATCCAAATATTGTACCATCTATCAAAAGCGTTTCTCAACGAATTTCGCGTCTTTGTATCTAATCTTCGTATTGATTGGATTTTCTATTTAATTCTGTTGATAATCCGCCAAAAAAATGATTAACTACATCGAGACATCACTAAGCGAATACCGAAGAATAACACGTGCTTTTCACGTCCCACAATTCCTGTTGCACTTTCCAATTAAATGGATCATTTTTCAATACAGCATAATAAACAACAAACGAAACATCTCAGTGGTGTATCGAGTATTCTTTTTTTATATAAATGCTCTCCTATATTAGTCCGCGATATATGTCCACTCTAAAAAAATATATCGATGTATTTTTAGGAGCGACATAACCTCTATTTTGTTTATATAAAATAAAAAAAAAATTTTCTATCGAGAAACAACTTAATTTTAAAATTACGAAAATTTTCATTGCGAGTAAAAAAAATGCAAAAGTGACTAATCGTAATTTTCGGATAGACTGGGGCCATTTTAGGGCCGAATGTGGCCATCACATTCGAAGCAATAAAACAATATATAATCGAATTAAAAAAAAAATCGAATAGATCATTTGGTGAATTCATATGCGAACTTTTGAAGAATCAATATGCGGTTTTGAATGAAAAATTATTCGATGAGTATAATAATAAAAATGGCCACAAATGGTACAATGGCCACTAACGGTACGTCTACCCGATTATACATGAAAAATCAACTTGGTGTATCTATAATTCTTGATTAGCCAATGATTTGGAGGCGATACGAAAATGCAACAAACTGAAAAGCCAATTGAAGGGTTCGCCTTGCGCAACTTTCACCGACAATCAATGACCTCGACCTCTTGTTTTCGTGAAATCTATATATACGGAAGAGCGGCAAACGCAGCGCAGGGTCTTCCGCGGCAAACCTCCGTGGTAATTCATCGAGTTCTCATCTGTGCAACGCGAACGTCGCTAAGCAAGCTTAACGTTATTCCAAGGAGACGCGTACAGCGAGAAACACGGTACTTCCATTACGGCGAAGCGAAGAGCAACCGCACCACACATGAGAAACATCCTCCGCCTCCTTAGCTACGACGCCGTCGTCGGACTTGAATTTCTGAAAAGTTCCTCCCACTTTTCCGATCGCAACTGCATCTCGTTAACCCGATTCCGATATTTCGCGGTTTATCGTTAACAGATCCTTATCGGGATTGTCGACTCAGACGCAGTGCTATGTCCCTCGCCGGGACTTCTCTTGACTTCCTTATTCTCAAATGAGTCTTCGGAACCAAAGAGACGTCTTATCGGACTCCAAGTGAACCGACGAACTGGTTAATCCAATTTGGATAAACTTCGTTTCAACATTTCAAAGAACGTTTCGTTTCACGTTTTGACTCAAAAAAGCCGAATTCTGGTGACGAGGTCCGCTAATGTTGGTTCCGATTTTGGGAGTCAGACATCGCGTGAGACGTAATCATGAGGAGTCCCTTTGCAGCATCCGATTTTTAACAAAAATCTGGTAATACAATGTGCGATGTATTTTTCATTAGAATCATTTTCGACACATTTCGCAACATCTCTCAGCTGTTTAAGGTATTCAAAGTCATTTTAAACAAATAACAATCGAAAAATTGAATGAGATACATGAATCGCAAAATTCGAAAATTGACGAAACGCTAAATTATGTGATATGCTTTTCCGTATCGAAATAAACGAATCGAAAAGCACGAAGTGATCATTCTCGACGTACGATCCGACAAGTGATACAACCGAACCGCGGTGTCCGTTTTTGCCGACATTGCGAACGTCCCAAGATGAACCGACTGTGGGTAACGAGAATCGTTGATATTACTAACAGCGATAAGTAGGAATCGACGGGATCCGTAAGCAATCATATATTGCCATCGGTCGAACACTTGAAAAAAGTAGTAAATAATAATAAACAATTAGTAAGTAATAATAATTTTATTTCGTCTACTTATGCAACGCAACATGCATCATTCAGTGATCCGTTTCTCTGTGTTTACATTTACACACGTAACACAATTTTTTCTTTTTTTTTTTTCAGTGCGTTAAATATTTTTCGATCCCGTCGAATTTTTTTTTTTTTTTTTTTTCACGGATAATCGTCATTTCTTTTTTACATAAATTCATTTGCGCGTATGTACGATTAATGACTGTGGTTTTTGGACATTCGCGCGCTTTAAGCGAATTTTTGCCAATCCGGCAATCGCGCGATATGCCGCTCGCCGCTCCAGTTCGGTTTTGGTTTTTTTTTTTTCATTATAATTCATCTATTTCGCAAATAGCACGAACCGCGGACAGAGTGAAATGCAATTGTCGATGATTCGAGTGTAAATTTGATTTTTTATGTACAAACAAATAGTTTCACTGCTGCGGCGACTTGCATTGTTTGCAATTTTCCATTCGCTCGTTGAACTCTTCGATCTGTAGTGTCATCTCGAAGAAACTGTAACGATCGTGTATATTCCGCGTCGCTGTGCGCAATATCTCTTGGGGACTCGAACCGGGCGCTGTAAACAGGAAAACAAATACAATTTTTTAACTCTGACCGTAAAAAAAAAAAAAAAAAAATTGTCTCGAATTTTAACGCAATCGGAAACTTACTTATAGCCAAATGAGCCGAAAGCGCCGTCTTGTCCAGCGACAGCGCCCAAATTCTCAAATTGTGCACTTTTACGACACCGCTGATTTGCATAAATGTACTCTCCACTTCGGAATACTCGAATCCCTTTGGCGTACCCTCCATCAATACGTTCATAACGTCTTTGATTATCGCAACCGTCGTGAAGAGAACGAGAATCGAGAAGAGGAACGTGCAAATCGGATCTACGATTTGCCAACTCGGCTGCAATATTAAAGTATCGATTTTATTACATTTTTCGCAATTATTTTAAAAATGTCATTATTTTCTCTCGTATAGAGTATCGAGGAGTGAAGAAAAACCGGACGTACTTAGAGAAAAATGAGTCGAAATAATAATAAAAAAAATGATATGCATTTTTTTTTTTTATTTCAAAAAATTATAACGAAATAACAGAAACTGAAAAATAATTTAGCGAAAATGGAGATAAAGTTTGAAAAAAATTCATTATTTTCCTCTCGTATAAAGTATCAAGGAGTGAAGGAAAACAGGACGCACTTGGAGAAAAATGAGCCGAAATAATAATTTAAAAAATTATGGCGAAGTAATAGAAACTGAGAAATAATTTAGCGAAAATGGAGATAAAGTTTGAAAGAAATTCATTATTTTCCTCTCGTATAAAGTGTCGAGGAGTGAAGCAAAACAGGACGCATTTAGAGAAAAATGAGTCGAAATAATAATTTAAAAAATGATATGCAGTTTTTTAAAAATTTCAAAAAATTATAACGATATAATAGAAACTGAGAAATAATTTAGCGAAAATGGAGATAAAGTTTGAAAAAAATGCAAACTAAGTATTATTTAAAAATTTTTTGCTAACCGCTTTTTAAATTTTTTATGTTATGTGAATTTTTGTTAAACTTTACGTGAACCGAAAAAAAACTGAATTTTTCCGCCTGATCTACCAATTTCATGAAACACATCGACGTACCTTGAAGTAAATTATCAATGCTGCAATGAGGACACCGGTACTTTGAATGAAATCACCAATAACGTGGATGTAAGCCGCTCTCACGTTAATGTTTCTCTTTTCTTCCTTCCCATGAGAATCGTCCGATTTTCCATGACTGTGTCCGTGACCACCGCCGTGACTGTGTCCGTGACCTCCACCGTGACTGTGTCCATGTTGATGAAGCGTCAAACCCATTCTATAATACATTTTTTTTTTTTAATCTCAATTTTTTTTTTGCCAATTTTTTTTTTATAGTCTCGAATTTTTAAATAAATATGAATAAAAAAAAAATTTCACTCGAAGACAATATAAATTTGAATACAATACGTTTGATAGCACTAACACGAGATTTACCGCAACACCGACCGCCGATGTGATAAGCATCACTTCCGCGTCGAGATCAAAATTTTCGTGTATCACACGTTCGACCGCGAGATACAGAAGGATACCGGTTACAACCCAAATCATGAGAACCGAAGTGAGAGCTCCAATAACCTGAAAAAAAAAAAAAATAAGTACATTTTCGGAGTAACGAGTGAATCTTTCGTGGAGCAATCAAAGGCTAAAATTCACCTCTGCGCGGTACCAGCCGAACGGCATTTTTCTCGTTGCGGGTCTCGCGGACATCCATATCGAGAACAACGATATAAGGAACGATGCAAAATCGGTAAGCAAATGCGCGGCGTCCGTTGCGATCGCTAAACTGTTGGACATAACTCCACCTGTTTGGCGAAACAAATTAAAAAAACGTAACCTTAGAAAATTATATATAATCGACGAAACTTATTTACAAAATACCGATCCCTTTTTTTATTCTTTTATAAAATCTTTTATTAAATCATAAAACCATAAAAACGTTCAAATATTAAAAAAAAATTATTTTTTTAATAATAATGATAATAATAATTATATAGATCGCAATATTATTTTATGGTACTAAAAAAAATCGAAAGGTGATTTTTTTATTCGTACAAAATAAATATAGCAAATAATTAAAAATAATGAAAATATAATCGATTTTATTTTTTATTTTTTTATTTTATGAAATTGATCGGTACGAATTTTTCATTGGTCGTTGGTGGACTATAAATCGCATTTTTTTAATTATTTGTAATCGACTTACCTACTATTTCTGCTATCATAAAGATGACACATAGTATACACGCGATTATGAGCTTTTTGCGGGCTTTTTTGTCGATCTCTTCGTTTCGTTCTCTGTGGCAATGATCCTCCACTGAAATTATATATCTTTCGATATTATAACAGATTTGACAAAATTCAGTCATTTTTTTGGGATTTGTCTGATATTATGTGCATTAAAAAAAAATGTTTTTTTTTTACGACTCATCGAAGTCATCGTTTTTAGATGTAACAACGCCCTTAATTAATTCTTACGATAAGCGGTATTCTGTTGATAATCCGCCGGTAAATCGTCATCTGTCCCGAGACCCTTGACAATGGTGCAGCAACCGGACAATTTCCCGTGAACACAAAAAATCACTCTTTTCGACGGCACATCGTTCTCCTCCGGTTCGTTATTGTTCGGCGGAATACTCGTGCCGTAACCAAAGACCGCTTGATCCTTAAACCTAAAATAATAAAAACCGTGAAATGCTACTATCGGCAAGAGAAATTATTTCCGAAACAATTATCGATAATCTCGTATGTGAATTAATTAATTAACGAATAAATAATCCCATTCAAATTTTTTTTTAATTTGTTATTTTTTTAATTTTCTTAATTTCCGTAAATGTTATTGATACATTTTACTAATAAAATGCAATAAACGCGTTTACGATACGTCATTATCACATTGTCGCCGCATTTTCGGCTGTAGAAAAAAATGAAAAATAGAAAATAACGCGGGGCTCCGCACTTTGCGCGATCGAAGAAGCAAATGAAGAAAACAAAAAAGAGTTCACATCGATTCGAGATACTTGTTGCACCACGCGACAAAATGTCGTATCGTAGGCCATGCATCGTGCGAATTGTCAACCAGACATGAATTATTCAGTTCGATTCCTCTCGCGTTGACGAAAGAGTTGTCGCGCACATTAATAATTTTACAAGACTATAGTGAGTAGACAATCATTCGTAGAAATCGCTAAACGTTATATATATCGATACCGATGTCTTCGGAAAAACTTCTCGTACTCTGCGACGAGTTAACGACAAACACTTCCGTTCAATGACGAACGTACGATGCATCGCGGTGCGTCAAAAAAAAAAAAAAAAAAAATTTATATATGATCGGAGAATACAAATTTGAGTCTCGAATTTGTCGAGAATTATCATTCGCGCGTCTCCTGCTGCGACTCGTGCGAAAGAAAACTTCGCAACTCAAAATCCGATTATCGTATTCATTGCGATTTATTTATAAATTTCTTTCGATATATCGACGGGTCGAATTATACGCGCCTTGCTATTCGCGGAATCATTGTGTCAATCTCTGTTCCCTTATCAACTGTATTATTTTGATATCTCTCACGAGTGAATTATCTCGAACTGTCGGGTGCAATCATGACTCGCGAGACTCAATCTAAATATATTACATTACGCACACCGTTTCAGGTTATGTTTAAAAAAATTCTTTTTCACTAACATCGAGAAATTCATCAGTTATCCAATTGATAATCGCGAAAATTAAAACATATCTACACGATACTTCGATATCGATGCGATATCGATCGATGTCAATCAATCAATAAATTCGATGATTATTTAAAAAAAAAAATCACAGAATTAAAAAAATTCGTTTTTTATCGTATTTATTACGAATGATTTATTATTTATCCGAGAATGTACGAGTCGCGTATTTAACATTTTCCGCGCGAAATTATCAATCGTCGAACTGTAATAATTATAGATGAACTCACGCCATGTTGTTTTTGTTATAATTATATTTACTCCGTGGGCGATAAGAGAGAAGCGAATCTCGGGTTTGGGACCGATGTAAACCGATCGAACTCACGCGTATAATGGTATTGTTAATACTACGAGTGAATACGATATTGCGTGAGACTAATATAAGCGAAGTTCGCGACGTGATGGATAACCATAGAGTACTGTATATCGTTTGAAATAAATCTAAGAAGGGATAATACACGTTTAATGGAGGGATTAAGTACAGTCGTCGACTGGGAATGGAACATTGATCTTGTAGATTCTTCGGTAAAAATAATAATAATAATAATAATAATACGATAGTCGTATTGCGGCGGGGGCCGCGTATGTTTATCCAGCATCCAGTGGTGTCGACGCGGTAACGCGGATATACGCCGAATCACTATTATCCCGAGTGAGAAAGAGACTAATATCGAACGGGGAAGCTAATTGGATAGGGAATGTTCTTTACGGAAACGATAAACGAGGTAAGACAACGGAAATTAATTCAACCGCCTACACTATTTTCTTGCGACCCAATTATCCAACGCGAGATCACCAATTTTTGTCGAGAGCGCGCGGCTTCACGAAAACAAAAAAAAATTATAAACAAAAACACCTCCGGCAAAATTGCAACGTGATGATGGAAAAAAAAAAAATTTACTTTAGGTAATTTATACGGCATGGAAAATTCAAGATCGCAGTAACGTTGTCAAAGCAAAATTAATACTTCGATCGAATTAAAAAAAAAAGTGATAAATATAATAATAGTAACATTATTATAGTTTTATTATTATTATTATTATTATTATTATATCTTCAGTTTTTTTCTTCTCTTGAACTTCGAATTTTTAATTCGTATTTTCATACTTTTCGAAATATTGAGTTAAAATTCGAAATTTAAAAAAATTTATCAACGAATTTTACTTACACTATTTTATAAAAAAATGTATCGACCCATTATCGATGGGAAAAGAAAACAATTTCATTGTCCGCTTTTAACTGCAATACGATTTTTAAAAAAATTTGATTGATCAATTACGGACGTCTCCCGTGGTAATTGTTCGTACTATTAATTTTTCCTCGACGACGAACATTTTTTACAGCCGAAGGTGCGTGCGTCGACTGTTAGAATATGAATTGTCGATAATTTTGTCATTAATTTCCCGTCCCGCGTAAAAACACGCGCGCGCGACGGTATCTCACCGGTCGTGTATGACCAATCTTCCGGTGAGACATCATCATTAGGCCGCATCCCGTGATAACGGTAACGAGAGAAAGACCTCGCGGTTGGCCTTCTTTCGAGGATTCACCGAGAGCGGCGATTTGTTGCCTCCTCTCTCACAAACGCCTCCTTCACGTAACATTTTATTAAAGTACCGTAATTTTTTCGTATTATCCTTGTGCGTTGAACGTTGCACTCGATGAATTTCCATCACGAACACTTGTTTCTCGTCCGATTTTATTTTTTTTTTTTTTACAAAAAAACGATTTTTTATAAAAGTCGATTTTTACAAAAAAAAAAAAAAAAAAGTCGTTCAAATTGACAATAAGAATGAACGCAACGTATTGACGCGTAATTTCAACAAAAACCAATGTTTTTACATGTAGTTTTTTTTTTTTAATATATGACAAAAATTTTATCGAATTGACGACATTTTTTTTACGATTTACGGCCTCTCGCGATAGTTTTACACATCGAATGCAAAACGATGAAATGGTACCAACGACAAATGGATGCTCTCCTCGTTCGGACCCTCAAAATCGTTGTGTTTCCGTGCGATGTTCGAGGTCGCGGTCGTCGAGGCGCGACCAATCGAGGCACCGTCAAGGTCGAGTCTCGAATACTTAGACGACATAGCTCCGTTTTTTTTATGTCTATTTTTTTCGTTATTCTATACGCGCGGTATATAAAATCGTCGTTCAGCAGACCGTGAACGCCGCCACCTCCTCGTCGAGGAATCCGGAAAAACTGGTCCGCGACGTTGCACCAAAGATCGAATGTGCGTACATCCGCGCGGACTCGCGATCGCTCACAAACCTTCGTGACTACTGTTTCGATTTTTTTTTTTATGTTTCAATGGATGTTCCGCGGTTCTATCGCTGTGCCGAGTAGCACGCGTCGCACTCGGAACTTCCGTTTTCGGTGAATACCGGGGATAAATATAATGTCACAACAAGAACGATTGAAAACCACTATAGTGCGTATCTACTCGCCTCCTTCCTGTATCAAAGCAGACGTCAGCATACGTATTTCTTATCGCTCTAACAACATCGCTGTGAGCTTCTAAATTATTATTCGCGCCGAGAATCGTCAATTAATGAATCCCTTCTCCACGTTGCGAAAATATTTTAATTATATTATTATTATAGAAATATAATAATAATAATAATAGTCAATAATTATTATCATTATATTTATATTTTTATATTAGCGTCGCGATCGACCGTAAAATCGGTAAATTAAGCGAATATGTAAATAGTTCGATACCATTTTTTACTTCGATTTTTTTTTCTCACGTGACCATTTTGATTGGCATTCAACCAAATGTGAATAGTTGTACCGTTACTGCGAAATACCATATATATCATCACAAATAAATGAAATTAACAGTCGTTTCGTTTGTTAAAAAAATGAGTCATTTGATAACGTTATTAAATTTTAATGAGGTCTCTCGACGTTTCAATTTAAATTCGACTCCAATATGAAGGATATTTATTAGGGATCTGCGAATATCCAAAAATTTTAATCATTAATGGTTAATATTTATTATTATTATTATTATTATCATTAATTATTACATTTTTTTTATATTCATGGATATATATATATATTTTTTTTTTCGAATACAATATTCAAATTATTATTGGAAATATTGAATTTCATTGATTATGACGTGCTAAATATTTATTAATTTTTCTTTTTTCATCCATTTATCAAATTTAATAAAATTTTCGATGTATAATGATATTTATGGTGAAATTGGTGAATTTTTACCACCGATATTGGTGGTGAAAAAAACTGAACGTAATTATTTTAATTCACGCTATACATGTTACGAAGATTGTGTATAAAGCCCATCAGCGAGAGTCTCCGTTGGTGCACTTCGCTTATCAGCTATCGTTCCGAACGGTTCGCCGGAGCGCAATGCAAAAAGCCGTTCTCGGTACTGCGGCAGTCAACAAATGCCAGAGTCGCGGTTACAGAGAGATGATTCCTCGTCCGAGTCGTTCGCGCACGTGTTTGCGTATATATTTCTCTCGACAATAGAAGGTCAATCGTGCGTACGATACACCGGCGCGGTGTAGGTACGTCGAACGCGCGCGCGAACTTTGCCGATCGCGAGAAAGGCAAACGAATTGTTCAAAGTGCCGAAGCAACGGGAAGAGATGAAATGTTTCACAATAACCCCCGACGATGAACCGAACTCGTCGAGGTTTCACGACAATATGGAAAGTCTCGAGTTAAACGAGCGAAAGATCGTCATAACGTTCATTACGAAAATCGACGGAGAGAGTCATTTTCTTCACGCGATCTCTCGGAATTTCGAACCGATTGGCTCCAAAGGAAGCCTCGCGTCTTCGCTGCTCAAGGGGAATTTTCTTTCAGCGATGAAAAAAACAAGAAAAGGGCAATAAAAAAATTAACTTTGTCGGGTAATTAACGAATCAACTGGAGCGGCGCAAATCGTTAAAGGTCGTTCCAGTTTTTACGAAAAAAAAAAAAAAAAAAAACAAAATGTATATATATATTTATGTATTTATGTACATTTGTATATTAGAAAAAAGAAGCGAACGAGGCCTCTGTACTTATGGTGCAGTATAGTAGTTATAATACTTCGGATCGAAGTATAGTATTAGAGACCTCGGCATCTGCGGTATTGAAGTCACAGCGATTAAAAAAATATGTATTGAGGGACAAGGAACGGGGCAATGGTTTTGCGTGCATTTATTTTACAGTCGAAGGTGTTTATACGATTTTAATTCGATCAGTTTTACTTCGACTTTTTTTTTTTTTTAGGTTAAGTCTCGAGGTCTTTGCTTCATTAACGCGATTCAACCCGATTTCGACAATGTCGATCGAGGTACCCGTGATCTTGCCCTTCAGACCGAAAACTGGGACAGTTTATGCTCCAATATTCCCGACAAAGATATATATATTTTTTTTTTATCGATTTTTATCGAATCGTTTTTTTTTTTATCGAATCGCGATGCGACCATTCATACCGCGTCTTGGCGGTGAAATTTATTTCAGTGATTCATTTTTCCGGTAACGATCTTTCGATCTTTGTGATTTTTTATCGTTTCGTCGGTGAATCTTCGAATTAATAATAAATAGAGAAAAACTGAGGAAAACGAAGCAAAACGGGCACCGGACCCAAAATAAATACATAGGACCCGATGGACCCATGAAAAAAGAAAGAATTTTTAAAAAATGACACAATGTTTAAAAAGAATTGCTACGAATATCAAAAAAAAATTCTATAAAAAAAAAATTGTTTTATTCGTTTTCCACACGAATCCTCGCGCATTATATGTTTAGAAAATGTCTTCTTTGATTACTTCAATTGTTTTAATCCCCGTGACTACGTAGCGAAAATCATTGTAATAAAAATCGTGCCTCTCGGTCGTCGGATTACTTTTTTTAAACATTTTAAAAAGTGAAAAGTAATAACAAACAGTATTACACTGTTATTGCAGTCCAATTCGGCACGCGAACACCGCTGAATAATAGGTTTTAATTCGAATTTTTCTCCGACATTAAAATTAATATTACGAATTTCCGTGCATTACGAAGCAATTCGTTCAATGACACGATCAATGCTCGGAACCCGGCGAATAAAAATCTCGAAACTCTCAGAGTGTCAAATGAAGTTAAAAAATCGTATGAACCGAAAAGTTTCATTACAAAGTCGAACAAAAGGCGTGTGTGATGTAATAAAGTCTAAAGATCGTTACGTTCCGAGTATCCATGAATGTCTGTATCGCGAAAAACGACGTGCACACGATGTTATCTCGAAAAACCGAGAGCGATGTAATTGGCGCGAAGAGGGGCGGGGCGGCGGGGAGGGGGGGGGGGGGGACGCAAAATGCCTTCGAAGGTAACGTCTCGAAATCGCATTGTTTCCAGCAGAAATAATTTTAAACGGAAATCGAACGACTAATTTTTCTTGTTTATTATTATTATAACGTTTTCAAATGTATCAAAATGGCGTAACGACGATTAAAAGATCGAGAAAAAAAATAAAACTGAAAACTTTTGGACTCACAAATTGATCTTCTCGTCGTCCATCGTGTTGAACAGTTATCGCACAACTACGCGCTCGTAATTGAGGATGAAAATGTGAAAAAGTAATATAAACCGACGGAAGAAATTTTCGCTGAGTAAAGGGGGTTATGTGACTCGATATTTCACGCTTCGTTTCGAGTTCCACACTGACGATAACTACGGGGTAAAATGTAAGGAGTGCACGCGTCACTGGTTAAATAAACAAAAGGACGTCGACGTAGCATGTCTTCGGAAGAATGACCGTTCCAATACGGTTGTTTGGTTAGATAGCTTAACTCTCCTCGTAGCGCGACGGCGATATCGCCGGGAGACCTCTCGGAGAGACTCCTCTTGTTCTCGGAAAGTCCCCTCGCACTTTACCGAAACTTGTGACTCTTCACGGACACGAGCTATGATGATGATTATTGTTGTTCGTATCTGAACTGACGAGTACTTCTGGCAATACCTCTATCGCTCGTCAGACTAAGACTCGACGATAAACAAAATGCGATCGATTCTATTATCAGTTCCCCCTTTGGCTTCGAAATATTACCGTTCGAAACAATCGGAAAACCTTCGAACCGCCGATTATCGGGGTACAAATTTGAAAATAAGACCGTTAATCGTAATTATAAAAAAAAAACGAATTATTGCTGTTTTATTATTATTATTATTTATCAGAAAAAGTCAAATAGCAAATTATCATAATGGGTCGATGTCTAGCGTTTCCGGGAGACCAGTTTTTTATATATTTTCGTTAGTTGACTTTTACGATAAGTAATTATCATTGTATCTTCGGGCCGTAACTCGAGTTAACAGACTCGATAAAGCACGACGAAAAAATATCTAACCTTCGATGGCCTTGAAAAATATTCGATTATTTTTCAGTTTCTCGGGTAAAGTCTAAAAAAATATACCGAACACCAATCGAATTATACGGAAATAAAACAGTCGATCGGAAGTATTTCGCGATCATTTTTTGCGACATATGAAAATATTTTTCCATTATCATTTTTATACCGTTCTCTTCAATGACGATTGACGTCGAAACATTAATAATAAGAAAAGAACGTCGTTATAAAACCGCAGAACAAAAGATCGACAAAGTCGATTTTTTTTTGTTTTTTTTTTTTTTTTTTCACGCGGATTTCCGAATTCGTCAAAAAATAGCGTTAAATCGAATAGATTTACTAAAAACATTGAATTCAAAGAATTAATTTACGGCGCTCGATTGATGGCGCGATCTCAACGCAGGAAATACCTCTGCAAGAAGTCATTTTGCATTATGCAAGAGAGAGAGAGAGAGATGATTGCGGATCGCGCAAGAGTGCGACACAGTTATATGAAATTTTATACGCGATATTGTGGCGAATACGCTTTACTCCGGTACAATAATGGACGGTCGGACTTCCGCCGCGTGGGAGAGCGCAGAGGGCATGTAATCGTTCGGAAGATCGCGCGGATTTAATAATTTTCAATGGCAAAATTTTCTCGTACTCGGAATAAAATTTCGTACTTAAGGTTAAACATGTATCCGATGTATTATACGTATCTAATACATTATTATTATTATTATCATTATATTAAAATTATTCACCGATCAATAATAATGAATAGTATGAATATGTTAATACATAAAAAATAAAAAAAAGATCTCGTACCATTAGTGATCACATCTAAATATAAAAAATCGAAATTACCGAAGAATTTTAGTTTTTTTCTGTTTTTTTTTTATATTTTCGTAGTTTACGTTAAGATTACAATAGATTTTTGTTATTTATTTTTAATTTTTAATTTTATTTTTTAATTTTTTTTTTTCTTCTTTTTAATTTTTTAAATTAAAAATTTTTAATTTTTTTTTAATCTACGAAAATATAAAAAAAAAAAAAACAGGAAAAAAAATAAAATTCTTCGGTAATTTCGATTTTTTATATTTAGATGTGATCACTAATGATACGAGATCTTTTTTTTATCTTGTCGTACAGGCTAATTTTTTTTTTAAATAACACTATACAGGCTTTTTATAATAACACTATAAAAATAAAAATAAATCATCTCGAACGCATTCCATGTGAGAAACGGGATTCGCGGGTTATGTATTTAAATCCAGCGCTCTCGTTGCAACGTTCCATTTCGCGGGCTTTCGAGATATAAACTGGTATTTTGGCGAAACGCGCGTCTACGTACCAATTAATAATTGTTGCAATTTTTCCATTACCGGTAACTCGTTTGTCACTGGATTCAGATGATTCAAAAATAGAATAGCCAACCATAATAAAGAGGAAAGAAGAACACTAAATTACCGAAATTCTTCAAAAAAACATCGTACGTGACTCGCGAACGAAACATAAAATGAAAAATGGTGGCACGGCTGCAGCACAACTAAGTCGTTCGAGAAAAAAAAACAAATCGCGATTGCCGAAATTCTTCAAAAAAACATCGTGCGTGACTCGCGAACGAAAGACAAGAAGAAAAATGGCAGCATGTCTGCAGCGCTACTAAGACATTCGAGAAAAGAAAACAACCGAGAAAATGCGGCACTGATCGTCGGCACACGACTGAATCATGATTTGTGACTGCAACAAGCGTAAAATCACTTATCGACGTTGCATCGTTGAATATTCATCGCCCGAGGCGTTAATCTGCAAATTACCTCGAACGGCCCGCATTGAAAATAACTTCGTTAATGACACGACTCTCGACGTTAATTTGTAACGTATCTCCGCGTCGTTGCCCGGAGAACGAAGAATTTTATCACAGGTGAACTCAAAGTCATTGCGAGGAAAGATCATCGGATGTGGGGTTTGAAACTCACCAATCCGGTTTTATATTCATCGCGACGGGATTATAGTCGATTAACAATACCGCGATTGATCTCGATGCGCTTGATCTCGATGCGATCGATCTTTTCGTAAGATATCGCATTAAAATGCGCATTAAAAAAAAAATATTAAATTTAATTAAAAAAATTAATAAAAATTAAAAAAATTAATCCGAGGACTGCCTTATTAATACGAATTTTTTTTTATTGTTTTCTTTCATTTTCCATTGGTATTTTTTATTTTTTTTTTTGGTCTATGAAAACCGAATCTACAAAAGAAACACGGGACAAAAGAGACAACAGACTAAAAAAAGACAATTCGTATACGTCGAGAATAACCGCTGTCGTGTCGGAATTCAACCGGACGATAATAACGCCCAACTAATGGCAAATATTTTCGTGTCTCATCCGCACGAATTGCGGTGTGCGCCGCAAGCAAAGTCACAAGTTTTGTTATTCACTCTCTCCTCTACTAGCGCCGCGACCTTTTTTCGCACGTAACGACATCGCCAGAGGTGAAAGCAAGAAGCGGGTTGATGCTTGTGCTTCCGTGTGTAGTACGTACAGCGTAGCCGCACAATAAACCGCGGAATTAAAAATATTAACGATAAAATTGCGAGAAAACTAATTTAAAAAATCTGTGTTTTGTTCCAAACGATAAATAGTTTACAAAAAAAAACAATTACGGTGAGAAATGCAATGTTTTTTTTTGTGTCGCGAGATTCGCGTTCATATATATCGAAAAACGCGAATCAACGATCCCGATCTTTGTCCTTCGAAGTTTCAGAGTTTCTCTCGAGTACCGAAATAAATGAATTTACGACAAAAAAAAATGTATTCAAAGTGTACACAAGGAGACAGAGTAACATTTGTGAGAGTACCGATCGGCTCGGGACTACCGAACATCTCGATCATCGAAAAAAAAAAAAAAAAGTTCACTAATCTACGTGAATAAAATTTGCATTATAAATTTACGGCATATAGTCGTTCTTCCGCTTTCCTCCGTCCATTTCCAGTGTAGTCGGTTTGCGTGCACCGTATAACTGGTTTTGACACTTCGTTTACACACGCGAATACTCGTGGTGCGTGTAACAAACAAACAAAAAAAGATCGTAAAAATCGACGCGTGATATACGACTACACGTGAGGACAGTGACGGCTCGCGGGGACTAAGCTTATGAAACCATTGTCGCCGTCCGGCTAGGATACGACTGAAGATGTCATCACTGTTTTATGCCGATCCGAGAGCGGAATCCGTGTTTACAAAAAAAAAAAATCTTTCCACCCGAGTGTGCGATTGTCTCGAAGCTGCAGAGTCGACGGGGGCTACTGACCCAAATCTCTTCGAACCCACGTTATCATCGCGAAATGCAAATTGCCGCAACGTTAAACGACGTTAAACAATCGCGAATATTCTATTCCAGAACAGAAAAATCCTTTGAAAAACTAACGACCCAATGAAATTTTGTTATCTCCGTTGTCAGCGTTGATTATTATCGACTTGCGTGACGTTTCGAAAAACAAATAAAAATGAAATAATTTTTCAAAAATCGAAGATTACTCGACACGCGGTTCGCTTTGTTTTATCACAACGACCTCGTGCGATGTAATTAATAAGACGCGTGCGAGCTGATGCCGATTATTGTGATGTATAGAATAAAAAAACAAAGATACGAAAAACGGTGAACGTAAACGTTCGATTGTCTTACCGATTAATGTAGCCGTGAGTTTCTATGAGCGATTACGGTGACGTAAATGGATTCAGACGATAATGAAACTGTCATTTTGAAATCGTAGTGATTTGAGGAAAAAAATAATTGTCTTTCCCCGCGTCTATCTATTTCGGTACGATTGCCGAGAAAATGCTCCGATGGTAACCACTCCTCTTCTTTATTTTTTCCGAAACTGTTGATCATTCGAACAAAAACAAATTGGATTTTCATGCGTCTATCCAGTTGACTATAAAAGTCTTATTTATTTTTTGTCGTAACAGCAAATATTTCGAAAAAAAATAAGGAAAACATTGGATACCGACTGAGCCGTGTATCACTTTTAGGTTATATTTTTATGGTTTTGAAGGAAAGGGGGGTTTCATATCGCGTTAAGGACGATTAAACAATTGAAACGCAATAAATTTACGTTTCTTCATCACATGCGACAAGTCGACCGGTGATTCTTCGAACATCGCTGATAATAATAATAATCGTAACTTCGGACACATATGTTCCGAAATCGCTGCACAATAAAGCAATAAAAAAAACTCTATTAGGCATATTGCAATTACTCGTAAAGATCACTTGTTTTATTTCATTAAAAAACTAACGCTGATATCATACATTATGCGAAGAGTGAATTTCGCTCTCACAAACGACGATAATTGTGTTGTGTTGCTCGTTGATATTCCAGGCGTTTGGGGAAAGTTATTTTTTTATTTTTTTTTATTATTTTTTTTTTGATGCCCGATACTTTTTGTGTTCAAAATTCGTTTTATTTATCGTCAAAATTGCGGCGATATCGCGCGTATGGCAATCCCGCGGCGTGTACCGTGGAGAATATGTTTTTGGAATTGTGACAATAGCCCCGATGAGGGAACGAGTTTAGTACAGTGATTTGAGGAATTTTCTCATTTTTTTTTTACGAGACATACTTTCGAAATCGAGAAATTCTGATCCTTAAAAAAGGAAAAATAGCAACTAGGATGTGAATTATTCTTAGATTACAATTTTTACGACTCTAATCGCATTTCAATTGAACTCGGGCCTCGGACGATAATCGAGGAATTAAGAAAAAATTATGACGATAAAAACAAAATTTGTCGATCCCGATAGTGATTCTCCTCGAACGCTTACAAAAAAAACTTTTTTTAGCACAAAAAGATCTTATAAAAAACATTTTGTACAACTTATACTAGAAATTCATCGTTTACTCGAAAATAAACGTTTCACAGCTCTTCATGTTTCGTAGTATCGTCTGCAAAAAAAAATGAATTTTGTTAATTTTATACATTTTTTTTTCATCGTAGCAGAGAAAGTGTTGTTTTCGTGGAAAAAAAAAATATATATAATAATTTTTGATATTTTCATGTCAACATTTTCCAAATGTTCCGAAAGAACTAAAAACCACAAAAAAAAAAGATCCGGTGGGTGTTAAAACGATAATTGCCACAAATTTGAAGAATTTGAGCTGTAGTTTGGCACACAAATCGAGTGACCACTGAGGCTTTTTATCAAATCGGTAGAGCGATTCGACTGATATTTTTAGATTTCATCATTTTTCGGAAACCAAAAAAAGTCGGAAGATTATACATTTTTACATTGCTTCCGCGTTTAGTTCTTTTACTCGTGAAGTTGCTTTGTCAATTTGCGAGTAAAAAAAATGAATACGGAACCAATGAGAAAATTTTCAATTTTCAGAGTTTTTGGAAAAATCAACAATTTCGCGACGAAAATCACCACCGCAACAATTATACCTGTGTCTTTGACATCCTTTTCCAATTGCCTATTTTCGTTTTCGAGTTTTAATTGCAGAGCCTTTATCTCCTCGTCATAACCGGTCCACTCGGGTAGTATTCGCATAGCCGCCTGTAACTTCGCTTCTTTCGTCATCGGATTGTTGCACTGAAAAATTTCGAAAATTCGAGTAACAATTTTTTTTTAAACATAATAAAAGTCAGAAAAATAAATAACAATAAATAATAAATATAAAAATGAATTAATTGTAAAGGTGAAATTTGTGAATTTCCCTTCTCACCAAATCTATCGTTTTCGCGTATTTCTTCGATCTATCGTCGCACCAAGTCTCACACCAGAGCCATTCCTGCGGTAGAGTCTTGATAGCAACTTGATGAATCATATTATTCGGCAAATCCTGATCGAGATTCGACAAACTGTTGGGATCCTGACTAAGCGCCTGATATTGACCTCTTAGTCGATCACCAGCGGCAATGCGGCGGAAGCGCTTCAAGTCGACAACGTAAAGCGCGCTGATGTGATAACTTCGTCCCTGTAGATGATTTCGCCAGTAACCCTGTCGCCAAAATCTGTCGAACATCAAATTAAGATATGAAATCCGAGAAATCATATTCGGGATGTAAAAAAAAATTTTTTTTCGTTAAAGAGAAAAATACCTGAAACCATCCATTTCCCTTCGACTATCGCAGAACGGAGTGTAAGCGTATGGCGCGCCTTCGAGGTCTAAACTCGCGAGTTCTTTTAGATCGGCTCTTACCACTTGATCCGCATCGACGAATATGATTTTTTTAACGTCAAGCGGAAACAGCACATCGAGGAACAATATTTTATAGCCCCATATTGTTCGCTGCTTTTCCGTTTGTTGATGCAGCCATCGAGGCCACTTGTACTGTACGAGTTCGTATTCGAAGCCGTATTCCTTTGCCATATGTGGTAAAAAGTCCTGTGGGAAAAAATATCCTCATTAAGGTCTATTGCCGGCGATAAAATTTTTTTTAGAGAAAGGAAAGTAAAAAAAAATTTGATCACAAAGCGTAAAGGGTATAAAAAATGTTACCTTCAACGTCGGCGACAAATAATTCTTCAGGAACCAAAATTTCACCGGTGTCTTCGTGTGTTTTATAACGCTAAGCATCATTATCTTAAGGAACCTTTCGTAAAGATGACCCGAAGCGAGCGAAAATATATTCAGTTTCTCTTCCTGTTCTCCGGCTTCGTCGGCATTGGTAAAAGTCCTGTCGTCGATGAAGAAGAAAAAACACATATCCCATTGAAAATTTACAAATTTATCACAATTAGAAGTTCCGAACTCAACATTTTCCGCTTAATTAAAGGGGCACATTGTACTTCGAGTTGAAAAATTATCGATTTCCCTTAAAAAATCACGCAATGTTATCATTTTGTTTCCTAACAGAATTTTTAAAAAATGTCTCAATAGTATTTTTATCGTAAAAAATCTCTCGTGATTTTATGAATTTTTCATAAACTTTCAAATGGCAACACCGCAGATAAAATCTTTTTTTACGATCGCTTCCAAAAAAATTGAAAAAAAAAAAGGGCAAAACCTTCAGATTTCGCGTATTCGAGTGCCGTGTGCCCCTTTAAAGTCGCTAAAACGAAAGATCTACGATTAATCTACATAGAAATAATGCGCTTACCAAAAATTGGAAAAGCTAAAACAGAATGGATGAGAGGATAGAAAGAAATGCAATCGCGTATCGCGCTAAGCGCGGCGTTCGAATCGAATCGTCTTGTCGAAAGAGACAACAGCCGTTTTTCGTTTACCTCGATATCGAGTTCCACAGACCGGAGCTCTTGTCGTCTTCGGAGAGTAAATCCATATCTGCTTTGTCGGGTTTCTTCGATACCTTCAATTTCAATACGTGACTTCTAAGTGTACTGAGTAATACTTTGACGTCGTTTCCGTTCTGTACGACGTCCTGACCGTCGACACTCGTTATATCGTAAATCTCTGCGGATCTTCCCTGACGAAGTTTCAATATCCATTCGCCCGGATTGGCTTTCAGTTGGAAATAGCCGAGATTCGCCATCACAATAGTGTCCACCATAACCGGTTGGCTCTCCGTCCCGAGAGTTATCTGCAATCCTCGCGGTGGATTTCCCATTAACGCCTCGAAGCAGTGACCCTCCAGCAAAAGGTTTTCGAGTTCGAATTCGCTGTGCACTCCGATGGCGACGTTGTCGAGTTTTATATTATCCAAATCATAAACACTCTTCACAACTTCGACGAGCCAATTTTCCGGCGCGTGAATGTACTGCGTGAGCAGCGAAGACGTCGGTAGTTTCGTAAACTTAGCAACCGCACCGGCGAGTTCGCCGTTCGCGGAGAATTGCAATTCCGGATCCAAAACGAAACGATAGAAACTCTTCAGCGGCATATCGCTGTTCTTCTCGACGCAATTTAGGAATATTTTTATATTGCAGTTGAGAGATTTTTGAAGGGTCGAGAGTATCGCGCCGAGTTTCTGCGCTCCTCGAGAGACCGGATCCACTATCGCCATCAGATTGAACGCTACTTCGTCCGGATTCGCCGCTGGAACTTTTACAGCACTGCGGAAAAAAAAGACAGACGAGATTTTGGCATTTAATACGAAATAAGATGTGTAAATTGGTTTGTATAATTCGTGATGAATGAAAATGCAAAACGTCTGTAAGGAGTTTCACTAAAAAAAACAATTGTAAGAATTTTGCCGGAAAACCGAAAAAATGCTTAATGCACAGAATTAATACCGCGGCTGGGAATACAGAAAATATCGTTCTTTTTGAGGCAAAATCTTGGAAAAACGAAATAAAAATTCTGCAATTTGCAAAAACAACGAAATCTCAATAAAATTGAAAAATACTCTAAATTTTGTATATTTTCTCCTCTGTGTAGATATTTTTTCGGTTTCAGTTGGTTGCAGTTAATTTTTTTACACGATTTATCATCATATTCTATCACTATTTCGTTACCTGTATTCGTCACCGCGGTACGGTACATCATAGCGACTTCGCGTTTGGGGTCGCGGAACGAGAAGAGACGATATCTGCATTATCATGTCGTCCGATACTTCGTTCTTTTCTGCAACATTTATATAAAATTATGAAACATTAGGGACTCTTTCGTTTTTTTTTCTTTAAATACGCTTTTGTTCAGCGAATCCGAGAAATTAAATATTTTTTACCGTAATCATCGTCATCCTCGATAGCCTGAATTTTTATCAAATTGGTGAGCAATTTATCACCGTATGTGCTTTGGCTGAATCGTTCGAGGAGAGCGAAATCTTCGCTCGTAAATTCTTCACCGGCGTCCAAAGGCCCGATAACGCGTCCGTTGCAAACGATTACTCTGCCGTCCGCTTCCAAATCAAGAACATTCTTCGCGTATTGTCGATGAACATTGAGCGTAAAATCCTGCGATTTCATCGCAGTCTTGACGTCCTCGTCGATGTTGAAGTTATCGTTTTTAATTGTTTCTACCGTTTCCTCCCGAATCACTTGAGCGATGTAACTTATTGCTTTCTCGCCGCTTCGAGATTCGAGGGCTGCTAATACGATTTTGTTGACCATGTTATCCTCGGGGCTCGCGTCCGCTTCGCTGTTAATTAGTATCGTCATTCTGACGTCCGCGTTGGATTCCTTGAATTTGATTTGCAAAGTAAATAAGGAATCAACGATTTTAAATAAAAATACAAATTGCTGATAAGCATTCTTACCAAATACTCGAGTGCCTCGGATAATAATTTTCTACCGGCTTCTTTCTCAAGATCGACGACAATCCAAAAAGAATACAAGTGACGAACGCTCGTTCTTCGTGTAACCGACAGATATTTACTCCGAGACATCAACCACGCAGCGGTCGCCTGAGGACTCCAACTTCCGATATCGTCGTTTTCGGGGACCGCGCTGATCAGATTTAACCATTTATTCTTCTCCAGCTGAAGCACTCGTTCGTTTAATCTGCGTTTCAGAAATTTCTCTTAATTTTATTGTTTTCTCAAGTACGCGGTGTTCGTTTTTTACTTTTTTTGCTTCGTAATATTTTCCTACGAAAACTTTTTTTCTTCGGTCAAAAAGTTTGTATATAAAAAAAAATTATTTATTTACCTCGGCATAACATTCGGCTGATTCATAATAAAGTCGACAACGTCGTCGCCCTCAGTGACTTCGCCTCGATAAACAGCTTTCTGCAGTTGCGGAGTTTGGGCCATTATAGTCGAGAAAACGGCTTCTTTGAAGGACTCAGCATCGAGATCAGTCGACGGTAATGGCACGCCGTTCAGCAACGCCTGCGGAAATTTCTTGAAACCCGTTCTCCTCACAAAATCGCTCGCCAAGTGTCGACCGACGTCGTATTCGGACTCTTCTCCGAGAATGTAATTAATGTCCGCGGATGGATCACGCGCACGTATAGCTCGTTTGACGTCGTCGACATCGGTTCCAAGAGGTCCTAAATAATTACCCAACTGCAAAGGCGTCAAATTTAAAAAAATGTATAAAATTTAACAATATTTTTTTTTATCGCTAAGATATTTAACTCACGTCCAGCAGAAAATTCAGCGCCTCCTTTGGACTCTTTGCCTCAGCAAAATAATGATAAGCATTGTTGATAGCAACACTGGGATCGGTAAGACCGGTTACCGCTGTATCGTAATTCGTCACGAAAACGAAACCGACCCGCAACGGTGCCATATAGGCGGTGAACAACGATTCGGCGAAAGTTACAAAAGGTTTCGATAGATCGCTCAATGGATCGATTATCATTACGAGATTATACAAATTTCGTCGAATATTTCGAAGCATTCCGGGAAAAGTTGGACGCAGAAGAGCAGTAAGCGAAGGCGACCATCTGTTGTAACGCGCATCATTCTCGATGTCGTTTACCCATATTATCGCCGAATCTCTTATGTCGATAGCGAAATCCTGATTTTCCGCGTCGCCGGAGAGATCGAGTGCGAGAAGTTTATCCATTTTCTTGTTACTGAAACCTTTATTATACAATTCATTATTAAGAATTCGTCTCCATTGGCGATTTAAATTTTTTGTTTTTTTTTTTTCATTACCGATTTTGTGAAGAGCCTCCATAACGCGGAGTTCAGCCCTCAGGGATTCGAGAAGCGATAAAATATCGACGGACTCCAAATCGAAGAACAGACCGTTAATGAAGAGCGCAGTGTCGGTCGGCTGTATGTGTAGACTTCCGAAGAATATATCCTGATTTTGCTTCATTTCCTTTTTCATCTCGTTGCTGACTTTCGTTCTTATCAACGATTTCGCTTGCATTGGAAAATTTTGCGCTATATCGGTGAGAACTTTGATCGCCTCGCCGGGTCCCGAATTCATTATTCTCTCGGCGGCCTGATGACTGAGTTCTTGAAACTGCCAGACCTTCAGAGCACCGATTTCATCGCTGGTTTCCAAAAGGTGAGTTTGAAAAACGTCGAGTTCGTCGTGTTTATCGGGATAGAGATTTCTGTAAAGAATCAATGACGTCGCCGAAATTAATATACTTTAAGAACAAAAACTACTAAAACAAATTGATAAAAATCGTACTTCCGAACGATCGAAAGTTGCTTCGTCTCTTATTCATTGTTCTTACTTCAGAATGGAAAAGTTTATTCCATCTATTTCCTCGACTCCCTCGTTGACGGCCTCGGAACCTTTTCCCGGACTGTCTTTGATGTCCGAATCGTCGGTAGCTTTGTATTCTGTGGATTTCATCTGCAACTCGACTCCGTAGCCTGACAATCGTAATTTCCGATCGGGACGATTCTGTAAGCAAACAAAAACATAAAATAATAATAAGACGCCAAATACAGAATGTTGAACTTCAATATTTGTCGAATCAATTTGTAGTTTTATTTTAAAATCTTTGAATTTTTTTTTTTCATTTTTCCAGAATGTATCGAAGTTTTGCGATTTATAATTATCATATCATATTAAGTTGAATAAATTGTATGAAAATTAAACCATTATCATCGATACCTTTACGTAATGTCTCAGAGTATAACCGATTTTTTTCGATTCGGCGAGAGCCTTCAATTTTTCGTGAAAGGCAACAAATTCCGGTGTTCCAATTTCACCGTAAAGAACGACGTGCTTCGATGGCTGTTGAAATCCGGGATAATGATGATCGATACTGTAAGTGTTTACGGGCGCCCATTCGTCCTGCAAAAGAAGTTTTAACAAGAGACGATGAGAATCGTTGATAGTTAATAATCGTTCAATTTCTTCTGATTGACGATAATCTTCTTAAAAATCGTTAATCGTTCACCGCTAAATATTATTATTCGTTGATAACCACTAAAAATTACTGAAAATTGTTATAAATCGATAACATCTATTGATTATTAATAATCGTTAAATTTTCCTTAGTTAACAATGACCTTAAAAAAAAATCGGTAGTTTCATCGTTGATTTTACATTATACAAGAATTTTATCAGTTACGTTTTTTTTATCGTTATAAAAAAAAAAAAAAAAATTCGGCGTCGCGAATAAATAGTTTTACCATTAAATACGAAATGATATCTTATTCTTGCCTCATCAATCATTTTTTCAATGTCATCCACATTGCAAGTAAATTTCCCACCAGCGTCGACGAATGCCGGACAATTCAGTTGTGACGCGTTTTTGTTTTGCGCCATTTGTGAAAACATTTCAACGCGAGCCGAATAAATCCGCAGTGATAGCGCCAACTTGAAAACAGACATTTGCGTAGAACCGAGGAACTGACTTGCGAGTTCCAAAACTCTGTCGTAGCGTTCCTTTTCCGTGCCTAAAAAAAAAAAAAAATTTTGTTACTCAAATTTCAACGGTCGTAAAAGAACTTTTCGTCAAAGATTTACGCCGCCAAACTTACCGGAGACGAGAACATCGTCTTTCATAGCTGAAACGACTTCTGCAAATCTCCAAAAGTAATTTGGATTTTCGTCGCCCAAATATTCCGCAGCCTCTAGAACTATCGGCGTTTCCTTCCATTTGGCATTAATCTGCGTAGTCACATATTTGTTTACTCTTCTGTCGGTATTTGCATTGCTCAGGCCGACGAGCATTAAGCACAACGCGTAATGCCACATCTGCAATGAAAAAAAAAAAAAAAACAAATAAAAATAATATATCGCAATAATCGAATAACAATGTCTATCGCGTCGGTGAAATTGACGTTCGATAAACGAAAAACAAAAATGATTGTCTTTCACGGCCAGCTTTAGATGAGAATCGAGTACCATCGAATTTTCATAAAAGAAAAAAATTCACTCTCCAGCATCGTTTTTGCTTCGTTCGATGCTTCGTAAAATGATGATTTTTTTTTCATGTTTTTTCTTTGATCTTTGTTTCGGTTTAATGTCCGAGTAAATGCGAAAAGGAGGATATTATTCTCACCTTTTAATTCAATATAATAATCTATCAATCGTTAAGAATACATGGGTACGTGACAACGACCAATCCATGTATCGCACGTGCCGCGTTGAGCCACACTGGGACAATAGGGAAAGAGACGCGCGAAATATAATAATCGCAGTGGTCCCCCTACCGGACGCAACGTAAATATACGACGGAACTATATACTGGATATCATCGCAGCACAGTAATATATCGCGACAATACAACGGATGCAGGTGTTTGATCCCTTCGACAACCGAAAAAAACGAAGTACTGAATGCACTTTTTTTATAGCAAATTATCAATCGATGCAAGCTGTAACGACATTGCTAAAAACTATTAATTCTGAATCGTCAACAACATTTTTTAAGTGAAAAACATAGTAAACAGCTATCGACCGACAAAAATGATACTTCTTCGCGTTACAACAAACAATTAATAATAAAAAAAGAAGAATAAACAAAAAAACATTTTCCCGAGCGAAAGGACAAAAAGAACGCATGCGCGACTCGCGAGAGTAGGGGACCGGTACGAGTTGCGACGTAGCTTTGCTCACATGGATCGCTCAGCTGATCCAATTGTGTTCGCAACTACGGGTCGCCGGGTTTTTAGGTTATTGTTTCGCAATTTCTCGCAAGTGTCTAATGAGTTTAATTTTATTGATGAATCGTAATTCGTCGATTTGAAGCCTGAAGATATACGAAATAATTCTTCAAATTTTATCAACGGAGAATATCTTTTCGCGGACGCAATAATAACAAAAAATGGGTTTAAGCGATTACGTGCAGACCCTATCCGATAACCCATATTTCGGAGCAGGTTTCGGCCTCTTCGGATTGGGAGCCAGTGCTGCTATATTGAGAAGAGTGTCCCAAATCGGAATTATTATGTTCAGGTAATTGGGCGTTAATCGTTCGATTGAAAAATTCGAATTTTTCGAGTGCTCATTGTCCGTTTCGCAGACGACACTATATGATAACACTGGAGGTACCGTGCCGCGACAAGAGTTATCAGTGGCTACTGCAATGGATTACCCACAAGGGCGCGAGAAAAACTCAACATCTCTCGGTGGAAACGAGCTTCGAGCAACGCGACACCGGTCACGTTAAAACTAAATACGATTTTATACCCAGCATAGGAACTCATTTCTTCAGGTACGTGAAAAATAAAAAAAAATATTATATATTCGATACGTCACACCCGCACGGAATATACCATTTTTTTAATACGAATTTTCGACATTTTTGTAACTGACAAAAATTTGTATTAAAAAAAAAATTGCGTATCCAGCGCGATTTTCGAATCGAATAGGTAATCATTTTTTTTCATGAACTTTCACCGGCCGTATAAAAAAATTGAGCGGAAATTAATTTTTTTATGGTCGATTGCAGGTATCAAGGCAATTGGATCAAAGTCGAGAGAACCAGAGAACAACAGACTCTCGATCTCCACATGGGAATTCCTTGGGAAACTGTTCAGCTCACCGCATTCGGAAAGGACAGAACCATATATTTCAATATTCTTGAAGAAGGTTGATATCTCGGTTTTCGGAGTAATTCAGATCGATCGTAAAATCATGTTTTTTTTTTTTTTTTTTTTTTTTTTTTCGGAATACTATTTCCCTCGGCGATAGTCCCTACGAAAATTGGCAAAAATCGTATAAAAATAAATCCGCGAATGAATGGATATAAACGGAATAATTTTTGACACAATTTGATGTTACATCTCGAATCATCGATCTTAGATTTCATTTACCGCATCGTGAAATAATTATTTTTTTGCAGCAAGACAAATGGCGCTGAAGGAACACGAAGGAAAAACGATAATGTACACGGCGATGGGAAGCGAATGGCGTCAGTTCGGACATCCGAGGAAACGACGTCCGTTGAATTCCGTGGTTCTCGATACCGGTATCGCCGAAAGAATAATAACCGATTGTCGAGAATTCATCAACAATCCCGGATGGTATAGCGACAGAGGTTATTTCGTGTAAAGTATCGGTGTGGCGAAAACGAAGAATGACTCATCGAAGCGCTTAATTATAATAAGAACCTTTGATTTTTTTCCGTATCGCAGGAATTCCATACAGACGCGGTTATCTGTTGCATGGACCGCCTGGATGCGGAAAATCGTCATTTATCACGGCTCTTGCTGGGGAATTGGAACACGGAATTGCAGTATTGAATTTGTCGGAACGCGGACTCACGGACGATAGACTTAATCATTTGTTAGCCGTTGCACCGCAACAAACGATCATTTTGTTAGAAGACATCGATGCCGCCTTTGGCAACAGAGAAGAGAGCAAAGAAGGTGATTATGAAGTTATTAACTTTAAGAGTAATCGCTTACGAATGGACTGGCATTTTCCCGGAAATAGGGCAATAGGCCAATAGGACGAAATTAAAATATGCATTCGCATAAATTTGATTCGATGTTTCATTTTTGAGATCCGTGAAAGTTTCCGAAAGTTTCACTTCCACTTTAAAGTCCTTTGCGTCTATACATGACATTTTTTTTACCGTAACTCCGAACTTTTTTTTACCTTTCTTTCGATAGTCAAATCAGCGTACGACGGTTTGAATCGGGTGACCTTTAGCGGTCTTCTCAATTGCTTGGACGGTGTCGCGTCGACGGAAGCGCGAGTATTGTTCATGACGACAAATTATCTCGATCGCTTGGATCCCGCGCTCGTAAGACCGGGTCGTGTCGACGTCAAGGAGTACATCGGGTGGTGCAGCGTCGATCAGGTCGAACAGATGTTCCGAAGATTCTACTGCTCCCCCGGCGATCTGAAGGCTTCTTTGGCTCGGGAATTCGCCGAAAGCGTTATGAAGCACAACAGGAACGTTAGTCCCGCGCAGATTCAAGGATTCTTCATGTTTCACAAAAATAATCCCGAAGAAGTATTAAATAACGTTTCACAAATATGGCAACTCACATAATCGACATCGACCCATAATTGGGTACTCAGTGGTGGGAAAAAAAAAAGAAAAAAATATATACTGTAAATAGCATTGCGTAATATCGAAGAATTTCTCAATAATTATTAATCGTAACTATATTTAATTCGACGAATTTTCGATACGCGAAATTTGTGATTAAGACAATTAATGTCGAATAAAAAGAACGCGAAATTTTTCGTATCCACTTTTCTTTGTCTTTTTTTTTATATAAAAAATTATTATCATTTATATTATTTATCACTGGAATTATAATACTCTCGAAGCTTTGCTACACAAATAATGCGTATGAGATAATCGAAAAAAAAAAAACATGAAACAATAAATAACTATTGTTTCGAGTCCTGAATATCCTAAAAATCCTTTTCTCATTCTCTCGTTTTTAATCCAATAGGATTTTTGTCAATGATATGTAAATTATTTACATCGCGCGCATCAGACAATGTTCCATTCGTTGACACAGTTGCGAATATTTTAACGTGAAATTTGTTTGTGAGAATTTTTTTCTTTTTTCACGTTTACCGGTTCCATCGCGACTGAAATCGCGACAATGTTCTCTTCTTTCTTTCGTTTTCTTCGTTATTCAGAAACTCCAGATGTACGGTTCGTAATTCAATGGATCCGGTTGTTCCATGTGATTCGGGTGATTATTACCGGTCACCATACATGAGGGATAAGCGACTCCCGGATTTGGTTGACTCGGAGGAATCGGCGGGGCGATCGACGGAGCCATTCGACAATCGGGTCGCTGTTGCATAATCGGTCCCATCGACTGCATGGGTTGTGGTCCCTGCGGTGGAGGTCCCGAAGACGGTGGTACGAGCGACGGTGGTGGAACCGTCAAATTGTGGACCGATTGCATCATTTCGGGTCCTGAAACGTAATTCGCCACTGAACGATCGTTCAGGAAAAATAAATAATTAATACCCCGAATAATGAAGCTATAATCGATAAGGAATTGCTATGCCTATTTCTATTATCCTATTAGAAAACTTACGGCCTCCGTTATCGTGAAACTGTATAGCAGTGGTTTCGGGAATCATATTTGCCGGCGGAGGATCGATTTTTGATTGCAAAACTTCTGTATTATTCTTTTTGTCCTGTGGCCGCTTCGGCGCAGCGGCCGAACAGGACATTCGCTTCTTCG
This sequence comes from Cryptus viduatorius, assembly GCA_964006125.1. Classification (NCBI taxonomy): domain Eukaryota; kingdom Metazoa; phylum Arthropoda; class Insecta; order Hymenoptera; family Ichneumonidae; genus Cryptus; species Cryptus viduatorius. The sequence goes on from OZ023226.1 coordinate 3,236,500, forward strand.
CTTCCGACGATTTTTTTCTCTTTTCATTCGAAAGTTTTGGTTTGTTTGGACGATTGCCGCTCGGCTGCCAGAGATGAACGGTATGAACCGCATTGCCCTCTCTGCAAATATGAATGAGTAATTTAAAGAAAAAAATACATCTGCATTATTGCGAACAATCTTAACTCATCTAAAACTCATTTGGATTTGTATGACTAATTGAAAATGAAGAGAAAATATCGTAATAAATTCGAAAAAATGAAAACGCCACGCGTACCCCTGTTTCTTGCCGAGTTTCCAACTGTGAATTCCCGCTTTGTGTAGTCGTTCTCTGATCGTATCAACGCTGCAATTGAGACCGAGAGCCGGCGCTACGTGTTTCGCCGCTGTGAGCGGATGTTGCGTCGCCATCGCTATGATAGCGTCGTCCTGTTCCTTAGTCGTTATTCTTCGTCGACCTTTTCTCTCCTTTGTCTGCACATTTCCTTCTTTATTCCACCGCTCCAGCCATCTCTTCACCGTTCGCTCGGATCTGTTTATCGCAAGCGCTATCGATAGCGTCGATAATCCCGCTTCAGACATACCGATCATGCGATTTCGTATCTCGACGCTCGTCTCCAACGTTCCCTTCGCTTTGCCGCCTTTTTTCTTCCTCTTCTCGTTACTCGACGACTCCTCGCAATCGTCCTTCGAACCGTCTTTACTCAAGTCATCGCCGTCCGACATTTGATCGTTCGAACTGCTTGAATTGGAACAACTATCCGATCGGGTGGACCTGCCGTTTCGATGCGACGGCAATGCTGATAATCCTTCTTGCGATTCCGATTGGATCTCCGACTGTTGCTGCGCCTCTTGATGCTCCATACGGTGCGGTTGGTGCTGTTCGAGATGATGATGATGATGATGCGATTGAAGCTGTTGCTGATGGATGTGTTGCTCCTGCATATGCTGTTGGTGAACCTGTTGCTGCTGTTGCGCATGACGCTCTTGTTCTCGCTGCGTGTGCAGCTCTTGGAGTTGCTGCTGTGGCGGCGGTTGCTCGTGGCTCATCGCGTGTGGTTGACTCTGCCAATTGAATTTCAATTGTTAAACATTTCCGGCTGTTTGGAGATTCATTTTAATCCTCGAAAACGATACATATTTTTGCACGTCTTCAATGCCATACGAGGATCTGGGTGATCCGAAGATCCGAAGAGAGGACCGTATCATTCATTTACGATTTTTTTTTTTACTACCGTTTCATCCGTTCACTCAGTTATCTGCTTTTAAAATTGCAAAAGACTTGATTTCCATTAAATAAATGAATAATCATCGGAATACTTTACAGAAATAGATAAAGCGTTTTTTAGGCAATTTAAAAGTTTTTTTTAATGAAAAAAATTATAATCGTGAATCGCGTACCTGTGGATAATGATGACTACTTTGGACCAAATCGAGAGGCCAATTTTGCGCGACATTAAGATTGGAGTGTTGATCGTAAACTTGCGGCTGTGAGGATTGAACGATGCCGATTGCGGTGTCGTATTGCGTCTGATTGTTCGTTAACGTATCGTTTGTGATCCGCATATCGTTTTCCACTTGCGGCAGCGCGGTAGGGCTTTGCTGCGGCAAGTTCTGCTGTGGAAAGACGAAACCTGGCTGTACACCCGGTTGCTTGAGGGCATCCGCTGGTGCGCCGTCCCCGACGTAGACATCGCGCGCTCGTACCTTCAACGGACGTTGTTTCTTCTTCGACGCAGCGGCGTTGCTTCTCTTACTTTTGCCGCTCGTATCCTTTGTCGCGAGTTTCTTCTTTCCAAGTTGGGTACCCGTTGGCCTCCAGACGGCTTGTTGGATCGTAGCACCGTCTCCGTCGCTGCTGAGAAATCGCAAAACCGAATTTTATCTTTACGCTCGTCGGTTAATATTACGATTATCAATATGCAAAAACTTTGACGAATTATCGGTTACTTCAAAGAAAAATAAAAAAAAAAAAATTACCACTATAAACAATTATTCAAAAAATCCTTCATCGTTGATTCTTCAAAATTGTGCGCTAATCGAGAAAAAAAAAATGGGTGAATTTCAAAATAAGAATTGGAGAAATTTGAAGTACATAATTTGATCTTTATTTTTTAATAAAAAACAACAAAAAATATTTTATCGAAAAAATGAATATTTTCGAATTTTTTGAAAAATTACACTTTTTAAAATAATTTTATTTTTTTCTTTTCCAAAGGCAACTAAGAAAGAAAGGGGCATTGGAGATTCGGAGAAGCCGTCTACTAACCCAAGAGGAATTCTTTGCATGTGTTTGCGCGACGGACTCCAGTTGTGAATACCAGCTTTGTGCAATCGCTCCCTTATGGTGTCGACGGAACAATTGAGCCCAAGAGCCGGAAGAACAGCTTTCGCCGCTGTTATAGGAGTCTGAGTAGCGAGACGTATTATCGCCTCATCCTGTTCCGACGTTGTGGCTCTTTTTCTTCCACATCGTTCTCTCGTCTCTACGGTGCCTTCTTTGTCAAATCTGTTCAACCATCTTTTCACTGTTCTTTGCTAAAATTACGATATTTTTCAAATTAAAAAAAAAATTCGGCAAAATAAAAAACAAAATTCAATAAATCAAATTGATTGAATAATCGTTGCTTACCGAACAATTAACGGCCGCCGCGATTTCTCGTAGTCCCAAGCCGGCTTCGTACATTCCGACCATCCGATTTCGTAATTCCGGCGTCGTCTCGTGAACCCCGCGCGTTTTTCCCATTTTTTTATTTATTTTTTTCTCTTCCGTAAAATGTATTCAAAAACAAGCGCAAGAACACTCTTTGTCAGAAACCTAATTTTAGGGGCTTCGTTGTTTACATTTCATTTGTTTCATTCGGCAATTCAAATAACACGCTTGCGATGACGTTTTAAACGCAACGAGGCCACGTGACAATCGCCAATAGTTTTCCAAACGAATTTTCAAAACTTTCGTCATTTTTTTTTCAGGTTAAACAAACACTATCGAAGCGTCGTCGTTGAATGGACCAATTTTCTTTTTTCTTCTTTCCTCGGTCTTCCGTGACACGGAAAATATCGTTTGACAATTGCGCACGTTTTTGCACGAATTCTTATTATCGTCGTGCGTTTGTTTCGTGCTTTCGACATCGCGGCTCTGACAATGGGGACAGTAGCGATGCGTTTATGGATTGGCGTTGCATTGGTGTGTAACTAATGATTGGGTACTCGATAATTTATCACTATTCACGGAACGATCCTTGTGATTCTTTTTGCCACGAAGTATCGTTGAAGCACGTAAATTCGCGTAGAAATGCCCGAAGAATTTTTTAATAACGCGAGATTTTGTTAAAGTACACAAGAGCTCACCACAGAACCTTCCAGTCAATACAACTCCAGCGCCGCACGAAACGTAGATATTATTTTGACCCTCTGCATGCACCGAATTACCTCGATTCACGGGTAAACCTTTTTCTTTTCTCTACAAATTTATCACTCGAAACAATGAAAGCTCTACTCGATCGCATCGATCACGCGTTGTTTCAATCGCGAATCGTCAAAATATCGTAAAATATCTTCGATAAGAGAGCGGAGCGTCGTCAATAACAGTTCCGTGGACCGTATGCTCGCTGCCGCTCTGTACAGTCTGTTGCAATGATTTTGTCCAACGATTGACATGCGTGAACCCTATTATCCAAAGCGCAAATAGAAAAGGACAATGAAAATAATGACAAGTAATCATTGCAATGCTCGTTATACCATTAATTTATTTTGTTTTTCTTTACATAGCTGGAGTTTTGTTGTTCGTAAGTTTATGAAATATCGAAAAAATGTACGGAGGTCCTTTTGGGGGGGCAGGGGGCAGGTACAGTCGATAGTCTCGTGCAATTTTATATACCGAAAAACACCTAATTCATTACAGTTCAGTATCATTAAATTCATTGGGCATTTTTGTTCGAGTCAACTGAATTTCTATACATGATAAACACATCGATAATCTGCGAAAGTAATTATTACAGGTCTAAAAAATATGAACATGACACGGCGAGTAAAAATGTACGTGTTGCATGTATGGTTCGTATTTGGTCAATATTTTCGCGTCCGACTGTACAAGCGAGCGACAGTATCCCGTGTTAAATCGGCGCTCCTCGTGCACCTTCGATGCAATTGTATTGACCCACAAAGTCTTTACCACCCCTCCGTCGCCTAATTTTCACGAACACCGCGAATATACATCGCTTAAAACAAAGCTATTTATCATTATTTAACGGGCACGTTTTCCAGTGTACGTGGAAATCCTGAAAACGTCCTTCAATTTTTCTCGTCCTGGAGAAGTTGCGAAATATCCAATGCCAATTTTTAAAATGTTTTTTAACCTCTCGCGAATGGATGACATAAAATCATCACAAAAATACACAAAAAAATAAAACGAAAATACATCGTACAAAAATCACAATTGTAGTTTTTTTCATTTCTAAATACATGTTATTATGAATGGCTTTTATTTTATTTATATCTCGAACAGCACCTAAAAATCCTGAAAATGGCGTTGAATTTTTTAACGTCATCTTTTACTCGCCGTTTCACAAGAGGCCATTAACGAAACTATTCAAATGATTTTTTCCTCTTCAATTTTCAAGCGTAAAGTCTATTGGATTGATGGGAATCGTGTGTGTGAAAAAAAGTATTGTTGAACATTGCCCCGAGCGTTTCGAATTGAGGTTTAATCAGTTGCGAATGCGAAAATTGGCTGTAGTCACAATGTTACACGGTATGAGTTCCGTGTGCGTGTGTCAGCAACACCAGAACGCGAGATAGAATAAATGGGGTCCGACACTAAACTAGTAACATCCGCCGATCAAATCCGTCTGCCTACGTACATAACGCTGAGAGTTTTCGAATGAGAGCGACGCGTGTACGAATGAGAACGACACAATATACCGTTATATCAATATACGTCTACTACGATTATTGAAGACTCAATCGTTCTACTCTGTTTGTTGGGAACTTTAAATAATAATTTATAGTCATGTGCAATAATCTTCAATAATTACGATTATTCAATAATTTTCGAATATGAAAAATTGAAATCGTCCCGAGTTTATCGTTTTCCACGTGTAAAAATTAGTTTTTTATTTAAATAAATCAAATTTAGGATCCTCTCGTAAATATTTGTACCTCAGAATTGATTATCGCAAGATTTTTGTTACGAAGGACATTTATTGAAGTAAAGTGACATGTATAGTCTGCAATTTTGATTATTTAAAAAATTGTAATATTATTTCGATTATTTTATATTTATTAATTTTTTATTTAAAAAATAAAAGGAAAATGTATATTTTTTAATTTATCGAAAATATATATATTGTTTTTTTTCGTTTGTTGACAATATCGGAGTATAGACTCCGTTCGTATTACGCACGATTCTCCGGTCTGTTATTCAGCTCGAGATCGCAAGCTCCATGGTCCCTCCGATGCCCGGCGCGCGGGCTCAGTCGCACCCTTGGTGGCTCCGCGTAGATACACCTCCGATTGAGAATATAGGCCACCGAATAAAAACATCGGCTGAGCCTCCGGTCACATCGGATCTCCTCAGTTGAACTTCGCACTCGGGCCGTGAAGTGTGCTCGGCGAAGATTTTTAATATATATATATATACATATATATATTTAATTAATTTAAAAAATACATCTAATTCGATCCACGAGGATAAAGGGCATAAAAAATAAATAATAACGAAAATAAAGTGTCACCAATCTCGGGACCATGAAATACTCGGTGCTCGCTGTTTGCCTGCTGCAAGCTTCGCTCGTTTATTGCGCGGTGGGTCGATACTGCAACCCCCATAGCCGTTAGCTGTTCGCGTTATCCTGCATATCTTCGTTTACGAAAAGAAAAGTCCTTTTTTCATTTAAGAAACTATTCCGGCGATTCGATTACATAAATCGTTTTTTATGATTATATTTGTCGTTAACATCGTCATATTCGGAAAAAAAATGTCGATCTTATTTTGAACTTTATTTTTGTTTTCTTTTTTGACTATTTAGAAAGATTTTATGGAATAATTATCATTCAATTTCGGAATTAGCGTCGTTATACGTTCATAAAAATAAACGAAAAAATGAAAAATGCGAAATATCCTAAGAAAGTTACGCAAAAACAAAACTGTTCGTTACGCGTGAAAAAAATGATTTTATTGGTGCAATTTATCGCGCATAGGGACAGAAACTCGATAACTGGATGTAACGAGAGTTATTATTGCCATTTTTGTTTTTAATTTCAGACGCGTCCGAGTTTCGTATCGGACGAGATGATTGCCGTCGCGGCGACCGTGGTAAACGTGTGTCAAACTCTGACAGGCGTCACTACAGGTAATGCGTTGTTTTTTTTTCCTCTATCGAATCATCGTTAAACGAACCATTTAACAATTAACCTTTCGCAGCCGACATCGAGGCCGTGAGGAATGGACAGTGGCCGCAGTCGCGCCCGCTGAAGGTAAAAAATAAAAAAAAAAACACCAAAAAAATATTTGTTCATGAACGAATTCCTCGGGATTTATGGCGGTGTTAAGATTTATACGTAATTTCACAATTTAGAAAAAAAAATCGAAAATATTTCGGAAATCGGAAATATTTCGAAAATATTGAGAGGATCTATAAAAATTCTAAACTAACATGTAAAATAATCAATTACAGTCATATTGTAGATTTTTTTTTTTTATTTTATGTTTATGTGTTATCGAAATTTCATATTATAGATAAGTTTTAGATATCTTAGATTTCGAAAAATGTTAAGATATCAGATATACGCGGTAATACGTAATTTCAGTGTTACATGTATTGTCTGTGGGAGCAATTTGGTCTCGTTGACGATAAGAGAGAGTTAAGCCTCAACGGCATGCTAACTTTTTTCCAAAGAATACCCGCCTATAGAGAGGAAGTGCAAAAAGCGATTACCAAGTGCAAGGCGATCGGTAAATACCTGGGTATCTATGTTATTTGTTGTTTTTTTGCTCGTTTAACAACTGCTACACGAATGGGTGTAGTCGAAAATGTTGCTTTTGATTTTTTCCACAAGTGTGACGAAAAAAAAAAAAAATTAATAATTATAATAATCATTTTTATTGCACGAATGCATGAATTTACTTTGAAGCTTATTGTCCTTTTTCGATTGCACTCGATCAGCAGTTTTTCGTCGTCGAAAATGAATAAAGCAATTATGACTTTTATTCGCAGCGAATGGCGACAACTGCCAATACGCTTATACATTCAACAAATGTTACGCCGAATTATCTCCACGGGTTCGTATGAATCTTCGTGTTCAATCGGTATATCACGCAAATTCGTGAAAATCGATTTTTTTTCTTTCTATTTTTCAGACTTACTATCTATTCTGAGTTAATCGGAGTGACGAAGAATCGTATAAAAAAAAAGAATATCGACCAAAAACGAAAAGAAAGGAAACAACTGCCGCAAATGCTCAACAATACAATTCGCCGAATACTATTATTCGATATCGATGTTTTCAATCAAATTTATACCCGTAAACAAGATTCGTGTGTCCGATTAATTGTAATCTGTTTTTATTAATAAAAATCGATGTGCGTGTCGTTTAAAATAATAAAAAAAATAAAGAAAAAAAATGCGTACCCTTTTTTTTTTGCGTTGATTGAGATATTTGCTTTCAATGTGTCCCTTGGCAACGATTTTCATTCAGTTTTTAATTTTGATGAATTTTAATTTAGTTCGATGGTCAATAAGACGTCGAGAAATATTCCGGTGGTTTCTTCCTATTCCCCCCGAAACTTTTTCCGAAGGTTTTCATACCGGTCTATCCAGTGATTTCATAAACCGACTGAGTTACCGACTGAGTCCGTACAACATTACTTTAATGGCAATTACTTTAATGACAAGTCACTGTGGGAATAAGCAAATAAGTTTTCATATTTTTTAACAAAATGCAATAAAAGCCGTCCGGGGATTTCACGATGTTACTTTTGATTAATGGTTATTTTTGCAATGCGGTAGAAACTCTGTCGGTAACAAATCGTCTTCACCCTTTTTCCGAAATTGTTGCAGATTCGTCCAAAAAACAATAAGTGTTCGTAATCGCTAGATAAACGCATGAAAACTTTATTCGCTTTTAGTTAAACCGTTAACCGTTTTGGAGTAAAGAGGAAAGGCAATTGGTTATCATCGGAGTATTTTCGACATGTGCATCGTAACCCTAACAAAATGAAGAAACCATTTGAAAAATTGCGACGAAAAATTTCCCTCTTCTCTGGGGGGAAGAAATAGTAGTATTAATGCCGTTAATGATGCAACAAGTGAATTAGAACGTTCCATTCGAAATGGTAACATGCAAATAGGTACTTTTGACCAATTGCAAGCTGTCAACTCGTGAGTCTCGAATTTCGTGGCGTCATGCAATCGGTATCGAGTCATTTATCTCGAAAAGAAAAAAAAAAGTCAAAGTCATTAGATCGCGCGGCTATTTCAAAGAAATGGAAAATTTTTGTAAAAAAAATCAACCATGAGATTCGATAATATAATTGATCGAATATATCTCGGAAATTAATTATTTAATGCGCTATACCTGCGAATTGTTGCCTTCACAAAAATCCGAACGATATTACGAGATTGAGACGAAAAAAAAATAATAATGCTTCTAAAACGTTTCCTCGTCTCTATGATTAACCATCGCAAACGATGTCTTCAATGTGCAATTAAGATGTTCCTCGTGTGTATATAAGACATTACGCTCTTCGTTCGAAACAAACAGTTTGTGTATTTCCATCAAAGCGATAAGCGGAGAAAACCAAAAATCTAACATGGCGCGAGTGCTTTCGCTTGTTGCTTTCGCGCTCGTCTTCTTTGCGATGGAAAGTCGGGCCGGTGTAAGTTGACAAGCGATTCAACTATATATATGCCCATTTACGCATATCCCATAGGGATATAGTTACGAAAATAATTGAAAACTTTACATTTTTTTTTGCCAGGAAATACCACCCTCACTTCGAACAATTGCCACAGCGATTCGGCATTCATGTATAGAAGCAACGGGTGCGACCGTTGGTGAGTTTAAACGACAATAAAATTAAAACAAAAAAATCATTGAAATCATTTTTTTTTAATATCTAAAAAATCATTGAAATCATTTTTTTTTTAATTTCTAAAAAATCATTGAAATCATTTTTTTTTTATTCTAAATAATGATATGAAAACGATTTACCTTCTCAGCTCAGATCGAAGATGCATCGTCCGGCAAATTCGCCGATGACGAAAAACTTAAATGCTATATGAAGTGTGTCTTCCAAAAATTCAGCTTGGTAATTAATATATGTTAACCAGCGTTCCAAGCAATACAACTGCAGCGATGATAAAAATAAAAAATGACCGAATTTTTTTTTATCGTCAGATAAGCGACGGCAAAATCGACTTCGATTTGTTGGCTGTGCTGATACCTCCAGAAATGACCAAGTCGGGAATGAAGATGATCAATGGTTGCCGCGGAACAAGTGAGCATCTTCAGGGATTGAGGGAATAGACGGAGATCGGCATTTGGAAAGCGAAACTAATTTATACCGTGATTTTTTTTTATTTTGCGAATTTTTTCTTTTACGACGCTATTAAAATTTGAAAATATGTCGAAAAAAATAACCGAAATACGAAATAAAAGAGTGCCATTTTTTTTCGAGATTTTTTTTTTTGCAATGCATTCGCATTTACATTTTTCATTTTTTTTTTTGCAGCTGGTAAAGATCTGTGCGACTTGGCGTACAAAACTATAATCTGCTTCTATCAACAGGTTCCCGAGGTAAAATCACTCAAAATTTTAGCAAAGCGAAACAAAAAGGAAAAAAAAAATGTCAATCTTACGAATTTGTGTTTCAGGATTTCTTCGTCATATAAATGAAATCTCAACGTTCTCGAAGGTAGTTTTGGATTGTTTTGAATTCCAAAGAATTGTTTTTTCGAGAATGTGTTCAAACTTGGCGGCTATATTGCTTATCATACGGAAAATTATTCGAAAAATCGACAGAAGTGAATGTGCGGTCGGTGCGCGACTTCGGCGATCACCGAAGTCAAGCGATACCGATCGCGGTCAGTACTTGGATGGGTGACCGCTTCGTCCCGCACTGGCCGGCGCGTTCAGCGGAGAAGACTTCGAGTTTTTCCGAGACTTTGGCTGCACACGCATTTAAGTAATTTACTTTTGGGTGTGCAGTTTGGAACCAGAAGAAGAATTGATCCGTCTGTAAGGGTAAACGAGGCAAATGCGGTATAGTGTAACTAAGTCGGCTGCGAAAGCACTGGCAAATAATAATGAAAATATTGCTGAAAAATCTGCGCGCATGTAAATTCGATTTATAGTCTCGGAACCGACATATTTACATCCAAAATTGGCATCACAGCCGGAGAAAGTATCAGATAAAAGTCCAAAATACATTGAGTCTGAGTACTTAAGTTCGGTACTTTTGGTACTTTTGGTACTTTTGGTACTTCAATTTCAAGTAAAATCTGTATATTGTGTAATACGCGCCAAGTTTGAAATATTTGTACGTCACATGTGAAATAAAAAATCAGAAAAATATTACAGTAACATGCAATGCTTTACCTTCAATTTTACCCTATAGTACAACCCCTGCATTCTTAACCGGTCTTAACTCAGCCGCTTTCTTTGTCAACTCGTTACCATGGCAACGATTTCTCCTAACTACATTTTCCCTGAGTCCGTTCGCCGCACTCGCAGCGGTGCAATGCGCGTATTGGACCCCTCAATACGGCAATCCGGACTTCGGCTATCGGCTACCGGCTACCGGAAATACGGATAGCAGAGAAAATGCAAAAAGGGAGTCGGGTCCCGTCGAGTTAAAGATACGTCCGTCGTACTGTCGTCGCAACAATAGACTCGCTTTGCTTGTGCTCTTTCCGGTTCTTCTTCTCATCGTACAGCAGCGCACAGCAATTGAGTTTCACACGATTTCGATATAATATCGATGCACGATATATATACCCTCTTTTTTCTCTTGAAGGATGGAATAGGTTTTTTTATCTCGTCGATTAAAATAATTCCATTGTTCGCACGTTGGTCACATATGAATTTCATTCGATATATGTACAGTTACATCAACAATAGCGTTGAAAAAATGTTTTCTACTTAAAGTTTTTGCACATTTTTTTTTTTCATCGTAAATCGTCATTGATCTTCTTTCACTCTTTGATTTACGCGGAACAAGTTGACTTATTGATCGCCAGGATACAAATCGTACTTCGAAATGAAACTCCGTGAAATGGAAGAGTTGGAATAGAAAAAAAGTTCGAAGTAATGGGGAAAAAAATCAAATTTGTAGTTTTTGTACAATTACAAAGTGTATCGTTTTCTTTTTTTTGAGATTCCCCATCACACTTTTTTTTTCAATCTGAAGTACAAATCTATAATCCAGAATCGCCTTATTTTACTCTAATTTTTCCGTCGAACAAGTATCCAATTTTTTTTTATAAATTGTATTATTCGATTAACACGCGATGTATCCTCGTTATCTCGCAAAGTTGAGCAATTGCTTCGCGTTAAAATATTATTAAACGTATCGCCACAATGTGCATCACGAATAAATGCATTAAAATTTTTTTTTTTTATTTCTCCGAACACAAAACTACTCACCGTCCATTCGACAGTAACGGAACAATTAATTCGCACGACGATCCAGCGACACTCCAAAAGTGAAAAAAAGTGTCGCGCGCACAGTCAGTGACTCTCTCATTGCAACGAAATTTGCAGTGGAATCGTTACGTTTTGCGGGGTTTAAGCTTCCGCTTGCCGCTGTTCATTATTTGCTCGACGATGAGATCGTCCGCTCGAGGATCGATGGGAATCGCTTGAACGGGAGTTCTAACCGCAGGGATGGGTTTTGACCATTGCTCGACCTGACCGTTGAGCCAAAGCCACAATTTTTCACGATTGAAGAACGCGAGGGCGACGAGCATAATGAACGGCAAAGCGACTACCGATGTTTGACTCATTTCGCTCTGATCGATTTTCCGATCGGCGTTAAATTTCAGCGTTACCTGTTTAAACGACGTGTTCGCCTCGAAGTATATCGGTATCGTTCGATACTTAAACATCGACTGCGACAGCGACGATTCCAGTTGAACAAAGTATTTCTTGCCGTTAGCTTGAAGCGGCGGGAAATGAATAAGAAAACCGGAATTATACGAATTACCGATTTTCGACGAGTGTTGAGTATCCAATTTTGACGTGTGTATCGGCGAATCCGGCAAATCCTCGCGGCATAATTTCACTCGGAGGGTACGATAGTGTTCCGGTTGTGCGGATATTACGTGAACCGATACATCGGTACGTGATATCGGGTAAAAAGCGATTAATCGGAGTCCGTGAACGTCGGCAGTCGCTTGAACGGCTATGGAACTCGGTGTGGCGCGCTGGATGTGAGCATTCGCTTCGACTTCCGGCTTCAAACGGACCGCGTATATACACTGTTTAAGTATAAACAAATTTTAAAAAAGGTTATTTTATTTTTATACTGCGAAGTGCGTCACGAGCCAAAGTACGGCGCACACGGGGATTTAGAATGATCAAATTACGATATAAAATTTGAAAAAAAAAAACTTTGAATAATCGAAATAAATGATAAATCGATAGAAATAATCTAATTTTATCGAAACATTAGTATCTGTGATAATCGAAAAAAGAAAAATCGCTTACCGCCGGCTGAAGTCCTCGAATCCTGAAGTTACCATTTTCCTCAGTGGTCGTTTCCTCTTGGAGATTCGAACAGTCAGACTGTCCCTGTGCCTCGACTAGGAGACCCGGTTCCGGTTCGCCGTTCAACGACGTGACGGAGCCGTAAGCGCTAAACGCTACTCTCGTTCCGGAGAGTTTTACTCTCACGGTAGCGCCTTCCGCAACGTTAATCATTTTGAATGGCGGATCGAAACGGTACTCCTTCATCATGGGACGAAGGAAATATTCGCCGGGTGACAGCGAATTAAAGGTCAGCACACCATCTTCACCAGTCATACTGTTCTTTCTATAACTCTGACCTCCCGAAAGCGACAATAGAACCCCCTGAAGAGAGACGTCGTCCGCCTGATCCGAGACCTCTACAACAACTTCGGCCAATTTGTGCGCAAGAAATACTCCGCTCTCGTCCGGTCCATTGATGACGTAACCTTCCTTCTCCGCAGTTACGCTACAATATATACACATTTTTATTTATTTTTTTCAAAGTCAGGAAAATGAATAAAATCCATGTTTGTTGCTTGAACTTTCGACTAAATTTACGGAGATAAAAGGTCGGAGTGGTATATAAATTACTTTCGCTTTTCGTGACGACGGAATTTTATGCGAAAAATTAAATATCGGTGAAGCTGATCGAGCGAAAAGTTCATTTAACATTGAACATTTTATTATCATTGAAAAGGAAACGAGGAAAATTCTCGAACCCACTCAATGTTTTACCTGTAATCGACTTTTCCTTCCAACGGTCCGACTCTGTAAGTTCCTTGTTTGTTCGTGACGAGCGTATGAACCGGAACTTCCTTGTCTTTGCCGAATATTTGAACGGTAACTCCCTCGAGCGGTGGCGATATACTTCCACTGACAATCTGCGTATAAAACGAAAATTACTTTATTTTTTTTTTCCTTTCATTATCGATTTTTTTTAAATTAAATGGCTCATCGAGATTATTATACTATTTCCCAAAAAAAATTGAAAGGCGGTACATTTTTTTTCCAACTGCCTCAACGTTATTGTGATTAATTCGGCACTCGTAAACCAAATTCAACTCTTTAAACAAATCGTAGCAACTTTCTAGCAACTTTTAGAATTGGTAAAAAAATTGTTACAATAGTCATTAACTTGCGATTTACCTTTCCGAGTTCGCCGTGGAAAGTGGCGATATTGTTATGACAATCGTTGATCCCGACGACGGTGGCAGACGGCGGATTGAACAACAGAACATCTGACAATGGCGTTATAGTGTACGAGTTGTCGGCACTCGCGATAAACTGGAAATCGTAACGATACGCGTTGTTGCGTTGTACCGGTTGAAATGTGCTAATAACTTTTGTCTCGCCAGCGCTCTCGATTTTGACACTGAAGCCCTCGTGGGACGTCGTAGTGACGATTTTCCCGCGATGACTGTGTTCTGTCGACGACAGTATTATCGGCGATAGATTTTTCGTATCCCAACTGTAAGATTCACGAGGATAAACGTGACAACCCATCGGCACAAAGTTATATTCTCCCGGTTTCGAAACGCAATGTCTCGTACTACCGAGCGGCAAGTCGAGACTCATTTTTGTCGATTTTCCGGGTTCGACAAATTCCACGGATGTCGCGTGAGAGGATAAGAAGTTTACGGAAAAGCCGGTTTGCTTGAACGGTGGAACTTCCGCGCGTTCGGAAGTGATGGAGATGCGATGACTTGGAGATTCCCAGCAGAAGACATCGGTGTCGATCAGTACTTCGTAATGACCCGGTAACACATCGGTGAACTCGTAGCTTCCGTCCGCTGGATGAAAGAAAATTTTACAGGCATTTTATAGGCGGAACGCGGTGAATTTCACTCGTTGCAGCGAAATGCAAAAATTTTTTGAAAATACATACGAAAAAGTTCTGAAAAAGTGCATATGTTATCGGAAAAATTGACAAATCATTTTGTGCTAAAAATTAAAAATCGCTTTCGAAATAATTTGTTAAATAATTTTTATGTTTTAATAACTTTTTGGAATGATTATCATGGAAAATCAATGTCCTTAGCGACTTCTGTATGGTTGAAATTTTTTAGATTTTTATCCTATTCGGAAATATTCGAAATTTTCTCCGAATCTTAATTTTAAATGAAAATGTAACGATAATTTTTTATTTTAGAAAACAATTTTTTTTATTGTTACCTTTGGTTTGAAGCGTTTTAACGGTAATGCCGTCCATAACTTTGAGTGTAACGGACACGTGACTACAGTCCGAATTTTTCAAACACTGCACGGCACCTCGAAGCGTCGCTTTGAGTTGCAAGAAATTTATGTCCGACAGCGGCTTCGACGAGACGTCGATTGTTTGTTGCAGAGGGAAGAACCTGAATACAATAAAATCAAAATACTGTGCAATTTCTCTCAAATAAAAAAAATTTTGTTTACAAATATTATTTTCGTAATTAATAACGATATGTTATCTCCATTTCAATCGGAAGAATGTAAATTATAAAACGCAATTTAAATAACTCACTGCAACCCTTTTGCTTTCTCTTCGTTGCTGACGACAACGCTAAATTGATATTTTCCGGGTGGAAGATAGAGGCAAAATTCTCCAGTTTTTGGATTCGTTTCGATTTCCTCGCGATAAGTAGACGCGGTATTTTCAATTGCTATCTTGCGATAGTGCAGAGTTTCCTTCGCGGAGAGAGTGACGGAGCCGCAAGTTTTGTACGAAATCGGCGACAACGACGGAAGTTCCGGAGAACTCGGTGAAACTTTTACCGGCGTTTCCCCGAACTTTACGTCGTTAGCTTCGGCTTTAAGAGTGTATTGTCCCGCTTTCATTTTTTCGACGGTATACATTCCATTTTTATCGGTAGTCGCAACTTCCTGACCGGACAGAAAAACTTTGGCTCCAGCGAGAGGAATTCCTTCTGCTGACATTAGAACTCTTCCGCTGACGGTAAAACCCGTTACTTTAAAATCTTGTGACAAAATAACGCTGTCGTGAAGAATTTTGAACGCAAGTTCGGCCGGTTGAACGTGAAACTTCGTTTGCACACCGGCGTAATGCGGTATTAGTCTATATTCGCCGATCGTTAAAGACGGAAATTTGAATCTTCCAGTTTTGTCGGACGTTACGTGACACAGAGGCTTCTTAGCCTCGAAACCTTCGATCGGCGTCGTTGCGCAATTCTTCGTTTTACCGTTCTGTAATTAATCACAAATAGTTATTCGTATTATCGAGTTTCGAATACCGCTTTATTGAATCGCTATGGTTTATTAACGATTTAACGACAAGTCTTTCGTTTTTTGTTTCAAAAACAATGCTATTGGTTTTAACGTTCGAATTAACGATTTGAAACAAAAGAGTGCATTGCTGGAATTCGAAAGTTCATCCGATATAAGTCATTGTTTACAGATAATTCGATAAATACTCACGCCGAACAGAACAAATGTGACGCCGCTAACGGGTTCATTTTCGCTGGTAACGCGACCGCTCACGTCGTAACCGAAAACTACGAGGCTGTTGTCGGCTAATTCCGTGTTTCCCTCGAGAACCGTTACCTCTACTACGTCTTTCTCGAGAATCCACCTAACGAATCACGATAACGAAGAGAAAAATTGTCACATTGTTTGTATCGGAAGATTGCAGCGTGAATGTTGGGAAATTAAAAATTAGGTATTTTTACGTGGGATGCGAAGCGACCAGAACGTATTTTCCAGGCTGAATAGGAGTGAAATAAAACGTCCCTCCAAGTGCCGTTGTCGTTGTACCTACGGGAGTGCCTTTGCTTGTATCTTTGAACAACGACACCGTCACGCCTGCCGGTCCATGAGTAGAACCGCTGCTGGATACCTATTATAAAATTACAAATTTAACAATCGCACATTCATGAAAAAAAAAAATTCAAAAGTATACATATTAAATAGAAAAAATTGCAAAGCAAATGAATAAAAAACGAAATTTCGAAAAGAAGAAAAATGCAAACCGAATTAACAAAAAAACGGTTTCGTAATTAAATAAAAAAAAAACTTACAAACTAAATGATTGAAAATCGAAATCTTGAAGCTAAATGAGCTGAAATACCATTGTAAGGATATTTGAACAAAAATAAAGGATGAAATTACTTGAAAATAAAATTTAATTTTAGAAATGAAAAAAAAAAAAATCAAAACTAAGTAAATTAATTAGATGGAAGTTCTTACCTTTCCTGTAATACCAAATCCTTTAAAGACAAAATTAATGTCTTTTCCCTGACTACAAATATCAGTCGATCCGTCGATATCCAATGCGACTTCCGTTGGTTCGAAACTCCAGCCTCTGGGTGGTTCAACCTTAAAATACATTTAAAAAAATGTTAAAAAACGAAAAGAAGCACTGAATTTATGCAAATTTGTTTAAAATGTCTTATATATATTGTAAAAAAATTACTACCTTCAAAATATATTCGCCTTTATCGTAGAGTGGTAGAAAATAGTATCCATTATTTGGAGCGCATTCTGTCTGATCCTTCAGGCTTCCGGCTTTTGTGTAACTATCGAAAAAAAAATCAAATTTCATTCATCAATTGTCGATATTCTCGTAAAAAAAAAATTAAAAACATGCCGCGTCATAACCAAAGTTAATCTCGTTTACTTACAGTTTTATGTGAACTTTGGAATAATCGATGTTCGCATGACTCTTGACGAAACCGCCGCATCCCAATATATCATCGGCAAGACAGTTTTTTATTATCGCCAACGATATTACGTGAAAAATAAGTAATTTTATTCGCGGCAAAGACATTCTTATTTCTTGCTGACAGCCATGTAAAGTTACAGAATTTTATATATATATATACATGTAGTTAAAAACCCCACGTTACACCCCGTTTATCTCGTGGACACGATACGTCATCGATGCGCCTCGCGCGCCACGGTGTTGGATTATCGAAGTACCGTCGATTGATGTGCACCATAAATGTATACCTGTGTGTGACCTTTCCTATCACGTTCCCGTTTCCGAACGAACACACAATTTTGCTAAGTTTCTCTCCCCCACTATCGCCGTCGAGCAGCCGGCTGCCTCGCGATTGTCAGTAAAAAAAAATCGCGAAGCTTATGACGCCGCATCGTGGACATAATTAACAACGTAAAAAACATGAGAACAAAAGGTGCCCCTCAATATTCGGAAAAATACAGACAAAACTTTTATATCGTGTAAAAAAAAGGTGTTCGTAATGTGGGTTTTATATTCATAATTGGAATTAATAGATACATATTCTTCGGTGTACTGTGCGCTTCGCAGCCGAGCATCTGTTGTGTTTCGATGCGCCTCCGCGATTGCAAACCGCACAGCTGTGTGAGTCGATGTACTGTTATAATACGAAGGAAAAACCAGTTCACCGAAGTTCACTCTTTCGCGCATCGCACCGCGGACCTACCCCACGCGTCGCGATTATTTACGATGTGTCAAAAAGCGACAATATTACACTCACGATGGACAACACTATGATTCAAAGTGAATATATTCCGTGAGTCGTGAAAAAGACAAAAGGTCAACACGAGAATTCATCACACTTGTTATAACTCTAAAAATATACAAAAATTAATCCATTGTAAACCGATCCGCGCTTATAGTCTCGGGACAATTTTTCTTCTTTTTTCGTCGAGTGTTATTATTAACAAAGAAACAAAAAACACGGATACTGCAGTTTTGCGAGTTTTATTTCGTCCCATAGCGGCTACACAATTAATTGATAGTTGGACCAATCATGACGAGGCTATTCGCTAATTGGAGCGTAAAAAATCGTCTTTTTTTACCACGAGAACTCACCAAGTTGTTTAATTCGGTGTTACAGATGATAAGCTTTTTTTTTAAATTTCACCATTAACGATTTTTCAATTCATTATGACGTATTGTGTTAAAAAAAACGACTGCAATGGTTTTTTTTTTCATGTCAAATGCATTTTACCGAAATTCGTCAATAATAAAAACTCGATTATTTTTCCATCAGGTAAAAGCGTAATCTTCAGATGGAGCGTGTTTTGAAGGGGGTACCAGTGGATTTAAGAGTTAAAATGGAGGCGCTAGTTCACGATTTGACTCTGGCGCTGGAGGAGAGTAGCAACGGCACTAACGTGAGAAGACGTTGGGGTCTGAGACGTCGCGCGCGATCGACGGGAAACATTCGTAAGTGTAAGGTTTACATCCCTCAATTTTCGCTCGGTAACACAGCGTTTGCATAAATGTTTTCAAAAATTTTTCATTTTTTTTTTTTTCGTTTTTCGGAACATTTGCAGCGTCTCTTAGCGCCAATAAACACTCCGACGACAGTTCGTCATCGGTGTGCGACATAAGAATTCCAAAAACCACGTCAGCGTCGAAGTACCAGTCGGATAGTGACGATACCAATCAGACTAAGAGATTTGCGCGTTTTTCCAATCTCAACAATGGCAGCAACATTGAGAGCGATTCGGTGAACGAAAATTTTGTACCGAGAACCAATATAAAACGTAAGAGAAAATTCAAAAGAATGGCAGTTGATTCGGATTCGAATCCATCGACTTCTCAGGCAGTGGCGCTGATAACAAATTCGGTGGGCAAGAAGAAGCGTATATTTCGCAATGACTGCGAAATCAGATACGGCACTATATGGTAAATTATTTTTAGACAAACAATGTTCATTATGTATTCATTTATTAATTTTTTGGTTTAATTTTTTTATTTTTTGTTACAAGAGAGAATTTTTGTTTCCACAGGTGCGGAAAACGGAAGAGATCGTGTCGCGAAAGATCGATCGATTGCGAGATGCGTTCGCCGAAACCGTCGCGCAATTCGAAGTCAAAGAGTCGCGGAAAGATTCAGAACGACGATGCGATGGATTGTTCAAGAATATCGAGTTCCAGTATATCGTCAAGCGATTCAGAAGCCGGAATCATAACGAACGACGAGGATCGCGAGGGTAACAACGTTTCTTGTGTTATCAACATATTCGCTTTTGTTTTTCTATGATTCGCACAGAATTCTGAATTTGCCGAGTCGATTAATCGTACAAATGTATTTTGTCTGTCGACAGGAGACGACGAGCAATCGGATTGGGTAGGCGAATCGAATTTATGGGACGAAGCGGAAACGACGGTCGAGGAAAAAGTAGCGGCTGATCCGGCATTTCAGGCTTTGCTTCACGGAAGTTTCGAACATTTGTCCGACGAGGCGAAGAAAAATTATCGTCAGCGAATACAGTGGATAAGAGACGTACCGAACGGTCGTGAGATCCGCGCCGGGCGTCGTCACGTCGACAACACACCCGGCTACTCGATAATAACATCGGCGAACGAGAAGGTTTCGAGATTCCTTCAGGATCCGTCGCAAAGCGAACTAAAGTTGCATCCGGTTTGTCAACCGGAACGCGAGAAACTTCGTCGTCTCGCAAATCTCTACAGTCTGAATCTCAAAGGCGATCTCAGCTGTCCGGTTTTGTACAAAACTCGATATACGACACAAGCGATATGCGTCGATCAAAGTACTCTGAATCGTTTCTCCGATTACAAGCGATTACGAAAAACTCCTCCGAACTCCCCAAATCCTGACTCGCTGATGCAAAATCCGGAGATACAAATGTCCGGCGGGAATTTCATCGATCCGATTATCGGTCAGAATCAGAATATCGGATCGATGCAAAATCTGGCGCAATCGTCTCACTATGAGTGGGTTATGCAAGGACCCGAAACGGAAATTCAACACAAAGCGAAATTTCATAATTTCGGACACTCCAAGTCGAGTTGAATTCTTTTTGCAATTATTTTCGATACAACGACTCGACGAAAATTTCGTTTAATCGAGGATCGGCAAAATCGAAGTTTTCGTTTATATTTAATAATCGTACATTCGAATTACGATTTCTGGTATCTATGTAGTTGTTTTTAGGGTTTTTGGAGAAACGTATCGATCGCGCCGATCTTTTATTTTTTTTCATTATTCTTTTAATTGTCTCGAATAATCGGTAATAGGAAATATTTTATGTTCCAATTACTATCTCGATAGATCGAAATATCGAAAGGTTGCAAAATAAGACACTGCAGATTAGTCAAAATCTTACTTTTTTTGTTTTTTTTAATTCTTTTATATTTTTTGCGGCGATCGACGAGCGACAAAAATTTTGTTCGTCTGACGCATATCTCGAGACAAATTATTTTTTTTTGTACGCGACGGATAAAACGAAAAACAAAGAATTCACAAACGCAACGACTTTTCAAGCTTTATATATGAATAGTGATTTAAATTAGAAAATAGACGATTATATACTCGAGTTAATCGACAAATAGTGGTAATAAATTGTACATGAAATACAAAAAAATTGGCGTTTTATTCTATTTTTTTTATTTTTTTTTAAACAATTTTGCTAACTAATTAACAAGACGTAATCTTAGCAGCTGCTTTCCAGTTTTCAGCTTCAATGGCCCATTTTTTTCGCTGCTGCAAGCGCATTTTCATTTTGTATCATTTGGAATTCTTGGAGTCTCTGCGATAGCCTCTGTGTCATCTTCATGTATTTTTCCAAACAATTCACTGCGCATTTGTTCTCCTTATCCCTGATATCTCTCGTCGTGAAATCCGTTACGCAGTCGACGAAACAGATTTCCGATAATTTGTTGTACGACTGAAGAAAGTCTTTGAACTGCGAAGGCAATAAAAATTGTATCAAAATACGATAAAAATAACGAAGATTTGATCGTCGCTGACATGCATTTTAGAAAAAAATGTTCTATATTTGTGAAATTTTGAAACGGACGAAAAGCTCGGAGAAAATCGTAGCGGAATGATAAGATACTTACGGCTTTTACTTGATCGGATTCGACATCCGTGGGAACTTGCAATGCCATTATAACAGACTCGATAAACG
Source organism: Cryptus viduatorius (assembly GCA_964006125.1). Lineage (NCBI taxonomy): Eukaryota > Metazoa > Arthropoda > Insecta > Hymenoptera > Ichneumonidae > Cryptus > Cryptus viduatorius. The sequence goes on from OZ023226.1 coordinate 3,258,069, forward strand.
TGGGGAAATATATTAATTCAAAGTACGTCGATTATGAATACTCCATTCATTTGGGATAAGCGAACTTTTTGGAGGTTAGGTGTATCCCCGGCTCGTGCACTACTTCGAAACTGCGCGGAGCAGCGAGCAACATCGACCGAAGAAAAAAAAATGGCTTTTTTTTAAAGTAGTCATTTATAGATTCGTCGGTCTATGATCGACGGAAAAAAGGATAATTCATTAACGTGTTACTTAACGGGTTTAAATTTTTTTTTCGCTCTCGAATAAGCTATGCGAAAAAGAAAATTTATCGAATCGGTATTTAATAGGTTTGCTATAAAAAAAGTTTCTGTTTTCTCTCTGTAATCGACGACGAAAAAAAATGAAAAACAATTTGAAAACTATCATTATTACTCATTGAGTTCATTTTGGCGCGTTAGAAAAAAGCGGATGCAAATGTGCAGAGTAAGGTGAGTATCGTCGGAAAATTAATTCTTAACGGGGGGTTGAGAAAAAAATAAATAAAACAACGCTCCGTTACAAGGAAGCGAAATATTTGTTAGGGCTCCGTGAGCGTCGCGGGAGTAGGAGCAGATGGTGTGTATATCAGTAGATCGGCGAACAGGTGACGAACGAAAGGAACCTAACAAAAAGTGCACCGAAACGTCCCGCGTAATTCATCTCAATGTCAAAATTCTGTAATGAGTAAAAGGTTTTATTTTAAAAAAATCGCAAAAGTTTTTGTCAAATTTCATAATTCGTCGTCGGTTCCGTGTAACAAAGCTCGGCGAATCTTTTCGGACGATACTATCCATTCAAATTCACGGTCAAGATGCTTCCGACAAATGTTTTTGCATTCATGATAACCGTTGTCAGTGATCGTTTGTTTTCTCTTATGCTGCTGTATCTTATCGTAGGATTAGCCTATTTTTTCGCGAATCTCTCGATCGCTTCGTAATTCTTGAGTGAAATAATTTCTAAACATGAAGATACCGAAGTTTTGTCGGAAAATTAAATACGAAGTTGGCCGTTGTTGATAGATCGTTGCGCGCGTGCGCGACTTTTTTCATGGTTCCTCAAGACGCCGGCCGGTGTCGGTAGTAACACGCTTTTTGCTCGTCGAATGTTTACGTTGTAACGTCGCTCTTGCTTGGCTTGAATTCGAACGGAATTTTCGCGTGATTCACATTGTTTTGAAGCATTAATAGACACAAGAGAACTAGTGCATAGTGCAAAGACATCGACCGTGAGAAAAAATTGTACAAATCCGGCGTGAAATTAAAAAAAGAATTGTGGCAGATCGATTTGGGCGTATCGACGAATTTTTCGATAATACTTAAACGAATCCAGCGTAAACGCGTACGAACGTGCAGGCGACGTCATTAAATTTCAAACAATCATCGAACACAATGGCCAGTCGAAAAAAAGTGCCGCTGAATCAGCGGAAAGTCGAAAAACCGAAAGTCGAGCAGACTAGCTGCAGTCGTCCAGTGTCGAGAGAAAGAACCGCCAAAAAACTGCACTACGCTCGAGCGCGAAATTTTGTTAAAGCGGGAAAACGTTACAACGCGAGAGATTTCGCCGAAGAATCGCGGACGAAGAAAGTTGTCGAATCGGACGATACGATCGATCCGATTTTTTTGCTGCGACAAGAGATAAACGACTGGAGAATTTACGAGTCGTTAACGAACAAAGTGAAGGATAAACTTACGAGGATCGGCAACGCGGGAACCGCCGCTGGTATGTATACAAACTTCACAAAATATTTTTCTCAAAAAATTAAAAAGGTACGCCAAGTACTAAAAAATCCGATTGGCATATCTTATTAAAAAAAAAAGAACAAAATATTATAGGCCAAGTGCAACAGAAAAAAAAGGATTCTATATGACAAAAAATATTGTTTCTTTTGCAAAAAAATTGCTGTAAAAAATTGGCGTTCCAATGCTAGTAGTTTATTGTGACGCTTTCAAACTTATTTTTTGAGAAAAATATTTTGTGAAATTTCACTTCTTTTTGAAAAGCTAATATTTAAAAAAAATTTTTTTTTTATCAAGAGCGCTACCGCGCCTCTTTTTTTTTTTTTTTAATGGCTGCAGGACAGATATATCGACACGCAACTATTTCGAACATAAAGAACACGCAAAAAAAAGACCGTACAGCCGAAATAGCTCAGTTGGGAGAGCGTTAGACTGAAGATCTAAATGTCCCCGGTTCAATCCCGGGTTTCGGCATTGAAATTTTTTTTTCATTTTTTTGTTTCACCTTTAAGGAATATGCTGTTAATGTTGAGAAACCTATTTTTTTATTTTAAGAAATATGCGCGTGCAGTATTAAAATTGTTATTAATATTTCATGTAGTCAAACACTTTAGGATTACGCGGAGCCGGTAGACAAATAAACGATTGCTATTCGAAAAATATATGATTGTAAATTTCCTATCGAAATAATGTATATTTTGGGAAAAAAAATAAGCATTTTGATGTTATAAAATGCTGTATTATATGCATACGCTGCAAATTTGGACCTTTTATTCATTCAATGTCCATTGATTTATTACACAGAATCGCCGGCCCCCATATCGCGAAGTACACTGCCTGCGGCTTCATCGCAGAGTCACGATAATAGCCATCGCCGGTGAGTACAGTTCATATTTATTGTTTCGAGAAAAATAAGAGAAGGATAAGTTTCAAGAAGCTTCGTTTTATGATTTGTAGTTACGGTACTTTAATTGGCCGTTACGCACATTTCTTATCAGTGCCATGTTGCTAATGTACGAAAATATAATTCGTCCAAATTTCAGCCCAAAATCTCAAAAAATGTAAAAATCGGACTCGTAGACATTTTTTTTTATTTCAATGGCGTAAAACTGAAGGACGGCACAGATTTTTCTGAAATTTAATAACGATCGTTAGTATATAATAGTGGAACTTTATACAACATTTTAGACCAATAGCTCAAAAAATGTGTCCATTACAACACGTCAAAAGATTTTTGAAAAAATTCAAAATGGCGTGGAAACTGAACTCCATAGATTTTGATCAAATTCAATACCGACCATTGGTTTATAATAATCGAACATCGTACCAAATTTTAGACCGATACCTCAAAAAATGTGGCAGTTGCAGTGCATCCAGACATTTAAAAAAAATTTTAAATGGCGTGAAAACGCATAGATTTTGTTAAGAATTGAAGGAAATATGGGGACTTGTATCCTGAAAATGTGGGATAAATTTCGGCTTGGTATTACAACCCGTTATAAGGTTAAATAATGCGCACACACACATACGGACGGAAATTTTTTCTAAAAATTTTCGATGTTTTGGAAAATTCTAAACACAATTACATCAAAATCTGGAAAAAGCATTTTTTCCACTAAATCGAAGCTTCTAGAGGAAACAAAATGAAATGAATGAAAGAATGACTGTAAAAAAAGTAAAACATAGCAGTTTTTCGTATTCACAATTGTAAAAATATTCCGTTAAAGTTTGGTAACTGGCGTCAAGTTATTGTGCCAATTATCTATATACGGACCACTTAAAAACTCTAGTATTTCGCAACGTGTGGATTGTCGCGACCCGTATGCATAAAAAATGTACTTTATCAACATTCGCACATTTCCCGTGACTTTTGTTATTTGTTTCATAACTGAAAGTGTTTCTCGATGTTTCGAATGCATACGAACAATAAAAAAATAATGTGTGCCCGAAATTTTTTATACAAAGGTAAGTGATTAATCGATAAATTTAAGCACGTGTACCCATCTATCGACAAAAAGTTATTTTCGTAACGAGAGGTTTCTGCCGTTGACCCGTTGTCAAAGGTCAAGCGCGCGAAGCTCGTTACTTATAACGCGACAATGATCAATCCATGCGACGCTTGTCGCACCGAGCGCACTAAATACATGGAACACAATATTATCGACACCGCATTACCGATTGCCATTCGAATAAAATTTAAAGCAAACAAAGATTCTCATCGATGTGTATAATAATATATATCGATCATTTTTGTTTCGCGATATTTGAATATTTGTGGGGGTTGCAAAACCGTTCATTAAGAACAAAGACGGGATCGGATGGTGAACGTGTATATACATGTTGTCGCGCGAGAAACTTGAGACGAAGTCTACGTCATCCTGGAATTTTCGAAAGTCTCCCGCAGACCCGACGACGTACGATAGTAACCGGTTCGGTTTGTGTACACTACCTGTATGCGTGACGAATGAAAAAAAAAAAAAAAAAAAAAAAAAAATAGTCCCGTGGACCACGGGACCACGCAACCATACGAGATTCTCTATCGCGTTGCCGGTTCGCTATATATAACGGCACGTTTCAATGTTTACGATATGCAAAATATAAAGAAATCATTACGATCATTAATTGGAAATCAAATTTGGGGATTTCGCATGTTCAAGGCGTTTTTGGAATTTCGGGAGGTTTTGTTTTATAGGGATTCTTGCAGGTTTTACGGGTTTTAGAAATTTTAATGAGCTTTTAGAGGGTTTCACGCTTGTTTGGGGGTTAAAGAGGGGGTGGCGAGGGTGTAAAAATAATAAAAATAAATTATTGCTATTGTCATAAATTTAATAATAATAATTCAATAATAATAACAATATTTTTAGGGTTCTTAATAGAAAAAAATTCATGTGACTCGAGAGAAAAAGATGTGAAAGGGTTCGGGTATACGAAATGCACAGAATCATTGTTATATCTATTTTAAAAAATCACGGCGTCTTTAGCATCACGGTCACGAATGTCAAATGCAAATCGTTTAGCGTCGTCACGCCAGAGTGGGCTGTAGGTTAGTGGAGAACAAAAGGCTCATTGGCACATAGTATTATCCCTTAACACTGTACAAACACCGGCTAATGGTAATCGGGTAAATGCGTACCACGTATACTCGTAGTAAAAATATTTTCGGTCATACGATCGCGAGACGAATAACAAACGACTAACAAAACGTGGCGCGGGAAGGACGGGCTTCCGATTAGCCGTCTTCGAGAGTCGGAACACGAAAAAAAAAAGTCGATGTCTAACGAATTTGCGATCTAAAATAACAATCGTTCCAAAAATGTTAATAAATTCTTTCGGCGTATTTTATACGATGAAAAAAAGACATATATTTATTTATAGTATCTCATGTTTAGGTAGTCTCGGGAATAATGTAGGTTAGGTTCCCAGCATTATGTATAGCAAAAATCAACATTCTTAGCGCGAAGCCGCGAAGCGTAAAGAGCGTAAACCGGTTTGTCTCGTAAATGGCACACGAGAACTTCGACGTGCCACGGAGAAAGACGGCGGTACACGTTCGCGAGCGTAGGAAGCGTAATATAAACGAAAAAAAAGATAAAAAAAGGCACATCGAGAGAAGAAAAAGCGACGCGAGAGACGCCCCTTTGGCAGACGCGAACTTTGGTCATTCAATTTTTCCTTTCGCTCTCGCGAACTATCGTAAAACGGAAATTCGTTATATCGATCGCGCCAATCGAAATATCAATATTAACGAACTCACGTGTTCCCAACGATTGCGATAATAAAATTCAATTAGCGAACTCGTCTTTGAATTTTAGAAAAGTTTGCGACGTACCGTTAGAGGAAAAGCGAATATTTCAATGTAACAAAGAGCCCCAAATGTTTTTATAGACGAGGTCGATGTACCGTAAAAAAAAAATAAGTCCCGTCTGTAGTCGTATCCGAACGTTAGTAAAAAAAAAAAGTCGTATGGAGAAACTCCGTGTGTATACCGTGAGGTAGTCCGAGGGATTCATAAGTGGGGCACTAGCCGCGTCGAGGCCCCGCGAGTAGAGAACTCCTCGCGCAACGACGACGTTGAACGACTACGAGAGCTACGGGTTCGCCGTACCAACACGTTTTTTTTCCCTCTTCCTTTTTTTTTATGTAACCCAACGCTCTCTCTCAGCTCTGCCGAGAGTTCGTGACGTCAGTTGCTACGGCAGCAGTGCGCGTCCGAGGTCTCGGGGCAATAGCGAGCATGTAGCCAGTCACAGACGAGAGCGCGTAGAAGTGGAGATTGCGAAGCAAGAGAGAACGTCAGTAAGGAGAATGCAAGGGAAAGAGAAGAAATGGCGAGAGTAACAGAGACCTCCCTTCCCCCCCCCCCCCCCCCCCCCCCTTCCCATGCACTCTACCCACGGCAAGCGAAATTCTTGGGACGAAAGCACCGCGATGCATAAGAGAAGGAAGGCAGAGCGGAGAAGTAGACGGCAACGCCGCTCTCGGCCCTCGCGGCCGTCGTCGTCACTGGGAGCGAACGAGTCTGCTAGGTTCAAGGGTACGAGACGGAGGTTGGTCCCACGCCGACGTCGTTGTCGCTCTTCGCGCCTCTCTGTACCGCGAGGCAACTCGTTGGATAAAAAAGGACCGATAGACACGGTACTCAATCGGCTGTCTCTCTTATTCGTTTCTCTTCCCTCTCTGCTTCTCACGGGAATATACTTGGACCGAGGGATACGAAGTCCGCTGCTTTCATCCAACGGGAATCTTCTGGAAGGCCAGACAACGACAGGGCCGCACTGAGCGATTCGCGATACTACTGTAGCGAGTTTCGTACGCGTCGTTTCATTGTTGGATTGAAAGAATTCGAGAAAAAATCAATTATTATAAAATTTTCGTAATAAAAAAAAACATTTAAATGATAAATTTTTTTTTATTAATTCACATTAAATACATTTTTTTTACTTTCCCACTAAAATTAATATTATTTTATGAAATAATTTGAATTTTCGTGTAATTATTCTTATTGCATACAGAGAATATCTAGAAAAAAGTTAACTTTGAGGATATGCATCAATGTGATGTATCGTAGATAAATGAAAAAAGAAAAAAAAAAGACAAATTGGATGGGAAAACTAGTCGTCTATTTGCACGAATAAATCATGAGAAATCGTATCGTTTCGGGTAAAATATTAATAAAAAAAACTGCCATTGAATCAGCTGGCGTAACTATGCAGCGCGATGTATATTCAGGATACGTCTCTAACTATGCAGTTACATCATTACGCATTCAATCGTCATTCTTTTTTAACGATGTATTGTTCGCCGCAATTCTCGTTTATTATCCCCGTTGTGACTATCGTGAGAATGATAAATATCGTTCTTCCATTATATGTTTTCAAACTTCGAAACCCGACAAATTTTTTAAGACAATCGTTAGATTTATCATCCGTTGAATTCGTCGTGCGAATTATTGGAATGGAATTTTGAATTTTTATAATACTATTCTATAATTCCGTCGATTATCGGAAGATGTGAACGCCGCTCGTTTCGCGATATTTTCTCATTGCACAGTTCTGACAAAGCGTAACGTACAAATCTCGACGGATGGTTGTGAGAATTTACGACACCGATATTCGTCGTCGACGGAAGAAGACGCGCACCACAATCGTTGGGACTGTAGGCTAAAGGGGTTCGCGGAACTCGTTGACATATGTATACTAAAACTCCGCGGTATGTTGTGGCGGCGCGCCGCCATTGCCACGTCAGGGCACCGAAGAAACGACCGCGTAAGGGACAGAAAGATTGCCTTTTTTTTATTTGCAAGACTGGAGAATCCAATTAAAAAGAACGAACGCCTTTGTTCCCGTGGACGGGTGAGGTCTCTCCCGTCCCCCGCCCCGTCATCCCGCTGCCTCTCCGCGGTTTCATTCTCGACTCTTCCTTCCTGCACACTACCGGAGACGCTCTCGTGCACCGGGCACTTTCGTCACGGTGGGACGAACGTTCACAAATGTAATAATGCGTCACGCGTCTGAGAATTCATTCGCGTCGCTGTGTCACAACTGTTTCTATTTCCGCACGAAAAAAAGGCGATCTTAATGAAAAATTAACGAAACGGCGCTTTGCGACCCGACACAACGCGGTTGTCATATGTTTTTTGAGGTTAGAACGTAAAACTGCGACGCGAACTATATCGATAATCGATTTATTCTTAGTTACGAAGCATACAGCGTGAGATAATGAAAAAAAAAATTGAAAAATCTCGAATTATTTTTATTTACAACTGCACAATGATAAAAGACATAAAAACGTATAAAACTTTACATATGTAGCTGCGTATTTTATTTTCATAAAACACATGTCGCGATAAGACACTAGCGCCGGTTCACTAGTACTCATCACTCACGTAGAACTTCTATGTATAAACTTTATGTAATTTATATAAAAATTTCGACATGTATAATTAATATTTAAAGTATATATAATGTATATATTCGGTATAGGGAATTTACTCGATATATCGATTATATGGACGCAATTTTATATATAACATACATACAGTTCATACATAACCTTCTCGACACGCGCGTATTTCCTTCTGATTTCTCGTATCTGTGTCAAAGGTGGAGAAAAAAATATCTATAGCAAAGTCGCGAATATCGTCCCGGTGCGCGACACCCCCGAGAACAGCGAGAAATTCATTGCATTGTTAGCGGAAATCCAAGCAGCAGCAGCGAACTGCATTTTTTTCATTTCTATTACGCATTCACGACGTGTCGGGTATAACATCTGCTTAACTCTTACAATGGGGTTTATACGCTATGGAAATTCGCATACGCGTGTACAGAGGAGCGTTTTGCCCTCCGGGGGTTTCCTTTATTGTGTCCCAAAGGGTCCGCAACGGTAGAGAAACGGGGATAGGCGTACCGTCGAAAATCTTAAAGACGGTAGCGCGAGCCGCGCAACATCTGTCTCCCTTTTCTTTTTCTTTTAAAGAGAGCGCAAGGGTACGCGGGGGGAGGATGAAAAATAAGAGGATCCAAGAACCGCGTAGTCGAGAGTTCTTTGACCGCGTGGCAGAGGGTCTCCACGCATCCGGAAGGAATACCTAACCCCCCATATCTCGCATTATTGTATACGCTGTAAGCATTTGCTGTCTAAACGAAACGGGAAGTGACGACTTGCATCTGCCTTACGTCACGAGACCGGGATTTATGGCAAAAGAATCGAATCTATTTTCGACGACCGCGCGTCTCCGAGAGGAAAGAACGAATACAAAAGTCGAGACTAACTGTAACAGAGGCGCATTCACGCGCCGCATGCGACATTCTGTTTACATATCATCGACGAAAGAAGTTATTTTCCTGATATTTTCATCCCTTAGCTATGAGGGACTCAGAGAAAAATAGCAAAAAAAAAGTCCCGAATGCTGAAATTTTTATAAATCGATTTATCGAAAACAACGAATAGTGATTGCATAACTAATGAAAATAATAACAATAACAATGATAATAACAACAATCGAAAAATGAAGCGAACGTTTTTTTTAATTAAAAAAAAAAGATTTCCTTGACTTTATCCCCTGTAGATGACTCATAGAACACACTTCGTAGAAAGGTGTAAAAAAAAATACTAATTACGGTACAGTAAATCGCTAGGATGTGAGGAAAATGTCTGTGAAAACGGAATATCGATCGATATAAAATTATAAAAGTTACGCGATTTTTAACTAATTTAATAAACTTCGGGGATTTCCTTAAAAATTTGACTTAAAAAAATAAAATCGGGATCGCCCGTATGTAATTTGTTGATCACGAAAGGGTTGATTCATCGGCAACAATGCCGTTCCATGCTGAAGATGGTGCAATCGGTACTGAAGACGCATGGGCCTCTTTAGCTCAGTGGTAGAGCACTGGTCTCGTAAACCAGGGGTCGTGAGTTCAAACCTCACAGGAGGCAGTTATCTTTTTTTTTTTTTCTATTTCGATATAATAGACTTTATCTCATCGATGGACAATAAAGGTTTCTTTGTTTTCCAATTAACTGCCAATCAACTCACAAACGAGCTTTGGATGAGTTTTTCTTCCATCGTATCTAATGAGCTAACGGCGAGTCGACGAATTATTGTAGAAAAATTCTATCATTTCAAATTTAATAGAGCGACGCTAATCACGTTGATATGTAAATTAAACCGATTTGGATCGAAAAATAACCGACATGAGGCATATCCGGTGGCGACAACGAGGTTACATGCGCGTTAACTCGTTATCCACTATATATCGATCTTATACATAGCTACGGGTGGGTATATATAAATGAAACATCGAATAAAAAAATATAACAGACTCCCGCGTTTCTAACTATGACAGTCGATCGCGATCTCATGTTAAGCTCTCGGGAGAGACGAATCCGTTGTTTCGAGATTTTTTTTATTTTTCCTTTCTTTATTCCGGGAATATACACCAGTGGTACACTATACGTGAATAACTGGTTCGATCGTTGAAAAAAAAAAGTTCGCTGCATTTTTCCAGTCGATTCAGGCCACACGCGGATTACTACCATATTCGGATAAACCTGTCGCTGCCACACGATGCCCCCGGGGCCCTGTGTTTTGCGAGACGCGTAATAAGCTCTCCCGCCCCCTCGGAACTTCGCGGAACGTGAAAGACGATGGATGAAGATTCTCAACTTGCGATATACGCCATTACGTCGCTTTCGTGAACAAATTCTTCGTAATTTTCCAATGTACAGTGTGTACAAAAATTAATCCTTTCGTAGACTTATTCGTACGATGGATTTGCATTTCAGGATCTCTAACAATTTTTTTGAAACCCAATAACGATTTAAATTAAAAAATATTTTGTCAAATGACCAACGCGCGATCGAAAATTATAAACAATTGTGATTGTTATGAGTGTCAGTAATAGGGACTGACGAATCAAGGGACATCGATGTTTTTTGTAGGGTTTCGCTTAACGGCCGTACGCCGCGCAGCGCGCATACGTCTACGAAACTGATATTTTTATATATATATATACAAAAAACGATATATATATATATATATATATCTGACTGGGTATATACGCGATATAGAGATTTGGTATGCAGTCGGTGTTCTCGAGATCCGCGAATGCCCGCCACGTAGTGTAAGAGGGCATAGTATGGAAGAGAGTCACCGGCATCTCGACGACCTCCCCGTTGTCGTCGGTATTCAGGAGTAACCGCGTGTCGCCCCCCACTGCTTCCTCGCTTTTTCGCTCGTGAGTTCGTACAGTTTCCGTAATATATACTATATACCGTACGTGTATATATGTATATCTTGTATATGTATGTAATATGCCGAAAAGACGCCGAGTTCGCTATCTTATCGGAGAGAACGAACGAGAGAAAGGAGGTGAAGAATAAAAATGAGAAGAATAAGAACCAAGTGGATCGCTCGAGACCCTGGGGGAGGGGTGGGGGTACAAGGAGAAGTTCAGAAGTTACACGTATAAAATATAAGTTTCGCGTTGCGAACCCTCGGAAATTCATGAACGCGATTCTCGAAGCATACGTACGATAGTAACTTTAGTGTCACGTTTGGTATATTGTATGTATATACTTCGTATACGTATGTACGTTGCGTGCGGGACTCGCGGAGGTTGAAACACGCGAGACTACAACGTTTCAGCAGCAACGACGCGAATCCGAGCAATCGAAACCGGTTTCCTTTGGCTCTTTGGTTGTACATACGGTCACGACGACTCTCCGCTGTCGGGACGCGATCGTCGTCGTCGTTGTCGTCGTTGCTGTACTCGGCGAGACCGCGCGAACCGCTGCCGTTCGCAACGATCACGTACGACGTATACGAAACGCTGTGAAGTTACCTCGCACGTACCCGAGGTAATGTTCGAATTCGAACGCGATGAAAATAGCGGTGTGAGGCTTTAAAAAAAGTTCTGTTAGCAGCGTTCTTCCGTTTTTTATGACACAGAGTCCAGAATATATAGCTGTCGTTTCTCAAATTCGGCGAAATTTGAGATCCCAAGAAAACAAAAAAACATTGTACACATTCGCCATTTTGAATAAAATCGATCGAACGTTCGTAATTATTTCGAAAAATAGTTTTTTCCGTTACGTCGTATTTTTACAATTATTATTATTACGATTCCTCTTTAAGTGTTATACAATTATCGATTCTGAAATTCGGGTTTTTCGATAAACATTGTAGAACAGGAAAATTTCAAAAACGAGAGAACAATAGTCCATTTTTTTTTTTTTCGCGGAGTAACTAGTGCGGAGAGTCTTGTTGCCGTGGAAGTCAGATGAAGGGGGATAGCAGAGAGACCGCAAGTAACGAGCTACAGTGGCGCTCGGTCACGTGACAAGCATACATTCGCGTTGCGGAATGGCGATGTGACGTGCGGCGTCGGTGGTGGCTACGGAGAGTTTTGCTCTTCTGCACGAGGTTCGAGAACGCGCGGTGTGCATGGAAGGGGTCCGATGTGTAGGGTTTACCGTATTCGTCGCACATTCTCGCCGTCTCCAGGCCGAGAGAGCTCCCGAGACTCCGGTATTCCGTACGGGGCACGAGCATTCGCGTCTACTATGGGGGGATGGTGCGCGCACTCCGCGCACCCTCGGAACTACGGGGATACGTGACGAGCATTGAATCTCTTTTGCTACTTCACCTCCTACACTTAAAACCCCCTTCCCCCGTTCAGAACTTCGAGAAAGCCGTAACATCGTCGGAAAAACTTTTTTTTTTTAACAAACGTAATGTATATCTGTTTTTAAAAATAAACGATATTCAACGAAACCTTGAAATTCTAATTTACCGTTCTTATCGATAAACATGACGTATTCATTGTTTTTACATATATACGATTCTTAATTGTAAAAAAAAAAAAATGCATTAATTCTCTGCACAATTCGTATCGAAATATTATTATTATTGAAAAATATTAGGATTAAAAATGTTACTATTATTATTTTAACCAAAAAATCGGTCAAAATTGATTTTTCTCAATCTCCCGTACCGATTATGATTTTGTTGCGTTAACTCGACAACCTCCCCGACGAACCTTGTGGAAAAATGAATAAATATTTAGTTATGAACACAAACGGCTGTTGCAAAAATATAAAATTTTCCTTTACACGGAAAAGGAAAATATATGTCAACAGCGCAGTTTCCGAATTGCATTTTTCTGTATTCTAAACTTAACGAACAAAAGAACGTTGTGTACTGATCATCAAAAGAAAATTACGACCACTTGCGACAGCTGATCATCGATCATATATGCGGAAAACCGACTTTTTTTTGTTCCTTATCGACGTTAACTATGTTCCGTGACATCTCGACGTGTCACCGTATATACGTAACGTCTTGAGAACGCTAACCGAAAGGACGCAATTCCCGCAGTTGCGAATCGTTTTCGCAGGTTTCCGAGAGAAAACGAAAAATAAATCGCTGTGAGAGTTACCGAGAAAAGAGAGAAGACTCTCCGAAGATTCATTACTAATCTTTCAACGACAAATTTATGTCGGGTTTTTCCCGGACGCGAGGCATCCATTTAGTTTAGTCCATTGTTTCAACGGCATAAATACGCGACGCTCTTTTCCTAACCTCATTGTTTTCGATGTAAATTCGACATATGTACTTTTTCTTTTTTTTTTTCCCGAAGATTTCCGTGTTCGTATTATAAAAAGCCTCGGAGTTTATCGCGATTTAATAACTATATACGGACCCCGATAATCGTCAATTCCTACACATAGAACGACGAGTTAAACGGAATCTCTGTGCGTAGTCGATGAGCGCGAGATAATAATAATGGCTTTTTTGTTATCTTTCGCGTTTCTTTATTCGAACTCGAGCGATCCTCGTAAATAAACGTCATAGGTCTTAATTTTTTTTTTTTTGCGATAAAATGTATTGTTCTCCGTTGTATTGTAAATATAAACTACGATCTCAAGTACAAACGGTTTCGTGCGTTGAAAATTCATAATATACAGTATACTTCGCAATCGCTCTCGTTTCGCGCACGCGCAGTAGCTGTTGCGCGATGCTGCTGCTGCTTGCGTTTTACGAATTATCGCACTGCCGCGGTGCCGGCGCGACCGATAAACACCGCGTTGTATCGAGTAGAACTTTATCATTGGTGACTCGACAACGACGACGACACCGACGACGACAACGACCGGCAACGATAACGTAGTCAACCCCGCAAATTCGCTCGCTCTCCCGCGCGTTCGTTTTTTCTCCCCCCGCACTTTGGCCGCTACGTACATACATCGAATTATCAGTATCGACACGCGAACCCGACGTGACTCTTTCTTTGAAACGGTCTCTCCTTCGCCAGTTATTTTCTTTTATTGCACCCCCTAGTCGTTCGTTCGACACGGTAAACGTAAAAACCGTTTCTTCGACTTAACAGGATAATCTCGAATTATTACGATTTTTCAATGTTCCATTTTTTTATAAATAACATTTTTGCATAATTTCGTTTCTATTTAATTGTTTATCGCGAAATACTTCGCAAAATTTCATCAAAAACTCAATACGATATATTTTTTTATTTTTTGAATCGTTAATTTCAAAAATATGTAATTTCATCCCGTAGTTCGGCTTTTTTTTTTAACATTTATGCAGTTTCGAGTTTTGTACGACTTAATTAATGGAAACGATGAACGAAAACTAAATGCGCGCTCGAAGCGTAAAATGCAATTTTTCTCTTTCTCTTTCTCGTTATTGTAAAAAGGATGAAACGGTATTTTTGCTCTGGACGACGCTTCGGGAGTCAGGATAACAGAGTGTATACGTTACGGCTTTCATGTTAGTCGATACGCTTCGACGTTTTTCCTTTTTTTTTTTAGCTATATTTAATAATCGTCCCACTCGACCCATTTCACAACTGGCGGACAGAAATATCCGTGCGGCGTACATACTACATCGCGCATAAAGTACGTTATAGGGTACAGTAAAACACAACTATCCTTAGTATCGGTATTTTTGCCGATTATATTAAAAAAAAAAATAAAAAAAAAAAAACGGGACTCGATGACGTACAACGATTTTTCAATAGTTACGAAACAGCCGATGATTTTAGGTTAATCTGACGATGCAACTTTAAAAATAATAAATTCCCGAATCACGTTGGTGTTTTGATACATTTTATTTCGACACTTCACGTTTTTTCGTCAAATCAAAAGTCGTCGTCTATCGGGGAAGAATTTTTATTTTCGAAGAATACGACGAGGACGCAAAGCGAGACGAGAAAGCGTTTTTTACGATAGTAACAACCCGTATATATGCTGTACAGTAATATAAGTAATATACGACTCCAAACGAAGGAAACGTTGCGCGGGGACGTCAAAGCCGGTGCAGCATACACACGAGAGACGGCGAGACTCGACGATGCAGAAGAAGAGGGTGACCTTGAAAAATCCTCGTTTTCGCGCGCGCGATACCATTGCTCGTTGGTGGCTTCGCGCTCATGCGAGAGAGTTTCTAACTTGCCGTTCCCGGACCCTTTGCCTTCTTCGAGAGTCGCGTGTACGCGAGAAGCCAAAGGTTTCTCGAGGGACGTCGGCCATTAACCGTATCTTCTACGCGAACGATTTTTACCGTCGGAGTATTGGGGTTTCGACGTCAAACGACTCTATCGTTCTTGTAACGTTCGCGAAAAAAATCACGAACAATGTATCTCTACCAATTTTTTTTTTTATTTTATAAAAAAAAAGTTGTAAAAAATTGTTTTTTTGAAATTTGTTCATATATATATTTTTTCTTTTCGAAAATTTTTGAAAAAAAATTATTTTCACCAAATGTATACAATACATATTTACGTATATAGTGCAATAAATATCAAATTTTATTTAAATATATGATAACGACGTTGCTTAATTGACCGCACTGTACGAACGAGAGGTGGAGGCAGATTTTTCGCGGAAAAAATTTGCCGCGAATTGTAAAAAAGGTTAATGAGTTTAAATAACCAAGAGACATGATTCGATAATGATTCGTGAGAATTCGGTCGAGTGAACCGCGTTTCATCCGGAGGCTTTAAATTTTTTTCCTCGTTCTACAACGATGACGAAGAGGCTGACGCCACCGTCTCACTTAATATGTTTCACGGCCGACGCGTCACTGTCTCGCGATCTCTTTTTTTTTTTTTTTTTTTTTTTTCGACAGCGAAAGTGACCGCGCGCACAGAGGCAGAGGTTATTCACACTCGAACACTTCTGGTGTCTTCTACCAGCGACAGCAGAATCTTGAGATACGTCGCGACGTCTATATCCTCGAGATTCGCTCGGCCTTGTTGCGCGCGACAGTCAACAACAATGAAGTTTCTGTCCTATTATTGTTGCACGAACTATGGAATATATATTCAGCGTGTCGGGAATTTCCGCTGAGTAAAAACGGGATAAAATCTCGTAAGCATTTGAATGGCATTTTATGTCAATAAAAATCGACTCTTCGTAACTTATTTTCGATCGAAGAAGATAATTGCTTTTGAGATAATTTTTTTTTTTGTATTTCGATTTGGATAAAAAATATATTCGCCGATATTTTTTACGATAAACGCGATTCGATATTTTGGTACTTTCGTCGATAGAATTATATCGATAACGTTAAAAAAAACATCGATCACTATTTCGTATGTATTAAATCTTCAAGCCGTACAACGAGAGCGGATTTCAAATATAAACAACGAGCAGTGAAAAACAATGTGTTTTCAACGATATTATGAAACTACGAAGCAATGTCGTCGGTTTATTCTTACCGTAAACATATATGTATAAATACCGGAATATCCAGTATGCATAAACGTATCGTATTAATTTCGGCTTTCGTAGCGCATGGAAAAGTCCCGATGTTTCGCGTCGTCGCCGCCCGGGAGACGAAGTCCGCGTAGGCGCGATAGCGAAAACGTGACGTTGTACACCGCTCGAGACAGTGTATGACATAATTGTTCGTTTCTGCGTCTCGACGCGGAACTCGCGTATCTCGCTATGCAACGAATGAACGCCGTCGAGGAAAACGACGCAAGAATATGTATACATTTGTGAAAACGATTGCTATCGCGACATTTGCGCCGTGTTCTCGACTCGTGTTTAGACGCGTAACTAACGCGAAATGAAGTTAAAAAAAAATCGATACCGTGTAGCATACGAACATTTTTTAATAACAATAATAACGATAATGGTAAAAATATTTTTAAAAAATCGAAAATAAAAAAGACTCCAATGAAATTAACCTTTTACTCCCACATAGTTGCGCGAGTGTACAGCTGTAACTTCGCGATGAACGAAAAAAATAAACGATACGTCAATTTGATTGACAAGTTTTTTTAAATTATATATATTTTTTTTTCACTGTCCCGAGTCGCTTTGAATTTTTTTCGGGAAGAACTTGTATGGACAATGGAGACGAGTATCGCAGCGCGTGCCTCTGCCCTGTGTTCCGGCAGCAGAAAGATCGAACATACTGATGGTCGACCTAATGGCGAGTATTCGACCCGAACAGCTGCAACGGCGGCGGGATATTAGAAGTAACGAAAACACGACTAACCGCTAGTCAGTGGCGTTCCGAATTTTTTTTTTTTTCAAGAACATTGGATTAGAATTTCGCTGCGGAAGCTTCGAAAAAATCACGGAGCGTTCATAAAAAAAAAAAAAAAAAAAATCGATGGATGCACGAAAGAGTGATAATGAGCGATGAGCGAAGCTGAAAATATGGGAAAAAAAAAAAGAAAGTTCAATTTAGTAAAAAGAAAGTATTTTTTTAGGGTAGTGTTTCCTCCCCGTACCCCAACTTGGTTTTTACGGTTCCCACTCCTGGGGTCTCCCAATTCCACGTGTCGCCTCTACCTAACTATTATTTTCGCGGCCGCAGCCGACTTAGCTACACTGTACCGCAATTACGCCTAAGGGTACAGGGAAACTGCGGAAAACCCGTTCCGATACAGACGGCCCCTCCCCACGGGGTCTTCGTGTTCCGACCGGAATACTCACAGTCGAGACACGAATCCTCCGCGTTCGATCTCTCGCTCACCGGTTGATACGCCAGCTAGCGCGCGGCTAGACGGTCACCCATCCAAGTAGTGACCGCGAACGATACTGCTTAACTTGGATAACCGCCAAAGCCACACAATAACCTTTTTTTTTTATTTTTTTTTTATAAAATGTTTATTTCTTTACACTTTTTCTTTTACTGAAGTAAAAAAAAATATATCGATAGAGTTTTAAAAATTTTACGTAAAAATCGTGCAAAAAAGATCGTAGATATATCCAAGAAAAAACGATAATATACGATGAGCGAAGGTATTCTCCAAATAGGCGAGAAGCGATCGTTATCGTATCGCTTCAACACGAAAATCACAGCTGTTTCCTGTAGCATCCCATTAGAAGGCGGGCACAAGGATCCGTGGACGAACGGACGTTACGGATCCTTTGTTTCGTGTTCATCGATGCATTTCCCCCATTCTCTTCTCTCGGCGTCGCCCGTCTACCCTGTCTAATTATCCGGAAATCTTTTTCACGCAGCCAACACAATCGGCAGCGTCGAAACGATTCTCTCGAGACACGCGTATATCTAATTGTTATTCATGCAACAATCGAGTCGGGCGTTTCGCTCGAAACTCGTCCAAGATTTTTCGAGATTATGTTTTTCAGCTCTTCGTTCCGATTGAATTTTTCGATCGTAATTTAATTTTTCGTTTCGCTCGATGATTTTTTTTTTTTTTTTTTTCGTAATATGGTACATATATAATATTTTTTTTCGTCTGACATTGGATGAAATTTGAAAAAAAATTGGAAGAACTATGTATTTTTTTTTTATTATCCGCCATTTTGTTTTTCCGTCGTCGCCGTCGTCGTCGTCGACTCATCGCGCTAACCTACATTTACGATAGAATAAAACGTTTATAACGTTTTCTCGAGTAGAGCGACGTGAGGGCCCATCTGTTCGGGCACCTGACTCGATTCACCTGCCACAGGTATGAGCGGCTCGCGCCCGGACATCGGGCGAATAGCGGCCATCGGCTTAGCGAGCCGCGCGGAGAACCCGGGCGTCAGGTGCTTTCGCGGGCCGGTGCTGTGTTACCGATGCTCCTGCTGTCTCACTCGGGCTAAGAGCGTGCGTGCCACGCTTCCGAACAAAGAAAAGTGAAATTCGACGCAGTCTGCTCGCCCAACGGACACACCAGCCTGTGCCTCGTGGCTGTTTACGTCGCAACAAAACCGCAGTCCAGAAGGTCACTACGATCCTTTACTTCGGCATATGCTGCGCGCGCATAAGTACGAAAAATATATCCATCGCCGATGTATTAATCGACAATAATTGAGGGGCCGTTCGTTTAATGTATTACGGAAGAAATGGGGAATGAAAGTGAACGGTGGTACGATGTTTGAACAGCTGGACTCACGTCGACGATGTTAATAAAGGCGAAGGCACGTGTCCCTGCATAATTGATGAACAAAGCAATGAAAAAAAAAAAAAAAAAACTTAACGCATTTCGTAGAATTAAGTAGCAAAGAGGAGAAAAAATTTTAAATGTATTTTGTTTGCTCGTCAAACAGGCAAATTGATAAGTTTCAAGGAATTCGCAGGGAAGATCGGACGAAGTGTGAAAGGGGGCTATAGGGACACATAGCGAAACCCGAATAACGGAAATATTGAGAAGACGTAAAAAAAATCATTTTGCATTTTTTTTTGTTTTCGTTTTTTTGCAGCATTTTTTAATAGATTTTCCGTTTTTTTTTTCGAAATATGAAACATAAAACGACACTTTCGCTACGTATTTTTCCATAAACATACACTGGACGAAATTTGTGTTCTATGCGCGAAATATTGAGGTTAGGTTAGCAATTTTTTTCCTTGTTGTCTAAAATTACAGAGTTCTTACTTAACACTCTGATAAATTCCGTTATTGCCTTCGTTATTCCTTTTTTATTCCGAGTTAATGAACTTAAATGGCCGACTCAGTTGCACGTATTTTTTCTTCGTTCGAAATAACAGTTATTCGAAATTTTTCTCGTGTAAATCCTTTGCACAAGTAACCCAAAATGTTTACGCGGTCAGGTGGAATACGGCGTTCGAGTCTTTGTATAAAAATACGTGCGCGACGTACGAAGCTTCTATTCGAAGATTAGTCGGACGGGCGACGCGCCTCTGCATCGACAAAACGCGCTTCGAATCTCCACAATCGAGGTATATACACCTGGTATATACCATCGATGTGTCGCCTGCGCATTTCGTACGTCTAGTAGAACGGATCGCCCGATCGCAAAAATGACGTGTACGCGTCGCGATCGAAGCCTCAATGCACTTTCCCACGGACTTAGTCATCGAACGATGTCTCGTCCCGTCCAAGTGTTTCGCACATTTATCTTTGTTTTTTTTTTATGAATTGTAATATATGCCATTTATAGACGCGCATGTAAGAGGTTACGAACGAGTGAGAAATGTAGCCATTACATCGCGCTTCGATATATCGAATCGACACTGCGAAGTTAAACTGTTATGCGAATTTACGATAACGCGCATGCGCTGTTGTACTGTTTCGAGAAAAATGCAAAATGGGGCTGAGGAATTTCGACTTAAAACAGAAAATACATTAGCTAACTTTACCGTGTCGAATAAATTACAATACAGATAAGTTTATCGGGAGCCACGAAGCCGGCTATAGCAATTTCATCAATCTCAGCAGCGGCAATGAGTCCTCGAGTTACAAAAGCCTCTGAACGTGCGTTTCTACGTTGGCACTGGGAGATTAGCGTGAATTTCTCGAGTATGCGGTGGGCATGTCTCTCGCGTCGGTAGAGTTGGCGTAACTTTGCGACGAGAGAGCCGGACGTACGGGGCCACGAGGCCCGTATAGTGTGTCCGTGGCGTCGGGTCATTTAAACGAACAAAAGGGAGCGAACGAAGAGACGAAACGTGCGAACAGAAGGCCGGGAAGACGAAGCGGGAGAAGGAAGTTTTAAAAATGAAAAAAAAAAAAAAAAAGAAAAGCGTATAATGAAGAATGCGTGATAGCGTGCGGAATAAGAGTGAGCAGCCGGGAGAGGGGGAACTGTAACGTTCGCGTGTTTCACCGACGACGCACGCGACACCGAAACAGACCGAGAATGAGGATCGAGGCATAGTCAGGACACGCGATATCGCGTTAGAAACGTTTCGCCACACCCCGGCCTTGCATTATAACCCGAAATCACGCCATCCCATCATCATTATTATACCATGTGCGCTCGGGCGGTGCAATATGCAGGTGAACGGCTAAGAGTCGTTCGGTTTCTTTTCTTTTTAGTTTTTTTTTATACTTATTCACAGGCTGCGCCCTGTCCCGAGAAATGAGAAAAAAAAAATAACGAAAGAGCGATGAAGTATTGAAAAAAATGTATAACTCGGATTAAAGCTGAGCGATATGGGAAAAAAAGCAAAAAAATTAATCTATAATTGCACACGCTAATGATAGTAACACATCGCAACATTTTTAACCGTTCGAAGGCCGATAAAAAAGTTTTGCATTTTTATAATTTTATTTTTATTTATTTATTTATAGCCATATATGCGAGACAATACTTAATAAATCATAATAAACAATAACATAAAAGAAAATTTACATGAAAAAAAAACGTAAAAAAATATTATTTTCTATTTTTTGTCGTCGAGAATTCGGAATTTCATTTACAAACTCACGCCAATTTCAATCGATGTCCTTAAAAGGACATGTTTTATTATTCAAGGTTTTTCGTGTCGAGTAATCGAAAAAACTTTGATCGCCGACTGTACACGTATCTCGGCGTTGTATCTATGGAAGATATACTGTCTGCGATAAACTACGAACAACGCTTCACGCTATGTAACGCGTTGCATAGACGAGGTCGGGACGTATTTCGCGCTACTGCGCATCTCTCCGATGTCATACGGTTCTCGGGGTTCTGACCTCCGGTTGGTGTGCGTGTCGAGTTTTCTTCGTTTCTCTGTCCCCCCCACCATCGCCTCTCGTCCCTTTTCATCTTGAACTGTTCAATGCGTTTCTCGTCGCTGCATCATCGGTCCACGTTTCATCTTTCTCGTCGTATATACGCGTCCCGCTCGCGTCTCGCTTCATCGAGCGACGAGAGGCCTCTGGTGCGCTGTGCAACGTGACGTCACACGGGTACTATGCTGTACGAGAAAATACAAGATGGCGTCGCCGCGGGGCGGCGGCGCGCGGGAAGGGGAACGGACCGTGGCAACGCGGAGAATGGAGTATGCTACGTTTCTGGATTCCGCTGCTGCATCGACATGATGCTGCCCCGCTGGTGGCTCCGAGCACCCGACGCCGAAGTTGAACTCTATATACAATGCTAAGCTCTGGCTACTGCTACCTGGACCACCTCTCGTCCATCGATCGTCACTTTCGTCTCTCTCAATTTTCCTTCCCTCTCGTGGTTGCTGTTTACAAACAAACGCGTATACACCCGATTTGGTTGTTGGCGTGCCATCATTCGGAATAAATGTCAAGTGCATCATTTGAAGCTGCACTGCAAAAGGGTCAATTTCATATTGAACTTACAGTACAATATCAATTAAACAGAATGTTTTATATACAAAATATTATTATTATTAATTTTCATAATATTTGTGTATCAAAAATATCGTTAATATTGAAACAACGGTCTCAAAAATGTTCGTTTTATTTTTAAATACATTGAGTCCTTAAACACTGATCTACGATTTTAACTGTTACGCAAACATTTAACATTCATCTTTGCGACACTATAAAAAGATTGCGAAATTTATAGTGGTGTTAATGAATACGAATCAATTATGGCATTAGCAGCTATTTGAAAGGTCGACGGGAAGCCGTTCGAACTTCCGGTTGAACAGGACGTCGGGAGGAATACTTCATCGTATCGATTCGTGGTATTTCCTCGTGATCGCGGTTGCGCCGAGTACATAAATCCGCAAACGTACGGCGCCATTTTTGTTTCCCGGCCACGTAAATGCGTAGCCGATGATCAGAGAGCGTGTTTCTGTTCACGCAAGCGCGTACCGTCATTCGAAGGCTATTATATCGCATATACATATATATATACAATCTTCCTATGACTCCCGCGTCCCGCTAGACGATCTCTCCTCTCGTATAGTTTGTAATTCAGTCACGAATCGCCGCCACCGCGCTATACGGTAGTAGCCTCCCCCCCCCCCCCCCTCTCTTTCCCGTAGTATATCTCGTCCGTGACTAGTAACGGCTGGATGAACTATCGTGACGTCATCCTTATCATACTCTATTCACGCAATGTGCGCGACTGCGTGCGTACCGAGTCTTCGAGACTGCGTACGCAGCTGCTTATGAACCTATTTATCCTCGTAGACGACGCTTCGCTGCGTCGCCAGACATCGCACGTTTCACGGAAATTGAATACAACCGTATTTATCTTATATCGAGCACGCCGCGTCCCAAAAATCGAATCCGTTATGTATAACAGTCACAAACGAATAATTTTTAAAAACATCGGCTTCTAACGGAAATGAAATTTCGCGAAAAAAAAATGCCGATTTTTAAATAGAAATGGAATTTTACGAAAAAAAAAGTCACGAACTTTCGACGAGATTTGAAAACAATGAACAGCACATGCCGCGTCGCGCGGCGCGTCGACGAACGGTTTGTCGAAACGCATGAACCCGTAGTACAAGAGACCAGTCGTCTCCGCTCGACGACGATGACAAAGACGACGACGAAACAAGACGCAATTTTTCGAGGCTCTGCCCTACCCGCGCCGACGAGAATCGAGCGCACACGGCGCTCGAACCCACGGTGACGTCATTCCATTGATTCAACCCAGCGGAACTCTAAACACCCGAGAGAAACTATTTCTGTCTGACGGCACAGGCGAAGCGTATCGGAGCGACGGCAGCCGCGAGTAACAGCGGGGCAGCAGTCACGGTAAACGAACGCGGGTGGGCCGTGTATATATCAACCATCAAAGCCGTTCCGTGATTATCGTTGATAATTCAAAATAAATTCGTAAATTCTACGATTTCCGCGAAACGTTAAAATTTTTAAATACCGCGATCGCGTTTCGAGGATCGAAATATAATTTCGCGAAATTTTTTACAGATTTAAAAAAAATGTTCGATGTAAAAAAAATGGACATAAATAAAATAAAATTGTCTTAAAAACCTGTCGTATTATTATTTCATTTAAAAATTTTTTTTATTTTTGCGTCATTACTACGTGGATTTGAAATACGCGCGTCTATCCGTTTAGCCGATCTCATTGTACCGTATTAGAGTCTTTTAGTGTAGTTGCATTGTCGTCTTGAGTGGTAAAATCCAATTAACGTTTGGCTACGAGGAAACTCGAGTGACGAGGATGGAACGAGAGATGACGAGAGAGAGAGATCCTTTGGACTCTCCGGGGGCGCGCGTGCCGCTCGTGCCTGCCGGTAGGCCAAGGACATGTGCCGACTCTCCTCCTTATGCGCACTCGACACAGCAGGCCATCGAGACATCCTGTCGTGTACAGAAGTCTCCCGTGCTGCTCTGCCGCCGCTGCTGCGGCTGTTTCTCGTCACGATGTGTCGACGAGGCTATATATTTAACTAAACTTTCAGAAGTAAACCTCAATACCGTTTCGGTTATCCATCAAATAGCGCGTAATCGGAATTGCATTAAATTTCATTTTATTTCTTTTTTTGAGGTTAAGTATCGTATGAAATTCAACGTACACGCAAATCTCGACGTAATAAAAACCTTACAATTCGACTATTGAATACTTAATATCTAATCGCATTTACGTTGTTTTATTGACTTCTCTATAAATAAATGTCTAATATAAGGATAAAAAACATAAAAAATTAAATGAGAGCAATGCGTATGCATTATATAGTATCGAAAATTACTCGATAAGTTTGTCAATGAAGTATTATTACCCTGCAATTTCCTATCCTCGAAGAAACGATTAAATTCGACAATCGAAAATAGTGCTGTAATTTCATTGGGCACTTGATATCGGGGTTTCGAATAGTATTTTCGTCAACCCGGTTAATTATATATCGTAATTAAATTAGATTCCAGAATCGTATTATTGAGCCAATCGACCTGTCTACCCGTATATGTACAGTTATATGAAATTATTGATACCACATAAATTTTACCCGTTACTCTTGCATAACATTGAAAAAAACATCGAAACAATTTTTAAAATACGTATTAATACGAGTATCGAATTTTTTAAATGAAAAAAAAAAAAAAAAAAAAAAAAAAAACCCATATATCGAAACGTTACTTAAAAATAACACCCTATCGTAAAAAGAAACTGAGTCGAATGCGTTCTCTCGATTTCTATTCTATCTAAAATACACGGAAGCCTCGTCTGCTCGTCGCGTCGGTGCGTCGTCGTCGACGTACATACACACGAGTTCGTGTTTTCCCCGCCTGTGCGCACACTCATAGTCCCCGAGCGTAAAGGTACACGAACCTCGCAGAAATAACCTAACGCAACTTCGGGTCAATATCGCAGCGCGGCGGGCGGGGACGGGGGAGGGGGACCCTTAAACCGCGCGGTGTCGGCGGCAGCGTACGTAAGCGCACGGGTTAGTATATAATGCCGGGCTTTCAGCGGCCAGGGAGAGTCCACAGTCAGAGAGAGAGAAAGAGAGGCTGCTGCTCTACCCGCCACCGCTTTTTCGCCGGAAGGTTAGTAGAGAGACCAGCAAAGCAGGAGCGCGAGAGACAGAGAGGCCGTGCAAGGGAACCGGATTGATTTTCTCCTGCTGGCTGGCGCGAGCGAACACGAGCAAACCGCTGGCTACCACCGCCGCCACCCGTTCGGTTCTCCTGCGCTCTTCATCCCGCCCTGTGTGACGTGACAAAATGGTCTTTCTCTGCCATTCCCCGATCCCCCTCCCTTCCTCTTCTCATTCCCCCCCCCCCCCTCTCCCACCCTTTCCCGAGCAGCTCGCTCTGGGTTAATCCACGAGGCTTCCGACGAAACAGCCCGCTGATGCTGCGCGACATGCGCGCGCTGTACCGAACGCGAAGCTCTTCGCTTCTACCGCTATACAACGACTACTGTACATTATAACTATGTAACAGTTCATTATACTATCTCTCACTCGCGAGATAGACGTTAGAATATATTTCTGACTCAACGATGGAATGCTTCCATCACCTCGGGCAAATATCTCGTCATGCGTCTAGGCGTGTTGAATAAGTTTCGATCGTTAGAAAAAAAAAATTAATGAAAATAATTTCGGAATTTTTTTCAAGCTTTCGAAAAAAAAAAAGATTTATAAAGTATACGTGCGAATGTGGAAGGTCTATAAAGAAAAAATGCCAAATCGTCGAGAATGTTTATTTTTAAAATATTTAATATTTAATTTTTTATTCAAAATTCTTAACTCCGATCGCGTTACTTTTTTTTCGCGGATTCCCCGATATTGTCTTTAGGCAAGTATCGGTTATACGAAAATGTGATTTTTTTTTGATGTTTTCGTCGACGAGTTCTCGAAGCTTTGAAACGCTGCGTCTGCAGAGGTGCGGGCGAAAAAAAAAGAGGAACAGACACCGAGGCAGCGTCGAGTCATAACGGAATTAGCGGTGGCGTGCGCGCGCGCGCACGGCGAACCCTCCGAGTTTCCAGCCGGCGCAAAGGCGAAAGCATTAACCGCGTAGCACATCGGCGAAGACGACGCGTCGGATTTCCGGCGCGCGTGTGGGGGGCGGGGCGAAGGGATGCGTTACACATACATTTCACACAGAGCAGCGGCAGAGTTATATGGGATAAATAGTATTGGGTTCGGTACGAAGTATCGTAAGACCAAAGATCGAGAGAAAGACAGAGAAAGAGAAAGATGAAGGAAGAGAGCGAGTAGAGAAAACAAAATCGCGACTACAGCCGGCAACGGTGGCGACGGCAACGTTGCAAAACAGCAACCGCGCGCGAACGCTTCGCCACGGCGTTGCCAGACGTGGCCCAGGTGACGTCACACGGTCTGAGCCGCGAGCATCTCGCACGCCGCACGGCGGTGCTCTCGCGCGCACACACACACCGAAGGCAAACGCGGAAAAACAGACACGACGGCGTTAGTAAGTAGTATACGTGTAGCTAGCGGCTGGCTGTCGGCCCGGACTATGCCGACTGAGCGTGACTCGGGCTGAGTAACAACAAAAAAAGAATAATAAAAGAAAAAAAAAAAGAAAAAAACGTATTGCAAAATACAACGATTTGTACGCCTTCTCCAATCTCTCTGCATATACACCCCCTTTGTTCGTCGCGGTGAACGAAATAACGTTTCTCCCCGCCACGACAGGAAGTTGTAACGATGATTCGCACTTTCCTCCGAGTTTCGAAGCCGCTCTCTTACAACTCCTTGCATAGCGCACGAGACGAGAGGCTACCGGTTAGCGAGGAATTTTCATTGATGGAATCGTAGATACGCCCGAATGAATACGGACGCGAAATATTACCTCCATAATTGTACAATGAGTATTTTAGAATATAAAAATAAATCGTCGGTAAAAAGATTTATTAAAATAAAAAGAATTATCAGATTAAATACAGTTTCGCAGTATTTTTTTTTTCAATCGTATTTTTGTATGAAATCGATTATATTTATTTATCGAATATTTTCGGGATTTTATATATCATATAAGCGTTTCCAGCGCTTTCCAGCGTTTCCGATTTTTTCGAGGTTAGGAAGGCTATTGTTCGAAATGTTGTTGGAGGTTATAAATGAGATTCAAAGATCGTTATATTTATCGATAAATGCAAAATCCGAGAATCTCTGGCCGCCAATCGTGCTTCGATTACGCCGCGATCTGTTTACAAATCATTTAATTAAAGAGAATAACATCGCGAGACCGCAGTCTTGTTTCTTGCGGCGAGGAAAGTCAATTCTCGTGTCTATAGACGTTGCATTCCCGGACACAACGAATCTTTGTGTAGTTTTCATGACTTATCGACCAGAGGCTATAACTTCTATTCCGCTGTATCACGTGCGCCCTCCTCTCGTATTAGTTAATTCACCGTGAGAGTTGCGTGTAACCGCGCGTTGCGAGGATCGTAAACCAGTATCACCGGAACTACCGCCACCCACGCGATTGAAAATACATAACCCCTCGAGAGGAGAGCCATAGTACCAACAAACTCTCTTTCGTGGCCCGCGTGTATACGTTAGCATATATATATATATACTAGAGTTTCCCCGGGCTCGCGCGCTACGCGCGCTCGCATTTCTTTTATCAACATTATAATAATGTTTAATCACCGCCGCAACTTTTCACCAATGGAGGTCGCCGCCGCGTTTTTTTGTATTTTTACTTAGTCAGTCCCCCTTGCAGGGACTTAGAATATCCCCCCCCCCCCATTCGCCATTACTCCTTCGATCAAAAATATTCTAAGTCCCCCCTTGAAGGACTTAGAATATTTTGACTTTCCCCTCCCACGACCCCCCCCCCCCCCTTCAGAAAAATATTCTAAGTCCCTCTTAGAGGGACTTAGAATATTTTTTTTTTCCTCCTTAGAGGGACTTAGAATATTTTTCTTTTCCTCCTTAGAGGGACTTAGAATGTTTTTGCCCTCCCCTCGATTCCTGACACGGCGGCGGCGGCGACAGCGGCGGAAACTTTATATATATAGAGAGATATATACATATCCAACTAACAAAACGGCCGCCGGTGGCGCCGAGCCGCAGGCATTCGCAGGCCTCCCAACCCCCATCCGCGCTCTATATACCTATAGACCACAATATCGACTGCACTGTGCGCCATGTGCACCGGCAATGTCGTGTTACGACTAAATTTGTTGTCTTTTTTTTTCTCATATCTTCGTTCGCGATATTACTTTATCTTTCGAGTGTTTTGCAAATATGTTGTATCTATGCAAATTTATTTGGTGAAATATTTTTAGTTCGTTTTTTTTTCTTTTTTTTTTTTTTTTTTTCGTTTACTTCGTTATATAATGTATAAGAGAGATAGCGATAAGACTGCGGACAAACACACGGTCGAAGGAGCTCTTTATCCACGAGTCAAAGCAGATAGACCGTTGCGATATTACGTCACGTTATCGATCCCTTTCCTCCCCCCCCCCCCCCCCCCTCCGCAGCTGCCGCCCGTCTTCTCCCGTCTCTTGTGTTCTCTTATCGCACGACGCACAGTACCGTATAGCTGTGTAGTCAGCGAATATAGTAGTGTGAACTATATAGATCGTCAGAAACGCGCGCGCGTCCTTTCCAATCGATATACTACAAACCCGCCAGCTGCGCTCCTCTCCGTTCGCTTTTCTCTTCTCTCTCGCGCCGTTTTCTTTTTTTTATTTACACATTTTTTTTTTTTTTTTTTCGTTTTTGCACGCAACGCAATACCGGGCATCGATGTTATATCGTTGCTTCGAGTCTCCGGTACACGACAAGTGTATGTCGTCGTTAACCCTTCGCAACGCCACTGTTGCATAAACGAAATTCCTTTTCAAAAAGAAAATTAAATATGCCTTTCTAAAAGCCTCGCAAAGGAGAGAAAAAAAAGCAAAAATTCTTAACGGAAGTATTGCAAGAATCGTCAAATTTCGTAATATTTTTTTCGCTTCGTGGAAGATATGAAATTAATAGGCTTCGAAAATTTAAAGCGCTCAATGGTTTCGTTGATTAACATTTCATAACAGTCTGAGGGTCGATAATGCAGTTGCTGAATTGGTTGATATTAAAAAAAAAATTTGTGAAAAATGTTTCTAATGATTTTATTTGATTTTTTCACTGCGATATTGCGAAATAAAAAAAGTTTTTTGGATCTTCAACCCCTTGTCATAAAATATTATTTCGCTTCGATCGACTTAAATTGAATGTTTTTTCTCGAATATTCGTTGAATCGAAAAAATATACATATATATTCTCGTTAATCGATAAAACAAAATAACAAGTTACTTTAATCGTGTCGGGTAGCTTTCCGTCGGGATTCTCCGAGATCGCAATACGCTTCGTGTGTAACTTTTATCGTAGCGTTGCCGGTTTTGCGGCTCGACGATACAGCCGCAGGGATAGCATGTAAGTCAGTGTATATATATATATATATGTATATAACAAGTCGTAGTCTCGCGGCGAGCGGTTAAAGTCGGCGGGGCGGGAAGGAGAAGTAACAACGGAGAGTTCGAGACAAGCGAATACACGGTTTGTGTCACGTGCACGAGGCTGGTGCGAGCCTCGCGTTTTACCCATTTCCCCCTCTCCCCTCCCTTCCCACTCTTTCGCTCGCGTGGAATGGCGCGCCGGCCTGTTACGTCACTTTTAATTATCACCGACTCTCTACCGTCTCTCTGCATACATATATTCACCGTTTTGTATATACCTTCGTGTGCACGCGATTTTCTCCGTATTGAAGTGAAAAATACATATATATATGTGGATCAGTGATATTCATTGGGACGTCAGGAGAACATTCGCGGAGATAGTTAATTGATGAAGAAAAGCTTCTCAAACTGTTTTGTTCCATTCACGATCTATCTTCGGCCCCTTCACCTGCCGATGACACGTATATCTCTTGCAGATTTCGACATATAAACATTGTATACTTACCCGACGCGATTAAACTCGTTATTTTCTTTTATCTATTAACGACGATCTATAGGTATTTTTTTTATCTCCGAATAATTGCAAAAAAAATATTCAGTTTCGATCGTTCGTACAAAATAATACTTCGCGAAAAGCGGTTAAAAATCGGAAATTTTTTTTTTATCGTAATATCGTAAAAAAAAACAGTGGTATATATAGACGTTGAATGTAAAAAAATATATATGTATATGTGTTTGTGTTTTATTTCGTGACTTACCTCTCGGTTCCACGTTTCCTTTGTTTTTTTTTCTTTTGTAAATTATCTTTCCATGAATAATTTCTACAGTGCGCGAAGCTTTCGCAACAACTCGGACCCAAAAGCCAGCGTCCAATTACCGGTGGAAACGCCGAAAGGAATCTTTGTTAATTGAAAAGGAATGTCATTCGCAATCGTCTTCGCGTTAATTGAATCGCGTCTTTCATTATTCGAATTCACCATTGTTTATTGACAATGTCGAAAACCCTGTCATTCGCAAAATACCCGACTAATCGTGAGTCCGTTGCAAATAGAATGGCGGCTAAAATACGAATTTTGCTTTATCAAACGAATAACCGCTACGGATCGATTTTCAACAGACAACGTTGGCGTTTTAAAATTTTCATGATTGGCGGGAAAAAAAAAAAAATGTACACATAATCGAAAATTATGTCGAGCCGTTGAAAAACGTCATCATATACAATGAATACTAAAACATCGCGAATCAGCATTTTTTTTCGGAACATTTTATTCTTTTATAATACGATACTATTGACATAATAAGGATTATGATTATTATAATTTATTATTATTATTGCGATTTTTCGTATTTTTTTACGGTTCATTGCGTAAAAATAGGATAATAATCGAAACGCTCGAGGAACCCGCAGGGCGGATAAAAGCAACGATAATGAAGTGTTTGATGGCCGAATTACACGAGAAATAAATAGAGAACGATAAACGGCATGAGAAGGGGGGAGGGGGGGATGAAACGACCGAAGGAAAATCGATACGGTTCAAGGTCGAGGGTACAATTGCCTCTACGGCTCGGAACTCCCGGGGATACCGAACGCAGAGAGAACGTTCACTGGTGCACACGGAACGCGCACGGACCTCATATGCCAGTAGTTAACCTCTTCTTCTCCCTACCGGCGCCCTCCCTCTCTCTCTCTCTCCTATGCATATATATGCATATACACTGCCATAAGCCACATTGGTGTGTATGTTGACAACGGAAACCCCTTCGCGCTGACGCATCATCTGCATTTCACGCTCAAGGTCACTCGTGGACATCGCGACGCAAGATAAATTGAATACGTATTTATTCCGAGATCCACACGGATAGTCGCCTAACCCTCGGAATATCGTAATTCTCGAGAAATGACAAAAAAACAAAAACAAAACACGAAAAAATGACGAAAATATGTATTCCATGGAA
The DNA here is from genome assembly GCA_964006125.1 of Cryptus viduatorius. Classification (NCBI taxonomy): domain Eukaryota; kingdom Metazoa; phylum Arthropoda; class Insecta; order Hymenoptera; family Ichneumonidae; genus Cryptus; species Cryptus viduatorius. The sequence goes on from OZ023226.1 coordinate 3,289,777, forward strand.
AACAAAAAAAAACAAAAAAACACAGTTATTAATAACTGGCATAATAAATGCCGATGCAATTAGATGACATTTTTTTGACACTTTATATAGGCGCACCGCGTATTTTTTACATACATCGGAAAGCTCTGTGACAAAATAAATTTGAAGTTTATTTTGATCTTTTGCTAGTCGATGATAATTAATTATCTCGGTTTTGAAAGAATCGATATATTTACTCGGATTATTTACGACGAATTCGGGAAGGGGGCGTAATGGGCGTAATAATTCGATTGACGACACCTGCACATCTTCGAGCCGTTGAGGCATTATGCACGGTGACTCGTGATAAATATCGAATTATTTTTTTTCATCAATTCCCATAGAAAAAAATTTCATTACGAAAACTTCGTTGGAAATTTCAAGAAATCACTGAATAGTAGTAATAATGATAATAATAGTGATCATTGAAATTATTGATAACAATTTTCGATCTAAATAATTAATTCGTGTAATTTTTTTCGTAATACAATTAAAACGATTCTATCAAATAAAATAAAATATATAAATACGTTACTTTTTTTTTCGTTCATTTTTCACATTTCCATAAAAAATAAAGTGGGATAAGCGGTCGTTGCGAATGTTCGAGATCACCGCTGCAGTAAAGGCGATGGTGAACTAGAAGACTCGTTGGTGTACACAGCCGGCGCTCCGGGGTTTTTCACGTTGTCGCCTCGTGTTCTCGAATAGTATGTATACATCTCGCAAGCGATGGGTGATGTCAGCGAGCCGCAGAAACTCTCCGGTGGAGTGACATCACTACTTGCGGGAAACACTGACTCTCGCCGGTACATTTATATTAAACAACGCTATACGTATTGTGACGCATTCACGCTGCATATCCTTACACACTGAGAAATCGGGGGGAAGGGGGGGGGGGGGGGGGGAGGGGGGGTAAATAAATCGAGAAAACACGTCGGGTATTTGATGATTCGTAACTTCACGACGTCCTCGACGTATCGCGAATACTTAACCATTATTTTCGGTAATTAAAAAACAAATAATTTTTTTTTTATTTTAATATTCCCGAAAAAAGAACAAAAAAAAAGTTTTTACTCGCAATCAGTAAATAATGAACGTGGGTAATTTTACAAAATTACACGTGTTGTTGACGTTATTTTTGGGAACCCAACAGTGCGTTTATCACCAAATTAATTACATATCTCCGTTACTCATGACCGGCAACACACCTGTGTAATCAACAGATTACGATCACGCGTCGTTGTAATCTTTCGTGAATGAAAAAAAAAAAAAAAAAAAGCCTGCCCACAATATTTGGGTCGGGATAATCGAAGACTTATTTCGTTCGATAATTATATCGAAAAAACCATCGATCCGTTGATTTAATTCTCCTTATTTTTCGTTAAAAATAAATAAATTAATGAATAAATAAATAGAAAATAATGAATAAATGAGTAAAAATAAATAAATTAATAATAAATTGACAAGTTATTAAACGTTCTCGATAACCCTTCGATCGGCGATATTATGCTATTCATAACCTTCAAAAGATGCGCGCTGGTAACATCCAACGGAATTGTCCAAAAGCATCGGAATCTTTTTTTTTTTTTTTACAATCCGATAACCACTATCTATTTGTATGCGAAATTGTTTCGACTTTCGATAACAGAAATAAAAATAGCAATACGAAATAAATAAATAAAAAACATCGATTAACCACAATCTCTCGTACGCGACATATTGGGTTATTGTTTTTTTTGGTTATACATCGTTCTTTATTAATCCGTTGATAAGAGATTTCGTCCCTTTTTTTTCTCGTGTCGTACGTCTCGACGTCTCTTATCGTCGGGACATTATTAACTGATTCGCGAGGCGAATAACTGGCGTTACAAATATAGCGAAAGTGCAAAAATCTCCCCCCCCCCCCCCCCCCCCCCCCATATCGATCCAATGTTCGTGGAACTTTGGAGTTAAGGTACACATTCCTATTATCGTGCGGGCAACAGACGTTATCGCATTCGTGGTCTTGAAGCTCCTGGAGGTTCTTATCGCAACGTCGGTTGATGCTGCTGCCAGAAGTAGTATCGTAAGCTGCGCCTCTAGCTGCCGCGACTATGCCCGATACTAACTGACAGAGGGACGAACCGTTGTTTATTTCACGTTAATCGGGGATCGAGGACATTTTTGTCTATTTTTTCTCTTTTTTTTTCGCGTCAAGAATCTGTGGCGCGACATCGACGCATGACGAAAAAATGTCGGTTATAAAAATGTCAGTCGATATCGGAGATTATCATGAACAAAAAGTTGCGTTACGGGACGGTCATCGCCAGCATCCGTCGTTTTCTCAGTTACGAGACGACGAACAAATTTTTTTTTTATTTTTCGTTTTTTTTTTTTTTTCTTTCGTTTCTCTTGTGCACTTCCCGAAAAGGAACGATTACGAGGGGCACCTTCGACTTTCATCGATTTCACGTCCGCGTACAATCGTCTTCGCCTCGTTTAACGCTGTAGTATATCTATAGTACGCGCGTACTTATACAGTATGCGGAACACCGGAAACCGAAGCTGTGCACCCGGTTTCAATTGCGTTGCGACGACGTTAGAGCCCCCGTACAGCTGGGTTTTCCGATCCGTTGCATTAACGTCTTCACGAGACGCGTTATCTCTTCTCTCCGATTCCCTCTAACTTCCTATGCAGTTATATCCATTGAAAAAAAAAATGTATATATATAATGCATCGAAATGGAGAAAATTCGCGCGAAATAGAAAAATTCCTTGTTATCGTGCATTGCTTATCTTATCTTATCTATTCAGCGTAAACCTCGAAGACGAATAACGTAACATCAATGTATAATTCATATCAATGTTTTATTTGCAAAATTTCCAACAATTGAACAAAAATTTCGTATAAGAAAAGACAAAAAAAATTGTTTGTTATCTCTACTGGTATTCCCGTGCTGAAGTCCTCGTGAGAGATATTGTTTTTTTACATCGTAGAGGAAATGTTGTTTCGATGAAAAAAAAATGGAAATTGAATTCACGTGACCCTCCATCATTGTTTTTCATCGTTGTTACGAAGCTTCCGTGATGAGGCACCCGAAAAAATAAGTTAATTGACTTTCTCATAGAGGGGTTTTGTAAACGATGATAAAAAAATGCGAAAGCGACGTGCAAATTCAATTTGCGCCATTTTTATTTCCAACATTGTTTTTTTCTCGTATTTTAAAAACTATATTTTTTTTCGACGATGCGCGTCGAGACAGGTCCAGGACGGTAGTTTTCTCGTTGGCCGCGCGCGGTCTCGACCTCGAGAATCTTCTCTCCGCGCCCCTCGAAACGCTAACGGGTGTGTTATTGCTCTCTTTCCGTTGGTGCGGCACGCCAATCCCGGCGTCCTTGTCGAACCGTAGCGAAAACCCGATGTTGAACAAAGCTCCCCCATCTCTATTCATCTCTGTCTCGCGTGAGAGTTCGACTCGCGGCTCCAGGGTTGCGCGGTATCTCGTGCGCAGAGCTGGAATGACCCAAAAAGCCGGGGCGAGAGCCCGAGTATCGCGGTACGCGGAGCTGTGGGGCTGGCGTGCGGTGGCTTCGTCACGTTTTACTCGGCTGTAAGTAAAGACGGCCTCGTCGTCGTACCCGTCTCCTCGGGGTCTATCGGGCGACTCCGAGAGCGAGGAGCGCGGGCGCGCGCGCGCGTTCACTGCGGCCACGCAAACGCGAATTCATAAACGCAAGGCGTATATAGGGATCGAAGAGAAGAAAACGCGACGGGCTACGACGGGCGACAGCTCGAGCGGCTGTGCGCGCGGGGACCCCGCGCTCTTCTCGGGCCGCCCGATCCCACCGACTGTATATATAAATTTCGTACTATACATCTATAATAATATCCACGCCGCGGCTGCTACGTGTCCTCCCCTCTACATCGACCCCGGAGAGGCACCAAGCAAAAACCCCACGGAATCGCAAAATCCCAGATGAGTCGAGTGCGCATGCGCAACGACCAATCGTGACGTCGCATGCCGTGACGCCACGTTCAACGATTGGTCGATAGGTCGGTCGCGTAGCGGGGTGGGGGGTCGACACCCGTAACTCCGCCAAGCCGCCGCATTCTCGAGCGTTCGTCTCGGCTGGTCTCCGGTTCGTGCGTTAACGCTCCTCCGTTTATCGTACAGAGAGGAAATAATATATCTCTCGAACGCGGCTAAATATTTTTCTCCACGGTTTTTTCTCAATTATCGCGTCAAAGAGAGTTTTTACCGTTTATTCCGTTAGAAAAACGACGTATTTGTTGAAAAATCACGCGGAACGACGAAATAAAACTTTACAGATCTATCGGTAACCTTCCACCCCTCCCCCGTCTCACCTCGGGGTGCAGTCGGCGAGGTGCGTGCATGTGTGCGCGCGTGTTGTGTGTCAGTGTTAAGTGCGAAAAAAGAACGGCAAATTTTTTGCTTTTTTTTTATCAAATCTTCGAAAGCTTGAGCGTGTGGCGAGTCCGCGAGACACAGGAAGCGCCGCAGTAGCTCACGGTACACGGTCGAGGTTTCTCGCGAGAAACGCGCGCGCGACATAGAGCTGCTCACCGTGTGGGTGAGACGAGAAAAGAAATAAATAATAAATTCGAGAGTTTTTTCTTTTTCTTCTTGGCGCAAGCGACGTTGCCACGCGTGTGCGCCGTTCGGAGATAAATAACGCGCGAGAGGTCGAAGAGAGAAAAGTGTGAAATATTTTTCTCTTGTTTTTTTTTCCTTCGTCCACTATCCTCAGACTTGAAGAATAGTGAGCCGAAACTCTTCGTTACGAAAGGATTTTTCTCTTGACTGAGAAGAAAATTCATCAATTGTGTGAAAAAAAAAGTGATTTTTTTCCGAAGTTTGTAATTACGAAATAATATAAATTGTGAATAAAGCAGTGTATACGTTTCTTTATAATATACCCACAATATATATAGGTATATATATGAATACATTATCAACGACGATGTGTATTTCGGAACAGTAAAACACATCGTCGAACTACGAGTCAATGAGTCGAAAATATTCGTTTTTATTAACGTGATACTTCGAAAAAAAAAAAAAAAAAAAAAAACATTAAGTTCGTCAACCAGAGAGAGTGAGAGAGAGAGAGCGAGAGAGAGAGAGAGAGAAAGAGAAAAAAATAATAACAAAAGACGAAAAAAGATAAAAATCGCGTCAAGATGATGGGAAAACGAACGCAGTGTTATCTGTGCGATTTGCCTCGCATGCCGTGGGCGATGATTATGGAATTTTCCGAACCGGTTTGCCGCGGTTGCGTAAATTACGAGGGAGCCGACAGGATAGATCTCGTATTGGAATCGGCGAAACAATTGAAAAAGGCGCACGGATTTCAGGATTCGCGACCGAGCGCTGCGTCGAAGGGTTACAGAACCGCCGGTTCGCACGCCGAGCACAACGGTGGCGGTAATCTCGATGTATTGCCGATACAAAATGCCGCCGGTCAGTCACACTCGCGGCATCACAATATCGCCGGTTACACGCAATTGGCTCATCACAGAAATTCGATAACGGATTTTAATGCGTCAGCGCCGCGACAACAGCCGCAGCAACAGCAACAAATGTCGCGTCACGAGGACGCGTCGCAACACGACATGGCGAACGGTATGAGAGGCGGTAACAACGTTAGAATATCGAACGCACATTTGGCCGCTGTGGCGCATCACGTTAATCTAAGTCACAATCGCGGTACCCAACTGAAACGGGGAATATCGTCGATCGACGAGGACGAACATCCCGAGAAAAGACTCAGTCTTGAGGAACAACATCCGGTCAGACCGCCCCTCACGAGAGGAGACTCTCTACCCGCCGTCAGTCTCGCCGTTAGCTATGTTCAGGACAGAAATAAGGAGAAACATCCGGTCCGTGCGCCCAGCTTCGAGACCGCTACAACTTTCAAGGCCAATGGTATGTGCATTTTTTTCATCATATATATATGTCTATATATATTTTGTTATTAACTTTTTTTTTTCACCGCGTTGAGGGAAATATTGTATTACGGAACGAAAAATGGCTTTCGGATCGAGTGGACTTGTTATCGATACTTTGTATAGTCCTCGGAGAGGTTTAAAAAAAAAAAATTATTTACTTCCGGTAAAGAGTTATTAGAGATCGGGAACTACGGATCGACGAGAAATATAAGAAAGTCGTATGAAAGAATTTGGCACCGGAAGTCGTTAATGCCCTTTAATAAAAATTTAAAGAACACGAAGCAAAATATTATCATTCGATGTGCATACGAGACGAGAAGGAAAACGACGAGCAATTGACTAGCAGTGATTTGGCGAAATTTATTGATTTGTCGGAAATGATTCGATCGAATATTTTAGAAATATAAAAATATTCGGATTTTTTTTTGGAAAATCACCGGTAAATATCGCTTATTTGACGTAATTTTTTTTTCATCATTTTCCGATCTGAAAATGCCGTTTACAATATTTTTTCTAATTTTTACCAAAAAAAAAAAAAAACAAAAGAAATTGAATTTGGTTCGTAACTTTATTCTCTGTTACGTATCGTTTTTTACGATAAAAGTATCGATACTTACCGTTCGCGTCTCTAGTCAAATGCAAACCGGATTTGTCTTTGTGATAAATAATAAAAAACGATAACGATTGCCGCAAACGATCCATTCGGCGTTGACACGCCGAGAATCTCGGAACTTATCAAAGGTCATGTAATCTTCGGTTTCGCGGGCGCATAGACCAAATAAACAGATCGCGATTAACGACGCGCAATGAATAAAATTCTCGTTACGTTTCCGAATATGTTATTTCGACGCGCAAAAACGATCCTGCAATCGTTCGCAACGTTAAAATGTACCGAATAACGAAAATATAGATAGGACGTTGACAAAATTTTCCGTGTTTATTTATTTTCACTTGAATCATAAAGAATATAGAAAAAAAAAATCTTCGTCGCGATCTTTTTATTTTTTAATGTAAAAAAATCGCTTCTGATAGTTATACCGGAACTCGCGTGGACACACGAGTGAGCGCACCGCTCATCCGGTTCTTATCTGGTTGACCGATTTTTAGTGCACACGTAAGAAGGTCGTCCCGGTAACGGCATCACGCCGGACTCGCGCGGAAACGGAAATTTTGCGAATAATCGTCCGTTCGTAGAAATATATCGTGAATTAAAAAAAAAAAAATTTCTCTTTTTTCATTGTTATTATTATTATTTCATTGTTGTTATTCTCAACTCCAACGTCTAGTTGACCAGTCACTGTTTACGGATCGTCGATGATTCCTTTCCGTCCATTCGCGACACGCCGCTTATCGCGAATAACCATTTTTCTGTCTATAAATAAAGCGAATTCGTTTGAACGTAAAAACGTTACGACTTGTATCTTTTTTTTTTTTTTTTTTTTTTTTTTTTTTTTTCACTTTTCTTTTCCGTTGAAATATTCTTTCGATTTTTTTTTTTTTTTTTTTTTTACGTATTTTATTTACGCGGACGTGTCGCTATGTGAAAAAGTTGCGTTACCCAGAATGCGTGTAGCCATTGCGCACGTGATAGGATGTCCGAAAAAAGAAGGAGAAAGAGAAGGAAAAATAAAAGCGAAAAGCGCGGTGCGCGATGCGCCGGCAGCGGGCAACGTGACGTTTGAGACGAGCACAAGCGTGACGTCACGTGGTCGCCTTCTCTCATTCGCTCTCGACGGCTTTATATTTAGACCGATGAATGGTGGGTCCCCGATTCGACAACGATAATAGCGCGAATCCCCCTACGACTCCGACTCCTCTCTCTCTTTCTCTTTCTCTTTCTCTCTCTCTCTCGGCACGAGCTAACAGCTGATGAACTCGTGCAATGACAGTCGATCAATTAATCGACGTCAATGTTAATCATTTACCCGACGATTTAACTCGGATCCTCAACCGTTACGTCCGCCTTATTAGCATTACTCAATCGCGAATAACATGTCGATAATTTATAACAATAACACGAGATAAATGCTTCGACTTTATCGTTTTTGTTGATTCTTTCGTAATGGAAAATTTTTCAAGGTCACAAGTTTATTATCGATATACATACGCATTCATAACGGAGTTAATAAAAATAGCTATTTTCCGCAAACTCGATGTTTCTCATCGTGTTTCTCGAGGCAACGGAAAGACGAAAAAAAAAAAAAAAAAAAAATGGACGACTTGGAAATGTGACTGTAACTTCCGAACCCGGTGTCCAGATGACTCACATCAGAGTTTCGATGTTTTGTTCTTATCAGACTTTGTTTTTTTTTTAACGGGTTTCGAGATAATAAATTATGACATACCAAAGAATCGCCTCATATTCACCACGATTTGACGATAAATGTATGCGATCAAAACATTTTTTTCAAATATTCCGACTGAACAATGAATTTTTTACGAAATTTTTTCTACTGTGATCCCTACTGTACCGACTGTGCACCGGAATTTGAAAATAGGAAACGACTCAAATTGGACAGTAGTGGGGTCTGAAAAAAGGGAGAAAAAATTATCGTAAAAATAAAAAGTATTGAATATCGAACTATTTTGATTCTTCGTCACGACGGAATTCGAAGAATTTGCGAAACACCGTTAACCCGATGTTTGGAATACGGCGTTGCCGCATATTTTATCTTTTTCGTTATTCGCGCGGCGTTTCGACGAGAAAACATAACTGTAGAACGTCTCCGGTTCGCTCTCACGTGTTTTCGGCGACAACAGAGAAGTTCTCATTGAAAATTCATCCTCTCCTCGAATTAATTGTATTTCTGCCAATGATTCATCGGAGGACACGCGGGGCGCTGCGGCCGAATAGAAAAATCGGTGATTCTCGATGTTTAAGAATGCAAAGCTCCGTTGTGCACGAAAAACTTACCGTTTTTCCCCGAAAACAAGTTAAGCAAATTCTTAATCATCTTTTCAAGAAATACCGTTATTTCGGTTCATCGACGCGCAGCGAAAAACCTTTACGCCGCGTGTCTCGTGTACAGCTGACGAGGAACACAGCGGGTGGCAACTGCACAGTCCGCGCGCACAACTTTATGAATGAAACTACGCTAATTGCCGTTAGGCTTTAGGGCGACTCTTTCCGGAGTCGATGTATATATATATATAGATACGCTGCCTGACCGATGGAATACGCGAGCACTTCTTGACTTCCAAAATAGTCGAACGGTACTTTAACGACCCGGTGACATTGGTCCCCCTATCCATTCCTTTTGTATCTCGAAAGGACACAACTTTGAATGTCGGATTTTAGAGGCCGAAAAGGCCGTTTTCTTTTTGATTCGATAATAAACGAAAGGGTCGAACATTTATTATACTTGACTCCGAAAATTCATAAACGACGAAATTAGTGACTTTCGAAACTAAAAAAAAAGGGGGCGCGTAAAAAAAATTTTTTAATTAATTACTATTTATCGACGGATTATGACGTCGTAAACTTTTTTTTTTCAAACTCACTTTTTCGTTATTAAACAAAAACGAAAAAAAAATCGGCAGAATATCGTACTTATCGACGGAGAGCGATACATACAACACGGTACAACCGATTTTTTTTTTTTTTTTTTTCGAGATCTTCACACCACCAATATGTTTTTTTGGTCGTTTTTTATTTAATTTCCGTAAACCAACCGGTCGACTCTACACGCGTCGTACTATTTCCGCTTCGTTGCGATAAATACGCGATCATTGCGTCTGCGGCCTGCAGGCTTTTCGACGTATAATAACGCGCGTACTATATATGTATATATATATATAGATATCGAAAAGTGCCACTGTTGCCGCTTGCGTTGCATGTGCTTAGAATTCCTGTTGGTACTGCACGCTAAACGCGGGTTAAAATAGAACGCCGGCACTCTGGTCGAGGAATCGGCTGTGGCGCTGGAAATAAACGAAACCCCTCGCGATAGGGAGCCCACCGCTCGAGGGTCTCGAGAAAAACCGTAAAGTCTAAAAATAATGAAATTTTTTCCCGAGTGACATATTTAATTACATATCGCAAAAAAGCAAACAAAAAATTGTCGTTCGCGGTTTTTTTTTTTTTTTAACTTTATGCGTTTTGACGAAATATGGACGCGAAAAAAAAAAATCAGTGAATTGATTCGTTCGGATTGTGAACAACGAAACGCGGGAATGAATGAAGAGAGAAAAAACACGTGGAAGGGAACAAAAATATGAGATTCCGAAGATATTTATGTACGAGTAACACGTGCGTTCGACGTTCGTAGGAAACATCGCGAAAAAAGGAGTGCGAGAAATACATTTCCGTAAAAATAATCCATATCTATAAATACAAATATTGTTGGCTTTTTCTTTTCCTCTTTATTTTTTTTATGTACTCAGTTTTTACGTTCGCTCGGCGTGCGACACGCGAGAGCGTAAAATCGCCCGTAAAGAGTCTCTATAGTAAATTCTCGTCAACGCTGCGTCGTAACACGGAAAAAAAATAATCACACGCTACGTCGTTCACGGAATACGATACTCTTTGTCCGTCGAACGCCGCAGTTGATCGAATTAGCAGGAAAGAAATAGAAACCGATATTTCGATGTTATTTTGAATGAGCGCTTCTCTCGTACATTAAGAAAAAAGGCATTTTTTAATCGTGTATTCGAGAGGATTCCGATAGAGCCAAAGCACGAATTCAACAAGATTACGCGATAAGCGCTTTGATTCTCGAAGTTATTATCGATCGCGTATCGCTGTAAGCGAAACACGAGTAAAATTAGATAATTGTCGTATAATTATCTACGGTTATTCAACACCCCGGTGTCGCAATCATTTTTCTTTTGATTTTTATCCTCGTCTTTCACATTCTCGAAAAAAAAAAATATATATACATATATATACGTAGAACGCATTTGACTCCTTCAATAAAATTTCTTAATTGTAATAAAATTTTTTAAAAATATTCAAAATGGTAAATTCAAAAAAAAGTAATTGCCAAAACGTAACTCGGAAAAAAAAAAATTTGAAAATAATTAAAGTTGCGTCAGCGTCTTCCGTCACGAAGTCTCGAAACGCCGATTGGCAGTCCTCGTCGTTCTCTTGGGTTCTCGAAAGGCATTAGAAATGGCGTCGTGATTTTCGTCTGTAGAGGGAAGTAGGGTTGGGAGGGGGGGGGGGGGGGGGGGGGTTTGAGGTTATGATTGGAAAACTGTGCTGTGTCGAGAGTTCGACGTCGTCGTCGTCGGCGTTGCGGAAGACGACAACAACACAAGCATTGCATCGTCGACAACGGGCGTGCGCCGTGGACTCTCTCTCGAGGCTTTCGCAACGATCGACACGTTCCGACACTGTCGTCTTTATTTCTCTATCTATACCGTGCGTCTGTCCTTTTCGTCGTAAGAGTGAGTGAGAAGGAAAGAATACTCTACTACGCTTCGCTTATCGCGTGGTACGCTACAGTCTGCGGCTTCGGCTGCTCTACGTCACCGTCATCGACTCGTCTATATATCTATATATATATGTCACATATATAGACGTATATGCGATATTGTACGTATGTATACGCGAGTAAGCGAGAGCGGAGCATCAGCAGCGGCAGTTGCGGCGGTCGCGGCGATGGCTCGTACTTGCGAAACAAGGCCACTACTCGACGCAACGACCGGTGACTAAGCCGCCCCGCGCAACATACAACTTCGAACCTCTCTCGTTCCCTCTACGCCCCGGTTAAAACCACGGGGCACGACAGCAACAGCAGCCGGCAGGCAAAACCGGCTACGTGCCTCTCTGCGTCGTTCGCGTGCGCGCGCATATCTCCATATATATATGTATAGCCTTTTAGTTCGTTCGTCTTACCGCACTTCCCCCTCCCCGACGACCATCAGCCTCGCATGCATGCGCACACGCGGTGTGCCACTGGCACGCACGTACTTCGCATACCATACCGGTTTATCTTTCCTTACTGTAAGACTCCTGAAAGGTGTATTTTACATGATATCTCATCCCTTGTACAACGGAATTGCGTGTTGCACCACGTTGATGTTACACTTTTATTTTTTTTTTGGAAATCGTTCGAAGCGATCTATTTCGATAACGATTTTTTTTTTTTTGGGATTTGGAATTGGGAATTGGGATTTTGGGATTTGGAATTTTTTATTAGGACGAACGGGATTAAAACTATTAATTCGCTTGTTATCGATTTTGGTTGTTTTTTTTTTTTTTCGAATGACCTGTATAACCGTACGATCCCTTCTGTATCGCACGCGTGTGCGATTCGTATATTTTCGTTGATACCATCCATATGAAAGTTACAGATAAAAAGTTCGGTGAGTAAACACGCGATCACCGAAAGAGTCTCTACTCGAGGCTCTCACGCACGTTTTATTATGTAGTGTATATATATATATAGATATCAACGTAAAAGCCGCGCGAACGGAACGACAGAACAGAGCAGCATTCTGCGGAGTGTGCGGCTCGCGTATCTCGCGTCGTCACGGAAAAGTACCGGTCACATGTCCCGTCAGTGGTTGCGTGCTCTTCGAGAGTTTTACTCGAAGCCCCGAAGCGTGTCTCGTCTCTCGCCTCTGTATGCGCTTCGGTTCCGTATCTTCTCGTCTTCTTCTCGGGCTCCCCGCCCACCCCTACCCCTTTTTGTCGCTATAAACGTTTTGCCGGTGCGCATTCGACTGCCTGACTCCACATGCCGGGAACTCTCGTCTCGTACCACGAGATTACGCGTTACTTCGCTTGGTACGCGAGAAACACGGTAGCACTACTGATAGTCGATTGTGCTGCCTCTAGCGTTGCCTCCTTTCTCGTAGGTCGTGGTCGCTGAAGGTAATCGAGACGCGCGAAATAATGGATAAAATTTCAGTTTTTTTTTTGTTTTTTCAAAAATGAACGATATGGTAGAATTAATTTGTTTTATTAGAAAAAAAAAATACAAATAAGTTGGTAACTTCCTTTTTTTTTTGTGAAAATTCGTCAACCGGAAATACCGTTATCTTCAGCGCCGTTGTCATGATTCTGGAGAGCCCGATGATCGAAGAATGTAAAAAAAGAAACTAAAATAATTAATAAAGTATTTCGTTAAAAACATTACGCGGAGTAAGCAATTTTTTTTTTTTGCAAAATGGCGTCTGTTGGAACTTACAGTTTGGTTTTCAAGGTAATTTTTTTTTACTGTTTGAGTTAATTTTAAAAAACGTGAAAATTTTCAGTACGTGAAAAATTGAGAATATTAAAAAAATATATCATCAGTTATTTTTCCTTGAACTACCGAACGAAACTGCAATTGCAAAACCCCACTGCGTCGATCTTGTCGGACGCTTCTCGCCGCGGCGGTTGTGCCACTTTGCGAATTATTACGTTAAAATCTCGAGATTCGCGTAAATTGATATATAAATATCTCTTCGTTTCTCGGAATATTACATAATACGACGATCGACCGGATCTTCGTTCGCGTATTTACGTTGCGTGAATTTGTCGGTAATGAAATGATAAAAATAATTCGATGTATTTATCCGTCTTGAATCGGAAACGAGACGCGATGATTAATAACGCCCCCGAGAGCTGCTCTCGTGAAACGGAGAACGCGATACGCAATGGAAATAATAAATAAAACTGCCGCTTCGATGCTTTATCGTATAATCTCGTTGAATTCTTAAGATTTTGTCCTTTGCGTACGTAGTAAGAGATTGCGGGAGATGAACGTCTCTCGTAGGTCGCGGTCGATGGAACTAATAAGAAGCTATAGCTTCTAACAGTACTTATAACGTCTATAGTTTCGAGTTCTGACCTATCGACCACGTGCTTCGAGACTCGTTTCCCTTCTCTCTCTCTCTCTCTCTCTCTCTCTCTCTCTCTCTCTCTCTCTCTCTCTCTCTCTCGTACCGTTTTCTTCGCCTCTGCTGTTTCGAACTTCTGAAGTGTACGAACACGTCACGGACGGTGGAATATGTCTCTGTGGGGCAAAACGGCACATAAAAAAAAAATTGAAAAAATTAAAATAAAAATCGAAAAAAAATGTTAGATGAAATTTGATAAAAATCGACATAAAATCGGAAAAAAAAAATGATAGATTTTTGAAAAATGATAAGATAAGAAATTATTCGTAAAATTTGGAAACGTCACGGAATTGTTTTTCACCGATTGTGCGTCGTTTCCTCGCTAAGTTAGCTTCGAGCTCTTGCGTAAATCGTAGTAACCGCGGCGACCCGAATGAACGGGCACTCCGTGTCGCGGGCGTAGTAAAGCTCGACGACGACGACAACAACTACTGGACGAGTGTGTGCGGGGCTCGCCTGACCTTTCCATGACGTCGTCGTCATCACCGAATGAAACCTCGTTTCTCGTTCGCTTACTACTCGATATATATATATATATATGTAGACCTATATGCATATATATCGTTCTCTACGAGTAGCGGGGTAGTATTACTCGCACGCGGACTAAGTGGACGAGTTTTCTTGACCTTTGAAGGCTAACAAATATATCGGGCTAAACTTTCATTGCTAAGTATCTTTTACGTATTTAACGGTACGCTATATTCACCGTAATATATATACCGAATCAATTTTTTTCCCGCCAATAAAAATTTAATGGAACCAACGAAAAATCAATGAACATAAATGTCACCCACTTTTTCTATTTGTTTTATACGTTTTTTTTCTGTTTTTTCGATTGTTTAATTTTTCCTATCATTCGTCATTCGGAAAAAGTCGAAAAAATCGAAAACTTCGAAAAAACAAAAAAAAAACAAAAATTTGAAAAAAAATCGATGAATTCGAAAAAAAATTGAAAAATTCAAGTTGAATGAGATTTTTTATACATAGAAACGGGAAGCGATTCTTTTGATTGGGGACATAAACGCGAGAATCGGGGAAGAGCAGGGAATGGTAGAGGAAATTGATGAAGGGGAGGATGGAAGGAGATCGGAAGATAAAGTGTTAAATGAGGAAGGGAAAAAGTTACTGAATTTTTGTGAAAATAATGGTTTACTAGTCATGAACGGGAGAAGTCACGGGGATAGAAGAGGAAATTTAACATTTGTTGGGGATACGGATGGGTCAGTTATCGACTACGTGCTAGTAAGCGACGAGGAGCAAACGATTATTAACGAACTAAAAATCGAAGTCAGAACAGAGTCCGATCACCTTCCAATCTCGCTGGATCTGGGGAATATATCTAAGAGCGGAATTCTAGAACAGCGGCGCCGCAACGAAACTACCGATAACAGAGAAATTACGAAAAAACTAATATGGAATGGAGAGTATGGGGAAGAGTACAAGAAAGTTTTCATGGAGGAATGGAAACTGACTGAAGAGGCTGACGGGGCGAAAGATAAATGGGAAAGAGTGGCGAAAGTAATTCGGAATACGGCCGAAAAAACGAAGATGGTCAAAAAACTGCGGAATAACACGCAAGGATCCGAAAAATTCTGCGAAGAAATTAGAGAGCAAAGGAAACTAGTTTGGGAAAGACTCAAGAACTTCTTAGATACTAGACGAGAAGAAGAAAAAGAACTATTAAAAAAGTCAAGAAGAGACCTCAAGCGAATGAAAAAAGACAAAGAGAGAAAACATTGGGAAGAAAAATGGAAAATGATAGAGGATAGTAAAAATCTAAGCGAAATGTGGAGAGCGCTCAGACCCTTCCGCCCTCGCAAAACAGTCGCCGGCAAGCAGGTGAGCAAAGAAGAATGGTTGAGGCACTTTAAAAATCTTTTAGGTGCAGTCGAGAGGCAAGATGTGTCAGATGGCGGAGTAGGTGAACACTGCAGGAGAACGGAGGAGGAACCCCCAGCTGAGGTCGAAGATGACGAGCTGCAAAATATGAATAGAGCCTTAGAATGGACCGAAATGCTAGACGCTTTGAGGGACATGAAGTCGGGCAAAGCAGCAGGAAAAGATGGAATCCCGATTGAGTTTCTTAAGGCCATGCCACAGGAAGGTCTGCGAGAACTGCACGAGATCTTAGGACGTTTCTGGGAAGGAGGCATAATGGGAAGAGGTTGGGAAGTGGGAAGAATATTTCCCATACACAAAGCGGGGGATGTCAACATAGCAGCGAATTATCGAGGGATCTCCCTTCTAAACACGGGATACAAGCTACTGACAAACATAATGACACAGAGATTGCGATGCTGGCTTGAGAGCAAAAAACTTTTGAAAGAGAGTCAGGCGGGCTTTAGAGTAGGCCGAGGAACGCGCGACCATATTTTTGTTCTAAACGCTTTAATTAACAATAGGCTCAAAAGAAAGCAAGGCAAACTTTATACCGCGTTCGTGGATTTTAAAGCTGCATTCGATTCGATCGACAGAAACCTACTATTGGAAAAGCTAAAAAAGCTAGGAGTTAAAGGAAAAATGTTTAAAATGATAGAGCACATTTATGGAAACACACTAAACGAGGTAATCGCTGGCGACGGTGTGACTGGAAGTTTTCGAACCGAAAAAGGAGTGAGGCAGGGATGCCCCTTAAGCCCACTCCTTTTTAACGTGTTTATCGAGGATATTGACGAGATCTGGCAGAAGAAAAATGAAGGAGGATCCGTCATAGGGAAGGAAAAAATATTTGCGCTGAAGTTTGCAGACGATATAGTTCTCGTTTCAGACGATGCTAGAGATTTGGGAAGCATGATCGATTCGCTTGAAAAATACGTGGATAAAAACAGGCTAACGATCAACATAGGAAAGACAAAAGTACTCGTTTTCCAAAACGGTGGTAGAAAAAAGAAACATGAAAAGTGGCGCTACAAGAACTCAGAATTGGAAATTGTTAAGGAATATAAATACTTGGGTACGTGGTTCTCCTCGGGAAATACCTTCGAGAAACATATTGCGAAAATATCGGCGAAAATTAATAAAGCAATAAATGCAGCATGGGGTATATCCAAAAGAGCGAGAATTGGAAGCCTGAAACGTCGTTTAAACCTGATGCAGGCGCTTGCGAGAAGCGGTTTGCTTTATGGCGTAGAGATCTGGGGTTGGCGCAAGAAAGAGCGGATAGATAGACTCCACGCTAAATACGTAAAAATGGCGATGGGTCTAAGTAGAAACACGCCAAATTATATCTGGAGATTGGAAGCAGGACAGCGGGGGATTGAAATTGAAATGTGGAGGAGAGCGGCGAAATATCTCGTTGAAGTCGTAAAAATGGAGGACGATCGTTGGCCGAAAAAATGCCTCAAAGAAGAGATAAGGGGGATCCTAAACCGGAACCCTTCGAAATGGGGGAAAGAAATGCAAAACGCTATGATTTCCGTGGGGGAAGGAAGAATTTTGAACGCAATTGCGGGTGGTAACACACAACTCTTGTTGCAAATTTTAGAGCGAGGAATTCGCGTCAAAATGGACCAAGAGTTGCAACTCGACTGGGTTAAAGCTGACAAATCACGTTACTGCGCGGAATATAAAGATAGGAAGAATGGTGTTGAGATGGAAGCATATTGGGAAAATGGTGAGATAAGGGCAGACCACAAAGAAATGTGGGCAAGACTGCGGTGCGGCAATGTCGGTAGAAGTTCAAGTAAAGGTTTTCGTGATTCTAGTTGTAGTTTTTGTAAAAAAGAGGAGGAAGACTTGGTACATATCTTTCAATGTAAAATAGCAAGAGAAAGGATGAATGAGGAGTTGGTTGCTGGTGTGGATGAATGGTTAGGGAGTACTGAAGACTATAAAATAAAGCAGAAAATAAACACGAGTCTAAAGTCTAATCCTATTGCAACTATATGTGAGTATATTAAAGAGTTCGAGCGACTTGAACGGAAAGATATGGAGCGAAAGAAAAACGATAGGGTATGAGTACAAAGTAAAAATAGGATGTAGTGTACGGTTAATCCAGACTGAAATGTAAAAATATGGTATATGTAAAGAAATGTAAAGACCCGAGAGGGTGTACAAGCAATAAAACTAACAATTTTACATAGAAACGTTGAGTTTCGTTGTCGTGACAATAATCTAATTCGCCGCGATAGAGTTTCGCGTTGCACGTTTCTACCACAATTCTCTCATTCGGACTCTAACTTTACGTGCGCGAAATGCGTGTCAAGTGCCGTTCGATACGAGACTTCGTTTTTTCTTTTTTTTTTTATTTTTATTTTTAACGGCTTCAAGCGAACAGACGGCAATAAAGCTGCCGAGTAAACATTATCGATACGCGTGTGGAATACGTGCGCCTTCTCTTCGTTTCGATGTGTTCCCCTTGTAAAGCGAATATTTAACATTCCGTCATGTCCTGTTAGACGCGAGTCGTGTGGCGCATTCGCAAATATCGTGATCGGGTCGCTCCTCCCCATTCTCTTGTTATCACGATGCACTATAGGTACGAAGCGAAATGCACGCAAAGTTCAGAGCGAACTTTCATTTCGATATTAAGAGTAAAAAAAAAACCTTCCCGGAAGATACATTCATAAAAACAATTCTTCGATTTTTATCTCGCTGTGGTGTAAAAAAATTCAGATGTCTCGGAAACCCCGAAAAAAAAAAAAAAAAAAAAAAAAAAAAAAAGTTTGGCAATAAATTTCATGTGGATAAATGAAGAAACAAAAAAAAATTCGCATTTTTTCAAATATATTGTTTCATTTTTAGTAAATATTGTGTTAATTAAAAAAAAATGTCCCGATCTTCAGTCTAATAAATCATTAAAATCATATAAACGAAAAAAAAATATATATATAACTTCGGTATTCGATCCAACCGACCAACGATAACAATAATAAAGGATAAGAATGCTACTTCTGTATATCGATTAAACTGACCACCTCGATCGAGCGTATGTTACCACGGCAGAGGATTTGTTTATTCAGCTGACGTTCCCTCGACGATATTTAGAATTCCGTCGCGTTCTCGGTCTCCCGTGGCGAGCGATTCGTGAAAAGCATTAAACCATCCAACTTCGTTTGCTGCGCGCGAACGCGCGCGCGCGGGGGAGCGATAGGGCAAGGTGCGTGCGTGCGCGCGTGATCGTCGACGAAGTCGTGTGTCTCGCCTCGCGAATGAAACGGAAAACTGTTAATCGTGAGTCCCGTCTTATTGTCGAGTCGATATGCGATTTTTCTCGTATCTCACGAAACTCGACGGTATTTAACGATGCGAGACCGCGTCCCCGCGAACCCGCGTGTTCACAATCGACGATTCAGTCAGTCGATGAGTGACGAACGTGTAAACGTTTCGAGTCAAAGTTTCTAAAACAACAGTCGTATGCGACGTCGTTGGAGGTCCGCACTCACGAATTTTTTCAGTTCGCATATATAGATATTAAAAAACAAAAACTTTTTTTTTATCGTTTTTAACGAGATTTTTCGTCGTATGGCAATCGGGATGACGGGTTTCGTGTCACAAAGTCGGAAAAAAATTTAAAAGCGGATATTTTTTTTGGGATTTCGGAGAAAATATAAAAATAGATATAAATTTAAATATAAAATAAATCGGATTCTTAATGTCGATTAATAATTCAAAAACTATCATAACGCATCGTATTGTTACATTGAATTTCTATTTTTATTTTTTTTTTAGGGGGTTACGTCGGTCCATCGATTCCACTTGCGCCGGCAAACGTAGCGACGAATGGTGGCGGTGGATCGCCGCTGCGTCCCCGAACGAGTCCCCCACCACCGCCGCCACCTCCTCAGGAAGCCGGTGGAGGAAATCCGCAGTCGAATCATCATCAGGTTAGTATTTAAAAAAAAAATATATTCATTCGGTTTTATTAAAAACTACTTATGCGTAAAACGCCCGCGTTTTATCGAAACTCACGAGATACAAACACTGCAAACGAAGTTTCGGGATAATCGACAATGTTTATTATCTTAAAAAAAAAAAAAAAAAACGCGTTTGAAAGCTTATTATTTCGTTGATACATTCATCAATACACGAAAAAAAAATTCTAAAAATATTAAATTGTTCTCAGGGTACAGCGAGCGGACCTTCGCCAATGGCCGCTCTAATGTCGGTCGCTGACACGCTGACGTCGCCGGAGCCGGTGCCTCAGCCGCCGCAAAATCCGAGTCCTACGAGCAGAAGCCCACCGACGACGGCGTCGAATGCTCAACAGCGCAGTGTCTCGCGCGGCTCTCAGCACAGCCCAAACAGTTCGGGTTTGTAATCATACACACTAAAAAAAAAAAAAAAAAAAAAAAAAAAAAAAATCGCCATTTTGATGGTCGATTAATTTTTTTTAATTAAAATTTGACGTCCTTCGCGTGAGCCGCGTTTGCTAACGTTTATTATTCGCTTTTCACAGGTTCGGGATCGGGAAGGAGATCCAGCGGCTCGAGCTCCAGACACGTGTCCTCGACGACTGTGATGACCTCGTCGGAAGGTGCTACGACACAGGCGACGCCCGCCGGTACCGAACCGGTATCGGCGCCCGCCTTAAAATGCACGCTATGCCAGGGACGTCTCGAGGACACGCATTTCGTTCAGTGTCCCAGTGTCCCCCATCACAAATTTTGCTTCCCCTGCAGCCGGGACAGCATTAAGCGGCAAGGCGCTGGATCCGAGGTAACATTTCTTTTTTTTCCTTCATTATCCTTATTTTAAAGTAATTGCACGACTGAACGAAAAAAACCGATCGACGATTTAAAAAAAATTGTAAATGTCTCGTGGTAAAGAAACATTGATTTTCGAAACTCTTTAAGGTCAGATAATTAAGTGGAGGAACGTAAAAACGGTTTTTTTTTTTTTTTCGAATTTTTTTTTATTGGAAAGTACATTTGCGTATGTTATGTATTTATTATCGAAAAAAAAAAATTAGATCAAAATATTGGTTATTTTTACAGGTTTACTGTCCGAGCGGTGAAAAGTGTCCTCTTGCCGACAGTAACGTGCCATGGGCCTTCATGCAGGGCGAGATAGCGACGATTCTTCAAGAGGATACCGCGGGTACCGGTCTTAAGGTTAAGAAGGAACGCGAGACCTAAGGGGACCTTCGTAGCGCCGAGGGTTTTGAGGCTCAGATTTTCTCTGCCACCGTCTCGCGAACGGCGGTGCACACGATTTGTTCGCCCGTCAAACGGGGATATCGATGGTAGACTTGTTTCGGTGGAAAACCGTGAAGGAACCACCGAGCAATGTTTTGGTAAAAATGCCAGTGAAGACGCGAAATAGTTGACTCCGACGAAATAATAAATGTTGAAAAAAAAAAAAAAAAAAAAAAAACAAGAAAATAAAACAAAAAACGAGGAGGAAGGAGAAGATCGGGAGAAAGAAGTTGGATACAAACGCAATTTCCGTCTGGAGAAACGGATCATCAACGAGAGAGCGAAAGCATCTCAACAGTTAGGAGCCGAAGACGTTGACGCTGATTTGGATAGGAACGCGCGTTGTTGTTCTCGTTATTTCGATCGACGATCCGGATAAATAATACTTTCCGTTACACTTTTTTTTCGAACTTTGTGAAGATAATGTGATGACAAAAAAAAAGATTTTTTTTTACCGCATCCGGATTTCGACGATCGATTACAAGATATAAACACAAAAAAAAATCCATACTTGTCGTAAAAACGTTAGTGCGCGCGTTGAGGCATTTGAGAAGTAGTCTTCGGCTAATTTACACGCTGGCAATTTTCGGCGCGATGACTTATTTGTACATAATAAAGTCGCCGTAGGCGAGAGCCCCAACGGGACGGCTCCAGAAAGTACGAAGAACATTTTTTTTTCCTTTTTTTTTGTTCTTTTTCTTTTCTTTTTTTCTTGCTCTTTGACGAGCGCAGTCGGGAAAAATCGCGCGTTTCAACGATTAGTGTATAAATAAATACGCGCGATTGCGGCGCGTCAAGATTTTTTTTTTTGTAAATTTTCGGTCAAAATAACACCGAAAATATTATATATTGTACTTAGGCTTGAACGCCTTTGCGTATTCGTTACGTCTCTCGTGTCCACTCGTGTCGCGAAAGAACGAGAAAATATTATAGAGAGATCAACGAAAAAAAAAAAAAAAAAAAAAAAACGGATTACTTTGTATTTTTAGAAGAAAACAAAAAACAAAAAAATTGCCATTCTGGGTGGTCGGTGAGACGAAAGGGAGAATCGCGTTTTTCGTCATAATTTTTTTTTTTTTTTTTACTTCGGAAATACGATTCTTCGAGAGAGAGTTTTGCACACGGAAACCCGACATTTATTAAGAATCGATGAAAAACACGAGATTTTTTTATTTTTGTCACGAAAATTCGTAATATTTAAGTTTTTTGCAAATATTCTTAAAACGAGAGATATACAGCTCCCTTTGACACACACAGACACTTTTACTCGTTGTATAAAGATTATTATTAAAAAAAATACACGTTGCCAACCGTCTCTCGAGCCATTGACTTACTCTCTCGAAGCGGATCAACATACGAAAAAAAAAAAAAAATTATATAAACAAAAAGGGTTTCTCTTTTTCTGTACATTATGTATATGTGTACATATGACATTAATTAATAAAGCGTATTGACTAGAGGAGTAACCATTTCTCAGTGTAAAAAAACGAACAGAAAGAATACTGAATTCTTATTTTTTCACGTTAAGTTCGACTTCTACTAATCCTTTCAGTCTTTTTTTTTCTTATAATTATATAAATTTATCAACATAATGAACGAAGAAAAAAAAAACAATAAAAAAACAATCGTTTTTGGATTTTAAATTCTCACGGGACTCAGTTCCGCGCGATCTTTTTTAATTCGATTTTTTTTTCACGTTTTTCCAAAGACGTTAATCATTATTATTTTTTTTACGCTCCGAGAGACGCGCGATTGTCAGTCTCGAAAAACTATTAACATCGATGACTTAAAAAAAAAGTCCATAACGACGATATTTTGGCGGTTCTCGTTGAAGAACTCTTTTGTTTATATTTTCTTTCGCTTCAATTTTTTTTTTTCGTTACGCTATAGGGTTTTATAAGTGAAAGTGGGCCCTTTAAATTTTTCATTTATCCGATGAAGAAAGGTACGCCCAACGAATAGGAACCACACACTCGCTATGTCTGAAGAGAGGAAGAAAATAAAAATAAAAAAAAAGCAAACGACGAGAGAACAAGTTTTGCTGCCGCCCAGCGCCGTGGTTGTTTTTTTTATATATATATCTATATATATATAAATATATATTTTTTTTTTTTCAAGTGAGAAAGTCTATGATAAAAAAAAAATATTGTGTGCGAGTGATCGAAATTGTGAGAAAGATAATGCGATGAGATAAAAAAAGAAAAATTCTCGAGAGAGTGTGTCGATTAGAGTCGTGGAGTTCTTCTCCTTGGAGAACTTCGGACAGCGCGCGGCTCTTCTTTTTTTGTATATATTTGTACAGACGAAACGGCAGGACGAACGATATTAGGATTATAATATGTATATGTAATAACCGAATAAACGCATAACGATATCGCGTCATCCGTAGATTAACGGCTCTCGCGAGTAATCGGAAACTCGCGTATCGAACCGTTTTTTTTTTTTTTTTCATCACGCGAGTTCCCGAATTCTCGCGACGCGTCCACAGAACACATTTTTGTTTTTTTTTTTTGGTTTTTTTTATCGCGATCTATCGATAGCGAAACGACGGAAGGATGGGAAAGGCAAAGTGATGAAAAAAATATTAAAAAAGGAGGTGAAAAAAAAAACACTTTTTTCGAATCGCATCGTATTATAACTCAAACGTATACCGATAATTTAAATCAAACCGATGAAGAGAGCGACGTGACGGTCACGAGTCGCCGAGGTTTCCACAGTGATAAACCAATAATTATATGGAAAAAAAAAAAAATTGGATATAACCTCGAAATTTGATTCGCTCGTCTCTTTGCCTCTTCATCGTTAGTTCCTACTTTGGTGAACCCCCGTTGCCACATATACACACACCGATGACACAACACGAAGACAAAAGTCGTTCAAACAATAATATTTCACAAATACTTCGTAGAAAAAAAAAAAAAAATGTCAAATGTTTTTATTACATCGTACATACGTTACGCGCCAAATGTCTCCAACATCCTTTCCACTTTAATCCTTTGATGACTTATAAAGGATTAATTCCCACGATATCGCTGCACGTTTTCCGTGATCCGTTGAAACTCGTTTCGATATTCGTCGAGTTTCGTACAATTTTACAATGGATGATTTTTTTTTTATTTCAAAAAAATTTTAATCGCATTATTTTTTTACCGATGCATACACTTTTCTTCTGTTCATCGTTTCATCGGTGTTTCAAATAAAAACGCGAATTTTCCGCGTCTCACCCACACACTATGACACGGTGTCAAACGAGTTTTCTCAACGCGTATAATACTCTCGCGAAAGATATTCGCGTTTTTATCGAGAATTTTTTAAATTCTATTACGAGTTCGCGAGATAAAAGAATTTTTTTTTTTGTGACACAGTGTGGACTGCATTGCCACCTATCGAGAATACAATATTTTATGAAAAAAAAAAACTATTACTATTCATCTCGCAGCCCTATATCCCCCCCGCGCCCTTCCCATAACCTACAAACGTCGCGTCGTCACTCTACTCACCCCACTATAAAGTAGACTCGACTTTTTCTATATGACTCTTGTACAGCGATCCATACGAAAAAAGGAAAAAACAAAATAAATAAAAGAATAAACACACAGAACGAGCATTAAGTCGAATAGCAATTGTAGTAGTGGATTTAATGATGAGAGAGAAAGAAAAAAAAACAAAATAAAATAAACAAATTAAACATTTTCTAGTGTACCATAACTTGAGAAAACAAAAAAAAACATAATTTAAACGACAAAAAAAAACTCATGTAACATTGTACTGTTTATCGTATGTATGCAAACATGCAAAAGCAAAATATATGTGTTGATGTGTAAATTGATTGTCTGTCTATTGATTCATTTCTCGTACCCTAATTCTTAAAAAAAACATCGAGGAATACAGAAATTAATTTTTTGTTAATCAAAAAACAAAACCAAAATGTTGAATAAAAATGACGAGAATAATTTCAAATAATTTTTAATTTTTTTTTTTTCCAGCTAATCTCGAATTATCTGCATTTCGATTTATTTCACGTATTCGTATTAAAAAAAAAAAGGTTATATGGTAAAAAAAGTAAATCTAATAAGTTTTTAAAATTTTTAAATAAAAATGCTGCAAAATTTGAATTGTCCGTTGTTATCACTTCGACATGAAAAATCGTCGTGTGCGGGAGGTGCGCTGCAAGAAAACATTCGTGACTGCGCAATATGAGTTGCCGGCGGGTGGGAACAATGGTATATAACTATATATCGCACAAACGGCAGCGTCGAATAGTTGAGCGTAAAAAAAAAATCAATGCCAATGTTTCGGATGAAGGAGGGTTCGATCGAGGCGCAGGAGAGACGGAGAGAGGAAAAAGAGAATAAAGCGAGAAACGGACACGTAATATTGATCCGGTGGGTCCAGACGCACCTCGTCGAACGAGCGAATGCTTGAGCACTGCACGCTTTATGTGTGCAAATACCTCGGATCTTAAAGAGGCTATCGTATTTCTATTTACCAAACGGAAATATCGTAAAAATTTTAAGAAATTGTAAAATATCGACGAAAATGTTGAAAAAAAGTAAAATAAAACATTTAACCTAAAAAAAATATTAAATGATAGATAACACGAAATATCAAAATTTGCTAAAAAAACGTAATATAAAAATAATAATATTATTTTTTTGGGGATTTATTTTTACGCACGTAGCTATCATATGCACCTGCAAAAATGTTCCATCTCGGCGCAACGCACGTATCGCAATTGTTGCACAATATTCGTCGTTAATACATCGTCCAAAATTTCAACTCGCGTCTAGGAACCCGAGAATTCCACAGTGTGGGGCGAAATGCACGGGAAATATTAACAATGAAACTTTTGGCAATGTGCCAATGTCTCGTGGCCTCTCGAGTGCGCGCGGCGCCGCTGCTTTAAGGGTCAACAAACCTAACAAATTTTTTTTCTTTATTTCCTCTCGTCTCGCCGATGTAGCGTCGGTAGTTTTTTTTTAACGCGAAAATATTCAGTTGTTTCTAATCGGATCGATTTTTAATTGAAAAATGAAAGATCGGGCGGTGCAACGGTTGGCGGTTCATTTCTGGTAAATAAGAAGACACTTTTTAAAATGTTTTTCTTATATTCTCAAACTTTAATATGCTGAGCGTATTGAATACAAATCTTATTTAAACACTCGTGAAATTGGCAAAATTGAACGACTTTCGAGTGGTTTTCCGCCCGGGCGCGTCCGTCTTTTACGAAACTCTGAACGCCATATTTCGAAACAGCATTTTCGATATCGGATGCCAAAATATCTTGAAAATAGTTCGACCGATTACCTTCATATTCAAAACCGATATTGTTGCATTATTTTTCAATTGCGCCGCGTAGAATTTATTTTTTACTCGAGCAGTTGAAAAAAAATTAAATGATGTAGTTAAAAATTGACGTAAAACATCGAGAAAAAAAATCTTGAATTTCATCAACTTTTTCGCGCTTACATCGTTATCGGCTTTAATATTTAATCGATGCTATGGGTGTTTTAATAACGGGTTTGGAATAGCCGCGTTTATTTGAATGAATAAACTCGCGGCGACGACATTCGCCACCCCGTTGCGATCGTTATCGCCCCCCGTCCCCCCTCCGATTCTCGTAACTAATTTACATAGTTGAACATAATAATAGGAAATTCGTGTGCGAAACCCTCGTATGGACGCGGCATTGTGCTCCATCACACTTTAATCTTTTACACATCGAAGATAAATTTCTCGTTGTTTCGACGTTACAAACTTATCATCGCAAGCTGTCGAGTATTCTTTCAATTATTTAATCGCTGGACGATTGTTTCGCGCGCGATGTGCTCGCGTAGAAAATAATAATAAAAAAAAGAAAATAGGTCTCACGTCAATGATGCAGTTGTAAAAATTGTTGATATCCACTCGAAGTTCATTCCCTTTAAGAATCAATATAGGGTCTCGTAACAGTGTGCACGGCGCCGAGGGGTCAACTGTGACGTAGCGAGGCGTACGGCTCACTGCTATAGCCAACGGGTAAAAAAAAAAAGGCATTTCTGTTTCTGCATCATCGTAGTATATACTCGATAGAATGAAAATAACGAGAAGGCTAGAATTTTCGATCGGCCTGAACTAAAAATTGACCGGATATGTCTCTTTTTATATTAATATCCATTGTTCCATTTTTATAAAAATACGGAAATAATATTTAAATATTTCCCCGTGAATAATTATAGGCATTTTTTTATTATTATTTTATTGGAAAAAATGTATACGCGTACTGATTATTATAGTAGACAATTTTCTCGCCCGATTTATTTAAATAAATAAATCGCGAATATCGATCTTTTTTTTTTTTTTTCATGTTATAAAAATTGAAGATTCGAGGTCGAGCCGGAAGCGGAAACCAGAACGGCTGCACTCTGCGACCAGAAGCATCGAACCGGCAGTACGAGAAGGTGCGCAGCTGGCGGGCAAACGACCCGCCCGGGTAAACGTGCGGTTGTTTCTCACGTGCAGACTGACTCGGGGGATCGATCATTCCCACGAGTGCCGAGGGGCAATCGCTCTACACCCGTGAATGACCGAGTTGCAAGTATGAAGAATCTCGAAGACTATTTGCAGGTATCCACTCGCTAAAAAAAAAAGACGAAGTCGTCTCTTTACTATTATTAAAAATGTATTTCTCGATCGATAAAAACAATTTTTTACATTTACATTTAAATTTTTTACATTTTTTTTTTGCATTTATATGTTTTTCAGCCGATACAGAAAAGAAAAATACCTATTAAACTTTCGGATAGTCCGTTGCTGAGTCCGGACACAGCTCAGGCACTGGAGAACGCAGAAAAATTAGTGCAACAAGCGGAAAAACAAATTATCGAAGCGAGTTACGACATAGCTTCGAGTCCCGAACGCGAAAATTCTATAAGGTAAAATTTCAATTAAAAAAAAAAAAAAAAATTGAAGAAAAACGCTTAATGAGTTTTTAACAACATTTTTATTCATTTATTTATTTAGTTATAAATTCTTTCATAAATCATACATAATCTACAATGACATAAAAAACGCAATTGTATCTGAATAATCGCAAAAAAATAAACATATAATAAAAGTTTCGCCTTTCAGATCCGCGAGAGAAAAAAAAACCGATGCCGACAATGACGAAGTTCTTCACATTCGCGATGTCGTATCGACGAAATTTCACGAGGCAAATGAAAGCGCGAGAATATTCACGAGACTGTCGACGCGACCACTTTTCGAGCGTTTGCCGAAACCGGAAGTCCGTAGGAGCCGTCCGCGACGTCACGGCGAAAGATCGATCAACATTCGCCGCGAAGTACCGACGAAAAATGCCGGTAGATCGATCGAAGAAATTCGAAATTCATTTCCTGCGGAACGCGTAAATCGGGATAAAGAAAATTCGAAAAAAAATCCGATCGAAAATCCATCGATTTTATCGACGCAAAGAAATCCGTGCAAAAATGCAAATCGTGATGCGATCTTTTTGTTCAAAGTGCAACAAGGTCCTCGAGTAGATATCCGCAACGATTTTACCGTAACAAACGTCGAAAAAGTCGATATATTGCCGCAGCCGAAATCGGCACTTCCGGTTAAAGAAAACATCAGAACTTACGAGTTTCGTCACGAGTCCTGTTGCAATGAGGAAATCGTTATCGGTGATCGATCGATGGACATCGCTGGTAGCGCGCGTGACTCACCGGAAGTAACCGAAAAGTCGCGTGATAAACTCCGGAAGAGTCCTGAGGCCGCGCCGGCCCCGTCGCCGCAAGGGTCATGGGCTGACCTCGTCGTAAATAAATCGGGTCGATCAATTCGACCGGAGCGACTCGAAGGACGCGTGGATAACGCAACAACGAGAATCTCCGAACGAAACGCACGCGGAAGCGAGGAAAACGAAGAAATTCGCCGTGAGACGAATTTTATCGATTTTCTTCGACGTCCCGCGAGTGTCGATACGCGAAATTTCAATGAACATAATAAAAACGCTGAGCAACTAAAAAATCGCGTTATCGGCTCTCTAAATCCGAACGACAAGATAAATATCTTCGATCGTGCAGTCGATCAATTTTTCGATGAATTTAAACGACCCGATCGCGATATTGCGGAAATCGGTTTATCAAGAGAGCATCCGAAACAGAAACATGAAAATTATTCGCCCGAGAGAGACGCGATCGACGGTTTGTCGCTGGAAGATCTCGCGTGTGATAAAAGATCGATTATTTCGAGTAGAGATGCGTTTACCGACGAAACGAAAGTTTTTGCGGACAACTGGGATCCCGACGACATTAACTTGGAACCACCGAATTTCAATGATTTGGAGAGAACTTTGCGAAAGTTCGAAGGAACTGTAGATAAGATATCGCGCGGTGCGCGTAGTCTCGAAGTTTTGATTTCGCAGTACTCGAACGACGCGGTAGGTCCCGAAAGATCGGTAATTTGTTCGGGCGATCGAGGATCACACGGAGACAATCCGACGTTATTCTGCTCCACGTCGATCCAGAGTCAGAAAATTTCTAGTGAAGTTGCCGATTTTTTCAGTGAAAAATCGGCAGAGAAATCGGCACATGATTCACGTAGCGAAGCTTCGCCAGTACCGAAGGTCAGCAAAAAAGTTGAAAAAAAATTGTCAGCAAAACTCGTGGACTCTCATCCACGATTTTCCACACCGTTGAACAACGGCTCGCGGATGAAAAATTTCCATCGATCGAGAGACGATTTAAGTTCCAACGAATTTGCAAATTTTTTTGTTGGTATTCAACGACCAAAAGTTAATCCTGAAACTCGACTAACACTACCGATCACAAACGAAACCGATCTTTCCGCAGCGAATAAGAGAAACGAGTTAATTCCGGTGTTGGATATCGAAAGTGAGAAAAAAATAGTTTTGGACGAAATCGATCGCAACTGTAACTTCGACGCGCTGTTCATTCGCGATCGACATAGCAACGCGGAGAACGAAGAAAGGACTCTCAATACCGATATTCTCGATACTTGCGACGCGACAAAAAAAAAAAGTTCGTCGGAATTGCGGGAATCCGAATGTCGATCGGTAATTCAAGATTCGGCAATCGGTGGGACTACCGATCGATCGGATGGAATATCGTTCGGAACAAAATTAATCGACGAACGTTCAACGAGAAAGGATTCCAGCAGATCGGAGAAATCCGCACCGGCGATGAGAAACGATGAAATATCGACGAAGGAAAGTCCGACGGCAGAAAGATTGACTGTTAAAAATAATTCTGTGGAAACTGCGGATATGGCGAAAGTCGAAATTTGCGATGAAAAAAAACTGAGCGATCGTAACGCGGTGGACAAAGAAAAACCGGCAAAGGGCGACTACGCGAGCGATAAAAATCATTTTGGCACATCGGCAGAATCATCTCCAAGAGATCGAACGTCGTTCGATGTTTCTACGGTGTACTCCGATGACTTCGAAGAGCCGATGGTCACTAATGAAAAATCGGAATCTCACGAAAAACCCGAGGAAACAAAAAATTCCGTAAAAAAAATAGTTTTCAATGACAATGAATTACCGGTTACGGTAGAAGTGGCAAAAAGCGATAATAACGATAAAAATTTGCAAAGTTTTTCGCAAAAATCAATTGACTCGTCAAAACTGTACAGTGAATCTAAAAGGGACGCAAATTATATCGAAAAATCGGTTTCAATATCGGTTAACAAATCGAGCGATAAAAATCAAAGAGATACGAAAAAATCGGTTTCAGAGGCGAAAGAAACTGTAGAAAATAATTCAGTGACGAAAACGGCGGAACGAAATACACGCGAAGAATCGAACGAGACGAGTAAAGATCGCAACGGCGCGACTTTGTCATCCGCGTCTATGAAAGCGTCTGACAGAAGGTCAGTTGAATTTATTATTTCGTGAATTATTAGTATGAAAAATATGTATATATATTTCGAATCGTCTACTCCAAATAGCGAGAAGTGCGGATAAGAATTTTTCAAAAGGACTTTTAAATAATTTTTTGTTTTCAGTTCGCCAATCGGAGAATCACAACGAGAAGTCACAAAAGTAAGCATTTGTTATATATATATCGTTGTCGTTGTCGTCACGTCCCGATTCCTTAAATCCGTCTCTGCGCTGCAGTCAAATCAATCGATAAAAAAATAAAAGCTTCAAAAAATTTTTTTATGCAATTTGTGTTAAATTTTTTTTTAAACATTAACAAAAAAAGTATAACAATGAATTTACAGAAAATTAACTCCATTTATGACGATAAATCGACGAGAACATTTTTACAAAGATTTTGCAAAATCAAATTTGTAATTATTGGATTTATAGTACTTTTATGGTGAATCAAAATAAAAATTCGTTAATAAAAAAAATTAAAGAAAATCGTAAAAAGTAAAATAGTTCTATGGCTTTTATTGAATGATCTAATTTCATTCATAGACGTGACTCTGTCGTAGGGACGACTGACATTTATTTTTCCAATAGCGTTGTCCTTTTCCTAAAATTTCTTTAGAAATCGGATACTTCGAACGACGTGAAGACACCGGATGAATGTGCAGACGAAAAAAAGTGTACCGCCTGTTCCTGTCCGCTTTGCGAGGGAATTGTCTCGAGATGCGTTTGCAAGGAATGCACGAGTTGTCTAATTCTCGAGGCTAACGAGAGTCGCGGAAAGTCGAACTCGATTGGTGACGTTAGAAGCGTTTCCGACGATTCTCTTGAGAATGACGAACATTGCGGGAACGAAGCGGTAAAAACTAATTGCCTCAATGAAGAATATGCAAATTCTCGCAAACATCGCGTATTCGAGACGGAAGAATATCGGTCGAAAGATTCGAAACAATCGAACGGTTTACAAAAAGAAAATATCGAAATTCACCAAACGGGCGAAAAGAAAAAAGAAAAACCAAAGGAATTCGAACCGATCGAATTATCGACGATGGGTAAATCGCGCAGTTTCTGTGTCGATAGTCACGAAGCGAATTTGAAATCTTTTACTGATTTGGAAAAAATTGGGAAATTTGATTCGTCGATGATAATTCATTCGACGCCGAAGGAGTACATCGAGAGTTCCACGGAATCGATCGACGCCTTGGTGTTCCCCTTTTCCGATCCAATTCCCAATGACGATAACACAGAAGGGGTATTTTTCGCGTTGAGAATTTTCAATCGACCGTATATCCCCTTAAAGCCAATGGTACTGAAAGTCACGTGATAGCAATACCGCACTATGTATTACAGGGGACGGACACGTGTTCGGAAAATTACTCGGAGGGTGAGATCTACTTGGCGAGTTCGCGTTCGTATTCTCTCGGTGAAATAAGAATTTTCGAACGTCCCGGTCGCGGAACTGTCGACGCTGGGATCGAGACGGTTGCGAGATACAACGATGGATTCAGATTTTTTTTCAACAAAAATTACGCTACGTTCGATTCGTCCGATAAGGCAATCGAAGCCCCGAATGTAAGATGAATTCTTAAGAATATTGTAGATCGCAAATGTGTATATTTTTTTTTTTTATTATTGAAAACGATTGGAAAACTTGATATTTCGTTACGTAGTCGTTGAACGGACGATTCATCCTATTTGCGTAGTGTCGCGTCATCGATACGGTGGAAAAAGTGTTTTCATCGATATCGTGTAAACGTTAAATATTGCAACCCACGAAAATTTATTACCGATGTACGTATGACACACTTGATAAAAAACGTAGCAATTATTTTCTACTCGACATCTCGATGACACAACCCCCTTATAACGATTAACGCAACTAATAACAAATTACGTGTCGCCGTTTTTTTTGCTACATTTTTTGCATTATAATTTTCAGACACAGACGCGGAGTCCTGGGGAAGTAGAGGAAACGGACGCTGAATCGATTTACAGTAAGTCCTTTCGATATATGATTCAATCCACTAATCGAGCAAAAGTCACTTTTTTTATCCAATTTGCTTATGTAATTATTCAAGGTTCGCGGGACTTGTCGTCGGACGCCGAGCATCGACAAGCCAACAAATTGACCGCACATTTATAATCCAATTTCTTTCCATACATCTTGTCATGAATCCAATATAATTAATAACGCATTGTATCTATTACATTAACTCTTCGAAGCCTCTTGAGCGGCAACCAATCAGCGATAACGAACTTTCGATTATTTCGATACTTTGATTAATTTTAGATCGCTGATTTTTTTTCTTATGCTCCCGGAAAAACAAATAAAAACGATTAAAAAACTAAGCTTCGACGTGCGGTTTTATTAATGTGCAGAAGAGAATATATACGCCGCTGCAATCTACAATGCGCTTCGTAAACATGATACTCGATAATCCTCGATGATACGTAACGAATAAATATTAGCTTATAAGAGTCATATATATGCGCAGAGAGTTCCTTTAAAGTACGCCGCTAAGTAAGAATCTGTCGATGTATTCGGTTACCGAGTGTTAAGTGTTAACACGTGGTTGACTCATTGACTGTCAAGTGTCTGGAAAAAAAACGAAAAGAAAAAAACCGGTCGTCCTTCAAGGTCACTTTTCCACGAAATACTATATATAAGCGACAGTGGGGACGAACGCGCGTGAATGAACATAACCTTGCAGAAACGCTGTGTAGAAGCGTGTCAGACTGTTGAGTCTGTCCACCGCCTTTTTTCCGATACATTTTCATAGTTTCATTGTTACATATAATGGGGGGAAGCAGATAGTTTATTTCGTCAGTTAAGTAGATAAACGCGAAGCGCGAGTGAGTAATGGCCATTAGACGTTTCGCGAACTATCGTGTAAATAAATAAATATAACGGTGCGTTTAAAAAAACAGAGGGGTGGAAAAAATGAGCGATAAGATTGTCATAGGGTATTGGATATCGGAGAAAAAACGACAAAAGTTCAATTGGAATGAATTTCACAATGTTTGCGCCAAGGAAGGCCTCGTTTTGAAGCAGGTAAGAAAACGAACATTTTTTTCGTCGCTACTATTTTATCTGTATATATTCGACGATGCCGGCCCCTTGTATTTTCCTCCTAAAATAACGAGGTTAAGTAAAAAGAATGTTTTGGAACAGACTTTTCGCTTGAAAGAACGGAAAAAAAGCTGAAATAAGATCCGGTATTCAGTATTTTGATACCAAATACACGATTTTTTTTTTCGACGAGATTTTTAAGACAGTTGTATTCTATTATCGTTAAATTTTCTCCATTTTTTTTTTTTTACGAAAAATTTGATTTGAAAAAAATAACATTTCTCACTATGTTTTTATTTCTGATATTTGTAAATAAAGATATTCGTAATATTATTAATATTTACGTATTTTTTATTGTATGTACAGTTATTAGGATATTTTTTATGCTGAAGTACAATTTTAATGATATCGGCAATTTCGGTATTAATAAAAACGTTGTGATTTTCTTTTAGCTGGACATTAACTCGAATCTTGACTCTCAGGGACCATTCCACATACTCCTTCATAAGTTGACCGATGTACTTGCGCATGCAGAAAATGGTGAACATAATGTAAGCGAAAAATCGTAATTGAGCTTTTTGCTCGTTATCATTAAATAACTTAAATACCTAATTGGAAAAATTTGGATTCTATATTTACCTCCCAAAGGCAAGAATCGTCGTGACGCGGATACAGGAATACATTCGTCATCATCCAGAAATGATAATCATAGATCCGATAGAAAACGTGCGAAATTTGAGCAATCGGCACAAATCCTATGAAATAATACAAAATGGAATGGAATCTAATGGTCAGTATCGCTTTGTCACTTTTGAACCAAAAATATTTGTAAAAAAAAAAAAAAAAAAAAATTCTTAAATTTATTTAAAATTTATATTTAAAAATTTATTTAATTTAAGTGGTACCAAGATGATGACGCAATATTTTTTTTTCAGACGTATTCACACCGAATTTCGTTGAAATAACGTCGATAAATGTGACGGAGAATCTGTCCCATTTGAGACGAATGGGCATTAAATTTCCATTCATTTGCAAACCACTTTTGGCTCACGGTTCCAGCGACGCGCACAAGGTACGAAGTCATTTTGCGCATTCCTTTCCGATGATAAATCAAATTAGCATATTGCACAAAATATTAGTCAGGAGATCGTAAATTAGTCGGTAAAATGTATTTTTTTTTCTTCTTTTTTATGAAAGTTCGTTGTTGCAACTCTATCCATACTTCCGGACAATTTTTTTTTTTTTTTTTTTAATTACAAGACGAATTGTTTACAGATGATGGTGATATTCAACGAAAAAGGCCTCAAGGACTGTCAGCCACCGTGCGTAGCTCAGGACTTCGTTAATCACAGTGCAATTTTGTACAAAGTATTTATAGTCGGAAATAATTTCAACGTCGTCGAACGGCCGAGTTTCAAAAACTTTTACGCCACAGATTGCGAATCGTTGGATACGTTATTCTTCAGTTCTCACGATATATCGAAGAGCGGTTCGAATTCCGAATGGTCGGTAATATCGGCGGAAGATGAGGCGTTAAGGCTTCAACCGAATTACGAAATATTCGAACATATCGTCGCAAGAGTAACGAAAATTTTTGGACTTCTTCTCGTTGGCGTCGACGTTGTTATCGAGAATCACAGCGGAAAATACGCGATAATTGATGTTAATGTATTTCCCGGTTACGACGGTTATCCAAATTTTTCCAAACACCTCGTCGAGTGTATGAAGAGACTGTTAATCGAGACGAGAAACGACAGACAAAATTCTCGCACTTCTACACTCAAGAAGTGCCTAAGCGATGATTTGGATTCGGGATTTGAAAGCGATGAAAAAAAAAAGAAACAATCTATGAAATAAAGAAATTAAACCACAGCGAAGAATGAGAGTTAATCGTCATCGCGTTTACCAGAAGAGTTCAATATAACTATACAGATTCATATAATATATTATATTATCCTACATAATTAAAAAAAAAACAGGAACTTCGTAAATATTCGTTCGCGCGATTCGGTAGTCGAGTGAAAAAATAAACAGAAAAGAAAAAATAAATACAAAGATCCCGTTTTATCGTATCACAATTAGATACGTTCGAAATTGTGGTATCGTATTCGATCTTATGGTAAAACGCAATCGTTCGATGTTAACGCGGCAGCGTGAAAAACTGCTGCGATAAGTGTATCCGTTTGCTTTTTCGATTATCTTTAAGTTTCCACAGTATTTTCTATCAATCGGAATCGCGCGCTCCGAGCGAAATAGATTTTGAATAATGTATAAAAGAAAACGCGTTCGCCGGTGAATGGAATTTAGCAGCGATTTAGCGCTCGATAATTCGATATCCGATTATGATATCCAAAAATCCTTCCTGTTAACTAAGGTACTCCTTGCGACGGATTCAAGTTAATCGAAAGCTGATATTTCAATGATTATTTATGAACATTTTAAACATTTTTTTATTCTCATGTAATATAAAATCAATCGGAATGAAAGATTATCGACTTTGTGCGAACAAAATAATAACATTGAATTTACCGAAAAACTTACAGTTTTAAAAAATAAAATTTCGAGTAGATTTTTCGCAGTTTTCTGAAATTAAATTTATATTTTTTTTTTGCGCTGCGCTTTGGAACGATAATTTTTAATAATTTCTTTTTTTACAATTTTTTTTTCTTTTTTTTCATTCGATTTTTTTTTTATTTTTTATCTGTCGACACCGGTATCTGTTTTTTGTTTCGTTTTGGAGATCGATATCTGTTTTTCAGCTTCTTCGTTAAAATACAATAAAAAGTAAAATTTTTTGAGATCCGGTAAAAAAATAATAATCAAAACGGTGGAAAAGTACATACCGCAGCTGCAGAAACCTCGAAATGTGTGTAAAAATCGCAGAGATGTGCAAATACCGTATGAATTGAACTGATAATACGACATTTTTTTCTACTTTTCCAATATTCACGAATATTCGTAAATTATGATTTATTCCGTGAGAAAAAAATGCCTGCGTATTTATTATCACAGACTGTTTACACTTGATAATTGACGCGTAACGTATCGATTATTAGTTATACTCGAGTATCATGCGAACAAAAAACAAAACGTAAACTTGAAAAAAATATATATATATAATGAACAAAAATGATATCAATTATTAGTCACGAAAGACATCGATGGGTTTCCGCGACTCTCGGCAATCAGTATTTCTGAATCAAATAATAGCGAAAAAGAGGGATAGAAGAGACCTATAAAAATAACGCCAACAACGTCCGTAGTTGATAACTCGTATAATTTTTTCAATAATCATCCTTTATTCATCGTCGATTCACTTCCACAACCGGATATTCGACACTCGCAAATTTTTCTTGCCATCATTTTCATTTTTTTAAGTTTCTTTTATCAAAACGTAAAATTAAAATAACGAGAAATCATTAAACGCCGTTGTAGAATGAGTTTGTATACGAAACGTCTAACTTGTATCTTCGGTCGTATTGCCGGCAACGATTAAATGGTATCGATCTTCCCGTCTGAATCAACAGTTTTGTATCTTCGTATACTGTATTTCTTACGAATAAAAGAAAAGAAAAAAATTGTACAATACAACGACGAAAAGTTTATTCTTTGCTTCCGAATGGAAATCATGAGGAATCCGTCGATTGGTTAATGAAATTAATGCTCTATGGGATCGACTCAGCTGGTTTCTATCTGCTTCGTCGTTTCCATCTCCGAATCTTTCGCGGTGTCGTCGTTTCGCGGCGGTTCCTCGGTTACGACCTTTTTTTTTACCCACGCCTTCGCGGTCTCGAGGATCTTGAGGTTCGGTTTTTGGGACTCGTCTTCGGGGAATATAAAGTCGAATACCTCTTCCCATCCGTCGTCAGTCTGCGTGAAATATTGAGAATTTCCAAATATTAGTTTAAATATAATAATAATATAATTTTTTTTATTTTCAGGGGAGAAATAAATTTTCGCGCGATACTTACCCCGTCGTCACCGATAACGCGTCTACGGCGTTTTATACGTCGGGGCATTTTGGATATTATTTTCGATTGGCTACTTTCGTCGCCTCTCTCGTGTTCGAAGTCTCTCCACGCCTCCAACAACATCGCTCGACTCTCCTTGTCTCCGCTTGTTCTTAACGCCGCGTTTCCACGTTCGAATATACGCCGCGCTAACGCCACACTGTCGATTCCGTCTTCCACTACGGGATTTGCCAATTCGAACTTTGCGTACGCTATCCATACCTTTGGGAAACGAGAGAATGAAAATCAGAGTAAATTTAATGCGGCGATGTAAAAAAAAGGGTTTAAGTTATTGCGGTCAGTTCTATAGGTAAAATATTTGAATAATCTGCGTTCGTATTAATTACAGAATTTTTTTACAATAAAAAAAAATTGCGTTACCCTGCGGGTGAACGGTACGATGATCATGATGAATTTTCGGCAAATACTCACTTTAACGTGAAGCGAACGTTCCAAAAGTCTTTCAAAAAGATTTCGCGCGTTCGCCGGTTCCTCCTGCGAAACTTCGAAATCGATGTAAGTTTTCCACAGTAGTTCCGGCATATCGAGCCGCGGTTGGGATATCGCAAGTTCGTAAATGGCTCTCGCCCGATCGATGTCCCCGAGGAGCGTCTCGAGTTCCGCAAATTTCATCCAAGTAGTGCAATTCTCCGGTCCGAACTCGAGAAACTTTTCGTACAAAATTCGGCATCTATCGAATTCCCTCAATTGTATCTCAAGATTAATATATCCGCGAAAAAGTTTGTCTCTCGGACAGATGCCGAGTGCCATACCGAGAGTTTTCCTCGCCTTCGCGAGATTTTTCTGTCTTATCTCGAATTGCGCGTAAAGCAGCCAAATTTTTGAGAACGTGAATTGTTTGTGGGGAATGAGTTCGAGACAAACTTTGTAAACTTGTCGGCATCTCTCGATATCTTCGGTTTCCAATTCCTCGTAAATCGCGTATTTAATCCAAAGATATATGTATCGACGCCAAAATTGTTTTTGCTTCGACGGCGGTACATTTGCGATTGCGCGTTCGTAAGTTTCTCTAACGTCGTCGTGATTTCCCTCGGATTCGACTAATCGAAGATAATCGAACCACGCATCGTAGTTCGACGGATTTTCCTTGACTTCCTGTTCGTACTGATGCTTTCGCTTACTAACTATAACGTCCTCTATACCCGAACGATCCCCGTACTTTTTCTCGTGTATCGTATAGGCCTTGTAAACCTCCTGCGTCCGATCTTTCGGGATGTGATCCAAAGCGTATTTATATATAACTCGAACGCGTTCGTGTTCCCTCTGTCTCTCCTCGAACCTCGCAAAAGCGATAAACAATTTCTCGTCGAGACTCTCGTCCCCGTAAAATTCGACTGCTCTCTCGTAAACGTTCCGCGCTCCTCTTATGAATCCATGCGATTCCTCGAAACGCGCGTATTTTATCCAATGTTCAACTTCCGGATGTACCATTACAAAACGTTCGTAAATATTTCGCGCTCTCTGTATCTCTTTGTAGCGCAATTCGAAGTTAACGTACGTTTGCCACGCCTGTTCTTCAGGTTCCCATTCCATCCATCTCTCGAATACCTGACGCGCTCCCGCGATATTTTCCACCATTTCTTCCATATATGTGTATTTGTACCAAAATTGCTTTACTCGCGGAAGTATCGTTACCGCTCTGTCCCACAAATTTCTCGCGTGATTTATCTGACGATTTCTCATCTCCATCTCTGTATACTTCAGCCACAATGCTATGTTTTTGTGATCGCAATCCAATGCCCTTTCGTATATGGACCGCGCTCTCGCGATTTGCCTTTGACTCTCCTCCCATTTTGCGTATTTAAACCAATTTGATAGTACCATACGATTCTTTCTTATGTTGTCTTCGAATGTCTTGCGCTTTCTGTGCTGATAATCAGCCAATTCATGAGGATCCGAGATCTTTTGCTTTGGCGGCGGCGGCAATATTTCCAAATCTCTTTCCTTTGCCTCTCTCAACAATTGCTCCGCCGTTATCTGAATTTCGGCCGGTGCTTTGTTCTTCACCTATACGCAACGATACATTAGTTAATTTTTATAGCGTATGAAATATATATGCATGGCGAGCGAAACAAAAAAATTCTTTCAACAATCGACTTTCACACTTTTTTTTTTTCGTATTGTATTAAATAATTTTTATATGATACAAATGCAAAAATATAAGTTTTCGGGAATGTTACTGATAATAATAACATCGGACGATAGACGACATAACCTTAAATTTAAACAGTAGTATACGTCGTATTTACGTTTATTACGAAAAAGATTGTGAAAAGAATATGATTGTTTTTTCCGAGATAAAATGTATTAAATGAGTAAATACTTCTTGAAGCGAGTTAAGTAAAAGGTTATAATTTACCTTTGCCACTTTGGGCATTTTTTGTGGTTTTTCCATTATTTCTTCGTCGAAATTTAAGTTTTTTGGAGCTATTCGACTCGGCACGCTTTATCGCGAAATTCTTCTCTGGTCGTGACGATGGTTTTAGTTTAATATATTAGATTCTTAATACGATGTCACAGATTCGAATAGTATCCAAACATTGTTGGAAAAACACGCGAATAACGTGAGTCTGACTTCAGCAGTCAACTCCACTACGTTTTTTTTTTTATAGCCTCCAAGTGCCGCTCGCCGTATCTCGCCACTCTCCATATAGGTTATGCATATTTTCTTCAGTCATGAATAATAATACTCCAAATGTGAGACAACAATCCTTTGTCGCTTCGTGATTATTAAAAAATTTCGTTCTCGACAGATCAATAATGTCGTTGATCTGCAAACTCAGTCATCTCGTTCGAGGCAGAGAATTACTTCTGCGAAAATACAGTGTCAAAAGTTTCCTTGTTCATCCGACACGCAAAAATACGCGACAAGTATGAATTTTTACGATAATCGATGTATAAATCGTTAAAAAATTGTTTTTATAAAAAAAAAATTGAATACTTTTTTTTTTTAGATTTACGAACCTTTAACGCAATTGAGATTCTACAGTTCCAATGAAAACGATTTGACAAATAGAAGGGAACGGATATATGATGGAATATTGGAAAAAAAAATTCGTCTCGTGAAGATTTTCTCTTTGGTAACGTCAGCGGCGAGTTTGATGTGTCAACCGTATCTGATTTCCAAAGCCCTGGCGACGAGTTCCAGCACTGGAACTATTACAGGAATCATTGTAACATTTGGATTTTTCGCCTTCGGTACTCCCATTATGCTTCACATGATAACCAAGAGATACGTCGTTCATGTAGATTATGATGCTGTTAAGGATACGTATATTGCGACAACGTACTCTATGTTCGTTAAAAAAAAACAGGTACACGTTTGTTCGCTTATTTTTAGTTGCCCCTCACAATTTTTAACATTTTTTTATTACAAAGTAAGTTTCTGCAAATACTTACATTTTTTTGTCCCAGAAACGAAAATCTTCCCGCAAATTTTTTTTTTCGTAAATTACGATTTTTTAAATAATTTTCCACTCACGTATAATGATAATAATAATATAATAATTTTCCACTCCTCACGTATAATGATAATAATGACGATAATGTACGCCCGGAATTTTTCGACCAGTGAACGGGTTCCCGGCGATTCATCAGTGAGTTTACCTCATTAAAATGTTTTTGAACTTTGTTTTGTTTTTTTTTCAGTTGGAATTCACGCCCGACGACGTGAGTTTGCCGACGATGACGGAAATGCTAACGACTTGTATGATCAAAGGGAAACCAATGTTTATGGACGTCCAGTTGTTTTCGGACATCGAACACTACAAGCGAATAATGGGTTTCGACAAACCGATGGATTTCAGTCTAAACGCCGATAGCGTAAAAATAAGGAAGTAATGGATAAGTAATAAGTAAATAAGTAAAAAGATAAACTCGAAACGTCGATTTTTCGTTGACTATATTTATTGTATTTTTTCACCTCTCATTATTATTTCTCGTTTCCTAAAACTATCAGCGAATCCTAATTACAAAATATTTACAACGTGTGTATATGTGGATCGGGGGTTCGCATGAATGCGAACGAAAAAACGCATTGCCCGCAGTTTTTCTGGAGATTTTTTTTTTAATACGAAATTTATACTTCGTAATGTGTGAAAATCATTGAATTGCATTCATCGAGTATTCTTTTTTTTCCAAGTAGCCCTTTGCGGTATACTATTCAGTCGATTCCGTACAATAATTTGAAAACACGTTTTTCACGAGAAATTTGTTGAAGTGAAACGAGAATTCCGAAATTTACTTCACAAAAACTGCGCTAAAATACGTCAAATCACGTAAAGTGAGTCATTTTTCAGTGAATTCAATATTGAACTTTCCTTTCTTAACGTAAAATAAGATCTCTGATTCAGATACATCGTAATTCACACGATTTTCTCGTTTTAAACATTTGTATCCGAACTACTTGACTGTACGGCAATGACGACCGGATGTCTGAAATAACGATCGACCGATCGTTTGATAAATGTCGAATCCGATCAAAAACAGTGATTAGAAAACTTCCGTTTTCGGATTCAGGGTCTCGTAATTGAAATGGTAAGCGCGGCGATACATCGGCGCTGAAGCTTTTCCTCTTTAAAATAATTTTAAACCGAAAGTTAAAACCATTATCAGGGGTTTTGCAACCGCAACCCGGCGTTCCCGCTGATCTTCAGCAGTTTCTTAAAAAAAAAAAAAGAAAAACTTCGTGTACCGAGAAAAGCACTGGCCGTTCTTCTCCCCCGAAGTTCGACAAAACCGGCAAAATAATTCAATGAAAAAAGCTTTAGGCCGGCAAAAGATCAAAATCGTCCGAAACGTGAACCATCGGGACGTGAAGATCTTCGATTTGTGGCGTCGCTTTGAATTCGCAGAGTCCGACTTCCTTCAATTTCCATTCCCAATCCATGCGCTGAACGGCGTGAAGCGACTCCGCTTCGTTGTGATGTCGCAACAACATCGCTTCCTACAAAAATAAAAAACAAATTCAGTTAATTTTCTTGAAAAACTATAACACTCGCGAGTGCTGATTAACGAGATAAATAAATATCTTCGCGAACCTTAATTTTTTCCCATTTGTCATCGACGTCCTGCAGCCAACTGAGAAACAATCTGCCGTTGTATCTGCTTCTCGCGTTTCTATCTTTTTCTTCCTGTTCCGG
Organism: Cryptus viduatorius; assembly: GCA_964006125.1. Taxonomy (NCBI): domain Eukaryota; kingdom Metazoa; phylum Arthropoda; class Insecta; order Hymenoptera; family Ichneumonidae; genus Cryptus; species Cryptus viduatorius. The sequence goes on from OZ023226.1 coordinate 3,332,824, forward strand.
CGTTATTACGTTGTAAACCTCTTCGTCTTTGAGGATCGTGCAGACGGAGAACGGCAAAGATTGGTTGGCCAATGCGCGAGCGGCGCGTCCGTGAACTCTAAGAATCTCCTGTTCAACGGACAAAACTAATTTCTCCTTTTCTACGACGTGCTGCATACGCAAACGGTATCTTTCCTTTTCCTGTTCGACGTACAGATCCTTCATGGGACCTTGAAGCGCCACTGGAGGATTGATATTTGGTTCCTTGTTCGCGTTTCCCGCGAGAACGTAGGTACATCGATTCATGAGATAATCTTTGAACCCCTGCGGTGGTTTCGGTTGAACTGGAAAAAGGCCTTTTCTCCTTCTTTCGATCTGAGAAGAAAAAAATAAATAAAAATAACATTGTCTTTTAACTAAAATAGTGCATCATGAAAATCAATATAAATATAATAAATAATAATTAATAATAAAATAATAATGATAATTATTATTAATTATAATAATTTGTTATTATTGTTATTATTATTATTATGTTAATACTGTAGTCGATGTGATAACTTTCTTGATTGGTGTTTACCTGCTTCCGAATATTAAGAAACAATTGATAACAGTTAGTGATCGGTTGATCGTGAGGATGAACTTCAGGTCCCGCGTTCGTAGTTTCGCTCGACTCGTTCGCCGACGCCGTAGCCGCGGCTTGTTGCGCCTCTTTGCTCGGTTTCATTTTTCTTTTTCGCGGGTGTAACTCCACCGGAGCCGTCGCGTTGCCCGATGTACTATTGGTCGTCGTCGCGGCGGAGGACGATGACGTCTCTGTCGTGTCGCCATTGTCCTTTTGATTCTTGCCGTTGGATTCCCCACTTTTTTCGGTCTTTTCGAGCGTTGCGTTCGTTTGTTTTGTCGCGTTTGCGGTCCCTCCGTTGCCGGTGTTGCTACTGCTGCTCGGCGTTGAATCCGATGTCGTTGATTTGCTTGTATCCGCGTTGGTAGTTTCGGGACTCGGAGAGTTGTGACTCTGTGATTGTTGCGGGTCTTTCTGTTCGTTTTCCTGCTGCTGCTGTTCCATTTCTGGTTCTTGACGAGGCGACTGTTGCTGCTGAGCCGGTTGCTGGGTTTGCGACGGCGTCTGTTGCTGCTGCGGTGACGAATTGTTCGAACGGTCCGTCGACGAAGTCGCCGGTGCTGGGGACGAATGAGAATAATTCCCATTCGCGGACGCTGCGCCACTCGAATCTTTGGAAGTTGTCGATCCGTTGCCACCGTTGCCGCTTCTGAATTTTTTTTAGTTTTTATTATTAGGCATTTCTTTTTGTGGACTTTCATTCGGTATAAGTCGATATATGTTCCAATATCGTTTACTCGAACGTCCATCGAAAAATCCGGTAAATATTGTAATTTCAAAAAATGATAATGCATATTTAATTATTTATTGAACAAACATCACGTGTTTTATGTATTTTGATACATAAATTGTTCATTCAATCGATAAGAAAAGAAAAAAATAATTAAAAATGAATTTCGCACCTATGAGAACTTCTGAGGACTCGTTGATGGTGCGTCGATCTTTCCTCGTTGTGTAGAACGCCAGTAAAGTCTTTTTTATCCTCAACTTTAGTCGCGTTACCGACCTCAGTGGGGCTCGTTGTACCACTAGCAGTTAAATTCTGTTCCTTATCCGTGGAATCATTGCTGTTGGAACTCGGAACAACGTACGGCAATTGATGACTTCGATTAGTCGTATTTTTGCCGTTTCTCACGCCAACTTCTTGTTCCGATGTGGTGCTCTGTGGTATAACGATTTTTAATGGTGGAACTTTGGGTGCCGAACCAGAATCCGAGCTTTTTGGACGATCGTCTTCGCCGTCCGATTCGGTTGGCGCCGTAATTCCACTCTTTGAATTTGTCGCTGTATTCGACGCCGAATTCGATGGTTTCGGACTGCTGCTCGCGGCTGATGTCGCACCGGGGCTTTTGCGATCGGGATTCGCAGCAGTTGCGCTTTGATTACTTTTTCCCGTTACACCACCGCCGGAATTTTGTTTTCCAGCCTTCGTACACTGTTCGGTGAATAAAACAAATGATTTCAATAGTTAATCGTCTAATTATTGTCAAAAAATCGCTGTTGAGAATGGGTTGAACGTATTTTCCGACGAATAATCGTCAAATATCTACCTTATCACCGGTGCCGGTTGCGTTTCTTCCAGTATTTTGCCGCCCGGAGCCTTGTGATTTCGTCGCCTCCTTCGCGACTTCAGTTTCTTTCCTTTTCTTTCGCCGATTTTCGTCTTCCTGCTCGTCGGCGTTGTCGCCTTCGTACGATCTTTTTGACGACGGCGAGGCGCTCGCGTGTGCCTCGGTACCGGTACCACTCGTCGCCGAACTCGTCGCTGTTGTTGTCGTTTCGGATGAAGTCGTTGTTGCGACACTACCGGACGTCGGACTATTTCCCGTTCCTTGCGATTGACCTCCGGACGACGATTTTCCGCTTTCCTTCTCTTTGTCGTTATCCTTCTCGGGATTTGGAGAGATACTCGCGCCTCTCACCGGTGTCGCTTCCTTGGAGCTCTTGAATTCGTAAACATCGCCGGTTTCGCTCGTCGAAGAGTTCGTTCCAACGCCGGCACCGCTCGCTCCGCAACCGCCACTGTTGTGAACGGATGCGGCGCTCGACGACAAGGCATTGCCGGTCATACCGATCGTCGAGGCCGACGGCGATGACGTCGACGACGAGGCGCCGGAAGTCGGCGTCTTCGTCGAATTCTCCATCGGTCCCTGAATTGCCGCGGAGCTCACGCTCTGCCGCAAATTTCCCGGACCGCTTTTCTTCTCATCCCTCGAGCTGCGCACCTGGTTTAGCCGAAGCGTCACCCGCGGCGAGCTTCCAGATTGGCCGGTTCCCGATCTGTCGACTATAATGGTAACAATAACGTTATTAAAGTTCTTATAGCGCAATTAAACAAAAAAACTTTCATTCGTATGAAAAGCAAATTCGTTGATTGATCGATCGAATCTTTCGACTAAAATGGTAACAATAATCTTATTAAAATTTTTATAGCGCAGTTAAAAAACATATTTTCAATATATTATCAAATAATATCTTCAATATTATCAAAGTTTTTATTTTTTAAATGAAAAATAATAATAATAATAATAATAATAAATAAAGATTAGCTAAGAGAACTAATAGAAAATTCGAACACTCAATTTCTTTATATCGAAAGTAATTTTCGAACCAAACTATTCGTTCTTCCAACTAATAATGTTTTCATCTTTATAATTTCTCAAATTCGTTTCTTAAAAAATCGGTAGATCTCTGTTCCGCGTAAGAAACGAATTTTCCAGCGCAACGTTGTTAACCAGAATCCCCGACAGAGATACCCATTAGATTACGAAACAGCGCTACGAGAAAAACGCTCCCGCAATTACGGAGATCTTTCATTGAGTTTATATTAAAATTTAACACACGGAGAGATCGTGACACTCGGCTTGTGGAAGAAACAGTCGACGACCTCGTCGAATGTCGGCGTTAGCGCGATAGATACAGCTGATAAGAGGCCTTTTCTCTCGTGAAAAGGAAAACGTGTGGCGTCGCTACGCGACAATGTCATATCGGACGAATATCGTGGATTGAGTCGTCGGGACAATAAACTCCGATTTCACCGTTAATTTTATTTTAATACAGCGATATTTATATTCGAAAAAAAAAAATTGAAGATACGATACCCGAAGAAAAAACCGACGACACGACTGCAGTTGCCTATCGAGACACTGTGGCGTCATTGGCCACACGGAGGAGTTTGAAGGGATCCAAAGCTTCCGCGACTCTCTCACGAACGTGAAACGTGAAAAGGTGGGAAGAGGGGGAAGACGCGCACACAGATCAACGAAACGTTTGTATACATTCGACAGAACATTATGTACTCTTATATGTACCTTCGGAAGAACGGAGAAGCGCAAAGGATCGACACAGTCGATGTACGCGGTGAGGCGGAGCGATGAGACTCGAGGTACGCGCGATGCCGACAACGAGGGATAATCCAATTAAGCGAATAGTAAGATCGCGAGGTGTGTATGTGAGAGAAACGCGCGAGCGCTCGGCATTTCGCCTGTCGTACGACGCAACGAGCAACAAGAAGTTTATAGAATGCGTTTTAAAATACCGTTTATACGTTTCGCGAGTCGACGGAATCGGAATGGGAAATAAACCGAAGTGCGACAATTATTTTCATCGCTATATAATTCGTCAGTATTGTACGATTTATTGCGATTTTCACTGTCGACGCATCGTCAGTTTTTCACACAATTTGTAGTTTTGTTTTTTTTTTTTTTTTTATATAATTCTCTGTTATTCGGATATCCGCGTTTCGATCATTTTCTCAGCAAAGGCAATGAAGTTTTTATGAATAATAATAATTTTTAATATGTATGCGAAAATATAAAGAAAGAAAAAAAGGATAACACGGAATACATTTTTCACAATAATAATTGCTTTTTCTCAGCAAAAAAAAATTATCTTTCTCAGCAGAAGTCGATTTTTGTATATTTCTCAATAAATATGATTTTTTTTTTTCGATTTTCTTCGAAAACTTCGTTTTTCGAAAATGTTTGATCGTTGTTTGAGAATACGTTCAACTAATTGCCCAAAAATCGCGACTTTTGGATGGATCATGGATCATGGATAAAAAAAAATTTAAATAAAGAACAAAAAATCGAATACTACAGAATTTTTAAAGATTAAATCTGAAAAATAACCCCGAATAATAATTATGTAATTATTTCTTATTAACTATCTATCGCATTACAAAAAAAAATTACGATACAAAAGGTTCATTTTCCACAAAAAATATATCGAAAAAACAAGAAATTTACCTTTATTTTGCGGTGATGTTCTCCGCATTTCACAGGGGGCTCCACTATCCTCGGCGACGAGCGTTGTGGCGTCCAACGAACTTTCGCTCGGACGTTGCGGATTTTGATAATTACGATGTTGGCAATTGTCGCCTGTGTTACTTTCCTCCTCGTTGCGTTCGTCGCTCGTCGTATTGTCGCACGTTTGTGAAGGCGATCGCGAAGACTCTTGAACGAGCGTAGTCTCTTCAGGATTATTCGTCGTTGCGGCTTCTGTCGTAACAGATTCACACGAATAAAAATCATTTGAGAGACATAGACATGAAGAATAATCGCGAAAATCGAAAAAAAAAAAAAAAAAAAAAAAAAAAAAAACCGTTCTGATCCGCGAGTGCCGCTGCGACGAAAAAAAAAAAGAAAAAAATGAAACTTCGTCTAGTAAACGTAATATGAAAAACGGTTCGCGATCTTTAACGTCTGAAAAACATCGAAACAGCTTCGACACGATCGTCCTCCATCTTCGTTGCAGTTGTCACATCGGAGAGTTCTCTCCGTATCCCGAAATGCACTCGATGCGTAAAAAAAAAAATCCTTCAAACTATAACTCACGTTAAATTTCGAATCGACGGCATCTCGAGATTCTCCGCCCAAACATAATCGGGACTACATGGGGTCACAACAAGTGCACGAACGTCGATTATTCCACCTTTTTTTCTTCGCTCTCCACAACACTCCCGACTTTATTCGTAAAGCATTTTTCAAATTCTTTTGTCGCGACTATCGAATCCGGACGATAAAAGTTGTAAAAAAAAAAGAATTCGTAGATTATTTGTTTTTTGGGTATCGGGAACGCGATCTATCGTCGTGCGAGTCGAATCCGTCGTGAGACATCGCCCAGGTCAGTTATCCCACCGGGGAGGGCACAATCGAGACAAGCCGCGAATCGTGTCTAGTCGCGTTCATCTTTAAAGCCAATCGTCGTTGTCGGAGGAACCCGTATTGGCGGCCCGAAATCACGAGCACCAACCGTATTTAATTTTTTCGTGAAATTTCTATGCAGAAGCAGATGCAGCGGTACTTAATCTCTCGTTTTCCGGAAAATGAAATTCTCGCTTCGTGGCGTCTTAATACCCGTTTTAGGACACGAAATTCGCGATTCATTCGTATTAGTAGTGCTAATTACGCTTCGTATTAGTGATGCTACTGTAGTTCACGGCAATCGTTACATATTATGACATCCGATTGATTGTCGTTAAAAAAAAATGCCGGTACGCGAACGGAGAACCGCGACGATGTGCTCCCGAGCGCATACGCTCGTAAACTGGACGCCATGTTGAAGAGCTTCGTCTTCCATGTTGCCGCCGCCGCCACCGCCACCGCCGCCGTACCGTCGCCGTGTCCGCCTCTCGCTCTATCGCCAAATTTCAAAGTGTTTTCTTCACGCGACAAAATCCCCTCCCCTCGTCCCATTGTGGAACATCACAAATCGCAACCCTTCCGCGTATGTTTAGTCGAGTCTCAGGTATGCAAAGAATAGGTATGGAATAGGTATGTAAAAACAAATGTATGTACATCGCTCTTCACTGTGACCAATGTAATGTGTTAATTTTTTAATTTTTTTACGGAGCACCCAACTTTTTTCTACATTAATATAATTATTATTATTTCTGAAAAAATCTATTTAAAATTTTACGAAATTGCCATTCGGAAGAAAATGCAAATTGCCATTTTTATTGCATTTATTAGATTTAATTTAAATTCAATCGTAGTCGTGGGATCATTTGTCTTTCCCGTTAGGACGGTATATCGGAAAGGCGGATTCACTATTCGAATATGAGGGAAAAAATAACAAGGGGTTAAACAGATTGGTACAACGAAGTTCAATGCAACGGAACGTTCCGAGAATTTCGTACAGCAGGTAATCGAACCCATCGTAGTATTGATTTATATTCGAGTGGAGTTTTCGTCTGTTTTTACCTGCCGAGAGGGTAACTACAAAGCGTTCGTGTCTCTTTATCCTTTTCGCAAAGGGTCTATACATCGACGTGCATAAAAATTTGTCTATGCAGAAAGAAGATCAGGTCCCGTTTTGTTTGTTTTGCTTTCGCATGGAAAAACCTTTGTTTTCGTAAAAATACATTTTTGTAGAAATTTTTACATCTAAATTTTGGAATTTAAATTTTTAAAAAATTTTTTGGAATTCTGAAAAATATCGGAAAATCGCGTTTCGATAAAATGGTACAAAAGCTGTTTTATCATAGCAGCATAGTAGGTTTGCGAGTTTTCCGGTTTTCTTTTTCGAACTCCAAAATATAATAGCTGCGCGATACAATAATAAATAACTCACCATTGGCTTCTTTGGCATTCAATTCGTAACCATTCAGATTCGTTCGGCCGCGATAATCGTCTTTGCGATTTTGTAACGCGTGGCCGATCGGCAAATCACCATTTTTATTGGTCCAACGACTCTTGGAGCCCCTCTGAGAGTGTTGCAACGATAATGATCTCGATGTACTCTGTGCACCAATGCTGTCGGTGCGATTTCCACCTGTACCTATCAAATCCGTACGACCATTCGATATTCAGTTGCGATGATGTATCACGAAATACAACGTATTGGGTGTCGATCTCTTTTCAGCATGCAAAAAAAATACAGACGTAGAAAAACGGATATTTTTATTTCTCGTAAAAATGCCGTCAAAACACTGTATTTTTACGTTATTTTTTTTTTTTTTTCGTAATATTGCCACGTGACGATGGAACAAATAATGTACACCTATATTCATGCGACAATATCGACCGCAATTTTTCCTTCAGTTTACAGTCATAAAATATTATGCGGTCATGTAACCGATCGAAAAAAAAAACTCATTTTGCATCGGTACGCAACTCTATCGATGTGATGGCCGATAAAATTGCGATAATGTCTCGTGTATTTACGCGGGAACGTTTGCTGTCAAGCAACCGCGTGATTACCGTTGGCAAACCTGACCGAGTGCGATAGATCTAATATTCTTATTGTTCTCTCGAGACTCGAAGTCGCACATCGACGATAAAACTTGAAAAACATAATTTAAATGACAAAAAAAAATGTATTACCCGAAAATTTTCTGTTACGCGACTTCTCAATGCTGTAAAAAAACCGTTCGATAAAATACATCGAAGTTCCATAATCCAGCGAATAGTAACTTTAGCGCCCGAAGTATTGCGTCGTTACAAATTAATAACCCTTAGTAACAGCTGTTCTATACCGGGATTATCCACATTCGAGGAAACATACAACTGTTTCCCAAAAGAAAACAAACAAAAACGGAAAACAGCTGTTGCAGCCGATCGTGAAAATTGACAATCGCGCATTATGCACAGCGCGCCGTTGCGAAGAATCACGCTTGACTGATCAACCTATATCCATATACAATTTTTCTTTTTTTTATTGCCAAAGTTGGAAAGAAAATGTCATCGTTCGCGAATTCCGATGTTTTTATACATTCGAATTCGAATCTTTTTTAGATTAGAAGAAAAGACGGATATTTAAATTTCGTTACGAAATAAAACGTGTTTGTTATTTTATTCTCACCTGAGGATGATACCGTTTCTTGTGAGGTCATTTGCAACAGAAGTGCGAGCTGCTGTCGCTCGGACATCCGCGCTGGGTAACCACGGAAACGACTGTTACCGCCCGCGGGCATTCCGTCCTCATAGCTCATGCACTGAGCTCAATTATTCACGTTAACAAAATCACGAAGCGGCTAAGACACTTTGTTTAATACAGTCATAAAAACATATCGTCGGCGATCGTGGGATAGCGCGACGAATATAACCTAAAAAAAACTCCCGCGCGCGGGGGGCTTCACGCCATTTTGACCTACCGAGCGCCCCCGGATATGTCAACGGTTGGTCACGCGCGATTCGTTTTAATTAACGCGACAACGACACTGTCTCGCCACGGCGTGAGACACGGCTCACGCAATTTTTCACTCTCTATTCCCGGCTTTATTTTATTTCAACGACACGCGACATGTGTGTCCTCTCGATAACCACCGTATTTACGACTACGCGAAGAGTCGCCAGTGCGCAACATGACGCAATCGCGGTAATTTTTTTTTCTTTTGCGCATTTGTTATGTTGGCAGAATCGCGGGCGCGGGAGACTTTCATTGCGCAGCGGGATTATTCGAAACTTGCGCGCAGTGCCATCGCAAACAATACCGGTAATACGATAAACATGTGGTTGCCATTTTTGAAGCATTCTTTCGTCTACGGAGAATTTTTTTTCTAGACGCTTTTAAATATGTCTCATACTTTGCCAAATACTTCGAATTAAAAAAAAAATTCAATTTTTAGCAAAATAATTCAATCTCTTTCGATTTCAATGAATAGGACGGACTTTTTTTCTGCTTTCCCGCGAAGATTTTTAGTTTTCATAAATTGAGTTGTACTTTTGTAACTGTGGTTGGGTTTCGTTGAAAATAAAGCGATATAATAGAAACATCCATTGTCTTCCAGATTTTTTTTGTCAACACCGTTGTCGTACGTTAGTCGAATAGGCCATAACAAAGTGCCACAATATTTTATACGGTCGTTCATGCACACGCACACTCTCTCTCATTCGATTTTGGTTTCCATTTATCTTATTTTCTTATTCATAGTTTTTTTTTATATTACTTCGCATTTCGGTTTACAATGTTATATATGAATTATAAGAACACATAATTTAAATGTTTACCTAAATGCGGCAGCTACCTACCGTCAACATTATAGAAAATACACAATGACTTTTTGTTTGTTTTTTCTTTTTTTTTTCATCGGTCGAACGGACTTAAAACGCGTTATACTGGTTTTTTCATTTCTTTTTTTTTTTTTTTCGCTTTACTTTTAATTGACATTTCCAATACTAAGCGACTCGCGCGAAAAAAAAAAAAAAACATGGTCCGGCGGACAAAAATTGTTCCTCGCCTCTCTATATAAACGCCTTGTGTCGCCTTTCGAAAAAGAAAAGCAAAAATAAAAATAAAAAAAAATCGCACGTAACGCTTCCCACAAAAAGTATCGTTACGAGAAATATAAACGAGTAAACATTAATATCTCGCGTAAATTCAGTCGTTGGCGCTCTGCGAAGCAATATTTTCTATTTGTTTATTTTTTTTTATTTTCATATTTTTTTTACTCATCTTGCACAAGTTGGAATAATTTCCGTCTCACTTTTAATTTTTAGTAACATTAAAATACGACGTGGCCCGCCACGGCGATGGTGTATTATTTTCTAAGCTATGACGCGGCTCGTAGTATTACGTATACATACGTTATAAGAGAAGAGAACGGATTTTTTTTAATGGTTTTTTTTTCTCATTTACTTGCACGGAGATTTCGAGGTGCAGGGATTTCGGCAACGTGGAGATCTATCATCCGAACACGAAGAAACAGATTTTCTACAGTGTTCGTTGGCGCAAAAATATGTCCAAAATATGGTGCATTTAAAAAAATGCCTAAAATTTGGTGCATTTAAAAAAAATCCCAAAATTTGGTGCATTAAAAAAAAATTTCCCAAAATTTGGTGCATTAAAAAAAAAATTTCCAAAATTTGGTGCATTAAAAAAAAAATTCCAAAATTTGGTGCATTTTTAAAAAATCATAAAATTAAAAATTAAAATGCTGAAAATTTGGTGAATTTTTTTGCGCCCATTTTTTTCGCACACGATCGGTAAGATACTTTCACGTTCCACGAGATGTCGACGCATAAAAATGCCATGCAATTTCACTCACGATCACATCTCATTGTTTTTTTAAGTTTTGAAAAACGTTACACACACGTACAATGATGATAATGTTTTTTTTTTATTGTTTCTTAACGTCATTAGCTGCGACATCGTTAGTTGCTTCGATCGTTTTCGAAGTAACAATAGAAAAACGGGTTTGATAGTAAGAATCGTACGAGATGTTGGATTTGTACAAATTTAGGACCTATAGCAGCACATTACGGCATATTATATATATATATATAGTACATATAATTATGCATAGTTGTGAATATTTCCGGAAGAGACGGGATGGTCAATTTTTTTTTATCCATTTTTTAAATTCAAGATGAACGATTTTTTTTTATTTATTACGGTAAATTATCGTTCAGTCAGGACGGGGAAAGGAGGAGGAGGGAGGGGGAGGATATTTAGAAAAAGAGAGTTTGGAAAATAGTATCGATAGATGTACGTCTCCGTTACAATCGGCGGGAATATTTCCGTTTCAGCGCGGAGTTAATGCGTCGCGCTTTGTTTAAATCGTTCGAAAAGATAGATAACTGTAATAATCGGTGGTCGTAGTTGGTAATGGATTGACTAACGAATTATTTCGCATTGTCGGCAAAGAGTTAATGGATCTTTAAACGCCTTAGTCCCCGTTACATTGGTCTGTGTTGTTGCGCTGAAATCGGCTTTTCCGGAGTGTGTATTTTTTTTTTCGATCGGTTATCGATCATTTTTTTGTTGCCGATTGCGTTAAGCATTGGAAAGGTTTCGTGTGACTGGTCGTTCGATAAAACAAGTCGGCTGTTCGCCACGATATTGTTGTTCGCATGTGTATTCGTTCCGATTTTTTTTTTTTCTTGGAGAGACAATTTTTTTTTCCGTTTTTTCGTTTTTCGATATAAGAATCCTAGTACTTTCGGGGTCACGAGATTCCGCGCGTGAATATCTATTGAGCGGTTCACTTCGACTCTTAAGGATATTCTTGGCAAATAACAGCGTTTTACCACAAGTGCAATAAGAGTAAATGAGCTTTGGGGTCAGAATTTTTTTTTTTTTTTTCTCGGGTGATCGCGGTGGACAAAGTTAGATAACGTTTTTTCTTTTCTTTTTTCTAATCACTACGATCGACACAGATATATCTGTTATCTAAGTTTGATATTTAGATAGAAACTCTCTATTGCTACGATTCAATTTCTTTTCTCCCACACAAGGAGAATCGATTAATGGGATTGGAAATGTTTATATACCATGTTTACTTTCCGAATCGATCGATCGCGACGATTCGAAGTAATTGCGCAGCGTTCGATCATTCTATCGATTATTATTGGAACGTGTTCCGTCTTTTTTTTTACACAATTAATCGAGAATACATCTACGTTTGGAGAAAATAGAAAAACGCGCCGGGAAGGTTTCTAAGATCATATAGAATTAATCTTCCTTTTTTTTTTTCGTTACGCTTAAATCTTTCGACTTTTGCAACGAATAGCGACTCGAAAGGGGATGATATGATTCCGGATTCGCTGAGTCGACGATAATAATCGAATGATGTAACGCACGGATGATAAGACGATATAATACGACACGACACGAATCAACGATACTGAAACCCGATATCGAAATGCAAAAGAGACCAGCAAATTGAATAGGAAGAATGAAACATCTAATTTTGTGAAGAATCGCTGTTTTTTTTCTTTTTCTCTTTTTTTTTATGTATAATGCGAATACACATTTTGATTTTGGTATCCCTTCGACGGTATTTAAGTTGAACACACAACCGAACGTCTCTACTTGTATAATATAATAAATAAAATACGACTGCGTTACGTAGTTGTGAAAAACAACTCGCGATCGTAACTAATCGTTTTGACATGTAATCGTCCTTTCGTTATTTTTTTTATTTATTTTTTTCTATCGAATACTAACGTTTAATGACTATCTATCTCAACAGTTTCTTTTTTAGCTCGAGTGCCGCGTCATTACTAAACCCCCATATATAACTCCCGTCTCGTCTCTGTTTTTTTTTTTTTTTTTTTTTTTTACGAACTATCATTATTATTATTCCAACAACGATGATCGATGCGGCGATGATGATAATGACATGTGTTGTGATGATAGCGATTAATAAATACGTCGTTATTACAATCATTATTATTATTGTTCTAAACATCTTTCGTTAGCTATACATAACGCACATCTTTGAACGTGTTACAGGAAATGGAATGTCTAAATGGTTTTCAATTTTTTTTCCTCGTTTTTCTTTTCTTTTTTTGGAGAGAATTGGACATTTGCGGGCTGAAGGGCGGGCAGAAAAGTTACAAATGGAGAATCCACCGCCTCTATTCGGAAATTGAGTATATTTAACAGCAGAGCCAGCTCCGCAGCTTTTGTTATTCGAATATGGAGTTATATTAACCGAAACACGAGGACCGGGAGAAGAAACATTTATCGTAGGATTTTTCTTTTTTTTTTTTTTTTTTGGTCGACAATTTCACGATACTCACCTCCTCGAGGGGATTCTTTTCATTCAAGGAGGCTGTATCGTTACATTTCCAGTCGAAAGAGATTCGGAGAGAATTTCAATATTTACCAATTCACTAAAAATCTGAAAAAAAAAAAAGAAATAAGTTTTGAAAAAAAAAAAAATTTTGATCATAAAAAAAATTCTTATTCAAACAAATAAAAAAATATTCAGAAACTCTTACGGATCAATTTTATTGAACGATTTTTTAATTTATTTTTTCCCCTAAATTGTTAATAACTTTTTGGCAAATATATTGCAAATTCAATTTTCTCAAGCGTTCTACATGGTTATTTTCGTTTTAGATTTGTATCCCGTTGGAAAGAATTCGAAATTATCTCTGAATCTGACTTTTAGCTGAGACAACGCAACGATATATCCTCCCGAACCGAACAGAGTCTTTGCGATTATTTATCTTTAGTTCGTCGCACACGTGTAGTTACGGCGGACGACAGCATTATTTTTTATGTATTTTTTTTTACTACGAATGCCAGTTAATATTGCACATTGCAGTTACAAACTTCGCGACCGTCGGAGCGGCTCGTTAAACTTTTTTTTTCGCTCGCGACTCCATGAATAACGTATATTAACCATATTCGACGTTATTTTACACAAGTGACCCAAGAGAATTCGAGTCCCGAGTCCTTATTACAATTATTAATACATTCACGATAATTAATTATCTTCGCGAAATTTCAATCGATTCCTCTACGTCCGACGAGTAAAATGTCTCGAATTTCGCTATTCTTTCTTTTTTTTTGTTTAACTTATTCTCCCTGTTTCATCATTATTTTCTCGTTTTTTTTTAATCCCCTTCCGTTTCTAGTTAATGAGCAAATGGTCAACTTTGAATTAGTTTACCTCACAAAAAATCTACGTGTCTCAATTTTAAAATTGTAGCTCTAGCGCTCCTATGGCCACGAGAGTCCCTCTACCAGTCTTTTTTCCGTCTCCGTACCCTAAGCATTTTTTTAATTCTTTCTTTTTACTTTTATTTTTAATTTTTTTCCATTTAGCCCTTCGTGTATTGTGTTCGTATGCATGTGTGAACGTGTGTATTTTTTTTTTCACTTGTTTCGTTTAGTTAATCGACTATACATATCTCATTTTTTTGTTTCAATTGAGCCGCGAAGTATCGGTTATTTTTCGCCGATTCCTTTTTTTCTCTACTCATTTATGGCACAAGTTAATTTGGCGCGCGAGCGTTGCTTCATTTACTTCAGAGGAATATTCATTTATTCCACGGAAGACTGTAATCAGAGATCTCTCTTATCCTGTCGTTTAAACGTTTCTAGCAAATTTCGCGGTACATATTTGATTCTTTCTCGCGATATATCCTTCCGATGGGGTTGGGAGGCGTTATCCCGAGCGAAGTTTAACCCAATGGTTTGTCTTAATTACGCGAGTATCGCGTTAGATGCAGTGTACCGGTTATTTTTTTCCTTTTTTTTTTGCTACAATAAATTCATTATACCTGCGGAGCAGCGGAATCTGTCTCTTTATCTCTCTCAATTACAAACTTCGTTCTTCGTCGCGAGCCCTCGAAGTTCCGCGAATCGTTTCCCATTGACGATAATCGCGATTCGTTCATCGGGGGGAATCCGTGTTGACGGTGTCGTCAGCGATGATCCCGAGCGGAGAGTTCGCCCGCCGACGATCCATCCGCGGCGTCGATCGTTCGCTAAAGTCGCCACAGACTCGATCTTCGGGCTCCGGCTGTGGATCCTGCTATACATAGATATTCGGACATCCGATAACATCCCCCGAACACATTGCGATACGAAAACGAACAATTAATTTTACTCATGTCGCGCGATTATCTAACGAGTTCGCTTGTATTTTTCTCTCTGTCTCTCGACGACGAGAGAAAATCCAATTGCTAATCTAATCGTAAATAATTCAAATTTAATTCCAACCTTTTTTTTCGTTACCCTTCGTCTCGGTCGACATTGCCGAATTATGAATTTTGGAAAAGAAAACAAAAGTCTCTCGCTCTCTCCTTGTTTTTTGTGTTTTTTTTTTTTGGTTTTTTTTTGGCGTCTCTCCCTCAACGACAATCGCGCTATTCCTATCTATAGTTGTACCGACCAGGATGAAAAATGGAAACCATCTCGACCGGTAGACTTCCGCGTCGCTTGACCGACGGCTCCGGTATCGAATCTCTCTTTGAAAGATCGCGTTTGCAACCGGTCCACTTGCCGTTATCGTTGTCGTCCACGTTACCGCCGGCGAACATTTCCGGCCCCCCGCTGCTACGACGTCTGAGCGTTTTTTTACGATTTCGCGTTTTTCCGTTAACGCTGTGTCGTCCGAGAAGATCGCGACGAAGTTCCGATATGTCGGCGGGGACGGAGCCTCGCCTAGGGGATGGCATTCCTCCGGAGACCGAGGACGCCTCGGTTACTCGCGTACTTCCATTATTGTTGTTGCCTGTGTGAGCGCCGTTGTTGTTGTTATTGTTGTTGTTTATGGGAAAATTTTCTCGTTCGTCTGTGAAATGACATTGAAAAATTGAATAAACAAGAAAATATAATATAATCTTTATATATTAGAAAAAGGTTTTCGTTGTCGCCGCTGTCGTGTCGCTAGATGGGAGTTAAGACACAATAGCCTTCGAGGCTGTAGCCTTCGAGGCCGTTAGCCTTCGAGGCTAACGGTTACGAGGGGCTAAACTCACCGAATTGCTAATAATAAGAATGAAAAAATAATGTATACAATTCGATTGTAAACCGAACCGAGACTTACCGGCACGTAGAAAGACATTCTCCAACAAATTCGTGAGAGCCGCTTCTTGGGGAAGACTTGCGCGCCTTGGCAACGGCACATTTTCACCTCGAGGACCCAACGCCGCGCGGAAAGATCCACTTGCTGTAGACAAAAAAAAAGGATATTGAAACTGCGGAACTGTTTTCTCGAATAGAATGTCAAGACGATAATATATTTAATATTTATGAGATTTTTGTTCGCATATGAAACAAGAGATGGCAATTACCTTGTTGCACAGTAACGTCTGTTGGTACGGAGCCGCGTCTGCTACTGTGACGATCGCTTCTCGGTGCAACGGCAGCGGCAATTATTGGACTGTCGTCGAGCCTCGATAAAAGTCCGACGGGAGCGGATCCTCGTCTCCTGGCCCATGCCTATTGGAAATATACGTTTGTCTTTCAAAAAAATCGGCTGCCATATCAATTAATGAAAGTGTGTCGGTAAATTTCAAGCTAAAAATGAGATCGAGATAGAATTTCTAATACTTCCCAAAGGAATAAAATTTTTAAAGAAATGAACCATTTAGAAGACGCTGAGGACATTCGTTTCGCATCATTCGTCGGTAATGAAGACTAAAAATCGCAACATTACGAACAAATTTTTCTATCGAAAAATTGAAAAAAACAATGTGTTTCGTTTTTGAGTTTTGTTTTGCTTCCTTCGTGAAAAATAAAAAGAGTAAATTTAGATAGAAATTAATTGGTACCTGACTAGTTCTCCGCGACGGAGCGACAACGCTTTTGCAATCCTCTGTTCTCGGATCAACGTTCTCCTTCATTCTTCCATCATCGCTGAGCTTCGCAATTTTATTGCTCCTGTGTCTCATACTCTCGGAATCTCTCTTGGCTCCGACGTTAACGCCCTCATTACTAGACGCATCTCCGACGCTGGGCCTACGATCGCTGCCGCTGTCGCTGGAGGATGAAACGCCGCTTTGGACGCCCGGCGATTCCGGCGGACTACCGATGAAGAATACCTTGTGAACAGTCAACTCGGAAGTAACGGGAATGGCCGTGAATCGTCTACCGCCGTTATCCCCAGAAGAAGCGCCCCTCGTTTGCGTTAACGGACTCGAATATCTTCGCATTTCCGCGTCTCTCGACTTCTCCGCGAGTCGCGAGACTCCTGAAGATTTCGCGACGCTCGCTGGCTGTTCTCGACTGCATTCGGAATTATCGGAATTTTCTCTAATCTCACATCTCAATTCCGATATCGGTGGTTCCTCGACATTCGAAGTTACAGTTGCCGTCCCACCGATCAGCGAGGCGTACAACATTTGCGTCGGATAAGCTTCCTGAGCCGACGAGGGTCTTCGGTGTCGATGTTTGAGTCCCAAGAGATTCGGATCCTCGGTGTGGACCGCTTGGACCGAATGACGCCTCGGAAATTCGGCGCTACGCGGCCCGATATCGAGACTATGTCTCGTGAGATCGGAGAACGCCGATTCGCGACGTCTCGACCCTCTATGATTGTCCGATATTCTGTGTTCTCGAGACGCTCTCGTAGTTTCAACGGGAGTTCTCAAGTTTTTCGAACAATCGCAATCCGACGCGGTGCAAACGGAACAGCGATGATTGGACGACGATTTATCGATCATCGAACTCGGCTCGGAAGACGATGGACTGTCGTCGGCCTCCATAAGCGTCTCTGTTCGGCATTTCGACATCTCAGCCGTTGTCGACATGTAACGAATTCTCACGTACGGCTGAAGCGGTGGGAAGGTTTGCTGTCTCGTGAGATGCTTCGTCGTTAGAGACATTGATTTTTTTATCTCCGGTTGCAAAACCGTCGATATCCTCGAAGCTTCGGCGCTGCTAGTTATACTCGCTATACTCGGTTCCGGTAAAAGATTCTCCGCGCTTACGGGACGTTCGTACGACGAACTCGCGTAACCGGCCGATTCGTAAACGCTGCTGCGCGACGAAAGCAACGATACGGAGCTGAGCTTTCGAAGCGTCTCGTCGCCGTTTCGGTCGTCGAGGCGACAAAGAGAATGTTTTCGTTGTTTCAAACGATCGCTAGGTAAACTTTCCCTTCGGCTCGTCGAACCACGCGGCGCGAGCGATAGGGGCTTCGATACGCTCAACGGCACCGAGTGGCGTCGATCGACTCGCCGGTCGCGACTGATCGACGAATCGGGCAAATTAGGATCATTTTCGGAAATTAGCGGTACATCTATCTCCGGGAGCAATAATTCGACGCTCGCCGATAATTCTTGTTCCTCGTCGGAATTCGAGGAATTTTGGATTTGCTCCGTGTCGGAAATCTCCGTCATTGCTTTCTCCGTTGTTTCTTGGGCTATCAATGCCTCCCAACGCTTTTGATTGCCACGCAAATGCAGCATCAATGAAACACTCAGTCCATCGCCCAAAAATCTATGCCACTCTTCGTATAATGGCGTTACAACGAACTCGAAAAAACCCGCCTGTATCTTTGGAATACTGATAGTCTGTCGATCGCACAATGGCGTTACCGAGAGATTCAATTGTCTCTCGTAATCGCCCTGACGGAAGAATTCTTCGCAAACCTTGTAGGACCACTTTCTCGATATATCCCATGGCCTGCAGGGGTTCGAGATGTCGGCGCACTTTAAGGAGATCTGAAGCACGAAGTGACGATTCTCCGGTCTCTCCATATCTAGCGCATTCTTATCGAGATAACTCTGAGGAAAAAGAAATAAAGTTAATGAAATATTAAAGTTGAATTTTTTGTTTTCAATATCGTGATATTTTTTTTTTGGGATCTTTGATACGTTTACTTCTCGGAACATAATTACTTTATTAGCTGCTATAGGTTTTTGAGAAATAATAATTTATAATGTTTTTCGACCTTAAAAATTTAATTTTTTCTGATTTTTCGTGACGGAAAAAAAAAATGTTGTGTAAAAAAAAAATTAATGCATTTTACTTGGTTTTCGAAAAAAAAATTGTGAGAAAATACAGTATTTTTTTTAGTGAAAAATTACTGTAGGAAAAATACTGTACTGTATTTTTACCTTAAAACGCGTGAGAAACTCCTGCTGTCTCGTTATGTCTGTAGCGAGAATTAGAGAGCTTATGTGACGCTGAAGTTCGGGTCGAACCTGCGCTGGCAATTGTTCGGAAACTCCGCTCTCGAGAAGACATCCTATAGCCGATCTCCAGTGATGATTTTCCAGAACCGACGTATTCTGAAATTAAAAATCAAGAAAAAAAAAAAAAGAAAAGTTAGACGAGTGACTGAACGATTTCGAGAAACGTAGTTATTTGATTCGATGTTTCACCTCATATAGGGTCGCGAGATGATTGCTCGTCGCCACCAGAAAGGGTTGATTAACGCCCGGATGATCGAGATCGTGGGTCACAGCCGCTATCAGCGATGCCATTATCTCCAGACTACTGAGATGCCGTTTTATCTGCGAGAATACCAATGTTTAAGGTTCATCCGTTTTTTTTTCTCGACGTTTTTGCGCGGTGAGTTTTTTTTTTCGTTAACATTTGATGGTTTATAAAAGGAGAATGAATGATCGTCCTATGGAGTAAACGACGATGTTGGATCTTTTTTCGCACCGTATTCCATTTATTTACGCAGAGAATTTGCATTAAACCTTCGGCTACCGGTACATTCAATTTTCAGAATTTTTTTTGTCGCCATATCTTAATTTTCTAACGATAAACTTACTTTTTCTTCCTGAAGAAAACAGTGCATCGCCTGCGTAACGTCAGTCGCGTGTATACTGTTGTGGTATGGATTTGTACTATGGTAACCCTCTTCGATCAAAGCTGGTAAACGGGTGAAAGGAAAAGAAATAAAATATTGAAAAATACGACGGTCACTCGAGGATAGAGATGCAAAAATATCGGTTTTTTTTTTTTTCGGTAAAAAATGTTAAAGAATCGTAATATTTTTTTCGGAAATTCACCGGGAATTTGTAAAATTTTAAATGACTATAAGATCAAACAATTTTATGATCGATGAGATACATTTTAAAGTCATTACGTACCGATTTTTTACGGCAAAATTACCGATCACACTGCGTTTTCGCGTCTCTAGTCTCGGATAATAGTGACGGATCGCCGGAGAAAAGAAACAGTCGACTTACCAAACAGTTTCCACACGCGAACGACGTCGAGTTGAAATCGTTGGAAAAGTCCGTACCATTGGAAGAGATGGACGCATAGAACGGGCAAAGAACGACCTGAAATTTCGCGAGAACAACGATAGAGAAAATGAAAATTGACAAAATTGAAAAATAAAAAAAATGGTACCGCGCTTGACTTTTTTTTAATTTATTTAAATTACCTCCAGTAACGGTCTCCAATGTGAACGCGTTGAATCGCCAATTGCCGGCCCTTTGCAGGACGCACTGTTGACAATTATTGAGACAATATTACTTTCAAGTTTTTTAGTTTAGTTTCACAAAAATTCAGTATTTTTTTACGATAAATTATATTTTTTTATTGACAAAGTTTTTCACATTGGGGGTAAATTGCTACCGATTTGTGTTCAAAAAAAAAAAATTCCGGGAAATATTTGATGCGGTGCATTTTTTCGAAACTTTTTATGAAATTACGGAATACGGAAAAAAAATCATTTGACCGAAGCGTCGTTTCGCCGAAATGATATTTTCCGGAGTCGTCTTTTTATTTTCAACCCCTCTTTTTTTTTTTCGCGAGTCTGCTATCTATTCTGCTCGAGTCTCAAGTACTCAAAATTCAAATTCGCGACGAAAACGCAAAATTTACGCATAAAAAGACATAAACCTTTTAAAATGTGATTTTTGAAGGATATTGACGCTTACGCCGCAAAAAAATTACCTGCACTTGACCGTGAAAAATATCATCGAGAAGGCCGGGTTCTTGATTGAGAGATCTGGTGATTAGCCGTTTGCGTCTTCTCTTGTGCATCGTAAGGAATCTGCCGGTGTGCCTTGTTCTGCATCTCGCGATATCAATGTTTTCGATAAGAATGCGATCGGTTTCGGATAGCCTTCGCAGAGTTTCCGGTACTGTTTCGGCCGCATCCGGGTAGGAAGCGGCGGAAGTTGCGGCCAATGGGGATTCCCCGGACGTCGGCAAATCCGCTTTTTCTGTCCAATCGACAAATTGCAACAACCAAAATTTGAAAATCGAGTAAAATTGCATCGCATTAAAAGAATTACTTCGATCCATAAGCCGCCTAAAAAAAATTCCTTCAAATGAATGTTTCAACATTTTTTTTTCGTAATTTTGCAAATTCGCGTATTTTATTTCCCGAGTACATTGAATTTATCATTATTTTAATAATTTTACCTAAAACTCGAACTATTAAAAAATAAATATATAAATAATAAAAAAAAACATTATGAAAATAAAATGAGGATTTTTTTTTTCTAAAAAAAGAAAAATCGCGTTTCCAATTAGAAACGGGTAGATCCGTGTTGGTTGCGCTCGTTGACTCCACCAACACGGCAAATACGGCGCGGCAACGTGCAGCCGGCGGTTTTCTCTAATTATAGAACGCGACGGGATAATTAGTACGAAATTAATCACAAATAGTCGCACCGACACTATACAATGAATTTATACGTTTATTGCGTTGTCGAGAGGCATTTAGGGAAAAGTGAAACACAAAAGCGTCTCTTCGATCGTGCGACGCGTATACGTTTCTTAACGTTGATAGTTACAATTCCGTAAGGTACGTGACTAATGTACTCCGTTACGTATTAACGGGGCCATTGCCACTTGCGCCTCATATTATTATAGCACTCAGTACACATACGAGGAGAATGAGAGGAGACCTCGCGCGGCGTCCAGACGCACACCACTCGTCTTTCTTCCGAAGGCTCGTGTTATCGTGACAAATACATATATCTATATGTATATTTATATGTACAGAACACATCGTATAAGTTGCCCTGTGGATCGTTTTGTCACGTGCTGCGTATTCACAGGATTCTCTCTCTTTACCACACGCCCTCTACTTCCCCGCGATGTCTGCGCTCAACGGTATACTAAAATATACTCCGGTCGCGTGTACCCAACGCGCGGGATTCTATTTCAACCACGTGCCCGAAAAACTCGGCCCGCGCAACCTCTGTCGCTTCTCTTTCTCACGCTTCGATTTAAAACAAAGCCTATCCGCTGCCGCGGAGTTTGTTCAACCGAAACGGTTTAACGTCTATTTATGAATGAAGTATATAACCAGCGAACGATCTGTGGTACCGAGGTAAAACGACCTTTTTTTTTTTACAAATACTGCCGTTCATATGTACTGTAACTACTGGATATTCATACGAACTTCTAAATTTAGATTCTCGATCGCTATCCTCGTAACTTCGGCGTTAATTTAAAGTCGCTTAGTCGCTTTCAATGCCTCATTCATCTTTTGGCTGCGACTGTGTTTCATGAATTGGTATAATAGCTACGATTTTACATATTTTTTGGAATTTTTAGAAAAAAAAATTCGGAAAAAATTTACGAAGATTAATACATCGAAATTTTTTTTTTCTTTTTTTTTTTAATATTCTATGACACTGTGTGGCCGGCTTTGCGTTTTGCAAACCCTTTCGTAGCGTCCGATAGATCGAAAATAAATTTTTTCGAAGAATCACGTGAAATTTTTTTTTGATTTTATGTATTCGAGAAAAAAAGCTGAAAATCGATAAGTTTTGAAATTTTTTTTTTTATTTTAGAAATTCTGAAGAAAATCGCGAATAGCAACACATAGAAATTAATTTTTGTCGAGTGAGCGAATCGGATAGTGAAGTATCGAGTACTTCAGCTTTCGAAATGCAGAATTTTCGAAAATGAAAAATAATTTTAAAGAAATTCATATGTATTGAGAAAAATTACGGAATCAACTTATGCAACAAAAAAAGTTCGTTTCTCGAATGATTTATTCAACAATTTTTTTTCACTCATTTGTCAATAACTTTTTCCTAAACGCCTTCTATATGGTTGAAAATTATCGAAATTTCAGCATCAAATTATTCAAACGATTTCTGAAACGCCAGTCGATTGATTTCGCTGTATCGCGATAACTGTTTTGGTACTTATTTCTCGGTAGTTAACGGGTCAAAATCCAAAAGCCGGACACTTACAAGTCTTCTATCAAACTTCGTCAACGGATCGTTCAGATTCAACGCAATTCCGAACGGTTAATATAAACCGATTATAAATTTCAATTACTTCGAGATGAATAAACTGCCGCCACAGCGTTGTTTAATGATTTTGATATACAATAGAAAATAATATTCTCTGTGATGGATATTGTTTCGTTTATTTTATCGCGTATCGTAATTTCAATAATAATTATTATCAATAGTTTCCGTTGAATAGCGAAACAATGCTGAACACAGCGACGACGAATGCCGGGGGTACGGGAAGTACTCAGCGATGTGGGTAGTTACATTGCGACACGTTTATTCATTGTGCAAAGCATATTAACCCAATTAACGAGGATGCAATGTCGATTGAAATGTAAACGGGTCGATTCGCGACCGAAGATTATATCGCTTTCGACGACGACGACGACGACGGCAGTCGTTTTGCTTGTCGCAATAAGCAGTTGCAGAATTCACCAACAGAGAGACAGAGACCGACGGAGCGGCAACACTCGCGACACTAATTGCCAGTATCGTTGTCGTATCGTTTGTATAGATTAATACATATATATATTCCTTGCAATTCGGTCGAAACGTCGACTGCTACTCGTCTCTAATAAGCAAAGTGGAATACCAGATCGCTGACAATACGCTGGCAGAGAGCGCGGACCTTCTATCCGTAGATACGCCGCAGAGCTGGCAATCCACATTTTCAAATATCAAGGATTTCAAATACCAGATATTTCAAGTATCACATATTTTCTTTCGAAATCGATGTTTCGAAAATTTTTTAAAATTATTTTCGTAAATTTCATTTTTTTGTGGCGATTCATTATTCGCGGATTAAAATTTCGTCATAATCTTAATATTTGCCTTTAAATTTTTTTGAGAACTCAAAAATTGAATTTTTTTCACAAATTCGAATTTAAATGGAATTTGCAATTAAACATTTCGCCGAAAACCGAAAATGTTAATCGGTTTTTTTTTACGATCGAAATATGTAATGAATATTTTTTGTTGGACACTAAAAATGAGAAGAAAATGTGAATTTCGAAAAAAAAAAAAAATTGATAATGTGGGAAATTTTTTTGTAAAAAAACCCACCCGACCTGCGCGCGATATTTCAGGACTAATTAGTATTTCGCTTACCGGAAATTCTGACAAAGACCGCATTTTGTCCTGCGCTGTCCACCGTTACTTCAGCTGTTGGTTTCTGAAGCAGAAAACAAAACAATTTCTGGTTTATTTTTCGGTGTAATGCGGCGATTCAACATATTAATAATATATTTTCTGGCAAACAACGTATTTCTAAAAAAAAAAAAAAAAATCCCTAAAAAAAAAAGTCCGAAAAACTGAACATCGGATTTCGTGTAAAGCGGCGCACGTTCGATCGCAGTTCTCGAGAGAATTGGAAATTGGCTTTAAAACAAGTCTCATGGAGATAGTCAATCTGTCCGTTTCACGCTCTCACACTCCCTCTTCGTATATCGCGGGCTGACTGCCAATTGCAAAATAGGTCAACCTGAATTAAGATTCGTTCTTCGACTGACGGCGAACCCTCCGTCGTATTCTCTAATTCTATCTCTCGTTAACATTCGTTTGTCCTTCGCAGCTTATTCCCTCGAATCTTTGGTCGGAGCAATTTTTTCATTCTTACAGTACATTTGTTACATAAAAATTCGAATGCGTATTCGGCGGTAAAATGAAAAACTATCCGCCAAAGTTACATTTTATCTTTTCGCATTACTGATAATTACTAATTATCTGTATTGAAAAATCGAAGATGCAACGCGACAATAGCGAAAGCATTATATACAGATAATGACTGATAATACGCCTATATACAAGGAAACAAATTGCGCGCTATTGGCTTTGGCATTAAATGGGTCAAGTGGCAATTATGAATCGACGAGAGAGCGAGGGATTGATCAGTCTACAAATTAACGGTCAACGATCTTCTCGTTCTCTTTATCTCGATACGGCCGTTGGACACAATGTGTAAGCAAAATTTCGCGTTGGAGCATTTTTTTTTTTTTTTTTTTTTTTTTTTTTTTTTTTTTTTTTTTTTTTTCGGACTTCAAAAGCTCGAGCTCCAGTTTCCGACTTATACGTCCCTTCAGCTCTTGAGAATCGATTTTTTCTCCCGTGCATTCCCGTTGACTTGGTTTCTATCGTTTTCAGTGAGCCGATCAACTCCCACGTTATATCGTCAACGACGAAAAATAAATCCGATTACGACGATGAAAAACAATAAGAATGGACCCGTTGGAGCAATTGATATTGTTATTATTGAGACTCAGCGTCCGCATGAAAGTTTCGCAACGAAATAAGAAAAATACGAGGCCAGCAAAATCTACTAATATCCGGGGCAAGAAATGCCAACATCTTGAGCTCTCGGCTTTTGCTGGCGTCTCGTTCTATCCGGGAATATACCTAATATCGATTTGCATACCTATCCACTGAAATCCCTACTTGGAGGGATTTCTCTCGGGAGTAAAGCGCCCTCTTCGCGTCGTTCAAAAAATGAGACGAATATCAATGTCAACAACAAATCGCAACCCCCTCTCCCATCGCGAGATGCGAAGAAGCAACGAAAGGTTGTGCAACTGAAATGTGCGATGGACTAAAAAGTTAATCGCAGTCAAAGTCAAACGAGAAGGACGAATGGATAGAGAGACAAACGAAAGCGAGTCATCTCGAGATTTTTTTGTTTGTTTTTTCGGGTTGATTATTGCGCTATATGTTCTTTTTCTTACACGGAATAGAAATAATCGTTTAATGACTCAGGAGTTTTTGAACTTAGCGACGATTATTTTCCGACGGGAAAAAAGTGGGGCATCATTTATTTTTTTATCCATATACATAACTGATTACTGTAAAAAAAAAAAGTAAAAAATATATTTTTTTATATTTACGATTTTTTTTATATTTTTAATTTGTAAATAAGAAAAATAAATAAATATGTGTTGTACGTAGATATTTTCTTAGATTGAATATCGAAAAATATTTTTTTTTTTCCGCAAATTCAAAATTGCATTTGTAATCGCCTTTCGGATTCAACATTTAGCCAAAAAAACCAAAACGTGAGCTAAACTTACGGGATGAACTTAAAATTTGACGCGAAATTGTAATAAACTCCAAAATAAAAATTTATTTTAAAATAAAATTTTTATTTATGAAACCATTCAGTAAAAAAAAAAAAAATTCTACGGTAATCAGTAGTCATGAAATAAATGATAACGCTGTCATTCAAAATTAATTTCGATTATTGATAGATTTTTTTTAACAAAAATCACGTTACGAAATAGAAACTGATGAAAAATCTGCAAAATCTCGCGATGGCAAGTTTCCGCGGGATTACGAAAATTGTTTACGCATTTGTACCTCGACGTTCGATTATTCCGCGAAGGTCTACAACAAGTGCGGGGGCCGGGGGTGCAAAATAAAACGAGTATATCTGCGCGCGCCAACAGGTACAAGCAGCCGTAGAGAAAACAACTGAAGATTAACAACTCACGCCGGGTGTCGTATGTATAATTTGCGCGGATAAGCTACCGGAGTCTCGCCGATTGCGAAATAGCGGAAGTTGATCGTTAAAATCTGCTCGTCTCTCGTCGGTAGGATATATCGCGTGTGCGCGCGCAACTATAGTTATAGGTATATCAGTGAAACGAATCGAGACGGACGAACAAGCTTCGGGACTAATCAAACGAGATTTATGACTCGGATGCTGCGGCGCTTTATGCGGTATACCCCGATAGTATAAACGACCGTCGAGTCGTATAATCTCTATCCGCGTGTGTCGGTAGACACGGATATTATCGAGCTTTTCCGATTGTTGACGGATGTGCGTATGTTAACTAAGGGAGAGAGGAATTCTGAATTTGCACATTGAAAAACTGGAAGGCGAAGAAAATCAGCGAACGAAAAGGAACCCTTAATTAATAACTCTGCGACGTTCGGTGAAAAAATTAGCTTTCCACATTACGAAAAAAAAAAAATTCGATGTTTCTTAATTAAGCATTCATTTTCATAATACGACATCTTTCCGGAAGACTACGACAATTCAAGGGCAATGAAAAAAAAAAAATTTATAGCGATTACGATGTATCGAAAAAATGGCTGCCGCCTGTACTGCACGATAATGGGAATTCGAGTTCGCAGTTAAATTCATTTTTCATATAAAAATTTTTACTTTTCACGTGACAACGTTTGCACCACAAACTCGTCGAGAAATTATTCGGGAATTGGTTGAAGATGGTGAAATTTTATTGCCAGAAAGCTATTTGAAGGGATAGAGGATCGAAGCTGCACGACGCAAAATGGGACAGTGAACGATTTCGCGAAACGCCTTATCATTGAGCGCTTTTTGACGAACAATTGCAATGGCAGTGAAGGCGAATTAATAAATGTATATATCCGAGGGATAGGTAAAGAGAGAGAGAAGGAGAGAGGAAGAGAATAGTGAGTCGATAGCGATAAGAAGATAGTATGGTATTTGTCTACGGAATCTATACTATAGACGGGGTAAAACGCGGCCGAGCGATAATGGAGAAGCGCCTTGAAACTATCGATATTATTTCTCCTCAGGGCGGATCCGGTATTTCTCTCTTTCTCTATCCTCCACCTCTCTTGTCCCGCTTTTCATATCGTGTATATCCATTCTTCCGAGTCCCATCGTCATCGATGCTCCAAAAAGCTGTAAACGCATATCGAACTGCGTTCGTAAGCTCGCGATATTACGTTTTTTTAATATTTAACGAGCCATCGATATATTTTACACATAAGACTCCGGAAAAAAAAATTAAAATAAATAAAAATAATAAATCATAATAATAAATAATTTTTTTAACGATATAAATCGTATAATCGTATCATCGTAATCGTAATTGTAATCGTAATCGTAATCGTATAATCGTTTTATAACGATATTATTTAAATTTTAACGATTTATTTTCCATTTTCACCGAACGGTTCGGAAATCGAGTGAAATTTTTATTTATTTTTTAAATTAACTGGAATACGCATTTTTTTTAATGCGTTGTTTCAGGAAAGATTTTGAACTGAAATTCCAAAAGAAAAAAAAAATGTAATCGCTCTTCCGGTGCCGATGTAAATACATCTATTTTTCAATATTTTTTACCAATTTTTTTTCATAAGTCTCCCAATGCATGTAGCTTTAGATAAGAGAACATTATTTCCTCCCATAGTAAAAAAATTTACTCCATTTTCGAACCGCTAGCTATATGCCGTTAATAACGTTATCGCAGAAACTTTTACTCGACGCCCTACGTTTCCGACGTTTCTCAACCCTTATATTTGCATGACGTCGACAGGCGTTTCCGAATTGAAGAAAAAATAATTTTCAACAATAACCACGTCAACTTGCCGGTTATCTTGTTTGCAAACCTCATCGTATCACTCGTGAATACCATTGCTATTTTTATATAAAAAAAATAAAAGTATTAGCCACTTTACGGCATTATTACAGATGCGATCGTCAAAAACTCTATTTTTAACCCTCCAGCGGGGATATCCGCATTAAATATAATTATTGTTATCTGACATCGATTTGCCGTAATTTCCGTGTTTCAGAGTATTTTTTATTCATTTATCTTTTTTTCGTCTTTTTCTTATGCTATATATATAGATATATTTTTTCCACAATATAACTTCCGAATTAGTAAAATGTCTATTTCGTAATTTTAAGTCCAAGAAAAACTAAATCCTTGTATTTCGCATGATGAAAAAAATTTAATAAAAAAAAATGAAAAGACAACAGTTCGCGCTGTTTGCCTGGTCGGCTGTACATTCGTCGAGTGCGCTTTTCTCCCCATTCTCGGTAAGAACGTTTGCCCTCCCCCCCCCCTTCCCCGACGACAACGCGAACGATGTCGACGACGTTAACCCCATTCCGTCGCGTAACATCGTCTCGCCTACTTAACGCGATTACCACCGGAGCTTTTCAGCAACGAAGGAGCGAATGAGCGCCGAAGGAGAGGCCCTCGCGGCCTCTTGAGAGACCCCAGTGCGGCCGATCGGTCGTCGCTCCCCGATGACGTTCGCACACGCTTTCCCCTATGGCCTGTGTCTTAGCCCACACCGCCCGCCAGCATCGAGGTGGTGGCTAACTTTAGTGACGTCATAGCGCCTCTCGGGTCACGTACACTGGAATTCAGGTCGACTCTACTATAAACGTTGATCTCTCTTTTCCTCGTTCGTCGATCCTCTTTCGTACGTATTCTACCCTCATTCTTCGATTCCACCGCTTCGTCCTCGCGCCTAATAATCGCCGATGAAATACATCTATCTCCGTGTCTCGTAAGAAAAAAAAAAAAAAAAAAAAAAAAACGCGTATCGAAAGTTCCAAACATCGCGCCGCGGATCATTCAATGCCGATTTCTGGTTTAATTAATGCTTATGTATACACATGTTTTTTTTTTTTTTTTTTTCAATCATTCGCCGATAAAATACATCTATCCCTGCGTCTCGTAAAAAAAAAAAAAAAAAAAAAAAAAAAACGCGTATCGAAAGTTCCAAACATCGAGCCGCGGATAACTCAATGCCGATTTGTGTTTTAATTAATGTTAATATATATATATTTCTTTTTTATCAATCATCCATCGAATTTCATTGGATGGCTATTACTCGATTGATAATCGTTGTATCCCGATATCGTTTATATACTAAAAATAACTCGCATTACAACGAGGTCCGCCGGACAGACTGTAGGTCGAGGTCGGCGCTTCTTTGACGCATCTACTGGTATAATAAGTGAGTTACATTGAACGAACAGTGCACGCATACGCGAGTTTTTTTCTTCCTTTTTTTCATAAAGTCACTATAGCTGCGTGCAACTCCTCTCAACTGTAATAATGTAATGAGGGCAATTCGTCTTTTGCAACAGATGATCATTGACTCGTTGGATGAATGAAGAAAAAAAAAAAAAAGAACGGTATGTAGGAAAAAGAGGGGCAAAATGGACAGCCGGGAAAATATGGTCACACGGAAACGAAAATAATTTAAAGGAGTAAAGAAATCAGTGGAAAAAAAAGAAATTAAATTTGAAAAAAAAAAAAAAAAAAAATCTCAATGTAAAGTATACGAGATAAAAAAAAATTATTTTTTTTTTGGTATCGTAGATACACCGCAATAACAGTAATGCCAAAAATTGCCGAATTCGCGTGAATATCGGTAACAGATCGGTAAATCGATGATTTTATTTTATGATTTCGTCGCTTCACCTCGATGACCTACGATCGGTTTCTCGATGTATCTATCATCGCATTCGTAAACTTTTGCAAACACAACTTCGCACCGTCTTTCCGATGTTGCAAATGCGCGCGTACGCGTGCGCGAAGTCATGAAGCCTATAATAATGCGTAACAGTCTCAAGCGCCTGAAGGTGCAACATCTCTCTCTCTCTCTCTCTCTCTCTCTGTTGTCATCTACTCATCTCCTTTAAAAACTTGGCGCGTCTCGGAGGTTTGCGTGAGTGGGTTTTTGCGCTCCCAAGGATCTCGTGACAATTATCGATCGAGGTTAACTATAATTAACTCGCTCATTGTCTTTCTATATACAAATTATCGTAAGAAAAAAAAAAAATTCCTGTTGAACGAGTGACGATGACGTTTTTTCCACTTTCGTTCAAATATCTCCAGAGATTCGCTCTCCGCTCAAGTTTACCGCGGGATAATCGCACACGCGAATCTTACGAAACGTGAATCGAAAATTTGCGATAAACATGAAGAGAGACCCAAAGTGTTTAGACAGATACCTTTGGGCCCGAAATGCACATTCAGTGTATTCGGTGAAAGATTCTTCTTCTTCTTCTTCTTCTTCTCGAGAGAGAGAAAGAGAGCAAAACTTCGACAGACAATCCAACAGCCGATGGACAATCGAAAGAAATAGAGAGGAATTGGTTGACTTGAATTCCGCGATAAGTTGAATAAGTTGCGCGATAAGTTAAATTGCAAGGATGCAAAATATGTAAAATCATTGATGCACTTTTTCTTGCAGAGGGGGCATTTTACCAAATCTCTTGAGCTTCGAGGGAATTGTTTCGTGTAGCAAACAATTCCGAGTTATGCAAAGCGTTTCGTCGTCGTATACGTATAGAACCGTAAGAACCGACGAAGGTCTCACGAGATCCGTTCGTTGCTAAGGCTCTCTTCCACTTACGGTGAAAATAGCTGATGTATACGTAAGAAAAAAAAAAAAAAAAAAAAAAAAAAACGAGAATACAAGTCTCTTCTGTACTGAGCGTTAGCCGTCGTCATGAAAGTGTCGAAGGTCAGGATAGAACATTCTAATGTATCCACATCCCTCGAACGAAATGAAATTCAACGAGTAATACTTCGCGCACGTCGCTACTGTTTGCGACTTCTGCAATCGACAAAATTCGTACTTTTTGCCATTCGACACGTTCGTTATTTTTATTTTTTCGTGAATCATTCCATATTCTCTCTCTCACTCTTTTGACTCACCAGAGTTGGTAACTCTTATTCGTGAAGAAACAGAGAGAAATAATACGCAGGAAATGAATATTTATGAACCAAAAGCGCCGCATCGTCCGTAACGCGTCCTTTGGATAATTTATGAAAATTAATTTCCATCACTCGGTAAGTATTTCAATTTTCGTTTTCAAACTCCGAACTCGTGCGTCGCTTAAATTTCTACATTGTTTCAATAACTTTCGAAAACGGGTATAAAAAAATCGTAAATTTAACAATCACACGATTTTTTTTTAGTGGATAATTAACGAGACACTCGTATTCCACTTTGCAGTTAAATCGAAAAAAAAAAAAAAAAACGAAAAAAAAAAATGTTTTTAGATAATAACAATCATTTATTAATATGAAAAGATTATAATTAATAACAATTTGTTATTTATATTATTTAATTATTTTTATTATACTTCTATAAAAACCAATTATTATGATGTGTAACGAACGATTTTTTTTTTTTTTTTTTTTTTCGGAAAGCGGGATAAATTTTTCATTATATTGTCGTTATTATTATTTACAGCGCGGCTGCGTTCGGAGTACTGGATATCGTATAATTGTTTGTTGACCCGACGAAACTTTAGCGCAAACTTATTAATTGATATTCCGAGGATTTATCGCTGTCCCCGAAAATACCCCGCGGTCACCGGCAGCGTCCGATCTCTTCCCCACGTAATTGCAGTCGCGAATATAGCAGCCGCGGAGGTTCTCACGGATTATTTATATTTAACGCGCCGCGAAGGAGGTGGCAATGGAGGGGGGTGGCGCAGGAGCCACAGGAGAGTATATATAGTTCGGAAGGTGATTCTAGTCGCCGTTTATGTGGTATCGTTGATGACGGATGAAAATGACGGGGCAGAGAAGAGGGAGAAGCGATCGTGTGAAAAAAAAAAAAAAATACACGCATTTCTTGCGCTATAGAAGTTTCTACTAAAAATACAATTTTTTTTTGGGAATTTATTTCTATCGCTCCCTATCTCGCGGATTACGAGAGATCGAAATAACGTCAATGGAAGTCCCAAACACACACGACGACGTTTCGATTGTTTCGATTTATTTCGATTATGCGAAAAAAAATGATTAAAAAAAGTCTTAAATTATCGTTAAATGCAACCATAACGCCGGTGGTTGTGACGATGCGATTGCCTTTTTTTTTTTTTCTTTTTTTACAATTTGTTTTGGTACCGAATTTTACTTCAGTCGCAATTTTTACGCTCCTATGACCTCTGTTAAAAAAAACCCGAATCGGAACGCAAAAACAATATTGCAGGTTGACAACGTAAAAAAAAAAAAAAAAAAAAAAAACAGTTTTTCGTCGATGCTGAAGAATTTATAACGTTTTGATTTTGGTGAATCGTAAAGTGGGTATTCGAAGGTTTCTCTCCTCATGGACGCTGACAACTGTGGAAATCGGAGGAATGAAAATTTTCGTATCCAAAGCACGTTTCGTAGATCGAACTTGGCGATTGACCTGCTTTGCTCGTTGATCCGCCGCCGAGACGATGTCTCCGCTGTTCTACCCATCGCCGCGACGTGCCTTTTGCTGCGTTACTCCCGCCACTTTTTATTTTTTTTTACATCGACGATAGAAATAAAAATTTTCTCGATATCGTCCCCTCGTCGAGTCGCTCTCAATCTTTCGAACGATTTTTGGCTATAGCTCTGTTAGGCTTATCGCGAATGAATACTCATAATGTTTACGAAACGAGAGAAACAACAATTGCAAGGATTCTTTAGCACTCCAGAGAAACAAATACCCGAGAAAATAGTGTGAAATTTCACCGTTTGAAACTGAATATCCGCGATGTAACACAAGAGTGTACAACGAGACCTAAGGGAAGTATATATACGAGTATTCGGCGTCATGCATCGTTTTTTCAACACCCAACCAAAAAGGTGGAGCGGTGCGCATTTGCCTTTGAAGCGAATTTATCGGTTTGGCGTCCGAAGAGAGAAACAATTTTTTTTTTTTCGATCTGTAAAAGTATGTTATATATATATATATAAACCATTTCAGGGGGAGTTTTTTCGTTTTTACGAAAACGATATTTTCATTTCGTGTTTTTACGAATCGTCGAGACTCGCGAAAAAAAGAACGTATACGAGTTGTTGCGCAATGCATCGGGTTCGCGAATTTCGATGTTTTCTTTTTTATTTGCGAATGTATTTCATTTTTTTTTTAGATTAATCGTATGTCAATATTTTTGAGTTCATTTTTAGTGAAATCGAAATATCAGGATGTAAGGAAGTTGTCTGTCGAAACGGAGATATAGTGAATGTTATAGAAGTCGCAAATTTTTGAAGGAAATCAACAACGATAAATCGTAAAAAAAAAAAAAAAAAAAGGAATCTCTTAAATCGCTCGGCTCCAACCAACTCATGCGTAGTGTTCGAGAATTAACCATTTCAGGTCGAATTTTTTGTAATATTCAAATTTTTTTTTAGCAACATCGGAATTGTTATTTTGTAATGTTATGATGATCTTTCCGCGAATCCACGAAGTTAAGAGCAAAATAAACAAATAAAAGTTATACCACGTCGATATCGCGATTTTTTTTTTTTTTTTTTTCGACTAAAACCTCCATCCACGGGGGGGGGGGGGGGGGGGGTGTCGATTGTCGAAGTCAATGCTGAATGAAATTTTACTACACACTCAGGTATATCTCGTCACACATATTACGTTATAAAACCTCCGCGTGACTATCGAAACTCGATACTCCGTGTTGCCGCTATATCTCTACTCTCCCTTCGTGTTCGATGCCGGAGAAGGCGACGTAGTGATTATTTTAAGATCACAATATACCCACACAGCGAGGGGGGAGCGGTCGGAGGATTCATGTGTGGCATTCAATGCCGTCTCTCACAGTTTATTGCTTGATTTATAATTAATGAAACTTCGCGAGCTCCGGGCGTCAGCGGTTGTTGGCCTTTGTCGAGTCTCGTTGATCACAGAGTGGACAATACGTCGCGCCTTCGGATTCGTCAAATTCGTCAAGTTAAATACCGATATATTTCGATCAATAATTCATTAAAATATTTTATTGTTGTAACACCGGCTGTTTGGACATCGAATCAGTAAACAGTCGATATGGAAATTGTGTTATGGTGTTCGATAGATCGAAAAATAGGAGATAACCAGTCGAACGTGGTAATCAATGATTTGTAATCGATTGTGACATTAACTACAGTTGAGAAAACAATAAAAAAAAGATATATCACACTTCCGCAATATAAGGAGAGCGTCTTTGTTCGATTCTGTTTCAATAAAGCGCGAGTAACGCTATGCCGCTTGTTCGCTCCATATTTTCCGCTCGCATTGACAACGGCTGATAGACGATAAATTAGACGCACCGAGAGGCCAACGAAGCCGATAGAAAATGTTTGTGCGTTAACCTTCCAAAGATCTCAGGCAAATACATAAATTCGTTGATAATTCGAACGCCAAAAGTTTAACTGGGATACGAATTGTTTATGTATGAAAATTGTGCCCCCAAAAACATCGCGCGTGCAGTGAAGAACTCATTCGAAATCGACGACACTCCGGTTTATTCGGACGCATAGAGAAATATAAATATTCTGTTTTTTTTTTTTTTCTTCAATTATACTGAACCGCTTTTATCGCTTTGTTTTTACGATCGTATTAATTAAAAATCTGCGTATATATGTGAATAACAAGAGAAGCAAATTTGTTTGTCGTCGAGTTCGAACGCAATGCAAAAAATTTGCCAACTATCGAACAAATTTACATGCCATTATCTTCAAACTATTCGTTTTCAGAGCGAATCGTGCATTGAGTCAACACTCCGCTGATGAATCCACACCGTTGTATATTTAATGAAAAATCTCACTTGCATGGCAATTCAACTCGTTGGTTTGTTATTTTATTCCGTAACTCGATTATTCTACGGGCCGCAGTGTGCCGTATCCTGAACCTGTATCGCATTTGTTTCATAGAAAAAATTAAAAAAAAGATGGCAGCGGTCGTAGAAAAATTGGCGCAAAGAATTAGTCGCGAATCGATACTCACGATTTCTAAGCATTTATTCTGTCAATTTAATTACTGGCGATGATACATTTTCACGAATTTTTGTGCGGAAAAATATATTCTGCCATATTGTGTACTATGTTTCGTTATATATAAATTTATAGAGTATATATTATAATTTTTACAGCGACGATTAATAAAATGATGTAAAGACGGGTTATTTGTCTATTCTTCGCGTATTCATTCATCGGGACTTTGGATACCGTTTTATCGCTGTTTTACCGATGTCTATTATCAAAAAATCCAATAAATATTATTAAATAAAAAAAATTGCAGAAAAAAAAAAATTTCAAATTTTTACGTGTTTTGTTGTGTATTTTTATTCAAATGATTTACTATTCGAAAGCTGAAAATGTTGATATGTTGCTTTCGTGTTCATTGAAGGGATTCAAAAAACGACCTCATTTGTTGCGTAAGTATCGAGATTATTGTACTGAGTGGTATCTATCTATTTGTCTGCTCCACGCCGACCATCAGACCGATCATCACCTCCCTAAAGGACCGCCATACCTCCGTAGGCCGCCATATTATTTATATGTTGGAAGATTGTAAGTCTAACTGTTTGTCTGCTGCACGCCGAGCATCAGGACCGCCCTACAGGGCCGCCATACCTGCGTAGGCCGCCATATTATATATATCAGAAGATTGTAAGTCTAACTGTTCGTCTGTCCCATGCCGGCTATCAGGATCTCCCTACTGGACAGACCTACTTTCGTAGGACATCGTATTATTCGTATTATTCGTATATTGGAAAATTGCATGTCCGTCTGTTTGTCTGTCCCATGCCGACCATCAGAACCGCCCTACCGCCGTAGGACATCGTATTACGCGTATCTTAAAAAATTGCATATCCGTCTGTTTGTCTGTCCCATGTCGACCATCAGAACCGCCCTACCGCCGTAGGACATCGTATTACGCGTATCTCAAAAAATTGCATGTCCATCTGTTTGTCTGTCCCATGCCGACCATCAGGCCATCCCTACTGGGCATCCCTAACTCCTTGGAAACGCGTATTGTTAATAATTGGAAAAGTTGGCTGTCCTATCCAAATATGCCGCCCATTTCCGTAGGACCTTCTATTCCCGATAACGAGATTTTGTCCGGTTATCAATACTCCCAATCATCGGAGTCCTTAATTATCCTAAATCCACTTTAAGGAAACATCTTCCACGAGTTTGGAAGGCAACTGCTCTCGCAATCCTCGTAAGAAACGGGCGCTATTGACCAACTTGATAGTAACATACGAAGCTGAATTCGTCGATTAACGCCTCGTATTCGATAATTGCGAGGAATCAATGAATATCTCACCTCCTGTTGAACAGACTCTTTGAGACGATGAAGACTACCGAACGAAACCGGTGGTTTTGGAAACGACGGTGTGACGCTTATCGTGCATCGACCAACGCTTCCGCTCGATTGTTGAAGCTGCTGCTGAATTTGGACACCGTGCTGTACCTGCGCCTGTGTTTGCATCTCCGTCGCCAATTCCTCGTAGCATGACTCGCCGGAACCCCGTCTACTACCGGCAATGCACATGGCACGACGAAATAGACTCGCTAAAACGGCACAGAGACCGCACTGCATTCCCGTGGCGCTCCCACGACTAGATAGCGACCCACCGTTCGGGCGTCGACGGGTCCGAGTCCCGCGGGAATCCTGTTCCCGCTTGTGTGACGCCAGCTTTCCGTCTCTTCTCGCACGAGCCACAATACCGTCGGGTTCCAGTGACGACGACGACGAACGCGATACCGACGATGCCTGCTTTCTCTTGCTACGACGTCGTCTTTCTTGATTATTCTGTTGATGTTCCTGCCGCCGGTCCCCCTTATCCTTGTATCCCTCTTGCACCATCGACGCGATATATATATATATATATATATTCTTTTTTTTCGTTTTTTTTTTTTTAATACACGACTTACTTTTCCTTCGTTCAACGAACTTTTGTCGATTTTTCTTTTTTTTTTTCGTTTATTTGTAAATCGTAATGTATTCTCTGTCTCTCTCTCTCTCTCTCTTTCGCTCTCGGAATACCAGACGATTCACGGCGCTTTCGATAACCCCGGAGTTCTCCAACCCTCTTTACTCTTTTCTTCCGCAAGCGCTCGCGGTACCAGTCATCTCGGATTCATTTTTAACGCTTTTTTGTTTTGTCATATCAACACAACGAACGTTTTGCCACCAACGAGCGACCGTCGCCTTTGGAGATTCCATTGTCATTGTTAGATTATTTTTTATTTACTAGACGCATTTTTTCGAATCCGACGCTGATAAACGTGTGTTTACTCTATACGCTCTCTCGTTGCTCGTAATAATATTGTCGCTTTTTTTGGGGGGCTTCGTCGTTCGGAATGAATTTTTCGGCTTCTCTCGAATGCTCTTGAGACGCACAACAGATTCCTGACACTAATACTGCTTACGATCTTCGTGTCGCGCGCACTATACAGTACAATCCTTCGTTGATTATCCGCTGAAGATTATTCACGATATATATATATATATATATTTTTTTTTATTTCACGATGTTTTCAACTATCGTTTCACCCGCGTCTTATTTTTCTTCTTCGATTTCGTTGTCAATCTTTTCGAGAGAAACAAAAAACCACTGCTTTCACACCAAAAAAAAAACTCATCCACGTTTTTTATTTTATTATTTTTTTTTTTTTCGACGACGAAAATTCGATTGAATTAATTTTTACGCGAGATTTTTTCACGCTCTTTCGAAACTCGTAGAAAAAACCTCGCGAGAGAAAATTGGACAATTTTTATTTTAAGGCTATAAAAAAAAATTGAAAAAAAAAATATATATATATATCATGAAAAATCATGAAAAATATTACGAACAAAACGCCGCTCGCAACCGATTGCCCGACGAATTTATTGCGATAACTCGATTTTGATGAATTATTCTCGAGAATATTCGGTTCGCAGCGTAGTGCGAGAGATTCGCTGAGAGGGGTGAAGTTAGTTTCGATATATTCACCGAAAAGCTGAGAGACCACGAGGCCGACGTGAACGACAGTGACGACAGGGTTACAGTCTCTCGCCTCGCGAGAGGTAAAAGAGTCGCGTGCAAACGTGAACGCGACGCCGAGCTATAGAGAGGCCGCGACCCAATAAAAGAAAAATGAAATTCTTCGTTGAGTACCTATGCCAGCAATCAAACGCCCTCGCAACGATTATCATTCCAAACGCGTCGCGATTCGATATTTTTTTTTTTTTTTTTTTTCAAATCTTCTCTATGAAAAATGTTAAATACGAAAATAAAAAAAAAAGTGTGCGCAGTTATTCGCGTTTTTTATTCGTAAAATCATTTTTATACCCCCAAAGAATTCATTAATCTCGAACTCCCGAAATCTCGGAACATCGTTGTTCAAAGAAAATCGTTTCGCGCATATTAACACTCGGCGTGTCGTACTACGAACGATCGAGGCAAGCGAGTGCACCTCACCCTCGTATCGGGGCTGCAAAGCTCTTTTCGGCGCTCGACGCCCAAACACTGTTCGGCACTTGTCGTTCGCGGACGATTCTCGTTCTCACGCAGTTATCTCTTTTCTCACCATAAAAAAAAAAAAGAAAAAAACGTATCGTAATTCCCGATAAAATTTGTCACCTCGTATCGTTCTATTCGCCAAATAAACTCAGTCCTCGAAACCCCCGAGTATTTCGATTTTTTTTATTGACTTCCGGTTCTTCATTAACCGCACCGTTCGAAAATATCCCGACAATAATAATAACAATATCGCTAACCGTGAATAAATAAATAAATAAACAAATAAATAAATAATAACAAGAATATAATAAGTTTCGTAATTAATGAAAATACATCGATGTCCGATCGCAATAAATTGGAGGTTATCGGAACGAACGTTTCAGTCTGCCGTTCCGTTGCGCGCTATTCCATATCCCGTCTCTCGTTTGCTCTTTTATCCCTGTTTATAATATTTGTCCGTGTGCGAGAGAGGCGGCGAGCCGTCCGGGTTAAACTTGGCTTAGCCGCCGAGCACACACGCGCGCGCGTTTAACGACACGCGGACGATGCGCGCCGGCCGGCCGCTATGCACGCACTGAAACAACTTTTCGTACCCCGTGCAGAGTAGAGAGAGAATAGTACTCGATGTTCACATCCTTCTTCCTCTTTACAGGCGCGCCAGTGGGGAGGGAAGGGAGGGGAGAGGAGCGGAGCGGAGCGAAAGGGAGGGGAGGGGAGGGGAGACGGGGAATTTTTAGTAGTAGTAGTAGTAGTAGTAGTAATAGTAGTAGCAGTGTAGTATGTATAGTTTAGTCGAACGCGTTGGCTTCGCGTACAACTCCCCCGCTTCTCTGCCGGAGCAGGTCTTTCCTATTCTTCATGTTTCGCCGCTCTTCTTCTCCATCCTCTCTCGTTGGGTTTCTCGTTACTCGACGGGCGCCTTCACCTCGACGAGTACTCTTTTCTCTCCTCACTCCTTTGTCGCACCTCTCTCGGGAATCATCGACTACGAATCGCGAGAAAACCCGAACTCCCCCCTCCCCTCCTTTTTTTCTATATATATATATATATATATATATATCATATGTGTATATATATTACTATATATGTGTGTATATAGATTTAAACGAGACACGCCGGATGCCCGGACCCAGGAACAGACTGTACCTATACTACTCGCCAAACG
Source organism: Cryptus viduatorius (assembly GCA_964006125.1). Classification (NCBI taxonomy): domain Eukaryota; kingdom Metazoa; phylum Arthropoda; class Insecta; order Hymenoptera; family Ichneumonidae; genus Cryptus; species Cryptus viduatorius. The sequence goes on from OZ023226.1 coordinate 3,372,945, forward strand.
AGCCGAACCTGTAGCCGAAGCGAAGGCACAGCCTGCGCTGCTGCTGCTGCCTTCTACTACCTCCGCTCTCCAACTTCTATAACGCGCCTCTGGCGAGAGATCGAAGCGAGCGCGCGCTCGTCGCTCTGCCAAGAGGATCAATATAACAAACCCCTACTCTCGCGCCTTCTCTCCCATACCAGTTGTACCAGAACTCGAGAAGCAGCGCTTCTAGGCACTGGAGAACCAAGCAATGGACTGACGTCGATGCTTTCCCCCGCTGCCTTCGAGACGAGCGAAAATCTAAACAGCCTCGATGCACCTGTGCGTCTCTTTCGTATTGAGTTTAACTCGTTTCTTCACGATTTTTTATATTAATACATTTTTTTTTCTAATCTCGAAGGAGCGCCGAAAAATAGGGGGAATTAAGGTTATATAATATTTTTTCGTTTTTTTTTTTATGGAATTGTTGTTGAGAGAAAAATCTTTGCCATTTTCGACAATTCGCGAAAATATCTGAAGTGCACCGGAAGAGACCAGACGGAGCCGTTTTTCGTTATCGACTGGAGGCACCAATCGGCTCCCTTATCGATATCAGTTGCGAGCGCACCTCTCACTCTGTCGCTCTCTCGTCGTTATTCTGGAGTTCGAACGCGATATCCCCGCCCCCCCCCCCCCCCCTCTCCTTCACCCCATTTCTCTCACCATAGATTTTTATAACAAGGCAACATTACAATCGCAAGTACACGATGTTTCGACCAACGAATATATTGCCGCGTCGGTAAAAATGAGTCTATCAATTTGTTTATTTTTTTTATCTTTTTTTTTTTTCTTGTTTGGGGTGTAATTACAGTTATAATGTCGAAGTTACACTATGACGCGAAAATAATTATGAAAATACGCGAACGGCGGTGGTGGCAAAATTAAGAAGAACGTATCGTTATAGTAACGGAGATTCGATCTCGTAACTGAGATTCGGATAGAATTTCGAATACTTCCCAATGGAAGGATTTTTATAATTTTCAAATTTTTTTTTGTGTATCGATGAAAAATCACGAATTTTTATATCAATTTGGAAAAAAATACGTATTGCATTCGGCAAATTTGCCGATAATCGATCGAAAATGTTCGCGGATAGTGGTTAAACATTTTCCTAAAAAAAATTATATTTTCAAAAATCAGAATTTTTTTTTTTCAATTTATATGCAAAAAAAAATTCGTATGTCGGATGATCGGTTGAACAATTTTTTTTAAACTAAAATTAGATATTTGTAGAAAATATTTAAGTTTATTTATACAAAAATAAACGTACGGAGCTTTGCTATATATATATATCTATATATTTTTTTTTTTATTAAGTGTAATTGTGTATTTGTGAGAAAATATGTGAAAAAATTGCCAATTACGCACAACAGTACGAGTTATAAGAATTGGCGTCAATAACTAAGAATTATTAGAATATCATCGTTTATCGCGCATTATCGCTACGCATGTATTTCATACCCTTTCATTACCATGTTGTATAATAACCTACCGACAGCGCGAAACGCAAAAAATTGTAGTTATGACTGTAACTAAAAAAACTTCGTTGGTAAATACTCATTATGGTATTTCTTGGTTACTATCCTCAACAATTTACGATGTTTATTGACTCTCATATTTTTTCAACTTTTTTTTTTTATCAAAACGTTATAAAAAAAATTATTTACAAAAGAATAATATCGTTGAAATAAAAATAAAATAAAAAAATTCAATGTAAATAACAGATGTTAAATAAATGAAAAGGGTTGAAAAAGCGCAGAAACGGTAGAAAAGCGAATGTCGCATAAAAGATCGAAATAAATTTCACAGAAATATTCAAAGGAATAATTAAACGACTCGGTGATGTATACGGACGATAGGAAAACGCAATTGAGATGGAATTCAGCGATGACAATAATAATAATAATGATAATAACAATAATAACTACAACTAAAGGAGCTTTAAGGTGCTGTTTCGCCACTCGTTTCACTCGAGACTCCGGAGATCGTGACCAATGGTATCACCGGCCGTATTCCCCGAGTAACTCTCCTCCGTCGCGCCCGACGAGCAAAGTGCCTTTGCAACGATTCGGAAGGGTAATCCGCGTTATAGACTTTGCGGCGAATAACCGTTAATATTAGAAGAAAGATAGACATCGAAGGAAGTACGAGGCACGTCGGCCGTTGTCGCTCGAAGGGAAGGAGGCGCGAGTAAGCGAGGGAATGCAACACAAAACAGGCCGCGCGAGGGCCATTGACCCCCTTGACTACTGGCTGCAACCACACCTACCGTCACGTGCCAACTGCTTCGCCGTCTTCTAGGCGCACATACGCCTATACTGTCATCTACTGTCATAGATTACCGTTGACGGTCTCCATACGCGATAAAATTTAATATTTTTTAACAATAAATAAAAGTTTATATTTGAGTTGAAGGGATCGGAGAGGTTAGAAACATCGGAAAAATCGATTTTTTTTTGTTGCATACATTGTTAGTATAATCCTTCGGAAATATTTTGTCATCAAGTATATCACGAAATTCGAAAAATGAGGGATGGAAAAGCGGAAAATACAGGGCGGTGCAGACCCGGACCCGTGAAAGTGCCCACGTGCACCGAAAGTTTGAACGCCATTTCCCCAAAACTACATATTTTAGCGGTTTTACGACGAAGTCTCGAGAACCATTATAGATATTGTGACGAAATTTTAACCGGAGTTAAAATACATCGGATTCTATTAATTTTACCTCAAAAAAAATGCAAAATAATTTTTTTTTTATTTTATAGCAATGAATAACACGAATTTTTTATATTTTAATTTTTTTCTGGCATTTCGTAATTTTTTCTCTGATAAATGATTTTTTAGGTTAAGTCGACAACGCAAGGTATTCGGAACAATATATGAGTTCCCTTAACGATCTTCTTAATATTTCATGAAATGTTGTAGTTAATAAGTTTTTTTAGTTAATATTTAATTTCGCGAATGCCGAATCTAATAGTTAAGTTTTCTCCCCGGACAACGTGGTAAGAGGTTTTCGTGAAGCGTAGCGAAGCCTCCGCGGAATATCGCTCCGGCGGAAGAAACGAAAGGGAGGATATTTGAGGAAAAATGTTCTCTGGGGGAAAAAGAAAGTTGATCCGAGGAATAAGGGTAGAAGCTGACGTTGCCAACGGCGGAAGAGAGGAGGAGAAGGGAGGGAGGGAGGGAGGGAGGGAGGGACAACGTCGCTGATACACGAAGGTGATCCCGCTTGGGGGCAATGCGCGCGCACTGTACTCGTATTACTTCCGCCGATGGCAGTGCTCCCTGGCCAACCCCGGGATTCGTGCCTTCGCCAAGCTTTAGGCATCCTTCACATGAGATCGAACAACCCTCGTCCAGCGCATTGGTCGTATTGTGACCAAAAGATCGAACGAGAACGGATATTTCTGTTTTTTCTTGGTTTTCAGACTTTTACGAGATTAATTAGCATCGAAACGAAAGTAATGAGCAATGCCCGATTACACGAGAGTCTCTCGTCGATGTGAAAAAAAAAATTGATAAATTTCGATTTTCGATTTTTTTTTGCTCCTTTTGGATACTTTCTTATCGATGGTTATCGATAAATCGGAGACACGAAAAAAAAAAAAAAAAATGTCCGTAACTTTTTTTTCTCGCTTCCCGGGACTTGCGCTGCGTCTACCGGTTCGGATGAAAATCGATATTACTCGATGATGAAGAGGAGAGCTACGAGCGCAAATGAACGAACGCCAGAGTTTCGGTCTCGTCTGAGGGAAAGAGGGAGAGGGGGAGGGGGGCGGGAGGGGTATAGAAAGAGCGTGGAAACGTTGCTGATTGGAATTCGATTGAACGACAGTGAGAACTCACGAAATTGCACGACGTACGGGGGATTGTATGGTACATGAGTGTTTGTAGTGTAGCTATATAAATCGATTCGGGGGCACGGACTCTGCTACCTTCGACGTCGCGAGGCACTTCGCGATAAAACGAATTTTCCATTCTCCAGGTTCGGGGTAACTGGTAGATACGGAAGTTGCCGCGAAACATCGAGAATCGAACTTTTCTCAAAGTCAAAATCAAAAAGAACGAATCGAAAAAAAATTTCGCGCAACGAGCAATTATTCGAAAGGGAATTTTACTTTAGGGATATTTAATTTCGTTTATTAACTAATGACGCAGCTGAAATTCCAATGACTCCGAAAAAAAACGAAAAAAAATTGCGTCAGCGATTACGAAATTTAATTGGCTTTTTATCCCCCGACAGTTCGGAAAAACATTTCCGCTAATCCGCTAATAGTCCTGACATGTATATTTTTTTCCGTAAATACATCGAAAACAGAGATACAGGTCTCTTAAGAAAAATCGAAAATCCAAACGGCCGCGAGAGGAAAATCTTTTTTTTTCATCACCATCTCGATGTTGCGAAAAAAAAAAAAAAATGCAGAAAAAAAAATGGTACACGAGTACCATTTTTTTTTAATCAACATCACACCATCAAAACATCTTTGTTGTGCTTTTTGCTATTGACAATTTTTTTTCGCGCATATATCGCGTGTCAAAAGGCTAAAGTGCTTACGAGACTAACGCGCTGCGTATAAGCATACGACGTTCGCCCTTTAACCCTTAACCACGCGATGTTAATATCGAAAATTCGCGATATTTTGACGACGCATTTTTCGGGATAAAAATTTCCATTATCGAAAAGTCGCGATATAAGGCACTTTCAAGTCTATAGATATACACATCCGGTAGCTTCGCGCAGTGTAGGTTAAGATATTGATGCGTACGCCGAGAACCCATACCTGTCGCTCCTAAATACAATGTCCTTTGAGCGGCAACCCTGATTAATTGAGAAGCCTTTGAGGATCCCACCGCGTACTATCCACAGTTTCTCCGCCCGACTCGGGTTTACCTATACACCTATTACTCATACGTGAATTACGCAGACCACTTTCCTCTCCGTTAATAAGCACACGCGCCCCGTGTACGTTCGTCGCCGCCCACGAATCGTCGATAGATCATTAGCTACGCAGCATCCCACATTTCTTCGGCAAAACAATATCCGATTTTTCATTCGTGTCTCGTAAATAATAAAAAAAAAAAGATCGAAGTTAACTGCTCCTATTGCAGTGAAAAAATTGTATCGCATTAAAAAGTCATTTCGCTCCATTTTTTTTCTTGCCATACGGTCCTGACGCATTTTTCCGGTCCAATGAAAAAATTCTCCCATACTTCCGTGAATTTTTTGTCCGTTTTGATTTACTTATAGCGCTCTGTGCGATTTTCAACATTCATTTTTGCGACGCAATGTTTTTCTCTCGATTCTCGTACTCACGAAGGACTGAGACTCCCCTCCCGGACATTGGGACTCGATGGGGTTTCCGACCTCGAAAGACATTGAGTAACGATGTCGAGTCTCTCGAGACAGTGGGGCTCTCACTTCTCTGCTCTCAAAATACGTGTATACACCCGCCAACGCTCGAGGCATCGTTTTTTTTCTCGTTGGTATCTCCCAAACCGCGTCAAACATCGAAACGAACATATCCTCGGGTTTTCGTGAGTTTTTATACCCAATAAGAATTAATCCTATAACGGCACGCGTGTTATTGCACCTTATTGACGTAATACATAGGTTAGGAAGACCCGATGTCTTCATTATTACGAAACTTCGTTAAAATTCAAAATTTTTAACTTTAATTATAGTTAAATCTAAAGGCGAAAATGTAAGGAAAATGTCGTTTGGGAAAATAGATCGCGATATTTTTCGTAAGCGTAATTTTTTTGAAAAAAAAAAAATGTTGATAATAAACCAATAACTTATTTACGCGGAAAATTGATTTTTCACTATCTTTTGGCTCCGGAATTTTGTTTTCGCATTTCGTTTGCCGGAAAACCACTTCGCGATCGTATTCTTTGCTCTGATCGTTAAAAGCTCAAAAAAAAAAGCGACTACGCAACATTTGCGTACATATACCCCTCTGTCAGTCAAGGAAAAGCTCTCGAATCGGGAATGGAGACAAAAGAGAAAATCCGCGCGAGGACATTGCTCTGTCTGTGAAATTTGCTGGATATAATGGCGGGGTGGGCGGAGGGGTGTGACAGGCAGAGAGTAAGAGCGCCCCGGCAGTCCAGAGTCGAGTTATAGAGGAGGAAATGTTGAAACTCTCGGAAGGGACATTTGAGTCGAATGGCGTCGGAGAATCGTTCACCTCGACAAAAGCGAACGCCTCCTATCCACCCTATTCGGGGGCTCCTCTTTCTCTCTATATCCCACGGGAGACATATCGATCGAAAGATCATTCGAACGCCGAGGGGACTTCCTCGTCCGCTGCGCGGATAGAAAGCCCCTATAAGATTTCCGCTAATTCGATCGAAAAACGACGCCAAGCCGCTCTCATTTTTCGTGGCGAAATAAAAAACAATTAAATTGTCCATATTATCCGATTCCATGATTGCGGATCCCGTATTTTGTCCCTCTCCCCGAAAAAAAAAAAAAAAAAAAAAAAAATTGGGATAAAATTAATGAATGTTGACATTTTATTAACTTTTCTTCGATGAATTGATTTCGAGAAAACATTTTTTTTTTTGCGATGTTTACAAAAATAAATTATTTTACGTGGCTTCCCATTAAAACTTTTAAAAGATTAGGATCGACACTTAAAATATTTAAAAAAATGATAATTCATTTTGTCGCCCGGATAAGTTCGGTCGGTTCGAGTGGCAGATAAATATTGTCAAGGGGAGGGGATTGAACGATATTTCACGATAAACAGTCGATTGTGAGAACGAAAAAGAGAGCCGTTGGAAGGAATACCCCGAGACTAACGCGTTAGCTACCATCGCGAATGCCCTCGTATATTAATCAGTCCGCAACTGACGTCACGGGGCAGCAGGTAATAACGTTAAGTAATATTTACTAACGGCCCGGTTGAGAATGAGAGGATGAGAGTGGGAGACTTGCCAATGGCGAGGCTGCGAAGGGACGAGGGGATTTGACAATACACGACGGCTCGTTGCCCGGAATCGCCGCTGGCATCGTCGTATATTCGTTGCGTCGAGGGTGCAGCGAGGCGCGCAATGGCCCATCAACTTAATTAACCTGCAGGACGCAGGATGCCTCCCAACGATCCTAAACTATATCGATATCTATATAATATCCGTGTTAAGGATACTTCCGGTCTCTATTTTGACCTCTGCACTTGCATCGGTGTAATCTAAGATCGATTTCGATCGATCTTAATATTTTTGAAAAAAAAAATTTCGGAAATTCGAAATCGGATTTATGTCAAAATGCTCGTATAAAAATGAATGAATTCAAAATTGAATAAAAATTTCGCTTTTAAAAAATTCCGATTTTCGTATTTTTATATCGAAAAGAAAATTACGATTTATACTTTTTTTTTTACATTTTTAAAATTAAAACCGAAGAAATTGTTTGAAAAAATAATTGACAGCTAATTCTTGTTATCATCGATTTAATCGCAGCGGTCACGTAACGATCAAAACGGATCTAAAGACGATAAAACGATTTTTTTCCGTGATTAATCAATTTTTATTTACTACCGAAATTTTAGACTCCGTATAAATCGATAAAATTTCGTTGATTTTTACGATAACATCGAACTCTCAATGGTTAAACGATAAGGAAAATCCAAGATTAACCCTTTCAACACAACGTATATACCGCACCTCTGTATCACCGCACATGGGTCTCGGAAACCCCATATCGCGATCGTTGCGAGGAAAAGTCCGTATACCGGAAGTTCGAACTAACTGATTGTTTCGTATAACATATCGAGTAATTAAATATTCTAAACATTAATTATGTATCTCTTGTTGTTTTATCTTACCGAACTATCCGTGAAAATGCGATGCGCCAACACCATTGTTATCCCCGATATCGCGATTAACTCGGAGAAAAAATTTAAAATCGCGTAAACTGAATACCGATTTTTTTTTTTTTTTTTTTTTTTACAATCGTTAGTAATAAATTTTCTTTTTCTTTCTCTTGATGAAAAAACTTCTCGAGAACATAGCGCCAAAATATGCACACGAAAAGAAATCGAAACTTTAATATCACAGAAATATATGCGGCGAATAGATGCGCTCGACTCGTTTACGCGCACTTGTTGATGTGCCGATACTAATGATCTACGCTGCTACAAGCGCAATCAGCTCTCGATGTCGTTATAAGAGATTTAATCTTTGCCGCTCCTCCCCCCTCCCGCGGTCGCCATATCGGTAACTCCTACAACGACGTTAATCGTCCCTTTCGCACCACCTGCTATGCCGTACGCCACGAGTTCAGCGCGGTTAGCGCTCGTAGAGATCGGGACGATGACTACTCGTTTTCAATTTTTTAAATGTTTATGTAATGCTTAACCCAATCATTATCTATAATAAATGACCTCAAAAATGGCTGAGAATATATCTCCCGGCGAAAAAAATGCAATAATAATTTACTCGCGGAATACGAAACAAAATTCGTAATTTCATCTCATTTTGTAAATATTATACAATTAAAAAAATAAAATATAAAAAAAAATATATATATTTCATAAAAATGAAATTCAATACGATTAAATGCATATTAATAAATATTTACTATGTAATCTCACAAAATTAGAAAATTGTTGTCGAATAAATACTTTTTTTTTTTCACAAGAATTTCGATCGTTAACGGTGAAAAAAATCGAAAAGATAAAATACGCTAAAGGTACAAGAAAAAAAAAAAAAGTACGATGAGTATTGGTTGAGGAGAAAGATCCTTATCTGATTACGAGGATTGCCTTCACTCCGACGACAAAGCAGGCGATAGACCCAAAGCGCGAGTGCGAGAGAAGCGCTCATTCTTATTTTCTCCTCGCGGTTTCTACGGTAAAAAGCTCCGCGCGCAAAAAGATAAGCAGCCGAAAATCGCCTCCGTCGTAGTATTCGGACCCTTTGCGGAGTATAGCAACCGGCGGAACAACTTCGAATCCATTCTCTGACCATAATAATCGTTTGTCAGATGGGTAAAGCCACTCGGGAACGATAAGCGTTAGCCTACCGCTGCCCCACGCCCCCGCGGACTCTCCTCGTCTTCTACTCCCACGTTTCTCCATCATCTACTTTTCTTTTTGTTTTCTCTTCTAAGACGCAATCATTTTTAATTATGATTAACAGCACATTGAGCCGCGATTTCCTCTCAATTTCTCAAATCTTATCGGAAGAGTAATTGGATCCGCGATCTCTTCTCTTTCCAGAATTACTTCGACTTATCTGTCCGCGTTGTCGCCGATCGTGCGAATCTCGCGGATGCAGCGATTATCGTTTATCTTGAATAAATCTCTACTTTTGTAATCGGCGAAAATGACTATTATTCGATATGTTTAATTGCGAATTAAAAAAAAAATTATGTTGAAATAAAAAAATTAAAAAATAAAAAACAAATATATATATATGTATATTGTGATGTATTTTTATATTGTACCTTATAGTCGTAATCCGGACGAAAAAAATCAAATAACGAAGAATTCCGGGAGAATTTTGGCGTTAAAACGTGAAATTCGAGAATGCGAGACTCGCGCCAATTGCCTGGAGGGCTTCGTACCAAATCTCCCCCGCGCCCTCGACTTTACTAGTAGTTACTTAGCAGCAGATCGATCGCATTCGCGTCAGCCGACGGTGGTGGTGGAAAAAAGAGTCTTACGCCTCGTTTACTGCATATTGCCGCCACTACGGCCCGAGTAATTTGATATTTATGAATAAAAAAAAAATAATCGAAAAAAATATTACGAGGAAATCTAATGGAACTATTGAGCTCATTGGCTTCCTTAACTTTTTCCTCTATATTTCTCTCTCTCTCTCTCTCTCTCTCCTTAGGAACGAAGGAGAAGTTGCAGCGATCTCAAACCAGTCAGTCAGCCAGCGAACGACCGCGAGCTGTAGGGCTATTTCTCTCCTCAGCCCAGCGAGTCTAGTCGAGCCGGTTGCAGTATCGATCGCCGGCTCGCGCCATATTTTACGCACTTTGTTTTTTCGTATTATGACGGATCTCCGAGGGGCACGCGATGTTTTCACATAAAAATTTCTCACTACTCCCGGTAACTAATCTCGAATGACGGAAAACGCGTAAAAAATTGAAAAAACAATGAATTCACTAAATAATGTCCCCGAACCCCGAAATTAATGATCGATTTACAAAAATGGTGCAATTTAACTCGTAACCGTCAATTATTATGATTGATATTATTACTATTATTTCTAACCTTATATCCTCAAAAATTTAATATATTTCTTCGTCGTTGATTTTTTTTTTAATAAAATATTTTTAAAACCGAGAGTAATAGACACGTACCTTTGGGAGACTTTGAAATATTCTTCGGGAAAAGGTGATTGCCCCCCGTCTTGCAAGTACTCTCGGAGGCACGACGATGTCAAGTCCAAGAATCGGTGGCATCACCATGGCCCCGAGTGAAAGTCGTGCCTGTCGAAAAAAAAAAAAAAAAAATTCGATGATTCGTTAAAATCGTGAATGTCAAATATCATCCGATTACACATAATTTCTATGCACATTAGCGCAGCTCGGACGTGTTATTCGGTCAATACTGTCAAGGTGATAACAAAGCGATATCTAATCCTCGACAAAAATTGTCTCTCTATCTCGTTACCGTAACTATCCCGTTTATTCCGGAAGTTCGCGTTATGGATATATCGTATAAGCTGCAATAACTATTACGACGTATGTGCACACTCGGTGGCCTCTCGTTAAAATACATTTTTTTTCATTATTATTACTGCGTCGAGACGCTGCCGCGTCTTTCGACGACACTTGACGTTCCGCGGTGTTAATTATCATTATTATTTATCTGTTAGCGTCGAGTACTTAGTATCGTATTCGTTGATCATCGAAACTTACCAGCGATGCAGCGCGTCCTCGTATCGGGTTTACGGTTATTCGAACACTCGACTATATAACCAATTGAAAACAATAAAAAAAGTCCAACTTTGGGGGAATTTAGGCGGCCGATTAAAAAGAATGAGGAAAAAAAAAACCAAAGCGTCTTTGGCAACCGCGTTTTTAAACAGTCGTCCCGATCAACCGACGCGAACACGCAACATAACCTAACATCGCAGATCAAGAAAATGTCACTATAACCAAGTAAAATAATGCGTAATGTAGAGCACGAAATTCACAAAGAATGGAGATCACCGGTCAAAGACGAGAGAACCCGACGACAACCGCTCACCAGAGTCGAAGGGGTCGTCGCTGGTGTTCCACATATCTCTTTGCAGCAATAAAACAATTTAACGATGTTACGATTTTTTTGTTTGTTTTTATTTTTATCCACTAGGAAATCACGACGAATCTCGATAGATTTTAATCTTCTTATTTTTTTATATGTATTTTTTAAGTCAATTAAAATAGTATTTTTTTAAAATGCAAGGCTAAGCGAGAGTCGAACGCGAACGACTGCGGCCGCCCGATTGCCGATCTCCGTCGAAGAAACGAGAATGCAAGCGATGGGACGCGAGCGATAGGTCGCGGGACTGTTGCGTTGTTAACAGATCTCCGACTGTTATGCCCTACGGCCAAATAATGAGAAAAGTAGGATCGGCATCGTGTTTAAATTCTTCTTTTTTTTCTCAACTCACACGACCACTAACATTTTTTACGATCTTTTATAAATTGTTTTTACAACACGATTTTTCGAAATTTTGCATGAATCGCAAAAGCGCTTGAAATTTAATGACTTTTCTTTTCGCGAAATGATAAAAGTTTCTTTGAATAAAAAAAGCGTCGATTTATCGAGTTATTTCATTAATGGTAAGCAAAGATTCGCGTTCTATTTTTTTTCTCGATAAAATGAAATCGTACGAACGATATTTAGCGATTCGTCAGAGTATTCTGACGATGTCGAAAAATATATTCGATCGATTGAATTATATTATTAAACGGATATTCGTCACGCGTTTTCTAAGAATCGCGATATTTATAGCGTTTATTTATATACGCGCGAATGTAATTAAACCAATGAAAAAATACGCGATGTTAGAGGACAAAAGGGGTAAAATAAGAGAGGTTACAAAAAGGAAGAAAGCATTAATACATTTTGTAACAATAACTTTTATTTTTTCGAGTTGTTCGTAAAAGCTTCACGTATAAAAGACCGCCTCTTGCACCCGCTTTTGTTTCTTCGTCGTCAAAGAGGTCGTTTCATATCCCCAAAAACACCGACGATCTTCGTTACCGTAGTACAACTCGAGATTGCACTCCTTTACCGATCCTCGCGTCATTTTTTTTTTTTTTCAATACAATAATCTAAAACGTAGAAATGGTTGCATTTTTTTTTTTTTCAAACTTAAAAAATATTATCACACCGTGATATTTGTTTACAATGTTTATGTAATAAATGGCATTCCCAAAAGGAGCGATGCGATTGCGATATCGAGTGATTTCACCGTGGATTACGTGTCGTCATCGTCATTGCGTATCTTCGATCGTCAGTGATTTTTTTTTTTTTTTTAATATCTACTTAAATCGTTAACGCGTTATCGTACTATTCTCATTGAGAATCGCTAAGAATAATGATTTTCAACGAGTCGAGAATTCGCACCCGTTTCGCGTTTATATACACAGCCTATTTAATTAAGTGTAAAAAAAAATCTCTTCGTGTCGCGAGACGCTTTAGCTTCGTAAGGAGCTTCGAGAATAAATCACATCGGTTTGATTATCCAATCCGATCAAATGGCAGAGACAATTACGATACGATAATTCTATTAGTCTACGCGATAAACTCTCGTTAACGCAAAACAACTAAAGCGGGACTGTGTGTCGCAATTGAGAAGAAAATAACATTGCAAATACGGGGTAACTGCCCGATAATCGGGCGGAGGGGCGATACCGCTGAAGGTTTGAGTCTTATAAATATTTTTGAAAAAAAAAAAACACCAAAGTGTTTCCCTCGTCGATGTGAAATATCGAAATAACAATCGCGAGACTGTTGATTTCGCGAGGGTCATGTGAGATCATCCATCCGTTCGATTATAAAAGTGGAACGGACGGGGGTCGGGGGGCTGCTGATTCGATTGCGAAATCGAAGCGTGATAAATCGGTGGGGAACTTTACCGTTCCGATTCCCAAAGGATCATTTTTTTTTCTATTCTTCACGAGAATTGCGCTGTTATCGCGAACGTGAACTTCAGAAGGAATCGTCGGGATTAAAATTCGCCGATGAATTTCTACTGTCGGGCAATCGCATTGCAACGTAACGTTTTCGCAATATGTCTTGTAGGTCGTTGCATGGACTGTTCTCGCGTTTCGTTCTCAATGGACGTCCGCCCGGCGATCTAAAACACACAACATATATATATCGAATTTATCTATAATTAGTAAACGCGCTTTTACACGGTGAAAAATGATTGTACTTTTCACAAACACTTTTTATCCACTAGGATTTTCTTCCAAATTTTACGAAAAATGTTTAAAATTAAAAAAAAAATTGATTAATTAATTTAATTACTTCGATTTTTAATCAATGAGTCGATTCATTTTTTCAATTACTATATTCTTTTATGAGTACTAATTTTTCTCCTCTTCTATCGCTTCTTCTCTTTGTAATAAAAACGCACATTTATTTTTGCGAAATAAACAAAAAAATTGGTAAGCGTTTGGCAATGAGAAGTATTTGCACATTTGAATGGTGCAGAGTGTCATTTTTTCATGAGTAATGACCTTCCGCGATTCTCACCTCTCGATTGGTCGCAGTTTTACTTTATCGATATCTTTAAGTATATCTCCCATTGATTTTTGAGCAGTCAAAGGTTTTTTTCGTTCTTCCAGCTTGTGATCTTGAAGACTCGCCCTCCGGGCGATGTGAGGAGTAGTAGGCGCAGGCAAAGGCGGCGGAGGTGGCGGTAATTGAGATTCTTTTGTTCCGCTGGCGTTAGACAGTGATATCGTTGACGAGTCTAAAAATAATAAAAATCGTAAAAATTTATCGTTTTAAACACAAAATCGTTAAAATGAGCAAATAAAGTTATCGTTAAACGACGACTTACGGTGTTCCGACTGATTGGAATTTTTTACGATGAGCGATACCTGCGATCGCAATTCTTGAAGCTCCTGTTCCAGTGCCAGTAATCGAACCTCCGATCCAAAACTAATCGGTTCTAAGAGATCAGGTTTACTGCCGGACAATCGTCCGCTGAAAAAAAAGAAAATTAATTTTTGTTTTTTTTGTTTCCTTTTCATTGTATACTAACTTTCCAGCTGTTCCATTGGCATCGACGAAATCGCTGCTACTTTCCTCGTTTATCATTGAATTCGTCATTGAGTGCAGTGCCGTTACTCGGACGTAAATTTTCGGCGGTGGTCTCAGAGGCAGAAACGATCCTATTCGTCTAACGATACTTCGTCTTTTTCCATAGTACTTTGGTGCTTCTCCCATTCTTGACGAATAAAATGTTTGAAAAACAATTATAAACTTTTTTTTCGAGAGTTCGATAAACAATGCGAAAACGAATTGTGATTCTGAATTCGGATGATCTATCGTATGCGTCGCGAATCTAAAGACATGCCCCCTGACGACGGTATATCACGATCGCCTATCGTTACGTATCGTTCGACCCAAATCACCAAAAAACGACGTCACACAATTTAATACCTCATACCTTTTCCGTTTGCTTCAATTTATATTACGGCGTACGCATTCGAGAGTTTCGGATTACTGAATGAAAATAACTCGAGGACGTGTGTTGTGCGGGGATGTGGTTGTATCACAAGACGCGCGCCACAGCTGACGACAGGTTGTCGATGGAGAGGCGCTAGTTTATTAGTTTGTCAAAACGTTGAACCGTTTACAATGCTTTTCTCAAATATACATTTTTTTTCTTTCTAAAAAGAAATCGAATTTACGATTCTCGTATATTTCAGAGATGTTTATAAAATCGATGGATAAAACGATATTTTTATCATTGTTTCGAAATAAATGTATCGCCAAAGCGTCAATATTTGCATAGCGCGTGTTTGATTAACCCGCGACTTTCGACCCGATCGGAAGGACCTCTGTGGGAGCAGTTTCGTCGTGTCATTTGCGCGACTGTTGGTAAATTTCGGAGAATACCCACAAGAATGTCTCGGAAACGCGTGTACCGCTGCATGTTGGATATCCTTCACGATGGCATCGTGATGGTGTAAACAACGTAAACACTCAATAATTATTTACTAGAAACAAAGTTTAAGAATTATATGTGATTGTGTTAGATATAATTATTAAATTGAGGAAAGGTTCGGATCAGCATCGCTATGGTGGACAAACTAAGAAGATATGAAAAAATTGATTTTTTAGGAGAGGGACAGGTTAGTTATGCGTTATTTACAACATGTAGTGAAAAAAAAAAGAATTATAATAATAGTAAACAATCAGTAATAACGGATTTTTAGTTCGCAACTGTTTACAAAGCGAAAGACACGGAAAACGAGGCGATTGTTGCTGTTAAAAAGGTAAAATTCAAATGTATTTTTGACGTTGGGAAGTTTCTCCATTACTCAACGATTATTTATGAATTTTATATATTTTTAGATCAAAGTTGGAAGTCGAGCGGAGGCCAAAGATGGCATTAACAGAACTGCACTTAGAGAAATTAAATTGTTACAAGAACTGAAACACGACAATATCATTGGATTGTTAGGTAAAAATCCTACGATTTGTCAGAAGAAATAGCGAAGGAATCTAATTGTTGTCTACTCATTGCTATCGTAACCATTTTTATTGTTGTTATTTTCGTTTCCATTATTCTTATTATTGTTAACATTTTCGTTTTCATTATTATTATTGTTGTCATTGTCATCAACAAGCTGAAAAATACGCGTGAATTTTGATCACCAAAAAAACATCCATATCACGGCGGAAATCACCGCCTGCCGTGTTATTTCTGGAAAATTGGTGCATTTCAGCGTTCTGACCTTTATTTTCACAATAACGAACGAAATAACGACCCAAATCCGGTAGGGTTCGGCGAACCGTGATTTTTGCGATGAATTCAATCGATATTCGTTTAAAAAATTACGACCCAAAAGCTTGAAATCTCAAATCCTCAAACACCGTGAACAAACTGCAATTATTGGAGTAACTACGAAGTTTTCTGAAAAAAAAAAAAAAAAATTACCCGTATTTTTTCCGTGATGTCGATCGGTATCAGCTATTACGATCGCTATCGTAACTCTCGTTGATCTATCGTAATTTTCTAATCGTCACTCATTTTTTCAGATGTCTTTGGTCACAAATCCAATGTCTCTCTGGTCTTCGATTTCATGGATACCGATCTCGAAGTTATAATCAAAGACATAAACATAGTGCTAACAACGGCGAACATAAAATCCTACATGATACAGACGATTCAGGGATTGGATTATCTTCACTACAATTGGATATTACACAGAGACTTGAAGCCCAACAATCTTTTGGTCAACGGTCAAGGCGTCTTGAAGATCGGTGATTTTGGATTGGCGAAATTTTTCGGATCTCCCAACAGAATAAATACTCATCAAGTTGTAACGCGATGGTACAGAGCGCCGGAATTACTCTATGGCGCGAGACTGTACGGTACCGGCATAGATATGTGGGCCATAGGATGCATTCTCGCGGAATTGCTGCTACGAGTACCTTTTTTGCCCGGAGAATCCGACTTGGATCAACTTACGAGAATATTTCAAGTATTTATTTCATTTATTTACCGAAAAAGTTCCGATTTTTTTTTTTTTTCGGTGAAAGGAATTTTAACGATTTTTCTTTTTTCGCTGAAAGAAATTTTAACGATTTTTTTTTTTTCAGACGCTGGGTACACCAACTGAAGAAACGTGGCCTGGAATGCTCGATCTACCGGATTTCATACAATTCAAACCGTTTCCCGGAACTCCACTGAAACACATCTTCACCGCAGCCGGTGACGATCTGTTGGATCTTATCGCGAGTCTGCTGAACATTAATCCATCGGAAAGATGCAGTTGCGATCAGGCGCTACAGATGCCGTACTTTAGTAACAAACCTACGCCTACGCCGGGACCAAAATTACCATTGCCGAGTACTATAGTTAGGAGAGAACCGGAAGAGAAACCGAGTCTCAAGAGAAAATTACTTGAATCACTGGACGGCGGATCGCTGGCGAAGAGATTGCAATTTTGAATGTAAATAAATAGTCTACGATTCCAAAAAATCTGTAAATTGGATAAATTAGAGACTCAACACACGTCGATCTTGTGGACTTCGAATAGAACGAGAAATATTTTTGATGCGATGTTTTCGAAAGATCGACAACGCGCGAAATTTTAGGTTCTTCGATTATGGGCTGTAATTGGTGCATTCTGAATGAGATATAATTAAATAAATGGATTTTTACGTGATTACTGATTGCGCCATTTTTGTAGAACATTGCGCTGCAATATTGCCATTTATTGGCTTCAAAATAAAAAATTTATCCCCGTGTTGGAGATGAGAATGAAAGAATCAATGCTATACATTTTTTTTCATTTTTTTATCGTTTGAAACTTATTGCAAACGATTCACAAAGTAAACGAGGGATGTTAATTTTTTTCGTTTTAAACAAATGGAGACTTCGCAAGATATACTATAAATAATGCAACATACCTTCATGTCAATCGAATGATCAGAAAAAAAAACCAAAGCGATTTAAAAAATAAAATCGTTGAAAGCATTGCGCGACGTAGATTTTTTTTTCGACATACTGTCGATTTTATTAAAAAAAAAATCTACGTGCCGCAATAGAAAAGGTATCGAAAAATATCGTCTTAAAATTAGAAGGCAATCGGTCGAACACTTTTCGAGATATTTCGTTAAGCGATATCGAAAACGCTGTTTCGAGATAATGGATTTTGGACGTTTAAGAATGATTGGTTTGCAGCGTACATAGGAATTATGGAGTTTGAAGAAAATAAAATTGCGAGAGTCTGCGTAACACAGTTGAAATTCAAAGTTTACATACTGAATTAATTTATTGGCATTTGATCGAACTGTACAGCATTCGGCTCGATCCAAAAATGTTCAAATTCTTATAAGAATTAACCTTTTTTTTCTTTTTTTTTTTACAGATTTCGGTCGTATGTATTAATATCTATTTTCGTTTTTAAGTAAAGAGTAGGAAGTGACAAATTTCTTACAGGTCATCTGGCCGAACATTGCGGCCTTCGGATTCTTACGAGTTACACAGCATTTCGTGTGACGAATTTGTGATGAATGAAAATATCATTTATCGATGGAGCAATGAACAAAAAAACTTTTTAGCAAAATGCAATAAATTTATTGAACGATGAAATATATTCAATTACGAAAATTACACTACTCTGCGAACTTCGAAGAAACGTTTCAAGTAGAATACCTGACCCATCGTCATGGAGAACAAAACTGTTGCTTCGAAAATCGACCACAGGACGACGCGGAAGTTGGTACTTTCGTTGATTGCCCTGTGATTTCTGTCGCGAACCTGAAAAATTAAATTCACAAAAAAAAATTGAAATTTCAAATAGTTTTTTCATCTTAATTAACAGAACATCTCCGTTTTTTCTCGAAGTTATAGAATTTCTTTTTTTTTTTTTTCGAAATTATCGCTTTGACGACCAAAAGCAAATAAGGGTTTTGGAATCACTGGATAGACGTATGAAAATTTAATTTGCTTTTAGTTCGCAGAAAAAACATTTCGGAAAAAATCAGGAATGCAAATTGTTCCATTTCTGGTAGCTGCACCACGTGTCCTTAAGTTTAAAATGTGAGTTGGTAGGTAAAGTTAATTTACCTGCATGTATTCCTGTTCATTCTTAACGCCCCACAAACTTGTGCTCAACTCTTTAATCATATCATCCAATTTTCCATGATTGGCGCCATCGGCGTCCTGGCCTTCTGCGGCATGTTCGCCGGCCGGTTTCGGCGGCTCTCCGATGTCCATGTTGAACATAACGACTTTCGGCGTCATAGTGCTCTTCTGATTACTGAAGCAGTATGTGTAGATTCCGGACGTATCAGCGGCAAAGGTGTACTTGCCGTTGCCCTCCTGTTCTCCCTGGTGGACGACTCTGCCGTCGGGTCCCACTATCCTTACATCAATGTCCAAGAAGCCGCCTTCCGCTATTTCGAATGTGAGACCTGCGATATGCATATTTTCATTAAATATTTCAGTTAATAAAATATTGAATTAATTTTTTTTTAATAAAAAAAAAAAAAGTTATTTGTCGTATATTATTTATACAATTAATAAATAAGATAACACAAAGGATAATATGATGTAATATAATATACTATATTATATTATTATTATTTGGATTTTTTTTTTTTTCGTAAAAATTTTTAATAAATATTGCTCAACAATTTTGCATTATTGAAATTTTTTTTGTGGTTTTAATGATTGTAGTGATTGAGCGAAATTGAAAAATTCTTAAAATTTGCTTCTATGTTGTAAGATTAAAAAAAAAAAAATTTTGCGATTAATCGTAATTAGATAAATCTAAAACATCAAAAAATTTGACGATTTTTTATAAAATTTTCAGTCATTAAAGTCTTTTTTAGTATAGTTTCTACATTCGGTGATAGGATAGTAAGGATTAACAATGCAATGTTTCATCAGACAAAACTAACCCATTTTTGTACCCGCTTCGACTTTGTCGAAGAAGCATTCCTCGGCGTGTGCATCGACAGTTATGAAGTACGCGTTAGCCTCGTAATAATAGCTCAACAGTAATAAAAACGATAGAACGAATTTTGCCATTTTTTTAATTAAAAAAGAAAAAAGTTGAGGTTAGAAACTTGTGTCGTTGTTTCACTGAAGATTCGCCGAACCAAAAATGTTCCAACGATCGACAATTTTTATTTTTCTACTACTACGATACGGCTCGTTCCTTTGTTGCACTTTTCGATATGTCGGGTTTTGTTTTTGTTATTCACGCGATCACTGTTACTTTTCGAGTAATAAATTCCGCAACTCTTATACCGTATGGCCACACGAGCGGTTTTTTCGTCTCACCAAAACGTCAGACGAAGTGAGAAACGCCACGTTCATCATTTTCTCGTCACCTATCCGTTCTTGAAGGCCCTTTTCACTAAGCGAGTTTCCACCGTGGATCTAGTTGTGAAATGCTTGAAGAACCGATATTCGACTACGCAATTGGTTGTTCACTAGCAAGCAGCCAATAGCGGACTCAAATATCGGTTCTGCAAGAATTTTGCTACTAGATCCAGATCAAGAGAATAAAAGTGGAGAAAATAAATCGAAGGTAGCCTAACAATCTGTGCTGTGGATTCGATGACCGAAGTTACAGTTCAATCTCCGTATTCTTAACTCCTCTTAATTTAACCGCTCCCTTATTTTAACTCGTTACCATGGCAACAATTTCCCTTAACTGTATTTCTCCTCAATTCGTTGTTCTTCCTCCCACTCCAAGCGGTATATCTACAGACGCGTATACCCCTTATTATCCCTTCCCGCAGCAACTCACCGGGAGTAGGGGGGGGATAGGGGAAATGCAGAAACGAGAGCGTGTCCGGTTCCGTCGAGTTATTAAGAATACGGAGCTTGTACTATACTTACAATTTGCCTATCGAGAGACATAAGGGCCAATAAGGGTGTAAATGGACATTCGTGCGATGGGGTTAAAGAATGCGAAATACGACCGTCTGATCCTCAGCAACCAATAAATGGCGAACATAATAATAATAATCTTCGATACTGAGCTCCGTCGTCGTACACTCAGAAAAAATGAGAAAAAGATAACATAATCTCAACCAATAGGAATGCTTCAACGATACACTGCGTCAAGACGCCGAGTAAATGTATTATGTGCGTGTATTCAGCATATACTAAGAAAGCCCGATTTTGTTGAAATCGGGATGCCAATGTGAAAATCGGGGTGTCAAAGTGAGGTTATTAAATTTGGTATTCAATGAAAAAAATGTTCCTATTCTCGAAGTGAAACTCAGGATATTGTCTGTGTCGCCTTAACGGACGGTAAATTATCATTTACAAGATACTGTAATTTTTGTTGTTTTGTCGTAAATATTTCGTGTGCCAAAAATTTTCGTCACTTGTTGACATTGACTGTGTGTTATTAATACGAACATCGAAGAGAAAGCAGTGAAGAAATTCTTTTCGTCTTTGAAAATTAAGCAAATAAATTATCGATACATCGATAGGAATTTTCTCAAGTAAGTGGCGATAATTATTTTGACGAGTAACGTTTTTGTTTTATCCTCAGACATATCGTTAAACAAGGATGCCGTTCAAATTTCATCTCAAAAAGAGTCGCCAATATAATGTCGTATCGAAAAATCAGTATGTTATCTGCGTTGAACTTTTGGATCAAACATCCATAGAGTGTACGCTGGACATCGATAGCTTTGGTCAGGAATGCTTGACGAACGTAACTCAGAGACTCGGATTAGGGCAGCCAGAGTTCTTTGGTCTGCGATATATTTGCCGCTACGGGGAACCAACTTTTCGATGGATCGATATGGACAAACCATTGAAAAGACAATTGGAGAAATCAGCTAAAAACTTCAATCTCTACTTCAGAGTTATGTTTTATATTACCGATGTGCAACTGGTACACGACGAAATGACTAGGTAAATGCATTACTATACTTCTTTACTCTCTGCGCACTGTTATTTTTCAATCGCGAAAAAAAAAAAAATCCCGTCCGGTTCCGCGACTATTAGAACGATCGTTGATTGACTGTAATATCGCTAAATCTGTCCGATAAAAAAAGGGTATATACAGCTGCATAACGAAAACTTACAGTCAGCCACCCCGCGTATTTCGATCTATAAATCGCTATAAGATCGTAAATTTGACTGGGAAAAAAAGATCGAAAATCACGGAAAACCGGACTCATTTTACTGTTCTTGTTTTTGTTTTTGCCTAATTAATCGTTTATTCATTTTCATACGCGATAACACCACATGATTTTTATTTTCTTAATCGATATATTGCCCAACAGGTATCACTATTATCTTCAATTGAAAAGTGACGTTTTAGAAGGACGAACGCATTGCGACGCACGGCAAGCTATTCTTTTAGCGAGCTATTGGATGCAAGCCGAATTCGGTAACTATGACGTTGAGCGGCATGCGCCCGAGTGCCTCCATCAATACACATTCTTTCCAAAAGTATAAATATTTGCGATACCATAAAATCCCTTTGTTCTCAACGGACAAAACGTCCAAATTATTCGCAACAACATTTTTCTTTTTTTTTTTTTTTCGAACAGAGCGTAGTGCAAGCTGAACCCGGCGGTAGCGCGGCTCTTCTCAACTCTACGCTGTCGCAGTATAAAACTTTGACCGGCGTAACCCAAGCAATGGCTGAAGAACTTTATATTTCTATCGCTGTGCAATTGGATGGATATGGACATGAAACGTTCACCGCGAAAGTAGGTTTCCGATTACCTTGCATTTTTTTTAAAATACTTCGCAGTTTTTTATTAAAACGCATTTTTTCAGGATAATAGTAACAACGAAGTTGTTCTCGGTGTCTCGATAAATGGAATAATGGTCGGCCACACGACTACTCAAGTAACTCAGTTTTACAGGTAAACGCAGCGATTTTCGTAGTTAATTGGAGAAAAGGTAAAACTTACGATTTGATGAGTAATTTTTCGTTGTATTTTGTTATTGCAGGTGGAAAGATATTAGTAATGTTATCAATCATAAAAAAGCGTTCAAAATCGAGTGTCAGTCGGAACTCGAAGATGCAAAACAATTTGTCTTCACGGATTCGCGGAGTGCTAAATATATGTGGCGTTTGTGTATCGCGCAACACACGTTTTATATGCAGCATCAAGACGCTCGTCCGTCGGAACGTTTGACCAGTTATTTTGTAAGTCTTCGTTGCTTTCATCGTTCGATATTTCGTCGCCCTAAACGGGTCTTTAACATACGATTTCCGTTACCGCACATCGTTATCATATCTTTAGTTCTTCAAGAGCAATGGATAGTAACCAATTGTGGTAAATTTTTTTTTTTAAATGAAGTTTCGCACTATTTAAAAATTGCCAATAAAATTGGAGTAAAAAATATAAATAGAATTTTATGAAAAAATAGAGATACTAATTTTTAATAATAATGTTTTATCAATAATTAATTTTCAGAACGATGACACGACCGATTCCAGTGAGCAAACGGCGTCCGTTAGTTTAGACAATCGCATAGCTGAGGATCACATGCGTTGGACGAGTTACAACGATCTCTCAACATCTCCGTATCCCCCGGTACCGTCCGTATCTTCAACGGAAGTGAACAATCTTCGGGCGCTTCTTCCGTCTTACAGACCAGCGCCGGACTACGAAACCGCCATACAAATGAAATACAGCAACGGTGGTAACGTTCCTCAACAACCGTATTACGCAAATCAGTCGACGATTGTCGGTGCCGATATTTCGTGTTTAATGGGGAACGTCGCCAATCGCAACAGATACTAAGATCGTTATATTTTTAAGACTATAAGGCTTTCCGTGTTATTAATTTCTCGCGATCCTGCAAACAGACGTTCGCTCGATAGAAAGTTTTCAAATACTCGTAAATAATTTACATTTAAACTAAAAGAGGAATGTTTGTTGTAATTACGGCACAGAAGTCACCGTAAATGCCTTATCACGAAGTGTTTCTTATAAAATTAGAAAGAAAGTCTTCGAATGGACTGATCACAGCCTCTGAAAAAAAAGTAAGAGGCGAAGAAACAAAATAATTTGTTCTCATCGAAAGTGTTGTTTAATGTCTTAACGACGTGAAAAAATAACGATTATTCAGAATGTTTGTTACGTTGTGTATCGTTGAGGCAATTTTTTCGTTGCCTTCGAGAAATTTCATTATTTTCATGTATTACGATAATTATTAAAAAAAAATCATCTATATTCAAAATAAGAAGTATTTGAAGCAATTCACTGCCCATTAATTGATGAAGAAATATCTTAAACAGAGGAACAAAAGGTTAACAGCGAACTAAATGACTCAATGAATTTTTCATGTAACATTATTTATTAACAATTTTTTAGTTAAATTACCCTTAACTACTGTAAATATATAACAATACGTCGTATGTAGCGTTATATGGCTTTTCAAAGTCTCGTAAACAATCAACAAAATGGCAACGCATGTCCACATAAATTTTGATTAATTTTCGTACTGTCGATATAAAATTTTCGTAAAATTGTTTGCTACTGTTCTACAATTCGATAATTTGTAATTGATAATTGTTTTTATTTTTAAAAGCGTTTTTATACGATTTTCCGTTAAAAAAGATTGAATAACAATTTAACGTATCAATTGCAACATCGCGATGGCGATTGTAAAAATATACATTTTTTTATAATTTAGCCGTCCGGACCGCTTCTAACAACGATTTTGGTTCAGGTTTACGGGAAACAGCGTGAACGGTAAGTTCAGCTTTGACGATAGCATCTGCTGTCGACGGGCCGATAGCAACGGGGAGAATGTTTTCCAGAAGAAGTTTCCGGTGTTTCACGGCATTTAACGTAAATTCGACGGCCGATGGACTGAAGAAAATAAATATTTTTGCGGAGTCGCCGATAACGCGTTCTAAATCGCTTGCCAATGTCTCGACTGGCAACGTATCGTAAACTTCAATTTTCTCGATCTTAATATCATTTTCACCCAAAATTCGTTCTATCGTATCGCGAGCTATCGAACTACAAGGATACAGCAGCGGTCTCTTATCTTCGGATTTTTTTTCGATTATGAATTTCGACAATTCCGTTGCGTTGCCGCAATCAGAACCCAAACAATTTTTTAATTTAAGAGTATTTTGACCCAAAGAAGCGGTGGCCGGACCCACGCAGTAAGCCGGTAAATTCACCCAATCATCGGCCAAATAATCATTTTCTTCGTTCTCGAGCGCAACGCTGATAGCCTCGACTGATCTTCGACTTGTCAATATCAAACCTAAAATAATTTTTTTCGCAAAGATTCATTACGTATTCGTTTGGTGTGATAATTATTTATTATAAAAAAATCGAGAAAAACATAATTTCCGAAAGTTACTGACAAAATAAAAAAAAAACAAATTTCCGCATCATCCGGCAACTTAGTTTTGTTTCCAACAGAAATTGATACCGAATCTTTTTCGAAAAACGGAATTTATTGAAAATTAGAAAGAATTTGAAAAAATTCATCCGTATGCAAAAAATTAACGAGTCAATGTTCGCTTTAAAAAAATCGGGTGTCGGGTGACTTGTTTAACGATTCTGTTATAACAAATTATTATTCGGGATATCAGTTTTCTTAGCGTCTTCTATGTGGTTTAATTTTTTTTTATTTTATCAATGGTAACGTATTCGAAATTTTTATTTGAATTTGAAATTAAAATTTGTAGTTTTTCAGAGATCAATATTTTATAAAAGGTATTTTGTATGTTTGATCGGTTTCTCACTAAAATATTTAGAATACCGTACTGAACATTTTCAGACTCCGGAAAACTTGTAAACGTCCTATAATTTCGGGATAAACAATGCCTTGCAATGCATCAGACATAACCGTACATTCGAATAAATCAAATAACTGTTGCGATAATCGACGTTTTACTGTAATCATTTTTATTTCTTGGTATAAGAATTAACAAAAATCGAATAAAAATAACAAAAGAAAAACGAACGTAAACGAAAACGCAACAAAATTTAATTATAAAATTTTTTTTTAAAATCTCATGATTAATATTTTTTTTATAACACTTTCTTTTTGTTTTTATAAAAATGAAAATTTCCCTTACCTCCGTAAGAATTCGACAAATGAAGACAATTCTTCAGACGTTCGAGATTGACGAACTCGAAGCGCAAGGTCGGCAAGTATTTGCAAATAAATCCGTTTGATTGAAAAATTTCGATGTACTCATTGTGCGTATCGTTGCCGTCGCCGATACCTTTACACAATACAACTTCTCTCTTTGACATTGTTCGAGTCTACCGTAAAGAAATGTTGTGTCATCGATGTAATTCGGAAATCCAATCATAATCATTCAATTTAAATTTCGACAAATGCGCTTTCGATAAGCGTTACGATAAAACAATCCATGCGGTAACAAAAGTCCCGTCATACCCGGTAAAATGATATTATTAATTTTTTCTCTCGTTGCCTAAAACCAGAAGAAAACATTTGTCCGAAGTTAGGTTGGACCTTAGGGTTGGAGCTGAAAATAGTCGAGTCGACAAATGTATGACGGACCAATGAAAAAATTCAATGCAATAGTCTCGGTAAAAGCCGCGCGCCATTAGTCGCCCAATGTACACTCGCCGTTCCGTGTCGTCTGCTCGACTTGTCGCATAACCTCCGAAACTGCTTGTATGTAAAGTTCGGAAATATCATCTGCGCCGAATTTTTGTTCGCCATATCTGTGATTTATTCGTTAATATTAATTGTTTTCAGAGAAAATTCGTGAAAAATTATAATTTTCCCGAACGATGGCTAATCTAACTTTGTGTCGAATCGTTCGCAGCGTTTCCGGACTGTCCAGTAAGTTCGGAGTGCAAATTTGCTGTTATCTAATTTGACTAGTAAACTCCGATGCAGGTTATGCGTACATTTTCTACAGTTTTTATTGTTATTAACCGACGAGCGCTTATTCCGGAAGAGTTTAATTTGTGTTTTCTCGTTAATAAAAACATCGTTTTCGTAAGATTATTCAAAGATTGAATAATACGTGAATTCGTTAATCCGCTTAAATTTTCAGGATTAGTGCCCAGAAATGATCGTTTGTTATCGACGTACAATTGCCGATCGATTGGAAAAATAGAATGGGCAACTCTATGCTCCGCCAATTTCCAATCTCTACCGCGGGTCTTGTCGAGAACTATCCATCACCAACAGACAAGCAAAGTTAGTGATAATAACATAATAATAATTTTGTATTCTGGTAGATTTCGTATTCTCATTGATACACATGTTAGATGTGTATTCAGGGAATTAATCCTTTTTTTTCAGACCCAATAATTGTGAAACACACGTTTCACGGTTCGGAAACAAAATTTCGGTCGGTAACCGCGCGCGCTGCCCTACCGACGAACATAGCGTTTTTTTGTTTTGATAATATCGTAGTTTATAATGTTTTACCATAAACGACCCGTATGGTATTTTTTGATTCGTTGCACCCATAAGTTCCATTGTCACATTTGAATTTTCG
This sequence comes from Cryptus viduatorius, assembly GCA_964006125.1. NCBI lineage: Eukaryota > Metazoa > Arthropoda > Insecta > Hymenoptera > Ichneumonidae > Cryptus > Cryptus viduatorius. The sequence goes on from OZ023226.1 coordinate 3,400,117, forward strand.
TGCATCGATCGTATTTTTCGTGCCTCGCGGCTGTTACCGATCGAAGGGGTCGCAGTCGGTAATAAATGAAGGAAATGGGATGCTATCGCGACTATTAATTCTATGATTTTTAAAGGGACATACCTTGCATATGCATATATAATATATAATTTTTTTAACGTTTAACTCATTTTTTGTGCTTTTTTTTATTCTCTTCCAGATACTCTCCAAGTTGCCAGCTGCCGCCGCACAGTATCGATCGATGAGTTCGGGAGATCACGTGCGCTTGTGGCAAATTGAACGTGTAGTTTCCTTGGCATTCGTTGCTCTGCTTCCCGGGATGATAATTCTCCAGAATCCAATCGTTGATGGACTCTTTGCGATTCTTGTCGTAATGCACGCGCACTGGTAAAGTGGTTTACCGACGATTTTTTTTTTATAATTAAGGGATGCGACGGTGTCTCGACATCAAATGTATAAATATTTTTTGCTTAAGTTTCACACATTATTGTTGAACATTTTTTTTCATCAAACTATAATTGTGTATACCGTTTTCTTTTATTAATGTTATGATCGATCGGTGATTAAAAAACGTTTATCGGTTTTCAGGGGTCTCGAGGCCGTAGTAGTGGATTACGCGCGCCCAAGTGTCGTGGGAAATATCGTACCGAAGTTAGCATTCGGCGCGCTGTATCTCTTCTCCGCGGTTACCTTTGTCGGTTTACTTGCGCTTATCTACAACGGACCCGGCATTGGCAAATCTGTGAGAAATTTCTGGGCCATCGGTGCCACGAAACCCGTTCACAGTGCGTAAAAGACACCGAGCCGCGTCCGATTGCAAATCATTAATTAATTTATTGTCATTTGAAAAATTGATCGGTAACCCTGTAAGCTACTGAACTCAATAAATGACTGTTGCTTAGTTTCCCAAAAAAAATCGTTGACGCAAATATCGTTTTCACTCCAAAGGGGCGTTCGACGATTCCGGACAGTGAAATGTATTTAATTTTTGTTATACGTAAAAAAAGATCGCGGGATTTTCATCTGCGGTTATTTATTCGTATTCGTAATAGTATTCGGATCTGGAAAAAAAATTACCAGTTTCGAATAATAAATTTAAAAAATTATGATATTTTACGAAAAGTTTTCTTTTTTTTCATAGAAAATGTCGTCAAAAATTATATTAAACAAAAAAATTTGAAAATTGGCATCAAAAGTTTATTTAAAAAACAGAGTTATAAATAATAATAGCTAACTTACAAAAAGCCACAAGTCTATCTGTTATACTCGCTTGACGTCGATGGGAGCGACTTTGGTGATTCCAGCGGTAACGGTGTTTAACAGTTCCGGCGTTAGAACGACCGGCGTCATGTTTTGCTTAAGCCCATTGCCACTTCCGTCGTCGATGTCGGAACTCACCATGTAGACCTGTAACACCGTTTCACCGGGATCTTCCGTCGATTCGCGCGAAACGATAACCAACGATCCCGGTTCGACCTGTGAAATTCCGTCCAAAGATTGGTGGACGCTGTGCGACTTTACTACGAGTTCTTTGTTAGTTTCGATAGTTTCTGTATCCGCCATTTCGCGTTCCGCGTTAACCTCCGCCATTTCGCGTTCCGGTTCATCGTCCACCGATGGCGTTACTGGAATCGCGGGATTTTCTGTTTCTTGTTCCGTATCGGAGAACAAGTTATCCAGAGTATTGATCGTCGGCGCTTGCAACTTGCGAACTTTTGGCGTACGTCCCGAACGCGTTGGTTTTACCTGATAGATCTCAGTGTCGCTCGCAGAGTCGCACGAGCTATCGGTCGATTCCAATCGCTGCCGCGCGCCGTTCGCCGCGGTCGATCTTCGCTGAGTGGTCTTTTTCTGCTCCGTTCTCGACGCTGATTGGTCCTCTTGAACTTCAGAGGATTTAGTGCTTGCAGTATCGACCGAATCTTCGGGATCTTCCACCTCGTCGTTCATCTCGCCGATACTTGTCGCTGCCATTCCTAAACATTATTATGTAATTTAAGATTACAATGAATTTACAATACTTGTTGGTAATTCGGGATAATGTCGTAAGAAAAAAAACACGGTGACGTAGACTACGAGGTGTCTTCGTGAATTATTTCAATTTTTTTTCTGAAATTCCGACTATAATTATAACTTACGTCGTAATTTATTTGTCTTCCATTTGCCTCTTCCACTTTGCCGCGAAGCCAGTCGTTTTTCCGGTTTCGCTGATTCGGATCTCTTCCTTCGCGTCTCTTCTTCGAAAGTAGCTGTGACGATAAGAAAGAATAATAAATGGATTAAGTAAAAATATATGGTAAGAAATTTTATACGTTTTTTCTGGTGACGATTTTTTCACTTACCGAGATCTTCTTTTAGCGATTCAATATCGAATTCCTGATGATAAGTCAAAGCTTTGTGAACCAATCGTTGATTAATCTTTTCTTCCTTCTTGAATTTCATTTTGATCTCCTGACGCGTTCTCTTTGGAAAGAGACTCTGCATAAGCAAAAAATCAGTTCCAACGGTATTCAATGCCTTGTAGAACTTTAGAGTCTCCCATTCGGGCCAATCGCGACTTTTCTGACGTTTTTTATAGAAACCACTTCCGTTGCTTTCCTCGTCGACGAGAGCCTCCGTTCTCGCCAGTGCCGCTCTATTTTTTTTCGCTCCCGTGTGTTCGATTACCAAACTCTGTTCGTCTATCATGAGACTCCCGTCGGGACCGACTTTTACTTGGGGAACGGGCATTGCTTCGCCTCCCGCCTCGGGATCGTCCTCTTCTTCGTCTTCCGTTTCCGGTGTCACCCTGCAATTGTTTTTTTTCGGTATTATTGGAGACAAAAATCGAGAAATTTTTTGAAAAAAAAAAAAAAAATGGTGAACGTGATACGATACTTACACAGAGGACGAAGTTCTTTGGGCTGTTGACAAAGAACCATCCGATTTTTTCATCGGATTCGAGACGGGATTGTAATAAATCAAATCGTACATAATGAGTTTCGCTCTGTCCGGTTGCTTGTGCTCGTGTTTCAGCAAAAACTCTCTTCTCGCTTCGGCTAATTTTCTTGCCGATTCCGAAACGATCATTTTGCGCTTTTGTCGCATACTCGACGAACTCTTTGCGACCGGAGGGCTGATACCAGCGTTACCGCTGATGTTAGTTTCCGAAACGTTTGAGTTGTTACCCGGACCACAGCTTTGAGATGTTCCTTTCGGGCTGTGGACCGAACTGACTGAATCATTTCTTACGCGACTTGGGATTCCGCTCGATCCTCTTCTGCAATCGTCTTCGGATTCGCTTGCCGAAGCTCCGCTGCCTTGAACGCTGTTTCGACGCATTCTACCCCCGCCGTCCAATCGCGGCGTCGGCCGCATGAAACTGGTGCGCGTCTGCGATATCTTCGTTGTCACTGCTGCAAAAACGATTTTTTTTTCCACTTATAGTTTTTTTCATTTTAGTTGATACTGTTTATTCTATTTTATTTTATTTCCGATATTAGTAATACTCACGATTTTCCTGAGAAACTCGCGTCTCATCCGATGCGGGAGATTGCAAATTTTCCTGTCCTATTGAAACTCTTCGCTGAACGATATTCTCTGCTATCGCGTTTTCCGGCGATTCTGAGAGCTTTTGGACAGAATCGTCCGCGATTTTCTCCGTCGTCGGCAACGCAATTTCCTGCGAAATGCTTGATGACTCCGGTGTTTTCAGAGTTTCTTCTTCAATGACGATTTTTGCCTCTGGTGTCTCTATTAAGATTTCTTTAGAAGTCTCAACAGTGGTAGCGGAAGACTCGACGGCTGATTTTTCTTCAGGACTTTCACTTGGTACGGAATTTGACAATTCCGGAGATTCGTCTGAAATTTCGCGAGTCGCCTTGCGCCTCGCAGGCAGCGTAGCCATCACTTTTATTCTCGCGCGACGCATTTTTATTTGTATGAATTCCCGGTCACTGAAAAAATATTGTTCTGAAAAACCAAAAATACATTTTGACAAAAAATAACACAACGTCAATTAATTCCGCTATTGAATTAGACTATCGATAAATTTATGGATTTCTCAACATTAACAAGTAAAATGTAAAAAAAATAAATTTAAGTTGCAATTTATTGAATTTAAGTACATAAGAAATTACAACGAAATAACAATTACTTTATATCAATAATAATAATTTTTAATTTACGAAAATAAAAAAAAAATTAAATACGAAAAAACAATAAAATTTATTAAAATATGAGTTATTGTTTAATAAAAGTAAAATAAAATGAAGAAATTTTAAAACGCAGGAAAATAAACTAATCTATGAGAAACAAAAATACGAAAAAATGAAGGAAATACCTTTTTTACCTCCGACAAATGAGTATTCGTTTGTTCCGGATTACGAAAGAGTCGTTATTGACAATTTCTCCATATTGTAAGGTTATAGCGGGTTACGCATGGTACACAACACTGCGTGTATTATCATCATATTCTTTGCCATATCATATTTTTCGCCGGCAAAACGTTTTTTTTTTTTTGTAGACAAGAAAATGTTCGTGACTCCATAAACGAGTGAAAAAAGTGCATTACGATATTAATGCTATAACACTTCTTCTGCCGAGTGTAAGTTTGCAGGAGCCGAAGGCGAGTGCTGCGATCATAAGAGTTACGAAGAAAACGCTTTTCGCACGAGTATCGTATAAAGTTTTACTTCATAATGTGCACATAATGCGCACGCTTCGCGCGCATAAAAATGCACTTTACGGATAAAGTGAAAAAAAAATGTTTATAACAATCGAAGTAATAATTTTACGTTTAGAGAATTGTTTTAAAACGTATTGACGCGAGAGCCGAAAAATTGCGACTGGATGCGACACTATGGCCGCTGTATGCGGGTCCTGTGTGTGAGTTTTTAATCTCTCCTCCTTACGGAATCTTTGGCTACCTTTATCTTATTGGAGACCGCGCGGACCAATGAACGTTCGAGAATCAGAAATCAAATTAAAGAATAAATCTTCTTCAATAAGTATAGTTTGTAAAGAAAAATACAAACGATACAAAAAACATTGCAGTAATAAAATAAAAATAGGAATTTATTTAAAAAATCACAATTACAATTTTTTTTTCAATGTTAGTATTTATTTATGTACGAAAAATTTTTTAATGTTGAGATAATTTCAGAGCCTAAAGAATTATCTGTAGGTAACCGACTTAACCTCAGATATTAGTAACAATAACTAAAACTTTCTGGAGTGTTTTTTTCATTAATAACATTATATACAAATATATAAGCGATCTCCTTCCAATTGCATCGCCGAAGGCTAGTAAAGATGTTTCCCGTAGAAATTTGGGAACTTGTTTTGAAGTATTTAGACGTAACGGAACTTGTAAAGTTTAAAAGAGTATCAAAAAATTGGCACGAAATAATAACACGTGTTATAGAGGTAAATTTAGTATTTCATTCAATAATGCAGTATTTACCTACAAAAAAAAACGGTAAAATATCATCTTCTCCATTTTTTCTAAAATGTTTGGTGTACCGACTAAAAGCAAATAAAGTGAAGAAGCAAATGGTTTTTAAAGTCAGTAGAGACGCATTTGCTTTTCATCGAACGGTCAATCATTTCGGAAAAAAAACAAAGACGTTGATTTGTTGTTACCGACTGAGTCAGAACCATATTACCTTCAAAAGACGGTCTAATGATTGAAACTTTAGAATTGTATATTTACGTATCATTCCTTCGCAAAACCACAAATCCTTGAAATATACAAATTAGATTTTCATATCGCTTCCATATTTTTTAAATCCAGTGGGGAAAAAAAATTTCGAGTTTTTTTTTTTATTTCGATTTTTTTTTTTAATCCAATTAATTTGTAAGCCTCGCTAAAGACCCTTTTTTCATACAAAGAAATTACAATCCGAAAAAAAATTATAAAACAATGTTTTTCATAATTTAGATAAACCATAAATGGTATGAAAAATGTCTAAAAGATGTTCCTGAGCGCTCCTGGGGTTCAATATTGGAACATCATCTTTATCCAGAGATATCCTGTGAAAACTTTCACGATGCGTCGAAGTATTCACGTGTGTGGCAATCGATGTATAAATCGTGGATCGGATGGAATACTTTAATAGAAAAAATTCCGTCTATAGAAACAATTCAAGTTTTTCCTCGGAGTTCAAACACTTATCGGATTTCTTGTCTTTCCGCTACAAGTAATACTTCCTATTAGTCATGATTTCGTCATTTTGTTCTTTCATATAGAAATATATAAAACCTTCAGTAGGGCTTTTCTATATTATTTCGTTTAAAATTCGTATTAAATTTCATATGGCGCCATGAAAAGCGATGATATCGTTCATTTTCCTTGAAGAATTATGTTGATTAATTTTTGGGCGACGAAAAATAATTAAAATTAATTCGCAGCCTCTTTGCTTTATAACGAAAAAAAAACACATCTATTTCAAAATTTTTCAAAAAATTAAGTTATTAGTTTTTTCCAAATTCGTTTTTTCCAACACCTTTCAGTGATTCATGAAGAATAATATCCAATTCCGTTCTTTTTTTTTCTCTCATCATATTCTTCAATTAATTTCGATCTTTTCTAAAAAAGTTTTCGCTTTACACTTATTAATACCGCGCTCATTATTTCTTTGTAAAACAACAGATAATGTTATCGTCATTGGCAATTCAGAGGGATACGTTTCGTTTTATGACATTTCCAAGTTCGGTGGCGAACCAATTTTTAAGGTCAATCAATTGTCGCCCATCGACGACGTTCAGCTCGGAAGAAAAGGCACAGTTTCTATGAATTATCTTTCCTCTCTTCAATTTCATGTTTTATAAATATTCTAATATCTATAATAAACATAATTAATTTTAATCCTCAAGGCACCGATATCATAGGTATCGCAATTAACGAGAATGGTATTGAATCGCAAATCCAACACTGGGATTTACGGTCGAAAAAGCGATTACACCGATCGCAGTGTCGAACATTTATGCCATTAATACGGTATGTACCAAATTTTTTTGCCGCATATTATTATATTTTGCCGCAATTTAAAAAAAAAATACATTTTTGCACAGCGCACATTTTGAATATTGCTATACGGTAGAAAGCACCACATTCCTCCATGAGGTCCATTCGTTAGAAATAAAACGCTTGGGAGGTGAAAGTTCGCGATGGGTTAACTTTCATGTTCCAGAAGACGAGTTTGTGGTTGCCGTTCGGGCCGATGGAACGAAGGTATGCAATTTTTTTCATCGGGAGTAAACATTGTTGATAATTTTTTTTTCATCCCCATCAGGTATCGCTCATAGCGACAGACGGTAAAAATAAAAAAATTAAGCTTTACACAGGTCTCCCGAATGACGAAATGAAGGAGTTATACGTAACTTCGCTAAATCCGCGCGGAATTCGATCTTTTAAAATTTTCGAATCCTACGTTACTGCATGCGTCGACCGTAAGTGCAGCTTTAGTTATCTCTTCGCATTATTTAAACTTTAAGGCCTTTTAGAAGTCCTCACCGGTCTTGGGGTCTATGAGACCCCTACTATAGTAAAATAGCAGAAAAACAGAGAAAAATGTAAGAATAGTTCTGAAAATGAATGAAACTGTCCGCTTAGAGTTTTTCAGTCAAATTGTCGGAATGACGAGGAGTTTCATAGTTTTTGTAGCGATAATAGGGAAAATTAATATTATATAGTTTCAGAGGGATTTATAGGGGGACTTACGATGTTCACGACGGCAGTTGTCTTACGTAGACAATCTTTTTTATTACCTTTTTACCTTTTTTTACATAGACATGTGCTGATTCCAGAAATTGCACTGCAGCGTGTTGTAATCTTATAAACGATATTATTTCGTTACAGGACAATCGAAATTTGGTATATCAATAGCCGGTGAAGAGTGGAAATTTTACAATGTATCTGGTGGATGCTATGATATTCTTTACCACGTTGGGCTTCTGATTTTAGGATTAGAATCGGGTATGTAGTCGATGCGGTATTGTAGAATCGAACCGCAATATATTAGCAACTTTTGAGCGGTAAAATGGATCATTTTTAGGTGAGGTGCGCATATTTCACGTTAAGAACATCGAAGGCTTAGATGCGCTTAACTTGGAAACAACGGAATCCCAAACAGTGAAATTGGATACGAATTCTATTTTGTCTGTCGCAGTTACAGAATACAATTCCATCCAATATATCGTTGCATCTACTCGCAAAACGTTACATTTAGTAAAATTCGAGTGAAAGATAATTAACTTATCTCACAGTTACACTTGGAATGCGTGCCAAAGTGGTGGATATGATTTTTTTCAATGAAAATGTGTTTCTGTGTTGAAAATGATATTCTGCATAACAAAATTTGATTCATCAATTTTGGTCTCATTTTGTATAATGAACATGTCTATCGTTTTCCAGAGATATTTTTTTAACAATTACTTATTATCGAATTTATTAATAGGTGAATTGTGTTTATTCGCTAAACGGATTCGTAATTTTTGAATGTCGGAAATATAGTGGTTCGCGGGCGTCTCGACTGCGGCGAATAATATCGGATTGTTCAGTATTATTGATCCCTTGTAAATAAAGTTTTTTCTCTTATTATTAAAAATCGTTGTACTAATATTTTATATCGTGAAACAACAGAGTATTCCGTAGTTAATATAACAACATTTGTAGTCATAAGAATTCAATAAAAAAAAATTAAACTTTACTCGATTTTTTTTAAACCACTATCTCTATTAAATTTTCTCCGATAGTGCGATCACGTAAGAAAATCAAATACCCACATAACAATTTTACGAACATTTTATCAATTTTTTAAATTTATTAAAGTTACATGATACCGAAGTGGGGGGAAAAACACACACTTACCTATCGTCTTCCGCGCACGAACCCCGTGATTCGTCGTTAAGGTTATGTCTTCCTTCGCCAACAATTCCGCATACAGTAAAGTCCGGTGTCTCTCAAGAAAAGAGAACGATTTACCGTTGTTGTCAGATATGTATTGATTTCCCGCGATCGTAGTACCGATGGATTAACAAACGATGAAGTTCTCGAGTTGCAAATCATTTTTTATTTCGCGACGGTTCCTCCGCGAAGGATTGCAGCATCAGTCCGCCGGTTGGATCGAACCGGTAGGCCATCGCACGGGGGTGAATGTTTACAATCCCATTAAAAAGTCTATTGTACCGTTAATTCTCAAAAATGAGGGAATCGCTACTTGGTACATGTGCGGACCTACGGTTTACGACTCGGCGCACATCGGTCATGCATGGTAAAAATTATTTTACGACGCGTTACAGTCTCGACAATTCGCTGCAATAAAATGGGCGAATTTACGCGGATAACACACTTTTTTTTTTTTCTTTTTTTTTCTTCAGCACATATGTCAGGTTTGACATAATCAGGAGAATACTCTCAAATTTCTTTGATATTGACGTTGTGTCGATAATGGGAATAACCGACATAGACGACAAGATAATAAAACGTTCGCAGGATACGAACGAAGATTGGAGACAATTGACGAAGCGCTATGAACAAGAATTTTCCGATGAAATGAGACTTCTAAACGTCACACCGCCATATCTCTACTGCAAAGTTACGGATTACGTGCCGGAGATCGTTGAATTTGTAAAAGAAATTTTTTCACGCAACGGAGCGTATATCGGTCGCGACGGTATGATTCAATGTTTCCTAAAAAAAATTTTTTTATATTGTATCAGAAAATTTTTTGAATTTCTATATAAGCGTTGAGAAACACATTTTTTTTGCTGCTATCTCAGCATTTCAGTAATTTTGCATATGTAGAATTCAAATTCAAAATTTGATAAGATATTTTCATTTTTGTTTAGTTTTGTTTGGCTGTAGCTGCTTTAAATTTGGAGAATTTCAATTGTAAAATTTATTTGTGTAAAATTTTCGTAAACTTTCTCTAATAGACACGTTTTTAAAGAAAAAAAAAAAATTGATTTTTTTTTTCTAAAATTTTTTAAAATCAATTCTATCGATTATTAAATTGTATATTTGAATTATATATGACATCATTATTCTTTGGTTATTTTTCATGGCAATTTTCATTAAATTTTTTTTTTTTTAGGTTCAGTATATTTCGATACATCGCGATATAATCGTTATGGAAAATTGCAAAAGCCACATACGAGCGAAGCGCATTCGGTGAAAAATTCGACGACCGATTTCGCGCTATGGAAAGCATCGAAGCCGGGCGAACCGTTCTGGGAGAGTCCGTGGGGTCCCGGCAGACCGGGTTGGCACATTGAATGCAGTGCGATTGCGAGGTTCAAAGTATACGCGATAAAGTTATTCTCACAGTCGTGAATTTTCCGAAGAAGGATCGTCGTTTGAATAATTGTATTTATATCGATTTTTTTTTCCGATCTTTTAGTCTGACGCTTGGAGGCAACATAGACATTCATAGCGGAGGTATAGACTTGTTGTTTCCGCATCACGAGAACGAAGAAGCGCAGTCCTGTTGTTATCATCGCGTTGATCAGTGGATCAACTATTGGTTGCACAGCGGACATTTGTATCGCACGGGTGACGAAAAAATGTCCAAAAGCCTGCAAAACACGATCAGCATTAAGGAGATACTGGAAAAGTACAGCGCTAATCAATTCAGACTTTTTTGCCTGCTGACGCATTACAGAAATGGTAAAATAAAGTTCTCCCACTTTTCTCAATCTGCATACATTTTTTCGTTCGCTCGATAGCTCTACGAATTTCTTTTGAAGAAAAAAAAAATCATAACGGTTTAACTCACGTTACGCTTTGTTTTTTTACCAGGAATCGAATTTTCCGATGAAAAAATGCACAACGCTGTAACGATACTCAACAAATTGAAGAACTTTCTTGGCGACTGTCGAAACTACGTATCCGGCCAAATAAAATTGGGAAATGTCGATGAAACTGTAGTACTTCAGGTGAGTATCAAAAATTCTTTGATTTTTTATCTTTCGATCTGTCGATCGCTGTTCAACGGCGATTGACGTTGATGATTTTTTTAATCAGTTGAAAATTTCGTCGGAAAGGCGTTGATGGTCACTCGCGACAAGGTCCGCGCGTCGTTAGCTGATGATTTTGATACGACAAAAGCGATATTCGCGATTCAGGAACTTACGGTTGTCGTTAACAAGATGATCAATCAATCCGTGGTAAGCAGAGAATCAACACTTCGCGTATAATCGGCGAACAAATTTTTGCTCCAAAAATCGAAATTTTTAAAATAAAAAATTACTTTTCATTTTGGCAATTTTTCGATTTACTCTCCGATCATTTTAGTTTAGTTGATTTCATAGATATTATGATTCCGCAGAACCCGAAGAGTGAGTCTTTCGTCAGAAAAACAGCGTGTATTGCCGCGGTTGCCGAATACATCGAAAAAACGCTGTCATCCCTCGGTATTTCGGATGTCGAGAGCTTCGAAGGAAATCAAAATCAATTGACCAAAGTAATCGACGATTTCGTCGATTTTCGTCGATCGGTAAGAAACAGAGCACTGGAAGGTGAAGTCAAAGACAAAATTTTGCTCAAAGCATGCGACAGCGCTCGGGACAATCTTCTCGCTTGCGGCGTCAAAGTCAAAGTGAGTTGTACGCACGTTAAATTGCAGAATTTCGCGGTTAATAAAAATAAAAAAATTATTTAAAAAATTTTTTACCGACATTATTTTCAGGATCTCAAAAATACGAGCACCTGGACACTGATGGAAGATTCTACATTAAATAAATAAGTCTAATATACATTTATGTAAAAAAACAAATTTTTATTTATAATAAACATATGCAGCGAAGAATCTCCTTCAATCGTCGGCTCCATTAGTGATTCGAACTTTTTTCGTATTTCCCGGACCGTCTCCGGTACTCTTGCGCTTTCTTTCCGCTTTCCTTTCCGCAAGAGTTTTCTTCAGACCCTTCATTTTCCTCGTTTGTATACCATTGATATTCTGAGCGCCCATATGGATGCGACCGAAAGTCGAGCCCAACGCGTCTTTCGATATATTCTTCTTCTTCTTCACCTTCAGTTCCTTTGGCTTTTTGCACGATTGCTTGAAAAGATCGTCGGAGGCAAGTTGCGTTCTCCTTACGTTCAAATCAACGCTCGGACCGATTTCGTTCAATTCTATTCGAGGGATTCTCGATCCGGATTTTTTTAACGATACCCTAAAAAACAATAGAATCCATACAATTAGCCAATAATTCTATTGAACGGAACAAAATTTGCAATTGAATAAAAAATTGCAAAGGGCACTTTAAATTATTTTTCTTCCACTCGCAGACATTTTAGTCGTCAGTAAACGGGAATTAACGATCTCATGTCATTACTTTTCGAAAAAAAAAATCTTTATTTTTAATTCTTCGTCGGGGATTTTTACGTTTCGGTCGATCGTACCTGTAGCTTCTGAGAAGAATCTTATTTTCCACAGCCGTGAAGCTGAGCACGTGTTCCAATCCCTGCAATCTGATATTCTCTACGACGTCTCTTTGAAACATGTCTACCAATAAATTTCTAATTCTTCCGTACTGATGATTGTTCTCCCAGAGTTCGCCGTTGAATACGAGCATTGGCTTCATGCCCTCCGCGATTTTTTCGACTTTAAACTCCTTGAGACTTTTGAAATTCTCGATACCGAATTCCACCATGTCGAGGATCGAATGCTCGTATGTACGGCCCATTACGAGATTGTGCGGACGCTTCTTGTTGTGCGAAACGAACATAAACAACGGCGAGTTTAGTTT